>OX424479.1:5074813-7474813 GCA_949152455.1 Lithophane leautieri | reverse complement strand
TGAAATCCTCGCGAATTAGGTAACTAATAAAAGTTTGAAACCGATGGTTCAGTGAGCTAGAGTTTTGAATGTAACGATTGCAATCAGGAAGTTTTGCCGTACTTCCTGCTTAGTTCCGGTTTTTAATTCAACTATGTGAATTATAAGATTTTATTACATACTAGCTGATGCCCACGGCTTCGCCCGCGTGGATGTCGGTTATTATATACTCAAACCTTCCCCGAGAACCACTCTATCCATTGGTGAAAACAGCATGAAAATTGGTGCAATCGTTTTTGAGTTTATCGGAAACAGACAGACGCGGCGGAGGACTTTGTACTATAACATGTTAACTATGGTTTGAGTTCAATTCGGGGATAACTTTAATTTTTATCTGAAGTAGGTAACTACCTAGAACACTAAGTATTTGCTCTCTAAGTAAGTAAGTATTCAAGATATTATAAATATGAGAAAATCATATCAGTAATAAATTCTCTGTCAGATAGGCAGTCGCTTCACGTAAAATACTGGTATTCAGATTCAGCTGCATCCGATTAGATTGGAAGCTGACCCCAATATAGTTGGGAGAAGGCAGGCAGATTGATGATAAATAAATTGTACAAAATATCTATACCTATACAAACTAAAAATAAAGCAAAAATAGCCTAGTGGTGTGACCATCAGACTGCCAAGTCATGGTCTTGAGTTCGAACCCAAGACATGCACCTCTGACTTTTCGGATTCATGTGCGTATTGTATAATTATCACTTGCTTTAAAAACGGTGAAAGAAAACATCGTAAGGAAACCGGCATGCCAGAAAGATATTTCTGCCTGAGAGATATTTCTCGTTGGCATGTGAACCCAAGTCAGAGGCCCATGGGTGGCTTTAAAACTCTGACACCAGGTTAGTCACTAACCACACGAAAAGAAGATAGTAAAAAATACATTGTGCTGCTTTTTATTTATCAAATTGTGTAAAGTCGAACAACAAAAATTGAGCAAACTTCATAATATTGCTAAACCATAAACTTATCAAAACTTTTTCAAGACTGTAAACATCACCTACTACTTTGGTACACGTTTCAGGAGGTTTCAGGACACATTTAAACTTTTGCTCTAGATTTTTATTCGAAAGCATGTCTTTCGTTCTACGAATATTACAAAATCAAGCGAGAAAATCTAGTTCTAAAATTGAGCATACACGACCAAAGATGCAACATACGTACCTACCTTGTTAGCTTGAAATGAGGTTGGTTACCTACCTACCTACTTAAATAGCAGAGCATGACCCAAGAAAATCTCTTCTATGTTCCGTGCTTCGGGCACAATTGTTTCGTACGAGCTGTTTCTTATACAGTAATGCATTTATAATGTTGGATAAGACTAGAAGCACGTGTATTGGAAACATTTGTGAGATTATATTTTCCAGTTTAGATGACTTAGGTATTTTCTCTCGAAGGACTAAATAAAGGTTTGATAAAGTTGGCTGTATGTAGTAGGTATAGGTATAGTAAGTAACCCCCTGTTTACATTTGCACTCATAAACAAGTTGTGAGACTTGTTCGACAAGTCTTGTAAAATAATTGTCAAGAACATGCCCTATATTGACGTTCTTTGAGACATATATCGTTTCACCTTTTGAAATTTTTGACAAGTTATGTATCTACAACTAATCTTGTTTTAGGTATCCTACTAATATTATAAATGTGAAAGTTTGTGTGTTTGTGTGTTTATGTGTTTGTGTGTTTGGATGTTTGTTACTCAATCACGCAAAAACGGCTGAATGGATTTGGATGAAATTTGGCAAACAGATAGTTTATGACCTGGATTAACACATAGAATACTTTTTATCCCGATATTCCCACGGGATCGAGACTTACGCGGGTGAAACCGCGGGGTGCAGCTAGTAAACGATAAACGAAACTACCGATATGGTATTTTTATTTCACGAAGCGACACGCTCTTTATTTGTGGTTACTACGCGTGAACACGCTCGCTGTGATGTGTATAATGTAATCGAAGGAGCTTCTGAGACAATGGCGAAGTTGGGAGTGTGAAGGTGTGTTATGTGCTTACGCTACTCGTCTTCACACACACATTCACAGCGTGTTTGTACACTTGATTACCACGAGTTGGTTGATTCGTGAGATGAAAATACTTACCACGTAATTATAGAATACGATGTAAACGCAGGATAAAGAAAGGGATGTATTTAATAGCTGATGAAAACAGCTATAAAATTGTATATCAGCACTTTAAAATAATAATATTTACCTACATCTATAATTTATTATGATCACTACAAAAATAATGGTTTGCATTACTTATAACCGTGTCGAAAACCAACTCCGAAACCAGTTAGTCTCTGATTGATCTAATTCGACTTTTCGCGAAAACCCTAGGGATATTGCGAAAACCCGGATAGTAAGAAAATAGTGGATAAAATTCTGCGAGCAACTTGTAAGTAGCGCTCGCCGGCCGCTGCCGCGGCCGGCACCGCTATTAGCTTCTCTCGCTCGGCTCGCACGTGGTTAGTCACAGTTCTAACCTAACCTAGCCGCAAAAATGTTTTCACCATTGTCTAATTATCTAGTCATTCAATTAATTTTAAAGCTAAACATATTTATAGTGGAAACCATTATTTTTATAGTTCATTCAAATAAATATAAAGCTAACGTTTTAAAGTGTGAAACATTATTTCTAAAGTGCGTTTATATATTCCCCATAAAGAAACCCAGCTATAAGCCTTACAACTTTCTTCTAGCGTCCTTCAAAAGGACGACAAGGTAAGTAGCTGAATTCATGAGTATACTTCACATTTAAATAACCCCCATCATGATAATAATGTCTTAAAGGTACCGGACAAGACCGTTTCAAATCCGGATCAGCGTTCTCGGAAATCAAGAATCGCGTCACTCGATTATGTTGCTCAGTAACTAGGTACGGAGTTGAAATTAGGTGTGCTTCCTTTAAAACTGATGAATCGAACAGTTTTTTAAATCATGTGAGTTGTAATCCTGTTGATTGTGGATTCCTGTTGTGAGGGATGTTAGCGTGAGGGCTGACAGGGGAGAATAGAAGAAAAAAAATATTGCACTGACTCCAAGTAACATGGGATATGGGTAGGAGATGATAAAAGAAAGAAAGAAAGAAATAAAGAAAGAAAAAATTTTTATTCTGCACAAACAAAACGCAAGACGAGGATGAACGATGAGGTTGTATTTCTTAAGTAAGCTTAATGCTTGTGCTAACTGAGGTACCTACCTAAATTAACATCAAAGGGCTAACTCAGACCAAACAAAAAACCAAGACAGAGCGCTGTCAACAGTGACGTGAGGCCGGTTTCGTAAACATGTGTGCAGTTAGTTTGGTGTAGTTTGATTATAGTGTCATTGTAAATAGTTGTAAATGTGTATGCACAGAGCGGTGGTGTAGTTTTAGCATGCTTCACTGTATTGTTCGCAGCGCTGTAACTTGGTTTTTTATTTGGTTTGGTATTCTATTCTGCAGTTTTCTTCATCTTGGTTAGGTATCGATGTCAATGTAACCAAACTATCGAATACCTAGGTTAAAGGCTACGATTTTTTTTACTTTTAATGCCTTCTGACTATTCCTGTTCAAAATCAAACTGCTTTCGTAATTTGCGGTAACTTTGTATTGGATGACATAAAATACTTATTTTAAAAACAGAGTTGTTTGTTACTTCGCTTTTATTTATTTTATTTTTATACAAGAGGGACAACAAACAGCTACAATATAAAACATAGAAACAAGGATTGCAGAAAACATAACAGACAATATTGTAGCCCACAACGCTGTTCACAGATTAACGATAGGATACAATACAGTGAAAATAATCGCTAGGGATACATTTTTTTTTGTTTTTTACTAACTTACTAAATTAACTTTCATGCTTAACATGTATATAATAAACAATATACTTAATGAATATTTAATTTATTTTATGTAATAAATATGTATCTATGTAATACTCAAGAAATGGCACAAATAAGAAATATACAGAATAATATTCAAGAAATAAGACTTTTGAACCTATCTGGAGCACATGCAAAAATTATAAAATTATTTGCTTTTACAACATAATCTCCTCTCAGCCACTAAGAGGGCATGGAATTAACTCTCACGCCCTAATCTTACTAATTAACCTTAAGTAGAAACCTTTATAAATCAAAAGATTTGGGTAAGGTTCATTCAACATAAACAGACGTATAAATAAACTTTGTTAAATTATTCTATTTTGAGACCAAATTTACGTACAGGCGAGGCCTATGTCCAGCACTTAGTGGCTAATACCTACTAGGAAACACTAAACAATGTTCACTCATTTAAGTACATAGTTGGTATCACGAAACCCCTCTGAATCTCAGGTAAAGGATGGAATAAGTATTCCCGCTTTTCATTAAGCTTCCATTATGACAAAGTAAATATTTAAGAATTGTTAAACATTCCGTTTAAGAATGATGCGAAAACGTCGGGAAGAGGAATCTCCTCGGTTATCTTTCTATTTATTTTCTCCCTCACTATTATACATTTTAGAACAGGAGAACAGAGAGAATAAATTATGACCATCCACTACATTTATCTAAAGTTATTAATAGATTCGGTAAAGAGAGATCGCGAATTTATTTTATTAACTTTAAATCAACTCTAAAATACCGCGAGGTATCGACATAATTATTTGCGAAATATATTTGACGAAAATGACTCCAATCCACTGTCTAACTCTTCGGGTAGAAAAAGGGAGGATGTTATCATTGTTATGTGTGAAAATCAGTTAAACTTAAACCTCTATTAATTTTACAGCCTCAGACCAAATACAAAACCAAGACAGAGCGCTGTCAACAGTGATGTGAGGGATTATAGTGTCATTGTAAATGTGTGTGTATAAGCGTGTATGCACAGAGCGGTGGTGTAGTTTTAGCATGCTTTACTGTATTGTTCGCAGCGCTTCGTCTTGATTTTTTGTTTGGTCTGAGTTTACAGCGTCCACTCGTCCAGATTCCAAAGTCAGCTGTAAAAAGTCCTATACTTCCTCCACACATTCCTGACATAAAGCCCATGGGACGTGAATAGTCACACGTCATCGTCCGGGGAGGGTTACGACGAAGGCCGTGTAAAATTGATATCGCAGTGTGAATATTAACGAACCCGTTGGATTAGGTTCGGACAAAGTGACCGTCATGGCGACTTTGGATGAATAATGAGGAGTAAACTTGAGAAACTTATGACCTTGACCTTCATGGTCAAGGTCATAAGTTGCATAAAGAGGATGTTTGTTTGGTTATTCAACAAACACACCATGATTTAGCTAATGTAATTAACCTTTGGCCGTCATACGTTTATGAAAAACAATAAATTACTAAATTAATATGGGTGTTACGTAACGTTCTGTTTCAGCAAAAGGCACAAACCTTTTTTGAAAATTTGGATTTCACATACCATCATTTAGTGCCTGTTTGACCAAGCTCTGCTCGGATGAAAATAGATAAACATAGGTATCGTCCAAGTATACTAACGTTGTATCACATTCCCGAGGCTATGAAAATAGAGAAAACCATTTTTCCCAGATATGAGACCCAGCTAGATCGATTTTTCGCCCCCGTAAACCCATATATTGCAACTTTCATCGAAATCATTAGATCCGTTTTCGAGAACGTGATTACAAATATTGCTCATTTAATACTAAAGGCTTAAAGGATAAACTTCTGTTTGCCTAGAAACTGCTTCAACAAGAAACCCTCAGTCAATACTTTAGAATAAACACTATTTTCATTACAAGCCGAAGGTAATGGAAAAATGTGAGTAAATACCAAGTGAAAGTGTCTCGAGCAGTAGACAGCCTCAGGGAGTTGCCTATCGCTTTTAGAATGGATTTTCACAATAGCCTACATTCCGAACAATACGTAAGACCGAGCAACAGAAATGAATAAAAACACTTTGATTATTTTTATATGTCTAGATAGAATGTCGCTCTACAAAAGAACTAAAACAAACAGACCAACTTTCTTATAATGGTGTGTGTGACAGCTACTTCTTACGGCTTAGTGACGGCTTTTCTAGTGTCCGTGCATTTAGCGGCCAACAGTTGGCCGCTATTGTTTTCGACGAGTTCATAGCTTTGACTGTCTATCTAGACATATTTATATTACCTTTGTGAATACTATCTTTTAATAAATTCATCGAAGTAAAATATTCCTTTATATGCTAAAGAAATTAAAACCGGAGTTGCTTTAGTTTTTTGCCAAAAATTCACTTTTATTTATTTATTTTATTTATTAAAACTTTATGCACAAGTAAAAAAAAAAACTACTATACAAAGGCGGACTTAATGCCTGAGGCATTTTCTACCAGTCAACCTTAGGGTGATGCAGAGACAGACATGGTAAGTGCAACAAAAGACAATAAAAATAACTTGAGAAATAATGAATACTGATTAATACATACATAGATACATACATAAATTATAAACAAAATAAACTTAGTCAGGAGAAATAACGACAGGTAGAGGAGAAAACGAATCCATCTAATTAACGCTGGGATGATTGACTTTTCTCACTACATCAAAATTACTACAACTTTCCACGGCCAATTACAAAGAAGCCTTTATGCAAAAAACAACCATAATAAATTGCTTTAACTTTTTCATAAATTTTACTCGGGATTAATGATATTTAAATTACGCGGAGACACGTCGGAGTAAGCATTTTTTGTAGCATAGCTCCTTATTTAAATTGTACAACATAAATCCCTTGAGAATATATGACTCGATTTAATATACTGGCACTGGCCGTCAAAACTTAGTACCACACTTCTAAATTGCAATAACTTTTAAACTTAGTACCACACTTCTAAAATTGCAATAACTTTTAAATTACACAAGATATATTTTCGAAATAAAAAGTATAACAAAAGAATTTAATTTTTTATATAAAAACTATATTGCCGACAACCTGGCTGGAATGATTGAAAAAATCTTTATAAACAGAAACACTACTTTTCAAATTGTTGCAACTTTTTACTTTTTTTGTTTCTGGTTTTGTTTTCTCATCTATTTCTTTATCGATGCATTTTGATTTAAAAGCCAATTACCAGTAATTAAAATGTAAATAAGGTGTAAAACTGTAGTTATAAAATAATGTTGTTTAAGTTTTTTGCCAGTAAGTTAAAAAGGGCTATTTTTTTTTAAGTTAAAAACTTTACTTATGTATAATAAACTATAATTTTTAAGAAAGCTGATGAACTTTGCTTTATAACTTTTTTTATTTCAAAACTCTGGCTTCTACAGTTTTGCAGAAATTGCAATTTTAAAAGTGTTGTACTAAGTTTTAAAGGCCAGTGTATTATAGTAAAGTTCGCGTGGAACGGGCTTATATCAAAACCTGTAGTCAAAAGTGCATATAAATCAGGGTGAGTGAACATTTTGTGCACAGTAAGGCAGTAAGCGGACTAATGCAGCCTGCACTGGAGTGAAACCGTCGCGTTGCCTCACTTATGAATATTTATAAGTCCTCGACTCCACAAATGAAATTTTCAGAGTGATGACGTACTCTCGGCTTGAGTAAGTACTAGCTACACTGAAAACGTAAAATACTATTGTTTACTGAAAATAATAGACCAGCCTACACTCGTCACTATATTATCTTGGGTTGTATTCATCATTATCACTCGGACAAAAAGATGAATACAACAAAATAATACCCACTTAGTTTCGCACACAATTCACATAGTTCGTGGCTAAGTATTAACAGCCACATGGGTTGGTCCATCAGGTTAAGCTACGCTTGCCGGGGTGGGTCTGTGGATACGGGACCATCTTTACATACCGAGACTCCTCCGTGCCTTGGAAAGCACATTAAGTCGTTGGACCTGGCTGTCATTCGTGGATCTCTGACGGTCATTACGGGTCGTCAGAACCCCGAAAGTCTGACAACCAGTCATAGCAAGGGGTATCGTATTAGCCAGCTACTGGGTTGTGGAGATAAGATAGACAGCCGCTCCAAGTAAAATATTGGTATTTAGCTGCATCCGGTTACATAATTGGAAAAAAGCTAGGCACGATAATTTATGCCAACACACACATTTGCAGTCTATCATTGTGTTAGAAGAAACGTGTTGACAAATTATTGCATTGAATGTAAATAAACGTTTCACTATACACGTCTTTGCATTACATGAAAGCATTTTGACGATTCTTATTTCATACAAACGCTATGTAAACAAAAATTATACGTATATAGTTTAACACTTTATCCTAAACGTACAATTCGCACCAAAAGTGTAAATTGTTTCCAGGACGCCAGCCGGAGGCACAGATTGAAAAGTAAATCTATTCAGCCCACGTCGAGCGAGTCTATTTCCCGTAAGTGGCTCACTACGGAGTACTCGACTATTTGTTTTTATTACAATACACCCGTTCTCAAATCCCTGAATACATCCTTGTTACTGGCTGGGACTTTCCCAGTCTACATTAAAAGCTCGGCCACTTTAATTCAGGTGGTTTACGTGTTTTACGAGTTTGTATTACCTGTTGGATTATCGCTCACATGGATTCTTTTGTTTTTCTATTTGATATCTCGTTTTTAAAGGCATTTAGCGTCGTGTGCTATGTTAGTTTAAACATATAAAATTATGTGATCGTATATACGGACACGAAATGATCTGTCGTTAGACACATCTGCGCTCTATCAATGAACCTTTCACTGTATTATAATAATACTAGCTGATGCCCGTGGCTCCGCCCGCGTGGATGACGTTTATTATCTACTAGAATCTTCCTCGAGAACCACTCTATCCATCGGTGAAAACAGCATGAAAATCGGTGCAGTACTTTTTGAGTTTATCGCGAACAGGACGACAGACAGACGCGGCGGAGGACTTTGTTTGGAAACTCCTATTTGTATAATATATTAATGCAAACAATAATTGACGATCGACTGCCCGTCGTCCGCACTTTCCGTCCACATCATGTTCCCTGTATGAATTTACCCTTGCACCACTCCTCCTCTACTCTATAATGCATATTTTCATGCATGTCTGCCTGCTAAAGTGCTACACCACCTGACCTTTCTGAATATTGATGGCTGTCTATACGGGTTATGGATATACACATGCAAAGGTATTATAAGGCTAAACCAAATTGATAATGATGAGTGTGAGCACTGAAAGCCACTCAGGTGACACTGAGCTCAATTTTCCAAACGAACGAACTTTATCAGTAGAGACAAACGTCTACTGTATATGACGGCAATACAATACAAACAGAAGAACAACAATCAACAGAATAATAAATATAACTGAATCTCGGCAAGTTCAATCAATGCTTTGACAAAGTCATAAGTCAACAAAGGAGTTAGCTTGTTTCGTTAACTTAGTCCTGGTTGTAATGTCATTGAAAGTTTTAATTTGACAGCCCTGGTGAAAAGTGTCGACTGTGTTACTCTGCACATCCCTATTAATAACATCAATCAACTCAGCCTATTTTTGTTTTATTTTTATTTATTGACACACGAACGACTTATTCACTAAATCACTACATTAAAAATATATTGTATTTCAACAGTTTTGCGGTGAATTCGTCACTTGTGCACATCACCCGTATAATAAAAACTAAAATGGAATTATAATTATGATAATAACAAAATTAAAATTAGCAAAATTTACATTGAATGTGAAATGTCACGTAGTTAAATTAAAATACAAAAACAAAAAACATCAATTAAATTGGAATAAAAAAAAAATTAAAACTATAAAAATAACAAATAAATTAGGACACATTACATTAATTACAATTAAAATTAAAAGAATAGAATAGATTAAAACTTGAGTTCAAAAATTAAATTAAATGTACATTAAATACCTTGAATGGAGTCACACAATTACACAAATTAACATTTTGTAACAGAAATAAACAAACAAATCGATCAAGAACTGAGGCCTATCGCAGTCCACTGCTGAACATAGGCCTCTCCAAGGCAGCGCTACAACACCCTGTCCTCCGCCTTCCGCATCCAGTCTGTCCCAGCCCTTTTTAAGGTCGTCGGTCCATCTAGTCCCACACTACGCTTACCGATACGCGGTCTCAACTCCAGGACTCGTCAACTCCACCGGCCATCGGTCCTTCGACAAATATGGCCGACTGCCACTTCAGCTTGCTTACTGTGCCAGCTATTTCGGTAATTCCAGTTCTTTTCCGGATTTCCCATACATTAATAAGATACATACATTGTTTTATATCGTTGAAATCTTTTGTAGCTCGTAGCAACGTCTACGTAGCTACGCACCTCTACGAAAGCGCTACGACAATGTCAATGCTCTCAAGGAAGCCAGAGAGCGTCAGGCGGTTTAGTCCACGTTCAACCAATACAATATTTAACCCCGACCATGTTGAACCCCTAAATGTTGTCCATGTTCAACCCCCGGTGGTTGAACATCGCGAATCTTAATTTAATCAACAAACGACCCTGACCTACAAATTGAAAAAAAACATAAGAAAATTTGTTTTTTGTGGGCTACCTTAGAGCATGGCTCTTAAAAGGTTTTAGCGATATCCAACTATCTATAAACATACCTAAAACACTTGAACGAGAACATTCGAAGACAAGCCCTGCCAATTAGACGCCAAACTTTACCAACTTGAAACTTCTTAATAGCTCGCCGGTGCTCCTACACAAAATCAAATTGTATAAATCAGCAAATTCACTGTATAATTTTAATTGAAGTTATTATTCGTATTGCCACAGGTATAAGATTAGAATGAGATGTAGTTAACTGTGACAGGAAGTTATTATAACATCATTCACATAGTGGGGAAAGTACGTATTATTGAAGCTAACTCAAAACTACCCCAGAATAGTTAAAAAAAATCATATGGGGCCACCTAGAAAGTATACTCTTTCAAACGAAAAAAAGGATTTTTTACAAATCGATCCAGCCGTCTTCGAGTAATCGGGGAACAAACATAAAAAAACCGACGAACTGAGAACCTCCTCCTTTTTTGAAGTCGGTAATAAATAGAGTGCTTAGTTTCCAAGTTCTAATTGGCAAGATTATTAAATAATTGCTTCATAATATTAAATATTACATAATATTATACTTTAATTGTTTGTTTGGCCCTTATTTGAATAAGATAAATTCTTTGTGCTTCAAATATCTAGGTAATGATCACTATGGGGGCCAAATAGGAGCTCTGAGGAGTAATTTTCCCTAAAATTGAATTTAAGAATGATTGCAATGAGCTTTCCATAAAAAAGCAATTGTTAGGACAAAATAAATTAACCAAGTGCATAAACAAAACCGAACATCTCTATATTCTGCTCGAACCAATAGTGAATTGTTTGAGGTATCTGTCCTTGACTAGTGCAAGGCATACGTCAATCCTACAACAATCGTATGTTAGGGGGGGCCCACTCAGCTCGCCGTCCGATAAGGACCAGGCCCGGGTCGATGGCGCGTCGTATTCCACGCGCGCCTCAAAGAGATGTCAGCACAATTAGCGGGGTCCGCTAGGACCGATGCCTGCCAGGGTTACGGGAAAGTCCGAAAGGGATACTGGGACCTTGGCAACAGGCAAATGAAGGAACACGGGTGGGTTTTAGTCAGTAAAAGTCTGACACGCCCTTCCGCTCCACCCAGAGCGGGAGAAGCCATTGGATGATTTCCCACACACAAAAAAAAAAAAGAAAAGAAGAAGATTCGTTCTCCTGCATATACGAATGATTATGAGAAGCTAAAAGAACTCATCTTGAAAGTACATAGAATAAAAATAATGTTTAATATTAGCCGGGGAAGTTGAAACTTTTGTGGCGACGTCATTCTGCAGTCTATTCTACTGACTTCATAAGTTTGTTCTTAGTTCCCGAGAGAAGCGAACCTCTGTGTTCCCACGCAGTATTGTTATACTTACAATATGTAGGTATACTTTATCAACAAAACTTAGGTATTACGGTATTACCATAGAATATACGGACGTACCACACTGCATAGGATCTTGGGTTCTACGCCAAGTTCGAGCAGTATCATCGACAATTTGGTTATGCGAGCCATAGACGTTCAAGTAATTTGATCAAATAGGCTGTTTCAAACAGTTTTATCAAATTGGCATGAATGTATGTGGGAAAATTTGATCAAATTCAGTTGTCTAATAGCATGAAGAAACATGAATTTTCGTATTTCTATTTCATCAAACTGTTTCAACCAGCCTGTTAATCTAATTACTTGAAAGTCTATGCCCCTTTCTGTAAAAATCTCACTTTGAAAACTTAGGTAAAGTGAGCTTGGAGTGAACTGTCACTGCCTTAGCATCAGTAGGTATCGATGACAATGACAGCTCACTTCACGCTCACTTCACCTAAGTTTTCAACAGAATAGCAATGCTGATATAAAGAAGCGCTGCGGTACCTAATGGCTATGTATGGAAATATACGAAGACGCTAGTTTTCCGTCCACGATAACCATAAGCACGTATTTCCATGTATTTTATGGACGTGGACGTCCACGATAATATCTTCACCTTAGAAATAATAAAAGCGGACAATGGTCACTGTGGTCCATTTTGTAGTAGATATGATATGGTTTCTAGCACCACGTACAGTCGAACAAGGTATTTGGTATACAGGTAAAATATATTCATTTTCCGCTACACTGACAAAATTCGTTCTGATTGTGTGTGGAATTTAACTTTTTGAGCTTATGGCTTAGGAGAGTGACATAAAAAAATTGTTGACTACTGAAAACACTCAAAAAATTGTTTAAGCAAAGTAGTTGCAAGTTATCTGCCTGTATACTAAATAGCTTGTTGTATGTACAGTAGCGTTATGTTCAAACATAACTAGAGTGTATATGTTTATTGATGATATTTATTAATCACGGGAGCGGACCGGCGGCGGATATTGTTAGTTCCGCATCTGACACGCCCGGAGACATCCCTGATATATTATATAGGATAGGTCAACAACTCGCATAACTAACTCGGGATTAATTTCACATAGGTACCTACCTACCAAATGTTTTTTTTTGACATTTGTTTGTAAACTTTTTGGAATATTACACTTACTTTGTTTATTTTCAGTCAGTTAATTCCTTTTTTACTGGTAAATATGTATGAGCATGAGGTATAGGGTTTGATTTCCAGGTCGGGCAAAGTGTCATTAGGTTTTTCTATCTAGAATTTCTCAGTAGCAGCCCGGAGTCGGGATTTGTGCCCGGTTGATGGCATAGGGTCGGCCCCATGGCATGGGACTTAAACATAACTGGCGAAATGTGGGTGTATTGTAGGTACCCCTCTGCCCAAACCTTCGAGAAAACAAGGCGTGATGTTATGTTATGTTTGTTTACTGTAAAAGTTTGTGAAGATGTTTATACCTCGGCCAATAAAACGGCCAATTCGGACGAATCATAATAGGAAAATATTATGAATCATCGTAAAATGTCACCAACAACTCATAATATGATCTGCGTGCGATTCATATTACGAAATAATTCATCTGCTTGACAGTTTTCTATGGCGATTCGTATAATGGTCCACAAAATTATGAATTGCTTTTGAGTCAAATTAGAGGAATTGCTAATGACAGCTGGGAAATCAGGAAATGAATTGCTTTTAGAGGAATTGCTAGACGTCTTGGATTAACACTTAAAACACTTTTTATCCTTGTTCATGTAGGCAGTAGGTAGTTCTTCTAGTAGATATTCGAGTGAGACAAGGACAGGACCTTGTCCGTTATAAATTATTCTCTAAGCAAATTGGTATTGACATTCATTTTGTTTCAATAAGTCCCCTGTTTCGCCTTGATCGTATCATTCTGTATGCTGTACCTTGACTAAGCCTTGACATAGTCGCACTAATGTGTTTACTAACACCCACATCTCCTTCTGACAGAGAGCAAGCATCGCCGTCGGATAGTTGCTCCTAGGAGGTTAAAGAAAACCATTTTTTAAGTGAAAGATTAATCAAGCGCGTTTAGCGATTTTTTTTAGGGGAAAGTCTGATGGGTTCGCGTCACCGACATGCTTATCCTGACATATTATAAAACAAAGTCCTCCGCCGCGTCTGTCTGTCGTCCTGTACGCGATAAACTCAAAAACTACTGCACCGATGTTCATGCTGTTTTCACCAATGGCTAGAGTAGTGCTCGAGTAAGGTTTTAATATATAATAACCGACATCCGCGCGGATGAAGTCGCGGGCATCAGCTAGTCTATACATATAATAAAATAGTAAGGAAGTCAAAACTGTAGCTACACTAAATATTTTTGAAAATATGTAATTGCTACGAGGTTTGGGAACGAGTCTGATGCGAAAAATATTTTATTTTTATTTTTTGTTCGAATGTCTGGATATAATTAATATGTTCCAGATTGGCGCAAAAACGGCTGAACGGATTTGGATGGGCTAAAAGATAGTTTATAACCTGAATTAACACACAGGGCACTATTAATCCTGGTAGTACATACACGTGGGCGAAGCCGCGGGCAATATCTAACAATATATCTGTAGCTATGAGTATGACGTTTTACGCATTTCATAGTTTTTACTTCTGCCGGGAGTCTCCATGACTGCCTATGATTTTTTTTTCCTGGCCTGTATTTATCACAAGAGCTCGTGGCTAAATAATAACAGCCGCACGGGTCGATCCATCAGGTTAAGCTACGCTTGCTGGGGTTGGTCCGTGGATGAGTGACCACCTTTACATACCGAGACTCCTCCGTGACTTGGAAAGCACGTTAAGTCGTTGGTCCCGGCTCTCATTTGTGGGTCATTGACAGTCGTTAGGTGTCGTCAAAGGTCGGAAGTCAACAACCAGTCTTAATAATAAACCAATAATATTCTCGTGGAATTTTCAAAACCAAATCAATCAATTTATACTAAATTAACTAAAGAACTAACTAACTATACCAAAGGAAAACATTATATATAGAGGAAGGGCTCATAGGGCGTCAAAAAATTCTTCCGCATCGCTGTCAGCGGGAAAAGTGCCCAAAAGGCTGGCAGCATTGCCACGTTGGATGGCAATGCTGATTCTTTGACCTTCCTTTATATATAATGTTTTCCTTTGGTATAGTTAGTTAGTTCTTTAGTTAATTTAGTATAATAAAATGTTATTGTTCATAAATAAAAAGTATTTCAGAAACAATGAAAAAAAAAAAAATCAATTTATCAATTCACAATAACACTGTACTGTACATCAACAATGATTTATCTCTGTACCACTATATCTTATCTATCCACTACGCACACTATCACATCTACATATATCAATATTAGAATTAATTCATATCGTTGAGATACTGCGGTTCAGCGATAAACCTCGAAGGACTCGTGATAATACCGCCCGTCCCTCACCGAGTTACAGTGGCGAGCAAAAACCTCGTGCGCTTTCTCATACGAATGGGAAATTTATCTCATGGGACAGATGCGATGCAGATGCGATGCAATGCAGATGCGATGCGATGTAGACAGATGCGTTTTCATCATTAACCGTTTTTTTGGAACAAGCCACCGTGTTTATTATTTGAAGATGTTTTAGAACACGAAAGAAAAAATAATTTAAAAAAAATCTCCTGATTGTCAAATAATAAATAGGTTCTTTAAATTAAAATAAAACTGTTTCATTAACAACGACCTTTCTCAGCTTGCATTTTTAAAAGACTTCAAATAAAAACGGCCAAGTGCGAGTCGGACTCGCGCAAGAAGGGTTCCCTACCATTATCTACAAAAACGGCAAAAAGTCACGTTTGTTGTATGGGAGCCCCCTTAAATATTTATTTTATTCTGTTTTTTAGTATTTTTTTATATAGCGGTAACAGAAATACATCATCTGTGAAAATTTCAACTGTCTAACTATCACGGTTCATGAGATACAGCCTGGTGACAGACGGACAGACAGACAGCGAAGTCTTAGTAATAGGGCGGGACCCTATTACTTAGACTCCTCTGTCTGTCTGTCCGTCTGCTTTACCCTTTGGGTACGGAACCCTAAAAAAGAGGTTCTATGTTCGTCTGTATGTATTTTTTATGTATGTTCATCAATTTCTCAGTGATAACAGGGCCGATTTACGTCGATTTACCAGTTCCAGGGTTATTCCGAAGTTGTTTCAGTTTCCAGATTTTATACCAATTTAGTAGAAATTCCCAGTTTCAGTTTTAGATCTATTTAAGTTCTTCCATGATTTCAAATATCCGACAATTTTGCATCCCATAAGGAAAAATGTATGGAGACTTTCTGGAAAATCCATCTTAACTGTTTAAATACAATAGAGCGATTAAATTGATTCTACTTCTATGGCTTTGATCAGGACATTGTAGCCATAATATTGCTGATAGGATAGTGTTAATGACCGCCTTTTTATACCTACCTACGTGACACAGAGCCCTCGCAGTGAAAGAAAATTATAGGTACATAGCTCTCTACTGCTGTAAATCTATCTTGTAATATGGCAATTCGTTATATAGATAAAGCTCACCAGCCAGCCACAGCACATTTCTTTCTTCTCTTCTTATCTTTTTTAGTACCAAGATGTCTCAAAAGATCCTGAAATAAATTAACCCAATTTAGTGTCAATTGGTGCTGACAGGTCCATTGGAAAAAATTACATCTTAGGCGGGTCATGGTTCCGTCCTGTCACGAAACGTAAAAACGTTCTTCCTTATCCTTAATGAGCCTTGACTGGCTTTTAGCTAAGATCAATGCTTCACCTCTATTGGATACGAATATACTTCATCTGTTGGTACTTTGCTAGTTCACAATACTTTTTTTAAGGTTATTGTACCTACCTGAAAATTCCGTATTATTTAGCTGAGACATAATTATAATGACCTGGTACCTTTTTAGTGTATAATTATATTTTCTTTACAGAGCGATATGTCACTGATTTGTAGGTATGTAGGATCAAAATATATCCCCACTAAACGATCCACACGTTCCCAACAATAAACTAGTCAGATATAAGCCCGGCTTTAGTTGCCTAGCTCATCTGGCACATCATTACATTCTCAAGATGGGGGCCGTTCACATTGCAAAAAAAACGGGCGGTTTTGATTTTTTTTAATTATTGGTAGTCATAGTTGTAAAGAGGTTTTAATAGCCAAACTATGTTACTGGCACTTAATATTTATGTAGAGTCTGGGTCTGAAAAAAGTTAATTCCAAATTTTTGTTCAAAACAATAATAATCCCTTTTTCAGTTTGTGACTTTTACTAACTTTTTGCGGGTTTGCGGTTAAAAGGTTATTCTGGCAACTAAAACTAACTTCTCGTTATTTTTAGTAGAATAATTTATGTTTGTCGCATAATCCAGCCTTATTTTGACTTTAAAACCGATGTCTTTGTGTCGATTGTAATGGCAGTAAAATTGTAGCGCTGCTGGAAGAGGGGTGTAGCCAAAAAACGATATTCTTATTGATAATAAGAAATTACTAGTCATTTATGCTAATGACATAGTAAAAATATTAATACTATCCATAGAAAAGCCAATGACTGTTTAAGGTGCCCGTTTTTTTGTTGCAAAGGGGTGTAGTTGAAATTACTCTATGTGGTCTCGGAACCTTATCTCTAACATCGGGGGTTTAAAACGGCCACATTAGCAATTCCACTAAAAGCAATTCATTTCCTGAATCCCGGCTGTCATTATCAATTCCTCTAATTTGACATAAAAGCAATTCATAATTTGTAGACCATTTTACGAATCTCCATAGAAAACTGTCAAACAGGTGAATTATTTTGTATTAAGAATTACACGCAGATCATATTATAAATTGTCAGTTTGTGACAATTCATAATTCTGCTAATGTAAACGTTTTACGCCCCCAGGTACGTAGCAAAAAATCTGCTGATTTTCCTGATTTCACAAAATGGCAAGTTGAAAAATGCATTGCATTTCTTTTTTTTATCATTTCCACCAATCACAATAACAAAAAAATACTTTTTTTATATGTGGACTATGTATTGTGTATAACTTCAATGAAAATCAAAATCCACATTTTACATTCTTGGAATTCCGTATCCCTTCACAAATACCTATCAGTTTATAAATATTATTTCACTTGTACCTAATATCGTTCCCTATTTTTCAACATATTCCTCAGTAAACAAGCTAGCGGATGACAAAATAGTTTGGCACAATATCTTCACGTCATTCATGGCGGTTGTTATAAAGTTGGCGATACTACACTTTGCCCATAACTTTCGGTAACAAAGACTTGGGAAGCTGACGTCGCTAGCAAACTTTTAAATAACATAGTGCGGAATAATCCAGTTATTCATTCATTGTGTTACTGCGTGGTTGGATTACACTGCATAACTTTAAAGAGCTTTCTCCTGATCCCTCATAAATTAATATAATTATTTTAGCTTGTGTCTTGCGCAGAAGCCGGTGGGAACATTATTAATTAGGTATTCTGTGACACAAGTACTTTCCAGAAAATTATGGAAAACAAAAGGAAATTATTTTAGGTAGGTAATCCTGTAAAAGGCACATTTGTTTCACGGAACTCTTTTCGTAGACAAACCGACTTAAAGCCAAGTTTCCTTGCGATAGATGATAAACTTTTAGTTTTAACCCAACATTTTTTATATACTCCGAAAATTAGGCTCGGAATGTCCTAGCCAAGGAAGAGTGTAACAGGGCACAATAATTATGCAAGAAATTAAACACGCGAAACTTAAACAAAATAATAATCAATATAATCGATTATACAAACAAACAATGTAAATGTTTTTCCAAGGCCTAAAATAACCGAAAAACAAAAACATAATTTTAATCCACATAAAAAGCAAAAACTCAACAAGCCCAAACTTTTTTAAAGAAAAAATTGTTAGCCAGAAACCCAAACAAAACAACTTTCCCATTTCTAATGCAACAAAGGGAAGGCCAGTCATTGCATGACACAACTAATATTATAAATGCGAAAGTAAGTTTGTTTGCATGTTTGTTACGCTTTCACGCTAAAATGGCTGGACGGATTTGAATTAAAGGCACATAGGTAGACCATGACCTGAGTCAAGACTTTTTATCCCGCTAGTATGTCGCCGTGGGATAATTTCCGACCACCACACGGTCAGAGCCGCGGACAAACGTTAGTTTTCATATAAACGCCAGGAAATATCAGTAGATATAAATCATATGGAGGGAATATTATCAATGAGCGGGAGGATCAAACCTGAGAGGGAGAGTGTGACTGACGGGGACCACTCGAAGCTCGAGATTTGCTGAGATTTCAATATACAGCAGCCAGCCTCCGTCGCATCGCTCTATATTACGACCTTACGAAGAAAATGTACGGTACTTTTCTGTACGCAGTGCAAAAATCGCGTGATATAAGTGAAAAAGTGTCGGAATATTACACCTTCGAGTGCCTAAAGTATGTACATAGTTTTTTCTGCTCGGTTTGATTGGTGGCAGGTGATAGGGCTTGTTGTAAGGCCGCTTGGCTAACTACCACCATCATATTAAGTCTGTCGTCATAACAACAATGTCTTCAGCATGGTTGTGTTTCGGCAGGTAAGAGGTAAGATAGCCAGTTCCTCTGTGGTTGAGGATTCCGGCTGATGCACCTTCGTCTTGATCATCACTTACCATCAGATGAGATGCATGCAAAGAGCTTCCCCGTTGAGGTACAAAAAAAAAGGATTTAACAAAAAAATATTGAAAGGAAATTTGTGAAAGTATGTTTCGCAGTTTTTCACATTATAAAGGCATCGTACTAGTCACGCTTCTTACAACTGTAATCTAACAAAACACTCTTAAAAACAGAATTACATGAATGATCAACATTCGGATAAAAAGATATCTCTATTGCAGTCATAGCCGTAATTTCTGAGTCCTGCCTTATTTTATGTAATCCAAGATAACCTACCAATAAACGTAGAGGTTGGTTTGTAGAGCATCCACGAGATATAGATCCTTAGAGAGCAATCATGAAGAAAGGTTGGCCTCAGGGCGTTCTTAAGCCGCTCACAATCAAATTTAGCTGCATCGCGGCCGGGTTAATCGAGGATTAGGTAAATTGGCCCGGATACACTGATGGGAAAATCTCCCTTCATTTTCCAAGGTTGTTTAATAATGTAATTAACTCTTTAGGGTATTGCTGCAACAACAGTATAAATCTTCGCGTATTTTATTACTGCCAGTTAATTACTATTACTTTCTCCTATTTATTGTAAGTTCTATTAAATTCTGAGCAGTTTCTGCAACTTGATAAAGTTCATTTCATTTTAATTAAGTACAATTTATATGCAAATTAAAAGCTTGTGTTTTTATCTGAAAACGTCAAACCAGCAAACAAGTCGACAGCCGGGTCTTTCACGAATCGTAGACCACGACCGGAAGTTTATACCGCTATTAAAAATTTACGAAACCTTTAAGCTTATATTTAATTCATACAAGGTCGAAAGATCAAGTTCAATTATTTGAATTCTATTCTCATAGGAAAAACGACCTACCAACTCGCACCCGTCCACGTGCCTCCAAGCATCATACACTCGTATCTGCATGAGGTAACAGATGACATCAAACGGAGTGTAATGAAGGTCTTGCTCAAGGTGACGCAACCAATGAAAATTTAATGCAAGGTCGACTCAGAGCTTACGTAGCCACAATCAACTTGTCAGTTTGAAATATGATGATGTGCCGCCGCCCTTGCCTCGTTAGGCTTCCTCCTGCAAGTAAAAACTCTATTCAGTCAGTTTAGAACATCAACATTCAGACGGCGGTCATAAACTGAAAAGATACGCCACAAAGATGTCGTACTATACCAGTAACAGTTTATTTCCTATGACTGTACCCATACCGAATGGGTTTCCTGTTCAGATGAATCAAAGGCCGAAAAATAAGATCGTTTTTTTGGATGTTACGCCTGTTCGGTCGCCGGTGAAACCGATTTCGTCAAATGCCGTAGCTCCAAAGAAAAAAAACTTCGTAGAACCAATAATCTCTAATGATATAATCTATGAGAACATCAAGCCAGTGTTTACCATACTAAGATTACTGGGAGTTCTGCCGATTACGAGACCGACGTCGTGTGTCAACCAGTACCAGATAGCATCGTCCTCGATGCTGTACTCCATCCTCGTGTTCTGTTCTTTGGTCAGCTACGTGCTGTATCTGTCGCTGCACAAAGTCCAGATCTTACGAACTGCAGAAGGCAAATTCGAAGAAGCTGTTATTGAATATCTATTTACGGTCTATTTATTCCCGATGATCGCGGTCCCGATCTTGTGGTATGAAACGAGAAAAATTGCGAATGTTCTCAACGGATGGGTGGATTTTGAGGTAAATAAGTCTTCCTTGCTTTATGATATGTGGTTTTATTAACAAGAAACGTACCAGCAGTTATGCCTATCAACTTCGGGCCCAAGGGCGTCATATACCTATATTAAGTAATTAACTAGAAAATTAGGTCGCATTCTAGTATTTGATAACATATCTAATCATTTACACCAATCCAGATGGTCTACAAGCAGCTATCAGGTCGTACGCTCCCAGTGAAGCTATACAAGAAAGCTTTAGCCATAGCTGTCATCATACCGATCCTATCAACTACGACGGTCATCGTGACGCACATCACCATGGTCCACTTCAAGCCCTTGCAGCTGGTGCCCTATATGTTCCTGGAGATCCTGACCTACATGCTCGGCGGCTACTGGTATCTTCTCTGCGAGACGCTGAGCATTTGTGCTAATATCTTGGCTGAGGATTTTCAAAACGTTAGTTAAGTAATTCATTAGCTCGACTATTGCTCTAATTTTAGTAGGTACTTCTCGAACCTCGATACAGACCAATGAGATCTTGAACTAACGCGAAGTAAAAATGGGAGAAAGATAATGGTCCAACTTCCTATTCATTTGACTCTCTCTCTGGATTTGTGGTTTCAAAGCTTTAGGATCTTTAGATCGGTCCTTAGACGATGTAATAAATTCATAACATGTCAGGGCTGGGTGTCCTTTATGACTATGCGTCTCTCTAATGTTTCATTTCTTTCAGGCTCTCCGCCACATCGGCCCTGCAGGCAAAGTCGCCGAGTACCGTGCCCTTTGGTTACGTTTGAGCAAGCTCTCTCGAGACACGGGCATTGCCAACTGCTACACGTTTACCTTCGTCAACCTATACCTCTTCCTGATCATCACCCTCTCTATTTACGGGCTGCTCAGTCAGATCTCCGAGGGATTCGGTATCAAGGATATTGGTCTGGCATTGACGGCGTTGTGCAGTATCTTTCTGCTATTTTTTATTTGCGATGAAGCTCATTACGCTTCTCATAATGTAAGTAACTATACTATTACGTACCAAAAACTACGAAGTAACTTCGTAGTTGGCCTTCGTATATAGCGTTGGTCGACGCTCTTTTAGCGTAGCGAATACGCGGCATATTATACGTTCAACGAAAGTCTACACCAGATGCAAAGGGTAGTTCTTGTTTTTAAACGATTATTTTCGTATACTAGTGCTTCTTTTTATGTCCGCATAGGTGCGAACAAACTTCCAGAAGAAGCTGCTGATGGTGGAACTATCCTGGATGAACACGGACGCTCAAACTGAAGTGAACATGTTTCTGCGAGCCACTGAGATGAATCCCTCACAAATTAGCCTCGGAGGATTCTTTAATGTCAATAGGACTCTTTTCAAATCAGTACGTAACACTGTTGAAAATTATACATTTTTAAATAATCTTATCAATAATTTGTTATTCTTAATAAGTTGAAACTACTGATTAGACACGAGTGGAAAAACTACAGAAAACTACTGTATTCCATGACATTGTGACATTGGTTCATGTTGACGGTCTAATAAAGCGACATTCAAGAGCTCCAAAGCTCTGAGGGCATAAGTCACCGCTCTAGAAGCCTTGTAGCTTGTACTTCCGAACGGCTCGATTGTTCTCGCTCTCGAACAGTCCAATTAAGGCTAGTGTACATATCGTACATGAATTATTCATTACCGTTTTTTCCTACTTATTTATCATGAAATAAATCGTTCTGTTACAGTTGCTGGCAACCATGGTGACATACCTAGTAGTACTGTTACAATTCCAAATCAGTATTCCCGACGATTCCCAGAACCAAGATGGAGATGAGGAAGCACCTATCAACGTCACCAGTGCAACAACCGAAGCCATGACCACCACCACTACGGTCATGACAACTATTCTAACCACACTTGCGAAAAAGAAGAGGAAGAATTAAAATTTTATTAGTTAACTTTTTACCCTAGGAAATAAAGCTTCGTTGTGAATAATAGAATATTTATCCTAGCTACGAGTTGCTTCATTACCTACCTATTGTTCTGAATCAATCCCGATCAGTGTTGATACAGTTCTACTGACGTAGTGTCCTCGATTTGAATAAATTGTTCAATTATGTTGGATTTTATCATCAATTATAAGTATCACAATAAAAGTACCTACAAACATTATTATAACAAAAAGCAGGGGGGGCACTGCCTCCTTTTTTCTAACCGTTTCGCCGTATTTTTAGAGAGCTAATATTCTCAGGATAAGATTATTATATTATGTGTAGGTAGTTAGCAAACTTATAAAATATTTGCCTAGCTTTTCTACTTTGAATTTTATTAATACATAAAATACGTCGATTTTGTAACTGACTGACGCACTCACCAAGACCTCTAGGGCACTTCTATGCCAGTCCTAGAAAGCTGAAATATGGTATGCTTGCTAGCTTTTGCACACAAACAACAAAAAAGTTAAGAAATCCGTAGGTAACTGTCACCCTCCCAATGGAAGGCACAGGTCTGTATAAAAAATAAAACCTCTAGGGTACCTACTTCCAGAAATGCTAGAATGCTGAAATTTAGTACCTATGTAGGCTTGGATTTGAACATAATAACCAAAAAATTTAAATCACCCTCCAAGTGCAAGTCTGTATTTCTAACGGAAAAGAAAAAAAAAAACTTCGTATTAGGTAGGTATAGAAAGTACAAGAATCCCCTTGACAGGCTATCACTCAGATTAATATCTAAACGATGTGACAATTACGCTAAAAAGTGTTACAATAGTTACATTGAGAGAACAGAAGAATCTATTGCCAGATGTCCTAAAATTTTCTGGTCATAATTACGAGTATGTCAAAAATAAACGTGGTGGAGAAAGTTCATACCCAGCATCAATGACCAATGATCCGATAACATCTTCGAATGGAGAAGGAATATGTGAGCTATTTTGTTTTAACATTATAGCAGCGTTTATAAAGAAGAAACAACCACAGTCAGACAGTATAGCTTCCGTGGACATCAAATATGAAAAAAAAAACTAAAAAGCCTTGATATTACTAAGGGGGCAGGCCCAGATGATATACTACTTTAATTCACTGTTAAAAAGTTGTATCTAATGTAGACCCAAGCCCCTAACTCTATAAATAAGGCCTAACTCTACAAACTTTACATCTTGGTCAAAATGTATAGCTTGACCGTTCCATTAAACTATTGCAATAGATTAATAAAAATAAACATTATTCTTATTAAACTATTGCATGACACAACAATAAAGACCAGTGACTTTTTCTTAATATAATTATATGGATACGACAATAAAGATCTTAGCTGAAAACCATTACTAAAAAGAACAGATAAAATATAAAACGAATGTGTTCGGAGTAGGCCGCTTTATAAAATCCTACTATCCTTTGGCATTTTGATCTTATCCTACTTACTGGAACTCTACTCGAAAATGAAGAAAACCGGCCAAGTGCATGTCGAACCACGCACAATGAAGGGTTCCGTAGTTAGGATGAATTTATCCAACAAACTTAACATTGTAGTTGAAAAACTGGTTCTCCGATACAGAATGTATGGGAGAACATGTTTTTGCAACTGCAAATTAAAGTTGGGCGATTATTACTCGGTAACTGGTGGAGCCTTCGTAGCAGTGATAGTTTTCCTTTTAATTTCGTTATATACAGTACGTAAGGGTAAACACCGTTGTCACTCAAACCATGGGTACTTGACTTAATTCTTCAAGTACATTCTAATTAACTACAATGGTTTTTGGTACGCAGGTGTACCATGCGGTAATTAATGACCCAGTAACAACAAAAAAAAACCTTATTTTCATTAAAAGATTTAAAAAAGTTCCTATCCTACACCGTCCGCTAATTCATGGATATGCGCCCGGTCGCCGCCCGCTACCTACCTACACAACACATGAATACACATACATAACCTGTGATGCAACTTTCCCTTCATACTTCATACCTGGCTTACTACTGGGAAAATACCATCCGCGGTATGTGATCGTTGTCATTTAATTCTTGAACCGGTTGAAAATGACACGGATGTTGATGATCGATGGGGAGAAGTCTCCATACTGTCAAGTGGGAAACATTAAAAACACGTGCCGCCCTCCTGGTACTTTCCTCTGGCTGCTCCGCGAAGACATTCAGGATACGTTCTTGCAGATCAACCGGCAGCTGCTGGTTACCACGACCCTGAGCGTGGGCCGGCACGGTGAACTGTCCGTAGGTACACATTCTCTGTGTAGCCGCCAACATTGTTTTACGGCTTGGTACACGTTGTCTAGGGAATAGTTCGGCGTACGTTCTACGCCCCTCGTTCAGGTTATCACCCGCGATGGCGTAAAGCCGTACTATTTCGGTAAACTGTTAATTCGTGTAAGACATCCTTACGTGTAACTACTACTCACAAACTACAATTATTAATGTTTACGCGCGAGAAATGATCGGCGGCGCTACGACGTTGCATTACGTGCACTCGCTAGCGAGAACAGACTAGTTAGTCCGACAGCTGACTGACTGCAGTGAGGTAAGAGAGGGGAAGGGGACGCGCGGACGTGGCGTGTTTTTCGCGCCCGCGCCGCGCCCCCGTGTTGAGACGCAAGTTCGTAGCCCTAGCCGCTAGCGCATAGGGTGAAATATTCTTGTGGTAAAAGGTAGATTTTGCTTTAAAAAAAAAAGTTGTAATTTTCCATTGATTTTACGTTCTATAAATGAAACCAAACCACTGGTTTCAAGGTAAAAGGTGTTTACCCTAACACACTGTATACTACTGCCGTGAATTTTTTCACATTTCCAAACCCAACCATTTAGCTGTCAGGGGGGAGGGGGGGACACTTGACTCTAACTAAAATTTGCACTTAAAAGCTTAATATTCCGCAAACGGATCCCTGAATCCAAAAATGGATTTCACAAACTCCCATTATTTTTAAATGACCTTTCCAACGATATCCCACACCATGGGACTGACGAGAAAAAAAAAACAATCCCCACTTTAAATGTAGGGGAGGTAACCTAAAAAAAAAAATATTTTACAATTTTATTTTACCACTTTGTCGGCGTGGTTTATATGTATATCCATACCAAATTACAGCTTTCGAGTACCAACGGTCTTTGAGCTAAGCCGCGGACAGACGGACGGACGGACAGACGGACAGACGGCCAGACGGACAGACAGACGGACATGGCGAAACTATAAGGGTTACTTGTTGACTACGGAACCCTAAAAAACCATCTAGTCCAGTAGTAATTTTGTCTATGATGCGTATGACGTGACGTTTCTGAATCTGTTTATTATCTGTTGCGAGCGATAAGTATTGAGAGAATTTTCCGGATTTTGTACTGTTTCTCGAAGTTATTCGTTTTCCTGCAAAGACAAAAGAAAGTTAAAACATCAAATCGTAACTGGAATCCTTGCTATTAACTCAAAATGGTCGACTATAGCAAGTGGAAGGACATAGAAGTAAGTACTTATTGCATACCATTCAAAATTAGCCCCACCGTTGTTTATACTCCTACGTTAACCTAGATTGACAACCCATTTTATTAGATATCCGATGATGAAGACGAGACCCACCCTAACATCGACACCCCATCGCTATTTCGCTGGCGGCACCAAGCGCGCGTCGAGCGCATGGAGGAGCGGCGTAAAGAGAGAGATGAACACGTCCAAAAAAAGACCGAAAACTTCAGATTAATAAACGAAACTAGGAAAAAAATCGGTGAAGCGAGCCCCGACAGTCCCGATCTTGATTCTTTAAAGAAAGCATTAGCTGATCTAGAAAAAGAAGAGAAACAATTAAAACAAAAAGAAGATGATCTTAAGAAGAAAGAACGGCAAACTCCGTGGAACGTGGATACTATCAGTGAGCCGGGCTTCACCAAAACCGTCATCAACACCAAGCCCATCAGACCCAAGGATGAGAACATGACTGAGGAGGAAAAAGAAGCCAAGATGAAGAAGTTTATCAAAGAAAATGAAAAGATACTGAAGCAATTTGGTATGCTGCGGCGTTATGAGGACTCGCGGTCGTTTTTACAGGAGCACAGTCAACTAGTGTGTGAGGAAACGGCCAACTACCTTGTCATCTGGTGCATCAACTTGGAAATGGAAGAGGTCAGTAGTATGTTGCATGTGTGCACTGTAATATTGTTATCAATTTGCTTGTAATCTGTGTTATTGATAATTATTATTGTTGTGTAATATGATGCATTTGTAGCTTCTATATGATTTTCTCTAAGTATATTTATTTTGTCTATTTTTGGTTATTTTCAGAAACATGATTTGATGGCTCATGTAGCTCACCAAACTATCTGCATGCAGTACATATTGGAGCTGTCCAAACAACTAGATGTGGACCCCAGGGCTTGTGTCAGCTCTTTCTTCTCAAAGTAAATCACTTAGTTTCATTGCTGTATTATAAACACTCTAAGATCCCATGTTATAAATATTTCTGTTTTTCAGAATTCAAATTGCAGAGAAGACATACAAAGACTCATTTGATGATGAATTGGAGCAGTTTAAGGCCAGGATCAAGAAGCGAGCAGCTGAAAAAATTAATGAGGCTATCAGAGAGCAGGAGGAAGAGGAACGGAAGGCCAGGCTGGGACCTGGTGGACTGGACCCTGTTGAGGTGTATGAGGAGCTACCTGATGTAAGTAGCTAGGGTTTAAATGAGTGGATGTACTGTAGCTTAGACTTATTTCTTAGATAAAGTATGCCATACAAGTTGTGAATCCATCTACTACTGTTCCTCCCTGCGTCACCAAAAGGTTGACTGGTAGAAATGCCTATGACATTAGTCTGCCGCTAAATGAAATTGTTTATTCTGTAAATAGGATATTGGAATCACTTTTACAAATCATATTTTTTTTTTTTTAATAAGCTAGATGAGGTCGGCGTTTCTTGTCTGACTACTCTGAGAAGAAAGGCCGAAACAAATGCAGAGGTCACAGTCACTTTTAAAGTCCAGACATAATCTTGGTCAGGCCATATGAGGATCATGTGCTGCTGGTAGAGCCGCGCGCTCGCGCGCTCGCACCAACCTGTTAGAGGAGGCGCCGCTGACGCGTGCTCAGCGCACGTTCAACCTCATAGCGAGTGAGACGGACTTATTCTGTTGTTCTCTGAGTGAATTCACAAGGAATGCATTGTTTGTAATTAGTTATAGATGTTAGTATTAAACGCATTTATCGCATTGGGTTTTCCTGTAATGGTAGATGTAAGTTGATGAATAAATAAATAAATGTAGATTAGAGTCTGAAATGGTCTTTTGAGGAAAGAACCAGACAGATTTGAGTGGACCTGTCCAGTCAGAGCAAGCATTTGTCAGTAATAGTGGAACTGAACTCAGAACTTAAGGAGCTCAACAACACGACGAACAATACCAAAGAAAGGACATTTGGGTAGGCCGCATAAAGTTCTCAAATTGCCAGACGATCGTTAGAACTACCTGAGAACGAAAAAATATAAAAATAAAATAAATATCCACATAGTCCTCACATTCACAATAATACAATACTTTACAAAGTATTCATGTCATTTTGTATATAATATTCGATAATGTCAATTTGTTTATAAAATGTGTCATCAATGCTGAACATTTGAGCTTAATGACATAATAGCCCAGCGAGGGCTTAGAGGTTAAAGTATAAAATAAATAAGTTAGTCCTCAAATTATTTACAATTACTAATTTATTATCAGAGTTACTTTCACTAACATTTTTTGCATTGTCATTATTACAGGAATTGAAAAAATGCTTTGATGCCCAAGACGTGCCACTGCTCCAAGCAACAATTGCTAAAATGCCTGAACAAGAAGCCATCTACTTCATGAAGAGATGTGTGGATGCAGGACTTTGGGTTCCCGGCAAGAATAGTGATGATGAACCTACCATGAAGGATAATGCTGCAGGCTCCTCACAGCCTGCCGGTGATGCCCCCGACCCCACCCCATCAGCAAGCACTGATGATCTTGACTGAGACACAATCAAAGCCTGCTAGTATTTAGGCATAAATCTGCTGAAGATCATTAAAATGCTAGAACCAGAATTTTGGCATTTTCCATTATAACAGGACATAAGTTAGATTAAGTTTATGTTATATAGTATTAATTTTGTATCTTCAAATGATAAGTGAGCTCTGGTATCTGAGAATACATAATACCTGTTGTGTTGGACAGCATAAAGAATGATATGTTTTGTTAAGTGCCACTATGAATATACACCTTGTCACTGCAATAATTGTAAAACTCCTAAGTTAAATAATATTTTATCACGCAGTGTAATATTTTACTAACAGCAAGTTTACCCCATACGAGATTTTACAATATAATATGATATATTATGTCTCTAAAAATGTTTTATTTGTTTACTTACATGCCCATTACTATACGTAATCGAGATCAATAGTCGTGCTGTTGCCCTCCATTTTAATTTTTGGTTTACAGTTCGTAAAACCCCGCCAGGTTATCAAATTACGATCATGCTACTGATTGCTACCGTCTTATCAATTATGGTGTAAAAGTTATTGGGCAATAATAGCACCTGCACATTACATTGCGTATGTCAAAATCTTTCTGCGATTGCCATGCACGGCATTTCACAGCAACTACGTGATTATCAAGCACCGATCCTTTTACCATTCATCACAGCTTGAGCTATTATGAAAGACAAATAAGTGCCCACTACTAGGCCACACTGGCTTTATTGATCATATGAGGGACCAAATAAATGTGAGAAGATAGGTACAGTCCTCCTGCCTACTGCTACTTGATCGTCATTTAGAAATCATTGTTTTATGTGCAGCCAATCTCCTTACACAACGACTATGCTGTTCTGTAGGATTAATTTCTATTCATATGCCAGAGTCAAATTCACATTACACTGCATGATAGACGGAATTCAGCCTCTCGCACAATCCGGGATGGTGCAGTGTACACAGTAGCAGAGTACCTAGTTGACTTCCGGCTACTAGTCGCAGGTAAGATCATACGTGAGTATGTTCCTTGGGTAAGATTCCCACACGGAACTCATTAATAACGGACATGATAACCAGATACTGGTTCTGGAACCAAGATCTGCATTCTAGAACGATACAGTCTGAATCCCACCCTCAAACGTTGTAATGTAGAACACAGGCTGTTTATGAATGTAATGTTTGTGTCTAAATAGGTGTACCTTTTCATACATGAAATATTTGAAGAGGTCATTGTACTCATCATTCTTTTGCTATCGGACCAAACCTGAAATCACGTCGGTTGTTTTTTTTCGTGATTTCAGGTTTGGTAGTGGCGTAGTTTTTGAATTAGCTTCAATAATTACGTATTTTTCCCACTTAGTCTATGTAGACGATATCTTATTTGACTCTGTCACTATTATTTACAGAATTTGTGTGGGGTAGGTAGTAAAAAGTGAAAAGTAAAAACTTTTTACAAAAAAAAAACATGACTTCCAAAAAAAGTGATAAATAACTTTATTTCGGAAGTCGGTGGCAGTGGAATAATTGAAAAGCAAAGACACCGACTTCCGAAATAAAAGTTATTTTTCACTTTTTTTTGTTTTTTTGTAAAAAGTTTTTAATAAATTGATTACACAGTTTTGTTTCATGTTGTGTCGGTTCTGATTAGCTTACGCATACTCTTAGTTGCTAAGGGCTTTGTGAACAATGGGGTGTTACATAAAATAAATGAGTGTATCTTTTTTTAAACTTGTACTTTTTATATAACAAAACTACAATAGGTGTATGAGAGAGGACGCGGCGGGGACGCTACGTGAGCACATGCGGTGGCAGTTGCGGCCGCCCCTCCAACTTGCTGTAGTCCAAGTGGAATTCCTTCGCCACCTGATAACAAATCACAACATTTATTACACCATACAACTAATGTATCCAATGAAAACAAACTTTTTGGATGTCAGAAGTTACAAAAGACAGCTCCAAAAACGGACGCCATTCATGCAGGATGATAGGATAAGCACATCGCTAATAGGCAGGCAAGAGAAAGCAACATAAAAAATCGCAATGCTACATGTAGTAAAAGATAAACATGTGGAGTTCTTGCCTTTCTGATAAGCTTCCTACTGTTCATGAAGTGCCATCATGCTTTCTCATGATAATAAAATGTCATGCCAGACGCATATAGTGTAAATCTAAATAAACGCCAATAGTACCTTACGCCAGTTGTGCGCGTCAAAGAAGTAATAGGTGCCGCGCTCGTACGTCGAGGTCTTCTCCACCATAGGCATGCCGGGCGCTTGAGAGATCCACACCTTTTCCTCCATGTGATACCGCCATTCTCGATTATAGCTGGAACAAACGTTTAAAATTATAATATACTGTGTAAAAATAAATAACTTAGCATCCTTGTTGGGTACATTTTATTCTAAAAGTACCATTATGCAGATCTTTTAGCAGAAATCACTTTGTTCAGTATGTTGAAGCATTTACTGTCCAGTGTCAATAGAGCTTTAATGACTGAACATTGCTTTGCATTGCTTTACCTACTAGATCCAAAATTGGACTATAGCCTAACTACCCTTTAGTTTCGAATGATTCGCTAATTTAGAAGGATCTCTCCCAGGTCAGTGAAACCCATATAAATACAATTTGTGAAGCTTGTCGAGTGGCGAGCTACTTCTCTTGTGCCGGCGACGCTGCTACCCGTCACCGGTAAGGAGCATATGGCAGGCCAGACGGATGGGCATCCCTCCACCTGTCGATCGTCAGAGCATTGTTGAACAAGAAGTCAAAACGTTGACAGGTGTGTTTGGGGTTTTTTATTATTTGTATACCTATCAACTTGATAAATAAGAATTTTCTAATGCTTTTGAGGAACCCATTTTTATCAAACTTTCTCAAACAAACTTATAATGGATATACAATTAATATTTTGATGGACTATCTACTTCTGAGTTTCGTATGTGCTAATTGTATCGCCCGTTAGTAGACAGACGAACCTAACCCCCAGATATTCAATTTGTTGCATGGCTGATAGCCAGGTGACACATACAACTATGTAAAAACAATAAGATTGACTCACAGTTCGGCTGCCGCTGCGATTTGCAGCACGTCACCCACGAAACAGTAGAACAAATAAAATAAGAGGTCTTCCTTATATCGACTCAGTCGTAGAGGCGCCAGCTTTTCTCTAATTGAACCATTGATTAGATATTCGGGAGGCACATGATAGTCCATATCTTGTGGTCTGAAACAAATTCAAATTCTGTTAGTTTGTCTGCCCACGATTTCACAAAATCTATAGTCTTGTTTCAATGCACAAGATTTTATGCAGAAGGCAAAGCACTGAATGCCTGAGTGATTGATTTGATGATTATTAATCAGCAGACTATATTTTCATACAATAATAAATTACCTGCACGGCGTATCCGCCCAAGGGCCAGCAAAAGTGAGATAAAGGTTGTCTGGTGAATTTAGGTTCAGTCCGAGCGCAGTGAGATCCTGCCCTAACGCCAGCGATACTAAACTGGGATCCGATTCCGCCGCGCGAATAAACGTCAACAGTCCCACGATACCAAACTGGTTTGGTATCATCGTCTCTGGTATATTCGTTACTTTACCTAAAACATTACACATTATTAACATACAATCAAAACAAAAATACTATTTCTAATGGAATATTATCTGGACTATATATTAAAACTGCTATAACAAAAAATGCATGCTTTTTAATATATTTCCAGCACTTATTTAGTATACACACCGTAGAATTCCGTATGTGCTCCTTGACTGATAACTTTAGGGACAAAAAAATTACATGTCAGGTGCAAATTCAGTTTAATTAACTATCTAAATCAAAATTCCACAGGTATAGAACGTTAAAATATGACATGCATTAATTATAATAAACACAAAATAGATAAACACAGTTTGTGTTATTAATTAGAAATGCAGCACAATATTTTGTTCATTTGCAGGACACGACACTTTAAAAAAATTGCATTTGTGTTATTGAAATCAACATTATTGTGCTTTTTAGATTAGAATTCTGAACCCAAAGGAAAAAGATTATATTTAAGTGGACAAAAAATCTCATTATGAAGTTAAACAGGCTTGTTTATTATACATGTGTGGATATTTACCATCGGGTGAGGTCTGTATGCCTTTCCGGGGCTTGTCGTTGGTGTGGTTACTGAAGTCGGGCGGGGGCGGCAGGGGGCCGGGAGGCGGAAGGGGCGCCGCGCCGCCCGCGCTCGAAGTACCGGGCAACGCCGGGAAATCCTCCGAAGACATCGTGAACTCTGACTGCTCCGATGTAGGCTGCTTCACCATACCCACTGCCACAAAATAACAACATCTAACTATACACTGGTACATACGTCACACATATAAATGCATAAAACTCATGCTTTTTTCCCATAGGGGTAGGCAGAAACTACAGAATGCCACCTGCTACATTTACGTTCACACATCTGTCATACACGCACGCCGGTCGCGAGTACTACGCACCTGACCTTTTTGAAAAACATTACCAATAAGATCTCTATTTATGTCCTTCTAGGGCGTTCCCGGCGTTTTCTTATTCGGCGTTTTATTAGTTGCCTTTCATTCACCCATAAGCACTAGAAAAGACTAAGATGCAGTGGCAACTATAATAATAATGTAATGAGCATCAGGACCAGTTGCTACTTTCACTAAATTCAACGATTGAAGCACAGAAAAGGTGATTACTTTTTCCATACTTTTATAATATCAAAGAAAAGGCATAATCTCTCTCCAGGGGGCCCACCACCACCGCTTACAGCAGTATTATTTTAATATTACTTCAGTGTAGGAAAGAGATGAAGCTCTACAGGACATATTATAGCTCCATCTCTTTCCCCCACTGCAGAAAGATTAAAATAATACTACTGTAAGCGGTAGTGGTAGGCCCCTGGTCAGGTTTTTTTTGTAATGTGTCTTGTTTATTCAGAAAAAATTAATGTATTTTTTTTTTTTTAGCTTGGGTAATGTAACTAACCGTAAGGTTTAGAGCCGGGTGGCGGCGGCGCGGCGGCGGGCGCCTGGTCGCCGGCCCCCCGCGCCGTGAGGGACGGGAACTCGCTAAGGTCCAGCAGCGGAGGCGTCGACGTATCGCCGCCCTCGCCGAAAACAGAGTGGTAGTTGCTGCTGGTGTTAAACCGAGACAGGTTGCCCATACTCGACTGGAGACAACAATCACACACATATCACTCAAACTTGAAACCTAAGTTGAAAAATTTACGTGGATCGTGAAACCCCACTGAAAAATACTTAACAGAAAGCACTTCTTTAGATCTTAAAAACTAGAATTTATTACCAATTCTTAGTTCACACGAACAAAATTACGAAATAAAGAGTTGAAACTCGGAAGCAACTCGTATTTGAATACAAATATTGACACAAATCTTGCTATGTTTATTTGAAAACCAAAGTAGGGTACTACTGATGTCTCAATAACACTTTTTAAGGTTTCTTAGCAATTCAATAGAAGACTTTTTAGAGAATACTATGCATTATACATACTTTGATTTCGCTTCTTCTATGTTAAAATCACAAATTATTTTAACAAAGAAATTTAAATAATCACAAATTACTCTATACTACTCTCACAGAGGTTGAAGAGAATTCCAATTCAACTATTCACTGTAGGTAAGCAGTAATTAATTTTTTCTCTGTCTACCCACATTTATAAATTACTAGCAGCCCACTCGTGCTTTACACATCATCGAGATTTCTATTAATATAATTTCCATATAAATAATCATCGAGATTTCTTAGTTTAAAGGTACTTTAATATTAACGTTTTATCCATGTATACCTTCCAGAATAAATTCTCTAAATGATGGTAAAAACTTCATCAAAATTTGTTGCGTGGTTTAGAAGAACAACAAGCGACTTTAATTAGTCAGTTATAATATAGATACATACTGACAGTCATACACTAGATTCAGACAGATTCTCACCATGGAATTTGAGTTAGGCTGCGATAGCGCGTTTGGTATGGGAACCCTGCGGTCGGCAAACGCACGCTGGCCGAATAGTGTAGATCGCGATGCCATAGAGGGCGGAGCGCCCCCGGGCATGGCGGTGGAGTTCCGGCCGGGCGACAGTGCGCCTCCGAACGTGGGCGTCACATGGCCCGACACGCCACCCACCAGGCCCGAGCTCACGCGACCGCCCACACCGCCGCTCGCTAGGCTTCTAGGTGCTTGTTGAAAATTCAAGTTTGCCATAACCTGCAATATAAATAACACTCAGTTTCATATGTGAAATCCTAACACCAAAATTCTCACACTACAATTTGAAAAATACACTTTACACTTTACTGAATAATCTTTATCTAGGCTACTTACATGTTCTAGTCAGTGACCAACTTGGCAAATATCTTACAATTAAATGGAGATTTTACTAGAATATCAAGGGCTATTATGTGTTTGTGAAACTGGATAATGTAAGTAATTAACTGTGTGACAATTTATATTTTTTATTAAACAAAGCAATCTTAAAATAGCATAATAATTGTATGAAAAACTAACTATTGTTTACAAAGTGCTGTTCATACCAATTACATCTAAAAGCAATACTTTTCCTTGAGACAGCCAGTCTCTTGGGTGTACTGTTGAATTAACTATGAAGATCATGATTGTGTTTGTAATATGAATGGACTATCTCTATATTAGTAGACTGTTTTTTTTTTGCAATGATGATCACTCAGTGACTGAGAGGTGATGATAACAATTTTCTCATTATTAAAAGTCTGAATAATACAAGAAGTCACAAATTATTAATACATTCACATGAATACTAACATTTCATACAAAGAACTAAAGAAAGTCTGTTTCAAAAGTCTTCCAACTTGATATATTTTCAATACCCACTTTCCAATATCTTGGCTGGACATGAGTGTATTGCATTCAGCTATGTAAGGCATTTACTTGAGCTAAGTAAACCCTAAATAGAAAATATTAAATTTAATTGTTTGCCATCATTTGTTCAAGAGATTTCACAGGACAAGTTATAAAATATGGTAGGTCAAAACAACTCTTGTTGGTTCTGACATAGTCATTCAAGCTTAAAGCTCTAAAAACAGAACCTGTAACAGTTCTTTATAGTAACGACCAATTATAATATGAATACATCTGGAGTTTTCAGTAGAATATACAATACTTACCTTACGGTAAAATTTTGTGTTGACTTCAATAACTATCAGTTCAAACTTGTGAGGTGTTTATGAAACGAGACCAAATGAATTTCATACATACGCATTGAGTTGTTCAATACAGATAGGAATACAAGATAACGTTCGCTAATAACAACAAACGAAGTAGGTATCATACATTTTATCAGTATTACATGGTTTGGTTATTCGTCCCCTGTCAAACAATGGCGACCCCTGTTTTTGGTACACTCGATTCTTCAAAAATTACAAATTTTTACCTAATGTGTCGACGTCAGTTCTTGTTCCACTATTTCAATACCAGTATAAATGGTTCATAATCGAGTATTCTCTGCAGGAACAAATAAATTCACTCCAATGAAATAAACAAAAGTTTGTTGACTGTCCAATTTAGACGACGATTTTTATGCATTCAAAATTTTTAATACGAACTAAAAAGATGCTCAAGGCCGTCTATGCATGAAACACTGCTATAAAACGTTGAAAACTTTATACATCTTTACATCACTTATAAATATTTTAACAATTTCACTCAGTTTTGTCGAACGCCACATTACCCTAAACAACTGGCGGCCATATTGTTGAAAGCGGACGGAAAACTATAAGAATTTTCTGTCTAGTAACTTATTTATCAACTGCTCGAGCCACGTTGAAAAGGGGAAATTAAGAGTACTTATGAATTTTTGTTTTTAATTTTAATATTATTTATAAATGTCGACATAGCTATAATTTAGAAAATCATACACAAGTTAATTAAATAGTTTTTAGTTTGACTCTTATGGGTGGCCAACTTATTATTCTACTCTTAGGTGGCCAACACTCAATTATAATTACCACACGTAATTTATAATCTCGAGGACGATAAATAAATACAATTTTAGTCTATGATTCTCAGTAAAACAATTATAATTTCACGGGGGAACTCTGGCACACAAAATAAATCTTACAATACAATGGGCTATTGAGAATTGAGGGGTAGTTTATAAAAACTAATAAGGACAAACTTTATCATTTACATGCAAATATTTGTGGCATGTTTCAAGTTTAGTTACCATAGGAATAAAAAATTTACCCCCTAGGTTAAAGTTACAAAAACCTTTTTTAGTGCTCACATAAACGAAGCTGAGAGTGCAAAATTTCATGTTTCCCAATAGTACAGACTAACAGGTACTAATGCCCAGTAGTTTCGGCTGTGCGTTCATGCGTCAGTCCGTCAGTTTCTCCCTCTATAGAAATAGAGCTTCTTCTTCTTTTTCATGTGGTTAGTGACTAACTAGTGTCAGAGGTTTTATTCCGCCCATGGGCTTCTGACTTGGCTACACATGCCGTTGAGTCGAGAAATATCTCTCAGACATACCGGTTTCCTCACGATGTTTTCCTTCACCGTTTTTGAAGCAAATGATATTATTTAAATTACACAATACGCACATGAAACCGAAAAGTCAGAGGTTTGGGATTTGGCAATCCGACGGTTACACCACTTACTAGGCTATCACTGCTCTAATAGATACGTAACAATAATGTTCATTTCGAAGCAAAAGGAGTATGTTGTAAGGATCGTAGCAGGTGGCGTTCTGTAGTTTCTGCCAACCCCCATGGGAAAAAGGCGTCAGTTTATGTATGTGTATATGTGTTTATTTCAGAAAATCCATTGGGTCGAATCCATTGGAATAATAGGGTAGGTGGGAACTACAGAGCACCACATATAAAGATCCTTACAGATAGAATGTATCTTTTTACCGACTTCAAAAAAGGAGGAGGTACTATGTTCGGATGATTGTTTTTTTTTTTTTTTTTTTTTTTTTTTTTTTTTTTTATGTATGTTCCCCGATTACTCCGCCGTTTGTGAACCGATTTTAAAAATTCTTTTTTTTTAATTTTTGTTTTTCTCCTTCTCATCAAGGGGTCAAAACATAAATTATTATTTTCGAGTTCTACTACCTGCTTTAGATTTCCTACCTATATCATCTTTCTGTTTCTTTACGTTATAAATTTATAATAAATACTAAAGATTGCAATAATAATGGACTAGCCGAGCCAGACTTTAAACTGAAGGCGGAAAACAGGGTGCTGTGGTGTGGCCCTAGCAGTGGAATTGTTAAAGGCTGATTGCTTATTTTTGTAATTGATTACATACATTGTAATTTGTTTACATAGCCGTATTGATAGGACAGTTTGTAATTTATTCACGTGAGCATTTATAAAGGTTCCTATCAGAATCAAATAAGCACGACACTACTTGACTAAACTGTCTATGGTATGGAGTGAAAATTTTAAATTACTTGGTAACACCGGGATCATATGATTGTTCAATGAAGAAGCACGTCTGATAGGCGTCGACTTACTTCTTTGAGCCAGTTTTTAGTTTTCTAGCTCTTTATCGGTTGTTTTTCGCGTTAGTGGTGCTAAATATTAACCTACAGCCATGGCGCTTAGCGATGCAGATGTCCAAAAGCAGGTATGTGAATGAAATTTAGCAGCAGCGTAAATCTGTCGACATGGATTTGTCAGAATAATTGATCCAAAATGAGGGACTTGCCGACTCTGTTCCCAATTGCTTCTGAAGTCAGAATGGACTTGAACTCGGTCTTATTCTTGCATACTGGTTTGTTTGAATGAAAAATGGCATTATTTGTTATTAGATCAAGCACATGATGGCCTTCATCGAGCAAGAGGCCAATGAAAAGGCTGAGGAAATCGATGCGAAGGCCGAGGAGGAGTTCAACATCGAAAAGGGCCGTCTGGTGCAGCAGCAGCGGCTGAAGATCATGGAATACTACGAGAAGAAGGAGAAGCAGGTTGAACTCCAGAAAAAGATGTAGGTGCCTCTTTGTATCAAAAGCATTACAAATCAATCCATGTATGACACTTGCTTAACTCTGATATCACCCAGAACTCTTCATATCATTCATGAGATGTTTGATTATATCATTCTGGTTAGTGTGAGCTTACCCCGGCAGTCATTAATGAAACTGCACATTACTGATGAAGACTTCTTGTAGTATTGAGTGTTCTGTTACATTGAATTCTATGCTAGAATTATTTTCCCGTATTATATGTTATATTTGCATAAATGTCTTTGTGATCAATTACTTAGAACCAAATAAGGTTCTAATTAAGTGATTGAACATGGCCTTCAATTGTAGTTTCTGTAAGTATTGAAACTAATCCAGAAGTATTACATAAATGAAGACTTTCAATTGATTAATGGCAGATCTTTACAATCAATATGACATAGAATCTTCTGATAAGTATAGTAATCTTTCTCAATCGTAACTATTCACCATCTCATTTAAAATTAGTACAATTAATTCGTTTATTAAATCTTATTGTCTATATTGAATTCTAAATTATTATGTTGTCCACATCATTCTCAATTTTATCAAATTTAATCTATAACCAATTTTATTTGTAGGTCATGTGACCAGTTAAATCTAACTTCATTTAATATAAAATGCTAATTCTTATGTCATACAAATCAGTGAATTCTCTATAACATATTGTAAATGAAATCTTTTTGTGTGGTACTTCTTTTTTACATTTTCTTTGATTTTTAAGTGAAATACGATTGTCACATGACCATACCATAAACCATAAACAATAGTAGTCATGTTACAGTTTAATTAAATTCAGAATGGTATCTAACACTGTTTCCAAAAGATTCAAACAAATTCATTATACAGAAGAATGCTAATGCTATTTCAAACAAATTCCTTTATATATGAAATATAAATGTAATTCAAATTTTATTTTCCTCACATAAATCTTTCATGTAGTTCCGAATAAAATAAAAGTGATAACAATGATTACACAGAAGTTATCTCAGTTACTATGGCTCAAAATTAGAAAATTAGGTATACCTACTTTTTTTTAAATTAATATTAGTTTATTTTAATTTTAAATAAGGTTTGATTTGACAGGGTATTAAATCCTATAATAAGTAATATTATTTTAGGTAGTACAAGAAGAGTTAGAAGTCCATCGTCAAGACAGCTACGTCTGAATCTTAGGCTGTTATTTTGAATGGTTTTAGAATACTGCCATGTGACCATGTTTAGCAAATTTAGTAACGAATTTAAGAATTATAATTTTTATAAGAAAGATGCTGCTAGCCATCAAACTTCTGTCTTGATTCCAATTTATTTGAGATGACAGCACAGTTTTTCTTCCATCCTTTAGCGGTTAACTCAGAATTTTACACAATCTTTTTAAGTAAGTACCTATGTATTCTTTGGTCTGCTTATTTTCTTTATTACAGCCTCATGGCTCAACAAACCCATGCTGCCCATGCTGTTAAAAAGTGCCCATTAGTCGCCTTCGCATCGCTCACAGACAACAGTCGTATGGAAAGATGGTTCATTGACCCCTGTGGCAAATACGCATAGATTCGCAAGAAATTAGGTCACTCTGTGACGTATTTACAATGGCGTAGTGATCTGGCACTATATAAGTACTTACTGATAAAGAACCTCTGAGATCTTGTATGGAGAATAACTTGTACACTTGGCAACTTATTCTGTTTTGAGGCAAAATAATAAATAAGTAAACAAATGAAAGAATAAATAACTCAATTTTAAAGTTATTGTCACTAGAAAAACTCAATATTGTTTTGTTTAACTCTCTCTTTTCTTTTTAAACTTGCTAGCCAAGCCTACCAGTGTAATCTTTGAAATGTAAATAGATACAAGCAAAAAAATATTAAACAGTTTGAAGATGCTGCTAGTGCTAGAGTGACCATTCGTCCGGATTTGTCGAAACATGTCCAATTAACTTAAATGTTTCACCAGTGCAAACGCACGGTAACAATTTTCAGACTTTTTCCATTATTTGTGGTTTGAGACCTTGCTTCTTGCCAAATTTCACGATTCTAAGTCCACGGGAAGTACCCTATGGCCGTTTGTCCACCGCGCCATGAACGGGACGTCAACGAGAACGAGATGACAACGCCGAAATAGCGACAGTACATATACTATGGCCGCGTAATCTCGTTTTTTGTTGACGCGTCCCCTTCATGGTGCGGTGGACAACCAGTGTAAGTATAGGTTTTGATTTATTAGCGAGTATCAAAAATTTTCGCATAAATTGCCGAATTTTTTTATTGCGTTGACTTAGAAGCTTGATTTTTTTATAGCTCAAGGGACCGTAGACCTGCGTATTTGATATTCGTCTGAACTTGATACTACCATGTGTTCCTGAGAAAAAGGGTCTTGAAAGACTGACAGACGGATAGACAACGAAGTGTCCTATAAGGCTTCCGTTGAGGTGCGGAACCCTAAAAACGAATGTTTTATAAGTAAAATGTCCAGCTTTTTGTCAGGACCTTTACAAGTTTCCAAATAGTAGTAACTCTACTGAATAATATCCACCACAAAACAAGACCTTCGTAACTTATGATCAATTGAGTACATTACAAATTCTTGTTTGACAGCCAATCTTCTAACATGCTGAACCAGGCCCGTCTGAGGGTGCTCAAAGTACGTGAAGACCACGTACGCAACCTCTTGGACGAGGCCCGCAAGCGTCTGGCTGATGTACCCAAAGACCAGACGTTGTACACTAATCTGTTGACCTCCCTCACCGTGCAGGCCCTCTTCCAGGTTTGTACCACTCTTTACTAGATCATTCAGGCAATAGTATCTTCATTCGCGAATACGGCCAATAAGCGAGCGGGCTTCACATTTTGACTCATATCCCGAACTGCATTACCGCCACACGGGCGTGCTCATAAAACACAAATAATAGTATTGACATTTTCAGTTTTCACTAAAGCCAAATAAGTTTGGTCATATACTGACATAATTTTTCGCCTGTATTCCCCGAAAGTTTCTTCTCACATTTCACCACATATGAAAGCAAAACATTTTAGACATATTGGAACCAATTAAACCGCATATTTCAGTTGATGGAGCCCGCGGTCACGCTCCGCGTGCGTCAAGCTGACAAGTCCCTTGTCGAGTCTGTCCTTGGCAAAGCCCAGACTGATTACAAGGAAAAGATCAAGAAGGACACCACCCTGAAAGTCGACGGAGACAACTGGCTGTCACCTGACACCTGTGGCGGGGTTGAACTTATCGCTCTCAAGGGCCGCATCAAGGTATGAAAGCTGGATATTTTCTTTTGCACTTACATATTTTTAAACAATAAAATTTTGGGCGTCTGTGATACGGAAGACATGAATGTATCGAAATAATGTATCATGTTGTCCTCGTGGCGAAATCAGCTGTTCATAAAATTAAAAACAAATGAACAGTAGTGTGAAGGTAAACATTGACTTACCCTATCTTGATTTCTGTTTCGCTCATACCGTATGGAACCACGCTTTACCATCACTATAACGATATTTAATTTAAAAAAATTAAATTACGTGAACAGATTTATTTGTTAGTAAATCTGGCGCTGATGAAGTGAAACTTATATTTGAGTAATATTACAGTGGAACGGTCACGCTTGATAAGCTATATTGTTTAGCTACACCTCGGAGTGTGAGAGAATAATTATGTTGTTCGTGCATGTTTGTCGTAATAAGGCAGTAAAATACAATAGACGCAGATATATTTAGTAACCTATTCCGCTTAACTATTCCTCAAGAGTCTTAAAAAACCCTGTAAGAAATCGACACGTGTTTCACCTCTAAACGAGGCATCCTCAGGATGACGATTGACCAGTCGCGAACCGGAACACGACGTGTTGCCAAGCCGAGCGCTGGTCGCAGAAACACTACTCTGCGTCCAAAGCTGTCATACGTGTCGATTTCTTACAGAGTTTTTTAAAACTCTTGAGGAATAGTTAAGCGGAATAGGTTACTAAATATATCTGCGTCTATTGTATTTTATAATGGACTTCTGAAAAGTCAAGCCTGAATCAATTAACTGTAATAAGGCAGTGTCGAAGTAACGTGTGTTTGTTCAGATCTGCAACACCCTGGAGTCTCGTCTGGAGCTAATAGCTCAGCAGCTGTTGCCGGAGATCCGTACCGCCCTCTTCGGCCACAACCCTAACCGTAAATTCACCGACTAAACCCTTACCGGTGACTCATATTCACACTTGTTACTACTAACAATTTATTTAAAGTTCATAATTTGTAGAGCTAAAATAATATTATAATAAGTGTTTTTTCCTTTGCCTAATTAATTATATCGTAATAATGCGTACAATTTTATCGCTGTTTAGATTGTAATCTGATAAGTGGTCCTGTTAAGTCAACTGAAAATGTACAACTGACAATGTGTGATCATGTGAGTTTCTGATTTCTGGGAGTCGTACCATCGTAGCTTGTAATCTATACTGTGCATTAGTTTCGCCTGCTTCAATAATGTCAATACCTACTTACTGAGCATAAAATATTTTATCATAACAATTCATTCACATAGCATAATGTTATATGTATTTTAGAGGACGTAGTTTATAGGGTTTGGAAACGGTTAAATTAAGATATTACCATTTATTAGGTCATGCAAATAACCATTTTCAAAAGTTGATACTGTTGAAACTGGACTTCGCAGCAACTTGTCCCACAGTATTACTCTAGCACAAGAACACGCAAAGTTAGATGGGCGTTATTTCTATGTGAAACATATAATTGTATTTTAATAATCTTCCTTCTATGTATTATGATCGTTGTTACTGAATGTTCTGGATAAATATTGTTCGTCTGTACCATTCATGTTATCAGTAAGGAATCCTTGAGGGCTGTAAGGTTGTCGTGTGACGGCAGCATCCCACGCTATGTTCACTCAAATCGATCTAAAGATTTGACTGTGCGCAGTGTGGTGTGACACTTGAACCTTGCAGGACTGCAACACATTCCTACTTGTGTTTATCCTGGCAATCTAATATTCTAACTTGCCTTTGACAGTGGCTATACAGAGCACCATAGCTCTTGTTACCTACTATATATTATTCCCATACAGCACTGTTAAAATCCTTATGTAAATATATAGATGTGTTGAAAATAGTCTTTCATTTGAAATTAATACATTCATATATTATAGAAAAATCAATTAATAAACCACATGGAGTAATCAGTATTTATTTCATGGCACATGTAGATGATTCAATAAACTACACAACAATATCATTATTCATATTCAATAGTAAACAAGTAATATACGGTAATGAGACAGTAATAACGGCATAAAAATCGAATCTTTCGGAGGAAGTGCCATTTTAATAGACGTTTTTTTTTTTAACCTCTTCAATGGTAATAACTAACTAGTCTTAAACATAACGAATATTCTTAGACATTGATTTATTACCACATTTAGGAAAGAAACTATTACTTGAATAAATGAGGCGTCTAGTCGAGATTCCTCCCTTCAGGAAAAAAAGACTTGACAAAATCACAAGAAAAATAACTTTTTTGGAAACCTTACAATTAATCACAACTATAATGGAGTTTCGAGGCCATACCCTGTAGTTTACAGCACATTGAAGAATTTAAGGACTATGCAATCAAAAATAGTGCACCGTACAGTTAGGCTTTAAATGTAATGGCAGTGCAATGGTAGTCAGCGCACTAATTCTGTAGGGCAGAGCTCAGTCGAAATAACCTTTGTCTAGATTGCATAGCGTAAAGACCTCCTCACTGAAGGTGCTACCACAGACAATAGATTAATTAATTAGTAAATACTTAAGTTGAGCTTAGTAAATTCTTCTCAATATCATAAACTAAGTCACAGCAACGATTCAAATTCTAACTACTTTAGGACGAACAACACCAACATATTTCTTGTTTACACAGTGCGAGTTCGAATAAACCAGTCTAGCTATTGTATTTAATCAAATGGGAGTGTTAAGATGGCTCTTCAAGATTAAATAGATGGCGTAGCTCACGCGAGACTTATTTGTAAGTTCTGATGCAAATTACAACAGCAATTGAGCATTTGTTTCATGCCAGTACTCGCACTTTATAAATAAACCACCCTTTGAACGCCACGGCGCCGGCGCCGCGTGCTAAACAATTTTAAGATACCTATTCAGGTAGATAATGAAGTATATTGTTTTGTGATCTCTTAAAGCCTATTTTTTTTGACAGCTCTTGCCGGCTTTGTTGCGGGCACTTTTGATTTATTTTTCGGCTAAATATACACCACGGCGTTCGAAAGGTTTAGAAAATAATTCTAATGCGCTTTACACGACAAGATGTGAGACATCAGGCGTGTAGGCCGGCAGGTACCTTGGCACACGCGCCTCATCCCGGCGACGTGCGCCCCTGTCCACGGCCAGGCTGATAGTGCCAGCTTCCTTTACTCCATTGGACTTGGCCCTGCGCTGGGACGGCATGATGGCGGCTCGAAGACTCTTGCGTTTCTGAAAAGGTTAAATGTTTACTCAACTGTCCCTGTACACCACAGAGGAGTAAACTAGTGGAGTGATAATGCGAAACAAAAGAACGCATACTGGAATTATGTCACTGGCCATGCAGATAAATCTGAAAAAAAAATCTATCTGACAGTAAATGATGAAGTTGAATTCTATGTTCAAGTGTGGTCTTAATCTATGTGTTTTATCTCTCCATTCATTTACTAATCTGTGCTGTACAGTCACGAATAAAACATGAATAACACAATGACATCTACTTACAACAGCAATAGACTATTACCGTGTCCAGCGAGTTGGTGTACAAGCTCCACAAAGCAGCGGGGACTTATTGTGATCAAAATTAACAATGTACATGAACATGAAAAGTGTTTATTCTGAATATAAGTTAAATATTGGTCGTTAACAATATTTTGATGTCTACATCGGGGATGGCGAACCTGAATAAGCAGACTAACACTAAAATGAGTACCTAAGTAAGTGTTCTACGAATTTTCTTAAAAACATGTTATTATTTACTATTGAGTATTAAAATTGGGATTGACTAAAAATATTTGAGTAGCAATGGTTCGCAATCCCTGAGCTACATACAAGTACGTATCAGTCGTCAGTGAGCACCGGGCCACGGCTCTATATTTTACTCTCTAACTGCTGTTTGACGTTATCGCAGTGGTCCACATCCACGGCTTCTGCCTTTACTCTGTTTACCTCGACAGCTCCGCGCCACCGGTCGGCGGCGTGGCGCGCGATCTCCATCCTCTTCTGCTTCTTGATCTGGTGTCGTTTGTACACCACCTCGATCACTATCAGTACTATGCCGCCTATTATACCCGCTAACACAAGTATGAACACCCCTGCCATGTTCTTCAAGCCTAAAGTGTTCGGTGTCTTCTCGTTCTCTTCGCAGTTTAGCATGTTGTTTCGTAGGATCCATAGATTATCCAGAGATTCCATTATACCGCCTGAAAGATACATTTAATATATTTTCCTCTTTCAGTAAACAGTTCGCCTGCAGACTCTTCGGTTAAAGATAGATACATACTTTCGTGAAAGTCCAATATAGCCAGCGTGACAAGGTCTGCCCAAGGAGAGCCTTTCTGTAATCCAACGCCATAACCCGAACGACCAAACAGTTCTCCAGCGGTCACAAGCTCACAATCCTGAGCGGCCTCGAATTCCAAGCGAGATGAGTCCCAAATGAATGCCATTAGTTTACTGCAACCATGGACCGGAATAAGTTAACAGGCTAATGAAACACAGGCTATTAAGAAAAAAACCTACTTGAATCTTCTAAACTACTAGTCCAATTTTGAATTTTTCTCGAAATTTAACTAAGTACTAAAAAAAAAGTTCCATGGATATTCTATAATGTCTATGTCTACGTTATTCTGCAACTACAGAAACGAAAGTTTAAAGGACGAACCTACCCGTGCTTAACATCTTCGATAGCTTGCTCAGCATTATCATAATTATTCGCTTCCATCGTTCGGTACATATTCGACAATTCAACTTGTCGTCTAAAATACATATCAACAGCCGATCCCTTAACCGTGGCACACGTCAGATTCTCCATGGTATTGCGAAGCTAAAGATAATAAAAAATAAGCATTAGCTACTATCTAAGCTAGTCTATGCTTCTACGTTAGCCCGAAAATATTAATCAGTGAAGTTGTACCTCCCCCTCAAACTGCACCATTGAACAGTCCTAGGGAAATATTGCTATAATCAATTAATCTTGGTATGTGGTCTGATTGATGGATAGGTACTTGTTAGATAAGTGATTAATAGTCAAGAATTTAACCCCCTGGTAACGCATTTATGGTTGCGAGACCTTTTTGACGATTGCCAAAACTCCCGAAACCTCACTGCGTCTAACTAAACTAATAATTGATATTGAAACATCATTAATAAGTTAGGAATGATTTACGTACCCTGGCGTCGTTGATTCCGGTGAGCTTGGTCTTAGGGCGTTCGAGTACGAGGAAGGCAGCCAGATTGGCGGTGTAGGACGCAACGATGATCATTGCGAATCCTGCCCACACCATGCCGAGCACGCGTGCTGAGAAACTACGAGGAGTGCCTGAAACAGTAAGAACAATCGTACCAAGGACTTTGGTGTACGGTATTGCCAGACGGTATGCACGTCCTGCGAGTTACTCAGAATAAAGCCTCGTGCAGACTATAGCGCGACGCGACGCTGGTAATTGTTCTACCGTGAAGTTTCCTTAGAAATTGTTTTGTTAGAGTCGCGATGCGCCAGTCTTCGCGAGGCTTAATACCCCCAGTTTTTGAAAGCCTGATCAATTGAATTTATAAATCATATGATTGACTACTGTTCTTCCAGGATACCACGAAATAACAAAAGCCAAATAAAAGTGAGATTTTAGTTCTGTGCCTCCTGTGATGAGTGATTTAAGTCGAGTTGTGCCCTTTTTGTGATAATTACGTAGAAATTACCAGAAAACAATTGCGTTTTTTTTGGTTTAACTCACGTTCTTCTATCTGCTTTAGTTTCAGAGATAGTTAGGTGTAAAGTGATATAAATATAGTGGCACGATTTTGGCATAAAATCGTGAATATAGATTTAAGTCAAATTCTAACCCCTTGTAATTGCACCATATACTTTTTTTCGTGCTTCGTGGTATAAGAACGATTTAGTATATTCATTTTCACATTTTATTTTTCAGTATATTTATCGTGAATATTGATATATCTAAAGTTATATCACGGTAGCAAACTGATAAAATTCAGGTAATTAGGTACCCTGTTACTGGGTTGTGGAGGTCAGATAGGCAGTCGCTCCATGTAAAATACTGGTATTCAGCTGCATCCGGTTAGACTGGAAGACCCCAACATAGTTGGGAAAAGGCTAGGCAGATTGATACTTATTATGAAAATACCCATAATATAAGGAAAACAATCTAATCTTTGGGGTAGCATTTTCATAATTTGTTTTAGCAACATTGTGTTAGAAACATAATAATCTAATGAGATAAGAGATTTTTTTAGTTCTTGTAACTATATCAGTTTACAACTTATAGGTGCAACCTAATTTAACTGTACTTGTATAATTTATCACGTAATTTTAACACATATTGGAAATTAAAAAAAGTATAACTTACAGGTTTTTCATGAATTAAGTACCTTAAAACTATGTACTATACAAATTAAAATTCACAGTGAAAGTGAATGTTTTTATTTACAAAAGAAGTTCACTAGTTCTTTTAAAAACTTGATTTTGTTCTCCTGTAAAATGTTGACTTTTTACTTGTATCACTTATCACAGGAGGCACAGAGTTGTAGGTACCTACTTATAAGATAATAATAATAGTTCACCTTCACCAATGCCGCTGTTCAGAAGCACGCCCCAAGCAAACCAGATAGCACTCGAAAGATTCAAAGCATCTTCTTCAGTCCCATCAATATTGGCCAGTTTGAACCGTCCGAAGGGAGAGAACCGATCAAGTAGGTACAGCACAAGAGCCACCACGTGGACTGATACCATCACCAGGATCCAGAGCGTGTTGGAAAACGGTTGCAAGAACGATACTAGTGTCGAGGAACGTGATGGCTAAAAGTTGAACAAAAAGTTGAGTAGTTAACCATAAACGTTTCAGAAAGGCTTAGCATTATCAACGCAGAAAAAATATCTCACAGTAGGTACTTCCTTACATAATTATAAAACAAAGTCCTCTGCCGCGTCTGTCTGTCGTCCTGTACGCGATAAACTCAAAAACTACTGCACCGATTTTCATGCTGTTTTCACCAATGGATAGAGTGGTTCTCGAGTAAGGTTTTAGTATATAATAACCGACATTCACACGAGCGAAGTCGCGGGCATCAGCTAGTAACTGATAAACACGTAATTTCAATTTTTTTGTAGGAACCATCGTCATACCGACCTCTTTATATAAGATTTAATGAAAATAAACTAACAACTGGCCACTACTCGTCGAAAAAATCGTGATTGCAGGCATTAATATTTTACTTACATAAAAATAAAATAAATCTCGACTGTTGGCTTTTATATGTTTTACCTAGATCTGCCAGTAGCTACCCTTTATTAGTAATTCAAACAACCTTTTTCAAAATTCACTGGAAATTAATAATCCATTATGATCAAAGCAAACAATACTGAATTACGCCCCTCTGAAAATACTAATAGCAAATAAGTAGGTATAGAATTGCCAAACATAATAAGTATGGAATGGAAATCTGTTAACCTCTATAGTTACATACCTTTTTCTCTAAAATGGTAATACCTTGATATTTGAAAGGCTTACTGAATTCAATAAACTCGGCCCGTTCAGGATTAATTGTCAAAGGAGCCACTATCATGTCTGCACGTTCATACACCAATTCTCCTGAAAATTCACCAACGTTTTAATTTAAGTCTTCTTCACCGTGTCGATGGCACGACAGTGTTTTCAATTTTGTTGACCCAAAACTGCACCACTTCCACGGCATCGTCGGTGGCAACGCAGAGGGCGCTACGGCTGTATTTTTTGGGACACAGAGGGCATAATAACACGTGGGACATAGTTTGCGCCACAATTTAATTTAATCTTTTTCACATATCCAAAACCAACCATTTAGCTGGTAGGGGGGGCGGACACTTACTCTTAATATTTCGCAAAAGGATCCTTGAACCCAAAAATGATTTTCACAAACAAACATTATTTTTAAACGATTTATATGTATACCCATACCAAATTACAGCTTTCTAATACCAACAGTCTCTGAGCTAAGCCGCGGACAGGCGGACGGACAGACAGACAGACGGACATAGTCTTAGTAATAGGGTCCCGTTTTACCCTTTGGGTACGGAAACCTAAAAATCGCTGTTTAAGGCAACGCGCAATGTAACGCACGCAAAACATTGTGATATGTGCATGCAACGGAACAACGGTACATTAGTTGTGAGGATAGTTTTTAAAAAAGAAAGAAGAAGTTGAGAACTTAGAATTTCAATATCTCCTTAACCAGAAAGTTCCCAGGTCCAGTACAAAAATGATCAATGACGTATCTAGTATAAGTGACTATTACACCCGATATGGCTATCTTGGGTACCTACTAACCTATAAGCCCTGTCCATTCCTTCTTGGCTCCCGGTTGGGAAAAGTTACGTATAATATAGTTTCCGAATTGCCCATCAGGTGACAGAGCCAGAGAATAAGTGAAGTTAATCGCCTTTGATAGATGTTTTAGGAGATCCATGCAGAAACCCTTGCAGCAGTAAAGTTCGTCTGAAATATCGTAAAATAATTCGGTTATAGGTAAAGATTTAAATCGTCATACATTACATAGGTACCTAGTTCCTGAATCCAGACCAGACACTCAAGCATTATGTAGATTAAACCAGTGTTATGTAACGTGTGTAGGTCCAACTTGCACTAAAATTAGGCGTAAGTAGATATGTTGAAAGAAATTGATCTCGCTTTAAAAGATGCCCTTAATTGCAACCAGCAGCTTCTCTACAGGGGCAAATGAAAGCTAGCCAAACTCGTATCGATGTCTAAACATGATCAAACAAAAATATTATGAGTTATTTTTGGGGTCGTCCACCTTATATAGTGTAGTCACTCGAAATAGCAGTTCTTAAAATAGTTTTCTTTGTGTAAAATTCACAGATATGTTGGCAATCGATCACAAAACAACCTCAAACAAAAAAAAATTGATTTTCTTAACTCATACTTCAAGTAACAACAAAACCAGCTGTCGTTGACCTCAAAAAAAAATTCCATTTTTATTTCGTCGTGATGGACATTACTAGGTAAATATAATTGGATAATATTATTAGGGTATTCGTTTGTACCTGTATCCTCAGTGGCATTGTAATGAGGACAAGGGATCTCTTCAGGAGTACAGTCACTGCCATCATCAATACGACGAGTGTAAACGAAAGGCTTCTCCTCAATCGTCAACACCTGAAGTTATAAAAATATATTTACCTCTTTCTATCTTACAGATAGCTATATTGGCTATCAGCGGGGAGGGGTAAATTTTTATGAGAGGGAAGCCGAAGCGGTGCTGGTCTTAACTTATTTACTTATACTTATAAATAAAGAAAACATTATATAATTATTATTAACTTAAAAATAAACATCTTTCCTTAACTGAATTTAACAGCATCTATCGCCAAGTAGCAGATGACTGGATCGCTATTGTATGAATTTTTAGTTCCCGATTCTGACATTTTTTTGTTGTTTGTTAATTAAAAGCTAGAAATAGGCGTTTTTGTTGTTTGAATGTTATGGTGAATTAAATACCCATAGTGTAACTATATTTTTTGGCAATAATAGACGCTATTGTCTGTGCTATTCTTCAATAGCGGTGAGAGACTTGCTGATGCGAACTCTAAAGGGAAGGGAAGGGTAGGAATCGTGTTCTATGGTCCTTTCGCCACTGTTAGCTATGCTGTCTCTGTCCTATCATACTGTTGTACATCACCTTGAGATGCGTCGGTATCATGAACCCTTCCGGTTTCGATGTACTGCGGCCCATCCATATTATCTCTTGCTCTTTTAGTTCCAATCGCATCTTCTGAGTTTCCTGCAAAATAGAAAAACCACTTTCTTAGGAATTTACTAAAAAAGCTGTTCACACTTCAATTTTATTCATTTGTGTGTGTAGATGTATGAAATCGCCAATAATCGTGGTGATCAATGCTCATGCTTTATCTGTATGAGAAGAAGCTTTGCCCAGCAGTGAGACATTATTATTATTTAGGCACAAAAGTTTTCGTTTTCGAGGTGCCGAATGAAGGAGCCTAGCTAGTTCTGAAAAATCTTCGTCTTACCTTAGAGTAAAAGTATTTGCCCACAGCCACATGTTCCCCTTGGGCCCTCACATTGACCATATCGTACTCCGCATGCACTCGATCTCCATGGTCGTCGAAGGCCACATGGCCAGTGGCACCGCTCTCCAAGCGCTGCTTCCTGATATAGTCGAACAGAAGACGACCCGTGGTCCAGATAGACCCTGAATTGTCACAGTCTGATGGAGGGGCGTGAATCTCCTCTGATGTGTTCATGTCACGAATAGCTGATGCCAGGACGTAACTGAAAATAGAATGGAGAAGCAGCCTTCAGTAGGTAACTGCAATCAACTTTGTCTATTCCTGGATAATAGGCCAGCAATGTATAGAACTCGATCTCGTCTGTCGTATGAGCCTCCTTCTAGCCGGATATCAAAAAACATAGCAGCAACTGGCCACTTTTCATCAAAATATTTTTATTAAATGCCATTAATGCTTTCTCTTATTTATTAATTATACAAAATGTGTGGCCTTTATTAAATTTTTTCATTTAATTCGGCCTGCCCAAAAGTTGATTTTGTTGATAATAGAATCTTCAAAGTATCAGTATAATAATCAGAATATTAGCAATGCAAAATGTTTTTTTTTTTTATCTAGGACCTAGACCACTTTTCCTAGTTTAAGTTAACACTTAAAAACAAAAACACACAAAAGTTTTAATCTAACGATCAAAACTTTCGTTGTGACAAACTTGTCGTTTTAAATAAAACGTAGTTAACTTACATAGAATCCTGGATATGCGCGTGTTCGTTCGTAGCATTAACAAGACGTAGTCCCAGTAAACCCTCGGGTGCGTTGGCAGCATCCAGGGCCTGTTCCGTCACCATCCACACGTATCCGACAGTCGTCATGTTCAGGAACGTTGCGTCGCGAAATATTATCTCAGCATCTGTTTTACTGCGGAAAACATCATGATTACTAAACAGTAATTGCACAAACTCTGTCATGTCTCAATACGTGCGCTTGGTGAGTTACATTACAGGGGTGAAGGTCTCGGGGTGAGGATAAGTGTGTGTTGATGTGAGGATGGGGGTGTGTTCGGGTGATTAGGGCAGGAGCGTGTGGGTGTCTGATTGGATTTAGCTTTGGTGTGTACGATTGTTAGGATGGGTGTGTGTGTATGTGTGATGTTGTGATAGGGTGTTAAGTGCAGAGTATGGTGGTGGTGGGGGTAAGTCGTGTGTGGGAGATGTTTAGATGGTGGTGTGTTTTTATTTCTCTCGGTTCTTCAACAATGAGTACACTATTGCTTAACAATTTGTACGTTGCGTTTTGTGGTACGTGGGTAGTGGGTTTGGGAGTAGTGGTCTATGTTTGGAATGAGGGTCTAATGTGTTGAGGATGGTTGTGACCCGGTGGTGGGAATAGAAGCGTGTGGGGTAGGGTATAAAGAAAGTATTAAATCGTGACATACCTGGCATACATAAGAAACACCCTCGCCTGAGCGCCTTTGACATCCATGAGCCGATCGCTGAAGGAATCAAGTCCCGGTTCGAATTCTATCACCTGCTCCACTACAACTTTTCGGTCTACATCCTCATCCACGCTTTGAGAAGTCGTCTGGAACCTACAAATTTATTATTACTAGTGACCCGCCCTTGTTTCATTCGACATTTGGTGCAACCTACATTGAGATTTTTGTGGTCGCTGTGTCTAAAAATATTATATGTATATGTTACCCAGATTTTGTTTTTTAAATTATTGTGATAAATGGGACCATATCGTGAAAAAAATATTAAAAAATAAAATCCATTGTGTAGTGTGTGCGACTAGACACAGGTAGGTATAAATTATGTATTCAGCATAATTATTTTTATAGTCTCGCCTATTATCTCCCGCAAGGTTATTTTAACCAGAAATAATTTAAGTTGCCTCTACCTCTTGGCAACATACACGCTCTTATTTTAATAATAAAGGTACTAGGTAATGGCATTGTTTACTTACCGACCCAAAATAGCCCTACCATCAGTATCAGAACTATGAATGAATATGACCTTCATGTAATTGAAGTGTTTCAATACGTCCACCCATACGTCAGCCTGGTGGGAGTATGGCGGGACGGTTCGAAGGAAAGACACGTGAATATTCTTGTCCGAAAAGGCCGAGTCTCTTGAGGATATGCCGATTACAGGGATGTGGTAGAAGCCGCTGGTGTAAGAAACAGCTGCTGGGGAGAGGTCGCCAGTCAGTGGATGAGATACCACGATCGCGTACACCTAGAAAGTGTTGTATCATTAATTATTATGGAGTCTTCCATCGACATATGCTTCATTTTTGATGATTTTATACTCACTCGATGAGCAATCAGGTCTTTGCAGACATTCAGCGCCGTTTTTATAGGATTCGGATCCATGAGCATGGAATAATCGTGATATGTAACTCCACGGGGCACATACTGATCTTTGAAGTTTAGATTCTGTAAAACAAGTTATTTTTGTAATGTAATCGTGTTAGTTAAGTACTCAGTTTGATAAAAACTGGCTCTTATCGCCATTTAGGTATGTTTAACTCCTATGTAATAAGGGCCATCGACCGGGTACAAATCCAGATTCCGGGCTGCTACTGAGAAATTTTCTGATAGAAAAAACCCAATAACACTTTTTTCAATCTGGAAATCGAACCCAGCACCTCATCCTCAACAGTAGTGCTTGCGGCCACTAGACGAACGAGGCAGTTCGATACTAACTCTACTTACCGATATAGTATCCTTGTAGAACGCAATAGACTCGTTGCTGGAGAGCACCCCACCAACGTTATAGTAGGTGGGGTTGGAGAAGCGCCGCCGGTCTATGTCGGCCGCCACCAGCCGACCGGCGCAGCACAGCACTGCGACGAGGAGATGGTGCGACCACATCCTGGTATCTAATCGGAGAATGGAACATCATCAATTGCTAGTAGGAAACAACAGATTTAAAAAAAAAAACATGAAAAGAATGCGCTTCGGGAATCATTGACTTTCTTCGGAAATACAAAAACGCGATGATTAGATCTAATAAAAAGCTTTTACAACCAAGGAAGTAGGTACCTACTTGCTTATTTTATTTTACCATGATAACAAAAAGTCAGCGCCGGCAACCAATTCAGCTACCGGCGCCGACTTAGGTTATCAATTTGACATTGTGGAGTAGATAGGCGGGGTAAGCATAATTAAAAAAACATGTAGGTGTTATTAAATTTTTTATCCATAATCAATAATTTCCATATACCAGTAATAAAGTACTACCCGGAACAGAACTAGGTTAGATTAGGTTAATCAAAATTTTCATTTTGCGCTGGAAATTGTTTTTGTAAGTATTTGGCTTTTGGGGCCCCTTGCCATCTGGCGCCTAGACCGACTGCCCCTCTCGCTCTTCGCTCTTCCGCAGAGCTGGCGCTGACTGGATCCCAGCATCATTCCAGCTTGTTGACGGTTGAGAGTTAAGGGGAATGCATTAAGGTAACCCCCGAAATCTAGTAAGTACGTTTTTTGCAGCGTGCAGGTTATTTGGTACCTTATAGGTTTTACGCTGATCGAAATATGATTCGCGGCTGGAAACAGTAAGTGTTTAGGTACAGGATTATATTCATTAGAATCCAATACAATACAACTGTTAGAATTAGCCTCAAATGACATGATCTCATGAAAGGGTCATTCAAACTTCGAGAGTTGTATTAATGATTATAATTCTGTAAATACGCATTTGTTACGGTCGCGAATCATATTTTAATCAACATAGGTACAACCTGACACCGACCTGCAAGTTGCAAAAAACGTAAGAAAAGAATTTCGCGGGCTATTTTAGCGCAGTATCGGAGCGCATCGGAGTTGCCAGATACGCAATCACGCGATCTAGTCATTTCTGCTGTTGTTCATTGCTCAGCTAGCGAGCGAGCTGCAAAACGCATGCGCGAGGTGTGGCCGAAGCCTGTCTCACTCTCAGGAGGATGGTGAGATGACGTGGGCGAAGGCTCGTGCTACTAGCACGGCATTGTTTGAATGATGACGGATGTGCTAGGTGCCCGAATAAGCATCATGTGGAACGATTTCCGAACGGAATATCAATTGACAGGAAAAAAAAAAATGGTAACAAGAACCCTTTGTTGAATTTATTAGTTGATTATGGCAAGATTATTCAAGTAGGTACTTACCTAATATTTTTTGTGGGTTCCTAATTAAGTAAGTAGAGAAAAAAATGTTTTCAGCCAAGCAGGTTACCTCTACCTCCTCTACCTCTTTATGTATCTTATCTAACAAGCTAGGTCTGTACCTACCTACCAGTACCAACTTCAATTAATCTAGGTGAAGTTGAACTAATTTAGAAATCATAACATTCTACTATTCATCATTACGATTTATGAACAAAGCTAACTGCTACATGTCTAAATAAACGAAAGTACTTAGTAGTAATTACGCTAACAGCTCAACTTTAGATTGGTTATGAATATTTCAGACACACCCATTTTTGTACACCCAACTCGAATTAACACATCCTAAGGACGCTAACATACTGGTTATTTTAATCTTACCTTATAATCCTCTTCTTTAGGCTTAAATTCGGCTCATTTTCGTCATTAAAAGAGTTAAATTCACCAAGTTACAAAATAAATTGATCCTGGAGGAACGGATGCTGTAAAAGCACGATCTGTGGAGTTTCATCTCAGTCGCCCCGAATAAAACCACGCCGCGCAGGCGTAGATAAAATACCAAATCAATATCTACGAGTACTTACATGGACTGTAACATTCTAAATTACTAGTACATAGTTAACATTTGTATTCAAACAGCGCGAAACCAATACATTATTATTGGAACCTAAGTAGGTGCCCATAACTACCTTTTTTTTTTTTGAGTTTTTAAAATCATAAAGTGACTAAAACCCACCCTTCATTTCCTGTTCCTGTTCAGTTTTGTTCCTTCAGTTGCCTGTTGCCAAGAGTCCCGCTATCCATTACGGACTTTCCCGCAACCCTGGGAGGCCCTTACCTACCTACTGCAAGGTTCTCTGAAACTCTTGTACATATAACGCCGTATTTAGTGAAAAGTGTAGTAAAGCGAAGATTCTTCTATCTAGCTAGCGAAACTTCATAGACGGCATAGTTATCGATATCTAAACATGATAACCAAGAAATGATTGATGGGTATCTTATTGTATCTTAACAGGATATAACAACAAAAAAACCGAGCAAGTGCGAGTCGGACTCGCACACGAAGGGTTCTGTACCACCATACAATATTTAGCGTAAAAACGCCGAAAAAAAACACGTTTCTTGTATTTCCTACCTATTACGGTTCATGAGATACAGCTTATACAGCCCGTTGACAGACAGACGGATCGACGGTCGGACGGACAGCGGAGGCTTAGGGTTCTGTTTGGCAACCTTCAGGTTTGAAACCTTAAAGAACTGTTTTTTTAAACACATGTAACGATCATCTAAAGTAGCTTTCACAAGAAAAAAATGTTTTGTTTTTAAACTCAATAACGTTTACTTTTGTATCCAACTAATATCTACTTATATACTTACTTACACAATATTGTAGTCCAAGCAGAAGCTACAAAATCTTAAAATTATAAACTTTGTCTTATACAGTTTAACAAATCTAAAATAACAAGTTCCTTGGTACTGATTTTCCTTCGCAGTTGCCTATCTTTGTAGTGTTTAAGCTTAAGCCCAACCCCAGGCGGCAGGTACCCACGCCGATGGGGCCCAGGGCTTGACAGGCCACTCCGGTGCCTGCGGGCGCAGTGCAGCTGCGGCGGCCGTGGCAGCGTGCTGAGCAGCCCCGGCAGCTCCCGCCGCGCCAGAGCTTTGGATCACGGACAGCTTTAAAGCTTCTAAGTCTGAAATAGAAAAGATTGGTGTGGTGAGAAATTAGACGTGAAATACAAATGTTCAAATTAGATCAACGATCATCTGAACACCGAAACAATCTAAATAAAAACACGCCAAGTTAAACTTTTAGGTATGTAGGTACCTATTTAGCTTTATCTACTCTGGCGGCATTTTTTTCATTATTGGTTTCGTTGGCTCCTCCATCAAGGATTTTAGACGAACCGTCAACAGATAACTTTATGGCGATTGAGACACACTGGATACGGAAGGTAGACAAACGAGTGCAGTGGCGCAAATTGCTAGAGCCTACCCTTTACATCCAGCAGTGGACTGTGATAGGCTAATTTGATTGATTGACTAACCAGCGTTCTGCAGCCTAGCAGCCTGGTTACTCGCGGCACGTTGTATGGCCTTGGCAGCGGCCGCCTCTCGGGCCGCGGCGATCTTTTGCGCGGCAGCGGCGCGGGCCTTGGCCCCTGCCAGCTGCGCTTGTGACTGTACTGCAGCCTGCGCGGCCTCCAGTGCGTGCGCACGGGCGTTCCTTGCTGCCTCCTCACTGGAATCAAATCCATCATTTACTGAACAACTGACAGGCGTACTACAATTTTAGGTAAAGAAATAATCTGTACCGAACAATTTGTCTGTTATGGATGAACGACGGTTTTCTGCTTCCATAGTTAGATCACGACAATAATAAAAGTTGCTCGAAATGCGACTTCGTGGCACTATGACTGCTGACTGATTTAGTTCTAGACTGACAAAATTTAGATTACTATCGGCTTGCTGACCTTGGACTATTTCTGTAATAATCTTATCGAACCTTTTATGAGCTGCGCGAGCGGCCGCGGCTTCTTTAGCGCTGGCAACACTTTGTTGTTCGAGGGCAGCATGCTTGGCCGCGGCGACCTCATGCTGGGCCGCCATCACTGCCGTAGCAGCTGCCTTTGCAGCCGCCACTGCCCCAGCCACGTCTGAGCTAGTGTCTGACGACCATGTTCCTAAAAAAAATGCATTTTATTCAAATTGAAGCGCGTTCATAGTTTTATTGGTTACTTTTTTTTTATTGTTTGATAGGATAGAGGCCATAGTAACAGGTACTTACAACCTACCCACTACAAGCATACAGTGAAAAATGCTATTTGCTTCATAATAACGGTTAAAAATATTCAACCCTATGACAGAAAAAGGCGCATCGTTAGTCGAATATAGCCATGAACAAACCATTTCAAAATATATCCTGAATTCCTGATACTCATTTACTGAACGTGCAAGATTTTGGTAATTTATGTGTATGAAACTATTCCAAAAGCATTACCTCCTCCTCCTTGCACCCAGGCCATTCCGGGCCACGCAGCTGGCTCCACACTGATGACGGTCTGCTTGTCTTGGCTGCTGGCTGCGACAGCCGCGACCAGAAAGATCGTCAACACCTGTACATGATGACGCTGTATGAACATGCCCTAAGGTCCTATGAAACTATAATATTTTTGGTAGGGTTCTATTGTGGAAATACTTAGACAGGACCAGGGCATGCTATGGTTACCCATAGCATTACCAGAGAGTATAATTAAAGTTAGATATCAGTTTTATATGCTATACCTACATAAAATGTATATTTTTTTAGGTACCTACTCTAGGCTGAGAGTGGGTGAACTAAGAATTTGTCGTCGGTATCACAGAGTACATTTTTTAGGGAAGTATTATATTATATGTATAGGGTTGTATTATATTTTTAGGGTATTAGTAGTAGTATCAAACAACCAACTCTACCTAATATTATTATCAAAAAAATACAATGTCAATCTGTTACCTAGAGTGCGTTTCATCAAATAGTTTACTGCCGTAATGTTGGCTCCACTGCTACATTAAATAAAAACCGGCCAAGTGCCAGTCGGACTCGCGCACGAAGTGTTCCGTACCCTTATGTACAAAAACGGCAAAACAAAAACCACGTTTGTTGTATGGGAGCCCCATAAAATATTTATTTTATTCTGTTTTTTAGTACTTATTTGTTGTTATAGTGGCAACAGAAATACATCATCTGTGAAAATTTCAACTGTCTAACTATCACGGTTCATGACAGACGGACAGACAGACAGACAGACAGCGGAGCCTTATCTAGTAATAGGGTCTCATTTTACCCTTTGGGTACGGAACCCTAAAAAACAGACCAATTAATTAGGTAGCGCGCGCCGCGCCGCTCCTATTCGTTCGTAATGGTCCTATAACAGTGGAGCCAACATTACGGCATAGGAACTATTTGATGAAACGCACTCTACTCAGTTTGGACTTGGATATTAAACAGTTCAGTAAAAGGAGGTACTTCAAAACTTTTTATCTAAACAATAAAATTGAAGCGGCAGAGCCTTTTTTTTAATTTATAAACTTACTTACCAAAGTAATAAAACCCATTTTATTATTTATTGTTGTTTATGTCACGTCTTCACGAGATACTATGATACAAAACTGATGGACATGGATCATTTTATATTGTCGAATCCGGAAAAGACTGTACGGACTGTATCGTATTATAGAAAGGGACAATGAACGATAGGTTAGCTACCTACCTACCTGTCTAAATGTGGGTAGAACCTATCACTTAATCGACATCTTTCACTTTCTTTAGGAACTAATGATTTGGAACTTTGGTACTTATATCTAAGGGAATGCTCTAGTTTACTCTGAGTGGTAGGTATCATTATTCATTACGTAATGCTGTCTTGTCTCGTTGGTCTCGCGATCGCAAGCTCGCTGCGCATGAGGTCTGTCTGTGTTTGATCTCTATGGATGCATAGGTAATAGGCTGCTTATCTCAGGTAGTGTCAGATCACAACAGTAATCCACATAGGTATCACATAGGTGTTATAGGTATCTACCTATTACAGATTATTTGTGGATTACTGTTACTCTGTTAGGTAGATACCTAACAGAGTAAACTATTGCGTGGTGCTGGTGCAGTCATTATTATAGACCTTATAGTAAACTGCCTAGCGTAGGCAGGACGTCAGCTCGGAAAGGAAATTGCTAGCTTCCTGCGCGCGATCGGGAACTCGGGACAGGCATAGCCGAAGGTCAACCGACACGAGACACGAGGGTACCTAGTGGTACCCACACTAGAATTACTTCATGAATCATAACTTACCTAGTTTTCCACTGTAATATCCCTGGCTGATCTCTAAAAAGCGATGTACCTATGTAAGGCATGGCAGGCAAGGCTAGCACTTTATAATGGGCTAGTGCAAGTTTTGCTACAAGTCAGACACAAAAAGTGAGTACTAAAGAAATTGAAAATTCCCTACGGAAAAGTCTCTATGGTAACAAAAAATTCTGGATAAATTCCATCCCAAAGTCAAAAGCCGACTGAAATACGTTGACATTTTAAAATCTTAGTTACCTGTAAGCCAGTAAGTCAAAAATTACCGCAAATACGGTAATCTTAAATTGTATCGCTCAAAGAGTACCTACATTTTTATTTAAGGTTCTGCTCGCCTGCTTCGCATCATAGACACTGCATAGACATCTATGTCGCAGACGTCAAATTAGCACTGTGACTTTGGGACAAACACGACTTTTTATTTCCAAAGTAACTTTGTTATTTTAATATTTATCATTTGATTAATTAAATAGGGCTACCTATTTAAGTAGGTACTACTACTATAAACGCACATTAGGTAAGTAACATTGTATTCGTTGTGATTAGGTAAAATGCGGATGGCCATCCGAACCTGTCTTTTTACCTTGATAGGTACCTATAATGCTGGCTCCACACATTTGCCACTTGCCACAAACTAGGTACAAACCTGTAAAAACGCTTGGATAAATTAGGTGTTGTAAACAACGATATCCACACGCTTGCGAGTGTACCAGTGTGTTGGAAGGAAGCACACAAACACATGAAGGACTTCGATTTTTTTTTCGGCTATGTCGTTTGATTAACCTATTTGCATTATAAAAAGAAGCAAAATAAAAGTAAACGGAAAATTCATCCAAGAACATCGTGGATGATAAAAACACCAGTGAGTAAGCCGATACTAACAACGCACAAACGTGTAGATGGATCCCAAGCGCTTGCCGCAAATTTCTTTGATTTGGGCATCAAAAACCGACACTCGAATTCACTCAAATCAAGGCAAACGCTTTATCCACACGTTTAAATTTGTGATGACTTGGCAAGGTTTGCCAAACGTGTGGAGCCAGCATAAAGGCACTTACATACTGGCACGACTTGTCGCGCGACCCCGCCGCCGCCGGTATTGTTCTGCCATGAAGTTTCTCAGAAATTGTTTAGTTAAAAGTCGCGTCGCACGATAAGTCGCGCCAGTATGTAAGAGCCTTAACAGTCTCGTGTCAAAGACAGCGATATCTTTGGGCATGCGTACCAATATTTTAATTAATAAATCCCTTGCAAATTGGGAGCAGAGCGTGGTTGTTTGCAAGTACAAAAAAATGGCATCAACTACGAGTTATCGTTATATAGAACCTTTGACCAAGTCATACTATAATAGGTACTTGGTGTTTGCAAGCACAAGCAGTCCTGATTGAAGATTACTTTTGGAATATCGTAAGCGGCGAGAAATTGTTACCACCAGGCGTTTAACAAAGAGGATTTGAAGGCAAGGGCTGAATGAAATTCATACTTGAAAGCTACTTACCGAAACACTAGGCCTGAGAGGAAAGCTAACTTATTAAAACAGTTGGTTCTAAAGCGAATGACCACTGAAGAAGATATACGTGACCACATAAATATGTAAGTTCATGGACATCGTGGACAAACTCGCAGATATAAAGGCACTTCCAGAACTGCTTAGCATAATGCTTCGCTGCAGTTTGCCGACAACTTTTGAGAACTTTAGAATAGCTATGGAATCTCGACACACCCTGACTAATCCTGAAGATCTTAAAGTAACGATTCTGGAAGAATACCAAGCAAGGAGCGGAACAGCCTGGAAGCCTGCTTCTGAAAGCATATCATATCAAGAAAAACAGGCAAAGGTTGTACTGAAAGAGCAGTAAAAAGAAAGACCAAACTATCGTGACATGTTGGGGCAAGAAGAATGAAAAAGAACCACGCAATACAAGATAAAAATCATTAAAAAAGAACCACGCAATACAAGATATAAATCATTAAAAAAGAACCACGCAATACAAGATATAAATCATTAAAAAAGAAGTATAAAAATAAAACGTAATTGGGTTGTTTTATATCATAGTGGCAAGCGTCATTTGCGATTGTTTGCAGAAATAATAGAAAGCTAGGGTTTCTGCCAATAGATTTGTTAAATCTGCCATTCCAAGATTCAGCCAAGTTAGTTGTTCTGTGGTGCTTAAATGGTAATAAAATATTACACTGCAACATTTTTCTTCATCACTGCCCGCGAATGTTATTTCGTGCATATCGAAACTTTTTACTAGGTATTCTACGAGTCGAGCATAGCGGGACTAACCGGAATATCATGTGGACATCATCTTTACGTGTATAGTAGAAGGTCCTTCGTTTTGAAAAAGACCAAACAAAGCAAACTGACCCAGAATGCCAAAGAAGGCGTATTCATGGGGTACTCGATGAACTCAAAAAGCTTACAGAAAGTCAAAGTCAAATCATTTATTTCAATTAGGCACATAAAAGGCACTTTTGAACGTCAAAAACCGAGAAATACAACTGATTCTAGTTGCCCCTTCCGAAAGGTAGTTTTCGTATGCAGAAGAATGGGCAATAAAATCCACTGTTACTCCTTTAAAAATGTTTTACAATATTTTGTGTACATCAATATTTAATTTAATTACACAGAGTGTATTTCACCCGAAGGCAATGATGTAGTGACAAACAAGAACAAAATATACACTAGACAAGATGACAAGATGTAATTGGAAGAAAAAAAGTCAGAAATAAGATGAACTACTACTATTTAAGGAAAACTAACACTCTCAAATACCAGAAAAGAAAAAAAAGACAATAATAATAATAAAACTTAAAAAAAAAACAACCGCCTTTGGTGTATTTTGAGAGGATTTTTCTATCAAACCTACTTCTTGTAAAAAAACATTTTTTTACAGCTCTAAATAATGTCGCAGAAGTCACCACCGCCAAGTACAGAAGTGCCTAAAATATCGCGTCAGGTGTAAGTACTATTTTATTGAGCATTTATCACATACTAGCTGCGCCCCGCGGTTTCACCCGCGTAAATCTCGGTCCCGTCGGAATATCGGGATAAAAAGTATCCTTTGTCCTATTCCAGGTCATGATCTACCCACGTGCCAAATTTCATCCAAATCCGTTCAGCCGTTTTAGCGTGAAAGCGTAACAAACTCACTTTCGCATTTATAATATTATATGTATAGTTAGGATTAAGAATAACTCAAAATATTAGTTTCAAATAAACTGGTCTATTGCAAAAATAAAATTTAAGTAAAAACCTTTTTGAAAAACCGGCCAAGTTGCCCCTTTTGAATGGTGGAGGAGAAAAACTTTCCACCCTGTTCCTCACACCTTTAAAGATTGCCAGCCTTGTAAAATTATGAGCATACTTTGTATTTTATTCCAGTTTATTACCAAAGATTATCAATGGCGGTATTGCTGGTATGGTTGGTGTCTCAATTGTGTTTCCGTTGGATTTAGTGAAAACGCGACTTCAGAACCAAACCGTTGGCCCAGGTGGGAAGAAACAATATAAAAACATGTAAGTATCACTGTTCTCTTACCTATAATCTACAAGGGTGGAAAGTTGAAGCGGCTCCCGTAGGGAAAGTAGGCACATTAAATATTGATGCTACCAATTTATTTACATAATAATTATTATTAATTTTATATCTCGGGACCATAGGGTCACGGGTCCTATGGAAGGCGTACCAGGTGCCGAAACTAACTCGCAAAGACCCTTAGACAATTTTAAATGGAATCAGGCACCAACCAACTATTAATTATTGGTGAATGGAATTGAGAAGGAAATGAACCAGTTAATAGTATTGTGTTGCCTGTGTTGGGCATCGAATCCAACTCCTTGCCCGCGGTCTACATGAGCAGGCTGCGTGATCAACGCGTCATCGATAAGATGAGGCGCGGCGCGGCGACGACACGGCTCGGCCCGATGACCACTTCAACGGACTCCACCGCGATAGACAATTTGTTTTTTAAGCACGCATATAATCCATTGCCCTAAAATATAAAAAAAAAAAAAAAAAAATATAAAAAAAAAAATGTGTTTATTAACTTAAATCTATACATTACAATTAAGTTGCCGAGGCTTCCCAGAAAGTAATCCGAAGATACTTGTGATGGGATAAACCTCGCTCTTCCTCGATTAAATTAACAATTGTTTCGTTGTGCTAGTTAGGTATAAGTTACACATTTTTATAAAACCAATAAAAATAAAAATATAACCAATAAGAAAAAGAAAAATATAGTCCACTCTTTTATTGTTCCCCGTGCTAACAATTGAGTTGAATAGATTTGTGATGATACGGAAGTAATACGGGCTCTCCGATTTTATTGAGAGTTTCTTCCCCGTTTTTCTTCACAAACCTACTAGGCTTTGGAATGGTCAACTAGCTTCATCTTTATGAATGACTGACCCCTTGAAAATTAAATAATGGCTGTACCTAATTAGTTTATTGAAATGAGTTTGAGTTTGAGTGCTTCCGTGGAAATGCTATCTTCTCCAGGGCTTCTACAATATTTTAGGCTGCGCAAAGCGTAATGGACTTCAAAACCTTCAAAGTTCGAGGGTGAAATCTGATGTGAGTGTTGTAAAAGGGAAATATCACCAATATACAAATTTTTACTCAGAGGAAACATTTTTTTTTCAAAAGAATGAAAACTTTCATATTTTTTTTCTTTTAAGTGCTTGCCTGATTAGTGTTTTGAACCAATACACCAATACATCGTTATTGCCGATAGCTATAACATATTATTTTTATTTTAACTCGTAGGTATCAGATTATTTTTATTTTTCAGGTTGGATTGCTTTCTCAAGACATACAGGACAGAGGGTTTCTTAGGCATGTACCGTGGCGTCACTGTTAACATCCTGCTCATTTCACCAGAAAGAGCCCTTAAATTAGCCTCCAATGATATATGGCGGATATTACTATCTCGTCCTGATGGGTACGTCTTTTTTAAACTTTGAATCTAGGTTCTCAAACTGGCCTTGGAAATGGAATAATAATAACTTAACTAGTAATTTAAGTACACTCACGTATGTTTTAGTGTAGTTAATTGATTCAGGCGTGACTTTGCGGAAATCCATTATAAAATACAATAGACGTAGATATATTTAGTAACCTATTCCGCTTAACTATTCCTCAAGAGTAATAATAAACCCTGTAAGAAATCGACACGTGTTTCACTTCTCAACGAGGCATCCGCAGGATGACAATTGACCAGTCGCGAACCAGAACACGACGCGTTGCTACGCCGAGCGCTGCACGCAGAGTGAACCGAAACGTAGAGGACGTTGTGATTGCGATTTGTGTGACGTGGCGAGCGGAGGGGGGGGCTTCGCCCTTGCCCGCGGAGGCTATACGGTGGCTTGTTAATACAGGCCCCTCCTTGTATGTACTGCACGGCGATGGTAATGAGCGCGGTTTAACGCGGTTAAGTGTTATACCACGTCGAATGGGGTTTCCCCTTTAGGTATGGGATGTAAGAGCCCAGGCTTCCGAACACTTTTGCCAATAAGGCATTAAAAACGGGTGCGTCTCATATCATAGAAAGTTATTTGGTATTTATTTGATTTCAATAACGTTCACAAGATATAATAAATACAGGCCCCTCCTTGTATGTGCTGCACGGCGATGGTAATGAGCGCGGTTTAACGCGGTTAAGTGTTATACCACGTCGAATGGGGTTTCCCCTTTAGGTATGGGATGTAAGAGCCCAGGCTTCCGAACACTTTTGCCAATAAGGCATTAAAAACGGGTGCGTCTCATATCATAGAAAGTTATTTGGTATTTATTTCATTTCAATAACGTTCACAAGATATAATAAACGTAAGTTATACCAACTGTGGATATAATTTCTTTAGATATATCATTTATATACTCTAAAACTTATTTCGTATAATTTTATTGGATATAATGTTTATTTAATTGAAAATCATTAGGCCTATCGTTTAAAATATATAATATTCAAAAGTAGCTCCAAATGGTTCATGTAATATATAATACTAAGAAGAATGCTGCATCGCCAGTTCTTTTCTTGAACTTGGTTGACACGCTGCCGCGTATCTAGATCCCACTCAACAGAGCTGCCATAATCGCACGAGTTTTCAGTTTTAACTCCATTAAAGAATTATTAACATTCTTATATATTGTAGATCTATACCCATCCATCGTCAGATGCTTGCGGGTGGTTTAGCCGGGACCTGCCCAATCGTAATCACCACGCCTATGGAGCTTTTGAAAATCCAGATGCAAGATGCGGGGCGGCAATTGGCAGAAGTTAAAGCTGGTTAGTATTGTTTTGATAATTGTTGTAGAATAGAACTGTTTTATAAACAATTAACAAAAAATATTAAATTTTTGTTGTTTTTGTTTGTTATTTGATTTTTATTTTTATTTTATTATGTATATTGTATACTGCCTCGTTGGTTTAGTGGTTGCAAGCGCTCCTGCTGAGCATGAGGTCCCCGGGTCAAGCAAAGTGTTATTGGATTTTTCCATCTGAAATTTGTCAGTGGCAGCCCGGAGTCTGGGTCCATGTAAAAGGCGGCGAGCCTATTACATGGAACTTAAACTTATAATGTGGGTGCACTATATAGGTATGTACCTCTGCTCATCCCTTCGGGGAATACAGGCGAAATGTTATGTTATTGGCAATCACTATACTAAAATTCGGTATCCGGCTGGATAGTTCCCGGATATACTTGCATGTCTAGTTGCTAATAAACAAAGGAGGATTTAATTCGATTATGTGAGGAGAAGAGGAATTGATCAGTATCGTAGCAGTTCAATAAGTTACGAAAGCTTTAAAAGCATTGCAAGACTTGGCAGATTATTGCCGCAGAGCACAGAATCGACGCGCCTATCGGTTGCGAGACGGTGTGATTTAAAAACTTAGGTTGAAAATAAAAAAAACCCTTGGCAAACAAGTCAAATTCACACTTCACACATCGTTTTTTTTTTATAGTTGGTTCGGTAGCGGTCAGGAGACTAACTGCTTGGGAGCTGACCAGGAAACTAGTTGCAGAAAGGGGTTTCCTTGGGCTGTACAAGGGCATCGGGGCATGTGCATTCCGTGACATTTCCTTTGCTATCATCTACTTCCCGTTGTTCGCCATGTTTAGCAAATTGGGAAAGAAACCACAGGATATCACACCACCTTTCTGGTAAATTTGAATTTGGTGTTTGTACCACGTGCAAATTACACGAGTTTCCACTACCCGCGCGAGTTACATGCAGCGGGGCGAGCACGGCTTGCTGTGACATGACCGTGCTCGCCCCGCTGCAGTCACACATTTTATCACATTTTGGGCGATAGAACCATTTTGTCTTAACGGCCTACCCAATCTCGAAATTTTATCTCGCTCGCACCATACTACTCGCGGCCTGAGTGAGAGCGAGTGGGAGTGGGGAGCTGGCGGCTCTCAAGCCACAAATAGTTTAAGTAATTGCTTTTTACTGTGAAAATAATGATAATAAAAAAAAACATAAGACCTGCTTTATAGTTAGTTCAGTTATTATGCTAAGTTTCATGATTTAATTTGAAGTATTTTTGTAATACCAGCGGTTTATAGTTCGGTTTAGAGGTAACTTTGGTTTTTTTTTTCTATAGAGAAAATTTTATGTAACCATGTTTTCGCCAAACATAGGACCTAGCATCAATCCTCAACTTTAACATATATTTTCAACACACTTGCTCGTAAAGTGGCTCTTATTGAACCGCTTTTAGGTTCATAATGCAGTATATTATGAAAGCGTGCTTTTTACTTTATATTACCGCACTAGTGCGGTAATGTGAGCCACAGATTACTATTTACTAGTCTGAGTAATGACATGGCAGTATGGAATTAGTAAGTACTATCATGGCAGTATGGAATTTGTATCCAATAGAAATTATTTTTGGTGGAGCTTTTTACCAAAGACAAGCGCTCAAAAGCAAGTTTTTATTTTAAAAAAAGAACCATTTTACCGTAACTAAACGTCAGTGGGATACTATACATTGAATTAGTATGAACTATCCTACAAAAAAATGAGCATTCTCTATTTACACCCGAGCAGAGACTTGCGCTTTTTTCCGATAAGACCGCGGCTGGCACGCGCGCAGGCCACTTTACCCGCCCCGACGAACCGCGCTGGCCTGCTCGTGTGCAACCGCGTTCGCGCGGAATGAATTTCTGTTATTCTGTACTATTAAATAAGGGTTTATATCGTCTGTGGCTATTTCAGTCTATATTGTTCACTACCCTAACCCCATTTGCGTATTATGTATTATTAACATTATTATATTTTGATATAGGCTATTCAGGGGTATTACCAGTGCCTTTATTTACACCGCGCGCTCATCGCTAGCAGAAAAAACCAAAACTAGCCGCCATTTTTCATAAATATTTGTTAACTTTTTTTTTGTGTTGTTAAAATCATTATAAAAAATGTTGATTTCACGTAGGGGAGAAGAGCGTAAATAATAATAAATATATTTGTCTCCCCCATGGTACGTTTAGTTACAGTAACATTTTTTTATATTTTTTTTTCTTTTTCAAATCAAATTTTGTTGTACAGGCTGTCTAACTGTTTTGCCAGTGCCTTTATTTACACCTATGGAAAAACATAACCAGCCAGCGCGCCATTTTCCATAAATATTTATTATCGTTATCGTTGTGTGATTAATTAATAACAAAATTTAAAAATTTAAAGTATTGTCACCAACCGATATAGAAGTTTTTAAAAGAACCTGCGAATAGTCAGTACCTGGCAACAAAGGTCAGTTAAACTTTAAAATCTATCATCTCTTTAGTTACGTTATTGTAGCATAAGTTCTTACAAAAAGTCTGATTTTTTCCTCGCAAGTGTGTTGAAAAACGTCGTATGAAACGCGTGTGTATTGATTATTAATTTATTACACTCTCGGCTACCTTATCGCGCTCGCCTGTGGCTCGCGCGAATAATACCGCCTCGACTGTAATGTCCAATAGAGCACACTCGTATCACAATGTACTATTATTTCAAAATTAATGCTGCAGTATTTTCGACATAAAGGAGGATCATGCTAAGCATTTTCAGGTAGGGTAGGCCCTTAAATGCTAACACGGCCTCAGCGGCAAATAATCGGTAATTTATTGAAATTTGACATAACTTCCTGACGTTTACTTGGGTGGGACTCATTATGTCATTTTTGCTACGGCGCCGGCGGCGCCTCCATTTTGTCAGAAAAGTCACATTTTGTCAGGTGACTAAGAAAAAATTATCACGTTCGTTCGGAGGTTGAAAATTGAAAAATGAGATTTTCCTGCTAATTGTTTCTCTCGCTCTCGATAGAGAGAGATAGAGAAAGTGTGATTCATTTTGACCTCACGATCGGATTTAGCACCCTCAAAAACTATAAAAACGACACCCAGACCATAACGAAAACTGTGAAAAATATTCATTCTATTTTTTCTATTCATCTTTGATTTTCGTTTAGAACAAATCCACACTTTCTTTCTCTCTCTATCGAATTAGAAGAAGACTGTCGCAAGTATGAAGCCAAGTTAAAGAAAAGTCACACTTTGGAAAGAAAGACATGACGTGCCTCTAGAATCTAGATTATGTCACATGGTTGATCCATGCTAGCATTTAGGTGCTCGGCGACACGACGCCGTCACCACGCTGCCATCGCGCCGCCGCCGCCGCCGCCGCCGCCGTGACGCCATCGCGCGCCGCCGCCGCTCGGACGCCGCGCCACGCCGTTCCGCTTGAATTAAAGTATTATAAAGCACGTGGACTTTTGCAAGCAGCCGGCGATAGGATAAAAAAAAACAGTTTAAACAATACTAGCGGTGTTGTGGCGGTGCGGCGGCGCCGGCGCCGGTGGTGCTATGTAAGTGTGTACACAGCTTAGAGGCGCGGCGGCGAGGTAGCGGCGCGGTGACAGCGTCTTGTCGCCGAGCACTTAGACAGATTGTGACAGACAATAATTTAGGTAACATGTCTTTTAAGGGTCCCGTAGTCAACAAGGAACCCTTATAGTTTCACCATGTCCGTCTGTCTATCCGTCTGTCCGTCTGTCCGCGGCTAAATATCATGATTAGAAGATTGACACTGTATTTTTTTTACCAAAGCCTAAAAGCATAATCCATTTTCGATTGGACTCTAGTGCATGGTAACCCGCAGGTGGTCATTCATATCGGGCTGCGCCGGGGGCTCCATCGCGGCACTTGCGGTCACCCCGTGTGACGTGGTGAAGACACGCTTTCAAACGATTGTCAAAAGTGGCACCCGACAGTACAGCTCCATCATGGATTGCGTCACGTAAGTATTAAATACTAGCTGATGCCCGCGACTTCGCCCGCGTGGATGTCGTTTATTATATACGAAAATCTTACTCGAGAACCACTATCCATTGGTGAAAACAGCATGAAAATCGGTGCTGAAGTTTTTGAGTTTATCGCGTACAGGACGACAGACAGACAGACGCGGCGGAGGACTTTGTTTTATAATAATTATGTATGGAAGTAGGTACTTCCTATTGTAGATTAACCCCTTTCTTTATAAACGTTGCTCAAAACGTCAAAAATGTATGGTTAAACAGTCACTAATCATTACAAGGCAACTTTAAGCAGCTCTTTTATATAAACCCCTAAGCTCCATAGTAATTGTTTTTGCCGGGAAATTTACGGACACCAGACATCTCGTGATAAGTTAACAAAACTAGGAAAAACATCGAGATTTCTGTACTATATTTATGTTTAATACGAATGTAGGTATTGTAATAGAAAGAAAGAAGGAAAGAAAGAATAATATTTAGTTGGACGCAGTTCGTGAAACACAATATACAAAAATATAAAAAAAATGTTTTAACAATAATGTGTGCCTCACGGCTGCGCCAAAAAGGTTCATTTCAACATTCATGCCAAACAAATGATGCTGTCTGGCGCTGGTTTTCTAATGAACCCTTAGGGACAAGTGACAGAGATAATATAATCAGCCTATAAAAACTGGGGACTCACGCTTCCTCTCGGTGGGAGAATCAGCCTATAGAAACTGGGGACTCACGCTTCCGCTTGGTGGGAGGGAGTGGGCCGTAATCTGCCACGCGGGCCCAGTGCGGGTTGGTAGATGTCAAATGTCTTCGAATTTTTGTTTCTAGGAGATGTCGGTTTCCTCACGATGTTTTCCTTCACCGTTTTGAGAGAGCAGTGGTGATGAAATAAGCGCCTGTCTGGGTTTGAACCTACGACCTACAACTGGTAAATCGCGGCCGTTACCACTGGGTCAACTTCACCACTGCTCTCTTCTATCATCTAATACTTACACCTTTTGGAATAAATTCACAAAATGTTGGTGAAAATAGCATAAAAAAATCATATCATAGTTTAGAGCAGCCAGAAGCCAGCCAACCAGACAGACATAGAAATCGACTTTGTTGTATATAAACCTACTATTTTTCTATGCTTCATAAGTAAGTATATATCAATGTTTCTAACAGGAAAATACTGAAGCACGAGGGTCCCCTTGCATTCTTTAAAGGCGGCGCGTGCCGTATGATCGTAATCGCTCCGCTGTACGGCATCGCGCAAGCCGTGTACTACATCGGCATCGGCGAGTATTTACTTGGATACAGGCGAACCACCTTTATCTGAAATGTCACGCTTTTTTTTAAGATTAGAAAAACGATTCAAATACTTGAGATCGTTTTTGTCATTGTCTATCTAGTAATTTACAGCATTTTCGAAAACTCTTATTTGTGAATCGTTTTTGTTTTTGGATAGCTATTAATTTACAGCATTTTCTAAAACTTTTATTTATGTATCGTTTTTGTATAGGTATACCTACTAATTTACAGTATTTTCTAAAACTCTTATTTCAGTGCAATCATTTTTCTTTAACTAGGTATTGTTAGTTGAAAACACATTTTATAATAGCTGAAAATAACAATAATGTATTCAGATTCATAGATCCTTTCAAACTTTGATATTTTATTATTGTACCTACTCAATATACACAGTGATTGTCTACTATCATTATCAGTAATATGAGCACAATGTTCTACAATATTTATTAAGTAGGTACGTACTATACATGCAGGTGGTCCAAATAAAGACGTCATAAAAATAATAGATTCCTCATGCCCAGGGGTAACCGAAAATACCCCATGTATGTTCCGCGATTCTTGATAGCTTCCGAGTTAAATTACTTTTTAAATTTCTTGGATACGATACGATGGTATGAGATACGAAAACTCTATCTTTATTTTTACACGACTTTTTCAACTTCTTTTTTTTGTGCAATTTTCATTGTTATGGAATATTTTTTAAGGTATAAAATAATCATCTTCCTATCAATAATTCAAGATACAAACATTTTGATCGAAAAGGAAGAATTTACATTCGGGAGATACAGAATCGAAATTTCTACATAAAATAATTTAAAAAATACTACCTGGTTCCTAAATAGTAATAAACCAGGCAGTATTTATAACAAAACTTGAGTAAAAATTTCGACTCTGTGCAAAAAAAGAATGTGAAAAAACTCATGTCAAACCGGTTCCAATAAACTTTTCAAGAAATTAAAAAATATATGTAAGTATATAATTATCCCGAATACTATCAAGAATCGCGGAATATACGTGGATATTTTCGGACACCCCTGGGCATGAGGATTCCTTTTTTTATGACGTCACTATTTGGACCATTCTGTATTTCGCCTTTTTTATTCTGATCATTTATAGGTACAATATACAATATCACACGTTTACTTTTCATTATGCTTGTACTTTGGTTATCAGTATACTAATACTATTAAGGGTGCGTGTTGGGCACGGGTGACCGAAAACGACCGACCCGACCGGCGCACGCGTTTCTTTACTGACATCCGGGCATCCCTATCATAAAATATAATTACAAGGAATACAGTCCGCCATACTGCGGTCCCGACCCGCACCCGACTCGCACCCACCTTGTGTGTGTGTTGCGCTTTAGATGAAGCGCTTTCATGTAATCATGCATGACATTTAAATCAATGTGCAGTGTATCGCTTGCGATATCAGTTAAGCCAGCGCCAGACATAGTCACATATTTGATCATACACTTTGATAGACTTTTGCTCATACATTTGAACACTTGTTTGCTCTTACCGGCCAGACACAGTGACATATTTGATCAAACTCTTTGATAGACTTTGCTCACACATTTAAGAGCGCATACTACCTCGGCACAAATTCACTTTTTATTTCGCTCGCACCATACTATTTGCGGACTGAGTGAGAGCGACATGGAGTAAGGTGCTGGCGGCTCCAAGACTCGAATAGTTTAGGTAATTGCTTTTTACGGTGCGGACACCGAATGGCAATGTTGAAATAAGTGATCAAACTTTGATCAAATACCCAAACACCCGTGCCTCACATGTGTTCAAATAAGTGTTCAAATGTTGTTGCTATGTCTGGCGCCGGCTTTACGCTCATTCATTCAGTGCATTAATTTCATCGTAGGGGGCACCGATTTTTTTAAATTCATTCTCCTCTCCTCGATTATTCGACAACCATAAAACTTCCAGTATTTTTTGGTCTAGGTAATTGCAGTCGCCTACATGTCTTAACAACACTGATAATTATTATTATTTATTAAATCATAATAATTATCAGTGTTGTTATAGTTATGGACGTCCCAGAGAATATAAGAGATATATCAATGAACTAACCTAATTAATAGTCATTTAAAAAATATGGTATTTCAGTTAGTTGATAATTGTACCTACTCTGAGGAGCAATTGCCCAAAAAGCGAGTAACTACTCTATATTTCTCTGAAATATTCTTTCACGCAACCTTCGAACTGGTAATGACTCCACATAGAATTTCTTATTTTACAGAACTAAGTATGTCTTGTTTATACCTATTAAATTATTACTGGAGCAGAACCTAGTAATGTTATATTGAACCAAATTATGTTAACTGTTTTATCAACATGAAGCGGGCCCATTGTTATGTAATAATGTCCATTGTATAAAGCAAAATAATAGTATTCATTAGTATTTGCTTAGATAGATAGATAATAAATAAATAATAATATATATAAATAAGCCTTTCATTTTTCTTTTTTTGACCCGACTACGGCGAAGCAGAAAGGAGGATTATGATTTTGACCGGTATGTATGTATGTTCATGTGTTCCCTCATAACTTCTAAATTACTCATCATAATGAGGTATCGTTGGAAGCGTCTTGATCGTCCGCTCTGGTTATAGGTTATGTAACCTCACATTGAGTATGGCGCCCTCAAGAAGATAAAAAGTCGTGTTTTTTTTTAATGATGCCATGCAGTGTTTCAAATGAAAGGGCTTAATTAGCACATATACACAAAAATATATTATAATATGTCGTAATCTGTTCGATTTATAGCCCTACAACGTGTGACTCCGGATTTTGAATTTGTCTGTCTGTGATGTCTTGTTTACATCTTTTTTGTTGTCTTTTTATCGTACCTAGTTGGGTTTTAGTTTTATAACTTTTATTTTGATTCTATGCAGTTTTACATGCAGCAAATATTTCATATATTAATCAATTTTTAATTTTAAGTAGGTACATGTTTATGTCTTCTCATGAAATAATATATTTCAATATTTTTGTGATGATATTAAATTATGAAGTTTTAAAAAAAAATACTAACTAGATTATTTTTAATTATTGTAGATTTCTAATTGATTTTTGACATTTTTTTTTTGGATTTTGACTTTTAATCACAAGATTCAATAAGATTTGGTTTAATTTGAATGAGAGTCTCTATGTTGGGTTGGACGTCCTCCATTTTTAACCGACTTCAGACTTCAAAAAGGAGGCGGTTCTCAATTCGTCTGTATGTTTTTTTGTTTATTTTGCGTTTCACTATTTTTTTAATCTCATTTCATACATACTAGTATTTTTATTTTTATTTATTGTTCCAACAAGGTTTGATCCGTATGTGTTTCTTTCATTTTTATAGATTGTGTATTTTTTTCTAGTTTCTCAAAGAATAACTCGCTTCATTTCGGTTTTCTTGTGTGCAGATAGGGTTTTTGTTCTTTAGACGACTTTTTTTCATTTGTGTAGGTAAGTGTTATTTTGATCTAACCATTCTGTGGTCTGATGGAAACATCACATCAGCACATCTTGGAATCGGTTTGGAAAAGTAAGTATAATAATAATGTATTTTATTCATGGTTTTCTGGTCAGGAGACTTCTATGTCGATTTTTGATTAAACATTTTTTTTTTCAAAGTTTTTCTAATGGACAAGTTTTGTTTTTGAGCGTAATGTCTATGTCCTCTAGCGCTTCTTTACGATCCAAACCAAATTTTCTAAAAAATGTTGTTTACTTCAGAGTTTCTCTTCCCTATCTTCTAATCGCCCATAACTATGACATATTTGCTTGAAACTTCATGAGTTTTCTGTAAAGTGTGAAAATGTTTCAATCTCTGATTCTTCAGACTCTTCAGTGGGTGGTACCTCACTAATAGTGATTGTAGGCAATAGGCATTTATCTCTACATCTAGAAGTGCGACGTTTACTACGCGGTAATCCTCTGAAGCTTTTGATGCAGTTTCTTAGATGTTTTTTTTTTTTTTATAATGGTGCCAACTCCATGCCTTCCCTTTGTCTGTCCGTTTTAGCATAATATAAATTCGTCGTATACGTCTTTATGCCGTAACCCAATCTCCTCATTTCTGACAGTCCGATAATATCATTGAAGCGTGTTTATAAGTTCTATAAGTTTGGCCGGACTTCCCAACGTTCTTACGTTGTATGTGCCGTTAGAGAGGATGTTTTTAATTTTCTTGTTCTGTTATTTAGAATTATAAGAGTTCATAGACTGAGTCATTAATTTTCCCGCTGTCTATAGTTATTTTCTGTTCAAAGCACTTCACGGTTTTTTAGGATTCTATCTTTAACATCCACTCACAACAATAATATTTTGCACTGTAAGTATAAGTTTTATTTTCGATTTCTATTGGTTTTACTGGTCGATCATAACCGGATCGTATTTTTACGCTTTTTCACTCGTTTTACTGTTGATGCACTGTGTTCTTATGTGTATCTATTGTTTGCAATGAAAATACTTTTCGAGTAAAGTTGGTGCAAGTTATTGCCATTCAATACGCCATTAATTTAATTGACGTGTTGACGAAAGAAAACTCAAAGCGCAGGCTAAATTAAATTACTGATTTTTTTAGACATACTTAGTTATAAATGTTAATGTTTACTAAGGTCCGCAAAAAATAGGCGGTCCGCCATTTGGTGACTCCCGTAGATCGTCACCGAAAGTTCTCGAAGCTCGACGGACCATGTGGGGATATGCAGTATTGGTAATACTTTTAGTAAAGGAAAATAGCCAGTTCTTCCATCTATGGAAATATATTTCAATCACCATCAATCAAGTTCGCCTAGCCAGATTGTCGCGGACCCGACCCGTGAGGAAGTCACAGATAACTCTGAACCGTTTATCCACCCCAAAAAATCCACCCTTAGCTGAATACTCGGAAACGTGTGTCCAAGAATCCATCCTAAGGGTCAGTTCAGACCGAGACGAGAAGCGACGGCGATGTGACGCAGCGCGTACTTTTTAACAATTATCGAACTTATTTTCTTCACGAAATGGTATATTTTCAGTACGAGTGTTGAAACGTGTCAAAGTTCGCTGAGATGCGCGGTGCTGCGCAGCGTGTGTACCTTATTGTGTAGTAAATAAATTCTATATTGTATCGGACCATAAAAATGTGCGCGTCGCGTCGCATCTCCGTGTTCACTGACCCTAAGCCTATAAATCCGTGTATCCACCTAGGGTGGATTTTTTGGGGTAGATAAACGAATTATCCCATACTAGTCGAAGGAAGTGAACGAGAACATTTAAATAAAACTGGCAAGTAAAATGCTAGTGATGGTCATAAAATATTAAAAGCTAAACTGAATAAATTATGTATGTATGGAAATATATCAGATTAATTGTACACACATCATAAAAATTAAATTGCCGCTAAGTATAACTGTTATTAGGCATGGCAGGCAATGCCTACCTACTTTTATGGACCATTTAGACAGGGCTAATCCCCGAGACAATCTAATCCAATAGTAGCAATGTGTGTAAATAGCACTGGATTGGATTGGACTGGATTTGATTTTGGACTGATTTTTTTCTGGCTTAATGGATTGGCTTAGTGGATTGTTTCTCAGGGATTTGCCCCGTCTGAATGGTCCATTACTAATTTCCATGGGCTAATATGGCTGGAAAATTCTCTATGGTGATAAATATTTTTCTGGATAAATTACGGCTGGCAATTCTAGAAAAATGTAAAAGCCCAAGGAACTTACAACTTACTCACCTACGGCGAGATAAAAGCCACACCGACCGAAAATCTTTGAATTTTTAAAATCTTTGAAAGAAAGAAAAATAGGTTTATTTGTCACAGAAACACGTGCATACAAAATAGATAATTAATCAGCAATATTAAACAGAATAGATCTACTTAAATACAAATATGAGATTACGAGTTTACAGATAGATAATCGGCAGCTGCACGTCATGACTGTGACAAGAAGGCTTCCACTCAGCATGATGCTGCGCTAAGGAGACCCACAGCACAGCGCTGAGCAAGGTTTGGTAAGTCTATCTATGTATTATGTTAAATATATTTTGACGTTTCCTTTTAAACCCAAAAAATGTAGAAGACAAACCAATAAACAGGAATATGTTGTAACCATAAATATAAGAAAGAAGTAAACCTTTCTTGTGTGACACAGTCTTGTAATATCAAATTGATAAGTATTATCCGACTGCATCAGAAGAAAAGTATTGATATGATCACTACAAAACAACATCAAAGAAGTTTGAGACTGGTAACCAAAGAGTAGAATAAATATATATTGGCAACATTCACTGATCGATCAATCAAAATTTTGACATTAAATTTCGTTTCAATTCAAGTACCTCGTTTTAGGCTTATTTGGTGAGTATATATGCTCCTTGATAGGAACACACACACAGTAATTTAAATTAATTACAACACAATTGAAATTTGATACATTTTATACAAATAAATTAGAAAAATTTGTTCGTCATATATTAAAATTACATTTCTATGTATCCTTTCAAGCGTGTTGCGTGTCGCCTGCGTGTGCGTTACCCTAGCAAAATGTTGTCGAAAATGCCCATTTCAAGCTTATAGATAATTAGTTGCCTAGATTATGTAATTGTTGCGCACATTTTTAAATTTGTTGCAATTATAGTTTTTTTTTTATTTCACAAAAACATTTCCTGCTGGGGTAACGTTTCAAACGTTACCGCAGCCAGACATTTTTACAAAAAATGGGAATATTGAAATAAATATTAGCTGTATAATTAGTTATCTCGACGAGGTAAATGTTGCAACAAATTATTATTATTTTTTTACTTCGGCTGCAAAGTAATTCGAAATCCTGCTGGAGTAACGTTTGTGGTTTTGCTGGATCTCTGAAATGGTTAAGCGGATTCTTATCATCTTTTGTACATGACTTTTTAAGAATTAGTTTTAATTTGTTGTGCAATAAAAAGAACAAAATAATGCACCATCTATGGGGTATTTAATTAAATATAAAAACACTTCAATAGGTCTTAACACTTTGAATAAGAACTCTAAAGACTTACTTTAAACGTTATTTTGTAGCTTGTAATGGAATTCAAATGTATGTGAAGTTTCATTAGTATTCTGTAAGTAATTAAGAAAATATGATGATATTCAGTTCTCCACGTTCACGGTCACAATGCGCGCGGAGTTATTTTTTAGGGTTCCGTAGTCAACAAGGAACCCTTATAGTTTCACCATGTCCGTCTGTCTGTCCCTCTGTCCGCGACTTAGCTCAAAGACCGTTGATACTAGGAAGCTGTAATTTGGTATGGATATACATATAAAACACGCCGACAAAGTGGTAAAAAAAATTGTAAAAAATATTTTTTTTTAGGGTACCTCCCCTACATTTATACTTGGGATTGTTTTTTTTTTCTCATGAATCCCATGGTGTGGGGTATCGTTGGAAAGGTCGTTTAAACATAATGAGAGTTTGTGACAACCATTTTTGGATTCAGGGATCCGTTTGCAGAATAAAGCTTTAAAGTGCAAATTTTTGATAGAGTCAAGTGTCCCCCCCCTGCCAGCTAAATGGTTGGGTTTGGAAATGTGAAAAAATTCACGGTAGTAGTATATATCACGAAATTAAAAGGAAAACTATCACCGCTACGAAGGCTCCACCAGTTACCGAGTAATAATCGACCAACTTTAATTTGCAGTTGCAAAAACATGTTCTCCCATACATTTTCAACTACAATATTAAGTTTGTTGGATAAATTCATCCCAACTACGGAATCCTTCATTGTGCGTGGTTCGACATGCACTTGGCCGGTTTTTCTTTCCTATTTCAGTACTTACCTATTCCTTTTTACTAAACTTTAAATATTGTTATTAGTAAATAATGAATACAAGTCGAATAATAAAAGTGTAAGTAGGTACTTACCTATAATTTATATTTACGCGATGTAAATTCAGATAAAGAACAGCGTTCTGAGCTAAAAGTAATAAAAATAAAAAACAAGTGTTTTAATAAACATTTATTTACCTAGTTATTTTCTTACATCATATACATTGATTCAATTTTTTTTTAAATATTATTCGACCCGACGTATTGGGTGACCATATATTATCGACTGAACGTATTATACAAAATACAATTATGGTAATCAGAATACATAGGTAGTCTCAAAGATCCACACAAAACACGCTGATTATAAGATTTGGCTTGTTACTTGATGTTATCTACAGTACCATACATAAGATGATAATCAACCGTAATCAAACGGCAAGAAGTTTTATTATGTATAAATAATATTAAAATCCCACCAAGCAAAGTTGACACGGGCAATATCCGAATAGGTCCTGTCATTTTAAAAAGATTAGCCAGTTAGTTATCAAGCAAGTTATTATCGGAGCAACTTCCCCAAGGTAAGGATCACCAAAGTCCAGATAAAAATCCTAGAATGATTAAATAAACTACAACGACTTTGAACTTTTATTTTAGTTTTATCAATGTTTACTTATGTAATAGGAATTTCACAAAAAAGTCCGAGCAAAAACCGGACCGTGGCCATAAAGCCGCACTTGTCCAGACAAATCCGGAATCAAATCGTATGGTCGTACTTGCAAAATCGAGTACCAGGGCTTCCAAGCACTTCCACCTTTAGACACCAGCGCCAAAAACCAGGGCTCGAAATACTTTCAAGTATTTTCTTTCTGCATGGAAAATATATCCGTAAGACAATACAAATAAGGAGTACAATCGCGTATGCAAAAAACTATACGTCCAACCTCCAACCAAGCTTCGGTGGAAGAAAAATCCTTGCATAGAACATTGATCCGTAACTTTATATAAATAAAGAGCACAATCGTGTTTACAAAAAAAATACTTCCAAAACCTTAAAGGAAAAATACTTGCATAGGATCCAAGTCTTGTTGGTAGAAAAATACTTGCATAGAACATTGATTCGTACTATAAAATAAATAAGGAGCAGAATTGCGTCCACAAAAAAATATACTTCCAAACCTTTAAAGTAAAAATACTTACACAGAACATTGATCCTTATCTCACATACGAATAAGCAAAATACTTTGAAGTATTTCGGATGCGTGCTCTTGAATGAACTTTATGACAAACTAGCTTCCGCCCGCGGCTTCGCCCGCGTGGTGTAATGATAAAAAGCAGCCTATAGCAAAAATAACAAAATCGAAGTATAAATAAGATTACGTCTCATTTTTAAGGTGTTGTATCCAATGGGTAAAAACGGGACCCTAATGAATTTGAATTTAGTTTGTAAGGATAGATAGGGACGGATATAATGATTGATGGTAATGCAAAAGTTATAGCTACTGCAATATACTCCTATAAACTATATTAAACGATTTATTTCGGTCAGCATAAACATGTAGATTTTGCTATTTAGAAACGCGTGAGCAAGCCACATAGAGCTGGCCGTGGGAAAAACATGGCGAGCCCAAATGTAAGCCTGCTACCTTTAAGGTTTGACCCTGCGATTTGTTGATAGTCATTGAAAATGCAACTTTTAAAGGGAACTGCAGGCGTTTAAATTTAAATGGTAAGTTATTGGGTATGATTGGGATACGTGGTATAAGAACATTGTTTCTCTTGGCTTCTCCAGTTAAGATTGTTGCCTTCACAATATTCCTTCCTAGTTCAGTGACTCGCAACCGAGTACCGTTGCATAATCTTGGCGCATCCAAGTTACGCATTAACAAAACGGGTACACCTACTTTTAATTCCAACTTATGCGATGGCACCCCTGATAACTCCAAAGAGTTCAGGAACTCCACGGGGTGGTTTCACCCGTGTAGTCTTGATCCCGTGGGAATATAGGGATAAAAAGTATCCTATGTGTTAATCCAGGTTATAAACTATCTGTTTGTCAAATTTCATCCAAATCCATTCAGTAGTTTTAGCGTGAAAGAGTAATAAACATCCACACATACATACATCCACACATCCATACTCACAAACTTTCACATTTATAATATTAGTCATACATAATAAAAAATAAAACCGAAGAAATTCTTATAATTAATTACTAAACACAGACAAATTACGTTTTCGTTGTTTTATTGTAAGTAAACCCTATTATTATTAATACCAAAAAGAAAAATACAATAACCTACTTAATAATAATTAAAAATAAAACCGAAGAACTTCTTATAATTAACTGCTAACCACAGACAAATGACGCTTAATTTTTATTATTATCAATACCAAAACGAAATATCATTAATAGGTACCCTACAGTGCGTTTTCAACAAATTGTTAGTGCCTTGAAAATTCACGTTACGGACACAACCGTCAACGACGTCTGCCCTCATGTGTCTGCCCGCCATAGAGTATAGTAATAGATTGGGAATAGAGAACCCACTTCGGATTTTTCCTGCAACCTTGTAACCTGTCATTTGAAACGCCATCTGGTATCGTCCTCCTAAATTAATCTGCATGTATAGGTATATACCTACCTATACTGTCTATAGACATTCTATTTATACTTAGAGGTGTTCGTTCATGCCTACGAAGTACTTTACAAAATGTACACACTTGTTATTGATATGTAGCAAATAATATTATTTATCATTGTGTTTATTACAAAATTGGAAATAAAGACACATGAATGGAACAGTATTATGCACATTATGGATAGTACTTGATAGGCACCCTGGAATGAAATAAAAATCATACTTATTTAAAATGTTATGTTTTTTGAAATATACTTGTGCTGACAGTTTAATCTCATCATCCTCACCATGGTATTGGATTTTACCCGATAAAATCCGATTAATTAACGCAAATAACACAAAATTAGAGCGTCTTTATCGCAAATAATACTAAATAATAGCGTCTTTTCGCAAGTTAGGTGAACTCATGAAACGGAGGAACAAAGCTCAACTCAAGCACTAATTCACCGAAACACTTCACCACAGATGAGTAAAAACTCAAATCAACGTAGGTCAGAAGCTTAATTTAACAGAGAATATACTAAATGGACGGAAATTACAAAATAGCGTACACGCAAATTGCAGGTTGTAGCCATATTTTGAAAAACAAATTCAAACTTCTTTGCAATTTGATTTGACATCAATATTGCCATTAAAAAATAACATATAGTACAAATAAAAAAAGTGATCATAATTTTATTATTTATTGAATGAATAATTGTATGAACTTATCATAGTTAATAAAAAGAATTAAGTTTTTTTTAATTCCCACTCATAAAGTGATATTTATTTGAAACTATTTTTTGATGAAAGCACCATCTATTGCTTATTAAACGTACTAAATATTTTGCGCGGACTATAACAGATGGCGTTTTTCTAAAATTATTTCCTGAAATCTTGTCTAGTATGGTAGTGACCTGCCCCTGCTGCCCGCGTTCGGGTCGCGCACTCAGCGATGAGCGACTTGTTCCCCCACCCCGCCCGCGCGGGCCAGTCTAGTCAGTCAGCGACACGAAATTAATTTTGTTGCGCGTTATTTTGATTTTGCTATATCTCCTAAAGTATTTATTTAATTTGCATGGTGTAAAGGGAAAAAATAATCTTCATGAAATGTTCAAGCCAACCAATCTATTTAAAATTATAAGGGTTAATAACGTATTTGTGTAAATAGCTTTCCAAGTTTAATTGCCCATTTTTTTAAGTATTAAAATGGATATAGTATGTTATCCTTAAGAGCTAGACATATGGTATCGCGGACTTTTCTGTAGACCTATATAAGATACACAATTACACCATACATTATTTTGTTATATCTTAAAGGGTTTAGGCAGCGTTTTCGTTGAAAGCTCCCGGACAACTTATTTTTTTCCGACATTGTCAACAAATATCGTTACTTAAACGCTTTCACCCTGTTGACCGGGATAAAAAGTAGCCTATATGTTATTCTGATATATAAGCTATATTACTGCCAAGTTTCATCAAAATCTATCCAGTAGTTTTAGCGTGAAAGAGTAACAAACATCCACACATCCATACTCACAAACTTTCACATTTATAATATTAGTAGGAAAGTAGGATAGTAGGATACGTAACGTACAAACTACAAAACACTAGCTGAGCCCACAGCTCACAGAGGCTCTTTAGATACATAAGTAGGTACCTTCCAATTAATATTAGTATGAAACGGATGAGATCTAAATGTCATCTAAAGATAGAAAAGAAAATAGCAAGAAAAAAATGTGTTTATTTTCTTGGGCTAAGTTGTAAATATGTAAACAATTAGTACTTAGCTAAAAAAGTACCTATAGGTAACTTATAAACTTATCAAAATCAAAATATTTTATTTCACATAAGCCTACATGGGCACTTATGAAACGTCAGAAGCTAGGTGCACGGTTCCAATTGGTCGTTTCCTATGGAGAAGAGCCAGCAAGAAACTCCATGGTTACTCTTTTAAAAGATAATTGGCTTTTACAATATTTTCGAATTACAGTGTTAATAGTTATGGGAGGACAGTGTAGGCCTTTCAAAAAGTTTCAGGTAAAGTTCATAAAAAATTAAATAAAATTTAATTAAAATTAAAAATAAAAGTCTACAGTTCACTAAGCCTACGACATTCTCACATTCACAAGATAGAAAGGAATCTATATACGATAAATAAGATACTACAGATAAAAACCTATTTAAACCAAATGACATAATTGCCATTACAACTATAACAAATCTGAATAATTAACATGTCCGCAAAAGCCACTACTAAGTATAGAGTTGAAATTAAATAGTAGGTATATAATGTCAAATAATACTATGATTATTATTATGTCTGTCTGCGATGAAAGTAAATAAAAAAATAAATAAACATGGTAATTTGGGAGCAGTTAATAGAACAAAATTATGCCGTTAATGAGGTACCAGGGAAGCCACATGTGCAGAAGGAATTATTGCCAAACTTCCTTGTCTTCAACGTAGTCTTTAATCTTATAATATGCTTTTTTGATAAGGACACGTTTGATGTGGGTTTTGAACTTACCATCGCTAAGTTGTGTAACCGGCTTTGGCAACTTATTGTAAAAGCGGATACTGTTTATAAGAAACGACTTACTAGTTTTAGCTAATCTAAATTTGGGTATCACAATTTCATGTTTACTACGTGTATTTATATTATGGAAGTCGCTTCTTTTTTTGAAAAGCCCTAAGTTTTTGCGAACATACAAAATACTTTCTAAGATATAGAGAGAAGGCAGAGTGAGTATATCAATTTCTTTGAATTTATTTCTAAGAGACTCACGAGGACTCATTTTATAGATCGCGCGAACTGCCCTCTTTTGCAAAATGAAAATTGAATCTACGTCAGCTGCCGATCCCCACAGCAGAACGCCATAAGACATAATACTGTGGAAATAAGCAACGTATACTAACCTAGTTGTGGCTATATCAGACAACTGCCTTATTTTTCTTACTGCATATGCAGCTGAACTTAATCTGCCTGAAAGAGCTCTAAATCATATCTTATCATCTTATCTTATCATTGGGTAATACTTACTGTGAGATACATCCCTACGTTCGGAAGCCATGTCTTCAACCAAATCCATATCGTAAACAATAATATTCGAAGTCCATAAACAAACAAAAGGTCGTAAGAATGTAGGTTACTGGATACCAAATCACAAGGCAAATCAAAATCCATGTTCGTAGCATAGGTCTGTGTCAGAAAGATTACAATAAAATTTAGCAAACAAATAATTAATTACGCAGGCACAGTACTTTAAAAGTTTAAAGTAATCGTCTAACACTGACAACAAACACCCTGAAGGAGCCTCGCTCAACCCCCGGCGCCCGTGTCGCTAGTTGCCTAATGTGCCTATCGAAGCGATACACACAGCTACGGTATGCTGTACGACCACGCACACATTGACATACGCGTGAAGCGATAGCAATACTGGCTATTGAAATTTTATGAGAAATTTTGATGTGTTCCGTAATACTAAAAATGATGAATGAAAACTTAATGTATTTCCAATTCTTTTTCTATAATTTGTAACTTGATAATGTAAGCTATGTTTCTTCTGCTGAAACAATATTACAAATATTGTTGTTTATAATACAGAAAAAGCGATATGAAAACATGTCATTTACTCTGTAAAAATGTGCGAAATTCAATTCGCTTAAACTTCATTTTAGGTAAGTTTTTTGGAAAAAAAAAGCTGTAGGAACCTAGATAAATACTGTCTAAATCCGAATATCAACTTAATATGGTGGAAATATGCTCAAATTGCAAATGATTTTGGTACTTATTACGTTTGTATGGACAATTATTCATCGGTCACCACACCCTTAAGTATCAGATTGTATGATCTAAATATGATTCGCGGCCGTATCAAATATTTATTTATAGAACTATAACCATAAAAATAATCATCAATACAACACATTTGTAAGTCTTGCTATTTAAAATTGTTTTTAATTGTATTTTTCGCCTCCCGGGTGCCGCTTTTTTTTGCCACGTCCCACATTTTGATTGCCAAAGTCCCGATAAATTCATGCAGTAATAAGGTTGGCAAGCCTAGTCACGATGGAACAATCAATCCTTACTGCGAGCGCGGCCTGCATGCAGTTGGTGCGTGTGTACATGGGGTGCAGTATGCTCTATAAAGTTATTGTAACTTCACTTGAGAACCGAGCAAACCTACGGATTACCACGTTCGCTCTAACCGACAGCGCCCACCGCGGGTTCTTCCCCTAATCCCTATTGTCAATCCCCATCAATGGAGATTTGAGGACAAGAGGTCAGAAATCCAAAATTATGTTACGGCACGCCGCACTGTTAAGCCGCACATCGCGAATCATCAGGCGGACATCGCGAATCATCGCATTTCTTCGAAAATGCGATGATTCCCGAAATTAGCCATGTCCATCAATTTAATAGATTTATCGTGTATATCCATTTGAATCCAGAACTAAGTACTTTATTGTTGTTTTGTTTTGATTTCCGTGTGAACTATTTATGTAGAGCTGTAATAGTAGATTGTTGCATCGAGCACAAAGTGAGTTATCAATGCACGAGGGTTATGTTGGTGCCCGAACGCATGCGAAGGCACTGAATTAACACGAGTGCATTAATTACTCACTTTAGCAAGGTGCGTAATCTACTTTTCTTTCAACTACCAATCTACCTACCATGATAAAATATACCTACTCAAAATAAAAATTGATGTTAATGAAAACAAAGTTATCCCGCGACTTCTGCGGCTCTCTTTATACTTAGAACTTTGATACTTCTTATTTAGTAAGAAAAGTTTAAATAAATGGAAATAGACAGTTCCATTTTTTTTTACTTTTCTTTCATAATATGAAGAAGGTATCAAAGTTTTACAATGGTACAAAATGCGCGCCATTTGTTTTTTCACCAAGTCTGTTTTAGTCAACCGATTTTTATTTTCAGCCAGTATCTTTTTGATCTACTGCATACCTACATTTTATATTAAACTAGACATTTAAACCTCTGTGGTAAATTTATATCTCTAAATAAAAAATAAAAAAACAGTGCATTAATGAAAAACTGTGGAACAATGAGATTTCATATAACATTTCTGCACTGTCTTGGTTCTAAGCAAAAAGTACGTCCTTTGTGATCGGTTTTGTAGTAATTAATGATAACATTACATGGTAGTTGAAAAAAAAAATTTTTCCTTAAAAAGATATAGGTACTTAAACAAGACATCATAGACAGACAAATTAAAAGTCCAGAGTCGCACGTGTTAATAAATCGAACAGATTACGTGTGACTCCGGATTTTTTATTTGTCTGTCTAGTTTTTTGTCGTATTTGGGTCTTAGTTTTATTACTTTTATTTTTATAACTTTAGAAGTCTGCATTTATATTCAGGAGACAGAGATCAGTTACTTTCTCGAACTGGTACTGTATGTTTTAAAATAAAAGGACAATTATACTGTACAAATTACTAATGATTGGTGTCAATCTGAAAGACCTTTCCAAGCAAACCACAGTCACCTGTTTGTTTTCCTTTATTTGGTGTATTTTGAGAGTAGGTATTTTTTCTATCAAACTAAGTAGTTCTTCATGAAAAAAACATATTTTTACAGTTCGTAATACCTGAAAATGTCGAAAAAGCCTGTAGAACCGCCAAAACAACCTCCTATAACACCTCAAGTGTAAGTACTTTTTATTGCGATATAACCCATACACCCGGTTCCTGAATTGATCATTTATCACATATTGTTCCAAAAAACTTTCTTAGTTTCCAATATACTAGTCTATCGCAAAAATTACAAGATTTTCACAAAGATACGATTTTACAATTCTGCCACCGTAAGAAAAAAGGGCACAAATACCATTAAAAAAAATAATTGAGTTACATACATATTTAATTTTAGAATCGAAAAAAAAGGACACATCTGCTCATTTTTTTGTAGAATTATCACGCATATATTATCAGTATTTTTTTTTCTTTTAAGCAATAGGTTTCCGTCCTGAAGCAGAATATGATAAAAACTTTAGTCCCAATTATCTCAGTTTGACCAAAATGATAGATGTGCCCTTCTCTCGTACGACGGCAGAATTATCGTGCGAAATATAAGTATAGGTACTACATTGATCACAATGATACAAAGTATTTTCATTTCTGTTATGGACAGCCATATTGATTGAACACGATGCAAATTGATTATTAACCGACTTCTTCAAAAAGGAGGAGGTTCTCAATTCGTCTGTATGTTTTTTTTGTATGTATGTTACGCGATTACTCCGCCAATTATGAATCGATTTTGATGATTCTTTTTTTGTTTGATAGGTCATGCTTCAGAGGTGGTGGTCCTATATAAATTATATTAACTTTGCTTGCGTAGTTTTTAGGTTAGCTTCAATAATTAAATACGTATTTTTCCCACTTAGTCTATGTAGACGATATCTTATTTGACTCCGTCACTGTTATTTACAAAGCAGGTAGAGGTATTCGAATTTGTGTGGGGTACAACAACAACAAAATTTGTATCAGTAGCAAAAAACAAAAATTGATAAAAACTTTTTCTGTCATTAGAATTGAAACATTTATAAAGTTTCAATTGCATAGCTCTTATACTTTAGATTTTATCGATGCCTAAAAAATCCCGATTTCGTCACTCACTGACTCACTCATGATCATCAACATTCTTAGGTTACTTCCTTTCCTGAAGTCCTAGAAAGCTGAAATTTGGTATGTAAGCTAGTATTACAAACAATAAAAAAACCTACGACTTGGAACTTTTAACCCTCAACCCAGGATGGAAGTTTGTATAAGACTTCCGCATTTTTTTATGGTAGAGGTCTGAAAATTGATATAGGGACTCCTTGTTATAAATAATAAAATACATATTTAGTAAATCGCCCCCATTTTAAATTAGGGGATGGAAGTTTGTTTAGGTTTTCCCATACAAAGTTAATTTTATGCCAGAGACCTATACATTCAAAGACATATTATTACAAATAAAAAAATACGTGTTTTAGGTTAATAAAAAAAAACACGCCTTAAATTAGGAGATAAAAGTGGTTTCGTCAGTTTTCAGAATATTAAGTCATTCGTATGCTTATATTATACGAAAAAAGAGGCTATGAAAAAAGGCACCTCCGATACTGTGCAAGAAATACACCCCAAAAAGAAGTGTGAATATGCAACTTACAAAAACTTAAAAAAAAAAAATTGACCGACTTCAAAAAAAACAAAACAAAAAAGGACTACTGTACTAAAACCAAACGACAAAAGTACTTCTTTAATAATAAGAGAAAAATAAAAATTAACTTTAATTTCGGAAGTCGGTGTCTTTGCTTTTAATTTTAGTTTTTGGCCACCGACTTCCGAAATTAAAGTTATTTTTTTATTTTTCTCTTATTATTAAAGAAGTACTTTTGTCGTTTGGTTTTAGTACAGTAGTCCTTTTTTGTTTTGTTTTTTTTGAAGTCGGTCAATTTTTTTTTTTTAAGTTTTTTTTTTTTCCATTTTTTGCGTAATTTGATTTTTGTAATCACCATCGGTAGACCAACTAAAGGAGCCGCCCGCATGAAGAAAAACAGAATTAAAGAGACTAATACTGCTGAAAAAGAACGCCTATCTAAGAATCGCAAACGGAGTGCTATGTCCGGTTCCCAAGAATCACCGTTAGCTCTTCATGCTAGGTTATCTCAGATGAGAAATTACATACATTCTCATTTGTCGCAGGAGTCCCCAAATGATAAGATCTGCCGACTTAATCTTATTCAAAAACGATTAAGTGGCGAGTCGTCTGAACAGCGCAAGTATCGTTTGGATGTTATACGAAACCGGCTGGCTAATGAGACTCCCGTGCCTTCTCAAGAATATAAGGGTGAACACTATACATTTGCTTATACTGTATAGTTCCCCTCATCATCATATTATAAGGTGACCATAATCAGATCTGTAATGTCACTTACAACGTATATGGTTGCAAAGTTCTTATCAATATAAATGAATTAAGTCCAAACACAAGGTAATTACTGTGAACCGTTGAGGAGTTCCGTTAATCGTCCTTCGTCTTCATCATCAGACCCTTAACGACAGTCACAACCTATCCAAGTGTAAGGTTCTTATCAATACAAATTAATCAAGCCCAAACACAAGATATCTGCTGTAAACCACCGAGGAGTTCCCTCGACTGTCTTTCGTCTTCATCATCAGACCCCTAACGACAGTCACAACCCATCAAAGTGTAAAGTTTTTATCAATACAAATTAATCAAGCCCAAACACGAGGTATCTGCTGTAAACCATTGAGGAGTTCCCTTGACTGTCTTTCGGCTCCATCATCAGATCGACTCCAGACCTTAATAAAATTGTAGTGCTGTAAAATACTTAATGAATAAATTAAGGAATGCACTAGTTGCCCTTACGATTTTTGAAAGTTCCCCTCGAATTCTCTAGGATCCCATCATCAGATCCTGACTTGGTGACAATGGGACCACCTCAGAAGTATAAGCTTTTGAACAAAAAAAGAATTTTTTAAATCGGTTCACAAACGGCTGAGTAATCGGTGAACATACATAAAAAAAAAAAAAAAAAAACAATCATCCGAACATAGTACCTCCTCCTTTTTTGAAGTCGGTAAAAAAGAACTGAAATCCCACCAAAAAAACTTTTTCATGTAAAATGTTGTCAACGAGACCATAAGCCTCGCACTAGTCGCATCTCATGTAGAGCCAAGCTTCTAACTCTACACGTCCTAACTTCACATCGGGCAGTACCCCACCAGACACAACACTCGGCTGTTCGAAGCAGGGACTTGAAACGTTACTCAAAATAGAGGTACGATAACGTTACGCAATAGTGTTATGTATAGTTCCAGTAATCATTAATGAACTAATTTCTTGGCAACATAACGAAAATCTATCGGAACGAAATCTCCAACTATTAATTTAGTTACCATCCGGGTGGAACGGTAGAAATTATGGTTATTGAAAGTATACGTAACGTTATTTCATAACGTTTTAAGTCCCTGGTTCGGAGGATCCTCCATTTTCAATGGAGGAGGAGCAACTTTCCACCCTTTCCTCACACGTTTAAAGATTGCCAGCCTACCTAGATTATGAGCATACCTACTGTGTAGCCACCCAAATAATAGTGTTATTGTTTCAAATGCTAAATACCTTTTTGTGTTTTATTTCAGTTTAATACCAAAGATTATCAATGGTGGTATAGCTGGTATTGTTGGTGTCTCGATTGTGTTTCCATTGGATTTAGTGAAAACGCGACTTCAGAACCAAACCGTTGGCGCGGATGGCAAGAAACAATATTCAAGCATGTAAGTATCACTGCACTGTTATCTTACTTAAAATCTATCTAAGTATATCTTTGGAATGCGCGTCCTCTTGATGTCAGGAGTCAGGACGGCCACCAGTGGAAATTGCAGAATTAGTTCCAAAATAGAGTAGTCATCTCAACACCTCCTCTCCCTTGAATTTGTATAGGTACCTACTTAATTTATATATAAGGTGTATCTTTTCATACAAGAAATCTCTTAAGTGGTCACTGTACTCATTATTATGAACAACTTTCAATATGGGACCAAACCTGAAATCGCGAGAGAAAAAATCAACTGTTCCTACATTCATGTTCGCTTATCTCGTCAAAATATAGGGAACAGCCATCGATCACTAATAAAGAAGTTCTTTATTAGTGATCGATGGGAACAGCTGCTTTTTAGAGTTCCGTAGTCAAAAAGGAACCCTTACAGTTTCGCCATGTCCGTCTGTCCGTCTGTCCGCGGCTTAGCTCAGAGACTGTTGGTACTAGAAGGCTGTAATTTGGTATTGACATACATATAAATCATGCCGACAAAGTGGTAAAAAAAATCGTAAAAATAGTAGATTGTTGCACCGAGCGCCAAGTGAGTTATTTTAATTAACACGAGTGCATTAATTACTCACTTTAGCAAGGTGCGTAATTTACTTTTCTTTTAACTACCAATCTACCTACCGTGATAAAATATACCTACTCAAAATAAAGGTAATCCCGCGACTTTTGCGGCAAAAGATTATTAAGGGGGATGCGCCAGGGCAGCCCGCGAAATTCAAATTTTCTTACGTTTTTTGCAATTTGCAGGTCGGTGTTAGATTGTATGTTGATCTTAATATGATTTGCGCACGTAACAAATATGGATTTACAGAATTATAAACATAAAAATCAGCAATACAACTCGAGTTCATGAAAGTCTCAAATGTCGAGATTTCATGAAATCATGAGTTTTGAGACTTTCATGAACTTAGAGAGTTGTATTGCTGATTCTAATGTTTATAATTCTGTAAATCCATATTTGTTACGTGCGCAAATCATATTTAGATCAACATACAATCTAACACCGACCTGCAAATTGCAAAAAACGTAAGAAAATTTTAATTTCGCGGGCTACCCTGGCGCATCCCCCTTAACAATTTCATTTGCAGCTGTTTTTATACTTTCTAGAGTTGCATTCATATCGCTATCGAAAACTTAGATACTAACGGTTTTATTCATAAAAAAAGCTTATCGAAGGTTTAAAACACTCTTTAGTTAAAGTGTTCGATAAGCCTTTAAAACGTTCGATAAATTTTTGTATTCATAAACGTTCTATAAACCTTCGATAACTAATATGTCGTTAAAATTCAGATATAAATCAAAATGTTGCCATTTTACTGAAGTCATCCACCACACCACGCCATCATCGACCAACTCATCGAAAAGTCAAACGAGAATGTCTGTCTACGAGCCGAATAATTGTGACCATAGACATTATTACGTACTCTAAACTATTTTATTGTCTACTGTTTCGACACTTTTGACGCGGCGCGTCTTTCAAATTTGTCAATGAATTTGTTATTATTATCATTCAAGGAATATAATATCTACTCTCTGAATATATTGGAGCGACGAAAACTTTTGAATAGATACTTATAAAAAAAAAAATGGAATCAAGACAGGAGACCAGTGTTCTAATAAAAGGCAATGTGACAATTGGTTGGAGGAGGATAGGCTGCCGCCTACAGCCAAAATGTGTTCAAAGTAAGTTTTTTTTTGTAAACATTCTCAATTTCTCATATGCTTGCTTGCTTTTGCTTCTATTCCTTAGATTGTTTTGAACGAATTGGTCAGTGAGAGGTTCTTCTTAATAGAAATTGCCAGACGTTTCCCTCTCCAAATTTTAAAAAAATCCCATAAAAAATAATGATTCACTACACGCAACTCGCAATTACAATACACGAAATATATCAGATAAATTAAAATCATCATCAGTTATAAATGAAAACCTCAATATAATGAAGAGAAATAATTTATTTATTACATAAATTTGATATTTCAGGTTAGAAGTAAGGATGGCGCTGTACTACAAATAGGTAGCAGAAACTGAATAGTCCTGCAGAAAAGAATACATGAGGATGAAGCACAGATGGCAAACGCAAAACAAAATGAGAAAATTTTGTTCTAGAGTATTATAAAAATAAATTAAACTGATACTTTTCATACAAGCTTTTTATTAATTAACTACTAGCCAAAATGTCTCCTTTCTTGGGTTGGGCACTTGTATGAGTTTCATTGATATTGCTACCCTCTAACTGCATGTCTCCATGGTCAACTGCAATGTTGTGAAGTTCTGCTAGCACCATTTAATGGTTGTGTCTCCTTTCTTGGGTTGGGCACTTATATGATTTTTATTGATATTGCTACCCTCTAACTGCATGTCTCCATGGTCAACTGCAATGTTGTGAAGTTCTGTTAGCACCTTATGGTTGTTTTCACAATATCTAGTTTGCAGGTAACGCCATTCAAAATATATTGAAGCGGGCGGTTTTCAAGATGTACAATTCTTTAATAGAATCCAATCCAAGCTTTGTATAGGTTGCATTACATAATAATAAACTGAATTGGTTAAATAGAAGTGCACGATAAATTAAATAGCAGCTCCTTGAAGTACGATTGTTTACGAAACTGACATTTGTAGGCTGACACAAGACATGTTACATTTGTATGTCAAATGTCATTTTCTTATTAATCAGCTGATAGAGAGTCGGCCATTTTTTCCTTATAGCACTGTTAAAGTAGGGTTCTGGCTTCGATAACTTTATAGTAGGTTTATAGAACGTTTTTGTGCTAAAATGCGTTTATGAATAACGATATTTGACAACCAGACATTAGCAAGGTTTTAGATGTTCTATAACTTATTATGAATAAGACCGTAAATATTTAGCAAGAAAAGTTAAAAAAAATGGAAAGGCAGACAGACAGACAGAAAGACAGACAGATTGACGGACGGACGGACTGATGGACGGGCAGATGGACAGACAGACAGACAGACAGACGGACGGACGGACGGCCGGACGGACGGACAGACGGACGGACGGACAGACGGACGGACGGATGGAAGGACGGACAGGTGGACGGACGGACGGACAGACATACAGACAGACAGACAGATGGACGGACGGATGCACGGACGGACGGATGAACAGACGGACAGACAGACGGACGGACACACAGACGCACGGACGGGTCAACGGACAGACAGACGGATGGAAAGACAGACAGACAGACGGACAGACAAGCCTTAGTAATAGGGTCCCGTTTTACCCTTTGGGTATGGAACCCTAAAAACAGTGCATTAATGAAAAACAGTGCAACAATGAAATTTCATACAGCTTTACTGCACTGTTTTGGTTCTAAGCAAAAAGTACGTCCTTTGTGACCGGTCTTGTAGCGATTAATGATAACATTACTATGTAGTTGAAAGAAAATAATTTTTTTAGGTTACCTCCCCTACACGTGAAGTGGGAATGGTTTTTTTTCTCGTCAATTCCATGGTGTGGGGTATCGTTGGTAAGGTCATTTAAAAATAATGTGAGTTTGTGAAAACCATTTTTGGATTCAGGGATCCGTTTACGAAATATTAAGCTTTAAAGTGCTTTTGTTAGAGAAGTGTCCCCCCCCTGCCAGATAAATGGTTGGTTTTGGAAATGTGAAAAAATTCACGGCATTAGTATATATAACGAAATTAAAAGGAAAACTATCACCGCTACGTAGGCTCCACAGGTGACCGAGTAATAATCGACCAACTTAAATTTGCAGTTGTAAAAACATGTGCTCCCATACATTCTGTATGGGAGTACATGCATGTTGCATATTTTTGAACTACAATGTTAAGTTTGTTGGATAAATTTATCTCAACTACGGAAGCCTTCAATGTGCGTGGTTCGACATTCTCTTGGCCGGTTTTTTTTCTGGGAGGAGACCTCGTCGGAATCCTGTTTGTTCAGATGGGCTGTTGGGAGTTAAGTTGACTGGAAATACCGTTTTCGATTACTTTTATAAATGTTTTATACATACAAATGAGAATGTTTTATACACAAAACTGATGGGGCGATACTTACCTACCAATTTCAGATTTAGGTAATACCTTTTTTAACCGAATTCTTCAAAAAGGAGGAGGTTCTCAATTCATCTGTACGTTTTTTTTTTTTTTGTGTGTTTTGCGCGATGTCTCCGCCAATCGATTTTGATGATTCTTTTTTTGTTTGGTAGGTAAGGCTTCAGAGGTGATCCCATACAAATTTTATTAACTTTGCTTGCGTAGTTTTTGAGTTAGCTTCAATAATTACGTATTTTTCCCACTTAGTCTATGTAGACATCTTATTTGACTACGTCACTGTTATTTACATAGCAGGTAGTGGTATTCGAATTTGTGTGGTATAGGCATCACAACAAAAAAGTGAAAAATAAAAACTTCACAAAAAAAAAAAACAACCGACTTCCAAAAAAAATTTAAAATTTCGTAATTAGGGTGCTGCATGGTTCATTTCCTTCTCAATTCTGCCATTCACCAATTATTATGCTACATAAAAAAAAAACAACCGACTTCCAAAAAAAAACACAAAAAAAGTGAAAAATAACTTTAATTTCGGAAGTCGGTGGCAAAAAACGAAAATTGAAAAGTAAAGACACCGACTTCCGAAATTAAAGTTATTTTTCACTTTTTTGCCTCGGAAAGCACGTTAAGCCGTTGGTCCCGGATGTCATTTGTGGATCTTTGACAGTCGTTACGGGACGTCAGAAGCCCGAAAGTCTGACAACCAGTCTTGCCAAGGGGTATCGTATTACCCTGTTACTGGGTTGTGGAGGTTAGATAGGCAGTCGCTCCATGTAAAATACTGGTATTCAGCTTGTTGTGAAATATTAGTATTGCAATGTAAAAACAAATATTTTGGGTATAGTCTATGACAACACCGACTTCCGCTGCCCTTTTTCTCCTGGATCGACGCCATCGTGTATACGTAAAAAATTGTGTCTTTATATTATTACCAATAAACGACAGTTTATACAATACCTGGGACTTTCCATCAAACCTCTACTTGCAACAGGTTATGGGCCCAGTTATTTCGCAGTCAAGGTATTGCTTTATTCTGTTTTTTTTTGAGAAGACATTGGTATTGGGGTATTGGAAATTTTCGAGGTTAGGAAAAAACCGTCGAAAGTATCTTTTTTGTGAAGATGGACAGTACACAGCAAAGTTTGAGATTAAAAGGCGGCGAGAATTGGGCGGTCTGGCGTTTTCAGACAGAAGTTCTTATGAGAGGCAAGGGATTATTTGAAATTATTACGGGAGAGCGAGTTCAGCCGATTCAGTCAGAAGATGTGAAAGCCCTTAAAGAATGGATGAGCCAGGATGCAAAAGCTCAAGAGATTATTGTTATGAGAATGGAACCAGGGCCACTGACACATTTGTTAACCTGCTCAACTGCTAGTTCCATGTGGAGCAAATTAAGGTCGGTCTATGATAAAGAGTCGACTGTCAGCGTGCACCTACTGCAGCAAAAATTTTTTATGCTACAGTTCGAAGACAGTTCCATATCTGTTTTTCTGTCAAAATTAGAGGATGTTATTTGCAAATTGAAACAAGCTGGTGAACCAGTGTCAGAGAAGATGACGGTCACAAAAATTCTCATGAGTTTACCAGAAAAATATAAACATTTTCGTTCAGCGTGGGAGTCAGTTCCCCTCGAGAATCAAAAGTTGGAAGAATTAACTTCAAGATTACTTCTAGAAGAAGAGAGATTGAGCTCCGAAAATAAAGAAGAAATAGTGGCATTGGCTAGTATTAAGAAATGTTATTGTTGTGGTAAAGAGGGACATATTGCCAAGTTATGTAGAAATAAAAGCACACAAAAAGAAACCAGGACGTGTAATTACTGCAAAAAGAGAGGTCACATCATGGAAAACTGTTACAAGTTGAAGAATAGGAAAGGAAACAACACAAACACAAAGGAAAATAAAGATTCAAAGAATAGTGAAGTAGTTAATGCATTTATGTGTTTGAGCACAAGTGGTACGGAACGCGGCATTTGGTACATGGACACTGGAGCCAGTGAGCATATGTGTTGTGATAAAAACTTATTCGAGTCTTTAGTTGATAAGTCTTGTTTTTCTAAAGTAAAGGTTGGTAATGGTAGCCTTTTAGAAGTACATGGTGTTGGGAATGTAGTAGTGTATGCCTGGAGTAATTGTAAGTATATTAAAACTATCTTGTCAAATGTGTTGTACATTCCAGACTTAAAATTCAATTTGTTTTCTGCAGGATATGTTTTGGATAAGGGTTTGCGTTTAGTGTCAGACAGTAATGTTTGTGAATTTATAAATAAACATGGGGAAGTTTGTGCAACAGCAAATAGATCTTGTAAACTGTATAAGATGAATTTTGTTTATGATAATCCAAAGTATGATAATGCCCCATTAGCTAAAATGCAAGAACTGGAACACAACTCTAATGTTTTTGAAATGTCATGTTGTCATATAACTAAAAAGGTAGAAAATATTTCATTTTGGCATAATAGGCTTTCTCATCAAAATCTTACTCAAATTAAAGATATTTTAAACAGGAATAATATTAACTATGTAGACAACAGTGATGTTATTATGTGTGAAAATTGTTTACGTGGTAAGCAGCATAGGCAGCCTTATCCTAGAAGTGAGAGTCGTGCAGTTGAAAAATTAGATCTGATCCATGCTGATGTTTGTGGGCCTATGGAGAATGCCTCAATTGGAAAATCAAGGTACTTTCTGTTACTTAAAGATGATTGTACGGGTTATCGTTTTGTGTTTTTTATGAAAAGAAAATCTGATGTTTCTGTGTGTATTAAAACTTTTGTGGCAAAGGTGGAAAGGGAATGTGAAAGAAAAGTGAAAGTTTTGAGAACAGACAATGGCTTAGAGTTTATGAATAATGAGTTGAAAGTGTTTCTGGATGAAAAAGGTATCATTCATCAACGTTCAGTAGTGTATACACCTCAACAAAATGGCAGGGCTGAAAGAGAGATGCGAACGCTTGTAGAAGCTGCCCGTGCCATGATTTATGGTTTGAGTAAAGTTTTTTGGGCAGAGGCAGTTAACACAGCTTGTTATACATTGAATAGAACAGGTCCTAGCCCAGTCAAGGGTAAATCACCATATGAGTTGTTTTATAATAAAGATATTAATTTGGATTTCTTTCATGAGTTTGGTTGTAAGGTATCAGTGCATATACCAAAAGAAAAGCGTCTAAAATGGGACAACAAGAGTGTAGAAGGTATGTTCGTTGGTTATGGTGAAAATGTAAAAGGGTATCGCATATTTTTTAGTAATACAAATAAGGTAGAGGTACATAAGGATGTTGTGTTTTTACCTAACTTGTGTAGTATTGAATATTTGGAAAAGGACAATTTAAATGTCTGTGAACAAGATGTGAAAAATGTTGTGTTGAGTGATGATGAGAATATTCAAGGGAGAGAGCAGGAGGTGGGCACCAATGAAAGTGAGCATGTTTTAAATGAGGAACACATCAGTGATAACATAAGTCATAGCGAAACAAACGGTAGAATGCAGCTAAGGGACAGAAGTAAAATAAAAATACCAGATAGGTTAGTTGATTATGATTTGGGTTTGTTGACAGTGTGTGATGAAGACCCTGTAACATATGAGGAGGCAGTATCAAGTAGTGATAGTAATAAATGGAAACAGGCAATGGAGTTAGAGATGAAAGCACTTAATGAGAATGAAACATGGATAAGTGTAGAGAAGCCAGAGAATTGTAATGTCATTGACTGTAAATGGGTTTTTAAACGTAAGAAAGATGAAAAAGGTAACATTGTGTCACATAAAGCTAGGTTAGTAGCCAGGGGTTTTAAACAAAATTTGTCAGTGTCCGAAATTTATAGTCCTGTAGCAAGGTTAACCTCTGTAAGGTTATTTTTAGCTTTCTGTAATGAATATAACCTACCTATACATCAATTAGATGTTTGTAGTGCCTTTTTGTATGGGGACATTGATGGTGATGTTTATATATCTTTGCCTACAGGGTGTTATAATGAGAAGAAAAATAATAATGTGTATAAGTTAAAAAGATCTTTGTATGGTTTAAAAGATTCACCTAAAAACTGGAATAAAAAATTTCATGATGTTATAACTAAATTAGGTTTTCTGAGATGTGATTATGAATATTGTTTGTATATGAAAATAAATGCAGAGTGTAAAGTATACCTATTATTGTTTATTGATGATTTGTTGTTAGCATCTAGTGTTGTCAAAGAGATAGAAAATGTAAAGCAATTGTTAAACGAACATTTTAAAATGAAAGATTTGGGTCAAATTAGTTACTATTTGGGAATGCATGTAACACAGAATTTAAGGGAGGGTACTATAATAATAAATCAGAGCGCTTACCTTGAGAAATTGCTAAATTCTTGTAATATGTTAGATTGTAAGGCAGCTGTGACCCCCATGGAAGAAAATTTTGATCATAGTGTGTTAAAAAGAGATAAGTCAGAGAGTCCAGAAATAGAACAAAGATGTAGAAAGATAATTGGTTCACTGATGTATGCAATGTTATGTTCCAGACCTGACTTATGTCTTTCCATAAGTATTTTAAGTAGGTACCAGTCCTGTGCTAGTAATGATTTATGGGTAGCTCTCAAGAGAGTGCTACGCTATGTAAAAGGAAGCTTACAGATAAGCTTATTGTTTAAAAGAGGTAAAACCAAGAATATAATTGGTTTTGTTGATTCGGATTGGGCCGGTGACAAAGTTGATAGACGGTCAACTGGTGGGTATGTGTTTCAAATTTATGGTTGTACAATTTCATGGGTTTCTCGCAAACAGACTACGGTTGCCCTGTCATCAACCGAATCCGAATATGTAGCATTAAGTTTAGCTGTTAGCGAAGCTTGTTGGTTGAAAAATCTTTTTGAATTTTTTGAAGGTAAAACTGAGTGTGTTAAATTGTTTGAAGACAATCAGTCTGTAATTAAACTGTGTAAAAATCCGCAATTTCATCATAAGATTAAACACATGGATATAAAATTAAGTTTTGTACGTGATATGGTAAATAATAATATTGTAAGTGTGGATTACATCAGCACAAATGATCAAGTGGCAGATATGCTAACTAAACTTGTTGGTAAAGTAAAGTTTGAAAAGTTTAAACATTGTTTGGGATTGTGTTAGTTTTTGAGTTTCTAATATTGTATAATTCCATAGAGTTTTAACATTGAGGGAGGGTGTTGTGAAATATTAGTATTGCAATGTAAAAACAAATATTTTGGGTATAGTCTATGACAACACCGACTTCCGCTGCCCTTTTTCTCCTGGATCGACGCCATCGTGTATACGTAAAAAATTGTGTCTTTATATTATTACCAATAAACGACAGTTTATACAATACCTGGGACTTTCCATCAAACCTCTACTTGCAACACAGCTGCATCCGGTTAGACTGGAAGCCGACCCCAACATAGTTGGGAAAAGGCTAGGCAGATGATGATATAAGTATGTTCGGAAAAATCTACATCTTTTTAGTAAGATAAGTGAAAGGCATAATTTTAACACTAGAAATATGAACAAATTAGATCAACCACGTTTCAGATTCTCTAAAAAAGTACATACTTCTTGGGGTAATGTGTAAAATGTTATAATAAAATACCACTCGATATTCTTCAACTAAATGAGAAGAAATTTAAAACATGCATTAAACGCACACTATGTAAACAAGCATACTATACGTTGGATGATTACGAGTATATCGTAAATAAAATGCTTGGCTTAATGCTGGTCCTGCTACACAGGCACTTGGGGCTAACTAGTTAAAATTTGAATATTTGGAAGAGTTGCTTCGCCTTGTTTTTATTGTTTCTGACATTAGGTACCAGACGGGCCGCGCGCGCGCGGGCCAAAACACTTTGTAGTTAATTAGAAAGTCCTTGACGAATTAATGTTTATGTTTTATTCTTATTAACTAATCTTATAACTTATTAACTAAAATAATATTATATTAATCTGTCAATTTCATGGCAAACTATAGTTTTGTATAATTTAGATGCATTTTTTAATTTTTTGTAAAAGTGAGTACCATGGAGCCGTTTAATATGGTATCATGATGTATGTTGACTTGAGGCAGATGAGAGTATGTCATGCTCACTTAAATGTCTCTCTGATGGTCCAGCGCGTGTGTTGGATCATTCGGTTCCCTACATAATGGTTGAGCTGGATGTTGCCCCTGATCCACGTGTCATGTTCGTGAACGGGCGCCGTCAGTTGAGACCAAAGAGAATTAAACCACCAGAGGTTATATAGTCATTGTTTGAGACTGATCATTTCTTATTTGCCAGAGCTTATTTTTACCGACTTCAAAAAAGGAGGAGGTACTATGTTCGGGATGATTGTTTTTTTTTTTTTTTTTTTTTTTATTAATCATACATTTTCAATTGTTTTTTATTATTTTTTGTTTTACAATGTTCTCACATATAGAAGCAACAAGAATACTGTACCCAGGATTTTGTAATATCTATATCCATATTTAAAAGAGTGTTCTTGTAGTTTCTTGCCCGTTTGACCGACTCTTTGACAAATCACAAGTGCCTGTAAATTATTTAATTGAAATAAATGCTTTGAGTTTAGTGTTGTAAAAGGGAAATATCACCAATAGGCAATTTTTACTCAAATGAAACAATGGTCTTATTTTTTTCAAAAAATGAAAAGCTGCATTTATATTATTTTTTTTAAAGTCGCTTGCCTGATTAGAGACTTGAACTAACTTAAATACGAAAAAATTACACCTGTAGTGCGGAAAGCCATAACTTATTACTTTTATTTTTCAGGATTGATTGCTTTAGGAAGACGTATGCAGCAGAGGGCTACTTCGGCATGTACCGCGGCTCCGGTGTTAACATCCTGCTCATTACACCAGAGAAAGCCATTAAATTAACAATGAATGATATATTCCGCATGTATCTATCTAAACCTGATGGGTATGTTTTTGTTTTTTTTACTTTTTGTCTAGGGTCTCAAACTGGAGTTGGAAATGCGTTTAAAAATAACTTAACTAGTAATTTAAGAATTCCGGGCCACCACCTTGTACAGTAAGTATCTACTTACTTACAACTATTTTCTTAATGTCCCTCGGCAAAGTTCGTGTTTCGTTAGTCGTCGGATTGCTATCAGTTGCCCTTTGCACTTGGTGCAGACCGGACGCTCTCAATCGACTTGGAAGTAGGTATATGTATAGAGTTGTTAACACTCTTTTAATATTTAGCTTTAGTAATAGGGTCCCGTTTTACCCTTTCGGTACGGAACCCAAAAAAGGTGTAAAGAAGCCAATTTCGAAAGGACAACGTTTAATCATCGTTCACGCTGGCAATGAAAAAGGTTTTGTTCCTGGTGTACTGATTTTGCACTATGTATTGATAGTGACGGCGAAAATTCGCAAATGTTGCAATTTTTTGGGTTCAGTACCTACCTTTGTTCAAAGGCATACTTTTCTATTAACAAGTGGTCGCTATGATTAACTCGACAATGTTTATGTTCTTTATCCAGAATTAGCTTACTTACCTACTGACAGGTTATATGAGTTCATATATATATTTTATTTTTATTTGACTGTAAGTATAAGTTATTTATTTTAATTTTATTTTTAACTAGCTGCTGCCCGCGATTTCGCCCGCGTGGATGTCGGTTATTATATACTAAAACCTTACTCGAGAACCACTCTATCTATGTTGTATTGCAATGATAAATGATTTTTATTTCTGTAAGTAGGTTTGTACAAACACTTTTACACGTCAATCACATTTTTAAAACTAGATGAGGTCGGCGTTTCCTATCTGACTACTCTGAGAAGAAAGGCCGAAACAAACTCAGAGGTCACAGTCTCTTTTAAAGTCCAGACATAATCTTTGTCAGATCATGTGAAGACCATGTAGATTGGTGTCTGTCATGATTAATTAAAACTAAGGAAAAATTAATACTAAAAAAGAAAAGAAAGAAAGATCCACATAGTCTTCACATTCACAATAATTAAAATAATATAATACTTTACAAAGTAAATATTCATGTCATTATTTAAATAAAATGTCAATGTAAATATCAAAATCCGGAAATCCGGAAATAGTCTTGGTCAATCATTTGAGGACCATGTAGATTTGTGTCTGAAATGGTCTTTTGAGGAAAGAACCACACAGATTGAGTGGCCCCGTCCAGTCAGTGCACGCATTTGTCAGTAATCGTGCAGCTCAACTCCAAATTTAAGCAGCTCAACGACTCGACGAACAATACCAAAGAAAGGACATTTGGGTAGGCCGCCTATAGTACTCAAACTGCCAGATAAATAAAAAATATGATCCACATAGTCCTCAAATTCACAATAGTTAAAATAATAATAATATTATACTTCACAAAGTAAATATTCATGTCACTGTATAAGTATATGTTAATAATAAAATAAAAAGTCACTAAAAATAATAAAATTCAACAAGGTAAAAAAAAAAAAATTTACAAATTGGAGCAGCTCAATCCCAAGCCTTTTTGTCCTCAATGTAATCTTTAATAGTATAATACGCTTTTTGGCACAACTTACGTTTAATAAATGTTTTAAATTTATTAAGGCTTAGATCTTGTACGTCCGTCGCTTGGAAGCTTATTGTACAAGCGTATACATTGACATACGAACGAGCCACCTATTTTCTTGAGCCTTGTTGTAGGTATAACAAATTTGTGTTTGTTCCTAGTATTTATATTATGGATATCACTGTATTTTGTAAACAATTTAATATTTATGTGGGCATATAAAAGATTTTCAAAAATATACTGAGAAGGCACAATCATTACATTTATCTCTTTAAATTTCTCTCTGAGTGAGTGTCTCGGACTTAACTTTATAAATTGATCGAACAGCTCTTTTCTGCAAAACAAAGATAGTCTGAATGTCGGCTGCATTTCCCCACAACAGAATACCGTATGACATTACACTATGAAAATAGCTAAAATACACTAAACGGGTTGTCTCTATGTCAGTTAAACTACGAATTTCAATGTGTGGTTACCTAGCGACCTCGACAATTTGATCATTATTATTCTTGCCTGAGCAAGTTCGTCATGCTCCCTCCGATGTCATTGCTTGCGGTAGCGTCGGGGGTTGGGCTGCCTCCTTCCCTCAAATATGGCGAGGGGGGTAATGGCTGATCTTTGCGTTATGCTCGTAATATATAAAAAGTACTCTGTGATACTCATGAACAGGTGCTGCTTGGTCCTGGTCGTCTTGCTGATCTTGGTTTTGTTATTGTTAATAGTAATCAACTTTTTATTTTTACTTCGATGGTCCTAGTTTATCACAGACTTCTGACTGTTACTGCTATAAATAGCTATATGTAAGCGGGCACGCTCTATATGCCTAGAGGCTTTTATTTAGACATTAGCTTCCGCCCGCGGCTTCGCCCGCGTGGTATGTCGATAAAAAGTAGCCTATGTCCTTTTTCATGCTCTAGACTACTTGTGTATCAAATTTCATTTAAATCGGTTCAGTAGTTTTGGCGTGAAAGCGCGACAGACAGACAGAGTTACTTTCGCATTTATAATATTAGTCACAATTAAAGTTCGCGATGTTCTTTTTTGGTTGGTATATTGGCGTGTGCTAGCTGACATATATCCTTTCATATTATACAACAAAGTCCTCCGCCGCCGCTTCTGTATGTCGTCCTTTTTTTTTTTTTTTTTTTTTGAGGGTGGGAAATCTTCCAATGACTTCTCCCGCTCTGGGCGGAGCGGAAGGGCGTGTCAGACTTTTACTGACTAAAACCCACCCGTGTTCCTTCATTTGCCTGTTGCCAAGGTCCCGGTATCCCTCCTGTATGTCGTCCTGTACGCGATAAACTCAAAAACTGTTACACCGATTTTCAAACTGTTTTCACCAATAGATAGACTGGTTCTCGAGTAAGGTTTTAGTATACATATAATAACCGACATCCTAGCGGGCGAAGTCACGGGCATCAGCTAGTGGCTAATAATTTGATTTATGTTTTGTGTTGCGTATTGTAAATGATTTTGCATACTATTGTATAGAATCATTTTTTTTTTCTTCTAACTGAACTGACAGCCGCGCCGCCGCGCCGTGCTGCTGGGGAGTTTGTTGCGCCACTTCTTTTTCCCAGCTAAAGCACTAGAAAGTGGTGAAGGGTGGGTGTTTTTGGGGGACTGTCATATGTAATTTTGACGTTCGAAAAGTGTCTTAGCCTAGTTTAAATAAATGACTTTTGATTATGTTCCTGAAATAATTTCATGTACCTACCGATCGTCTTAGTATAACAAACTGAATTCATCTCATCATTCTGCGAAGGGCTGTCCCTTACACTCTGTATGGACGATGTTTTAATGTTCCCCCTCACTGTTATAAGAATACCAGGAAAGTACCACAACTAAAAAGTGAAAAATTAAAACATTTTACAACAAAAAAAAACAAGCGAGATCTAAAAAAACACTAAAAAGTGAAAAATAACTTTATAACTAAGGACTACTAACTTGGTTAGCGTTTTTGTCATAGTTGGGTTTTAGTTTTTAATTAACTTTCTTTTTATGGCAGTAGGTAAATAAATAAACTCTCACTCAACAGAGCTGCCATCGCACGAGCTTATTAACATTCGTATTACATTGTAGATCCTTACCCATCCCGCGTCAGATGGTTGCGGGAGGTATGGCCGGGGCCTGCCAAATCATCATCACCACGCCTATGGAGCTTTTGAAAATCCAGATGCAAGATGCTGGGCGGATAGCGGCAGATGCTAAAGCTGGCTAGTATCGTTCTGATAACTGTTGTAGAATAGAACTGTTTTATAAACAACTAGCTGTGCCTTGTGGTTTCACCCGTGTAACTCTCTATCCCGTGGGAATATCGGGATAAAAAGTATTCTATGTCCTTTTCTAGGTCATGGTCTACCTATGTGCCAAATTTCATTCAAATCCGTTCAGCCGTTTTAGCGTGAAAGCGTAACAAACAAACAAACCAACTTAACTTCGCATTCGATCCCCCGATTCGATACCACGTTTCACGTTTAGTTGCTAATAAGCAAAGGAGGGTTAGGTAAATTAGATTATGTGAGGAGGAGAGGCATTGATCAGTAATCAGTATCGCAAGAGTTCAATAAGTTATGAAAGCTTTAAAAGCATTGCAGGACTTGGCAGATTATTGCCGCAGAGCACGGAATAGCCGCGTCTGCGCGCTGCTACCGCTGCGTAGCGGTCGCCGAGACGTTGCGATTTAAAAACTTAAGCTGTTTGTCCACCAAACCGTGAACGGTACATTAAACAAGAACGAGATGACGAAGTCGAAGTAGCGACAGTAGGTACATTTACTATGGCCTCGTAATCTCAATTCTCATTGACGTCCCGTTCACGTTGCTGTGGACAAACAGTGTTACGTTCAAAACCCTTGGCGAAGGAGTCTAATTCACACTTCACACATCGAAACTAGATTTTTTGTTTTTATTTATATAGCGGGTGCAAAAGAAATCAAGAAAGTATCTGCTTGGGAGCTAACGTCGAAACTAGTTGCAGAAAAGGGCATCACTGGGCTCTACAAGGGCATCGGAGCAACTGCATGCCGTGACGTTTCCTTCAGTTGCATCTACTTCCCGCTGTTCGCCATCCTTAGCAAATTAGGAAAGAAACCAGAGGAACTCACACCACCTTTCTGGTAAAACTGATTATTACTTTTGGTGCTTGTACACACGGCTACACATCAAGCTATACCTTTCCAGTATAAGCTGACCTCGCATTGTACGGAAATCCTATACAATACCCGTGCGTACCACGAACAAATTACACCAGCTCCCGTGCGAGTTACATGCAGAGCGTAACTCAGTGGACCCGCGCACTTCTTTACACACTATAATGTACCTACAACTGTTTGTAGTTAACACGATGCATAAAACCAGCGTAAGTGAGGTTCTGTAAACGGGCATTAGATGTCATTGAAAAGTATTTCCAGCGACGATTAGACTATTTCGAACTTTCGTAGGTATTCGTATCAAGGCCCTTTTCATAATCATTTGCAGGGCAGGTCAAGTTGATAGTACTTACCTACCTAATATTAGCACCGCACATGATTCATAATATTGAGTGCATGGTAGAGTCCGACCCAATTTCGTTTTCGGTTTTCGGCAATTTTCGGTCGAAATATCCTATTTCGGCAATTTTCGTTTTTGACCGAAAAAAATATATATGCTGACAGAGTCAGAGAATATATCCAAACATAACAACCTAAAATCACAATAATTGAGAAAATGCTGAATTTTTTTTTGTGATTTAAGATTTAATGTTAAATACCATGATTAGGAGATTGACACTGCACTTCTTTTATTTACTATTAAGTACCGAAAACCAACAACAACAAAAAAACCTTTTCGGCCGAAAAACAGAATCCATTTTCGGTGGGACTCTAGTGCATGCTAACCCGCAGGTGGTCGTTCTTATCTGGATGCGCCGCGGGCTCCACCGCGGCGATCTCGGTCAACCCATTGGACGTGGTGAAGACGCGCATGCAAACGCTTTCCAACGCCAGTGGCGACCGACAGTACAGCTCCGTCCTCGATTGCATCACGTAAGTAATAAATACTGTAAATTTTCTGTAAAAAAAACGTTGCATAAAGTTATAAGATGTTTAAACGTCAAAAATGTATGGTTAAGCGGTCGCTCATCATTACTTAACTTTAAGCGACGTTTATAAATAAACCCCTAAGCTCCATAATAATTGGTCTTGCCGGGAAATATACAGATACACACTTGGTGAAAAGTTAACAAAATCAGAAAGAAAAGAAAGTATAACATGTATATACCTAGACAAAACATCGAGATTTCCGTAGGTAGGTGCTATTGTATATGTATTTAAGTATAATACGAATGTAGGTACATAATATAATATAGCAGTAAGCATAATCAGCCTGTAATGTTCCGGGAACTGCTGGGACTCAGTAATTGGTGAGAGGGAGTGGGCCGCAATCTACCACGCGGGCCCAGGGCGGGATGGTAGATGTCACATGAATTCAAATATTTGGTTCTAGGACACGATGCTTCCCTTCACCGTTTTGAGAGCAGTGGTGATGAAATAATTTACACAAAGTACCTAAAGCGCCTCTCTAGGTTCGAACCTACAACCTACAATTCGTAACTTGCGGCCGTTACCACCACTGCTTTCTTCTAATAAAGGCACAGTAGTATCTTGTACACACGGCTACACATCAAGCTATACATTTCCAGTATAAGCTGACCTCGCATTGTACAGAAATCCTATACAATGCGAGATCAGCATAAACTGGAAAGGTATAGCTTGATGTGTAGCCGTGTGTACACGTTCTGCAATAAATTCACAAAATGTTTGTGAAAACAGCGGAAAATCTTAAACCAGACAGACACGGAAACCGATTTATTTTATTGTTTGTATACCTACTATGTATCTTTCTATGCTTATATATAATTATCAATGTTTCCAACAGGAAAATACTGAAAAATGAGGGTCCCACTGCGTTCTTTAAAGGGGGCGCGTGCCGTATGATCGTAATCGCTCCGCTGTTCGGCATCGCGCAAACCGTGTACTACGTCGGCATCGCCGAGTACTTACTGGGATACAAGCGAACCACCATTGTTTGAATTATCAAACTATGCTTTTTTACGATAATATATCAGTATTTTCTTAAAACTCTTATTTATGAATAGCTTCTGTTTTTGTAGGTTATTATTTAACTTACAGCATTTAGTAAAACTATTAAGCATTTCACAGTAGATAAAATGCATTTTTTATGAATTATTTATTTTTAGTTGAATACACATTTTACTTATAAACTTTGATATTTTATTATTATTGTAGGTACACAATAGTACATTGTAATACGAGTGTGCTCAATTCAAAGATAATTAAACCACTTGAGTGCTGATAGACCGATTTCGTCTAGGCACACGACTCACTAGTGCGTGCCGGGGGACGAAAAAATTACAGCGGTTGTGATTGGCCGATGCAACAATGTTAGGACGAAAGTTCCAAACATAGTGATGCACAAGTCAGTTTTGCAAAAATAATATCGATATCGATAAAATCGACGTCTACAATCCTAACTGAACAATAAATTATTTTAATTTGAATTTCACTTGAGAGAATTTATTGTTCTATCCGACTGGGACTGACATTGCTATTACTACTTTTTAATCTGTTGTGAAATGCCTTAAACAAAGAATGCTATATTTATTTGAAAACCAATTTTCCCTGCGAACTGCATTAATCCACTTTTCTTTCAGTTACGTAACAGTTTGAAATCTAAAATGTAAACATTGTTACTTTTTTACCATTAGGAAACATCGTAATTTTTATGGACTTAGATAGACTTTATTTTGAAGTTGTCACAACAGTCTACAGTATAAGTGCACATAGAAAGGGACAGACTTATTGCAATATCATAGTGAGAGAAAGGGACTTTTCAAAAAGACATCAACGCGATGTAAATTTTTGTGCCATTTTACGTAAACACCCAGTTTAGCTTGAGCCCTGCAATTATTCTTAAAAATATATTTATTTTACTTACCGATGAAAAGTAATGCAATCTTTTTATAGCTGGACGTTCTAGAGAATTTCCCACACCATTTAATTGAACAGAAACTCATAATTGTTTGTATTTATGCAGAAATGTTTTAAAAGGTATCAAAATACCCGCGTGTGCAGAGATCCAATAACTGGTCAAAACTAAACTATATAGTCATTGCTCTATTGGATATTACAGTCGAGGCGGTATTATTCATATACCGATAAGGTAGCCGAGAGTGAAATAATTAATGCACACGCGTTTCATACGACGTTTTTCAACACACTTGCGAGAAAAAAATAGACTTGTTGTAAGAACTTATGCTACAATAACGTAACTATAGAGATGATAGATTTATAAAGTTTAACTGACCTTTGTTGCCAGGTACTAACTATCCGGAATTTCTTTTAAAAACTTCTGTGTCGGTTGGTGACAATACTTTTAATTTTGTATTGTATGATAATAATTAACCACACAACGAAAACGATAATAAATATTTATGGAAAATGCCGCGCTGGTGTTGTCGTTCCATAAGTGTAAATAAGAGCACTGGCAAAACCGTTAGACAGCCTAGACTAGACTATACAAAAAAAAAAGAAATGAATGAGAAAAAAAAAAACTTTTTTTTTTTTTACTGTTACTAGACTAACCATGCTCGCGGGTACGTAATAACAGCCGCACGGGTCGATCCCTCAGGTTAAGCTACGCTTGCCAGGGTTGGTCCGTGGATGGGTGACCATCTTTACATACCGAGACTCCTCCGTGCCTCGGAAAGCACTTTAAGCCGTTGGTCCCGGCTGTCATTTGTAGATCTTTGACAGTCGTTACGGGTCGTCAGAAGCCCAAAAGTCTGACAACCAGTCTTACCAAGGGGTATCTTATTATTCAGTTACTGGGTTGTGGAGGTCAGATAGGCAATCGCTTCATGTAAAATACTGGTATTCAGCTGCATCCGGTTAGACTGGAAGCCGACCCCAACGTAGTTGGGAAAAAGCTAGGCAGATGATGATACTAGATATACCATGGTGGAGTCAAATCTATTTATTATTATTTATGCTTTTCCCTCCAACGTGGAATCGACATTTTTATTAATGATTTTAACCACACAACAAAAAAGTTAACAAATATTTATGGAAAATGGCGGCTGGTTTTGTTTTTTCCGCTAGCGATGAGTGCGCGAGTGTAAATAAAGGCACTGATAATACCCCTGAACAGCCTATATAAAAATATAATAATGTTAATAATACATAATACGCAACTGGGGTTAGGGCATAGAGTAAAGTAATATATAGGGTAGGTTAGGGTAGTGAACAATATAGACTGAAATAGCCACAGACGATTTATAAACCCTTATTTAATAGTACAGAATGACAGAGATTCATTCCGCGCGAACGCGGTGGCACACGGGCAGGCCAGCGCGGTCCGTCGGGGCGGGTCAAGTGGCCTACGCACGTGCCGACCGCGGTCTTACTGGAAAAAAGCGCAAGTCTCTGCTCGGGTGTAAATAGAGAATGCTCATTTATTAGTAGGATAGATACTAATTCAATGTATAGTAACCCACTGACGTTTAGTTACGGTAAAAAAAAATCCCATGGGCATACATGGGATTTTTTTCTTATGGTTATTTTTTTAAAATAAAAACTTGCTTTTGAGCGCTTGTCTTTGATAAAAAGCTCCACCAAAAACAATTTCTATTGGATACAAATTCCATACTGCCATGATAGTACTTACTAATTCCGTACTGCCATGTCATTACTCCGACTAGTAAATAGTAATCTGTGGCGCACATTTCCACACTAGTGCGATAATATAAAGTAAAAAGCACGCTTCCATAATACACTGCATTATGAACCTAAAAGCGGTTCAATCAGAGCCACTTTACGAGCAAGTGTGTTGAAAAGTAATTGTCTATTACTTTATTATTTATTACTATACATATAGGTAGGTGACCCAAATAGTGACGTCATAAAAAAAATAGATTCCTCATGCCCAGGGGTATTCGAAAATCCTTACTTCCTTAATAATCCTTACTTCCTTACTAATATTATAAATGTGAAAGTAACTGTCTGTCTGTCGCGCTTTCACGCCAAAACTACTGAACCGATTAAAATGAAATTTGGTACACAGACAGTCTAGAGCCTGAGAAAGGACATAGGCTACTTTTTATCGACATACCACGCGGGCGAAGCCGCGGGCGGGAGCTAGTATATAATATAGACGGATTTGCAAAATTATTTTTTTGTTTGAAAGGATATACTTTCGAGATGGTTCCATTGCCATCAGGTCAGGATCTCATCATGGGATCCTGGAAAAATCGAGGGAACTCTTCAAATGTAATAGGCACACCTAAGATAGCGATTTGGGTATTTTTTATAGTAACTCGTGCAGTTGCTCTAGGAAACCACCATTTAGTGAAGTGGAACTGATGATGAAGACCACAGATGGCTGCCGGAACTACTCAATAATAAGTATTTCACGGGTTGTAATTCGATTACTTTAATATGGTTGCCAAGCAATTTATGCTCGACACAAAGTCTCAATGTATAAGGTGAACTGGAGCAGATGGTGAAATACGTAGAGAACTCCTCAACGATTAACGTCCCTGCATCGGGAAAAGCAATAACGACTGACTTCCAAAAAAAACACTACAAAGTGAAAAATAACTTTAATTTCGGAAGTCGGTGGCAAAAACGAAAATTCTAAACCAAAGACATCGACTTCCGAAATTAAAGTTGATTTTTCACTTTGTATTGTATTTTAGGAAGTCTGTTTTTTTTTTGCGATAAAGTTTTTTATTGACAATTCAAACGTCGTTTACAAAATGCTGCGGTAAATTGAAGTACTTACTTATTTAATTATCCAGCACGTAAAAAACTCTGCGAAGCCTGCGGGATATTATTGGTACAAAAACTGTCGAAAAATTGTTAACTGCAACAAACCCTTTACAATTAACGCATTATTTTCGATTGTTTATAATTCAACGGAAATAATACCGACTAATTGTGAATCTTTATCAAACTTGCTCACCCTGCGCTAATACTAAATAGCTGCGAGCAACTAGCTCGCTCGGCTCGCGCGCGCTTGGTTCACGCGCAGTTCTAATCTAAGTAATTCCATCACCCAGTTCACAATTTTTCGACAATTTATCTTACAGAAATAATACTTATAGATTATAAACTAACGGTTCTCACAATTTTACGGTAACATACTAAGTACTTATCTGAGGGCCAATTCTCTTATTTAAAAAACGTTCAAATTCAAGTCGCAATCTGTCAAACTTGTCAAAAATGTTGGTCATCGATGGTTTTTTGATAAATGATAAATGATTTTATTTCTGTAAGTAGGTTTGTACAGTTTGTACTGATAGATTGCGAATGCGATGCGAATGTAAACGTTATAGGGAATTGCCTCACTGATTGCTGAAATAAAGTCTGATTTGTACAACCTGTGTTTTATAATTGTCACCCTACAATAAACAATTTAATTAGAAGATGCCAATTTGCCTTCGGTATATTTCTTAGCTGCGAGCATTTTGTAAACGGTCGGCGACGCCGACGTTTGTACAATGGCGCATCATACAATCTGCCTGATAGACAGGGTTTAGTTAAGGTTACACCAATCGGTCATTCTTCCATACAAACGTATTCTGCGTTCGCGATTTATTTTCCAAACATGTAAACAAATACGTGTTTTAGTAAAAACAACTGTATTGCCTATCTATATACAGGGTTACTGGTAACTCGACGTATTCCTTGCAGGACGTCATAGTAGGGTTAAAATGCAACAAATTAAGCCACGAAATGTTCTACCGAAATTCAGTAAGTATATTTTTTTTGCACTAGACTACATTTTTTATGAAGTAATAGCAAAAATTATAAAAAATTAAATATTGGTTAGTGATATTTGCCAAAGTTTTAGGCATTATTGAACTTTTAATTATTAACAAAGGTCTGCTACGGCGTCAACTATGATAATAACTTAAATTTCAGTACAGTCGCGCCGTAAATCATTTTTAAATTGGTTTCAAATGATTTAATCTGGGATTTTTCATAAAAAAACTAAAACTCTTAATAATTCAAAAACTACTGAATTTCGGTAGAACATTTGGTGGCTTAATTTGTTGCATTTTAACCCTACTATGACGTCCTGCAAGGAATACGTCGAGTTACCAGTAACCCTGTATAAGGGATCGGTTTGCGCTACAACTTCATATTTTTTATGACTTTTTCAACGGTACTAATCAGTCTAAAATCAACTTTAATACCATCAATAATGTAAACAAGGATTTAAATAGACCTTAATATGGTGATTACGTACTCGTCTGTTTGACGGTAAACGTTCAAAACTAACAAGTGCGAAACGGACTCGCGCACGTAGGGTTCCATACCATTATCAATAAATCGGCTAAAAAAATCATGTTTGTTGTATGGGAGCCCCCTTAAATATTTATTTTATTCTCTTTTTTAGTATTTCTTGTTATAGCGGCAACAGAAATACATCATCCGTGAAAATTTCAATTATCTAACTATCACAGTTCATGAGATACAGCCTGGTGACAGACGGACGGACGGACCGACGGATAGAAGGACAGCGGAGCCTTAGTAATAGGGTCCCGTTTTAACCTTTAGGTACGGAACCTTAAAAATTATATCAATTTGTCTTGTCATTATTTAACCAGTAACCACAGTTGGTAGCTCTACCTCTTAGTAACATACAATACACGCTCTTATTTTAATAATAAAATCACTAGGTAATGGCAGTGTCAATTTCCCGACCCAAAATAGCCCTACCATCAGTACCTAACAGAACTATGAATGAATATGGCCTTCATTTAATTGAAGTGTTTCAACACATCGTTCATAGGAGCATGGCGGAAAGATTCGAAGGAAAGACACGTGAATGTTGTTGTCCGAAAAGGCCGAGTCTCTTGAGGATATGCATTGGCATATCCTCAAGCGACTCGGCCTTTTCGGACAGGGATGATGATGACAGGGATGTGGTAGAAGCCGCTGGTGTAAGACACAACTGCTGGGGAGAGGTGGCCAGTCAGTGGATGAGATACTTACCACGCCATGATCGCATACACCTAGAAAGTGTTGTAAGCATCAGTCTTTTAACGTATAAACTTCATTTTTATACCTACTCACTCGATGAGCAGTCAGACTTTGCAGACATTCAGCGCCATTTTTACAAGATTCGGATCCTTGAACATGGAATAATCGTGATACGTGACGGACCACGGGGCACATATTGATTTTTGAAGTTTAGATTCAGAAAACAAGTTATTTTTTGTAATGTCATCGTGTTGTTACTCAGTTACTGATAAAAACTGGCTCTTGTTGTATAATTGTTTCGTATGCATATCAAATGAAATGAAAATTGCTATGAACTGCGTTGAATTAAAACGTTTGTCACAGTAATGGGCACAAATTGGTTTATTTACGCTCTGTAGGTAGGTATATTTATTAATATTGTTTTCTTTGAATTCTTTAATGATAGACAGACAGCACGAATATTCATTGTGGCTTTATGTAGCATGCCACATGGTAATACAGATGTGCATTTACATGTATCATTTTTGGTTTTTTTAAAAACCAGGGACCTCAAACGTTATGAAACAACGTTACGTATATTTCCAATAACCATAATTTCTACCGTTCCACCCGGATGGTAACTAAATTATGAGTTGAAGATTTCGTTCCTATAGATTTTCGTTATATTGCCAAGAAAATTTGTTCATAATAAATGGTTACTGGAACTATATATAACACTATTATTACGTAACGTTATCGTACCTCTATTTTGAGTAACGTTTTAAGTCCCTGCCAAAAACCCTTTCTTAGTGGACGCCTACGTCATAATAACTATCTGTGTGCCAAACAGCCCAATCCGTTGTGGTTTGAGCTGTACGTTGATAGATCAGTCAGTCGTCAGTCACCCTTGTCTTTTATTTATAGATAATGTCTATCACTTCTTTTACTAAAAAGATGTACTTAGGTACTTACCTATGTTTGTTTGTTGTCCCTAATAAATAAAATAAAATAAAATAAAAAATAAGTTTTTCTTACGTGCATACTGTTTTCATAGATATATACAACGTGCCACTACAATGGCGACATTAATTTAACACACGGGTAGGGCTAGACTAATGGCCAGTAAACATAAAAAATATAATAAAATAAAATAATTCGTAAATTGAAAAACAAAAATTTTCATACAAACTAAATAGGTATTAAAAACAACGAAAATTGAGATCACTCTGTGCAAAAGATTCATTCATGAAGCTACCTACCAGCTGGCTTACGTTCTATCGGTAAGTTCCTTTGTCGGCATAATTTCTAAGAAATTGTGCGGCTTTCCTTTTATTCGCCTACATATGATCCATGACCCCGGCAAATGACCTCTTCGCTACGGTTTGTAAGTACAGGTTGCTCCAGGATGGTAATTTAGAAAATTGTAAATAAATCAATAAATAATAACGTTTAATGAAATTCAAATATTTTCATAAAACGAATACGCGAAATCCTATACGTGTGTTAAATTAATGTCGCCATTGTAGCGGCACGTTGTATATTGATGATAATATACATATGATATAATTATGATTTATTATAGATATATGATTTTTACTTTTTTGGCTTAAATTTATTAAACCTTTTCTAGTTACTTATTATAATAAACTAGCTGTTGCCCGCGACTTCGTTTGCGATCCAGGATGAAAAGTAGCCTATGTACTTCTACAGGTCATGGTCTACATATGTGCCAAATTTCATCCAAATCCGTTCAGCCGTTTTTGCGTGAAAGCGTAACAAACTCACTTTTGCATTTATAATATTATTATGTTATGAGAGGACTGGACTCAGACCAACAAAAAAAGGAGGGAGAGGAATACTTATGGCATAAAGAATAACGGAACGTAGAACATGAAATGTTGAACGTTTAGACCTCGCTGTAGGTGAGTAGGTATAATTATGTTCCTTGCTGGTACAAACGTACTACCTTGAGGTAGGTAGGGTAGGATCTAGCAATTTTTTTTTTTTTGCGCATACCTATAATGGGCTACTACCATAGAAATATTTAAAAAAACATCTATGGCTATTTACACACGTCAGTCGTCAGTTAGTGAGATTAACTTGCTTCATAATTCTGACCGACATGGTTTAATTGATTGTGTTTTGTTTTTTTTATAAAATTAATATTCCTTCCAGCCTGGAAAAGTTTATGTAAAGAACATTTTTCTGGATTTATTACGGTTGGCAATTTCACAATGTCAAAAGCCATACCAACGTGAAAAACTTTGACTTTTAAAAATCTAAGTTACCAGTAAGTCAAAAATTACCGCAAAAAACGGTGATCTTCAATTGTGTCTTCTCTAAATATTTGGCATTTCCTTTTAGGTAAACCCACAAAATGAAGAAGACAAACCAAGACCACAGACGTGAGGTCGATTGATAGTAAACCTTGATACACAACCTGCTGGCCTGGCTTGGCCTGGTTTCGCCTGGTGGCATATCCTGCTGGTCGGGCTTGGCCAGGGGCCAGGGCTTCCACCCTAATGTCACTCACATAACTATAGCGTATATGGCCTACGTGACAGAAATATATTTTGAATATATGTGGACGTTTCAATTTACTGGAAATTGTTGTCAAAAGTGGTAGGTATCTAAGAAATTACTAGGCAAGCAAACTATACCTTCTACATACAAACAACTTAAAAACTTTTAAATAGTGAGATATTGATGAAATAAGATTATATTTACTTACATAATTTTAAAGCTAACAGACATAAAATAATAATATTAAGATGTAGATATAAAAAAGCGAAGGGAAATAATTAGAGCGCACCAAAAAATTCGTTCACATCGCTGGTTAAAAGCATTGCCTTGTTGTATGACAATGCTCATTCTGTGCAAATACAGATGCCTAAGACAGCGGGAGAGCCGCTCTGCAGTCTGCAGGTTAGTACGGAATAATCTTAATAATATGTCCACCAATCCTGCTGGCTGTGGGTGAGTGGGAGTCGGGCGTCTAGCTTCAGCCGCTACCATTACCCAACATAGGCACTATGCTGGATGACACCACCTTCTGGCTCGCTACTTGTCTGCGTCTGGGCGCCCTATCGTCCTTGCACTGCGAATGTGGTGAAGATGTCGACTGCCTCGGACACCATGGCTTATCCTGCAGTAGGAGCGCAGGCCCGATAGCAAAACACGCCAGCATCAATGACATATTCCGTCGTGCTTTTGTCACCACCGGAGTGCCAGCTGTTTTAGAACCCAATGGCTTGGCACGCAACGATGGAAAAACGGAATGTCCTTAATGCCTTGGAAGTAAATTCGGCCTTTGATGTGGGATGCACGTGTATCGACAGCCTTGCGCCATCCCATCTTCCTAGCACAGCAGGCTGTGCTAGGGTGGTGCTGCAGGTGCGGAAAACCTCAAACAGCGCAATTACGGGACAGCATATTGGGACTTATATGTTCGAGCCGTTTGGAGTTGAAACACTAGGGCCATGGGGCCGAGTCCCACTTAGTTTTGCAAGACATCATCAAGCGGTCGATCGACTCTTCACGTGACCAGAGAGCAGGCCTATTTTTTGGCCTAAAAACTAAAAAAAAAACTGTGTTATGCAGTCTTGTACCTAACATCAAATTGATTTTATCCGACTACGTCAGAAGAGGTATTGTTATAATCTATATAAAACAACAAAAAAAAAGGTTGAGACTGGCAACATTTACTGATCGATCAATCAAAATGTTAACTTCATTCTATTTCTAACTTCGGTTCGCCTGCTTCGTAGACGTCAAATTAGTACTGTGACTGAGACAAACACGACTTTTACCTATTTCCAAAGTCAACTATGTTATTTTAATGTTTATCATTTGATTGACTAATTAGGGTTATTTACTACTACAAACTAACTAAGTTTATTAGGTAAGTGACATTTTATTTGTTGCGATTACGTAAAATGCTGATGGAAAGAATCCAAATGGAATAAAAACAGAATTTCTAAACAATACGAATGTAATTTAATAATATTTCCAAAGTTTAGAGTGCTACATTGTTCACATCATTATTAGTATTAAGTGGTACTTACCTATCAGATTACAGACTGTATTGTATTATGTGTACGAAGTTATTGATTTTTTTAAATTACCGAACACTGCTACAGTTTTTAGTGAGTGTTAAATGAAGGGTAATAGTAATGCACGCTGTGAAAAACACCTAAGCTCGCTCAGTGATAGACTTGAGGTCCGTATAAGGTGATAAAATTTATAATTACTTGGTATAGTAAATTGATTAAAACTGCACATATTATTCAAGTAAAAGAGTGAAGTACCATTTACAAAATATACTTAACACTTTAATACCTTGTTTCCCCAAAGGGTTAGGAAACGGGGTACCGCTACTACCTATATCATACCCATATATTGCCAGTTATGTTTTACATTTACAACGTTAGTATTTATTCAAGACGCCTCTGGTCTCCACCTCACTTCCGGGCTCAGTCAGCATAATTGTTACATTAATAATTGTATGTTTGATATGATAAAATATATAGTTACATTGGATAAACTTCTTATACTAAATTAACTTTAAAACTAATTAAGGGACTAACTAAATATACCAATAAATATTAAAAAAAAGTACACTGTCTTAGTGTCGAAGTATTTGTCCGCATCACTGTCATCCGCTTGTACATATTGTATATACCTATTTTAACTGTAGAAGTCTGTATTTATCATCAGGGGCAGAGATCAGTTACTTTCTGCAATTGGTACTGGTATGTTTTGAAATAAAGGTACAAAAATATTATGTTAAAATTACTGAATGTGTTACGGTCTGAAAGACTTTTGGATGCAAAACCACTGGCAACTGTCACCTGTTTGTTTTCCTATAATTGGTGTACATAAGAGAGTGTTTTTACTATCAAACGCAATTCTTCATGAAACAATTTTTTTTTTACAGCTCTAAATAATTGAAAATGTCGAAGAAGCCAGAACCGCCAAAACAAGCTGCAATAACGCCTCAGGTGTAAGTGCTATTTTATTGTGATATAACGCATACACCCGGTTTCAGAATTTATTCCATCATCATCTGCCTAGCCATTTCCCAACTATGTTAGGGTCGGCTTCCGGTGTAACCGGATGCAGCTGAATACCAGTATTTTACATGGAGCGACTGCCTATCTGACCTCCACAACCCAGTACCTGGGTAATACGATACCCCTTGGTAAGACTGGTTGTCAGACTTTCGGGCTTCTGACGACCCGTAACGACTGTCAAAGGTTCACAAATGACAGCCGGGACCAACGGCTTAACGTGCTTTCCGAGGCACGGAGGAGTCTCGGTATGTAAAGATGGTCACCCATCCACGGACCCACCCTGGCAAGCGTAGCTTAACCTGATGGATCGACCCGTGCGGCTGTTATTACGTAGCCACGAGCTCCTCAGAATTTATTCCATACTATCCCATTATTTTCATAGTTTCCATTAAACTAGTCTATTGCAAAAATTATAAGGTTTTCACACAGATTCTATTTTCCAATTATCCTGCAAAATATAAGTATACAGCACTGATCACAATCATACAAAGTATTTTCATTTCTGTTATAGACTGCCATAATGACTACATTAACATTATGCAAATCGATTTTCTTTAAAATGTAATGAGAGTACCTCCATGTTTTGAGAATAAGGCCTATTGTCGCAAGATATAGAGTTCATTTTGTAGTTTTTAAACACAGCTTCTAATGCAGTGACCTTCAATACAATTACTTCTGAATGAAGGTCTGATATTTACTGTAGATGTCCATTCTGCCATTTAAACACGTGTAAGTAATCCTACAAAATGTTCTCCAATTACCTACATATTGTATAACTAAGAGCCCATTCACATGAGGACGATTCGTATTTTTTGCCGTACTTATCGTCATTTTTCACGATTTGTGATTTTTTTTGACTGCGGCAAAGGTTTCTAAATGGCCGTATTCACACGAATCGTTAAATGACGTACCGTCTTATAAAAACCGGCCAAGTGCGAGTCAGACTCGCGCACGAAGGGTTCCGTACCATTATCTATAAAAAACTGCAAAAAAATCACGTTTGTTTTATGGGAGCCCCCTTAGATACTTATTTTATGCTGTTTTTTAGTATTTCTTGTTATAGCGGCAACAGAAATACATCATCTGTGAAAATTTCAACTGTCTAACTATGACGGTTCATGAGATACAGCCTGGTGACAGACAGACAGACGGACGGACGGACGGACAGCGGAGTCTTAGTAATAGGGTCCCGTTTTACCCTTTGGGTACGGAACCCTAAAAATCACGTTTGTCAAAAACTAATCGCAATTTTTTTGTGACGCATCCACTGAACCACTCGTCCAAGACTGAACTCGGAATCACAAATAAAGTGTGAACATATATTCGGATACACTCGTGTTCGTTTGCAATGTTTTACATACTCTTTGTGAACCCAAATTCGCAATAATTTAGAAGCCCTATCAGATAAATAATCTGATTGAAGTGATCTCTAGATAAACTCGGCCGTTCTATTTATCTTTTAAGATCTGTACATTCTAAAAATATGAATGGCTCCATCTTTTTAACGACTTCCAAAATACACACATGAACACTGAAAACATTACACTCCTTTTTGAGCAGTCGTGTAAAAAGCAGGAAGTTTTCAATTCTCTTCCCTCCGCAAGGCAAGATGTCATACAGACGAATTGAGAGCCTCCTCCTTTTTGAAGAAGTCGGTTAAAAATAATGATGAGCATTTTGTTTTGCTACGTTGCGGATAATACTAATAAATTGAACAAAATTTATAATCCTAATTCTATTCACCCAATATTATAAATGCGAAAGTGAGTTTGTTTGTTACGCGCTTTCACGCTAAAACGGGTGAACGGATTTGGATGAAATTTGGCACATGGGTAAACCATGACCTGGAATAGGACATAGGATACTTTTTATCCCGATATTCCCACGGGATCGAGACTTACGCGGGTGAAACCGAAGCGCAACTAGTCTATATATATAAAAGGCAAGGGTGGGTGATTAACTGACTGATCTATCAACGCACAGCTCAAACCACTGAACGGATTGGGCTGAAATTTGGCACATACTCGTAGATAGTTATTATGACGTAGGCATCCATAAGAAAGGGTTTTTGGAAAATCGACCTTTAAGGGGGTGTTTTATTTTTATGATTGGCATCTCGTAGGTTTTACCACAAAGGGTACTATCTACTTAACCGGACTGTCCTGCGAAGATGCTCTAAGCTATAATACTAACTCAAAGCGCCTCCAGCCAGGGGCATTTAAAAACTAAACGACGCACGGCTCGCTAAGGGCACCCCCTGTGGGGTACGGACCTCGGCTTAGGGCGTCGCTGGGGGGAGGGCAACTAGTCGGGACAGGCTGGATCGGGGTAAGGGGGTGAAAAGAGGAGATCCTTTTATGTGAAAAATCTTATACTCATTTGGTTAATAAACTAGAAACTTGGCAGGGCATTAATACTTAAAATTAAAAGAACGTGTTACGGTGTTTTAAAAAAATCTGCTCCTAACGGGGAGTAAAAGGGTAATAATGTTTAAGGTCTCATAAATAAATCTAAAGAACGTAAATATTAATTTTAGAAAACTATCTTTCAAAGGGGGTGGAGGGGTTGTTGAAGCTTTTAGAGGGAAGTACGAAATCCACGCGGACGAAGTCTCGGGCAAAGTGCTAGTTGAGTATATAATTAAAAATTCATTGAAAGAATATAGAATAGAATAAAGTTTATTTGGACACAGTTCATGAAACAAAATACAAATAACAAAAAAAAAAAAAAGTATTATATTGTTTTTAAAACAATACTGTGTGCCTCACGGCTGCGCCAAAAAGGTTCATTTCAGCATTAATGCCAGACAGATACTGTCTGACGCTGGTTTTCGAATGAACCCATAAGGACAATATGAACTTTAAAATGAACTTTTCAATATGAACTTTTTATTTTCCTTGACCTCCAAGATTTCTTTTCAATATGCCATAGATACATTATTTAGATCATCTAGGTTACGATCAGCCAGATGCGAAGGCCCGCAAAATACAACCGGGAGGGCGAATTAAATACATTGTGTGGTCTCAATTTCGCTGATAGGTTGCTGTAGCCGTGCTGTGCTACACTTGCGGTGTTAATTGCATAAGAAAATCAATGATGTGTGGCGACACCTTTATGACATACGAATTAGGTACGCATGTCATGTAATCTGACGTCACAGAAATCCCACTTTGTGTGGAATTTTGCTACACAAAACCACATCTTTCAGTTTATATACACATTTAGCTGTGGTGTCCAACAATTCTTCTCATAATTCGTTATCTAATCCTTTGTTTTCAAGTATGAAACCGTATAACACCCATTTAACCCACTTTTTATATATTTCTGAACACTGTTAGTTGTTACCACTGAAAAACAAACCTTTGGTAATCTCTTATAGGCTTTACATCCCAAAATTGTATTTTACGAGACTTTTTTTAACTTTTCCTCCTCTGGACAGGGTTGATGACGTCACAAATCTCTCATACCTGCTCGCCGTAAGACGCCACAGCCCTGCTCCTCGTTCCTGTTCCACTACTGCCTGCTGATCCTGCTCCTCGTTCCTGCTTCACTACTGCCTGCTGATCCTGTCCCCGAGCGTCCCGTACTCCTCGGAGCCGTTTTATCCTTTCTGTATTTTTTTTTATTATTTCGTTAATTTTGTGACTAACCCACCGGCTAATCATAACGTTACAATCGCGTAAAGCAAAGATTATCGTGAAAATTCCAATTCGAGTGTAAAAAGACATTTAACCGTAGCACATGTCGTTTCCGTCATTGAGATAATTTTGTACTGGACCATAACTGGGAGCCGTCTGATTACGGAGATATTGTAGGGCAAAGGTCCAACTTTTGTAACGTTTTTTTTTACCGTAACAAAGTTTTAACATTTTTACTAGTTACACTTTTAATATCCCCCAGCTCACGACCCATGTACCGTTGCATGCACCCATAAGCACAATCTTTTGTGTGCGTTACATATCGTAAACAGCGTAACACTAAAAAATATAAAAGTTGTTTCCTGACAACTATTTTAAATGTCTTTGTTATGGGTTTTTTTTTACACCCTGTATACAACCCTTTTCAATGGAGGAGGAGCAACTTTCCACCCTTTCCTCACACATTTAAAGATTGCCAGCCTAGCTAGATTATGAGCATACCTACTGTGTAGCCACCCAAATAATAATGTAATTATTTCAATCGTTAATTATAATTTTGTATTTTATTTCAGTTTAATACCAAAGATTATCAATGGCGGTATTGCTGGTATTGTTGGTGTCTCGATTGTGTTTCCGTTGGATTTAGTGAAAACGCGACTTCAAAACCAAACCGTTGGCGCGGATGGCAAGAAACAATATAAAAACATGTAAGTATCTGTTATCTTACCTTTAATCTACAGGGGTGGAAAGTTGAAGCGCGCCCCGGAGGGAAAGTAGGTATGTACATTAAATATTGATGTTACCAATTTTTTTTTTTTTTTTATATGGCGAGACCGTCCCGGTTCTTTGGCTCTACGAGGGGCCGAAGTCAACTCGCAGGGGACCCATAGACAATTTTAAGCAAAATCGGGCACCAACCGACGATTATCCCTGTATGCACTATGCAAGTGCACTCAAGAACAACCCCCGGTTGGTGCAGGACTATTGCAGAACATGGAAACAAATCATATTGGGCTTAGGGTTTGGGTGGCTATAGTGAATTGGTTATCTTGAACTTCGGAAGGACTATGTCCTCTGCTTGACCGATCCTACTAATATTATAAATGTGAAAGTTTGTGTGTTTGGATGTTTGTTACTCAATCACGCAAAAACGGCTTAATGGATTTGGATGAAATCTGGCAAACAGATAGTTTATAAACTGGATTAACACATAGGATACTTTTTATCCCGATATTCCCACGGGATCGAGGCTTACGCAGGTGAAACCGCGGGGCGCAGCTAGTATTATATAATATACACGGATAAAGTGGCAGGGGGTGACTTGCACCCTTAATAATGGGCCCCGGTCGCTATAGCACATTGATGACGTAGGGACAAGGGATCAACATGTCCTGAGGTGCTTGAGGAGTGAAGAGGTATTCCACGGCTATGAGGACAATGCAAGAGCCCGGAAGATGATCAAGATCCCTACCAGCATCTTCCTTCTTCCGAACACGTTTGCTCTTGCAAATCTCCCCAAAATCCAGCCAATAAAGGCAAATAAGAGTTGAGGAACACGAGTTCTCCCGGGAGATAAGGACCGTGGGATCGCTTTTGCCCAACAGCTCGCCACATGCTGTGAGTTTACCGGGGGGCAAGGCAGTGCCCCCGCCACGACGAGCCAAAAATAAAAAGAGGGCACTACATACCTTTTTTCAAAGCGATTCGTCATCTTTTAAAACCCTTATAGCTTAGGCCTGGATAATGCTAAAGAGCTTAACTCTCCGGATAAGCTGTGGTTAGCAAACTTATAAAACACACTTTGGATTTTAATTTTATACACAATTACACAAGTTTAATTTGTCCAACCAATTCAAATACGAAAAAATTACACCTGTATTGCCGATAGCCATAACATATTATTTTTATTTTTCAGGATTGATTGCTTTAGGAAGACGTATGCAGCAGAGGGCTACTTCGGCATGTACCGCGGCTCCGGTGTTAACATCCTGCTCATTACACCAGAGAAAGCCATTAAATTAACCTGCAATGATTTATTCCGAATGTATCTATCTAAACCTGACGGGTATGTCTTTTTTAAACTTTTAATTTAGGCTCTCAAACTGGAGTTGGCAATGGATTTAATAATAACTTAACTAGTAAATTGAAGTATTCCAGGCCACCGGCCATAATTATTATTTAAACTAATTGGATGAGGAATTCCTTTCGGCGCCTAGTGCAAACCATATTTTAAAAAAGAATTTTTGAAATCGGTTCACAAACGGCGGAGTAATCGGTGAACATACATAAAAAAAAAAAAAAAAAAAACAATCATCCGAACATAGTACCTCCTCCTTTTTTGAAGTCGGTAAAAAAGCGCACAATGAAGGGTCTCATAGTTGGGATGAATTTATTCCAAGAACAAACTTACATTGTAGTTGAAGAATATGTTCTCCCCGACCTGCTCATTGCAAATGTATGTTTGGACGCACAATATGGAGAAATTGGCCATGGGATTTTAAACCCATAGACTTCTTATAGGTTTTCCTATAATCTATAAGTATAGAAGAACTTCAGTATTTTTTTCAAAATTTTGGGCTCGGTAACTTCGAGACATCTATTTTCATAAATAACTACAAAAATGTATATTTAAAAAAAAAAAAACTCCCCCACAGTTAGACTTTTATTTGTTACAGTTTGCGAAACTTTTTATTTTATTTTCTTCCCAAAAGTGACCCCCAATTCTTTAATTACGTTACACGTTCGTGTGTCACAGAAGTTCATAATCATGTGGACCAAATATCAGCTTAGTCGGTCCATTAGATTCGGAGCAAATTGTCGGTGACAGACAGACAGACACACGAGTGATCCTATAAGGGTTCCGTTTTTTCATTCGGACGTACGAAACCCTAAAAAGTAAGCCTTTATCAACTTTCTACTTGAATAGTAGGTAATAATAGTACACCTTAATGCTAAGGGTGTATTCATGTGGAATGCTAGTGACCGAGTTAGTGCCGATATGCCAGCGCTTGTGGGAGCCGATTAGAAAATAAAGACGGTTTGGAAAATTATCCAAAATGAAACTGACAGGAATAAAAGACATTCTAATGGTTTCACACTAGAGACTTCTCATTTTCTCAAAGGCACTAACAAAGAAGCTCAAGAATTTGTAAATTCACCGGTATCTCGCTTAATACTTCAGAAACCAAAATTCCTTGCCCTCGCTTTTTATTGATTTATTAATAGCAAACGCTTCAGCCTGCCCGATTGATTTAAATGTAAGCATCCTTGTATAAACCCCATAACAGTAATAAAAGGTTTTATGCAAATGAAGATCAAACTAACGGAAGTTATATGGGGAATGTCTATTATAGCTTAATATTTAATTGGTGTGTGGATCAAGGAGTCTTCCCGAATATAATGAAATACGGTAAGGTAATACCAATTTTCGAATCTGAAAAAAATTAATACACCAATAATTATAGGCGACGTAGGTATTTGAATAGACAATGCTTCAAAATGCTCAAGCATTTTCGGACCAATAATTTCTTACACGAACAGTACCAAAGGACGTTGTACGACTAATGCCGGTGTCACCCCTATCAAAACACATATTTACAGAGTGGGCCCAAGATGCCATTTGAATATTTTGTGACCGCTCCAGCGCATTTTATTGCGTAAATCACTAAACCCTACTCTTCTAACTTGAGCATTGCGGCCTAGGTAAATTTGCACTCAGTTTAGTCAAATATTATTTAAATGATATACAGCAGCAAGTTCAAATAAATAGTGTCATTTCACTCGGTTTAAAGTAAAAGTGGGGTTTCGGCAAGGTTCAATATTGGGTACTTTTCTGTTTTCAAAGTCTGTGTTTTAATCTCGTAGACTAATTTGACAGGTGCAAATGTCAAACTGCAAATTGAAACAACAAACAATAATCCCTTGAAATGTCAAATTAGTCTACGTGATTAAAAAACAGACTAGTATAATATAAATGATCTACTTACCCCATTTATTAAAAACGAATCAGACCAAAAATTGTGTTATTTGCTGATGCGCCTCAAATCTTGACGACGATAATACGTGAGGTCCAGACTGCTAATAATTTAGTATTAAATGGAAAAATATATGTAAATAAGATTTGCTTTACCGATGGTCAAAATTAGTGATTGTGTTTGTGACATAGATCGAATAAAGAGAAATTGAATAAATTCAATCGCTTTTAGTAGTATTATATAATTGCATAGCACATACCTACCTGAGTACTATACCGAGTCAAATTAATTAGCTAGCGAAACTCCGCAGAAGTGTTGGGTATCGATATTATAACACGATAAAATAAAAATGATTTAATTAATTTTACGGGGTCATTGACCTCGGTAATGTTGTTACTTGAAGTATTGAGTTGAGAAATCTTTTTTTTTGTTTTTTTGTTATATCGATAACTATGGCGTTTGTGAAGTTTACACAAAAAAACTGCTTTAACTGATATTTCAAGTACACTGCGGTTGATGTCAAAAAAATCATCAAATTTATTAATGTTTTGCTTTATCATGTTTAGGTATCGATACCCAACACGACTGCGGCGTTTCGCTAGCTAAGTTAATTTTACCCTGTATACTATAAAGCTACCATTTACTAGGTATGGCTTTCATTGACTTGAATGTGCACTGGTAGTTGAGTTCACTCAAATGTCTCGCTGATGGTGGACGCTTTTAACGTGCACATCTTTCTACAACGCCGCCGTTCTCATAAATGTATGTATAATTTCAACATGCATGATGTTGTGACCAATATTTTGATTTAAAAGAGTGTCTTTGGAGTTTTCCCCGTCCTTCTCCTTAGGACCATCGAAATCGATGTCTAGTTTATAGGTACCTTTTTAGTTAGCATTCTAGTCATAGTTGGTTTTAGTTTTAAATTTTCTTTTTTATGGCAGGAAATAAACTCTCACTCAACAGAGCTGCCGTCGCACGAGTTTCAGTTTTAACCCCATTACAGAATTATTAACATTCGTATTATATTGTAGAACCATACCCATCCCGCGTCAGATGCTTGCGGGTGGTTTAGCCGGGGCCTGCCAAATCGTCATTACGACGCCTATGGAGCTTTTGAAAATCCAGATGCAAGATGCTGGGCGGATAGCGGCAGATGCTAAAGCTGGTTAGTATCGTGCTGATAATGGTTGTAGAATAGAACTATTTTAAAAACAATGAACAAAAACTTAACTATTTTTGTTGTTTTTATTGTTAATTTTACATTTTTAGTGTATATTGTGTGTATAATATATGTATTATATTGGAATAAAGTTTTTCTTTAACTATAACGAAATGGAACAGTTAACCGGTAAAAAATCGATATCCGATTGGACAGTTCCCGGACATACCTACCTACGTTTCATGTTTAGTTGCACACAGGAGGCTTAAATTAGATTATGAGAGGAGAAGAGGAATTGATCAGTATCGTAGGAGATCAATGAATTACGAAAGCTTTAATAAAAGCATTGCAGGACTTGGATCACCGCAGAGCACAGAAACGCCGCGTCTGCGCGCTGCGACCGACGCGAAGAGATCGCCGAGACGTTGCGCTTTTAAAACTTGGTTGAATTAAACTCACACTTCACACATCGTACTTTTTTTTTGTTTATAGCGGGTGTAAAGGACATCAAGAAAGTAACTGCTTTGCAGCTGACCAACAAACTAGTTGCAGAAAAGGGTATCACTGGGCTCTACAAGGGCATCGGAGCAACTGCATGCCGTGACGTTTCCTTCAGTGTCGTCTACTTCCCGATGTTCGCCATCCTTAGCAAAATGGGAAAGAAACCAGAGGAAATCACACCACCTTTCTGGTAAAACTGATTATTACTTTTGGTGCTTGTACCACGTGCAAATTACACCAGCTTCCGTGCGAGTTACATGCAGAGCGTAACTCAGTGGACCCGCGCACTTCTTTACACACTATAATGTACACTGTTTGTAGTTAATATGATGCATATAACCCGCGGAAGTGTTTTTATGATGGTTACACGCACACAATTCTTTTGAGGCATTTTTCGGTCGAAATATCCATTTTCAGCAATTTTTCGACCGAAAAATCAAGTGCCGACAAATGTACATTTCCAATTCAATTATTCAGAGAACATTCTAACACTACAACTAAAAGCACAATAATTTTATTTAGAAATAAAACAAATTAATTATAAAACAAAAAACCCGACTGCAAAAACCTATAACCGAAAAGTGAAAAACAAGCACTGATTTTTGTTTTTTGTAAGGTATTGTAGGACAAACCAATAACCTGAAGTATGGTGTAACTTTTATTTGTCCCCGCCTGCAATACCTTTTCGGTTATAGGTTTTTGCAGTCGGGTTTTTTGTTTTTTAAGTAATTTGTTTTCTCGTATCTCGTATGTTAAAATCCACCAAGCCGTTTAGGCAACAGAGCGTGTCAAAGAAATAGACATACATATATACAAACATACATACATACATACTCTCGAAAAACATTACCCTCCTTCTGGAGCAGTCGGGTAAATACTGATTTTTTTTAAATGTAATATGTAATAATAATTATGTAGGGTATTTGATGAAACTTTCGTATGATTGAAGATTTAAGGCAAACTAACATGATTAGAAGATTGTCACTGCACTTTTTTTAACTTTTATCAAAAAAAATGTGTGATGAGTGGGACTCTAGTGCATGATAACCCGCAGGTGGTCGTTCTTATCGGGCTGCGCCGCGGGCTCCTTCGCGGCCCTCGCTGTCAACCCGTTGGACGTGGTGAAGACGCGCATGCAAACACTTACCAAAACCAGTGGCGACCGACAGTACAGCTCCGTCCTCGACTGCATCACGTAAGTATTAAATAAGTACTATTGTAGATAAATCCCATTATATTTTAAAGTTGCGTAAAGTTAAATAACGTCAAAAGTTAAACAGTCGCTATCCTTTACTTAACTTTAAAGCAACGTTTATATATAAACCCCTTAGCTCCATAATATAATTACTATCGAGCTTAGGGGTCAAACCAATCCAGGGTTGGGGGAAAGTCCGAAAGGGATACCGGGACCCTTGGGAACAGGCAACTAAAGCAACACGGATGGGTTTCCGCCCAGAGCGGGAGAAGTCATATTTTGAAGATATCCTAAACCCAAAAAAAAAAAAAATAGGTCTGGCTAATGTCTTGCCGGGAAAGATACAGTGAAATACTAGACAAAACATCGAGATTTCCGTACTATATTTAAGTTTAATACGAATATTGTAATAAAGCATAAGCATAATCAGTCTATATCCACTGGGACTCAGGCTTCCTCTCGGTGAGAGGTTGTGGGCCGTAATCCATCACGCGGGCCCAGTGCGGGTTGGTAGAGGTCAAATGTCTTCAAATTTTTGGTTCTAGGACATGCCGGTTTCCTCACAATGTATTCCTTCACCGATTTGAGAGCAGTGGTGATGAAATAATTTACACAAAGAAAAGAGCCTGTTTGGGTTCGAACCTATGACCCATAACTCGTAAGTCGCAGCCGTTGCCACTGGGCTACCACTGCTCTCTTCTAATATAGGAACATGTACAATCGAGGTCTAAAAATGTTTATCAGTTTTCAAATTAGATTCTTTACCACACTGTGTGCAGTAAAGTCTAAAATGACACATTACCATAATGACATTTAACAAAGAAAATAGGTTTGAATTTTGAATCATCGACCTTATGACATAGATGTGTGCATGCAATTATAAGCCTTAAGGTGGTAAACATTCTCAGACCGCGACCGTACCTTATAGTACACTTTCTGGAACAAATTCACGAAAACAGCATCAAAATTCATATCATAGTTTAGAGAAGCTTAGCTTAAACCAGACAGATACGGAAACCGACTTTATTGTATTTATACCTAAGTACTATTTTTCTATGCTTATGAATATCAATTTTTCCAACAGGAAAATACTGAAGCACGAGGGTCCCCTAGCATTCTTTAAAGGCGGCGCGTGCCGTATGATCGTTATCGCTCCGCTGTTCGGCATCGCGCAAACCGTGTACTACGTCGGCATCGCCGAGTACTTACTGGGATACAAGCGAACCACCATTGTCTGAATTGTGAAACCATGCTATTTTTAATATTAAGTGTTTGTTTTTTTCTTTTATTGTTAGTTGAAAACACATTTTATAATAGCTAAAAATAACAACAATACATTCAGATTCATAGATCCTTTCAAACTTTGATATTTTATTATTGTACTCAATACACACAGTGATTGTCTGTGAGCACTGTAGCAGTATTAAGAGCACATGATCTACAGTAATAGGGATGATGAATAAGACTTCTTTTTTCTTCTGGTAAGTGTATTATTTAAAAAAAAATACACTTATGTAGCATGAAGTCACGTCTATGTAGATTTTATATTTAGTTGTGACGTAGCGACCACTCCTCGACTATAATGCGTTTTATCTAATTATTTTTTTATTAACATGATAAAGCAAAAAATACCTGACTTATATTTTTTTTATTATCTCACTGATGAACTAAATTTAATTTCTTTTTTTTTTACCCAGGCATCATCCCTATTATTATGTAGGTAGGTACTATAAATTATGTAGTTTAGGTAATCTGGTTTTCTTTTCATTATGGTTGTGCTTGACTAGTAATGTTTTACTTAATTTATCAGGAAACCTTTTCATGTAATCAGGACATTTAAATTAGTAATACAACGATACGGGTATGACGATACGAATGCATTACGATTTTTGTATATTAGCATTTTATATTGAATTTATTTAACTTATACGTTAGAGCCGTTTCGGGTTGAAACACTTAGTCCAGGGGGTCCGAGTACCCACTTAGTTTTACGAGACATCACCAAGCGGTTGGTAGACTCTTCAGGCGACCAGAGGGCTGGCCTAATTTTTGACCAAGGAATCAGCATGCATGGCGACATGCAACGTGGCAATGCTGCCAGCCTTTGGGCACTTTTTCTGTTGACAGCGATGCGATTATTTACCCTACCTTTTTTATATACCTACTTGTACATATTGTTATTATTATTTTAAGTCTTTAAGTTTTTAAATAATGTAAATATTATCATGAAAAAGTAAATAAAGTAAGCACCTAATGTTGAGTTAAAAAAAAAAATTTTTTTTGAAGCTTTATTTGTATTATCTTTAGTTATTATATCAAATATTAAGACTTACAATAAGAGAAGACATTATAAAAAATCAAGTAACGCATTTTTAATTAATTAATTGATTAATTTAATTTTATAATTAAGGTACCTTTGTGATTATTTTATTTACTTTAATTAGCAATTTTAAAAGTTTTAAGTAAAAAGTATTGGAAAAGAATGTATCGTAATGTTTACGATAAAGAATGATCGTAAAAACTTACCAGAATCGCCAATGTACGATTATCGTATCGGTATCGTTGCATCACGAGTTTAAATGAATGTGGTAAGGATATCAGTTACGCCCATTAATGGAGTGCAATAATGTTGTCGTCGGCGCCGATTTTTTATTTTTATTTATTCTCTCTTCTAGTTAGACTGCGACAACCATAAACTTCGAGTATTTTTTGGTCTAATTGCACTCGCCTACATGTCTTAATGTCTACACTTGTTACCAAACATAAATAATAATAATTAACAGTGTTGTTATAGATAAGGACGTGCCGGAGAACATGAAATACAGCAATGAACTAACTTATTTATTAGTCAATATTAATATTCCATTTCAGGTTAACGTGATACAATTATAAAAGCTTATAAAGCAAAGTTTAGATCAAAAAAAAAAAAATGAAAAAAAGTATTTTTGTTTCACTTTAAGTGAATGATTATTTATGCATGTGATATTATTGTTATTTATTTTTTGTTGTTGCAAAATTGTCGTTTTTTAACAATTTGTTGTTTTGTAAAAAAAATAACCATAAAAGGACTTGGATTATTGAGAGACGGTGCTTTAACTTCTGCCGTTTTATTACTATGAGTAACTCAACATTATTTATGGTGCGTGGCAAAGGTAAAAAATGTACAAAATTGTCACTTGTGATAGATCACTAAATAATGCTAACTTTTTTGTGTCACTATCTTTTCTCTATTTATTGAAAACTAGCGACCTGGCTTGCTTCCTATGGGTGCAATGTTTTGTTTGATGTGGCGACATGTGAAAACATCGAGATTTCTGTGCTATATCTAAGTTAAATATTAACGTATTATACACATAAACCTTCCGGAATAAATTCTCTAAATGATTTTGAAAACCGTATCACAATCCATTGTTCAGTTTAAAAGAACGAAACGGTTCATATAACCGTTATAGAATATACTTATAGAAATAGATAATAAAGCCAAGTGTAAGTTGAAAAAGTCTTTGAAACTCAATTGTTGTCCATTTTTCCCAAGCATAGATAATTCGGGAAGGCAAGGCTAAATAACTCAGTGGTGTGTGGAAGTGGGAGTCTCATCATATGGTGCTTTAGTTTAGGATACCAGCGTTCTTCCATGACGATCAACTCTCTAACAAGTACCGTCTCGCGCCAAAGTTCTTTTTTTCAAGTTTACTTAAAATTAATATATTTACTACTATTTCAAAATCAATTTGAAGAACTATTAACTTATTGTGGTACTAACAATTTTTTCTTCTATCAATTTTTGATATGTGTCTAACGATCGCCGGTAATGTGTTTGTAGTTTTCCACTAGCTGACTTTCAAAGGCAAGCTGTAACCAACATTTGCTTGGCTTTATGTAATTATAACTGAACTATGCATTTAGTATGGTAATGTTAGGATTGTTAGAATATTTAATTTTATTTGGTTGGTGGCTTTGCAGCTCTGCGTAGGCGCCACTAATTTAATGTGCCATGTTCATACATCATGTTTTTATCCCTAATTTTTTATTATGGCAATCCCTTGGACGTTTGCCATCACTTTAATCTTTTTGGTTGACACATCTATGTTCTTAGAATGTTTCAGATAAAAGAATGGCACCTAACCAATGAAATTGTATTGGACGGTCAAGAGGAAACCCAAAAGATAATTTTATTTGGAATGTTGTATTTAAAATCTTATTGTATTCGAATCGAATCATGTAACACAATGTGTGAATTTGTTGATGTTGCTTTAAAAAATATGCTTTTGCATTATAATTGATTGAAAAAAACTAGCAAAAGGACAAATACCTATCTATAAGTACCTAATGTCCAAAGTAGAAACACAAATTATTAATAAGAGACAATAATTAAATCAAATACAATCCAACAAATATATACTATTATGATAAACTAGAGCATTTAAAAAGATATTGTAATTCAGTAAAATTTGATGATACTCTGAGGAGCAATTACCAAAAAGCGAGTAACTAATTGTATATTTCTCTGAAATTATTCTTTCATACAACCTTTGAACTGGTAATTACTCCACAGAGAATTTCTTATTTTACGGAACTATATCTTGTTAATACCTATTAAATTATTACTTAAGTACCATTAATGTGGAGCAGAAGCTAGTAATGTTATATTGAACCAAATTATGATAATTGTTTGGTCAACATGAAGCGTGCCCATTGATATGTAATATGTCCATCGTATATAGCAAAATAATAGTATTCATTAGTATTTGCTTAGATAGGTGTATATAAATTAATTGTTTGCAATTGAAAGACATAGCTTTTGTTTTAAGCATTAATTCTCATATATATTACTAATATAATGTTATAAAATGATCAAATGCACAGTTTCCTGCTGTTAGCTTTATTGCATTCTAATTCATCAAGCTTTAACGTAACCGTTTTTAGGGTTCCGTAGTCAACAAGGAACCCTTATAGTTTCGCCATGTCCGTCCGTCTACCCGCGGCTTAGCTCAAAGACCGTTGGTACTAGAAAGCTGTAATTTTGGTATAGATATACATATAAACCACGCCGACAAAGTGGTAAAAAAATTTGTTTTTTAGTGTACCTCCCCTACATTTAAAGTGGGGATTGGTTTTTTTTTCTCATCAATCCCATGGTGTGGGGTATCGTTGGAAAGGTCGTTTAAAAATAATGGGAGTTTGTCAAAACCATTTTTGGATTCAGGGATCCGTTTGCGGAATCTTTAAAGTGTACATTTTTGTTAGAGTCAAGTGTGTGTGTGTCCCCCTTCCAGCTAAATGGTTGGGTTTGGAAATGTGAAAAAAATCACGGCAGTAGTATATATAACGAAATTAAAAGGAAAACTATCACCGCTACGAAGGCTCCACCAGTTACCGAGTAATAATTGACCAACTTTAATTTGCAGTTGCAAAAACATGTTCTCCCATACATTCTGTATGGGAGAACAAGTTTTTCAACTACAATGTTAAGTTTGTTGGATAAATTCATCCCAACTACGGAACCCTTCATTGTGCGTGGTTCGACAGGCACTTGGCCGGTTTTTTTTTAAATTGGAGTTGGTATCTTCCTTCTTGCGGTCATTAGCTATTGAGTACGGTTACTGTTCAAGTTTATGTAATTAGACTAATGACCTTAGGTCAGTGTTTCAAGACAATAATTTATAAATGTAGTAGTAATTTCTGAGAGTTATCAGATGTTGATCTATGTCAATTCTAATATTACGAATATTTAATAATTTATAGTCGCCAAAGGTTTTCAAAATAAATTACAATCCAAAAGAAACATATTATAGGTTTATGAATTTTGGATCAAATTAATTACTTAGAAAGTCATACTAGTGTATTATTTTATAGAAATTAAATAATCAAACAAATTATAACAAATGTATTGTTAAAAATGTTGAAAAATGGCGAAAGGGCCAGGGTAGGCCGTGAAATTTAAATTTTCGAACTTTTTTGCAATTTGAAGCTCGGTAGGTATCTGTATGGTAATAAAAAAAATGTAAATGTTCGTAATAAATTTATGGATACATCATAAAAATAAGTGTAAGTCAGAAAGAGTTAGGAAAATTTGAATTTCGCGGACTACCTTGCGCATCACCCTTATATAAAGTTGAGTCAGTAAAAAGTCATATTTTAATTGTTTGATTCATTTTATCCTTTTCCTAATCCTATAAATATGGCAAAACGCTTTTTCACTGGCAAACAAATATCAACCTTGCTGTGGATAAAATAAAGTTGTAATTATTACGTTACAGGAGACTGATGAATTCCTAAGTCTCTGAGGAGAGGCGGGTTCCCTACTTGAAATCGAATAACACTTGCTCTAAAACGTTATCTCGATAGTACTCAAAATCGATACAATTATGAGCGCGACAGTTCACTACTGTAGTCCGTGACTGTAGTGAACTGTTGCGCTCAATTTATTGATTGTACAATTTTATTGACTGCAAAATTACGGCGATCCATGTATTTTCAAAGCTATTAAATGACTAAAACTGTGAAGAAAAAATGGAAACTGAAAACTTTCAGGGGAGAACTTCAGAAATAAGTGATATTCCTTTTCATAAAACAGAGAACCATATCTAATTTCATTACAGGCACTTGTGGTGTAAGTACATGATACAATCAATCAGCTAAACGAGAATAAACTACCTAGACTTAAACTGTGCGACGAAACTACGAGTGTCTATGTTTTGCTTTCTGGCAACACCAAAACAAAAATGTCATAATTGTGAATAGCGACGCCGTGTCCAAGCTTGTTGTTTTTGCAGTTTGAGAGTTTCTTTAATAAATAGAACATAATATTTGATAGAGATCCGAATATATCTGTGACAAATAACATATATAATTGAATCAGAATGGCGACCATAGGCCCGAAGAAGGATGGAGGGCCTAACGTCGAGTTTTTTCAGTCACCGGAATCGCTAGCACAATTTGACCAAATTCGTGTTTGGCTGCAAAAAAATTGCAAGAAGGTAAGTAGAACTGAAACTAAACCAATAAAATATTACGTTTCAAAGTTGTCTTAAAAGTAAGTACTTAGTTGTCACCAACTGGAAGAATATTATAGATTTTATTCATATTCATTTCACAATTTCATTCATCACTACACACATCACACTAGGTAATTAATTTACACTCTAAGTTGAAATCAACCTTTTAATTTAGATATTAAAAAAACGGGCTCATACAACTTCTTGTTTCATTTAACTTCACCTTCTTGTTTTAAGTAGTGATCACATTATATTCTTTTCTTTAAACTAACAGTTGATAACCTGTATTGTTGTTATTACAGCATGTGCAGACAGATCCACCTACAAAAGAAGGTCTAGCTCAACTTGTAATCCAGCTCATTCAGTATCAAGAGAACAAATTAGGAAAAAATGCTTCAGACCCTCCATTTTTGAGGCTTCCGGTGAGTTTTAGTTGTTATAATGTAATTTTGTTTTTATATTCATTACCAGCTAGCCTTTCCCATTCATACGTGGTTGGCTTTCATTCCAATTAGATGCAGTTGAAATTGACATATTAGAATTAGTTTACAATGTGCAACTGCCGTTGGACTTTATTAACCCAGCTTTTCTTTACAAAACAGTATTTTAAGGTTAGACTGGTGGATTTTCAAGCTCTGGTACCTTTAACATTTTTGTGTCTCAGCGAGGACAGGCTGTTTGAGATGCCCTTTTTAAGTCACAGAGAGGAATTTTGTATAGAAAGCCCCCCATCCATAACAGCTTAACCTCACAGACTAAATTATTTGTGTGGAGGTTATTTAGCCAATACAATGATATAGTAAAATGAGACAAAAAACTAAATCTGTGCAATATCATATTATTATATTAAATCCTAACTTCCTATCCTTACTAATATTATAAATGGGAAAGTGAGTTTGTTTATTTGTTTGTTACGCCTTTACACTAAAATGGCTTAACGAATTTGGATGAAATTTGGCACATGAGAGACCATGACCTGGAATAGGACATAGGATACTTTTTATCCCGATATTCCAACGGGATCGAGACTTACGCGGGTGAAACTGCGGGCGCAGCTAGTTTCTTATAATAGGTGTATAATAAAATGAAAATGAGTAGATAAGAATATGCAAATATAATTTAGAGTACTTCATATTTGGTAAACAGGTTTACTGCTGACTAACTGAATAGCTGAGTTGAAAGTACTACTACTCTGTCTACAAATAGTTTTTTTTTTAAATCTGTGTCTATTTAGCGTAGTATTTCTAAAATTCTTTTAAATTGCCAAAGTGCCAAACCAACCTATGTATTATCTGTGTTTTCTTAGCATACTGATGGAATGATAAAAAATACGAATGTTCAAATATGTTTGGCCCTGTGACTGACACACAGACAGACAGCCAACAGAACCCAATTACTAATAATGGCGTTCTGTAGGCACCCTTTTGGGTGCAGAAAAAAAAATCAATAACATGATAAACATCTGCAGCCTACTCTTTCTGGGTAGTCTAGTTTAATTACCCAAGACAAACCTACCATGATTGACAAGTTCCTGACAATACCTAAGAGTAAGCATAGAAAGTAAAAAAAATAAAATATATATAAGTATTATTTTATTTGAAATAACAATAAAATACATCATTAATAGTTTGCTGCATTAGCAAAAACGAATTGGTTTTCGGGCAGTCCTTTAGCGCCGGTTCCTTCAATTGCGAATAACGAGCCAGCTTCAGGTTGTGTGTTAAGTTCTGATTGCGACAGGCCCACCTTACTGGTTGTTACAAATAAGGTGGACAAGTCGTGACCACCCCACATCACTGATGTTACTTTAGCAGCTGGTAGCCTGTGTTGTTCCAACAGTTTTCCAGCTCTAGAATCAATCTTTATTACCTAGAACAGAAAATTGTGCTTATTCTATTGTAGGCAATTAAAATGAATTTAGATTATTTCTGTCAGTTTCCAGAAAAGGCAGGTAACGCGCGTATTATACCTACTGGATGCTTGACGAAACAAGTCACTCGGAATATTTAGACGCTTACGTAATCTGTGGGCGTACTTAGATTCATGAAAAATAGTAAAAAAAATAAAAAAATAGTTTAAGTTATTTCATACTGGTAAAATTTAAGCTAGTAAAAATCTATTAAATATCACTATTTTTTTTTTGTTTTTAATTCAGACTAATGCATATTCTATAAAGATATAAAAATCTATTTATGAAAAATTCAGTGTTTATTATATGATTTTTAGTATGATCATTACCTTCCAACCATTGAAGCAAGCAACCCATAGATTGCCATCAGCGTCGATTGTCATTCCGTCCGGAGACCCTGTAACGTTGTTGGCTTGGAAACTAAACAGCGTCCTTCTGTTGCCTGGAATTTGTAAAAAAAAAACATTTGGTTATTTACTCCTCCATATAAAAGCTTTTTTTACTTTGTTATTACTAAACTCTAGGTTATATTTTCCTCTACTATAGACACAAATAAATATCCGGAACAGGAACAACAATCTTTCTTTGTAGGTGGGTAATTTGTTCTATACGGGAATTGAACCTGCGACACGGGGCGCACAGCAGACTATCAGTCAGCTGCGCCAATATTCCGTTTAATTTTTTGTGGCGCTAAGCGAGCTTGCAGAGCTTGGGAAGATAATTATTAATAAAATAAACTTTCTTATAAAAGGAACTAGCAACCCGCCCCTGCTTTGCATGGTTCTTACCACTTAGAGAAAACATCAACATTTCATTATTATATGTAAGTTTCATATTAATGTATTACTTATACACTAAATGATGGTGCAACTGAAAACCGCATCAAAGTCCGTTGCATAGTTTAGAACAGTGGTTCCCAAAGTTGACGGGACCGCGACCCACCTAACAAAAATTTCCAAATTTGGGACTCACCTCTTGGCTGTCATGAGAAAAAAAAGAGGCATAACTAACTATATGAACGAAGGACTGTGCAAATAAGAAAAAAAATCATTCCGCTACAGTCTAAAATGTTATTACTTACTTTCTTAATTAAATACAAGGAGTGCTATCTCAATGAGAAGGATGTATTTGATTCATGTATGTCATTATAGCTTTAGCATCAACTTCAATTTTAGTTACTTTTAATCGCCCTGAGATACGTCCAATATATTTCGGTATTTAGTTTTAATATTAATCATAGGTAACACCCAGTATTCGCTCGCAACCCATAGTTTGGGAACCAGTGGTTTAGAAAAACAACAGTCAAAGAGACAGATACGAAAAGCGACTTTAATTATATAGAAGACAATTTCAAATACTTACGAATACATCCATCTTCAAGGTCAAAGTCAAATACGTCGATGTTCCTCGTCGGAGTATCGATGTAGAACATAAATTTTCTGTCGGCAGTCCACGCCAGTCCGTTGGAGATGGTCACTGGACGAACCTTCTCCATCGGATTTAGATAATTGTGCTCATCCATCATGTACAACGTAGCTTGATCTTTATCGACATTGTTATCAACTTCTTTGCCCATTGTACCTGTATTGAAAATGAAGTAGTAAATTTTTATCTCATATTCAAAAAGACAATGCTTTATTTTTGAACTGTTACTTTAATATTCTTGTATCAATAAAAAGGTACGTATGTAACGCACATCATGACATCACACAGGAAATACATTCAGTAGTATCAAATTATCTCACTAAAGTATTCAATGTTCTTCTTTCCAACTTTTGGAACAGAAGCTTTTAGATACGAACACTTGAATGCCAAAATTTCACTTCACTGGATGTTCTTGAACGCCTTTAGTTCTGTCTTACACACCACTTAAAAGTTACGAAGGCAATATGCGTGATGGTACTTATCGGTAACATAAAATTGAGTTGTGTCTTACAATAAAATTCAGTCGGAAACAGGGAAACTACATACCAAACCAAAGTCTCCCTTTAGCGTCGACTTTGCCGTCATTGACCCTATTGTTGGGCAGGCCCAAGTCCACCACACTCAGTAGTCTGAGAGAACTGTCGCCCTCCGGTGCGTCCCACGGCAGGAAGTATAGCTCCGTCCTCACTGCTATTAGGATCAGCTTCGGATAGTCCTTCACCGTTACCACTAAAGGGACTGGTCCGTAACCTAGAAGAGAGATTAAAAAATGTTTGCTCTCTTTATCCTTATAGAATATCCTATCCTATTATATTCATTAGTACACAAAATACACGCTTGGACGTGGATGAGTCACGTTACCCGGGGTTACCAACCCGTCTTACTACTACTAGAATATTTTATTTATTTACTAGCTGCCTGTCCCGGCTTCGCACGGGTATCACTAAGTACCTACCCTACCTTCCCTGCCTACCCTACCTACCCTAGGGGTATGAAAAATAGATTACGACCGATTCTCAGACCTACCGAATATACATTTCATAAAAATCGGTCAAGCCGTTTCGGGGTAGTATGGCAACTAACACTGTGACACGAGAATTTTATATATTAATTTTAATATTATTGTGCACTTTTTAATTGTGTGTACAGATTTTTATTTTTTTTATTTTGACCATCTTTATTTTTTAACCACCTGCAGCAAAAGCAAATATTCTGTTATTCTGTAAAAGAATTTTATGGCTGCGGTAATATCAGTGATAGGTATTTGTATCAAAACTTGCTAAACTTTTGATACAAATGTGTAATAATAGTCACACCACACCAAACAAAGCACACCTTTTTCCCACGGGTAGGCAGAAACTAGAGAAGGCCACGTTCTACGATTATAATAAAGGACCCCTTTTGCTTCGTCTAAGTTCATATATCTATCATCACATAACCGCGCCCATATTACGCACCTAATTTTTTACGCGTGGTTTCATCCGCGTATGTAAGTCTCGATCCCGTGGGAATATCGGGATAAAAATATATCCTATGTCCTAATCCAGGTCATGGTCTACCCGTGTGTCAAATTTCATCCGAATCTGTTCAGCCGTTTAAGCTTGAAAGCGTAACAAACAAACAAACTCACTTTCGCATTTATAATATTAGTTAGGATTTAGTGATATGCGTAACAAATGGTGCAAAATACCTCTTTTAAACATCTACCTCCCAGTTTTTAATTAGTTGAAATAGATATAAGCTAGCGCTCAGTACATACCAATTGTTTTAGAAGTTATATTGCTAGTTTCAGCATCAAATCTGTACACCTGTTGTTCATGTATGTCAACCCAGTAAAGTGCATTCTCAGTTGTTGACCAATGGGGGCCCTCGAAGTGTGTACCGCCCCGCTGCACCTGTTTTTATATAACTGTTTTATTCCAAGTAAATAATAATGTTTACTATAATTATGTGAGATGTGATAGAAATATAAAATAAAGTTAAATCAAAAATAAATTTGGCCATTTTAAATTAATTTATTTTTATATTTATGAACAGAACTGATTGGGTTTTACTATAATGAGGTGGGTAGAAATATCGATAAAACATGAAAAAAATATAAAGCGTAGATTAATTTACTACTATAGCATGTTATCATATAAAAGTTATAAAACTAAAACCCAGCTACGACAAAAAAGTCAACTAAAAACACGTAACAAGACATCACAGACAGGCATATAAAAAATCCGGAGTCACGCGTGTTAGGGCATAAATCGAACAGATTACGTGTGACTCCGGATTATTAATTTGTCTGTCTGTGATGTTTTGTTTACAACTTTTTAGTTAAGCCTTTTCATTCGCTACACAAAATGGCATAACAACAAAAAAAATATGTTTTTGTTCATGACATTTTTTTCTTTAGAGGATACTCTAGAGTGCGCCATATAATTTAATGTGAGGTCACATAGCCTATACTCAGCGGACGATCAGCAGGCGTAGCACGAGTACCATTTCGTCGACGGAAGAGTAGACAAAAATGACGTTCCGTGTTGACAGTACGACGGCAGCTAAGTAAATAGATTCAACTGCAATTTTAACGAAATTTATTTACTCTTTTACATAATTCGACTCAGAATTCTTTGTCTTGTTTCAAATTGTCTTCACTTCCTTAGACAAATTTCACTTTTCAGTGTGATTTTGACAGTAAGGATAGAAAACTTTCTTCCGAAATAGTCTATATATTAAAAGACCTAGACAAAGATCGATATAAATGAAATACAAAATGACAGATTGTAGAAAGATTTCTACGGTGCGATGTCAAACATGAAGAAACGAAATGTCACTTTGTATAGAAAAAGCTATGTCTATTCTTCGTAGAAATAGAAAGCGCCATGCTACGCCTGCAAGACGCTTCCAACGATACCTCATTTATCAAATTATGATGAGCAGTTTAGAAGTACAAACATACATACGTACATACAGGTCAAAATCTTAACCGTCCTTTTTGCTTCGTCATAATCGGGTCAAAAGTATTTTATTCTGCTTTATATAAAGCCTCATTATTATAAGTACTTATTAAATTTGACTTAAAAAAAATATGTATTTTTATAATAATATAACACCATACACCGATGACATAAAAAAATACTTGAAAAAAAAATGGTTCTTTTGAACTCATCGAATTTTTAGGACTCACTAGTAAATAATCGTGCCTAACAAAAATCTACAAGTTTAACTAGTTCCCAAAACTTGTTGTCAATGCCTGCATAAAATAACTGTAATAAACTACTTACATTTTTAATGAGCGGAGTAGTCTCTCTGTATGCCAAACATTTCACTAGAATAACTGTTAGGATTAACTCTCGTAATAACACGGTCATTTTTATCGTAGTCTTTTCACCTTTTCTACGTTCGGCGTCCGCGGCGTCTTGCGCGACAATCACCCACCGCTGGCTAATTGGTTATAACCGGCCAGTGGTGATCTTGAGCAAGTGAACGTATCATATTGCTATAGATACACAACCTATGTATTAAATACAACGTGCTCATGCGCACATACCGTCATAATAAATTATGAATCCATTTATTGTCATTTAATTGTTATAAGCATTTAGTTTATATTTTTATACACAAATTAAAAATGTACAGAATTAACAGTAGAGTTCTTGACCTATAGAGGGCACTACAGAGGATAAAGATTTGTAGATATCAGTATGAAAAGGCAAGAAAAGTGTTTTATTGCAAATTATTTGTCAAAATCTTAAGATTTGTCCAACTCACTATGTTGTGGTTTGCTTCGGCTTTAGTCGATAAAAAATAAGAACTCAATAGTTTTATAAGCTTTTTCCTAGAATAACCACGTGATCGTTCAATAAAATTCACATCTTATGTTGTTCACTTTAATTCGCATTGTTGTTAATTAGTTTAGGAAGGCCACGACTCCGATGTTCTGTCACGGCTCAAGTCACACGTTTCCGCGGAAGTGTGACCTCAAACAAGGCCTTCAATCTTAGGAAATTTCTTTAGCTCCTTTTTTCTTAATTTCCAAATTGTTAAAACCTATTCCAATTTTGTAGGTCGTTTTTTACAAAAATGCAAAACAGCACTACGTTAAATTCTACCTATTTCAGAATAGCTAACTGTGGCCCTACTTTACCTGTAAACAGTGTTTATCATAGTTAATAAGTTCCTCAAGCCTTCCCATGACCGAGAACTAAATATCGATAATACATCCGGCATGTAACACATCCTGCCGTGTAAACTGTCATGCCTAATCGACATTGCTTCTTATGCCGAGATCCGACGATCGGTGATTTTGCGGACGGCCACCGACGAGCCCGGACGACGGACCGTGGGAAGGTGTACGTGCGGGGTATCGCAGACATCAGAAGCACCTCGGTGCGCGGTGCGTGGCGGTCTGTGGTCGTCTGCCGTGCGTGTCCGTCTGCAATATTGCCGATCGTGGGATTCCACCATTACAATTATCTTGCCCTTATTATTACTTCACTTAGTTTCCCTTCATTATTCTTACTTTGGGTTATTACAACACGAATATTGCTAATAGCAAGCATGGCGTTGCTTCGAAATATTGCAATAGCGATTGCAGACCACAAGAATATAAAACCGAGTTGCAGATTGCGCAAACCATGGGACAACCAAGGGACATAGATTTAAAGCGAAGATTTCGTTACGGGTACGGGTTTCATTTATTATAGTGCTACTTTATAATTAACGTATTTAATTATATTATTTTACTTTGATAAGGAAAAGATTAACAGCGAACCGAAACAGAGTAACGGAAGTCTATAAAAAGACGAAATGGCTTACTAATATGTTTTAAAAGATTATTTAAAGATAAATGTGTCCATATTGTAACTACTATAATTTTGCAGTGCCAAATGGCCCATTGTTAAATAATCGCCACTTGTTTCCTAACATGGTCTACAATGAAGTATTTTAAGAAATTTAATAGTGTCTTTGCCCATGAACTTGACGTGAGAGTTATATTTTTTATATACACGCGTATCTATTCATATTGAATTTAGTTTTTTGAACGAAACAGCTATGCGACAAATTTTATAATGTCTATTATACTGCCAGCATACTTATTTACTTTTGAACCTACCCTTCTTCTATGTTACATTGGGTCAGCCAAAACTGTTTCCGGTCCCATAAATTTTAATTTGCTCTGTGATCTTAAAATATAGTTCATGCCATCCGTAATTTACAGGATACGACGCTACAAGGTTCTTTTGGCGCGTGGCCAAAGTCGGAACTAACGCCGCCATCTTGTTTTGTCAATACAATTTCTGTTTTTACTAACAATAAAAAAAACAAGGTTTTACTAACAATCAGGGGGCCAAGTCTACTAATTTACAAACGTGTCAAGTGTGAGACCATTGACACGTTTGTAAATTAGTAGACTTGGCCCCCTGGTCATTCAGGCGCCAAAACATTCTAGTAGCACTAGCTACAGTGACTCGATGTTAATTGGAATTTCGCAGTTTTGTGTAAGGTTAATTCACCGAAATCGTAAATGATTACAGATGAAAGCGTTCATGGACATGAAGCCGGGCGGGTCCTTATGCACGGTGCTTTCCACCATGTTCCGTTTCAAGTCGGAGCAGCGGTGGCGCAAGTTCGACTTCCAGGTCGGTAAGGTATGCACTGCCCCGCACGCCGCCTCGCTCACCGCCAGCCCCCGCAGCCGTCCCCGCCGCCCCCGCAGACCTAGCCCCGCACTCCGCGGCTCTTTAACAATGCATCACTTGACATGTGACAACATACGTCTGATTAAAACCTTATTGCTACCGTGTATTTCATCACATAGGCTTGCTCTATGTTACATAACTGGCGAAATATGGGTGTTCTATACACCTTTTCATGCCCTAAAGGATAGGCCCCTTTAGGGCATAAAATGCGTTATGTTATGTTGCTGTATTAAGTAATACAGCCTATCTCAAAAGAAGATGTAAGGTGCAGTACCTTATGACACATTTGTCATTGTCATTTGTTTGACATTTGTCTCAAACATAGATATCTATTGTCATCTGCCAAATGCGAACAGAATCGTGACTAGAGTATATAGATAAAATTAACAGATGTAAAAATGAATTGGCTATTGATATTTAATGCTTTTCTGCCTTTTTATCACATGTCAGACGCGTGTTGTCACTAGTTCAAATGCACGAAATGAAATGAGGGTATTATATTAACACGAAGGTATAATCTAGTTCAGAAAAAAAAAACTTTTTCGTTTACATTTTTATAATTTTCTTTATAACGTAACTTCATAATTATAAGTAGCTCAATTACCAATTCAGTAATAGAACTTCTGTTATGTAAGAGCAACTTTATATGCACAATTTTAAAAATATTTTCTTTAGTGATGTGTTGTTATTGATCACATTTTTCCTAGATCACACACACGGGATCTTTAGAGTCACTCTTGACGACTTCTCTTGCTTGAAGGTAGCAGTTCCCGATACTTTTCATTTTATGTTCCATTTCATGCAAGGGTCATTATGTTGCAGAATACTTTACCTGGGATTATTGAACTGTGGTTGAACTGTGTAAATAATGGGCACTTCCAATAACACGTACTTGTGTGTGTTTGTGTGATTAATAACCTTAACTCTTTGTTATGTCACTAATACATTGTGGGATGTTGAATCACCTTTACTGTCTGTATTGCATGTGTTAATCTTATTTTCATCTACCAAGATTGGGATTACATTTAAGAAACTTTTTTTTAATATGTTGGCGTATTTTTTAAGTAACTTATGTTCAAAAATGTTAAGTATATTCTTTTTAAGTACATATTGAATACGAATTCAGTTCTCTAAAAGTACGAATAAAAAAAAACATTAAATATTTATGAACATAATAATCAAAAAATGCTTTCGCTCAAAATAAAGATTAATATTATTTTATTTATTTAACGACACTCTTCTAAAACCATCATCTAACACTAAACTCGTCTCTGTCCCCTCCCCCCTCCCACATTTTCAGAATCCCTCCCGAAAGGACCTGAACGTGCAGATGATGATGGAGATCGAGTCCTCACTGGTGGGTGCTGACGTTATTCGCTCGCCGTGCGTCTTCATACGACCGGAGGTTGATAAGGCGACTGCTAACAAAGTGAAGGATATCGTTGTCAATCATCAGGGAGAAATTTGCGGTAAATAATATTATTTGTTTATTTATCCACAATTTTTACATTGCAAACTTAAGTCTAAGAGCCCCATTACTTAAAACACAGCATGCACTATGTGATGCACAGATAATAACACATCCAATGAAACAGGACTATAAACGAAATTGATTGCAATAAATTATAGTACATTACTGTCGCGGCCTGCAACAGGGGCATTGATGGACGTAAGTGAAATACGCGAGTCCATCAATGCGTGGTTGCGGCTAAGTCTTGTATAAAAAAAAGCATACAAATAATAGATTCTAAATTGGATTTTATATTAGACTAGCTTCCGCCCGCGGCTTCGCCCGCGTGGTATGTCGATAAAAAGTAGCCTTTGTCCTTCCCCGGGATGTCATCTATCTCCTTGCAAAATTTTATAGAAACCCGTTCAGTGGTTTAGGCGTGAAAAGGTAACATACAGACAGACAGACAGAGGTACTTTCGAATTTATAATATTAGTATGGATAATGTTTGTAATACTTGGGCTAGAGGTTCGTCATATTACTGGTCAAGTACGTTCTAAAGTTTTGACGTAACGTTCAATACGCAGAAAAGACAATGAGATGAAGAATGTCATAGCTGGTATTCTGGTGATAATGGGGACCTAGAGTTTTAACGTGTGCTCTGCAACACAGGAGTTTTGACGATTTGTCTTATACTTAGCTCATTCCTCACTAACAAAACAAAATAAATTGCCTTTTAGAAGACGAAGAGGAAGCGACGCACATCGTGTACCCTACAGTGGACCCCTTAGAGGAGGAGTACGCGCGGCCGCTGTTCCGCCGCTCCAACCACGTGCTGGTGCACTGGTACTACATGCCCGACAGCCACGACACCTGGGCGCAGACTGAGCTGCCGGTACGTATGCTAATATACAGGATATTCGAAGAAATGTATGCGCATCAAGAATCGTCTTTTGAAATCCGAGCGCGCGATGTTGAGATCTAATATAGAGCTGTTACAACCATAGAAATACTTGCCTACTTTGTAATAGGTACTGTTTACAAAATTATAGATTATTAACTCTATGCAATGGGGAAGGTCCGTCTAAGCTAATTGTAGATGGGGTCCCCATCGGACGGTAGGTCTAGATCCCTACGGTCTACAATAAATTTTGACATTTCGTCCACCCGAAAAACGCCCGTCCGTTTTAGGGTGCTGCGTCAAACTGGACGTCATTGTAATTTATGTTGCCTAAGCTGCTAGGAGTAGGCGACATAAATTACAATCCCGTCCGTCACAAGAACGGAGAATTTCAAGGAACAATCAAGTGTTTTTTGTTTATCAATCCAACTTTGAAACAAAATAGAATCATCACAATTACCAAATTATACCGTGATTATAGGTGGACGTGCCCGAGACAGTGAGCTGGGAGTGCAGCCGTGCGGAGCCGTGGCGCGTGTCGGCGTCGTGGGCGCTCGACCTGCCGCAGTACAACGAGTGGATGAACGAGGAGGACTACGAACTCGACGCTAACGGCAAGAAGAAGGTAACATGTCGGACTGACACATTATTTACATCATCTCTTCTGTGCGGAGCCGTGACCACTACAATTTAAGATTTAAACTCAACAAGCTGTGACAGTGACACTGGTTTATTTTCAGATTATTTGACTTCGAATCTTATCCTGAAATAACATTATGGAAAAAGAACTTTAAGATTTATATTATGGTGGAAATAAAAGTGGCAATACGTTGCTACAGCAAAATGTTTTTGAGTCACGGGAAACATGCTGCTGGCAACATTACACTCAGGGCCAATTTTTCCAACGCTAGATATCCAAGAAATAATTTTGATTTTTGGCAGTTATTCAATACAAAAACTGTCAGACGTAAATTTTATTCCACGGATAAAAGATATCAGACGTTGAAAAAAATCAATCCTCAGTGTGGGAATGAAATATGTTGCCAGCAATACAAAACGATATTGCCAGAAAAACGAAATGATAACATAACGCCTGTATTTCTCCAAAGGGTTAGGCAGACGTGTACCTATAGTACACACACATTTCGCTAATTATGTTTAACACTATGGGGTTTATTTAGAAACGTTGCTTTAAGTGACGTTCAAACGTCAAAAATATATGTTGAAACAGTTGTTTATCATTACTTAGCTTTAAGCAACGTTTATGAATAACCCCAAAATGATGTTGCTGCAAAAATGTTGCACATAGTTTTTGATGACTTTACTATGAACTAGAGGCTTTAATTACAATAAATGCATCACAGTATTCACATTAATTGATTCTTCTAGGTACACAAACTGCGTCTATCAGTGGACGATCTGATCCCGGGCGGAGAGCCGTCGAGCAAGTCCAAGAAAGGCAGCAAGAGGAAGCGCTCGCCGTCGCCACCGCCACAGAAACATGGGAAGAGAAAGAGGTATGAATAATAATATTCATTTATTTCAGATAATTACAGTATCCATAAAGTTACAAACATTTAGAGTGTATAGGTATTATTCTATACTTACTATAATATTGTTTTATAACTAGTCTAATTATTTCACTAACATGAGATCAAAAAGTTACAATTAAAGCAATAGGAATAATATTTGTACCTATAAAATCGAATGCGAAAGCACTAAGGTTACATTACATGCAAAGACCCCCAGTGCCTTCGCATTGGACTATCAATACTTTCACAAATTGCCCTCGGAATGCTGTTGCCACTGCCACAGCTCCTCTGCATCAGGGAGGCAGCTCTCTTGCGCAGAATTGCGAAATAATCATCGAACAACTCTCATAATAAATCTGTCATCAGGTACAGAAGTTTCCCCCTCTCCCCTATTGATTTTTATCTGTACAAATTTATATATTCTTATAAATTTGTACAGATAAAAATGCTGTGAGTTATTTTCTTGCCATTCTGCAAGGTAGCAAGCAGGGCTACTTTTTATGTACCCCTATTTCAAATTTTCTTTTGCATGTACTTATATATATAAAATTTTTGTGCAGTCGTATAACGAAGCGGCGGGAAAATGACGTGGACGAAGAAGAAGACAACGCGTCAAGAGACAACACTGACGCTGCGCCCACGCCGGAGAGCGAACGGGCTGCTGAGCGTAAGTACTATTTATTTTACACCAGCGACCCGTCCTTGCTTCGTACGGTTTGTAATAACCTTGAAAACATCGAGATTTTTATGTTATATTCATATTAATAAATTATCTAAATGATAGTGAGAACCGCATCAAAATCCATTGTGTAGTTCCGAAGACATAAGCGCGCACACGCACAGACACGAGAAGCGAAATTGTTTTGTTAACGAGCGCAAATGTTGTCACGGCTCTTCGGCCTCGCCTGCGGGAATGGACAGCGGGAAGTAATTAGAATGAATTTCCTGATTTTAAAATAATATTGATGATTTCAAACATTTTTATAATTTAAATATGATTGTGTCTTCATTTACGAGTATGTAAGTAATGTACTTCTACATGAGGTTAGTTTTTCAAAATAGTAAGCAAGCAAGCTTGCAACTCTGGCTTCGTGTATATAGAACTGGCTTTATTTCTAGGCTAGTAAGATAGTGAGAAAGTCAGCATGCTAGAGTCCCAAGCTAGGATAGTTTAATAGGATGGGGTTCTATTTTTTGAGCATTTAGCACCCCTACCACTGATTTTACTGTCCTGTCTTGTTTACTACCTTCATGTGGCCGACGAAACTAGTATTTGATTGACTAGTGTGCAATTGACTACGCGTTTTGTTTTTCTGACCACGTACTGCACTGGTTTTATTATCTGACATCAAGTAAACAGCACTAGCCTGTGCTAAGCCAGAATAGCGAGTCAGGATAGTATACTGAGGATCTAGCTGGCTATCCTAGCTTTGAAAAACTAGCTTCGAGTGCTTAATTATAAGCTGATACACGTATCGGTGCGCAGCCGCGCCGGCGCCGGGCGACGCGCGCGACGCGCCCGCCACGCCCGCGCCGCCGCCCGACGCGCACGACGACTCGCAGGGCAAGCACAGCGACTCCAACACGCAGGTCTGTACTGATGTCTCTTCCTAAACTATCAAATTAAACTATGTACCAACCGTGTCTAAATTTTTACTAAGCGTCCTATATAAAAGCGACTCGCGCGACTATCGCTTTTAAATAGAACGCGGCCTTACACAATTATTTACTAAATGGAATTAGTATCACATTCATCAATATTTATAAGGTTTCAAATTTATATCACTCCACTTTTTCCAACAAATTACTGTTGGATAATAAAATTATTATTGAAAATTATCGACGTGAATTTAGCATATATATTAAAAAAAAAAAACTTCTTTAAACATCTTTACTAAAATATCGGGATAAAGTATTCAAATGTTAAATCAAAGCGCTCAATTTCTAAGTGGTATACAAATTGACATCCACAGGTACACAGGTTTACTGATCCAATTGTTTACATATTTTAGAACAGATCCTACCACTTCCAACTAGCTAACAATCTCCTTTTTATTTATATTGGTCACAAAAGCTGAGACGGATTTTTAAATAAAATAAAAAACTCACCCTGTATAAGAGCCACCGTTTTTTTTTTTTTTGAAAAACCCAGTTTGTGTGTGAGTTAAAAAGTTGCTAAAAAACATCAGTTGATTAATGGACGACCCCCATGACCGGCAATAACAGCTGTGACCATATTTTGTAACACCACAAAATACTATATTTTAAGTTTTTTATGTTGATTTTTTTTTTAGTTTACTCTCCTAGTCTCTCTATTGTGTGTGATCTCTGGCCGCATATACTCTTATTACTGACATAATTATAATAATAAATATTACAGGAAATGCTAACTAAGGAGGAGCTAGAAGACAACGTGACGGACCAGACGCATCACATTGTGGTTCCGTCGTACTCGGCGTGGTTCGACTATAACTCTATACACACCATCGAAAAACGCGCACTGCCGGAGTTCTTCAATGGAAAGAACAAGTCCAAGACGCCCGAGATTTATCTCGCTTACAGGTATATATATTTTTTTTTACACCATGGTTGACCCCTTGAAAATGGATCGTGTCATGGTATGGACATGAATCATGCCGCATGATGTAATGCGGCGGAATGAGGAAATGTTTGGCTATAAATGTTGATGCGTAGAGTAGGGGAAGACCAATGAAACGATGAATGGACTGTAAAAGATGATATCTTGTCGACTATTAGATGATGACTAGTAGAGAAGTATGGAAGACGAGATTGCGCCGACCCCAAATAATTTGGGAAAACGGCAAGAGAATGATGGCGGCAATGGTTGACCCCTTGACTACTTTGGTCATCTGCATACAGTTTACATACTTCTCCCAGTTTCTAATTTCGAAAAAAAATACAATCTGTTTTTTTTATTTTCTTCAGAAATTTTATGATAGACACATACCGCCTGAATCCAACCGAGTATCTGACTAGCACAGCGTGTCGGCGCAACTTGGCAGGAGATGTCTGCGCTATAATGCGCGTGCACGGCTTCCTCGAGCAGTGGGGCCTTATAAACTATCAGGTGAGAACATTTTAAACATTGAATGTGTTACAATGTCAATGACAAAAAACAAAAAAATCCCTCGAGGTCGCGTCCAAATAGTAATTATAGAAAGTGATCGTCTCGTTCATATGTAATTTTTTTTTCGGAAAACCAGAGGGTGCCCTCTGTCTGCGCCACCACGTGTTCCGGTTCACTGACATTGACATGAGAACGCGACGATCGTGTAAAGGCGCGACGATCGTAGGGCGTGCTGTTAGGCTCGAAGGGCGAATTTCACCAATTAAACTAAAACAATGACCTTAGGCTATATTCTCTATGATAGCGGTGAGCTGAGCCGTAGCGAGGGTCCATTTGTATAGCCTACCCCTCCCCCCCTCGCCCACTTCCCGCCACCTCGCCGAAGATCAACCTGTAGCGATCTGTAACGGGAGTCGGGTCCAAAAACCCGTTTCTTTATTTATGCAAGCTGGATCCATACCAATGACGCTTCGCATGATACTAAAATAATCATCAAAAGCGTCATTAAGTCATTGTAATCATCTTTTGCCGCTGCATTGCGCATGTGTGCTTTATCGTTAAATTGTGTGTATCAGTAAAAGTGTATCGTTTCCCAGCTGGAGGCGGAGTCGCGGCCCACGGCGATGGGCCCGCCGCCCACGTCGCACTTCCACGTGCTGTCCGACACGCCGTCGGGCCTGCAGCCGCTCGTCTCGCGGCCCACGCAGCCGCGACCGGGTAAGCACTCGCACTCATTTTGGCCCAATAGGGTGTTTGATTGTAAGCTGAAAGTAACACTAAGTGTTAATATTATTTCGTTTAGCGGAGAATGTACCAAAAGTGGAGCCTGGCCTGCCCAACGGTGCCGAGGCGGGCGCGGCCGCGGCGCCGCCCGCGCCGCCCGTCAAGGTCGAGCCCGCGCTGGACCTTGCTGCGGCGTCTGGACTCAAGCTCGACCAGGTAAAAAGATAACGGGCTTGACATTTTTAAATAACATACTAAACGCCGGTTTTCTCCGAAGGGTTAAAAACAGGAGACCTATAGTACACCTACGTATCGCCAGTTATGTTTTTAAGTCCCATGTAATAGGGGGTGAGCCATCAACCGGATACAAAACCGGATTCCAGGTTGCTACTGAGAAATCCTAGACGGAAAACCCCAATAACACTTTACCAAACCTGGGAATCAAATCTAGGACCTATTCACCAGTAGCGTTCCAACGAGGCAGTCGGCAATAAATACAGACGTAGACGTACATTTTCACCAACTAATATATGTATTAGTTGGGCGAACTTCACAGCATACATTACAGATACACGGTAAAGCCAGACGCTGTATTTTGTAGCATTGCCCCTGTCTGTACTGCATCCTTGTCGCTCCCAGTACCGCGGCGGCGTGCGCGGGCGCAGCTGGACGGAGCAGGAGAGCCTGCTGCTGCTGGAGGCGCTGGAGCTGCACCGCGACGACTGGAACCGAGTGGCCGCGCACGTGGGCACGCGCACGCAGGACGAGTGCATCCTGCACTTCCTGCGCCTGCCCATCGAGGAGCCCTATCTGCACGACGCGCAAGCTGGTACTGTACACTGTCTTCTAACAGCTATTAGACTCAAGAAAGCCTTGTTGAATAAGTCTTAAAATTACAAATTGGGGGCTTTAACTTAATTATTTCAATACTTAAACCCGAAATTCTAATTTTAAATCACCTTAAAAATGATTTTCGTTTGACAATTATGGTTAATTTTGAAACATCACTTTTTGTCGATGATTTTAATTACAGTTTTAGTTATGTTATTCAAACAACAAAATTGTTGGAAAGTGGTGAGGTGTAAAGTGAAAACCTTCTAAATACAGATGAATGTATTACTAATTCCCTTTAGTAAGTGACTGCGTAAGAATTTAACCTCAACCCCTAGTGTGAGTTTCTTTTACCCATCTCGACTTTACGCATCAACCGCGTTCGGCGCTCCGATTGGCCCTTCACTGGCCTTCACTGATGAAGGGCCAATCGGAGCGCCGAAAGCGTTCGATGCGTAAAGTCGAGATAGTTAAAAGAAACTCAGACTAGGGCCTCTGAACAGAGTTTTTTTACACTTTCCTTAGATACTTTTAGAACAGACCATACAACAATGATTATTACACAGTCAATATCTGCTTCGATGTATGAAAAAGTTGAAATCTTTAAAGTCATTTCTATTTTCTACATACAACTGTAAGAAACTTATTTTTTATTTTTTTTATACATTGCGAAAGTGTGACATGATCTACCTGCTGAAAACTGCTGAACGGATTCATTCTTCGATTCAACCAAGCTATTGAATCCGCACTTGATGTGGATTAAAACTACATCGCCCAATAAAAGAGTTGTAAACTTGTAACATAACATCACGCCTAATTTCCCCAAAGGGTATAGCAGAGGTATACCTGTAGTATACCTACATTTTGCTAGCTCTGTTTAAGGAATCTCGCGCACTAGACAGACGGCCTTGACTACAACTTTTAGTCGCACCGACCAGGTAAACTATAGAAACCGGCTAGTTGACCTTTGCGACCAAGTGTGCGATTCGTATCGGTGTCTATAGTTTATTTTATTTATTTATTAAAACTTTATGCACAAGTAAAAAGAAATACTGTACAAAGGCGGACTTATGCCTGAGGCATTTTGTATCAGTCAACCTCTTAGGGTGATGCAGAGACTGACATGACAGGTGCAACATAATTGATATACATGTAACTCGAAAAATAGTGAATACTAATTAATAAATAAATAGATACATTCATATCAACAAAATAAACTTAGACAGGAGAAATAACGACAGGTAGAGGAAAAAACGAATCCAGCAAATTATCGCTGGGATGATTCTGCCAACTTCTTACGCATATGTTCACGTGCCTTCACTTTAAATGATAAGCGACTAGTTGCCGTCCTGCGCATTCGCAGCGCATTCCAAAGAAAGACCGCCTGGACGAAGAAAGAAGAGTGGATGAAGCCAGAGCGGTGAGAAGGATATCGTAGAAGACGATTGTTGGTGGAACGAAGATTTTTACTATGGGCAGAGCTGTTCATTACTTATGTATTGAACATGGGAAGTCAGGTAAGAAGGACAAGTGGGTTTGTCGAGTATAGTAAACAACATAGACAAAGCCCTCAACTCTCTGCGCTGACGAAAGTTTACCTGAGGGGCAATTCCCGTAATTTTTAAGACCATTCACATTCGCATCTCATTCGCAAACTGTCAAAAACACAATCAATTTACCAACAGTTTTGACAAGTTTGACAGATTGCGACTTGCATGTGAACGTTTTTTAAGTACGAGAATTGGCCTTCTGGTCGGTGCGACCAAAAGTCGTGGTCTTGGCCGCCTAGTGCGCAAGACTCCAAAGTCCCATGTAATAAGGGACGAGCCTATTACCATCAACCGCCTGTAACTTATATTTATTTTATGTAATGTCACAGGTGGCGTGCTAGGCCCACTAGCCTACCAACCGATCCCGTTCAGCAAGACTGGCAACCCAGTGATGTCTACGGTGGCTTTCCTAGCCTCCGTGGTGGACCCTCGCATCGCGTCCAAGGCCACGCGGGCAGCTATGGAAGAATTTGCTGCTATTAAGGTCAGATCATACATATGTACATAAACTTATGCCTTTTTCAAATGACAAAAACTACGTAACGCCACCCGCTTCGGTACAAGATCATAATACTTGTAAGAACGAATTTTCTTTTGACATTTTTTGGCGTTTCAAAGTCAAACTATTTATTGGAAATTTTGAATTAGACCCTTAATTTGATAATTATTAAAGTAAAAAAAACGTGCACGGTCGGTGGACCGCCGTCAGGAACGACGTTCCTTCTCATGTATGATTTAAACCAAAAACAAAATTTTCGCAGCAGCCCTCTTGGATTTACATTTTTTTAAACCAACCGCCAACTTGTATTAAAATTTTACGTCACTATCGGCTTTAGCACACTCGAAAACCATGAAAACGATAACCAAGATGATTTTTTTTTAAATTTTCGCAGCGGCCGTCTTGATTTTATATTTTGATCTCACTATCAATTTAGCACCCTCGAAAACTATGAAAACGACAACCACATCGAAAATTTAAAAAAAAATTGCAACAACCCTCTTTGATTTACATTTTGACCAAATTTCGATAGAGAGAGAAAGTTTGAATTATAAGAAGATAGTCGCAAGTATGAACGCTTTTCCGCGTGACGAGCCGCGTTAAAGAATTTTGCTCCAATAAGAAAAAGGGGGATTGTCTATTCCCAAGTGTAGTTTCCTATTGAGATAAATTGGTGGAATACTTAAAGTTATGTTTTCTTTACAACTTGAGCAGCCAAATGCATTCAATTCTGTATTATCCTTAGGCTCGCTTGAACCAGAAATTATTGAATACATTAATTATTTTCGAGAGCAGTGGTGACCCAGTGGTAATAATGCCCAGATGAGTAGGTCGTGGGAAACTGGCGTGTGCTAGAACTAAGAATTCGAAGACATGTGCCATCTAACAACCACCTTTCGGCCCGCGCGGTAGTTTACAGCCCACTCCCGAAGAGAGGAGGCCTGTGTGCCAGCAGTGGGAACATTATAGGCTGATTGTGTGTGCTTGTGCTGTTTCTTTCAATTGTTGCAGTTGAATGATGTTTTAAATATGTCCCGCACAGGACGAGGTGCCCGCGGCCATGATGGAGGCGCACGTGAAGGCGGCGGGCGCGCACGGGCCGGCCGCCGCGCTCGCCGCCACCGGCATCGCCGGCACCGCGCCCGACCTGTCGCCCACAGGTACCTGTACCCTGCCTACTACTGGACACTGTAAGGTCTAAAAAGCGTATAACAGCTAATCTGGGTGCGAGCCGAGCCTTACCACCACTCTGATAGTCAAAATTAAAGACCCCCAGTTCCTCTGTGGTTGAGGATTCCGGAAGAAGCTCGCGTCCACCTTCGGCCTGATCAGATCATCGCTTACCGTCTGGTGAGATGAAGGCCAAGAGTTTTCAAGTTGTGGTTAAAAAAAAAAGGAAAATGTCATACAATTCTGGAACTTGTGGGAAAATAGACTGTCATCTTGACCTGGCCAAAAAATCATTATAGTCAGGTTAAATAAATCCTATAAATATTTGCTATCTGTCCAGCTGAACCCAAGAAGGAGGGTACATCGGATATCAAGGCGGAGCCTATGGAGGTGGAAGAGAGCGAGGCCAAGGTGAAGGACGAGCCGCAAGACGCGCCCGCTGTCGCTGAGACGGATAAGGAACCCAAGGAGGAGCCTACAGCTCAACCTGGTAAGTGACCTCACAGTACAGCTGGTCCATTCTGGAAAACCCTCACTGTGAAAACTTAGGTGATGTGAGCTGTCATTCTATCAGAGGCCCTAGTGCGAGTTTCTTTTAACCATCTCGACTTTACGCATCGATCGCGTTCGGCGATCCGATTGGCCCTTCACCAGTGAAGGCCAGTGAAGGACCAATCGGAGCGCCGAACGCGGTCGATGCGTAAAGTTGACATAGTTTAAAGAAACTTACACTAGGGCCACAGATTGACACTCTTGACAGCTCACTTCATCCAAGTTAAATTTTCACGGTGAGTTTTTTACGAAATAGGTTAGCAGGAGGTATGTCCCGTCCCCGTATCAACATCACGACTTGTTTTTGTTCGTAAGCAGAGACTTCGTGGTATTTAATAAGTTTGTGAAACGATTTAGGTTAAGACTATTTCAAACACGCTTTTCTAAATACCTAAAATAAATAATAATCGCTAAAAAGAATTACTCAATAACCTGAAAAAAAGGTTCAAAATATTTTTTATTCAAAGTATATTCGAATCCATTTAGCATATCACGAGAAGCTAAATTCCTTCATTTTAAATTATTATTATTATAGCAGCGTCATAAATTTATATTAAAAAAATACAGAAAAAACCGAAGCCCCAGCGACGGTAGACGCGAAGCTCCAATCCGCAGCCGCCGCAGCGCTCGCCGCAGCCGCTGTGAAGGCGAAGCATCTCGCCGGCGTCGAGGAGCGGAAGATCAAGTCGCTGGTCGCGCTGCTGGTGGAGACGCAGATGAAGAAGCTGGAGATCAAGCTGCGACACTTCGAGGAGTTAGAGGCCACCATGGAGAGGGAACGGGAAGGTACTTGCGGCCGATTTTGATAATAACCAAAACTGCATCATTAGATTTTTGAAAAACCAATACCATTTTTTTGACGAATATTTTTTTGCGGTTCGCGATTATTACTCATAAGTAGATAGAGTTAGCTAGGAGGTGATGAGAATTTTGATAAGGTTTTCTGCTTGTGGAAGCTATTTTAACAGAAATAAAAAATATCTCGTTAGATTCTTTCTTAGAAGGTCAGTCAACCACACGTGTCGCCGCGTCGATGATAATAATTTGACTTTATGAGCGCCTTTATTTCCTAGCCGTTAGGGCGGTTTACGTAATTCAAGTGTTACTACTGACGTGCGTTTCACCATATGAGAACCCGGACATGGTATAACTATAACTAACCAAAAAATCTCATTACAAATACAGGTTTTAAATATCATCGTTTTTAAGACATAATTATTTCTTCCAACTTTTTAAAACGATAAATATTTTCGTTCTTTGAAAAGAATAATTAATATATGTTCATGTGTCCCAGGACTCGAGTACCAGCGCCAGCAGTTGATTCAGGAGCGACAACAGTTCCACCTTGAACAGCTGAAGGCCGCAGAGTTCCGCGCGCGGCATCAAGCGCATCAGAGGTAAGTGAACTATACAGGTGTAAAAATACCCTTCATATATCCGTTATCTATGCATTCTAAACAAACTTAGTAACATTAAGCCAAAATTATTGCTGGGAAATGACTTTTATGACATCTATTTTTGGTGTGAAAAATCGCTGATTACGGCAACGCGCAATGTAACGTACGCAAAACATTGTGCATGAAACGATACAGGAGTTGTCCTGTATAAAGTTAAATTATAACATTTAAAGCTTATTTTCGTGAAAACAAGTAACTAAAACTTGGAACATTGATTACTTTGGTATAGTCCAGTAAAAAAAAAATTACGGCTGACGCTTAACGAATCCGAGAGTCAAATATACTCCATAGGTGACTTTCGGCTTCGCTAATCGTCTTTTTACACGACTGCACAAAAAGGAGTGTAATGTTTTTAGGGTTCATGTATGTATGTGAGTTTATTTATTCCACCATAACTTTTAAATGCCTTAAGAGATGTGGATGGGGTATAGTTACAGTCCTTAGATGAATCCCGAGTACCTACCTACATACCTTTTTTTTATTTTTATATACCTTTTTTTTATAACCTACATACTTGCCTACATACCTACTTTACCTAACTACCTACCTACCTACCTATCTACCTTTATACATACCTACCTATCTACCCAGATATCATCAAAAAGCCATTCTATACAGAACTAGCTTCCGCCCGCGGCTTCGCCCGCTTGTTATGTCGTAAAAAGTAGTCTATGTCCTTTCTCAAGCTCTAGACTATCTGTGTACCAAATTTCATTTAAATCGGTTCAGTAGTTTTACCGTGAAAGCGCGACAGACAGACAGAGTTACTTTCGCATTTATAATATTAAGTAAGGACTAGTAAGGATTTTTAAAGAATATTGAAACTTGGTAATTGTGATCACTATGTGAATTTCTTTGGTTACTACTGACCTCGCCCGCAGACTACGTTTAAATACGGTCACTAGGTCTATATCTCCATTAATCGGTTTAATCGTATTTGCTGTACAACAAAACCGATTGTTGTAAACTATTTGGGGAGCTGTGTTTACAAATAAAATCTTTTGTGTGACCGCGTTATTTGTGAGTAGATTGTAAACGTGGTTGTGGGGAACGAAAATCTTGAGTTTCAAGGTATTTGGGTTTTAGTTTTTTTTTGGGTTCTGTACTCCAAGTGTGCCAGACGGAACCCTATTACTACCTCCGTCCGTCCGTTCGTCAGTCCATCCACCCTTCCGCCCGTCCATCCACCCGTCCGTCCGTCCGTCCGTCCGTCCGTCCGTCCGTCCGTCCGTCCGTCCGACCATTCGTGCGTCCGTCTATCTGTCTGTCAGCGGGCTGTATCTCATGAACCGTAATAGGTAGACAGTTGAAATTTTCACAGATTGTGTATTCCTATTGCCGCTATAACAACAAATAATAAAAATTGAATATAGTTAAAAATAAAAGGGCGCGGCCGCCATAAAGTTTTTGATAAAAAAATATAAGTTCCTGTGGCATGTGGGGGTGTCATTTTCTAGAACTCATCGAGTAGAGTACAAAATTAAATATAATTTTTATTTATTTTTATCTTCAAAAATGTAGACGTAAAAGTTGTCAGTTTTAGACCATTTTTGTACGAGCTCTATCGCAACAACAAAGTTAGGAATTTGAAATCATGTATGTACCTTAAACTGTATTTAATCAACAAATATTAAAAACGCCGATTCATAAGGTATTTTATTTAAATATGGGCGATTTTCTACAACTGTAAAAAATAATTCACAGTATCATTATGACATACAAATTAATAGTAATTTTCGATTTTTAAATTAATTGTTTTTAATCAAATACATAATGTTAAATCTTGTACGATATGGTACGAAACCCTTCGTGAGCGAGTCGGACTCGCATTTGGCCGTTTTTTTATTTGTCGTTTTATTAAAGACAGAAAAAAAAATGGATATGGTAGAGTTGATTTCTACGCGGACGGTGTCGCGGGCAGAAGCTATTTAAATTTATTTTTGTAAGCATTGCTTACAAAAATTAGCTGTGAATTTACCAAGATAAACAACTATACACTTATGAGGAACTATGTAGGTGGAAAGTCCCAACGCCACCCGCGTCGTACTTTGCTTGCGCGATGCAGAATATTGCGTGACGTCAGAGTGATGCGTAGTTCGCATGTCGCGTTGTAGATGCCGCCACACTACTCTTAGCCGGACGAGTCTGCCCTGTTTGTCATTATCACATGGTCTCATCAACATTGTGCATGTGTCGTGCAGGTTGCAAGCAGAGAGCGGCGGCGCAGGCGCAGTGCCGGCGGCGGGCGCGGCGCCGGGCGCGCTGCCGGCGGGCGCGCTGCCGGCGGGCGCGCTGCCGGCGGGCGCGCCGCCCGACGCGCCGCCGGAGCCCACGCCGCCGCCGCACGCCTAGCTGGCGCCGACACCAAGCGCGCTAGCTTGAATTCAGAATCTCAAATAATGATCAACTTTTAAGGAAAAACACACTCAGTGTCATACATGACAAAGTTCAAATTCCATTTCAACTAGGGACCTTTTTATTACAAATTTTCAGTCTAAAATCAACTTAAACTACGTAACGCAAGAGTAGATAGTCGAGTTAGCAGCAATGAATGTAAATTATCTAAGATTCTAAATTCAAGTATTGTGCAGACCCACTGGTCGACTGCCGAAGTTTCGATCTAACATTCGTAGGATATAACTTAGTTATAAGAAAATATTATAAGTTTAAACTTTCAAGTTATTATTGATATGAATTAAGATATATGTGAACGAGTGATCTGTGTGAACGACGAGTGTGGTGTCAGATTGATTCGATTGAGTTTTCTTATTCATTTAATTGTAAGTGTACGTCCGTAGAAGTCGCTGCTATGCATGCATGTCTCGACGTTTTCAAATAAAAGGTGTTGAGTCGAATGGTATTGTTTCACTCTGCGCTGTCATTTTGTTCCGCGTTATCGACCCGCTGTTTACGTTCGCTTTTATTTGTCTACAAAAAGCCCTTTATCGCATCTTTTTTATTGCTTTGACATGTTTTGGAAACATTTGATTCACAGTTGTACAGAAAACAATCCCTAGTGCACTACTGCACGGGAGTACCGTAAATAATTTTATTTTAATTTAAATTTTAAGATATAAAATAAATAATGTTTTTGATAATTTTCTTGGTTTCTATAATTTATTATTCGTTTGCTTCGAATGCCCAAGAAGCGGGCCAAGAAACTCAACCATTTTATAGAATTTCTATGGTAAGTACTTGTCATTCTTGTTCATTCGGCAATATACAGAAAGTTATTTAGTGTCCAGCGAACTATTTGTGTAACCATTTTTCATAATCTTTTATTATTTAAATGAATCTTATTTTGCAATCAAGTTACTTCAATGCCAGTGAGTTTAAATTTTTTGCACAAAGGTGTTGCATTTTGTAAAAAACAAAAGTGATAATATCTATTCAATGAAAAACTTCACACGCCTTACCTAATCTTGATTTTTGTCTTAGTCCCAAGAGGCAGTCAGTTTCAATTCATTTTAATTTGACTTTCAAGTTGGATTGTGCAATAAATTGTTAAATACGATGACTGACGATTTACCACGGACTGTCGTAGCCCGGATTGTCTCATAGTTGATTTAGGTAGCAATTGTTGAAAGTAATCAGCATACGTTTTATAAATAATGACTTGGTTTTTAATCACAACGTGAGACAACTCTCGGCATCGTGGCACAAATATCACGACTGCAACATTTGACGTCATAAATGGTGTAGTTTTATGTATTAATAAAGGTTAGTACATTAATTGTTAATGCATAACTATAAAGTAAATAATGTGAGCGCAAATGGCTCAACCATCAAGGTGTTGGATTTTGAAGCTCTGGCTATAAGGTCTCGGGTATGTATAATATATTATGCTAAATAAATTAATAAGTATACAACCATTAGGTATCGTCGCATGACAATCCAGGTACGCCCGCGCTGTTCACGCACGGAGAAAGTCCGGTGTGGGACCCCGAGTTGCAGAGTTTGTACTTTGTGGACGTCAAAGAAAACAACGTGCTTCGACTTGACTACGTGTCCGGAAAGATTTATACCAAGCATATAAGTAAGTTTTAAAGGATCAAAGTTATTTCTTATAACCCCATAATGACTCTTCTGCCCCATCATCCGTATTACGAGTCGAACAATCAACCTTCAGACTCGGTATGACATGGAAGTGAGAGAAAATTTCATAATCGCTTTGCAAACGAATTGAAGATCACAGTACCTATCCTATTGACGCACCGGAGATATTCCTCTCATTCCGTGTTGCTGAGAAATAATAACGTAGTAATAACAATCTGTTTCACTTTAACAGTCCAACGAAATTCATTGCGTGATGTACGTTGTGGAGAAGACAAGTTTTTCGAATATATGAAGCATTGGATTAGCAATATACTTCAAAATGATTCTGACTATGATTGATTGATTGATTGTGTGTTATGCAATTGGGGTGCCAAATATTAATAGTTTTATTTATTTAACCATTTATGCACACATATACAGACAGGAAGATTAGAAATGAACAGAAAACTACAAAGTTCAAAGTGGTTTGTACAAAGGCAATGCTTATTTCTTAAGAAATTTCTTCCAGCATACCTGCGATAGGGAAATAGATAAGAGATGTAGACAAATTAGTTATTTTCTGTGTAAAATAAAGCATAATTATTCTATTTTCTATCTAGGTATCTATTATAGTGCTGGGATGGACTAATCTGAGAGCGGAAAACCGGCATGTAGTCTAGTAGGGTAAAACGGCTGAACGGATTTAGATGAAATTTAGCACAGGTATACCATGACCTGGATTAGGACATAGGATACTTTTGATCTTGAAATTCGAGACTTATGTTGGTGAAACCGCGGGGCGCAGCTAGTACAATAATAGCTTATAACATCATATCATTATTCCAGACTACGGCGAAGTGAACGTTGTAGCCCTGGTGTCGGGCTCCCACCGGCTACTAATCGCCTGTCGCTCATCACTCTACTTACTGGACTGGAACATCGCTGGAGACGCGGCCATGCGACTACTGACCACAGTGGATGTCGGCCTGCCCGACAATGTTATCAACGAAGGGAAACCAGACGCTGAAGGTCGATTTTGGGCAGGTACCACGACAAGCGCCTATCATCGCAGAAACTAGTTCTCAAAAGCTTTCTTTAATGTTCCTGCTCTGATTTTCTCAGCATCATCATCTTAGTGAAATATTATTTTTGTGTAAGATTTCACTGAGAAATACTCATAACTGAATATGGTGCTCAGATTTTTATACTTCTATTTAAATACTTCTGCCGAAATTGTCATATCTTTCGGACTTAGTACGTGTTATAACGCGAATGAAAGGGACTTGGGGTCAAATTAAATTAACTAGCGAAATTTCGCAGACGAGATGGGTACCAAAAAAAAATTGTTTTTCTGTTCCTACTACTTACTTGGAGAAATCAGTTTTTTTTTTTTTTTAACTGAACGCCTCTTTGAAGTTTACACATCAAAACTATAAATCTAATATTTCAAGTAACCACGGTCTATTACCACGAACAACTGTAGTTGTCCCAAAAAAACATAAAAGATATTTTTTATTTGTTTTACCATGTTTAAATATTGATAACCATCACGTCTTCATAGTCGTTACGGGTCTTCAGAAGCCCGAAAGTCTGACAACCAGTCTTACCAAGGGGTATTACCCAGTAACTGGGTTGTGGAGGTCAAATGAAGCCAACCCCAACATACTTGGGAAAAGGCTAGGCAGATTGATTGACGTCTGCAGACTTTAGCTAACTTATTTCCTGTATGACCGCGCGCGGTACACCCGCGTACCAAAAACCATTGTAGTTAATTAGAATGTCCTTGAAGAATTTTAACCCTGTATAGTAGTCAGGTTTTGCAGGCTTTTTAACCGATTTAAAAAAGGAGGAGGTTCTCAATTGGCCTATTTTAAAACTACTTCCCAAAAAAAACATTAAAAAATTAAAAATAACTTTAATTTCGGAAGTCGGTGGCAAAAAACGAAAATTGAAAACCAAAGACTAGGAAGTCGGTTGTTTTTTTCAAATAAAAAGTTTTGTTGTTCAGTAGTTTGGGTAGCATCAATTAGTGACTAGTACTGCTTATTAAAACCTATTTACTGGAGATTTCATCCACCAACAGGAACAAAGGGCCCTCAAACAGGGGACGACGTGGTTCCGGACAAAGCGACGTTCTACAGCGTGGAACAAGAGTGCTTCACCCGACCACGCATACAACTGCGACCCGTGTCCATCTCCAACGGCATCGCGTGGTCGACCAACAACACAGTGTTGTACTATATCGATTCAGCCACGCAGAAAGTAGAAGCGTTCGATTTTGATCTACAGAGAGGAGACTTGAGTACGTATTATTATTTTCTTGTTTAATTTTCATAGATAAATATGGATTTGCGCCACCTAGTTTGTCGATGCAGCTCTTGAGTGGCCTATGTACTGTAATGGACTACTTCAGGGGCCGTATTATGAAGTATTAATGCCATTATTTTCAGAGCGGCAGAGCGACGATAGGTATATAATAATAATAATTATAATCATTTCTCTATTTACGCTTCAAAGTCACAAACATTTGTGTAGCCCTGGCTCTTGTACCGGGAGTTCCTATATCACAAAAGGTCGCGGGTCATATTTTGATCAACATACGACCTGATACTGACCTACAAATTACAAAAAACTACGGGCGGAAAAAAAAAGTTATGGCGCTTTCGCCATAACTTGTTTTTTTCATTAAGGCTGGATAATGCTCAATAGAATCAGTATTTTATGCAAATGACAGATTTCTTACCTTTACATTGTTACACAGTAATTTGATTACATTATGACCGATTTTTAAATATATACGTCCTAAAAGTGAGAATGACACTGATCAAGATGTAGTGTTGTATTGTTTATGGTTTAGTTATAGACAATAACTCAACACTGACAATGTTTAAGTACATCTGTTTTAACCCAAATACATGAGCACAAGATTAATGGATCAATTTCTAGAAACGACAATAAATTTACACTCTGTTGTTATTTAGACAGCTTTAAACTACATAAACTACATTTATACCGATATTAATATTTTTTACTAACTCTTATGTTTATAGCTGCTCGCAGGACGGTAATAGACATAGCGGCCCTGGGGTATGAGGATGCAATACCTGATGGTATGACCATAGACAGCCGCGGGAATCTATGGGTAGCGCTCATGTTCGGTGGCACTGTAAGTGTAGCAGATATTGTCTATTATAACATAACAAGTATAACAACACGCTTGTAACCTCCGAGAGTAGGCAGAAGTGTATGTTACACCGATTTTCCCCAATTACATTAATAATAAGTTCCATGTAAAATGGGGCGGTTTCTATTGCGGGCAAAAATCCAGACGCCGGGCTGCTATTGAAAAATTCCATATGGAAAAATTCAATATCACTTTGCCGGACTTGGGGCTCGAACCAAACCCACGGTCAGCAGTCACACTGCCGACCAGTAGAACAACAAGTACTTAACTTATTTCGTTTTTTCTCCACAGATATTACACATAGACCCTGACACGCGACAAGTAGTGTTCGGTTACAAGCTGCCAGTATCCCGAGTGACGTCAGTGTGCTGGGGCGGGCCCAACCTCGACGAATTGTTCGTGACGACGTCGCGAGACAAACTCGACAGCGCATTGGAACCGCTAGGTGGCGCCATCTTCACGATACGAGGCACCGGCAGTAGAGGCGTCGAGCCGCATATGTTTAGATTCGATAATGCAGATTTTTACTGATCAAATTGTAATTTAATGTATAGTTAAGGTTCAATAAAGTAGTTTTGTTAAGGCTTATTTTTTTAAATCCTATCTTACTTATGGTTCATTAGGTAGTTTATTTTAAATGTAAGTAAGTACCTAACTCAGACCAAATAAAAAACCAAGACATAGCGCTACGAACAAAACAAAAACTAAACTGAAGCATGGCAAAACTACACCTCCGCTCTGTGCATACACGCTCTCGCACACGTACAATACCGCTAAGCTACCAGACGGGCCGCGCGCGGGCCTAAAGACATTGTAGTTAATTAGAAAGTCCTTGACGAATTAAGTGCATCCGTTTACGAAACCGGCCTCACGTCACTGTTGACAGCGCTCTGTGTTGGTTTTTTTATTTGGTCTGAGGTAGGTAATACTTTTATTATTACAATATTGTCATTCGTCAAAGCCATCTGCTAAACTGAAGTGACTACCCTACATAAAAAATGTACTCTGTGGAAGTGACAAGTGACTACAAATGGGTGAGACTCTTTTTATCAAGAAAAAACCTGCGAGAATACAAAGGACCTGCACATGGAAAACTTTTCGATTGATAAGATAATACGAACAAGTTTTTAATTGTGACTGTAGTATTGAAATTAAATAAAAGGTAAGCGTACTAATTGCAACAATAACTTACTTTTTTACGAATGATAATCAGCGAAAAGCTTTTGGAAAGGTTTTATAAAGAGAGACAAGAAAGTAAATACGTTTATTTAACGAAAAGAAAAACACAAACACAAAAAAGAACAAGTTGGGGGAAAATATGCGTCACGTCCACCCAAAACGGTCATCGCTCAGCATAATGCTGCCTATGGCCTAGAGTACCCACCTATGCCATTGAATGGTGCTGTTAATGGCCGTAGTCATACTCGGATTTAGATATCTGGCCGAGTCACAAATGGCCCGTGTATTCCGATTATGCTGTAGCCGTAAGTAAAGTACTTAAATACAATAGTACATTACTGTCGCGGCCAGCAATACGGGGATTGATGGACGATGGTGAAAATGAGGGCCGAGGCGAAACCGAGGCACTCATGCGTGAGTCCATCAATTCCTGATTGCGGCCAAGGCTTGTATAGTACTTTTCTCAAACAACGCGCAGAAATTCAAACTGAGTAAATTAAATAGAAATTCCAGAATCAATGACGAACAACTATCATTTTTCATGCGCCAATATGTTCATTTGTTTCTTCTTTGTTCTATTTGCAAGCCAATTCGAAATTTAAATAAAATCTTTGATAAGTTACCTCCTTGGTTGCCGTGTGTTGAAGTAAAAAGTTCGTTCCATTTTTAAATAACACGACAAATATGGGTTTTCATAGTAATTTATTTGGCCGCTAAACACGCCAGATATGGATTTTCATAGTAACTTTGCTGGCCGCATCGTCACTTGTTTTTTACCAGTACTTACAGCAATTATGATTTATCTCGAAGAAGGTTGTCAAAATAATGCTCCAATTTCCAAGCATGTTTGAGAAAATGTTATTTTAGGTTTTTGTATTTGTCTATTACCATTGCTGCAGTGGCGTATTAACTATTATCAAAGTAGGCACGTGGCTAGGGGGCGAGGTTACAATAGGCGCGCGCGGAAGTTTTTAAACAATAAAATAACACAAAATTGACGTGACGGCCGCCATGGCTCGCGCACAATGGTCCACCTTAAGGACTGAGTGCGGAAACCAAATCCCTAACATAGAACATAGAAGTGTGTAGGTACCGTATCTTACTTCTTCCTGCAAAAAAAACTACTGAACCGATTGTGATGAAAATTGGTACGCAGACAGCGGGAGACAAAAAAAAAACTTCTATGTATATACAATTTATGATACATGGCCGTAAGGGGGCGTCGTTGAAGTGCTTAATTGCCTAGGGCGCTCTCGACATTTAATCCGCCTCCGCATTGCTGTGAAACAATTCCTCGCTATACGAAGCTCTAATCTCCACCCAAAAATGATTTAAATAAAGGTATTACGTGTACATAATGTAGGTACAATATTAGATTTTTACACATGTTCATTTGAACGCTAATTAATACTAATGCTGTCCTACATGCTTTAATTACCTACGAGTAAATTAACTAAAAGTGGAACGTACCGTATAGGTGTTATGCATAGGTGAAACTCATTCTAAGACCTGCAAGCAAATAGTGAATATCGTGATGTTTTCGTCACTGTGGTCTGTTGTTGCTATTTGTAGTTTTTATTTTATTAAACCGGCTTTTTTATTTGATGTAAGTGTTTCGTAACTAGGTATAGGATAAGTAACTAGCTATATAGCTTATGCACCTAATTTCCGAATGAAGGACGGCAAACGGTGAAACTGACCGGCAGTTGGTATTCTAAGCAATTAAGAAGCAAGGATTTAAATATAGTATTAAAGCAAAATAAAGAATCAAAAATTTCTGAGAAGCAAGATAATTTAATAATTTGTCTTTTAAAACACATTTTTTTTTGTTTTTTTTTAATGTATGATAAATTAATAATGCGTCTAATTTGGGACAGCGCTCCTTGAGGGCGAGGCCTATTACTGGCTGGACGTACGACGCTTTGCGTGAGCTCAGCACATGGCCTTTGGCATATAATAGTATCTGCGTCTTAACCATCCTCGAAATCAGTCAGCCCTACCAAGACTTGTAGTGTAGCTATAGTGTACGTAAGTAGATATTTTACTTAAAAAGTACATCTAAAATGATTTGCACGCAGGTAAAATACTTAATATCGGCCAACTACAACATATTTGAGTACACGAACCTGACCTTCACTCACGGTGAGAGTCCGGTGTGGGACCATGCCAGCGGGACGCTGTACTGGGTGGACGTAATCAACCAGGACGTGCATGCGCTGGACTATGCCACCAAGAAGCATAAATCTAAACATATCAGTAAGTACCTGATGGTTAGGAAGTTTGGGACCAAGTGGGTTAATTAAGAAGCAACATTCATTTTATCGTCTTCTCAAGTCTTTCGACATCGTTCTCACATAAATTTATAATTTCAACATAAAGGATGTAGGTACCTAACCAATATTTTGGAGCAATATTTTTATATGGAGTTTCTTGCCTGTTCTTCTTCATAGGAAACTAGTACGCTTTGGAATAGGCAGCTAGCTTGATCTTTCTGACTGATCGACTTCTTGACGGTTTAAAAGTAACTGTTTATTTGAAATAAATGCTTTGAATTTGGGTATCCTATGGGGATCGATGATTGGGCGGGTCATATCAGGCAAAGAAAGGGTAAAGATGATGGATAAAAATACCGGTTCAAAAAGAATTAGCGTGGAAGACGTGGAAATGTACGATGAGGGAGGTACGAAACCCTAAAAATACAACAACGCAATGTATTATGTTCAGAAATAAATGACTTGTGACAACGCCATAAGTCTGTATTTATCGCTGATATAAATTTCAACTTGATACCTCCACGCGTTACTGTGAAAAAGGGTCTTAACAGACAGACACACGGAGGTACGGAACCCTAAAAATGGTCATACCATATTTCAGATTATGGAGAAGTGAACATTGTAATACCAGTACAGAACAGCGGCCGTCTCCTAGTGGGCGTCAGAAACGAGCTGTTTCTGATGGACTGGACTAAGCCAGTGGACACCGCCCTGAGGTTCGTGGCGGCTTTCGACCAAGGACTGCCAGACAACATACTAAACGAAGGGAAGGTGGACGCTTTGGGCAGATTTTGGGGAGGTAGGTCAGACTATATATAACTCTATCGTTTCCCAAGTCTTTTAAATATTCTGTCACGAGGCATATGAATTCATTAGTACGGTAGACAAAAGAGATAATCCGGTCAAATAAATTGCAACTACAGCTGAAAGCTTACCTAATATTATAAAGTTTGACATAATAATAATTAAGAAGCCTTTCGTTGACAGGATTTACAATACGGCCGATACAACTTGGCAGGTCTGAACAAAGGCTCTGCGAACTTTCGCGCATGTTCTCTCACTAACACTCACACCACATTTTGTCAGCATTTGGTTCCTAAAAAATGTTACTACGCGTCTGTCTGTCTGAAGTTCGGAACTGCCAAATAATATCGGCCGTATTGTAGCTTATCTTTAACAATAAATAATACTAGCTGAGCCCCGCGGTCTCACCCGCGTAAGTCCCGATTCCGTGGCAAAATCGGGATAAAAAGTACCCTATGTCCAACAGGACTTATGATAATTTCCAGGTCATGGTCTACCCATGTGCCAAATTTCATCTAAATCTGTTCGGCCGTTTTAGTGTGCCCGCTTTCACGCTAAAACGGCTAAAACGAAAACACTCACTTTCGCATTTATAATATGAGTTAGGATTAACAACTTATTCCTCTTCATAATAGGAACGAAAGGACGCCAGCTCGGTAACGAAGTGGTCCACGACGAGGGAGCCCTATACAGCCTGGAGCCGCCTCACTTTGTGCCAATAATACAACTGAAGCCAGTGTCCATATCCAACGGGCTAGTGTGGTCTCTGAATAACACTATCCTGTACTACATAGATTCGCTCGCAAGGAAGATTGAAGCGTTCGATTTTGATTTAGAGAGGGGACATATAAGTATGACTATGTATTTTAAACGTAGGCTTTAACCCCCTTATAAATAAACGCGGAGTAATGTTACAACTAGCATAATCTTCACAGTTACCATACAATTTTCAGGGTTCAGCACCGTAAATGCGTAACACACTATCAATCAGAATCTGAATGATTTTTTTGATAATCCATTGCTTCTCATGTTTGAAAAAATTATCTGCTCAGAAACGTAAATAATGCAATGAATGTTGTTGAACTGTCAAAATGAAAGCCATTGCTACTTACACTTTATTGTGTCACGCAATTACCCCGTTTATTATTAAGGTTTATGTGTCCATTGAAGTGGGGCGGGGCGGAGAGGTGCAAACATCTAACCCTTCACTTCTCCGCTCCAACAGACAGGCACCCTTAGAACTTTGTTTAATCATATCTGTTATTTCAACGTTTATGATAAATACCACTAATTATTTTAAGGCAAACGTCGCACAATCCTAGACATAAACGAATACTGGGATGACGATGTTATAGCAGATGGAATGACAATAGATGAAGACGGATTCATATGGATTGCTCTCATGTTTCACGGCTGTGTAAGTACCTAATATTAAGTACTAAGAGTATCGTAACTTTCAAAAAACAAATATATGTACCCAAATAAGTAGATAAAAAAAAAGGTGCGGTGCGAAAGGTCAGGTGCGTAGTACTACACGCAACCGACGTGCGCAGATGTATGAACATAAACGAGGCAAAAGAAGTATGTAAGGATCGTAGCAGGTGGCGTTCCTGCCTACCCCCATGGGAAGAAGGCGCGAGTTTATATTATGTATGTAGATAAAAAAAGTGTTTGTTACAACTTGCCGTTACATATCAAATGTTATATTATACCTATAATAGACTAAGGTGAGTGGGGGTAAGTTGGAATGGATTTTTGATTAGATAAACAGTGTTGATTTGAAACTGTTGTGAAACAAAGGGTTTCAAGTGAAATGCATAAAATGATGTTTTGGGTAAAAAAGTACAGTCAACTTGTTTCTATAATGTTGACAGACATCTTTTTGAAACTATATTTTATGTAAAAAAAGGTTAATAAAATTGGTCTTCAGAAAAACAATATGTAGGGGAAAGACGAAATGCCGAAGGGGTTAGATTGAAATAGTGACTAGAATCGTATTCATGGTCATTATGCATGTGTGGTGATCAATAAACCCTCTGCTCCAATAACCTAAATAGCTTGAAAATCTGTTACATTTAAAAATCGCTTGCTAAATGCAAGAAAAAATAATTTATCAAATAAAATATATCAATCTTACCCCGTTACAACGGCAGGCAGTCTGAGATTCTCAAAATATTATGATAGGATATTAAAAAAAAAAAAAAACATGCTCATGACTGTCAAGTCGTAGTCGGGTCGATAAACAAAACACATGTTTTCACTTAGTATCATGTTGCATTTAATTATAATGTAATAAAAATAGTTATAATGTAACCTAAACATCTACGTTACGACCTATCAGAATTGGAATCGCTTCGAATCAAATTTCTAATCCATTGCTTCATCAGTTCGAAAAAAAATCTGCTCAAAAACGTAAATAACGCAATGAATGTTGTTGACCTGTCAAAATGAAACCAATTTTACTGAATCGAAGGTTACGAAAATTTGTTACGCAATTAGATAGCAGAGGTGTATAGTACACCCAAATTTTGCCAGCTATGAGTAAAGCCCTATGTAATAAGAGACAAACCGGTCATTAATTTACACTGCCGGCTCTTACAGAGAGATTCCTAATGGAAAATCAACAACACTGCCTGACCTGGGCATCGAACCCAAGACCTTATGCACAGCAGCTGCACGTGCGACGACCATCGAGGAACTCAAATAAAATAATTTCGTAAAAAAATTATTTTCCAAAGGAAATTATTAGGTAAAATTAACAAGAACATAACAGTAGGTGGGTATACTTAGTGCAAAAAAGTAACCACAATGGTTTAGGAATGATTATAATAGAACATTATAAATTTAGGGATAACATTATAACTTTAAGCATGGATTCAGTACACGATTCTAGACACCCCAGCATAGACATTTTTCATCTCCTTAAAAAATCTACTGTATCATACATTTTGATCGTGTAGGTATTGCACATATGAATAGAATATCAGACTTTTTTGAAATCGACAAACCTTTTCTATGTCTAGAATTATGTACCGATTCCATGATTAAAGTTTTTGTTACGATGTTGGGGAAGGGATTCCACCGTGTATTTCAGTTTGAGAACCTCTGACTTTTTCTAGGAGTTTCGTAAACGGGATAAGATGGCAAGTTTTATATTACCATCTTAACCCGTTAAATTTTGCAGGGGAAAGTTTGAAAGGCACCGTAAATCTTAAAATACGTGAAATATACTAATCACCACTTTATAGAGCATATTAAATTTCAAATATATTTATAAATATCGAAACAAAATGTTTGTTACTCACCTGTGTAAGAAGATACAGCAACCGGGGTAAGATGGAAAAACTCAATTTTACGCGGGAAATGTGTCCGTACGGAAAATTGACAAAAAACACACGTGCGCTCTCACTTGGCGATTGACGCAGACTGCGGGGTGGGGCAAGACAAAATGGTGTCTAGAACGATATTGCCAGTAGTAAAAGAATTCCTTGATATTCGGCGTTATTGTATTTTTTTTATCTTTCCCCGTTTTTTATCTTACCCCCAGTCACCTTACTTACAATATGAAACAACAATTATTTCAATTCAGTAGTAGTTGTCTGGCGTTAAATCACACTGTCCTCGGTACTACGCGTACTGTGCCTGTATTTTTTAGAAAATATCACGTGATTATCCGAAAAAATATGAAGATTTCATATCTCGACAATAAAATTCCATGTAGTGCACGAGCGGCTTTAAATATAGTTTTGTTTTGCCTCGGATGTCACCAGACACGATTTTTTTATTATTGACTAGCTGTGCCCCGCGGTTTCACCCGCGTAGGTCTCGATCCGTGGGAATATAGGGATAAAACGTATCCTATGTCCTATTCCAGGTCATGGTCTACCCGTGTGTTCATCCTATCCTCTCTAGAGTAGGGAACGTCGCGGCGGCGGCACGGCGCGTCGCCGTCGTCGAACGGTTCGCGTATTGCATTTCGTGATAACTTCGAAATTAAATGTCCGATTCGAATGGATTAAAAATTATTTAACTGCTACATAAATACTCTTAATGTTAAAACTATTTATTTGAATAAGAACTAATATTATGTTTATAAAACTCTTGCGCAAATAATGCATTAATTTCGAACAAATTTGATTACCATAAAAAAGGTTATAGTGAATCAATCTTAAAAGATAGACATATGCTGTCGCGGACTTTTTTTGAGAACTTTTAAAGAGGAACAATTCCATCATACATGATATTTGCGTAACTTAAACCGTTTACGCAGCGCACGCAACGTAAGCTCTCAAAAAGGAATATTTTTTCCCGTTTTTGCAACATTTTTAATGTATGCTCCGCTCCTATTGGCCGTAGCGTGATGCTATATAGCCTATAACCTTCCTCAATAAATGGACTATCCCACACAAAAATAATCAATTCCAACCAGTAGTTTTTGAGATTAGTGCGTTCAAACAAACAAACAAACTCTTCAGCTTTATAATATTAGTATAGATTTGCTCAAGTTTGACCACTGTGATTTAAATCTGTATATGCAGACAGATTTAAATCTTTGGTTGTCTGTCGTTGTCCAACTAAAACGTTATTCTCTCTACAGATAGCCCGCATAGACCCCGACGCGCGTCATATAGTAGAACGTTACAAGTTACCAGTTACTCTCACCACCTCCCTGACATGGGGAGGCCCAAGGTTCGACGACCTAATCGTCACCACTTCGCGAAGGAACATGAAAGCCGACCAACTTATGGAACAACCACTGGCTGGTGCAATCTTTGTGTTACACAATATGGGAACGAAGGGAGTTCCGACGAATAAATTCGTTTTTAGTCATGCTGACGAATATTAAGTGTTTTAGAGTTGGACATTAAGAAATGAATGAAGTGTATGAATTATTGTGAAATTACGGTAAGAGTTTGTGATATCACGCCACGCCCTCCCATATGGCAGAAGATTGTTTCTCCCTTAGTGTCGCTTGTTGTGTTAAGGAAGAAATATCACTATAAGAACTTTGTTAATTTTTAGGAGGTGAACAACAATGTTTTTTTTACTCATTAAAATATAATTAATTAAAAATATGCGTTTCCGTAAGTCTACGACGTGATTTTTCTGTGGATTGCTTATTTTAAGATTTATTTATTCGTAGAATCAAACAAAAATATAATTATTAATGAAATAATTTATTAGAGCACATGAATACAACCAGAGTAATGTAACAAGAGACTGTATAACATTTTAGACTCTATCAATAAATAACACCTAAACAACATAACGCCACATGACAACAGCGAGGAGTGACTAGATCTTGTGACCACGTGCCAACATCTGTGACCCCGTGCCAACATCTGTGACCACGTGCCAACATCGTGGGAAACACTGCATCTATCATTTAACAAGATTCATTTTATTTTATTCAAAATAGTCGAATTTTTAAAATGTTTAAGTTAGCGAAAATTTTAATTCGATATATTATTAAATAGTAAAATTTTAAATCATCGAAAAGTTTTGAGATTCCCACCAAAATTATGTAAAGATGCGATTTTGTACAACGCTACTTACCATCTAACAAATAGATCAATTGCATGTGTTACAATAACTTTAATTAGGCACATTTTTTCTCATATTATACAAAGAATATTGTAATCAATGAATGATAAAAAGCTCTATTAAACTGACTTATACTTAACATATTAAGTTCTGTATAACCCATACGCACAGATACCTATACACACTTATGTATGTATAATTTGAAATTGCTTAAATTCCTCATCATAGAGGTATCAAAAGTTTTAATTAGTAGGAGGCTGGATAACAGATGTAGAAGAACAAAACTACTTGTCTGCATTCTCATTAAAAAAATAAACTTGTTGGTATTTCCTTTTCCCTTTACATACATCCTTTATTATAAATATGAGTCTACAAAACTACACTGGTGGAATATAAGTAGGTTCGTCTATGAGTATGACCTCTTCTTAAAAAGAGCTAACGGCAGATAAACAATTCCACTCCCATATCCCGGAAATATAACATCGCTTATAGTAATTGACACCAAACCAATCACCCTCTATACACGACTACACAACATGTAGAACAACTGTATATTATCTATGAACGGATACGTACAGCACATTCATACACGTAAACTATCTACTATTCGATATAAGAGCACTGGCAGTGGTGTGGCTGTCCAAATACTACGATATAACTCTATTATATTCCTTTATTATTTTAAAAAGGGGCTCGAGACGAACATTTCTAAGAGAACGCAAAATTCATGTATATTTTGCTTCATTAGTGCACTTTATGGCTGTAATATGAGGACATCTTCAATTGATTTTACACCAAATCATTAATTTGTATTTGGTTGCCGTCTGAAGCGAGCCCCATACCTTATTAAATGTTATCTGTTTTTAACATTCAGCAACCCAGTGAACACACCGAAATGTTACGCGATAACTTTAATTTTAAACCTACTTTATATCGATATTGATGTTTTCCGTATTTTTATGCCTATATGACTCTCTAGTCTCTATACTTCACATATATGTATATATTGCTAGGATAAGGATACCTACACCGGTATCCAGGTAATATAAGTGTTTCATATTTGGCTAGCTAACATTAACCAATAATAGTGTCTAATGTTTTAAATTCTAATATTGATAATATTCCGTCACATAAATTCCTCATTATTATTATTTAAGTAGAGAATTAATAACCATAAGGTGCAGCGCAGACGACAGACTATCCGTGACGCACTTTTTAGTCTGTGAAAATATAACCTAAGCAATTTTATGCAGTAACGCATACGACGCGCAAAAAGTCCGTGTTATATTGACGGATCGCGCCGCGAAAAAAATAGAACATTTGCTTCAACGCGCACTAACGCAGACGGCGCACACTTTTAGTATGCAATCTGCATTTCCATAGCGTCTACGTCCCTACAGTTCTGCTGACAGAATTATCGAAGATGTGCGTCGTGTGCGTTGAGTCTGCGTAAAATTCACGACGGACTTTTTGCATGCCATGCAGACATTTTGAGCGCCACAGACTCGATCGCACAAAAAGTGTGTCGTCTGCACCTAATACAATACAATATTTAAAAGATTAAACTTAATTATTATGAGCAAACTGTAGGACGTCGTTACTCTTAACGAAAGCATAATTTTATGTAAATAATAACGTTGCATAAGTAACACATTGTAAGCTAATTCATTTATATAACAATTAACAAATAATTTGATTAGTCTTACTCAGAGTCCATTGCTAATCCTGTTTATTTTAAAAGAATGCGTATTAAAATAATTATTTCACCAAACTATTTAAACGTTATGCACGTTAAAATAGTTGTTTGGTGAAATAATTATTTTGATAAAAATCACGTTTTTACATACGTTAACTATATTTTTCTTTTTTTCACCAATCCATTTTTAACTTTCAGTTTTAAAAATGGCAATAATGCAATCCTAATCATGACGAAAAATATTTAAATACATAGATTATAATTTGGAAAATATCACATATATCTACCTCTAACGAAACTATTCCTATAAATATCCCGCATAGAGACAGGTGTAATTAATCACTAACAATAATATCACCGTAAACTTAAGTATTGAATGAAACTTAGACTTATTTGGTCTACTTTGCCTAAGACGAGCAATCGTTAGCGATATGACCACTTAAAAGAAGTCTGTTTTATTAATTGTTAGCTCGCAAACTAGAAGAGCAGTGGTGGCCCAGTGGTACCGGCCGCGACTTACGAGTTGTACGACGTAGGTTGGAACCAGACAGGCGCTTTACTTTGTGTAAATAATTTCATCACCACTGCTCTCAAAACGGATCAAAGTAAATCTAATAAATGTTCGAATTAAGAGAAAACTCCATACAGACCACTCAATAGATATCAGTAGTACAGACCTTTAATAAGACTCGTTTCATATCAACATAATTATACCACTAGTACATAAAGGGGTTTATTTATAAACGTTGCTTAAAGTTAAGAGACGTTTAAATGTCCAAAATGTATGGTTACACATTCGCTAATCATTACTTAAATTTAAGTAACGTTTATAAATAAAGGGGTGTAAGTTACTTTTATATTTCAAATCGTCGGCACTGCCGCCTTCGAGCCCGTTTCAGAGGCTGTCTCATTCAATTCCTTGACACCATTCCTCTAGTTGTTTATACCCTGGGCGCGACGAGACCGCTCATCATATCAAACGTGTTACCGTCAGGTGCCACTGTGACGTCACCGTTAGCAGTACTAACGACCAGCCATCCTGCTTCGTCCAGCCCTTTTATTGTACCGTCGACTGGGGTGACATCTATCTCGCTTTTAACGCGTATGGATTCGCCACTGGAATTGAAAAGTTGTTATAAGGATTTTATAAAAGACAAACACTACCATCTACAATTTTACAACCACGGGGTTCACGGTTTTTCTTCGGAGAGATTTGTTATAAATTCTCGTACCAGGTGATACATTTTGTCTGTTAATTTGAAACATTTCTGCATTTCTGGCTCTTTCGTTATTTCAAGTTTGAGTTCACAGTTTACTTGATTAGGTACCTAAGAGCTGTATTACTGTAATAAAATAAATCAAATCAATCTGCATAACCTTTTCTCAACTATGTTGGGGACGGCTTCCAGTCTAACCGGATGCAGCTGAATACCAGTATTCTAATGAATACCATTTTTATTCCGGTATTTTAGTGAATATAATACGATTATTTACGATAAAAGTTTGACTACTAAAACGTCGAAATATAGTGACAGGACAATCATCTTCTTATCTGGATTTTGTCGGGAATTTTAGGCTATATCCGAAAACTATACATCATCAAATACTCACGTATGCAACCAATACTGGTAATACTGTTCCATGAAGGCATCAATCCCGCCATCAGTGCTCATGTACTCGAGGATGCGCTCGAGTTGCGAACAGTACCGCGCAAGGAACCGCTCTATCGACATCAGCGCTAGAGTCGTGCCGTGCGTCTTGTTGTGCTCGGCTATTATGTCGTTCAGGCATATCGTGGGCACGCTGTTAGAGATGTTCACACCCGTACCTGGTGATGAAAGGTTGGTAAAAGAATCTTGTTGGCACAATAGATTTGATGTAATTGAGTGCTGAATTCTGGTCGAAATTCATACCTTCTTCCATTCTTACCTATATTAACGTAGACTTCGTCGCCGACACAGTGCGCAGTGGTGATGGTACCACCAATTTTAACGTCGCGGCCGAAGTAAATGTCGTTAGGCCACTTTATCCTGTAAAGTAAACGATAATATTAGAAAAGGAGGATTGTGTTATTTTGGGGTGTATTATTTAGGACTATAGTTGATACCGATTAGTCGGTCAACCCCGATAAAATCGAAAACACGCCCTTTATGCCATATCATCTTTCACACAGTCCCTCCATCATTTCTTTGTTCATCCCCTTCTCTCATAGCCATCCACACGAAATCTTCGTCACTCCTCCACATCACATGCTCATAACATGACCATGACTCCTAAATAAAATGGTCAAAGTGAATGGTTTACCTAATATCCAAATGTTCATAGGCGGGTTGTGATCGTATGGCCCGCACGGCGGCTAGTGCCGCCGCGTGCTGCACCAGCGGTAGACACGGTGATATCTTGAGCCACACCTGGAACACAAAATTGTTGTTATCTGGACTGTAGGCCAACACGAGTATCTGGACTGTAGGCTAACGCGAGTGCCTGGACTAAACCTCAATGACCAGCATCCCAGAATTTAATCATACAATTGGTGGCGACACAAGATTTCAAAATGCTGCACACAAAAAAAAGATGTCTGGCCGTCGAGAGAATGCGTTCTACTAACGAAAATGTGTTTTGCGAATTTGTTCCTTATTACTACTATAAATTGTCCAACTGACAGGTGTCAGGAACGCTTTTCCTCGTCGTCTACGTCCCGCTCCCTCACTACAGTCCGGCGACTGTAGTAGATAGTCGCACCTAGTGAAGTAAAGAAGGGCTTATCCATAACTTACACTAATATAATTCGGTGAGCGAATGACTGTTCTGTAGTTGTATACTTTATTTTATAGTATTGGTCTTCACGAATGTATTTGGCATTTAACTGTTTTGAGATAAAAATAAGTGTCATGTGTAGTGTGCACTAGTTACCTGCAGCGACATGGCGGCCTGTCCGGGCGGCGAGATCCACGTGTTCCCGCCGCGCCCGCGCCCGGCCGCCTGCCGCCTCGCGACGGAGCCCACGCCGTGGGCCAGGGGAGTGCTGGTCACGTGCATCGTGGACGCCATCACGTCTGAGTAGACTACCAGGCGCCCGAGACTTGTCGATGTTAGGTTCTAGAAACCATCATAAGAAATATTTAGGTATCATGAAAATTATACGCCATTTTTTTTAAATTAACTGGCGAAACTTCACAGACGTGGGTGGTGGTGTTGCATCTAATAGCAATACAAAAAGGTTTCATTAAATCATAATTTCAAGGAAAAACGCTCGGCGCGAGGGCGTTAACCACGTGCTTAATTAGGTATTTATTTCAAATTCTGATTCTAGGAAATCGTTTTTTATATGATACTTATACTCCATTTGAAATAAGATTAGACATTTAAATAAACCTTTTTTACAATCCGTTCAACCGATTTTGACTTTTATACCGTAGGCATAAGGATGGCACTAAAAGCAAAAAAGTATTTACTGCAGCTACCGTTTTTCATGCTACCAACGCAATAGAAGTCAAAATCGTTTGAACAGACTGTAAAAAAGGTTTATTCACATGAATAATCTTATTTCAAATGGAGTATAGATACCTACTAAGTCTGTGAAGTTTCACTAGTAAATTAAAAAAAAAACCCTGTATATATGTAATTTGTTTTTTTTTTTTACAGAATATTGTAAATATGAGGTCTGGAAAAACGTTTTAAAAAATGCATTTTAGGTCCGTAAATACTCACGTCAAAGTACTCCAGCGTAGAGAAGTGCTCGGGGCACTCGTACACGTGTACTGGTAAGAAGGCGGGGCCGGGGGGGTGCAATGGTTCCTCTCCGCGCAGGCACCACTGCACGCGCACGTCGCCCAGCGCCTGCACGCGCGCGCCCTCCACCAGCGGGCACGCCTCCACCAGGCGCAGCTTGTGCTAGAGGGACGTACAAGTTATGAACGTTACCTATGTGGGTAGGGAACTAGCTAAGTTTGACAACACGCTCGGAATCTTCTGTCAAAATGCATTGTTTAAGATTGAGGTCTAGACAAAACCGATATCTACTTGATCTTAAATTCACGCACAGACAGACAACGCACAGCCGCTGGGTCTAGAAGCTTGCTTTGGACAAGAGCGCCTTATACCGAAAGTGCTTAGGAATAAGGAAAATATTTGATAATTCAACCCCAAAAGTGGGTAAATAGGGAATGAAAGTTGTTATGGAAGTTCGTAATTTTTGCCGATTGGAAATGCCATCAGGCGCACGGCTCGTACGAAGATAATTCGGTAGAAAGTTCTACCGCTCGCCATTTTTAGAATATTTGTACAGCCGGGAATTTAGTATACAGGCTCATATCAGACCTGCAGTATGCACTGATATTTATGAGGGGTTTGACTAATAATATAATCATCGAAAGATGCTCTGATAGGAAAAAAAACGCCATTGCGCAGAGACCGCGTGACTTGTAATTTTTTTACTTTTTCTTGCGACAGAAAACTCCGGGCAACACAACATGCAACATCGATAGAAAAAATCAAAGGTCAAAATATTCACAAAGAAATTAATGACGTTTAGCTTAATTGGTATTTTTTCACTAAGCACGGTTGAAATGTATGTAAATCGGTGACCGAAGCGATGATTTTCGATAAAATTCATATTGATTCTAATGTAATGATATATTTACTTCTATCGTTGAAATATGAATAGCTGTGAAATAAGAAGTGATTAATAATAATAATCAAAACTGTGAAAGAAATAAACATGTTTAAAGCGATTTGCGTGCACATTATTATAATAACAAAAACATTGTGAGCCTTATTAATGCATAAAATAAAAGCTTAATTTACTTGAAATATACATTTAGTTTTAAGAGTGAGCTTTATATCCATTTTAATAGTTTACTAACTTAAATTAAAATCTTTTATTCCGGACCTTATAGTCCATTTGGTTAGTATGCAAAAGGAAATGGAACAAATTCGATGGGGCCTAAAATGTTGCATTTTACTCCTTTACAAGAGCCCTAAAATGCTGCTTTCTTCTGCATAAAAAATGGTTTCTAAAATTTTGCATTTTAGAGCCTTATGGCTCACTCTTAAAACCGTGTGTGGTAGCATCGTTAGTAGCAACAAGTGCTCGTGAAGGTGCGTCTCACCGGGCATCACACGGTCACGTGGCCAGGGCCGGCCGCACGCTTCGGCCACGCCGCCTACCGGGAACACGTGTCACTATCGTATACACAGGGTGACATCGTATACACAGGGTGACTGTCATTAAGCTCATAATGACGGAAGCATTCTGTATTCTACGCGGACTTTTTTGTTTGTTTGTGAATGTGGTTCCCTATATCCCTATTCAATGTTACTCTGTAAATGCTGTTTTTTTTTTTTATATTAAAATCTAACAAACTTAACTATGTATTAGAAGCAAATCAATTATTCTTTGCGATCATTCAGAAAGTATGTATATTCTTTGGACGTAAAGAACAAGAACTGATAGTATAAGTAAATGAAAACAGAGAAGCAATGGAATATTTCCTACACTAAAAGTTGCATTAATTCCAGTTGATTGAAGTTGATTGGTATCATTAATGCAGCCTTGATATGCACTGCGACAGTGCATGGGCGCTAACAGTTGTTTATGAAAGTTTAGCTAGAATACACAATGCAGTATAATGACTCAGTGGTCTACCATTTCCTTGTAATGTCCCCAAATGACGGTGTTTCTACAAAGCTCAACGACACGTGACAGAACTCAAGAGTTAGTTCAAACCTAGTACATTACATCTAATGTATGCAAGTATGCACATCACAGATTATGTTTATCTACTTTTACTTCCTAGTAGTTGCTCATGGAAGACATTTATATTTTGATAAGCAACGGTTCGATTTTTTTTTAAATTATGTTATAGTGTATTTTTACAGGTCTTATTTAGTAAACAAACACGTAACGACAATCATGAGTTTTTGTATCAACCAAACACTATATTTAGGTTTTGTTTTATAGTAAGAAAAAACTACAAATTCCAACAAAAACTAGTTCGAAATTAAGCATTGTATTTTTTTTTTTACAAATTTGTATTAAGTACGTCATATTTGTTTACAAAATAAGACAGTAACGAAGAACACACTTTATGTGATTTCTAAGTCTAATATTTGAACTGGCCCATTAGATCGGAAGGTTACGGGTTATCAATGACCACGTGCGTTTAAAACAATTGAGTAACAGTTATTGTTATCCTAAAACATTAGTGTATCAAAATATAAATATCAATATTCAGCAATTGCTACATTGATGGTGATGCGAAATAAACATATACAGTGATATTAATGGAAGGGTAGAACATAGTCTTACCACATGGTTTCCTAAGAAGAATCCTCTTGTGTAGTCTATCTGGGTCAGTTCCTTGGGTTCCTTTACGTGAAGGCCGAGGATGTCACCCAGGATTTTGTGAATGATTCCTAGACGAGCCTCGTTACTTTTCATGCCTTCGTCACCTAAATAGTCACTTGGGTCTGCTTCTAAATGAATCTAGAAAAATATACAAAAATACTTTTGTAACAATCAAAATGCACCATGATTTTCGATATTTTATTTCATGGCTCCGATGGAGAACAGGGCGCCTAAAACAGCCACATTAGCAATTCCTCTAATAGCAATTCATTTCCTGAATTTCCAGCTATCATTAGCAATTCCTCAAATTTGATACAAAAGCAATTCATGTGTAGACCATTTTACGAATCGCCATAGAAAACTGTCAAACAGATGAATTATTTCGTAATATGAATCGCACGCAGACCATATTATGAATTGTCAGTTTGTAACATTTTACGATGATTCATAATATTTTCCTATTATGATTCTGCCAAAGTGACTGTTTTAAGCCCCCAGATTGTAGGTATGCAAAAATACTCTAGATTTGGTTGACTAAGTATCATCTTGTGTCAACAAAGATTTCGTTGCCACTCATTTACCATTCATGTTTCAGTGCTCTTTCGTCTCTCTTTCGATTGTTTTCGACACACAAAATCGACAAATCTGTCAAAAACACACAATCGATTTGAGATTTGTTAATTAGTTCTTAAGTCCTACAATAAAACCTGGCAGGTTGTATTGTATGTAGTATCTAGGTACATAACACATGCATATACTTGGTCACAAACCTGTGAGAAGATAGCAATGCCCCTATTGGTGAGGTCGGTAGCCTGCAGCAGCGAGGGCGTGCGCCAGGTCTCCTCTGAGGCCAACACCTGAATGTCCAGCTCGTGTCCCGGATGCCCCGTGTATTTGGAAGGTCTACACATAATGCTACTGATGTAGAACTGTTCGAATAGAGATAGGACAGTGGAGAGCCTATCGTATGAGAAAGTGGGAGGACCACAATGTGATTTGTCACGTTAAAGGTCAGAACCGTGACTACTGTGTGCTACAACGTAGCTTTGTATCGAAACGTTGCGACGCATATTGCAAGCGAGCTTATTTTTTCGTTATCGCTTATTATTATTTATAAAAAAAAAGAATAAAAAAAAATACATGAAAGAGGTCTATAGACATATTAGACATTATAGATTTTGCGAGCGATGTTGCGATCCTCCATTTTCTACTTACGGAATACTCTCTGGCACCAACACTACTTTTACAACTTGCGACGCAGCTAGTGTATTTACACATATTAAACTAGTTTGTTGCAGGTCTAGTCACAGAATAAATACTTTACAGATACTTCACTTCCTAAATTCAGCGCTATATGGACAAAACAACGTGGATACATAGTCCACGCTGTCTTGAATAAACAAATGTGGCCTTACTATTAAAGAAGTTTATTTCTCCAGGCATTGTTAAAACCATCAAGTATGTTTTTGTAATAACTGCCTAAATGCGTTCGTAATACAGTTCTTTCTACAAAACTGACGATTAGTCCAGTACTAAACAGTCCGTTTTGTATTAAGAGCATTACCAAAGTTGGAATAAAGTTTGAAATACAAAAACTGGCGTATCCTATAGTGGCGATTGTTAACAGAAATGATGTATCTGATCATTAATCTATGTCTAAAAGCAAATTCACTAGGCAACTAAAATAATGTGTTGCATGATCCGCCAGGAGACATTTCAATGTAGTTTTTGTGACAAATGGGTCAAGAATATTTTAAGCATAATGTTTTTTAGGGTATTGTGCTATAATACGTTTAACCACGTCATAAGTTGTGTTCAATACAGTGGATATTTATTATAATAATGTAAATTACATTCCTTGCATTGTGTTACTTCTAATCTACAATATAATCTGTATTAGCCATCGTCCTTGTTCAGCCACTCTATCAATAATGTACTTAGCTTAAATTGTATTATGCAGTCATGTAAAGATGTATAATAAAAGTAGTATATAGGTATGTAGGTAAACTTGTAATGTAACCAATGTAAATCAATATTATAGAAGGACAACACATCTACACACACACACATGCATTTTTTTTTACCAAACTCATATTAAGCATTTAAAGAATAAATTAAATGTTTTGTCGCATGTACTCCATTCATGAAAATAGCACTGCTTTTAAATCAAACACTAAGTCCCGCTTGCATCACGAATCACGAAATACATTAGGCGCTAAACGAATTTAAAATATCGTTTTGTTTCGGTCAATTGTCTAAAGATGACAGAGACCGAAAAATGCTATAAATCATGTTTGGCGCAAAACCTATTTAGTGATACAATGGTGTAAGTAGGCCTATATCTTAAGGCGTCATAACAGTAGTAGTATGTTATGACAACTTATGTTAGTAGGCGTATAATAGTAATAATGTGTCATAACATGAGGGCTGAGGATTAAATAACTTCTAAGTCAATAGTATATTTTGCGTACCGATACATATTATTTTCCTGACTTGCTCTGTAAATTGATCAAAATGTTATTTATAAGCACAGTATTTATTTAACAACACAGAATAAAAAGCAAACAGAGACAATGCGCGTTACAATCCGCAAAACCTGACACTCATAAAAACATATACTAATTGGTACTCCATTTGCTCACTACTCTGTGTTTGAAAGAAACACATATCATACACACAGAATGATAGAGGTATAATTAATAAAAGAAGGTCTTACTGTCTATCGCTTTCAGTGGAGAACTGTTTCTTGGCAGGAGAGGCTTGGTAGCAGAATATGTGATGCTTCATCTTCACAGACTTCCATTTGTCGTAAGTGAATTGTACTAGTTCATTTTCACGAACCTGCAGAAACAAATGCCCTCGCATAACGCACTAATTTCACAATAAACAAATACAAAAAAAGTATGATTATTTTAGGCATAAACGTTGGGTGTAAGAAATATTTGTATGCTTACTTAATTATTTAGCCATGTGTACCATATTGGTACTGAATTACAGGGATTCGATTAGCACATACATGCTCAGATATGGATAAATGCCAGCATTACCATATTACATTCTAGAAGCTTTAAGCAGCTGAACTCCCAAAAGGCGTGAAGTATCAAGTAGCATTGTAACACGTACCTCAGCAGTCTTATAATACGGCAGCACAGTATGGAGTAGATCAGAGCAGAGAGCGAGTAGTCTTCCGCCCGCCAGTAAGTGTGCCAGTAGCAGTGGCGCGGCGCGGCCGACACAGCCCGCCACAGCCACGAGCGCGGCACGTCCCCGCCACGCGCCACTCTCCAGCGCCTCGCGGGACACCACGTATAACGTATACCTGATATTTATTATATGTTACTTTAATTGGATTCTCTCGGAACAATAACAGCCAATTTCTTAATGGATATCGTGGTGCACATGCCAGAACAATTTCTAGAATTTTAACTCTAGAAATTATTCTGGTCGTGATTTATCACGATAAAGTTCTTCTATCGATATCAGCAGCAATAGTAGTCAAAATTGTATAATTTGACTTTAGGAATAGTAAGTATTCCATTTACTAAATACTCTGTGAATATAATGTCATGATAGATGTTTAGTGCTTTTGAGTATGCCAGTAAGTGCAAGTTTGCTATTGAATACTGCAATGCAACAATGTTAAATGCCAATAGAGTAAAAAAAAAGAAAAAAAACTAGGTTGAACAAATTGCAGTTGATTTGATATGAACCAAGCTTGTGTTAACTTTGTGAAAGCTCAGCATTATATCATAAGAACACACAGGACACTCACACTCACCTATCGCAATCCAGTACTTTCCTAAGGGAAGCCTCCAAATTATCTCTAGCTACTACACTATCAGAATATATCAACACATTCGGTGACTTCGTATTCACTAATGGACGGGAACTTTTCACAGATTTCGGCGTACTCTGATGAGATGTGGAACTCCTTGCTGCCTCTTCCTTAACAACTGGGTAACACTCTATATGGGACTGCGGCCTCTTTGGCCCAGTCGTACTAACTATCCTTTTATGAGTAGTTACAGACTTTATTTGACTAGATATGTTTAATAGTGAAGTTGAGAGTTGGCTTGTGCCTTTCTTCAAGTCGAGTTTTAAACTAGATTTCTTTGGCGTGATATTGTGTTGTATTTCTACTGTTACATTTTCAACTACCACTTCATTTTCTTCTGGCTGTGTAGAGCCCTCTGCTTTTGCAGCAGATTCTCTTATTTTATTGCTTTCCTCAGGGTTGTCTACCTCTTCTCCTGATAATGACTTGCCAGTGTTGACACTGACATCAGCTAAAGTGACAGTTCTCCTAGGAGGTGCTACTTCAAGCACTACATCTCCACTGCTACCATTCATCTGTATAGTATTTTTAGTGTCAGACTTGATATCTACAACTTTGGACAGTTTCCTGAGAAGGGCAGCATGTACTGGCCATTGGAATTCAGTTCGTGGTTGTTGGAGACTGTATTGGATGTCACTGCGGAGACTCCTCATGGAGGGGTCTGAAGCTTTGTTGGGCTCTCCTGATAGTTGGACAGCTGAAACATGAGATGTATTGAATTTACATGAATGGGTGATAAATATATAAGTACCTGAATACTTTTTATGCCACAAATCATTCAGAATTTTTAAATGAAATGTAATTTAAAAACAATGTATTTAACTCACTCTGTATCCTAACCACAGGCAGATTGTGGTCTATGACAAACTCTCCACCAATGAAGTTGAAGCCAATAACACTAAGATGTTCTATGTTGGTCTTCACTATGATAGCTAGGTGTGAGCCTGCCTTCCACGCTACTGGTTGACCCATTGACTCTAACTGGAATCAGATTAGATAATACAGAATATGTATCTATTATTATGTGTGTATATGAATCTTGTTTCCAATTGATGTTATTTCCACTTAAACTTATCAACTTTATATGAGTGAAAATAATGTTGATTTCAGAATTATTCCTACTATTGAAAAAACCATAAAGAAATTTGAAGTAGTAGTGCAAAATGAATTTAATGTCTGAGTATTAAATTTATTTTTCCAAAAACACATATTTGTTTCATATGTTTGGAAGCTAAATTGCGAACACAGGCTAGTTAAAATTGTAGTCATAAGAAAGGAAGATAAAATACCTAACCTCTTGTTTGTGCCTGTCAGAAAAGGTAGGACAGGTAGATATGGGAAGAGGACCTGACTAGTCAGGATAGGAATGTATTTGGTTATTGACTGAGTGAAAGGGGTAATAATTTAATTTACGTAATTATTATTATTATTCCTAATATTGTGTTTGGCAATGTTTATAATATGTGCATGTTTAAATGGGTTATTTAATTATATATGTCATCAGTATCAACCCAATTACACTGACATAATTATAGTTGAATAAATAAATAATTGCCACTATTTTAATGTAACCCAGATAAATAATTATAACACTTACAGTAATGATATCTTGTCCTGAGTTATCATGAGGTTCCATTTCACATTCAAACAGGACATCTACATCTAAATCAGTAATAGGAGACTGTTCACCAGAGCCCAGGGGCAGCCCATTGGAACATGACACCCAGTCATTGATCTCAATCATCTGCATCGGCTTCATGCTGCAGATTCGAGTGGCATTCGTGTAGTCCAGTAAGTCACATAGATATGCATTTTTTGGATTTGTGCACAGCTTAGAACTAAGTGTAGGAGTTTCTGTAAATTAAATTATTTTTTAGGTGTAATTAGGTGTACAAAAATTTAATAGTACATTGTATAAATGAGGTTATTTAGCCGGTTGATAAATTAAAAGCAGTAGAAGTAACTGTGATGATGACTTCTAACTTTAAGTCTTGTACTTTTCAGATAAAATTGAAACGGGTGACATAACTGTCTTGGTATGGTATTGGGCTACTTACCAGCTGCATTTTCAGGAACTTTGCAGAATGCGACACTAGTGTTACCGCTCAAAAACTCGAGTAGACGAGCTCTGAACGACCGAATGCGCCAGGTTTTTATAAAGGTCATAGCAATATAAATCGGTGTGAAAAGCATGGTAACAACGAGCACAACACCGTCACACAACCCTAACACAGCAGCATTTTACAGCGACGCACTAACGGACAGTTGCAGTCATTCAAAACTTGAAAGAAATTGGGTTATCGATTCTAAAGTCCATCGATGAAGCAAAAAGTGTTAGTAAATAAAACCGTTTATAATACACAGTAAACTAATACCTAAAGCATTGAATGGTTTTACACCTACGCAGTACACTTACGGCTACACTTTGTTATATTCCTAATAAATTAATTCAGAAATTCGATAATTCATTTTCAGTCGCTAGGAGTCAAGTGCGTTCCGTTTTCCTTTCGCATGCCAGGAGTATGTATTACGCTCACTGAGTCACTAAAAACTTGTAACGTGTTAGTTATAAAATCAGTATTTGTTAGTTAGATTACTTTTCATTAAAACGTTTAAAAATTTCATTTAAATTTATTATAATTATTTGAACTTGTGTTTCCAAATATTTAGAAGCGTGTAAAGCAACGTCTTTGTCGGCTGTCAAAAAATCTATCTACGTTCATGAAATAAAATGCGTTCATACTTAGAATTTCCTCCATTTTCATTGTACTTTTTTATGAAAGTGATGAACATGGGAAAAAGAAGCAACGAACACTAGACTGAAGTAAATGATGAAAATTTGGGAATCGGGTGCTTAGATAATTGTAGTGGTTTTCTTTCTGAAGTGCAGGTGGATTTCACTGCTTATCCTCTTTGGACACAATCTAGTTCATTTAGTTGTAATCGAACGAATCGCACATATTCACTACGTTTTCGGCCGTTGATGTAGCTAACTCGTTTTCCTGGACTTATTTGGTTCTATTGACAAAAACTTTAGTAGGCCCAAACATAATGCCCTCAGAAAAACCATTGACCACTGATTACTGCCGAATGTGTGCGTGAAGTCAATGTCCAGTGACTAGACTCAGTTATTAGGCTCTCTGTGTACCCGGTCACCCACTCACTGCCCCAGATTGAAGCTGGGACGACTCAGCGAGCCAAACGTCAAGTGAGCGTCGAGTTCACAGAAAACTACCGCTTCTTGTACTACCCAGACCAGCTAGTCACCGCCTAGTGTACGGTGATTAGCAGATCTACCAACAAAATAGAATGTTTCTGCGACTCATTATGCAACTCATACTAATTCCATTAGTAAGTAGGTGGTACTTATTTAGGTACCTACATATTAAGCACCATACCGCATTACCGCCCAAGTGGGGTTAAGAGGTCACGTAAACACCTAATATTAAGATTATTATAGTATGTATACTTAGGTGATCTTAATTTACACTCCGCGACACAGAGCACTAAATTATAATCTCCGCGAGCTATCATCAATGTTCATGGCTTTATGTATGTAAGTAAATGAGTGTGATAGGTTAATTACCTACTTACAATGTTCTTCTTGGCTTTCATTTACGGAAGGTACCAACCTCCAGAAACAGCCGAAAGCAGCCAAGGCTTGATGATAACCCCTCAGTTACTGTGAATGTTTTAAACGATTATGGATAGGATATCAGAAGGATGGGAAGGGCTGGAAATTTTTCAAGTCCGCTTTTTTATTATAAAACTACTTAGATTTTGCCCGCGGCTTCGACTCGCGTGTAGGTCAGAAATTATCCCACAGGAACGTAGGTAGTAGGTAAGAACGTAGAACGTAGGTAGTAGGAGAGTAGGTAGCTGACCTCGCATTGTACAGAAATCCTATACAATTCAAGATCAGCATAAACTGGAAATGTATAGCTTGATGTGTAGCCGTGTGTACCACCGGGATAATGTCCCAGCTCATGGGCCATGGTCTCCCTGTGTGCTATATTTCGTGAAAATATAATAGACAAACAGAGTTACTATAACATTTATAATAAGTGCCTACTAAGTATGGATTCTATTACCAACTTAGAGTAACCCTGAATGTAGAAATACCGGTCTGATGATGACGAGCACGTTCAGTAACACACACCTTTAACTAAATAGGAACTCCTGCTCACATTAAGAGTTGAGAGACCTTTAAACGTCAAAAATGTATGGTTAAACAGTCGCTAATCATAATTTAACTTTAAGCAACGTTTATAAATAAAGGGGTATACTTATGCCTAAAGCAATAGTACTTAGCGCATCATTTAGATATTATCGTATGGAAACTTATTATTAGACACCCCTCATTTAAGAATACTATCGCATTATCGTCATTCGTTGTCACCGTCACTGCGAATCTTGTAAACATCAAAACATTCCTTTATACTTTATTCCTTTTTACTACTTTATACATACCTATATGTATGCATATAGGTATGTGCAATAGGTATATGTACCTAAAGATACATTTTTGAAGTGAAAACTTCTTTTGGCGCGTTTAGCGATTTTTGGTAAGGGATAAACTTAAGCATTCGCGTCACCGACATGCTCGCGCTGTAGTGCTTGTGTCGACACCGACAGTCTCCTTGACTCTAACAAAGATTAGCTCTTTAAAGCTTAATATTTCGCAAACGGATCACTGAATCCAAAAATGGTTTTCACAAACTCTGGTACTTTGGTGTGAAGGAATTCTTAGCCGTGTTGGGTCTCGACGGGTATATTTTGAAAGCAAGTCGCATGTTATAAAAAAATTAGGGTGTTCTTTCACAAACACACCAGCTTGCATAATGAGAAGACCTGTTAACGTTAAAAGTTTAAGATTTTTATATATAGGTCTGCAGGATGTTAAAAAACTGATACCGCAGATTGCTTTTAGGCATTTTTAACCGATTTCAAAAAAAGGAGGAGGTCATCAATTTTTATTTTTTTTATTTTTCTTGCCTCAGAACTTTCGACTGGGTGAACCGATTTTGAAGATTCTTAGTCTATATAGATGACATCTTATTTGATACAATCACTGTTATTTACATAGCAGGTAGTGGTATTAGAATTTGTGTGGGGTAGGTACCAAAACTAAAAAGTAAAAAATAAAAACTTTTTACAAAAAAATAAACAACCGACTTCCAAAAAACAAAAAAAGTGAAAAATAACTTTAATTTCGGAAGTCGGTGACAAAAAACGAAAATTGAAAAGCAAAGACACCGACTTCCGAAATTAAAGTAATTTTTCACTATTTTTGTGTTTTTTTGGAAGCCGGTTGTTGTTTTTTTTGTAAAAAGTTTTAAGTTTTTCTGTACGAGGAAGGCATCATTGGTATTCTTCGAGTTCCCCCAGAGTAGCAGCCCATATCTAAGTAAAGAGGAATCATATCCGTGGTAAGCAGTAAGTGCAACAGCTTCACTCACGGTACGTCCAAATTGATTTAGTTTCTTGCAGATATGCTCTTTAACTTCCAGTTACAATGCTGGTCTAGAATAAGGTATTCACTAACTTCATTATTTTGTTTTCCTTGACAATTAACTTTACCTATAACTAAGTAAATGTTTTTTGTTTAGAATTGTAGTTTTGGACATTTATATAGTTATTTAGTTTTATTTAGATTTGTACAGAGATAATTGTTTTCAAGCCATTTTAAAACTTGGTTTACTGTTTGATTAAGGTTTTTTTCAAGATTTGTTTCTGATTTACTTTCATTTGTAACAATTACCGATATGTCGTCAGTAAAACGTAAGATAGCCAGTTCCTCCGTGATTGAGGATTCCGTGTGAAGCTCCCTTCCACCTTCGGCCTTCACTTACCATCACGTGAGATGCAGGCCAAAGGTTCCCCGTTGTATTTAAAAAGAACAGGAAATCTTAAGGTTCATAAAATATCTAAGTTTATTATAGGTAGGTACCATCAGGACCGTGAGCTCGCCATCCATTTTCAGTATCGGTTTGTAAGCTATTCATTCTGGTTTAGCTTGACATTGTAACTAATATGACTCCTCAACCTCTCGAGAGGAAACATACACGTCCATTAAAAAAATCTTAGTCATTATTTATGTCACGTGACAGGGGGTGAGATAACTGTCACTTCGCAGAGAGACATCTTCTCTCCACGTTATCACACGCTGCTATATACCCAGTAAAGCTCATTTCAGACTACGCTATAATATAGCGTATAGCATATAGTTCATAGCACAAAAATAGCGCTCGCCATAAATTTCCAATAATAGTATATACTCGTAGTATAGCAAAATGTGAACGTGTTCTAAATAAATGTATGGCGAGCGTTATTGTTGTGCTATGAACTGTATGCTATATGCTATTATATTATAGCGTAGTCTGAAATGAGCTTAATTACCATCCGCCTAATCTTTGTGCAACAATGTTGTGCTAGGTTTGTTGCCTGCTGCTATTATTATTATTACAGTCCGGCCGTCGAGAGCATGCGTTCTTGACACCTGTCAATTTCATACTAAAGTAGTCTGTGTACCAAAGATTAAATAAGTTTTGCTTTATTCCAAACTAGAAATTTTCCAATTGAAAGGCTCTTTGCTGAAAGGTGTCAGAGGGCCTAGACAAATGACAATCGCTTCGAAAGCGTTTCTTATGTATTTCTAAAACGACTTTCAACAGAATTGACTTATGCTTTTCGATAGCTAATGTCAGTCCTATACATTTTTGCCTTTTCCATCATCGTTATCGCTGATAGAATGTCACTTTGTCTAGGGCTTCAGGACCGCATTCTCTCGACGGCCGGATCACAGACCAAATAACACTGGCCGTTGGGTAAGTACCTTCCTACCTAATTCATGCAAAAGAATCCTCTGAAAAAAAATGCAGTAAGTGGGTAAGTACTTAGTTCTAGTCCTCTTTTTCTGGTGCAATAAGTTCAATATAGGGAAATGGTCTTCCAAAACATGTTTGTTTTCTTAATTCTTACTTTCCAATCGACGTATTAGTTCCTGTAGCAATCAAGCTAAACTGCTGCGTTCGATGTAAGACAAAGACGCACCTTATCTCATTCGGTTCCTCCATTTCACGCTCAAATGACTGACAGGGGGGCGCTGTTGATAAATGATTTGTGAAATGTATTGAAAAAACAAGATGGCAGCATTAGAATATATATATATATATATTAGTTCCGATTTTGCCCACGCACCAAAATATCCTTCTACAGCTATACCTACTTTGTTTTTCAAATGGCAAAATAGTAAACTTATCAAAGGGAACGTTTTGTGTTACAATAATGACTAATTGAATCATTTCATGATGTGATAATGTTAAATGACGTTGCCCTACCCACCAAGATCTGATAATTAATTATTATTTTCTTTTCGCCATCTTAGCTAATTGAATAACTGGTTAAAAGTAGTTTGTCTTGTGATGTTGACACACTTGACACATACGCGACCTGCCCTGATGTATAGGAATTGGATCATGCTAAGATAGTCTACTGTCTGATTGTTTATTGTAATCATAAGGTTTATTATAATCATAACCCATCGTCATTCGCGGCTCCACAACAGCTACAATCGAGTTTACATGTGGGCTGATGTGGGTGCCGTTCAGTTCAGGGGTCCGCACCACAGTTGTAATAAAAGTCTTTTGGTGAATATAAAGCTTTATGCGTCAGCCTGTCAATGGGGTAGCTGACAGAATTAATTAGACCATTAATTAGAGCATTATAAATTATGGTATTGTCTGGGAACAATTTTTATGGATCCGGCTGTTTTACTTCGTATACAAAAGCTTTAGGAGAGGCGAACACCGGCCGAAGATAGCTAGACGAAGTAACTATGCGTACAAACAAAACTATGGTTCCGATTAGATGCATGCAATAATTGGCGATACTCCTCAAAATATTCAGAATCTTCATACCGACCAGAACTTAAAGAGGTTGAAATAAGACAGATTGTTTGAAAACTGGCTGATAATTTAAAAGCCATGAATTTTTACAACAATAAAAAGAAAAAGAAAAATAAATGACACCTGCTATTTTTTTAGCCTGGGCAGCCAGTCCTGCTACACAATGTTTATGAAAGAGGTTGCAGTGAAAATAAAAACAGGCTTGGCAAATCTAAAAATGCAGCTGTTAGATACGTACCTGCCAGACCAGATAATTTGTGAATGCAAACGCAATCGAATGTTTCGGGTTTGTCCAAAAAATATTAGGTAGGTACCTAATTATTTATTTTTTTAAACGTACCGAACAAAGTCGAATGCAAAAGCTAAAACTAATATTTTCCAAAGGCGGGTATTATGCAAATATGCAAATAACAAAATACGTGACCGCCTGACAGTAGCTCAGTGATTACTATCACATTAAGTGAAATGCAACTCTGAATAATAGAAATTAAAAGGAGACTGATAATCGGCTTGTTTACGAGTGCTCCAGTCAAATGATAAAAGTACCGATGATATTTACATTGGCGTAGTCGGGGTTCTAACTGCGCTACGAGTGCACGGCCGCCGCGAGACCACGATACTGTGTGAACTGTAACTTCAAAATGGAGTTAAACTTCATAACAACTTTAATAAAACACGATGTGAATCATAATGTGAAACAGTGCTTCAAGTCAAAAAAGCCTTTCAGTAAGTAACTTGAGTTATTCTTTGGATTTGTTGATCTATTTAACATTTTTAGATCATATTTAGGTGTAACTATTTATGAAGTTTCTACATTATAAGTTTAAAACAAAGTGCTAGTAGAAAGTCGACACGTCTATTTAGATACTTAGGTACATACGAGTGTAACTTTTATACTGGCGCAGGAGTTACCTTTTTGAACTTTCAGGACTGACAGTTCAGATATGCCAACCGAAATGCTTTTATATTGCAGACTCGTTTGAGGGTTCCATACTCGAAGGTCCGTCCGTCCGTTTCTCTGTCAGCGGGCTGTATCTCATGAACTGTAATAGACAGTTGAAATTTTCACAAATTGTGTATCTATTTCTATTGCCGCTATAACAACACATAATAATAATAAAATTAAGATAAAAATTAAACGGGAACCATTCAAGAAAGGGTTCGTATTCGAGGTTTTGTGCTGTTAAAGAAAAAGTAGTACTTATTAAGTATTTTAGGGTAGTACAGAACCCTTTGTGTACGAGTCCGACTCGCACTTGGCCGGTTTTTTATATCCACGTTGGCAAGACGCTTTAGTTTTGTGCCGTACTTTATTATCCGTCTATTTTCATCTTGTAAGTAATAAACAATTTAACGTTAAAAACAATCAATTAGCTCAATACTGTTTACCGCGAGTGATTAATGTTTATGCCCAGATTATTATGTCAATAGCTCATTTGAGAACGCGAAACAGTTACTAGATAATAGTGCTTTAATTAATATTAGCAAAACATAATTATGCATACTTACTTAGATGAAGTCATTGAACTCCCAGATTTTGTATTTAATTTTGTTGTCTGTTTGCTCTGGTTATCAGTGCGTTGAAATTGATCTAATTTGGTAGCGACGAAACGTAACCAAATGTCATGTCGTGTCCTAAAAAGGCCACAGCAGATCATTTAAGGCCACAAAAGCTCGGTTCTTATAAATAAATAAAAAATTAAATCGTTTTGCTTACTAATGGCAGCTTTTGTTATTGCTAAACTGGGAAAATACTCGTAAATACCTTGATTCGTAAGCTAATTTTACCTGTGATAGCTACTTCAATATTGGTAAAGATACAAGTCTTAATTTTAAACATTATCGGTCCGTGAATTATAAGGGAGATCTAAAAAGTGATGCCCCATCCCTAGCCCTACCTTAGCCACTTATACCAAAGATACCAAAGGAAGAGAGACCCTTGTCCTTGTCAACAGTGTTAACGACAGGGGTATTACTGATCGGGAATATCTACTCAAAAAATATTCCCGTTCGTCCACACTGTGAACGAATGAAACTTTTTAGGGTTCCGTACCCAAAGGGTAAAGCGGGACCCTATTACTAAGACTCCGCTGTCCGTCCGTCTGTCACCCGGCTGTATCTCATGAACCGTGATAGTTAGACAGTTGAAATTTTCGCAGATGATGTATTTCTGTTGCCGCTATAACAACAAATACAAAAAAACAGAATAAAATAAATATTTAAGGGGGCTCCCATACCATAAACGTGATTTTTTTTCCGTTTTTATAGATAATGGTACGGATCCCTTTGTGGGCGAGTCCGACTAGCACTTGTTATATTTACCAAAGCGGTATTACGCTAAAAGTTTGGTATAACCAAATCCAAAGGCAAAAGATCATTAGTGAGAGGAGGGATTAGAAAGATGTGTAATTGAACTGATAACAGTGCAGAGAACTACCCATAGGGGTATCGTATTACCCAGTTACTGGGTTGTGGAGATCAGATAGGCAGTCGCTCTATGTAAAACATTGGTATTCAGCTGCATCCGATTGGACTGGAAGCCGACCCCAACATAGTTGGGAAAAGGCTAGCCAGATGATGATGATGATGAACAGTGCAGAGAACTGACAATGCTATTTACCGTCCGTCGATATCCATTAACTAATTATGTTACGTCGAATGAGATCTTAATGTTTGTGTTCTTTTCATTGCAGTCAGCAGAAAAGAAGAAGTCATGGCGATCAAAAGTAAATTCCCCACAAAAATACCTGTGAGTACTTTTGAATAACCATTAGTGTAGGTAATTGCTAAGTCGAGGCATGATTTAGTAAGCATGGTTGTTAGTAAAAAGAATAGGCATGGAACTCTATTAAACAAACGTCGGGTAACAGCCGCCCGGCCGGACACAGAACCAAAAAAAAGAACAGAATTCAAAATCTGCTTCCTATCTGGAAGTGTTTTTTTTAGCTATTTAAAAACACAGTTGTTTTTTTAAACCACCCTTTTTTTTTTTTTTTTGAGGGTGGGAAATCATCCAATGACTTCTCCCGCTCTGGGCGGAGCGGAAGGGCGTGTCAGACTTTTACTGACTAAAACCCACCCGTGTTCCTTCATTTGCCTGTTGCCAAGGTCCCGGTATCCCTTTCGGACTTTCCCGCAACCCTGGCAGGCATCGGTCCTATTGGACCCCGTCATTTTTGCTGACATCTCTTTGAGGCGCGCGTGGAACACGACGCGCCATCGACCCGGGCCTGGTCCTTATCGGACGGCGAGCTGCCCGTTGCTCGCCGTCCGCAAGCCCGCGCCTATGGTGGCCGGAAATCCGCCTGGGATTCCCGACGCCCAGGGCGTCTCCAACGGCGGCGGTTAGGGGCGTGAGGGCGCAAACTTTGCCTTTCCCTCACGCGTTCCGCCTCCTCCTTCGCGAGCATTACTGCTTCGCAGAAGGAGGTGACGGCTTCCCATGCCCTCTCGCTCCGTACCATGGCCTGAACCAGGGCCGGACGCGAGAGGTCACTGCCGCCAATCGCCTCCGCGAGGACACGGCGGTGCTCCGCCCAAGCAGGGCACACCTCAACCGTATGCTCCACCGTGTCCTCCGGGCGATCCACACAGTGGTGACACCCGGTTTTAAACCACCCTAGTAAAGGGTTAACGACACTTCGATGGGTTAACGGTTTTCCCATGAAATACTTAATTTCGGTATTTCTTTGCAGTTAATAGTCGAGAGATATCACAAAGAAAGAAATCTACCAACGTTGGACAAATCGAAGTTCTTAGTTCCGGAAGATATCACCATGTCGCAGTTTCTAGTAATTATTCGGAATAGGATAAGAATAAAACCAAATCAGGTAAGTTGACGTCCACGTCCATAAACTTCCCTGTGTTATCGCGAAGCCGTGGACGTCCACGACAATAAAAACGCCTAATTACTGGGGTTATCCTTTTATAGTTAAGGCGAAAGCTTCAGGGTAGCCCGCGAAATTCAAATTTTCTTACTTACTTTTTTTTTGCAATTTGCAGGTCACTATCAGATTGTATGTTGATTAAAATATGATTCGCGATTTATGGCTTTACAGAATTATAAACATTAGAATCAGCAATACAACTCTCTAAGTTCATATAAGTGTATTGAATGACTATTTCATGAAATCATGACATTTTTATGAACGATATGAAATTAATATAAAAATGAAAGGAGTAGTACTATACTTTTTTAATTTCCGACTGTATACCCGATTCTAAGTTGTGAGTTTTGTATTAAGAACTTTATTGCAGTCGGAATAAGGTCTGAAATACAAAAAAATGGCTGAAAGGCTGAGACTGGTTGATTTCTCCACCAATGAAAATTACACCTTAGTCTAGAGTCTTGATCTAGTCTAGCTAACGTCTAGTTCAATCTGGTTGAATGTCCACTATCGCCGGGTAAAAGTATCATTTATGTAGGTAATCCCGCTATCAATCAATTAACTCTGGAGATAAATTATTAATTAATTGATTTGATTATGTTACATGGTACTAAAGAGCAGCTCCGTTTGAAGTGATCCTAACGATCTGCTTAGCTAGCATAACACGAGATATCTGTATGTTTTATTTAAAGGTGTCTTTAGACGACGCGTAAAGTGCAAAGTGCAATTACTGAATCAAACAATAATTTAAAATATGGACAATTTATAATACCAATACTCAACCCCTGTTATAACAGTTTTTGCACTGAGCGTTTGTCTAGAGTACGCGATTGAATAGCATAGCACCTCTATGCTATTGAAAGTATATACCTACTCAAAAATACGTCGCTTAGACGTGGCGTTAGCGTCGTATTTACGCAGTGTCTACGCGGCGTTCCAACATGTTCGTTTGATGAACGCCTGCGCTGGAACAGCGCCTGTGCATCCTTAGGAAGTTATAATAGGAAATGAACTCGACGTCTGGATGTCCATAGGGTAAATCGAATCAGGCACTTTTAGCTGCTTCAAGATTGAACATATTTAATATTTTTGGTTTAGTATAATAATCAATTGTATTGTTTCAGGCCTTATATTTGATAATAAACAACAAATCAATGCTGAGCATGAGCCTCACTATGGCCCAGGCGTACGACAACTATGGCGATGAAGACGGATTCCTCTACATCACATACGCGTCACAAGAAGTTTTCGGTTATAAAGATGGTGAGCGTTTTTGTGATTTTAAATTATTCCTCCTTTACGGCCGAGATCTAAAAACGATACATAGCTAGGACTTGGACACATTCCTGTCTCTATCTTGCACTTGTAGTTTGACATTCGTGTGACAGTTACAGGATTAGGAATAACGCGTAGCTAAAGTACGTGGTAGGGAACGTTTAGAGATCTCGGCTCGCCTTAGTTAAGTTACTTTACTTAGTATAATTATTTTAAAGGTCGGAGAGATAATGTTAGCCATAAAATTTCGATATAAATAAAAAAATTCAAAGCGTGAGCTCTTATCGCTGAAATTAATTTTAGCCAACCTATATCTAACCGCTAATCTGCCCCACTCTGCCTTATCTATATTATTGTACATCGTTTAAAAAACAGAGTCTTTTCGTAAAAGAGTGTGTACCTACTGGAAAGTAGTATGGCTAGCGAATACCGCCACTTTTGATTTGACTTGTCTTTGCGATTTAATTGGATGCAGTAAAGTGCAAGTAATCGTGTATCGCATAGCCGGAATCTAAAGATCGAAGTATGAATTATGAAGATTTTTTTTTTTTTCAAAATACTACACAATAGAAAACGACGATTTTTCGGGTGACCTCGCCTTAATTGTGACTTTTCAGGAGAAGTTTACTTGAGATCTATAGCTCCTGTATCTACAATACTACAGACATTTAATGCGTGTGGACATCTATCAAGCGTATATACCTAGTCTAATTTCACTGGTTAAAAAACCACGTAGAAAACAACAGTCCCATTCTTATTCTGTTATCGCAAAATTGCATCATACGCCAAAATTAAAAACAAGAGGTTCATTATTGAACCCTAACGACTGGGTTTAGACGTTTTACTGTTTTCATGACATTTATACATTCTTGTATAGTTCTCAATTATACTTTGGCGTCCATCTCATCTAAAACTTATTTTGTTACAGATATGAACATCAAACAATCAAACCAAGAAGTTCAAGCAATTAGACATAGATTTCCAAATAAAGTGCCGGTAATTACTCGTATAATATATTGTTAACACCTATTTTTTCTTTGGTTACAGCCATTTTCTTTACTAACGATGTTTTTATTTGTCCAGTTATACGTAGAACGGTACTCGAGAGAGCGAGAAGTGCCCGCGTTGGGCAGAAACAAGTTTCTCGTGCCACAAGAGCTCACCATGTCCCAATTCCTGTACATCATTCGGACGAAGATGAAACTAAGAGATTCACAGGTAACTTTATATTTTATGATCTACCACCGAGATGCTTGCTAGGAGTACTTATTTATAAAGATCTGACGCAATTTCCCAACATACAAGAAATGCATTCCAAATGAGACTTTTTGCCAATGTAGGTACTTAGGTATATAACGTCTGCCTCATCGCAATTATTATGATGGTCCTAGCTCTATTTCGGCTCTTTCTGGACTTTCAGTCATCCTCGAGTTGTTTCGATAATATTTTTTTTTAACTTTTGAACCCTTGAATTCAGTGTTATCATTTTTGCAGTGTGATGCAAAAATCCCAGGCTTCCAAGTTGCCTTATATACGCAATAGGACCTCCGACCAATAACTAGTTTTCAAAAGTATTTTCTTCCCTATCAGGCGCTATACTTGCTGGTGAACGACAAAGTCCTCGCGAGCCACAGTATGACGATGGCGCAGGCGTACCAGCAGTTCCGCGCACACGACGGCTACCTACACATCACATACGCCGCGCAGCAGGTGTTCGGATGAACCATGTAAGTGCACGCACACTTTTAAGGCCAACGTAGATTGGAGCGGGCCGCACCGCAACGCAACGCAAAAACTACCTTCATCGCCTTCGTACATTTTCTAAGAACCAACGCACATTACAAGCGGGCCGCACTTTTTTGTATGAAAATTTGTTGCGCCCATTGCAGCCGTAATGTGCGCTTGGCTTTACACACTATCAAATTCATTCAACCATTGTGCCTCCAACTGGGCTCTAACTCTATCACAGAACTAGGGCCCAGGTGGCAGCCGTTCGCCATTTTGGGACAGTTAATTGGCCTTTAAAGGCATAGCTAATAATCATTTTCAACTGGATATCCATTGGTAACAATTTGACATTGACAGCGCCTTTATGTCATAGCAGTAAGGGCGACTTTCGTAGTCCTAGTGTTATGTTAGAATGTACGGTTAACTGGTTGTGCTGTTGTAGGTACTTGCAATGCTGAATGACCGTGAACTTCGAATTCTAGAATAAAGTTTTATTTTAGTATAATCTGATCTTTGGTTTAAACTCACGATAAGATGAGAATAACAAGTTTTTTCTAGCATAATTAAAGCATTGTTGAATGTGTTTACGTCCATAATTTGGGTCAACTCAGAGATAATTTTGAGTGCCAATAACTATTAGGTACCAACAAACTTAACATTATACTGTTACATATTTCTTGGTACTTAATACAGCTTTAAATTTCCGGAAATTTCGAAACGTTTATAAGGCTACTCAGATCAAAATCTTTATTTCAAAGCAAAACAACGTTTTTGTTAATTATAAACAAAATCCAGTCACAATAATGTTAACTCCTTTTCATTTTAAATACTTAATACAATTACTTAATTGTTTTTGAACTCGATACTTCGGTATCGAAGAACGTCTAAAAATAAAACAAAGAAAATAAAATGGTAACGTAGGTATCATAATATTGTTTAACCCTGTCCGAACGAGATCAACAAAATAGGGTTCAGCGTTTATTAAAGTTAAATGATCGCAGTCAAGGGTAACCAAGATAATTAGTGAATATGATCATGTCATCTTATGTTCATCAATCATTAAAACAAAGAGGTACCTATAAATAACACAATAACAAGGATTTTGCGTTGATAACGATAACATTGTGGTTGTGGATCGCGGTCCCGATGTTCCTTGTTTTTGAACGGACCGGACGTTTCGAGAAATAGTTGCTAAATGGAATATTTTTCGGCAAAAATGTGAACACTGTGTGTATGTTTATCTTTTTTTCGTGCACATGTTAGTGTGCGATTATTTTTTGTGAGCTGATAGCAAAATGTTGGTATGTACCTTCCTCTCCTACGAGGTATGTTCGAAAAAGAATAGCGACTCTCTTGTCCACATTTCTAATTCCCATATTAAATACCTACTATTATTTATTAGGTTCGGTATCTGTTACTTGAGCTCATCATGAAACAGATACCTACTGGTGAGACGGACGGGAATTGAATAAATAATATTAAATATAATATAAAATACTAGCTGATGCCCGCGGCTTCGCTATTATATACTAAAACCTTCCTCGAGAACCACTCTATCCATTGGTGAAAACAGCATGTAAATCGGTGCAGTAGTTTTTGAGTTTATCGCGAACAGACAGACAGACGCGGTGGAGGACTTTGTTTTATAATATGTAGTGATAATATAATAATATAAAAGACATGTTTTCCCGATCGTCCCACTGTCGTCGTCCCACTGGTGGGGCGAACGGGGATACACATCTTTGCTAACTGTTAACTTCGTTTAATATTGTTGACTGTATTTTCTGGCAATATTGAAACAGCTTGCTGTTACACATTATTTTAATTGTTCACTTGTTGTACAATTTACACGCATGTTGCAACGGACGGAAGAGGAAGAGAGAGATTTTGACAGCTAAAGATAGCTGTCAAAATCTCTCGCTGTGTAAGAACACAGACTAAAAATGTTACATCTTGTGTTGCCATGAACACTAAGGGTGCAAAATAGGCGACTCTAGAATAGGTCTATAGGTAGTATATCCGAAACAGGTCTAGAGGCAATATTAACATTCTAAACCTCGTGTGCAAATGTGCTAGAATAGCGCCCCCTAGTCTCGGTAGCGTATTTTGTCCAGCATGCAGATATTTTTTGGTACCTATTATGCCACTTTATTAAATACTGCAGTCCGACTGTCTAGGTATAATTCACTTTTAGCCTTGGATACAAGTCCTTAACAGGACCAAACAGATAAGGTGTGGAATAATTTGTTCCAGATAATACTTTGTCAATAGCAACGTTGATTTACGGAGGTAGTTAAATTGCAACAAAGTACTTTACTTCTAGAAAAACAAGTTCAGATTTATTAGACGTTTGTTTGCAATAAAGTATTGATAAAAATTATATTGTGTTATTAAATGCTGCAGTTATTGAAATCAGTATTTATTATTCTTAATATGTATTAATTATTAAATATTTATAATAATTGTGCAATTATTGTGTTTTCGATTTATGAATAGACGTTAATGAACTCTCGTTCAATGCTCATGAATAGATTATCTACTCAAATATGAATAAAACTTTTGATGGGTACTTACAGTCATTAACTTTTCTTAATGAATTTCGGAATACTATAGTACTATTCAAAGAAATCATTGATATTTTTTACCAATATCCTTCTACGGTATCTTTTGGCAATTCACCTTCGTAGGTACTATGTCATTGCTAAGGATAAAAAGATTTTGAAATGCTAACAATAACTAGTTATTTTCGTACAATTTACACACATTTTGTAACAATGTTTTTTTGTTGCTGTTTTTAGGTTTCCGTAACCGAAGGGCGCCAAACGGAACCCTATTACTCATAGCCTCCGTTGTCCGTCTGTCTGTCAGCGGGCTGTAATAGGTAGAAAGTTGAAATTTTCACAGATTGTGTATTTATATTGCCGCTATAACAACAAATAATAATAAAAATAAAATAAAGTTAAAAATTAAAGGGGGTCCGATACAGGAAACGTGTTTTTTTTCGGCGTTTTTTGCTAAATATTGTACGGTGGTACGGAACCCTTCGTGTGCGAGTCCGACTCGCACTTGGCCGGTTTTTTGTAGCTTTCTTTACACCTAACTAAGACAAGTATCCGCATCCTCATTTCAGTTGACTTTAAACTACTGAGAACCAATAAAATTAAGAGACTTCTATGAAAACAGATACTAAAATAAACCTAGTTCTATAAACAACTGATTACTAGATTATATAAGTGGAAACTTGTAATTGGCTTTATTCTACATATTACTTCTGACTACTCGAATGTATTAGCTGTAAGTTTTCTTAAAATTAATAAAATAAAATAAACAAGTATGTTATATATTCAGAAACAGATATTGATTTTGTAGATTATAACATGATAAGTAGTGAAACTCATAATTGTTTGCACTTGAAGCAAGTAATATTTAGAATCAGAGATAAACTTTGCGCTGGAGTGCAAGATCCGCTTGATACGAGTATGCCCACTACATAATACATTCAAACGTCATTTTATAACAGGTCGTCAAAATGATGAAAGTAAAATATTTTTTAAACAATTAGTTTCGTATTGGACGCACCGTGCCCGTGCACGTGGGGAGTTCGGGTTAGCCGCAGTTTTAAAGGGTTTCACGTTTAATAACATATAACTTAAAAAGTCACGTTGGCTCACAATATTTTGCGTCTGATTGCGTTAATGGCTAATTAAATGTGGTATTACTCTCGAAATGTTGAAGGTTTAAGGGCACACGAACTACTGGACACAACCACCACCGGTCGCCTCTTGCTGCGGCGTTAAGTACTGTTGTAGCGGGTGACCGCCGACGCGGCTTGTCTCTGGGCTACCGGTGGCTGTGGCGCCTGCGCCGGTGGGTCGTTTGCGCCTAGCCAGTCTTTTTCAAAAGTCAAATATTGTTGGCTAACTAACAGGGTTCGAATCGAACTCACAATGTTCGCGACACACTTTTCCGTTCGGGCTCATTGCCTTTCCCGGCCAATCAAACCGCATGATTCATAAAATACACAATTACTTTTTTTACAATCAATACGATAATTAATTAGGTCTGTAGTATAAAAATATCTTTCTTTCCGCCTGGGCTATTATCATTATCAGTCGGGCCATGGATATTATGGCAATGAAATCAATACGAGCAACGGAGGCTGTCCGATAATATTATCAATTTATCACAGTGCAAAAAAGTACTTGTTATTGCACCTATATCGAGTTACTTTTTGTATAATGGAACTTATGTAAATTCATTATGTGTCTGTTAGGGTGAATGTTCGGTTATCAACTGTTGCTAAGTGCTATGATAACTTTATCTCAACTACTAGTTGCCGCCCGCGGATCCGCTCGCGTACACGCTAATTATTTTTCTAAAATCGAAGTAGCCTAATTACTCCTTAAAACATCAGCTATCTGCCGGTGAAAGTACCGTCAAAATCGGTCAAGCCGTTTCGGAGATTAACCGGAACGAACAGACAGACAGACAAAAAATGTATACATTGTTTTTTTGTTATATTTACCGTGTATACTTTCATATGCATTTAGTAAAAAGCTGTTCTTTTGACATTACAAACAGACACTTCAATTTTGTTTACTTACTTACTTATTTGTAAAAAATAATTACATAAACATAATTAGTACAGATTAGTGAAATATTTAGTCATTTAAGTAGGTATTTAATTTGTTTGAATGCATTAGTAATCCCTAGATCACAATAGCAACAATGATCAAGTTTAGTATTTTGTGACAAGCCGATGAATTATAAAGCCTTGCTGCTAACGTAGAGTTTGAACATAAAAGTTTGATGAACCCACAATGTAGTTTTGTAGATAAATCATATCAATTATACAACATCCGCTGTCTATGGGATTTCTATATCTAACTGAAACATTAATAAAACCCTGATTCAGGCGTGACTTTGACTCCCATTACAAAAAAATACAATAGAAACGCGTCCAGTGCTCGGCGTTGCAACACGTCGTATACGGGTTCGCGACTGGTCAACCGTTATCCTGATGCATCGTTGAGAGGTGAATGAAATACGTGTCGATTTGCTACAGGATTTTTTATGACTTCTGAGGAATAGTTAAGCGGAGTAGGTTACTAAATATAATAATATCATATATATAATATCTACGTCTATTGTATTTTATTAATAAAACCGTCTAACCACCAAGCTTGGAAAACAAACTGGTTATCGCAGTATATGAGGATGTTGCTGCTCATAGTGCTCCTAGCGGCCATATTCCTACACAGATATAGGACATTGGAATTAAAATATAATAATTCCAATATTAATTATTATACAAATCAAATATAATAATTAATATTGGAATTTAATCATAATCTAGAAACATTGGTTCTAAACTTACTGCTAATTAACCGACAGAAAATAGTTTGACCTTTATAGAAATGTTACTAATTAGTTACTAATTACTATGATTTGACTAGCTTATAACCTGGCTGTTGTTTAGAAAATTGTATTGAATTTATCTTGAAGGTCATAAATGGCAAAAACACACTCATAATTAACTAACTACGACTCCTTATTTACCTAAAAAAGGTATGGAAACAATTAGTATGCCTACATACTCATAATCCAGAAGTAAAGAAATAAGAAATGAAATGTTTTTTTTGCTTTTTCAAATTCAAATTTTCAAGTTACCACCATACTGTTAGATTTGGTTTCGCTTAGCACAATCCTTACTATCCTTATTAATATTATAAATGCGAAAGTAACTCTGTCTGTCGGTCTGTTTGTCTGTCTGTCGCGCGTTCACGCCAAAACTACAGAACCGATTTAAATGAAATTTGGTAAACAGATAGTCTAGAGCCTGAGTAAGGACATAGGCTACTTTTTATCGACATACCACGCGGGCAAAGCCTCGGGCGGAAGCTAGTAATTGATATGTTAATGATAATCATCGTAGGTACAAAAGCAAAGCTGCTTAGGCATGTCATTGAAATTTCAACTTTATCGTCAAACTATTAAGTTATATAAGTCGTCTCATAAAAATCCTTGCCAGGCCCATAATGATATGATCATAGTAAGTAACTATTATTTAAATATTGGAAAATAGAAGTGCAATCAAAAGAGACAAAGGACTAGGAGGAAGTCCTCCCACGTCACAAGAACGCAGCAATATCCAGTCTATCCGTTTCTTAGAAAACCCTTAACAATATAATCCTTTTGTGTGAAAACGATACAGAGATACAGACCCACTGTTTACTTGTGTGTTCAGGAGTACAAAACGAACCTGTATTATTCCATAGCACACAGTTTGTGAGACAGAACATAATTAATGTCATCATAATAAGTTTATCTAGGGTCACGATGCACAAACATCCAGTGGAAGAGGCGAGGCCTGTATTTCTCTTTTGTTGATAAGGATCGATTTATGTGTCCCTTCCATTATTGTTTGTAGAGTGTAGCCCCCCAGGGCTTGTTGTCAGGGAAATGTACTGGCAGATACCGAGTAATGTTGATGACAGTTATTATTATTATTAATAATAATTATCTAATGCTGTGCAACTATTGGTTCGTTAGTACTGTGCTACTATTTATATAATTATGTTATTTTCGTGGGTTGTTATTCGTTTGTTTTCAATTAAAAAGTTTTCTGATTGGTTTTTGTAGTGATGGGTTCACAAAAGGGGAATTTTCTAGTGTTCTTATTATTTGGTGAGCTGATAAACGACTCAGAATGATTGTTAATGGACTGCAAATGTTTTAAATTTCATTCCTTCTTCCATGTATATTTGAGGTAACTTTTGAATATCACGTTATTTCCCAATTTTATTTTGAAGACCTTGACATAATAATAGTCAATGACTGTCCTCAATTCTAGGTAGTATTAGTTCTAAGTATATGGAGCAAACTTTATTGTGTAAGATCTAAAAGAATAACTACCAACTAGACCACTAAGCTAATTTATCAAAGGCATGTATTTGATCGAACCTCTAATAATTACCATTTTGCGCTCCTAAAAATATTATTGAACACTCTAATACTTATAATGACTGTGCCTCATTTTGTGACCCTCAAATCTAATAATTCCTATTACTTATGTAATTATTTTGGGATCCCAAAACCACAAAAAGCAAGGCAAGTATGTAACTGCGACCAACTGAAATAAAGAGGCTCAATGTCATTTGCTTTAAATAGGTTTTTATCTGTAGTATCTTATTTATCGTATATAGATTCCTTTCTATCTTGTGAATGTGAGAACGTCGTAGGCTTAGTGAACTGTAGACTTTTATTTTTAATTTTAATTTAAGTAATTTTAATTTTTTTTTTGTGAACTTTATCTGAAACTTTTTGAAAGGCCTACACTGTCCTCCCATAACTATTAACACTGTAATTCGAAATTATTGTAAAAGCCAATTATCTTTTAAAAGAGTAACCATGGAGTTTCTTGCCGGCTCTTCTCCATAGGAAACGACCAATTGGAACCGTGCACCTAGCTTCTGACGTTTCATAAGTGCCCATGTAGGCTTATATGAAATAAAATATTTTGATTTTTTTGATTTTGATTTTTGAATTGTTTAAAAAAATGTGCAACATAAGAAGCGCACAAATATTTTAGAGATTCATTAATCTAAAAAAAGTGTCCATCAACAGAAGGTCAAAATTTTTTGTAGAGGATCAGATATTTAATAAACAATATTTGCTTGTTTCAGGTACATACAGTAAATTGGAGTAAACTAATGTTCCTGGTGCCTTCTAATTATAAAGACTGATAGTATTCTATTTTCTTCCTATTGTGATAGTTCTAGAGTAAAGTTATATTTCTAAGTCACCTACACATATTTTGTATGGCGTGGAATGTCCAGACCTGCTGCGCAAGAGATCGTATGAAAGTTATGATGAACACTTAACTTTAATTACTCTAAAATGCTGTTATAATCATTTCAAAAATGAAATAAGTGCAATAAAATGTGGTTACTTTATCTTATGATCTCGAAAATATATCCAACTGTAAATTATTATTATTTTAAGGTTTATGTATTGTGTTTCTTCATATATTGTAAATAACGGACACGTAAAATGTCGTATTATGTATGTAGCTACAAACATCTGAATAAAATTATTTTCAAATATTTCCTGTTGATGTATCCATATATTTTACAGTCTAATATATTTTATTAATAATGTTTTGGTTTTATTTAACTTAACCTTTTTCTTCTAAGGTCTATTTAAATCCTTGTTTCTAATTGATGTTATTATCACTTAAACAAACATCAACTTTATGACCGTGTAAATAAAGTTGATTTTAGACTGACTAGTACCGTTGAAAAAGTCATAAAAAATATGAAGTTGTAGCGCAAACTGAACCTTATGGGTAGGCATTACAGTTGGTTTTCCTAAAACTCGTATTTGTTTACATGTTTGGCAAATAAATTGCGAACGCAGTATAGATCTACTACTCAATAAGGCCGATCACAAACAAACCCAACCAAAAGTAAACACAAGGTGTTTTTAGTATTCTAACTTTTACTACAGTATGACCAGTTTAAGTTTGCAGTCCACGGTGGCGCTGCTTGTCAAGGAAAAAGGCAAGAGCATAACTAATTCGGTACATTAAGTTTTAGTTCTGTATTTGCCGCCTGCACAGATAAGTTGGACGCGCTGTACTAGCTAGCTTCATCTTTCTGATCGACCCCTTGACAATTCAAAAGTGCCTGTACTTAATTGGTTTAATTGAAATATATGGTTTGAGTTTGAAAGTAAGTTTGTGCAGATAAAATTCCTATCTACCCATATTTCACCTAAATGGAAAAGAGCTATTTATAAGTACCATAAGTCATAAGATAATCAAAGTTTAATTAGCCTGACACCGTATGACCGTGTGACCGGGTCATGATTAGATGGCTAGGAATATTTCTACTCATTAATAAAACAGAAAACGTGAATATCGTTTCATAGATTTAACCCCGGTTTCTGCAGAGGTTTTCAATTGAATTAATTCAGAGTCAGACACACCTGTCAATAGACTACAATGGCTGTTGTTTATTTCGGACAACCTAACACATTTACCAATTTGACTGCAGATCTACTGATTGGAGATGGAGAGTAGTAGTGGCCCAGTGGTAACGGTGGCGACTTACGAGTTTTTGATTGTAGGGTCAATCCCAGACAGGCGCTTTGTGTAAATAATTTCATCACCACTGCTCTCAAAACGGTGAAGGAAAACATCGTGAGGAAACTGGCATGTCCTAGAACCAAAAATTCGAAGACATGTGACATCTACCAACCCGCACTGGGCCCAATTGGTGGATTACGGCCCACTACCTCTCAGTGAGAGGAAGCCTGTGGGCAGTGGGAAGATTGTAGGCTTATTAAGCTTTTATGAACATGACTCCTTGAAGTAGTAATGGGACGGTCATTCCTACTGCCCACTATTTTATACAGGGTTACTGGTAACTCGACGTATTCCCTGCAGGACGTCATAGTAGGGTTAAAATACAACAAATTAAGCCACCAAATGTTCTACCGAAATTCAGTAGTTTTTGAATTAGTTAAGAGTTTTAGTTTTTTAATGAAAAATCCCAGATTAAATCATTTGAAACCAATTTAAAAATGATTTACGGCGCGACTGTACTGAAATTTAAGTTATTATCATAGTTGACGCCGTAGCAGACCTTTGTTAATAATTAAAAGTTCAATAATGCCTAAAACTTTGGCAAATATCACTAACAAAACATTTAATTTTTTGTAATTTTTGCTATTACTTCAAAAACTAAAACTCTTAACTAATTCAAAAACTACTGAATTTCGGTAGAACATTTGGTGGCTTAATTTGTTGCATTTTAACCCTACTATGACGTCCTGCAAGGAATACGTCGAGTTACCAGTAACCCTGTATAAGTACAATACTTGCGATATTACAATCGAACTCTTTTTCATCGAACCCAAATACTTTACAATAAAACCATTTTTTTTATATGAGGGGCTTTATTCACCCATACTTATAACTTAGATATAATTATTATTCTTAAGTGCTACGTTACTTTAATGACGTCACTCGGTGGGCGAGATGTTCTGCGCGGCCGCCACCAACGTGTCGTGGATATCCTTGGCGTAGCCGATCTGAAGACGTACCGTATTTAGGTACTGTGGGTAGCTTAGATTTGATTCCTGGAATGAGAAACCAATATCGTATTATAGTCTGTTATTTAATCTCGTAGACCAATTTTACAGGTGCAAATGTCAAACTCCAAATTGAAAAAACAAAAGTCACTTGTAATGTCAAATTAGTCTACGAGATTAAAAAACAGACTTTAGCTCATCTTCATCTGCCTAGCCTTTTCCAAACTAAGTTGGGGTCGGCTTCCAGTCTAACCGGATACAGCTGAATACCAGTAATTTACATGGAGTGACTCCCTATCTGACCTTCACAACCCAGTAACCTACTGGGTAAAAGGATTTGTTAAGACTGATTGTCAGACAAAAACAAAAAAATAAAATAAACCGGGAACACTGATATACCTTGTAGCAAATTCGAGGTAACTTTAAAAATACCTGTAAAAAAAAAACCGAATAAATAGGTACCCGTATTGAATACCGGTTTCGGTCCCTGCTTGGAATTAATAATATTGTTTTTTTTTTTTTGAGTGTGGGAAATCATCATATGACTTCTGCCGCTCTGGGCGGAGCGGGAGTGTTAGACTTTTACTGACTAAAACCCACCCGTGTTCCTACAGTTGCCTGTTGCCAAGGTCCCGGTATCCCTTTCGGACTTTCCCGCAACCCTGGCAGGTTATTCTTACCCCTGTTGTCGGTCCAGTGTCGAGTCTCGACGGCATGATGGTCATAGGGAGGTAATGTGCTGCAGACTGCGCCTGTTGGATGCACGTTATGGCTGTGCGCTGTTGAAAAAAACATCATTATTATCTTGTCCATGTTGTTTTTGGGGTCGGCGCGGAGCAACGTACAACAAAAATTTTAAAATTATTATAAGATGAACCGCACGTGCAGATGAGCACGATCATTTTGCGCTGCATCAATGTGTATCAATCACGTGAACAATGACAGTAGCAATTGATCGTTTAAAAAGAAAGCAAAATGTAAAAAAAAAATTTACTTTAAAAATATTTTTTCTACTTTATATGTCGCCCAGTTCTATCTACTAGTGACTTCAATTATCGTAGTCATGTTACGTAACACCTACGTCAAAAGCAATTTAATTCCTCACCCATGTTTAACGTTTTAACTGAAAACATTACTGACCTAGGTTAAAATAACACCCTGAAACTAAGCACAGTAAGTAGCCTGTACTCTATGTACCAACCTATAGTTTGAATAGTGGATTAGTTTACATTATGTATATAAACAACATGGACACAGAGAGATAATGATACTGTTTACTTTTTAATGTATTAGATCGAATGATCCATGACATTGAAATTCTAGGTTGTCTAAAAAAACGACTCTACGGAGGGTAGTTCAGAGCAAGTACGCAACAAAATTTTCCTAATAACTATAAAATTTGTAAAATACAAATTTAAAAAAATACTGCCTCGTTTGTTTAGAGGGAGCGCTACTGCTGTCCTCAGCAGTAGCGGTTGCGCTTGCGACTTAGCAGTATTTTTTATGAGGTCCTGGGTTCGATTTCCAGTTCAGGCAGTGTTTATTGGATTTTTCAGTAACAGCTCGGAGTCTGGATTTGCGCCCAGTTGATGGCAATAGGCTCGCTCGCATGGGACTTAAACATAAATGGCGAAATGTGAAATAAAACGCTTGTTTTCCCCGAAGGGTAACCCCTAACCCTTCGGGGAAAACAGGCATTTGGTTATTTACAAACAAAAAAAAAATTGGGAGTTTACATCATCATGAAATTAATTCGTTTCGACCAAATAAAATAGGCATACGAACGACGAACCTACCTTTATTTAACACAGATCAATTTTATTTAAGTGTTCTACACTACAGTTTGAAATAACCGTGCGCCCGCCTCAGGGCAGAGGAGAGTACATTCAAGAAGATTTCCCAACGTAAAAAAAGAAGTATGGAAATTCTACGTCAATCTACTTGGTTTCTACCACTTCAACTCAGGTGTTTTTGTGAGACACCCGGTTTCTGTTACGAAAATTATCGACGTGTCAAAGTTAAAGTGGTCCGATTGACAGTTGATATTTTCGTTAACTAAGAGCCAACAAAGAGAGCAGTGGTGGCCCAGTGAGAGCAATGGTGACCCAGTGGTAACGGCTCCGACTTACAAGTTGTAGATCGTTGGTTCGAACCTGCGTAATGCACCTGTCTGGGATCGAACCCACGACCAAATGTAAATAATTTCACCACCACTGCTCTCAAAACGGGGAAGGAAAACATCATGAGGAAATCGGCATGTCCTAGTAACAAAAATTCGAAGACATGTGGCATCTACCAACCCGCTCTGGGCCCGCGTGGTGGATTATAGCCCATTCTCTCTCAAAGACAGGAGGCCTGTGTCCCAGCAGGGAACATTATAGACTAATTATGAATTCAGTAAGCCAATGAAATCACTTTATGCGCGCTTGCAAATTTGTTAACATATTGTTGTGTTGATTTTCGTTCAAGAAATCGATGAAATTTTAATTGTTCCTTCATAATGTCTTTTCTGCACCACAAAAACTCTAGTGAATGTTTAAAGTAGCATAAATGACCCTGTATATGACATGATGGTGTTGACGCTCGATAGGGAGTCACGCAAAGGCATCACTGATAAGGAATTGATAATAATAGTGATTAGAGACAGTTGCTGGGTCAAGAAGTTAATTGTTGCCCTTAGATACACAATATTTACTTCAACATGCACACAATGAAACATGATCCTGTTTATTCCTATCTGCTGCAGGAAATTTCTAGTTTGAATCCTTGGAGCTAATATTTTTTAACCGACTTTAAAAAGGAGGAGGTTCTTTGGCCGTTTTTATAGATAATGATACGGTTTTATGAGGTCAGTACGGAACCCTTCGTGCGCGAGTCCGACTCGCACTTGGCCGGTTTTTCCATTGTGATAAGTATGATTGATAATCATGTTTTCTTTACAGTAGAACATGGTGTCTCTTTGTGCCCTGGGACATTTTATAGGCACAGCTATTTGGCCTATATCCAGCAGAGGTCTGCGATAAGCTGGGTTGATTGATTGAAGCAATATATGTTCATCTATTATTAAATCATACTATTTGATAGTTTCCATGTGAGTCTATTAACTGCTCCCAAATTACCACATTTATTTTATTTCATTCATCCTTGACATAATCATAGTATTTGACATTATATACTTAGCATAGCATAATCAGCCTATAATGTTCCCACTGCTGGGACACAGGCCTCCTCTCGGTGAGAGGGAGTGGGCCGTAGTCCACCATGCGGGCCCAGTGCGGGTTAGTAGATGTCACATGTCTGTCGAATTTTTGGTTCTAGGACATGCCGGTTTCCTCTCGATGTTTTCCTTCACCGTTTTAAGAGCAGTGGTGATGAAATTATTTACACAAAGTAAAGCGCCTGGCCAGGTTCGAACTTGCGACCAACAACTCCTAAGTCGCGGCTGTTACCACTGGGCCACCACTGCTTAACTACTTAACTACAATTTAATTTTAAGTCTTTATTAGTGGCTTTTGTGGACATGATACTTATTCAATTTGTTACAGTCACATAATTTGGTTTAAATAGGTATTTTATTACTTTTTGATTATTTGTCTTTTATATAGATTCTTTTCTATTTTGTGAATGTCAGAACATTGTAGGCTTAGTGGACTGTAGATTTGTTGAACATCTTCTATTTTGTAAAGTACTTGTACTTGTTGAAAGGCCTACATTGTCCTCCATTGCCTACTAGCATTGTAATTTGAAAATATTGTAAAAGCCAATTATTTTTAAAAGAGTAACCATGAAGTTTCTTGCCGGCTCTTCTCCATAGGAAACAACCAATTGGAACCATGCACCTTGCTTCTGACTTTTCATAAGTGCCCATGTAGGTTTATGTGAAATAAATTGTTTTGATTTTGATTGACATGTTAATGCAAAGAACTTGTAATCCTATGATAACATGTCCCCAAACTTACCAGATGCAGTTCCATTTGATCACATATTGAGAAAAACTCTTCTAAATTCTTGTCAAATCTTGGCACTGGGTTGTCAATACCTTTCCTGTAATAATAAATTGGGAATCTTAGCATTTAAGCAGGTATTGGATGTGAAGTTGATATTATTCAAGTAACTAAATCTTACTAGCTTCTAACAGCGGTTTGCCCGTGTGATACTTTACAAATTATCTAAGCCTATGTTACTGTGATAATATAGCATACTACTTGTGAAAGAATTTTTTAAATCAATTTCATAGTTTTGAGTTTATTCATATCAAACAAAAATACAAATCTTTTCTCTTTATAATATTAGTAGTGTAGATTCATCTTAGGGTCTGTTTCAGTGTCTGGATAGACAGACACTGTCTTACCAATACGTACAGTAGAAATGCAACAGAATATGCATGAAATTATGTGAAAAATACATTAACCAGAACTTGTAAGGAGGTGGTGGAACAAGCCAGTTGTGACAGTTTTATTAAACTAAAATAACCAACCAGTGTCATGCTAAATTTTGATAGGTATTCCCATTATAATAATAAACATTATACAAGGTAAAGATATGTAAGCAAAATATTAAATTACTTAACATTATTTTTATTTGTTGAGCTATTGTGCTTTTCATATCTACTTTGTGTGATACTCACTGAGAGTTTGAATCAATATTATGGTTTTGATGTAAAATTTGGGCTGCAGACTTCAGAGTCATCTGAAAACAAAAAATTAAATAAAAATCAGACACATCTTTAGGACATTGAAAATTTTACACTGGCGCGTTATACTTACTGGTATAGACTCGCGGAGGGAGCCCATGAGAGTCTTTACTCTAGATATATTGTCCATTTTATCCTGCTGCTGCGGTTGTTGTGGCATTGCAGGTTGCATTTGTTGTGGAGATGGTTGCTGCATTATTGTGCCTGGTACTGGCATTTGCATCCCTACATTTGGTGTCGCGCCAACAGCATTCATAGGCACATGCATGTTCATTTGATTATGATTCATCTTTGATGATAATTATCTATGTATAAGTAATTTTATTTTTTGTTTACTCTGGCTGGCTGCTTGCTGCTTGGGTTGCAAAAAAACGCCGCTTGACACTTTCTTCAGTCTTCACGTCAAAAGTGACGTTCGGTTTTGTTGTCATTTGAATTTGAAAGCCACAGATTAATAAAAAGAATGAAAAATGTTCAACATTATTACACTTTTGTTCTCGTTATTCTGAATTAAAGATTAGAGGTGATCATCAGGAAACAAGTGATTGATTAAATATGATAATTGCATCTGTGGCTGCTGTCTATGCTAAAGTCATAGATTAAAGGCTAAAATGATTGATGAGATTGACTGAAAGGTGACGGATTCTTTGGAGGGAGGGAAAAGTTTTTGTTTAAATTGTTTGTTCGTTTGTATTTTATTTTATAAAATATCACATGAAAACTTTCAAGATATCTAACGCAACGGAATTATGGCAGGTATAGGCCGTACAGGGTACAAAAAAGAACTTAAATATAAACAGGATTATGTGGGGTTTTCATCGATAAAAAGTAATATGTACTTAAAACTCTATTTCCAGAGGGAAACAAGTCTTCCTGCGGTGGCATCCTTCAGCCAAAGCTTGGATAATATGTTGGGTACTGATGGTTTCCAGCTTGGTTTTATCACTGAACTATTGGGCTTGCCTGGCTCCGGTAAAACGCAACTGTGGTACATAAGCCTTCACTTTTTAAGAAGATATTCGTTATGCTCCATGTGTGGCAGTAGGTCTTAACAAAACTTGGAAGAGTCTCAGATCCACTAGCTAGCAGACTGTGAAACTATTTCCTCATAGCCATAATGTCTCAATACAAGGCTCAGGGCAACTCAAACTCAAAGCATTTCTTTCAAATAAACCAATAACAGGCACTTGAATTGTCAAGAGGTTGGTCAGTCAGAAAGATGAAGCTAGATGCCCATCCCAAAACGTAGGTTCCTATGGAGAAGAATGGGCTAGAAAGTCTATGGACACTTTCAAATCAAAATGAGCTTTATTGGTTATATCATTCATATTGAAATTATACATTTGAAGTGTTGCAGTAAGATATGCACATTAAAAGCGTTTATAATGAAATGATCAAAACAAAAAACAATTCAAAAATTTAAATTAGTCATGGTAGCTAAGAGACCACATTTGCAGGCAGTCCATGATTCAAAATAACAACATACCCCTGTGCTAGTTAGCCCCAAGAGTATTGTGCTCTATAGTTCCATATGGGGATTAAGACATCAAGACTAAATTATATTTTTGTTCTCAGCCTACAGTTGTGTGCATCAGTACAAATACCTAAAGAACTCGGTGGACTAGATGCAGAAGCTCTGTACATGGACACTAACACAAACTTCACCTTATCTAGGTTTAGAGGTAATTTAACATTAATTTCATTATTTTTCTACTTCAACTCTCATCTTGGCTTCAGTTTCGTCTTCATTTGTTGCTTTAATCTCATACTCTGGTATAAATATTGGCCAGTCAGAAATGTTGTAGTGAGCTAACTGCCCCAGATGTGCACGACATATTTATTTTCTTTCACTTAAGTGGTTTAAAACCAATTGCTAAAATTAAAAATACTCTTACATGCACATAAAAGAGAAACTATACAACCATAAAGTTAACATCACTTTCATAAATTTGTCTGACAGTACTTTGAGGTATAAAGTTAACATCACTTTCATAAATCTGTCTCACAGTACTTTGAGATACACAGTTAACATCTCTTTCACAAATCTGTCTCACAGTACTTTGAGGTATAAAGTTAACATCACTTTCATAAATCTGTCTCACAGTACTTTGAGGAATAAAGTTAATATTACTTTCATAAATCTGTCTCACAGTACTTTGAGGAATAAAGTTATTATTACTTTCATAAATCTGTCTCACAGTACTTGGAGGTATAAAGTTAACATCGCTTTCATAAATCTGTCTCACAGTACTTTGAGGTATAAAGTTAACATCGCTTTCATAAATCTCTCAGACAGTACTTTAAGGTATAAAGTTAACATGACTTTCACAAATCTGTCTGACAGTACTTTGAAGTATAAAGTTAACATCACTTTCATAAATCTGTCTCACAGTACTTCTGATGTGCCAAAAGTATGCCTTAGCTTATATAACATAGCCTTTACTAATAATAAAAAAATAGCCAATTTTTTATTTTACATTTTCTTCTCACAAAGCTTCCAAAAAGTAGTTGCAGCTGCCTGCTGCATTAGAACAAAATATCAGAACCAATTTGATCACCTAAAATTATCATTAATGTTATATTATTTCAGAGATCTTGAGTGCAAGTTTACTGAGATGTCAAAGTATACTGGATGAGCCGCTACAGATAACTGAAGATGATGCATTGAACAAACTGCACTATGTCAATGCTTTTGGTCTGGAGAAATTCTGTGCATTCATGTATAGACTGCCCAAGTTTATTATGGAACATCCTAATGTAAGCTTATATTATGTATATAAATCATCATCATCAGTCATAATCATTACACTTGTATCTTTATGATTGTATCACAGCCCATGGCTTTCATTCTTTTGTGACTCATTTTTTGCATCATTGCAATAGTAGGAAATAGGCATAATACTGACTCCCTCCTAAGGATCTTTAGGGGTATGAGGAACAGGGTGTAAAGTTCACTCATTCACCATAGAAAAGGAAGGATCCTCCGACCAGACGGGTGTTGTGTCTGGCGGGCAACTGCCCAACGATTGATGTCGGGTTCTTGTATATAATTCGATACCTCTGGGCTCAAAGGGCGTATAGCACATTCTTTTCCTTGTGCTATACGCCCTTTGAGCCCAGAGGTATCGATATGTCCATTGCACGGTAAACTTTAATTGCGCGATGCAGGATTTATGTGACGTCAGGATTTTTGTGTGACGTCATGTCTTTGATACGTAGTTCGCATGTGTCGATGTAGATACCGCCACAGATCTATTGCACATACAAAACGATAGTCAATGACATAGGCCTTCTGAGCAGACCTCAATCACAGTTTTGTTACTTTAAAAATATTTAAAAAAATAACTAAAGAGAGAACCTACCTTCTTCACTTTTCAGGTAAAACTAATAGCAATAGACTCCATAACTTACCCATTTAAAGAGGGCATCTCAACAAAGCAGAGAACAGGCCTGCTGTTCAGACAGATGGCAGAACTGCAGAAAATTGCTGTAGAACACCAAATTGCTGTAAGAATCTATTTCTAATATCTAGAAAAGATCATCATTTGCCTTGCCTTTTCCCAACTATGTTGGGATCGGCTTCCAGTCTTACTGGATGCAGCTGAACATCAGTATTTTACATGGAGCGACTGCTTATCTGATTTCCACAACCCATTTACTAGGTAACACAATACCACTTGTTAAAACTGGTTGTCAGACTTTCGGGCTACTGACGTGTGACGACCCGTAATAACTTTTAAAGATCTACAAATGACAGGCGGGACCAACGGCCTAAAGTGCTTTCCGAGACACAGAGGGGTCTTGGTATGTAAAGATGGTCACACATCGACGGACCAACCCCGACTAGTGTAGCTTAACTGCGCTGCAGGAGAAAGCCCTCTTCTTAGCATTAATCACCACGCTTGCTCAACGCGGGCTGGCGATTCCGGGCTTATATTAACTACTAGCCCGCGACTTCGTCTGCGATGAAGGACATAAAGTAGCCTATGTCCATCTCCAAGTCATGGTCTACCTATGTGCCGAGTTTCATCCAAATCCGTTTAGCCGTTTTAGTGTGAAAGCGTAACAAACAAACAAATAAAAAAACAAACAAACTCACTTTCGCATTTATAATATTAGTTAGGATTAGGATGAGAACAGCACCCTAATTGCGTAACACACTATCAATCACAATCCGAGAGTAGTAATGCATTGCTTCATAGGATTAAAAATTCGTCTGTTCAACAATGTGTGTGAACTGTCATAGTGAAATACATTGCGATCAATAGTTATTTTATGTGTGTTACGCAATTACCCCGCAGGTTTCCTCACGATTTTTTCCTTTAAAATGTTAGTGATGTCCAAAAATAGTCTTAGAATGTAGAAAGTATTCATAGATTCAAAGAAAGTATTGATATGAATTGAATATGAAGAGAAAATTTGTATTTGCCGGGATTTGAACTAACAACCATGAGCCACTGTGCCACAGCCGTGGCCTGCAGGCCAGTTGGTATCTGAAGTGTCTTATGAAAATTTTCCAGGTAGTACTATCAAATGAGATGAGTACCCGCGTCGGTCTACAAGGCGGCGCAGTGGTCGGTTCTTTAGGCGATGCGTGGGCGCACCGCTGTAACGCCCGCGTATTGTTAAGTACCCCTCATTCAGCGCAGGATCCGAAGCAGAGACTAGCGTTGTTGATGAAGAGCAATGTAGCTGCAACTGCTGCGGCACGATTTCAGGTGAGAATGTTTGTATGGTTTTTGTGAACTCAGTGTGTATTCGACAAGTCAACAGGTTATATTTATGGATCGAAAAGTGCTATCGAATAGTGAAATTATTCACAACAAAGGACAAACTGCTTACAAACATTATGAAAGTAACAAATACTTATTTTTATAATATTTTTGTTTGCTTTTGAGTTAGACAGATGTATTTCAGTACATAAGTAGGTATGTTTGAAAGCTTGTTTGTCGTCCTTCATCGTATTTGCTTTCCTTAATTAAAATGTAGGTATTATGAGAAAAGTAATTTTAATAATAAATATTAAAAAGATTATGCCATCACTACCTACAGTGAAGGCATAATCTTCGCCTATAGGCGTGTGAAGATTTTAAGGGTCTGTAACATCTCAAATTGCTTAGCATGATCATCTGTTATATCGATAATATGGCAGCATTAATTTTGAAAAAAAAAAGTAGCGTTCAGGATAAATGTTCAGACTATTTTTGACGAAAACAAGTCTCGATAGAAAAGAATCCAAAGTTACCTCTAAACCCAACAATAAAAAAGCTGGTATTCAAAAAAAACTTCAAACTAGATCATTAAACTTTGCATAATAACTGAACTAACTATAAAGCAAATACTATGTTTTTTATAGTCCGCGAGCAATATCGTGGGAGGGAGATAAGGAATGAATTTGAGCGGAGGTATTGTGGACTCATAACGTTATTTTCGTAACACCAGTGGAAGCATCGTAAAAAATATAAATAGGTGCATTCCACTTCAATGAAGTCATGGGTGAAGAAGCTCTTTTATCTCCTTTTATAAAGACAACTTATTGCCATACCTTTACACAGAACACACGTCATATTATTTGAATTTCAATTCTCAATGATTAAAATAAGGCTGAGAATCGGCACTATTGATTATCAAAAGTTACAAACAGACAGCCCCTTAAAACGCCCACCCTTCACCACTTCCTAGTTTTTGAGCTGGGAAGAAGTTGCCCAACAAACTCCTCAGCAATCTGTTACCCGCAAATGCTCTAGAAAAAGCCCATTATGGCTGACCCAAATGCTTGCCATGAAAGCTCAAATCAATATTTAATGTAGGCAGATCATTGACGAACATGTTGGAGCGGTGCCAACGTAAACAGGGCTTTCCTAGTAATGGCAGACTCACTACTTGACACCGTGCCAAGTTCACGTCGTAAGCGTATAAAAACTATCTGGAAAATATTCTATGAATGATAATATTATTTAGCAATCGGAACTCCCATTTTCTTATAAATGCTGTTTTACAAATGGACATGTGCATTCTCCCTATTCTTACATACGGTGCTCAAACCTGTGCCCTGTTTATCAAAACTTACAAGCCTTGTATTACCAAGTGTCATTATTTAGTTCACAAGTACTTATATTTTTACACTATTCGTGATTTTTTTTATCAAAAAATTCTTTGTAAGTTAATTTGTAGAAAATCATAGCAAATCCTGAGTGTCCGGCGAGTGACGGCGATTCTCTATTCCGTCTTACAAGGTTACAAGAGTGTCGTGCTTAGTACCGCAATTAATTTTTAAATTCGATATTCTTTTTTTAAATGTGGTCAAAAGAGAGAGATGACCTAATGCCCGTGGCTGATTATGAATGTGGAGATGAGCTATGAATTAAACGAAAAATTAACATTCTAGGTAACTTGTGAACGTGTAGACTTGTAACTTTTGATAAACAGGCCACTGGTCTTTGACAGTTCAAAAGAGGACCAAGCTCGAGTTTGTCAGCGAGCGATGGAGCGCAATATCCTCGAGTCCGATTTAACGTCCTGGTACTGAACACGATACTTAGAAACAAAGCGCAGACGTCGGAGGAACTTGCTTGAGGCATAAAGGACGAATCGGTCCATATTGTGGCCCAGGATCGAGTTGAGTAGGAAAGGAAAGCGGGGGCCTTTGCCCTGCAGTAGGATAACACAGACTGATTATTATTATCTCTTTTAATTCATTATTTACATAGGTATTGATTATTTTTAAATATTAGATATTTTATTTTGTATTATTATATGTTATAAAATATAATTGTTATTATATCCTTTATTTCGTTTTTGTCCTTATAGATTACATTTTTAAATATTTTTATAAAAGGAAAAAAAAAACATTTAAAAATATAAAAAAGCCCAGCGGTATCGGGAACAGGGTTCAAGCTACCGGTAGTCAGGGCTCCTGAGAGAGGTCTTATATATTATTATTATTTACAAGAAAATTACATACTTACTTATGTTTTTCAGATCACAACAGAGGGAATAAGGGATGTGGAATAAAACACGTAACAACATACATAGTAGTTTAATTAATAATTAATGTAAATATGTGTATATTGTAAACAAAACTACAGCACCAATAAATATCTCATTTTCACAAAAATATCAAGCTTTAATGTCTACAACATCTCAACAGTTATACAATGTAAAGGCAGTAGTTATGTTAATGGAACTTATCCAGAAGGATCTCATCGCGTATCGCGTAGTATTATGCGTTCTTACGACACTACAGTGAGTAACACGCGTTTGTAGTCGCCTTTCGTATCGTCCTGCAAATTATTACATTGTACTTTGTAACGTTAGCTCAGTTTTATTTAAAATAGCATGCTAAGCCAAAACAGTTACTTGTATAAAAATAATAACTCTAATTAAAAAATATAATTCATTCATTCTGCAGGATTAAGCACAAAGTGTGACTAGCGTATATCCGAAGTCACCCCCTAGGTCATCCTGGAAAGAATATCGAAATAAATCTACCACTTGCACAGTTTGTGAGAAATATTAAAGAAACTGGCCCATTACTCTTATGATTTTATTCACACGTGTATTCGAAATTGTATCACAAAAAATCTTACGAAGATAAATCTTAAAATTATCAGATAAATGTCTTTAAAATGCAACATAGGTGATTGTACTCGGTCGATTATGCTGACACGCGTATTATATTATGATTAGAATATAACTTCACACTGCAGCATGGTCACACATTACATGGCGCTCGTAATACTGAGTGTTATATGTTAGCATTGCTGAGCTAGTAACACATGGCCGACAGGAGATCACCGATCGGACCTCCTAAGTCCTCCTGAAAATGTAACAGCTACTGTAAAACTATTCAAAGTTACACGAGCAGGCGACGTGTACCGCTACACTCATGCACGCACACGACACGAAGCAGTTAGCTACAGTGCAAAGATATTACATGAACGTGAGTAAGGCTAATAAGAAGCAAAATATACAGATCTTTTTAAATAAAATTTACACCCGGCGAGATAACCTAAAGATAATGGCACACTGAAGACTGAATTGACCGCTAGGATGTAATTACGGCCCTCCAGTGTTTGAGCATCGGACGGTAAAGTCGTCAGTCAGTGTGCCCTAACAGATCACTTAGTTTCCTAACAAATTGACACACAAACTTAAATTTACGAACTAGGTGGTTATCGCATTCGCAGTCTGGAGACACCTTTCTCAATCTATTCAACAAGAGTCAACAGAGCCTTCTTGTAATCTCCGGAAGTGTCATCCTGTAATCAAAATGGGCCACTATTCTAAACGGCTATCATATTCAGATACATTTAGTGTTTTATCACTGTTTTATGAACACATTGTTAGCAAATACACGTAAATACAAACCGAAAAAACTCGCAGAAAAAAAAAACGAAAATAAAAATGTGTATTATCTCCTTTCAATAAATATTATAAATAGATCTGTATAATCTGGTTAAAATGGTATTTTCAGTTAATAGATGGACATCATAATATATCTACATGGTACCGACTGGATGATTTCGAGTGGCTCTCTAGGACACACGCTATGCACCCCCCACATGCGCGTTGAGAAGTTTTTAGTTATTTAAGCTTAGACGTGTCGAACTTCACAAATCATAAAGTATGGGTCAGTTTCTTAGAGTATAGAATACCACAAAAATTCATGCTGTTAGTATTAAGATAAATAGTTGGTAGTAAATAAATAACTATAGACAATGGGCAAAAGTTATGTGAACGAAGGTTTTAGTTTTTGACCAATGGGGAGGTATGATTGCTTTATGATTTTAAATATGACTTGAATGAATGATTAATATTGATTGACTATAGACACTTGTTAGCACATAAAAATGTTTTAAGGGATAATATATGTACATAAAAAAATTGAAGCCACTAAATCATCAACAAAAAAAATTATAAGTAATCAAAATAAAATCACATTGACTCTAATTTTCACAATATGACAAAAAAGATCTCAGTGCATCTTCTTCAATTAACTAAGTGTTAACACCCGTCACCCGTGTCTGATTTAGAGGTCATAAAATGTCTTAAAAATGTGTTCTCAGATTAGTAATTAAAGTCAATTGAAGTTGATGGATGCGGTGATAAACCATAAAATCCCAACTGCATTGCTATTCTGTAACCATCTCACCGTGAAAACTTAGGTGAAGTGAGTGTGGAGTGAGCTGTCATTGTCATGTGTGTTATCGATACCTACTACTATAAGGCAGTGACAGTTCACTACAAGCTCACTTCACCTAAGTTTTCACGGTGAGATTTTACAGAATAGCACAACAGATTTCATAATGAAATTAAGTAATTCCCATAACAAAGGCGAATGTAAAAGAAAAATGACTTACAGCAATCCAGCTCTCGAGAGGTTTGCCGTATTTGTCGAGGAAGGCTTGCTTGATGTCTCCGAGGTCGATTTCTGAACGGCTGACGACAATTCTGATGAGGGTCTTGTCGTTGGTTCCCAGGCCCTTCATTGAGTAGTAGAGGCGCTCGGCGAAGAAGCCAACTTTGCTCTTCACGCATTTCACTAGAAAATTATAATATGAGGTTTGATCAAACAGTTAGCGGCATTCGTAATTTTTGGAGGTCATATAACTGCTAACACGAATTAGGGTGCATACGTGATCTTTTAATTTTCGCAAAATTGTATCAAATGTAGACATAGGACACTACTCTGCTCATTTATCTATGATGCAGCCCTTCCTGCAGATCGAAACCCTGTGACTTGTTTCTATTCCCAACCTGAATAAAATCTTTTTACAAAAAAAAAACAACCGAATTCCAAAAAAAAATTGTGAAAAATTACTTTAATTTCGGAAGTCGGTGTCTTTGGTTTTCAATTTTCGCTTTTTGCCACCACGACGAATTGAGAACCTCGTGCTTTCAGAAGTCGGTTCAAAATGCAAGCATGCAACAGGGCGACATTTTGCCAATATAAAAAGGATAGAGACAAAATCGCTGCAGGAGTGCACCACACCTACGAAAAGTTTGTTTCCAGAGGTCCTTCGAAAATATAAATTATTTGTTATAGTTGTACGGGTACTGACTTGATTGTGTTAATGTTAATATGTTATAGGAAAAAAAATCACGTGAAAATTTCAGGTGAAATTCATCTTGGTCAATACTTTGCTGATGTATACAGGTACAGACTTTTAGGCTAGTATAATTATAATTATTTATATTTCAAAAACAACAATTAAAAGGCTTTTTTTCCGGATACGAATGGGCTAAAAATGTTATAATACCCAAGAGGGCATGTAAGGTCAGATTGTAACTGATCCTCAAGTGTCAAATCACAATGTTGGGAACATTGCACCGGTAATTCCAAGTTAGTACAAAAAGTTGAACTACTGAACAAGGCCACAGCACTAACTTCCTGTTACCTGACCTTGACTGTTGTTTAGAAGTGACTAATGGAATCTTTTTGGCATTACATTACGGCCATTTTGCGGTTCAGTATATATGAAGCATAGAGGTTTGTTATCATGGAAAATATGTTATGACTGATGATTGATTGGTTACAAATCTGAACGGAAAAACGTGGCGGAATTTCGAGACTACTTAATTATTATTTTTTCCGCGTAGAAATTGCATTGCAGTTCCATTTTGAGCTCGTTATGACGGAGCTGAATTCTGCCGCGTTTTTTCCGCCTAGATTTGTCCTAGCCTTAGTGATTGTTTTACTCACCGATAGCAAGCATGCCCTTCTCGATGCTTCCAGAGAATTCTTTCTTGATGGACTCTTCAATGTCCTTGCCGGTCAAAGCCTCGAACTCAGCGAAGATCTGGAAGTAATCAGACAATTAGCCGCGTGCGTCAGACGGTTAGTTGGATATTGAGTAATTGATGTGATTGCAGTCTGCAGCTCCAATTGTATCGCGCTTTCAAGATTTTATGACTCACTAGCTTCTGCCAGTGTCTTTGCCCGTTTGATATCATTATAAATTACTAGCTGTTGTCTGCGAGTTCGTCTGCGATCCAGGATGAAACGTAGCCTATGTCTTATTCCAAGTCATGGTCTACCCTTGTGTCAAATTTCATCCAAATCCGTTCAGCCGTTTTAGCGTAACAAACAAACAAACTTACTTTCGCATTTATAATATTAGTTAGGAATGTTAGGATAGCCTGTTACTCAGTGATAATAAATAAAGCATTCTACTGGTTTAATATTTTTTTAAATCGGTCAAGTATTTTGTGAGTTTATTCATTAATTACAAACAAAAATACAAATCTTTTCATTTTACAATATTAGTGTAGATAAAATAGGTAATGAATGTTATGCTGAACCGAACGATTAGTGATCGTTAAAAGCAACGAGAAAAAACCAACGAGAACGTCAATTTTAGCAAATAATGCAAAAAGACATTCTAGACAAGACTATACCTAATGTCACCTTCATCACATCACAGATTTAGCTCAACTTAGCAAACAACTATATAAACACAAATATTTGTATCTTACACGAAGGAAGTTATTAAAACATTTCTGCATTATTCTCAAGTGCTGGTAGACTGCTACACTAAAACGCATGAATATTGCATGTTTGTAGGTAACAAAACTGTTGTGTGATGCAAATGAATTCTATTTAGCATTAGCATTTCACAATTTATCGGAATTCCCGGTATTTCAATTGCAATTTTATTTATCCGAGCGTAAACAGCTAACAAGAATCATTGATGCACACTTTTTTTTACTTGGAGTTATGCATTGACTACTTCCCTCCATTATCATATGATACGAGTTGTCTGAAGATCATGATTAGGTACGTTTTTTAACAAATCTACCTAAACTACAGGTAAGCAGTGATTTCGAGGCGTAACCTTTTTAATAGAAAAACCTTATTCTAATAATTATCTAGTATGACAAGTTTTTAGTAAAGTTTTTTTTCCCAAAAAAGTTGTCTCGCGCTGGTATTTTTTTTTTTTTGTTCTTGGATTCTTTATAAACACCGATCTCTGGTATACAAACAGCCAGACCTAGGAACAACTATCAAGATATTACACAAATAGTTGTTCCGTATGGAAATCGATCTGGCGGTGCTAGGACAGCCACTGCGCCCATAAACCTCATTATAGACTACGCTATAATATATATCATATTAACTGATGCCCACGGCTTCGTCTGCGTAGATGTCGGTTATTATTATATACCAAAACCTTCCTCGAGCACTCTATCCATTGGTAAAAACAGCATGAAAATCGGTGCAATAGTTTTTGAGTTTATCGCGAACAGACAGACACGGCGGAGGATTTTGTTTCTGTATTGACTTTATAACAATATCGCTCGCCATACATTTCCAATAATATATAGTATAGCAAAGTGTGAACGTGTTCTAAATAAATGTACTTATGGCGAACGATATTGTTGTGCTATGAACTATATGTTATAACTAGCTTCCGCCCACGGCTTTGCCCGCGTGGTATTTTTTATTACCAAATTTCATTTAAATCGGTTCAGTAGTTTTGGCGTGAAAGCGCGACAGACAGACAGATAGACCGACAGACAGACAGAGTTACTTTCGCATTTATAATATTAGTAAGGATAAAGATATTAGTAAGGATATAGTAAGGATATTATAGCGTAGTCTGAAATGAGCTTCCGTTTCGCATCAGTGTCCTTCCTTACCTGTCTAAGCTGCTGGTAAGACCGTGTGATCAGGATGGAGTTGAACACCGACTCGTCGGTACCCCACTGTCCTTCACCAGCACCCGCGAGTGCCTCAGCATCAGCCTTGGCAGCACCTTCGTCAACTCCCTGGTTCTCATCGCGATTGGCCATGCAGAGGGACACGCACAGCCTCTTGAAGTGGCCAGATGTGTCGCCCTTCAGGTCAGACTCTAGGCTCTTGTTGTACACTGTGGCAAAAAAACGGATCTTAGGATTTTATACACAGTTTCGTAAATAGGTTCTAGCTGGACAGACAAAAAATTATGCATGCCCGATTGTGTTACGATGCCTATAAAAAAAAATATTTGAAATGCCTTAAGTAAGTAACATAAAAAATCTACCTAGTTGCGATTTTCGGCCTACAAATTAGAATCTGGAATTCAATTTATTTAATTTTGGTTGCCATTCAGCGCCTAAAATACTACTAATTCGCAGCTTACACATTATTATAGAAAAAATATTTTATCTAACAATGCTTATCACCTACCTTATTAACTAATTAAACAACATTTGTTTCATGATCGTTTTACATTATTTGCGCGTGTGTCGGTTTTGTTGGCACCCAGTGCACAGTGTCACGAATGTTGACGTAAGCAAATATCCTTTGACTGCCCTACTCATGGTAGAGTCCTTATAAAATGTAATTGAAATGCAAATGAGAACTACTGCGTTATCGTATGACTTATTTATATTTAACGAGTACTAAAATACTTCATTCAGTAGGTCCATGAGTCATATGAAAACTACAAAACTGTTGAAATGCCATTATCAACAATTGACCTTCAGGCCATTTCGTAATCAGGTCTTCTCGATTACACATACACAATAGTGTTTTAAACGATTATTATATTATTTTATGTGCACACATTGCTTCGAAGTTGCACTCACGATTAATAAATTTTCACGATAATTTTTTAACGACTCGTAGTAAAGTTGAAAGGGTGCTATAAAAACGGAACATTTCTGCTAATATTTCTTGACACAGAAAGATGTCAACATCTAGATTTAAGTTGGTGGTTATATCCGATAGGAATAACATCATCATATAGCCGAAAGACGCCCACAGCGGGTAAAAGGCCTCTCCCAAGCCACAACGACCGTTCCTGCGTTTGCGGTTGCGCATCCAGCGGATTCCTGCGACCACCACCGGGTTGTCGGTCAAGCTTGTATCGGGCCTACAAAGGAATTACAAATCCGAGCTCAACCAAACCAAAACAAGGACTTGTAACCGATTGGCTGTAACATTAAATTCCAAGTTCTAGGTCAATCAAAAAGCAGGATTAGGTAGGTACTTACGTTGTTCGTAGAAAGCAGAGATGGTACGGATGCCGTAGTTGGAGAGGGTGCAGAGGATCTCAATGATGGCCTCCTCATCGGTACCGATCCCCGCGACGGCGTCATGCAGCTCCTTGGCGTAGAAGTGAGGGAGGGGGGTCATCAGAGCCACGATCACGTTCTCCAAGTTACCACCTAGCTCGCTCTTCAGTTCGCTCATTAAGTCCTAAGACAAGAGAAAATGATGTGTATGAGATTTTTTGAAGCATTTCTTTTTAGTGTTAGAGGGCATGGTCTGAACTACGAGTTAGCCAAAAAATCGTCAACAGCGCTGCTGACTACAGTAGGATTGGTCTCGTAAGCGAAACGAAGCACCCCTCTGGATAACTACCAATATGTATAACCCGATAAATCTAAGGTTTTGATCCACTTTAAAATTCGGATGAACACTGGGCAGCTTCTGTTCAAGTCATTATCATATTGGCGTGCAACTCGTGTTTCCGTTCATTTGCACTGTCATGTTAGTAGGTCCTAGTGTTGTTGTTTAGCTTTTACATTTTATATTGGACTATGAATTTAATTTATTTCGCTAAGAGCTGTCTATTTGAAATACGAACCCGAGAGTAGGCCCCGTAATCATTCAATTGGAACCATTCACCTGCCGGTTCCGGCCGCGACATTACCTACTAACTCGGTCACAAGTCACAACATTGTAAGTCGGGATTTGCGCATATTATATTGCCTTTTACATGCAACTAGGTACTTATATACCAACAGAGGCGAATCAAATTGGAAGTATTTAAACAATGTTGGTCATTCTAGGCTGTAGTTATCAAGGTATTGGCTCAATGGTTCACTAAAGCCGCGGTGAACGCTGATAGGCGGCGTGCCTATGCCAAGAAAATCGAGGAAAATGGAATATTTGAACAATGAGTAATTGGCAGTCATTGTTCGCTCGTTTGAGCTGCGCTGGCGCTGGCTAATAGCACTGTGGGCTCGTTACGTAGGGGCACTGCACATATAATGAGGCAAACTTTATGTCCGTGCATAATTAAACGCAGACGTGTGTTTAGAAGTAAATAGGTGTCGCTAGATTTCCTCTAAGGGTCTACCTTAATTTTAGAGCATTTGGTTTTAAGTACTTAAAAATCTTAAGATCTAATTTAAGCCGGCGCCAGACATAGCAACAATATTTGAACAGATGTGAGGCACGGGTGTTTGGGTATTTGTTCAAAGTTTGATCTCACATTTATTACCTCACAAGTGTTCAAATAAATGTGACTGTGTCTGGCGCCGGATTTAGTTAATATTGTGCAGAACTTTGAAGGTTTGAGGTATCGGATATAGTTGACCGCAGGTCACTGGTAACACTGTGACCTTGAGCTAGCCTAGCATAGTACGGAGTTTTTAATAGAATAAATTCGAGGCTAGCGTCTTTTACTGATGTGGGACTTACCTCTGACGTGGGACCTGCTGTACCATAATGATAGGTCAATAACATTTTATAATGCTATCAACTGGAATCAGTGGAACTCTACGTAATTGTACGCAAATAGAATGTTGTTTAATACTGTTTTTCCTGTTTTATTTTTCCTGCTATGTACTTGCCTATTTAAAATATGAGTAATTAGTGTAAAGCTGACGGTTTAATTGGAAATATGAATATCCCATCAGACCATCGTTGGAAAAATAAATAGTACCTATCTACCTACTTAGAAACTACTACTGCGGTTTCGCTGCTATAATTTTGCGGCGGAGATGTACTACCGGCGAAGATAGAAAACGGCTAGAAGGCGACTACCAAGATGACGGCTAACAGAGGAGTATGGAAGAAAAATACACAAAAATACATTTTGCACCAAATAAATTGGAATAAGGGTAAAAGAATGATGATCTAAATGCGAAAGTGTCTGTGGTAGGTACCTACTTACGATTTCTCGTACCTATACCTAGGTACGTCGGATAAATTGCTGAACCCATTTTGATGAATATAAAAATTTTCGAAGCTCTATAGCGTACGGAAGAGTACATATTGCGTACATTTATTTAGTGTTTACTATAACCGGGTGCGCCTAGTAGTTTACAAGAACCATGTTGGCGTACCGTATACCGTATAGTACATGTATGGTACAAATTATCTAGAAACATGTATTTTTAATTTTCCACTGTGGCGCGGCCAGGGATTATCACCAGAGATCGGAGTAGGTAGATTGATTTAAGGTCGTTGACTTCAAACGTAGAGGATAATATGGATATGCCTCCAAAATACCAGAACTTCATATTTATTGTGATATTTGTTCCGGAATTTTGAAATTAGCACGAATTTGTGTTTAAGGTGAAAAACGTATTAATAATATCAATCTACGCTACCAGTGTTAGCTAATGGTGAAAAAATCAGTATTTTATTTTATACAAAAATTATGATTATTTATTTTAATCGTATTAACGCTGAAAGCCAAAATATGGAAATTGTATCCGACGAGGATTAAAAATAATTTATTTATGTTTTTGTTTAATTAAAAATAATTGTTCATTGAATTCAATCAATCATTCATATAATAAACGATTTTGTTAGCCTATCTGTATGTTTTTTATTTTATTTTATTCCATAATTTCAATTCCGGAACTTTTTCTGGTACTTCCCGCGCATTATGGATAAAATGGCATGTCCAAATTATAATATCTTGACGCAAGTATATAAAATCAATCTACCTACTCCGACCTCTGATTATCAATTTATCACACAAGCTAGACGCTTTTACGTCGCGTAGTACCTAGTCATGGGCACCATTTCGCCATTCGCATTTATTTTATCACATGGGTTTCTGATTATGGAAATATGCACAAATAATAGGTAAAGGTAACAGATCTACTTAGGTACATAACCAGCTAAAAATATAGATGGCATAATAATGTAACATGTGGACCTAACATGTGATTAGATTGCAAATGCAAACAAAAATGTAGATAGCAGATATTTAACTTATACATCGTTTATCTTTCAGGCACATTTGTGTCTCATCAACTAGAAAATACATCTGCGAGACAGACTACAATGATGTAGTTGATAGAGTAATTGATTAAGAAGGAACGTACCCATAATAAAAACGACTCACTAGTAGGTATCATTGTTATGTATGTCACAAGTTCACAACGTCCGTGAAATAAGAAAAAAGGATCATTGCTCTAAAGTCAATGCAATAAGAATCAAGATCATGAATCAGCGATGACTAAGAACGGAAGACGATGATGACGTCGACAAGGCCAAGTACAGTTGAACCATTTACAAGATATTACAAGGTTTTGTGTATGAGGCCTAAAATTCGAATTATAACAATCGTAATTAAGATAATTAGGAATGACGTAACTGTACGTGGGATAATTTGTTTACGAGCTATACCTCTTGGTGCCTCTTGTTTCTAAGTGCGTGCATCGGGGTATTTACCTCAGTATTTTTATTGGCGCTTCGGGAGATAATGGAGAAAAATAACCGATCGTAATGTAATGACTTCTTTTATCGTGTCTCATGAAATAATGAATAATAATATTTTTATTTTTGCTTCGACAGTGATGGAAGATTGTTTGTTGCCTATATTTTAACAAAAATATACCTACAGAATCCGTGTAGTTATACGGGGACACATGAAATTTTATCATGCTAGTAACATCAATGGACAGAGCGGAAAGGTCACTCCAAATGATGATGTAGTGACTAAATTATTGTACAGAGGAACAAGCTATTTGGTATACAGGCAGATAACTTGCAATTACTTTTTAACATTTTTGTGAGTGTTTTCAGTAGTCAACAATCCTTTTACGTCACTCTCCTAAGCCATAAGCTCAAAATTTTAAATTACACACACAATCAAAACGAATTTTGGCAGTGTAGCGAAAAATGATATTTTGCCTGTATACCAAATACCTTGTTGGACTGTACCTACACTTTAGGCAATATTACGACTTGTCCTTCATGCAAACACTTCAATTGTAACTGATTAGAATTGGTAATTTTACGTCAAGGTTCGATTTTGAAAGTTTTCCACAAAGCCTCGTGCAGACTAATAAAACAATTTAGAAAACTTCACAGTAAGTAGGACCTATAACAATTACGGGTGTCGCGTCGCGTCAGTCTGCACGAGGCTTAAGTCGGGCAGGTTAAATAAGGTTATAATTTAAGTAATGTAACTACAGGTAATAAGCTACATTCGATACTGATCTCAATTTCAAAACCATGGCGAAATACGGAAAAGACGTCTCTTGGCGTTAAACCCAATTGTGGCGAAAAACTTTGTAATAACATACCTTTTGCCTTTACAAACCGATTGATAATCAATTAATTTACTACCTGTTACTCAATAAAAACTTCTAGATGATGCTATCTAATGTTATACCCCATTAGGAACGTGAGTTGTGGAGGTCAGATAATAATCTTAACACCGACATTCAATCGAAACAAACTGGAGGCCAAAACGAAATAACGGCTACATACTCAGATCATTTTTTTATTGGGCTGAGTTAGAATAATGGAGTCATAGTAAGTAAGTCATTTATTTGTCCAAAACACGAGTATACACACACAAGGCATGCAAGAGCTTCAGCTAAACCGTGCGTTTGCACTGGCGAAACATTCAAGACAAAACATGTTGAAATCTCAACTTTCTGTCAATGTTCCATACAATTTTTGAGAGGAACTAGAGATTTCAACATGTTGTGTCTTGAATGTTTCGCCAGTGCAAACGCACGGTAAGGTTGATGTATTGTCAGAAATGTCCATACTCCTAGACTTTTGAGGATTTAATGAAATACACGGATGCTGCGCTTAACATGGGCTACTGAACCCTTCACCATGATCATTATCATCATTTCTGTCGAAAGACCTGGGGGCTTAAAACAGCCACTTTGGCATAATCATAATAGGAAAATATTATGACTCATCGTAAAATGTCACAAACTGACAATTCATACTTTCTGACTGCGTGCGTTTCCTATTACAAAATAATTCATCTGTTCGACAGTTTTCTATGGAGATTCGTAAAATGGTCTACATATATATTAGGAATTGCTTTTGTGTTAAATTAGAGGAATTGCTAATGACAGCTGGAAATCTATGCTTCTCGCATCCAGCGGATTCCTGCGACCTTCACATGCCCCTTTAAGAGCGGGTAGGGCCCAAAATTGCCTGTCTTCAATTAGATTTTTCATGAAATTGATAAGACTTAGGTATAAAATAAAAATAGTAGGTATGAGTAACTACATGATATTTCCAAACTTTTTATGGAACAGAAACACAAAATATTAAAATTTTCTCGTTAAAAAAATATCACGACGGTACCTCAAATTTTCACGTATTTTCGATTTGTACCTATTTAATATACTAATGCGTAATAGGATAAAAATTGGATGATTATTTGTATTAATACAAGGCGAAAAAAATTGTGTAAGTAGGCTTTCTTTTTATTCATTTTATTTTTGGTTTTATTACGAATCCAAGTTTGTAGGATTTACGACGTTCTTAGTTCGTGGAAGAAGCCATCTTCCCTCGTACATTACGGGAACTTCAAGCATAATTTTGTTTCACAAATCAGTCGGCGTCGCTCTGTTGAGACGAGAAGACTGCGCTCAAATTTTTAGCTGCGCTGACATATAATTCATTTTCATAAAAATGTTTTCGTAATTTATCACGTTCCACAAAAGAAACAGACAGAAAACATAAAAAAAACACTAAAACCACTTCCAAAACGACTATTAAAAGTGTTATGAATTGATAAATAAATAAATACCGAGGCTAAATAAACATATAAAATTCAATGTTGATATTTGAAGACTCAAGATGACATACATTTTATTTGACAGATTTTTGACTGGTATAGTAGGTACAACTAGCGCCATTGCTTTGTATTGCGGTGAATTTTCTTGCGGAGAAAATTTACAACATAGCCAACTAGCCCATTCCGCGTTCATTTGAAAGTTTGCACTGAAGATTTTAAATCTTACTGCGATTTACTCAGGATCCAAATTCGTTTACTCCCAGTTTTTATCCTCCTATTTTTGTATGGGGTCCAAATTGGACCGCCGTCAAGGAGACCGCTGAAAACTCTTTAGCTAAAATCATGCACTGGCTCTCAGACAACTTACTAACCCTTAACGTCAAAAAAACTCACTATGTGACCTTCTCCATCAGGAAAAACACTTCTCCTCCACAAGACTTCACTGTTAAAGCCCATGTCTGCTCATCTCTGCCAGAGATGAGCAGACATGGACTTTTATACGAGCAGCTTTTATCCAGAGATTCTCTGGATAAAAGCTGCTCGTGTCCAGAACTTACTCGAGTGGACAGTGCAAAATACCTGGGTGTGTATTTGGATAGCAGACTGAGATGGGATAAACACATAGAGTATAGACATATTAACCTCAAGAGTGAGAAGGCTCATTCATATATCCAAATTACTCAGGGTCTCTTCTCCTCCAGACAAGTTAAGACTAGTCTACTTGGCCTTGTGCCAGTCTGTTATCCAATACTGCATCCCTGTCTGAGGCGGGGCAGCTAAAACGATCTTTCTCGGGTTGGACAAAGCACAACGAGCTGTTCTTAAAGTAATGAATAGCAAACCATACAGGTACCCCACCGCAACTCTTTTCTCTGATTGCAAGGTCCTGACCGTCAAGCAGCTCTATGTGCTGAAATCCACCTTGAGAAGACATCGCTTGATCCTACCTACTGCCCCTACCACCCGTAGGAGGATGAAGGCATGCGTTCGTTCTCCTACTAAGACAGCCTTTGCCATTAGGGAATATGCATGTGATTCAAATAAGGGTCAAGTATTTTATTTTATAAACTATATTACTTCAGAATTATGCCTCCATCAATATTTTTGAATAAAATTTCTTTTAGAGCGACAAATTAATTTTTTTAAAGTGCCAAAAAACTGCGGGTTATTCAAATACTTGAAAAGCTAAGAGCGGATGTGACGTAACAATCTAGCCCAACAATCAAAATGTCAATGTCAAGTCAATGAACAAGTGTCAAGTCAACGTCAAACACTCATAAAAAAAGGAGTGTTTGACATTGACTTGACAGTACACTCATAAAAAAAAGGAGTGTTTGACCTTGACTTGACAGTTGCTTGTTTGTTTTCATAGAATGTGACGTCCTCACACCAAGCGCGCCAAATAGAGGGCGTTTGATAGCCCGGTTCGGTAGGTTTAAAAAAAAAAATTGAGTACTTTAAATTGCTTTTTTTCCATCGATTTTTTTTTTAACTATTGTTTGACGATGTAAACTATCGATTAAAAAAAAAAAACATGCATATTCCCTATTCAACAGTCTAAGTTGCAAACTCTACGACTGTATCAATAAGGAACAAAAAATTGTGGGACTAAACAAACAAAAAGTAAAAGATATAGTTACTAATTGGCTACTCAAAATGGACTATTAAAAAACTGATGATTTGCTAAAAGTCACAGTGTAATCCATGACCTCCATCTCACCCACACACACTCACTCACGCTTACACTTAATCACTCACACGCACACACAATCACCTCTTCACCTGAATATAACCCCTTAAAATTAAAATTATATAAAAATAAAAATAAATCACATTCACAACACATGTACCTAATTAAACCAATAAAATTGTAACAAAATCCACGACTGAACACTGTCCCAAAATACAAGCGATACGAGTAGCTTAGTTTGGGAACCAGTTTCACCAATTCCACTTATGTAGAACCAATAACATTGTGAATGATTTTCCTGTACCAATAAAAATCTTTATTTTTTATTTTTTTGACAATCTATTGTAAGGTGACCCTTTGACGAACATTTCGAGCGACTTTTAACCGTCCCCTAAATAAAACTTGAAACTTGTTTAGAATAAAGGTAGGTTATTGGTATATTATTATTAAAGGAGTAAAAGAAATAAATCGGAAAATTAAAATAAGTAATGGGTTTATGTGGATAAATGTACGTACGCACACTGTTTACGCACGTGACTTTAAACTTTTCATAGGGACTCTTGTTGGAAATTGTTCTCATGACTAGCCCCCTTTTTATGATAGGGATGAGTAACGGTTGTGACGGATTTAAAATTCACAATGATTATAAGAGAATGTCGGCTGCGCTGAAAGAATAAAAGTTATAAAACTTTTAAGGTAACGTTACAAATTAAAAATCCGGAGTCACACGTGTTAGGGCCATAAATCGAAAAGATTACGTATGACTCCGGATTTTTAATTTGTCTGTCTGTGATGTCTTGTTTATATCTCTTTAATTGACTTTTTTGTCAAAACATACATTAAAAATACAAAAAAAAACCAGCGGGCAATCAAGACGTTTCCAACGATATCTCGTTTTTCAAACTTTGATGAGGAGTTTAGAACATATGAGGGAACAGATGAACATACATATCGGTCAAAATCATCACCCTCCATTTTTGTTGCCGTAGTCGGGTAATAAAAGAATTGAAATCTAAATAAGTGCAAAGTTCCATAGATTTGAAAAAAAGCCTAAAGAGTTAATGTAACTTAGCATGTTTTCAAAGCTACAATTTCAACAGTTACAAACAGGGACCCCAATAAACTTTCTACTAAGGGATTCGTTATAACAAGCGCCTGAAGCGCGCGTTTTATATACTGCGATTCGGGCGCTCAATAAAATTGTATAAATTTCTATGTAACGTATTATATCAAGCGCTGCCGTCCAAGCGAGCGCCCATCCCGGGTGCCCTTAGCGTGCCTTTGACGATTGGACGCGAGTTCATTTTTCACTATTGTCCTTGTCGTTTTCTCCGCATTAGTAATAAACTTAAAACAAACACGTTTCAAAAGTTACAACAAAATGTGGAAATCTTGTTGCGTTTGACGAGCGTCCAACACGCGCCGGGCGTGCGCCCTCAACGCACCTCGGGCGCTTGTTATAACTAGTCCCTTAGGAACTTTGGCACCCATGTATATAGATGAATAGATGTAAATTCTTTTAGTGGTGATGCCGACAATACAATTTTTTTTTTTTTACAGAACTCGACCTCTTTTACACAATAATTTTTTCGAAGGTAATTGTTTCTACTCGCGTTACGCACAGGAAAGGTCACAGACTAGTTAGTCGTATTTTTTTTTATAAACTATATTACTTCAGTATTATGCCTTCATCAATATTTTTGAATAAAATTTCTTTTTGAGTGAGAAATAATTTTTTTTAAAGTGCCAAAAATCTGCGGGTTATTCAAATACTTGAAAAGCTAAGAGCGGATGTGACGTAACAATCTAGCCCAACAATCAAAATGTCAATGTCAAGTCAATCAACAAGTGTCAAGTCAATGTCAAACACTCATTAAAAAAAGGAGTTTTTGACATTGACTTGACAGTTGCTTGTTTGTTTTCATAGAATGTGACGTCCTCACACCAAGCGCGCCAAATAGAGGGCGTTTGAATAGCCCGGGTCGGTTGGTTTAAAAAAAAAAATTAAGTACTTTAAATTGCTTTTTTCCGTCGATTTTTTTAAAACTATTGTTTGACGATGTAAACTATCGAATAATAAAATAAAAATCATGCATATTCCCTATTCAACAGTCTAAGTTGCAAACTCTACGACTGTATCAATAAGGAACAAAAAATTGTAGGACTAAACAAACAAAAAGTAAAAGATATAGTTACTAATTGGCTACTCAAAATGGACTTTTAAAAAACTGATGATTTGCTAAAAGTCACAGTGTAATCCATGACCTCCATCTCACCCAAACACACTCACTCACGCTTACACTTAATCACTCACACGCACACACAATCACCTCTTCACCTGAATATAACACCTTAAAATTAAAATTATATAAAAATAAAAATAAATCACATTCACAACACATGTACCTAATTAAACCAATAAAATTGTAAAAAAATCCACGACTGAACACTGTGTCCCAAAATACAAGCGATAGCTTAGTTTGGGAACCAGTTTCACCAATTCCACTTATGTAGAACCAATAACATTGTGAATGATTTTTCCTGTACCAATAAAAATCTTTATTTTTTATTTTTTTGGCAATCTATTGTAAGGTGACCCTTAGACGAACATTTCGAGCGACTTTTAACCGTCCCCTAAATAAAACTTGAAACTTGTTTAGAATAAAGGTAGGTTATTGGTATATTATTATTTAAAGGAGTAAAAGAAATAAATCGGAAAATTAAACTAAGTAATGGGTTTATGTGGATAAATGTACGTACGCACACTGTTTACGCACGTGACTTTAAACTTTTCATAGGGACTCTTGTTGGAAATTGTTCTCATGACTAGCCCCCTTTTTATGATAGGGATGAGTAACGGTTGTGACGGATTTAAAATTCACAATGATTATAAGAGAATGTCGGCTGCGCTGAAAGAATAAAAGTTATAAAACTTTTAAGGTAACGTTACAAATTAAAAATCCGGAGTCGTCGTGTTAGGGCCATAAATCGAATAGATTACGTATGACTCCGGATTTTTAATTTGGCTGTCTGTGATGTCTTGTTTATATCTCATTAATTGACTTTTTTGTCAAAACATACATTAAAAATCCAAAAAAAAACCAGTGGGCAATCAAGACGTTTCCAACGATATCTCGTTTTTCAAACTTTGATGAGGAGTTTAGAAGATATGAGGGAACAGATGAACATACATATCGGTCAAAATCATCACCCTCCATTTTTGTTGCCGTAGTCGGGTAATAAAAGAATTGAAATCTAAATAAGTGCAAAGTTCTATAGATTTGAAAAAAGCCTAAAGAGTTAATATAACTTAGCATGTTTTCAAAGCTACAATTTCAACAGTTAAAAACAGGGACCCCAATAAACTTTCTACTAAGGGATTAGTTATAACAAGCGCCTGAGGCGCGCGTTTTATACACTGCGATTCGGGCGCTCAATAAAATTGTATAAATTTCTATGTAACGAATTATATCAAGCGCTGCCGTCCAAGCGAGCGCCCATCTCGGGCGCCCTTAGCGTGCCTTTGACGATTGGACGCGAGTTCATTTTTCACTATTGTCCTTGTCGTTTTCTCCGCATTAGTAATAAACTTAAAACAAACACGGTTCAAAAGTTACAACAAAATGTGGAAATCTTGTTGCGTTTGACGAGCGTCCAACACGCGCCGGGCGTGCGCCCTCAACGCACCTCGGGCGCTTGTTATAACTAGTCCCTTAGGAACTTTGGCACCCATGTATATAGATGAATAGATGTCAATTCTTTTAGTGGTGATGCCGACAATCCTTTTTTTTTTTTGTACAGAACTCGACCTCTTTTTCACAATAATTTTTTCGAAGGTAATTGTTTCTACTCGCGTTTGGCACAGGAAAGGTCACAGTCACAGACTAGTTAGTCTTTTTTTTTTTTTGAGTTTGGGAATTCATCGAATGACTTCTCCCGCTCTGGGCGAAGCGGAAGGGCGTGTCAGACTTTTACTGACTAAAACCCACCCGTGTTCCTTCAGTTGCCTGTTGCCAAGGTCCCGGTATCCCTTTCGGACTTTCCCGCAACCCTGGCAGGCATCGGTCCTACCGGAGACTAGTTAGTCTTGGAAAGGTTTTCATGACACATGCTATTTGTCGTTGCACAATACAGTGCAAAATGCATTATACCAATATTATTTTTTTTACTTGGGTATCACTTTGCACGATCCTCCAAAGGAGAATCCACGATATAGCATTATATTTTTTACTTGGTAACACACTTTTCCACAAAGTCGTCGTGAGGTACAAATTGTACAAGGTCCTAAATAAAATTTGGTTACATTTAAATTTGAACTTTTTCACGTCAACATTGAGTTTCTAGTTCCAAAACATGAATATTATGATCTTTAATTCTGAATTCAAGCTTACCGTATAGAAACTACAGAAGATTCGAATTCTATAAACGCCAGGCGAAAAGTTTCTGCTGGCGGGAAGGCATTGTGTTTTGTTTTCGTCATGTTTGATGAAAGGGGTAGGTAAGGGTTGCGCGGATGAAATATGATTTTTTGCTGTCAGACTGCCCCCATTAACAGCCCTTAAAGTAATTTAAAGTACCATCGATTCGGAATCGGAAACAAGAAAAAGCTAACTTTTAACTCTTGGTTTGTTTATTTATTGAATACGAGGCTTTGGGCTAGTTTGTATTATGTATTACTAGCTGCGCCACGCGGTTTCACCCGCGTAAGTCTCGATCCCGTCGGAATATCGGAATAAAAAGTATCCTATGTGTTAATCCAGGTTATAAACTATCTGTTTGCCAAATTTCATCCAAATCCATTCAGCCGTTTTTGCGTGATTGAGTAACAAACATCCAAACACACAAACTTTCACATTTATAATATTAGTAGGATTCCCATGTAATAGGCTCGCCCCCTATTACTTGGGACAAAACTGGCGAATGTGTGTTACCACAAAATAGTAGTGTTACTATAAATAGTTACACCTCTGCCTAACTCTTCGGGGAATTACAGGCGTGATGTTATGTTATGTATTAGTATATGGTGCATATAATGTGCGCCTTTCTGTCTTATTTCTTACCTTGCCGTAGTTGGTCTTGAAAGTCTCGGCGATCTCCAAACGCTGGACGATGCCGCGCCTGCAGAGCACGTCGATGATGGCTTTCTCATCGGTTCCGATGCCCTTCATCGCCTTGCGAAGGGTCTCGGCATCCGCAGCGGGGTCGAAAGGCTCCGCTGGGTACACCGTTGGGGTGCACTGTGGGATAAATATGAGTGTGAGTTTTGGGATTTAAGGTGTTGAAGATCTACAGATCGGGTCCATTTTCCAAAAACATATACGTCTTCCAAGTTTCGACTAATTTAAACTAACCGGCAAGACTAATAAAATTAGTTAAGGACAAAGTATACCTAAATAATAACAGGTTACTACAGGCCATTGTGTAACTGGAAGTCAAAACAAAACCAAGTGTCTATTTATTGCGGCGTCTTACATATGACAGGATGAGCCATTGGTATTAGTCCCGCATCATGTTTGGCTCGCCTATTCAATTCATAGTATTCATTGATGAGTAATGGGCAAACATGAAGCTTAACTTCGTTAATAAAGATGACGTTATGAGCATAGCATGTAGATTGTTTGCTTTTTGCTCCACTTACAGGCATAGCAGGTAAAATATTAAAATACTTACATAATTATAAGTAAAAATTTATCCACCTGCTATAAATTATCGTTGAACCGCTAAACAGGACCGAGAGTTACGTCATAAGTAGATATCTGTATGTTTATGGAGATTTCCTCCCCGCAATCATGGCTGGCCTTGGCATGGTTTAGCTAAGTCATGTCATGGGGCGGAAAGGGCGTGATTCGGCCCGCTCCCCTAACGATAAAAGCTGCCTATACTTTATAGCTGTCTATATAGATAGGTATCTACTTAATGGATTAGTTTGCCGGTTTTTGGAGGAAGGGGAAGTTCATAAAGTGTGCCTATTATAGGCATTGTTTCTACCTACCAACTTATTTTTTTTTTCTTATTTGCCTTGCAAAAACGACATAAAATTAGCGTTAAATTAATGAATATCATAGCCAACTACAATGTATTTTTGCACCTTGTGCCTATCGGTAACCTCGCGCTGAAAGGATGACATCATCCCGTGAGAAATCTATAGAATTATAGCCATGTAGGTAGGTAGTTAAGTAGGTGGATTGCTTACCTTGTAGGGGTAGTACTGTTGTCCACTCATGTTGATTGATTCCTGAAGAATAGAAATTAATGTTACAAACAGTCGCTATCACGGTATGCGCTAAAAATAAAACTGAATTGCTATCGACGCGGACCGGCTTTTAGCGATTAAAACAAACATCGGCATGCCACCGCCTACCGGTAAATATCGACCTATACTTGTAATACTGCAGCTACTACTTATTTATACACACGAAACTGTTACTACAAAGCTTGCTAGCACATTTTCAAATCATAATGCTAGGTAAATGCGGTAAAATGGTACGTACTTTAGTCAGCGACACGACACACCCAAATCACTACAGACCGAATTCCGAAATACGCTCGACGCGAATGAAACACGGTGAGGTCGGTCGTAGCTGTTTTTGTTCGTCGCCCTCTCGCCTCTCGCTCCGTTCAGTGGTTACAAACCTTTGGCTCAGTTTACTGCAGTTTTAACCAGGATGTTGCTTTTTGAATGCAAAAACCAAGTAAACACATGTATTTTTCCGCTAACTGAACATAAGTGCTCGTAACTGTTGTTGAATAACAAAATAAAAGATACCCCGTATCTGTACCTAAACACTTAATGATAGGCTTACCAAAAAATATTTATCAGGCATATCGGCATAAGTAAGTCTCAAGATTACATTTTTATCAGAGATTTCTTTTATAAATACTTACTTAACTAGGTATTCAGAGTGCCGGTAATGTGATAAGCCATTATTTACTCTATTAGGATTGCTGTTAACAACACATCTAGAGTCGGACAAAATTAAAAAAACTTAGGTAAAACGTTTTTAATTTGGAACAACAACTACGTAATTGGCATAATTAAAATAGAAACGAAGATAGCTACAAAAGCTATTAACTGTGTGGCAGCTATAGCAACACCCGTCTAAATATTAAGCACACATTGTTACAGGAACATAGTTTATTTGGTGTATTGGACTTAGCCTAGTTAAACCTGGATGGATTTCTTTTATCTCAGGGTTCTATCCAGGTTTCAGTATCAAAAACCTAACCTACCTGGTACTATAGTTTCATGAGATCCCTAGTCTCGCGACCCCTGGTCCACGTATTATTCGCCAGCCGATGACATCACCGTCGTCGGCTGCCCGCCGTAGCCGCCGCGCCATCGCGCCGCGTCCACCGCAGCGTTGGCTTCGTGTTATCTCAGAGGTTCCGCGGAGCCTCTAACCGCATTGCCTGCTTTCCGACTACTTCAAACGTCCATTAAATTCCTATTAAACAATTGAAAACTCCTCTAAATAATCCACATCTTTCATACTAATTAGTGGCATTTAAAGTCCTGTCCCTGGTCAAATTGGAAAGTTTACCGCCGAGTTTCTTCAACAGACTTGTTGATGTAGCTACGTTGTTATGTAGGAGGCAATGTCCATAGGTTAGTGATCCCACTTCACTATCTGGCCACGTTGCCTGAGTCTTTGAAGTGAAAGTTATCCCCAGAGTAGGTGCAGCTTAGCCAACTATTGTATTAGTAGGTCCTGTAGGTACCTATAAGTATTTTAAGGTACCAATAAATTAATAAGTTATAGTTCTCTTCAATCTGTAACAGGATACCGTGGATAACCTTTAGTCAAAAGGATGTTACAATGTATTTTCCTGTTATTAACAAAATAAAAGAATGCTTTTATGTATAGATTTTGTTTTAATAACTGCAGCAAAAGGATAAAGCCAAAGTAGTAAATAACAACTGGATAATTACTCTTTCCACATTTGGTTTTCCTCGATTTAGACAGGAACCATTGGGAGTTTTAATTAAAGTAGGTACCTATCTTTATTTTAGCGTCATACTTTGATAAATAACTAAGTACCTAGTTCAAGGAATATTTTTAGAAAAACGAACAAAAACCTTCAAGTAAAATCAATACTGAGAATACCGGGTCCGATTGTAGACCCTTGTGGCATTCCTTTAATGAGCGCAAATTACATAGTAAAGTGTGCATCATCTATTCTATACCATTATCATTATTCTAACTGTCAATTTCCGGAGTCTCTGTATCGTTGTTGATCAGTCATAAAAGTTTGAAAATAAACTGACTCAATAATTACCTACATTGATATTTTTATGAGACATAGCATACACGTCATCAAGTTAAGTATTCTGTTGATACTCTGTGTCGTCACAGATCTTATTCATGATCATTAGATCATTCGCCAGTAGTAGGAACTCTGTGATTCATAGATACGCAACGATATGGAAGTAAGTATTAGACTGTTCAGTTTACGTAAACAGACGTAGGGCAGATGGAGTAAATGATTTGCGTTTTTCGTTTGTTTGTCTTATGAGAGCTAAAATAAACTTTTTTGTAATGATTTAGCTTGACTCGCGGTTTGGGACTTCGACCTTATCTGCTGTTTATATTTGGCTTTCCTTATCATATTATGTGCTTTTATGCACTGTTTTGTCCCTGTTCTTCTTTCGTATTGCTTTTGACGGTACCTACCTTTAATGGCATCGGCCGCATCGGTGGCGCTTCCGATCATCGGAAGTGTATGGGACTTCGACCTTATCTGCTGTTTATATTTGGTTTTCCGTATCATATTATGTGCTTTTATACACTGTTTTGTCCCTGTTCTTCTTTCGTATTGCTTTTGACGGTCCCTACCTTTAATGGCATTGGGCGCATCGGTGGCGCTTCCGTTCATCGGAAGTGTAGTGAGACGGACATTTGGGACACAGGATACTCCAGCAATTAGAATATGGTCTGGTCGGGAGCATCGCAATGGGAGTTGGATGGATCGATACTCCCTAATACCCCATTTTGTCAAATTTCTCAACCACACAGGAATTGTAGCGGCCAACAAACTTGGGTAGGTAACTAGTCGGTGATTCCCGTAGGTACCTACAGGCCACTGCAATGCAAGTATCATACAACTGCAATAGAACATTAAAATTATGATCATAGCTATATCGTAGTCATCAATTAACATTGAAAACTGGAGGAAGCTAATCTAAAGACTACAAACAAAAAACAAGCTAGTGTTTTCATTTCTAATCTAAATTCTAATGAAAATGAGATTGTTTACCATATTGTAAACAATCTTGACACTATCGGGGCATATTTTCTTTGAAAGTCACCCGGCGCGTGATAATCGGCCATTAGAAAGCAAACGTGTTAGTCTTCTTGAAATTTTCAGTCTATATTAGCATTCTGTCATACACTGTAAATATTGTATTAGTCATCATCGCCATTGGAGATGAGAACTCATACGATATTACGATGTTATGAGTAGTGGTCGGTGGCCCAGCAGTAACGTTGCTAGGTAGGTAGGTACTAGGTTGTGGGTTCGTAGTTCGAACCCACCTACGGCACGGCTCTCAAAATGGTAAAGCGACGGTTAATTAACCGTCAAGACCTCCTAACTCAATATGTCAAAATTTTACAGGAGGCGCAAAAAATCTTGTAACTTTGGTATGAATGAAAATATGAATAAACCAAAAATATAGTTGGTTTTAAATATAATTACTTACAATATTAAGATAAATTTATTTCTTTACTTCGTTCCAATAAATGACTACGTAAGATAGGAGAAATTTATACTTTTTTTAAAGACTGAATTTGTAGATAGGAGGTCTTGTCATTTCATTTAGGAGGAATTGGTCGCAAAATTAATATGGATTTTACAAGAAGTCGAGAAATAAAAGATATTGGCATTATAAGAAAATAAACTTTTTTAATATAAAAAATAAGATAAATCACAACTTTTCATTAACACTTACATTAATTAGTATCAATAATATAATCAGTTAAATACCTATACGTATACCTATCAGTCATTAATTGAGATTTCAGTTTTGTACTTTAATAAATCAATTTAAATATTTTGGTATGAAGAGTTTAAATAGATTAAATATGAGGCAAGGAATCGTAGAATGACTGACAATCTAGCGGCAGTAAAGATTTCAATTCTTGAAGATGTTTAAATTTAGAGTCGGGAATCGGTAACTGCTTAGGTAGTGTGTAATGATTCATAATGTTCTATGACAGGAAGTCTTTTTGGTCTCTGAGGAAGTTCTATCCATTCGGAGTTATAATCAAGTTTTACTCTAATCAATCCATCTGGTAGATAAGCAACAGCTTTAATGTCGGTCACTTTAGGGTCACCGGCTTTTCTACCTGGTCTTATCGAACAGTATCGGCACATTTGGGGATCTGCATAATTAAGGAAAAAATTATAGTGCAGCATAATACGGTAAGGGTTTGATTCTTGCTTCATATGTAGCTGTTAGATAATCGCTTGGTAAGTTTATTATCCTATTTTTAATCTTCCTTTCAATACAACTATGTACCGAATCGCCCTCCATCTGGGTACTTCTAAAAACTTTTGGTACACACCTACGTTATGGCGTATAGAAAAATTAAGTAAAGTATTAGCTAGAACATTGTTTCGATTTTGTGCCGCACAACAATCTGAGTATATTATAATAGGAATATTTTCCGAAAGACAATGTTTTTCTAAATAATCTATAAGGATGGTCGCAAACGTGGAAGATGACAAATCGGCTTCAGTTTCCGCAAACCAATAGCACGTAGCATTGTGAGTTGCCACATTATAAACAGAGTAATTATGCAGAGCCAATTTGGTTTTATAATATACTGCATTAGCAGTCCAAAACGGACACACTTTTACAGCTTGCAAATCAACATTTAAAACTAACTACTATTTACGTTCTAACGCGTCCTTCTTGTCCTTTTCTTTTTCTGTCTAGCAGTATTTTTTCTCGAAATATGCTGCTGATAATTATCTTCACTTAAATTTACATTTTGATAGGTCAAACAGGTGTCGCACATGCCTTTTTTTAATTGGTGTATTGCAATGTTTTTATTTGAAAAAATGTTATCAAACTTTTTTATTGAAAATGGACTAGAATTTTTATCATTGCAGAACTGCTTATAAACCTGGTATAAATGGGACTTATTTAGAAAAATTGGCTCTATAAAAAGTTTACTAGTGTCTTTTCTGTTATAATGTGACGGTAGTTTATATTAGGAATAGAATCGAAGAATTCGTTTATTATTATATCTTGTGCTGTCCGACCATCACGTGTTGTAATATTCCTGGATCTACATTCATTTTCTCGAGAGGGAAGTATTCCAGATCGACTCTTCTTCGCCCATGATTGGACTGTACATGTACCGAGACAAAGAGTGTTTATAAACATTTTTCTGCACACCGGAATTTTTTCTGTTATATTATCTTCTTTAGTAAGTGGCAAGTAATATTTTAACGTGCCTCCACGACGCGACGGGCCTGAAGTGGTTACTCGATTTTTTCTAACAACAGTTACATTGTTGCCCATGTAAATTTTACGTTGTGACCAATCCATAGATTTCCAAAAAGCTTCAAAGATGTTATTGCGGTTGTCTTCAGTAAATTCATCACAACGGCGTACTGCAGATTTTTTATAGAAATCAGACGTGCAGGGAGGTCCCATTGATCTTTCAGGTCCGTTCTTATTATGCTGAACCTTTTCACCTCTTGGAGCATCATAGCCTAAATAAGCCTTACCTTCCATCCGAAGCGTCTTGTTGATGTTCTTTTTCCATTGTTCAGGATCAGCCTTCTTTCTCCTTCTTCTGCCATCAGACATATCGCCATAGAATACTTCCGAGTTACTGTGCAGCTCTTGTACTGTATTCTCTAAGTCTAAGGTTCGAGAGCCCCGGTATCTGTCATTGTACAACAGGCAGTGGAGCGGCTATAGTATGGTATATATTCTGTTTTGTAGGCTACTTTCAGCGGCTTCGGGCGCCAGTCGTGGTCAGAGTCTCTGGATCCTTGTGCGAGTCTATATAACGCGCTTCTGAATTACAGTAACAGTAACAACAACATGATGTTTTAGTCGGTACGAGCCTGACACAACTTCTTGTTTCCAGACGGAGGATTTCCCCACGAGCAAAAAAAGGGAACATGTGTGCCTACCTTATGAATTAACACGAAGTGGTTTTGGATCAATATGTGGTGTCAATACCCGGAAAACCACATTGACCTATTCATTACTTTTGTGTAACTAGAATGTGTACGCGCTAAAATGGGGTCATACTATGGTTCAAACCTGCCGTAGTCATTAAATTAATGGAAGTATCGCGTGGAGTAACCTACCATACTCCCATGTGCAATATCCACGAATGTGTGCATTGTAATTTTACCGTGTTCGAATCGAGCTATCTAGATCTTTCGCATGTCGAATGAGTCATGGGCCAAATCTACTACCCTAAGGGTCCCAGAAAACGTGTGGCGTCATCGAGGCACACCCAGATGGCGAGACGAGCTAGACGCCTACAGACAGTATTGGTTTACACTAGCTCAAGACAGGGAGGCCTTTGCCATGCAGTCGGACAACACTGGCTAAAAATAAATAATATTAAAAGTAGATCTTTACAGCAAGTAGGTACCGAGATAACAATGTGCAATGGTCACTTTAATCGGTGAGTCCACAGCTGACAGCACTGAGTAGGTATATTGCTGACAACGCTGACCCATAATTTCATGGCTATTTATCGATTCGTCTTCGTTGACTAGTCTTTTCAAATTAATCGGGAAGTCATGTCGATAATTACCTATATATACCTACCTACTTAAGTCAATTAAAAATAATTGTTGTCGTCCACCATCGCAATTTTTGTGCTGTTGACCTATGCATCCGTAGTATGACTTGTATGTCATACAGTTAGTACTGAGACATCGCCGTTTACTCTATCTTTAAAATACTCAAAACTCTGTACATTTTGTTTTGGTTTGGGATAGATGAGATGTACCCACATTTGTTAATAAAAACATTAATTAATTAATTTCACAAAGAAAATGTCGGAAGGAATAAAAGTCAGTAAGCATGGGATAGATACATTTGTTACAGTTTTAATGATAATCATAAATTTTCTTATTTTATTTATCTTTTATGTAAGTATCCCTCTAGATTTTTTTCTATTTTGTAAATGTGAGAACGTTGTACCTACTAGACTCGCAGATAATTCGATAAGTACCTACCTACCTGATACTTCTTGTTGACTGAACGGCCTACATCATAGTATCCTACTAATATTATAAATGTGAAAGTTTATGTTTGGACGTTTGTTACTCAATCACGCAAAAACGGCTGAATGGATTTGGATGAAATTTGGCAAACAGATAGTTTATAACCTGGATTAACACATAGGATACTTTTTATCCCGAGATTCCCACGGGATCGAGACTTACGAGGGTGAAGCCGCGGGGCGCAGCTAGTATTTGGATATATTGTAAAAGCCAGTTAAGTATTTGTAAAAAAAGAGTAACCGTGGAGTTTCTTGCCGGCTGTTCTCCATAGGAATCAACCAACTGGAACAGGGTAGAGTGCCCAAGTAGGTTAGGTTAATGTGAAATAAGATAGTTTAATTTGATTCGGTCGGCATAAAATGTCGGTCCAAACCAAACCAAACTACCTTGAGGGACTTCGCAAGTATAACATAACATCACGCCTGTATTTCCCGAAGGGTTTGGCAGAGGAGTACCTATGCTAATGTGCTACGTATTAGACTTAATTTCATACACACCGGTGGCATAGCTTATCTGCTGGTAATTCGGCGGGTACCCGTTGAGAAAGTGTGCGCGGTTATGAATGCTCTTACATAGGAGTTCAGTTTATAACATCTCGTGGGATTGCCGCGGTCTGTTTACTGTTGTTTGGGACCCACCGAGTTTGTTTCCACGTGGTTTTCACCCATAATAAGCAATACTCAATACTTTATTGCAATCCATAATGTGTACATAATAGTTGGTATGTTAAGACATCGAATCAATTATGGACCCTGTCGGGCACAGCAAAAGTTAATTTTTAACAGGAGAGAGGATGAAGGCGCCTTTTTATATTCATAGTAAAATGTAGGTATTAGGTAACAATGATTTTATTGTTTTTGAAATTTATCGCTAAAGTATTCATCAATAGTGTAGTAGCTTTTGAATAATAGGAATTGTTTCAATTTATTAATAAAGATATTATTCTTACTTATGTCTTTGATGTAATCTGGTAACTTATTGTAGACTTTAATGGACATTACAAATGCACCAGAAGAGTGCATTTTTAATCGTGAAGTGGGTATGTTTAGTCTGTTTTCATTTCTGAGTGCAATTTTAGTTTGGATATCTCCCCTTTTAGTAAAGAATTGCGGATATTTTCGTACAAATTTACAAAATTTCAAGTATATAGAGGCAGGGCAGGGTTAATATTTTTAGATCTTTAAAGTGGGGTTTACAGGAGTTTATATCTTTGATATTTATTAAAATTCTAATTATTTTTTCTGTAGAGTGAATAATGTAGAAGCGTCTGTACTATTTCCCCATAACAAAACGCCATATTTAAGCCATGCAAATGCGTACGCGTAATATGCAGCAAAACGTAAGTCCTTAGGATATGCTTCTTCCAGACTTCAATGTGGCTTTTTTTTGCAATTCTGCCTAGCCTTTTCCTAACTACGTTAGGGTCGGCTTCCAGTCTAACCGGATGCAGCTAATACCAGTATTTTATATGGAGCGACTCCTTATCTGACCTCCACAACTCAGAAACTGAGTAATACGATACCCCTTGTAAGACTGGTTGTCAGTTTCGAACTTCTGACGACCCGTAACGACTGTCAAAGATCCATGAATGGCAGCCGGGACCAACGGCTTAACGTGCTTTCCGAGACACGGAGGAGTCTCGGTATGTAAAGATGGTCACCCATCCAAGGATTAACCCCAGCAACCGTAGCTTAACCCGATGGACCAACCCGTGCGGCTGTTATTACTAAAATAATATGACAAATAAATTATTGGAATGGCTGGTTGTATAAAACATGATTTATTACAGTAATACATTTAATTGGAAATACACGGGTGGCAGGTCATCACTATTGTGACATACAATATATATAAATACAGTTGTCTTTAGCACTAATCTTCCAGGAAGAAGTATTGGCCTGCTCGTTTCTGTTCTATGTCCTGTAACAAAAACAAACATTTTGTTAGTTTTATTCAATATTTTAAAATAAAACATCATAAGCTGGAGGCCGCGTCTCATTCTTGTAGAATTTACAGTGAGACCTCTTGTTAACGACAACGGACAACGGTCCGATTTTTATAACGGGCGACGGGCCGACGCACATTGTTCAGTAGTTTAGTGTGGGTGTTTGTTAACGCGGCGGGCACATACCCGCTGCAACGAAAATCAACGGATCCGCGCATGTCGCCCCCTCGGCGCGACACGGCGCGGGCGGTCGGTCGGTCCGATGCAGTGGACCACGTCATTTCATAGAAGTGTGTTGACGACGACGGATGTGCGCACGTTTTTACCTATATATACCTACCTTGTGCTGCTTATTGTGAATATGGAGTTTACCATTGATATGGATTTATTAATAAAGAGAATGGAATACTCCATATGACTCTGTTTCTAATAAAATAGGATGAACCCATAGCTTCTTCCTTTTTTTGTAGCTGCTGTGTTTTTTTTATAAATAGTAGGCTAGAATAAGCTTTTTCTTTGCACTCGATATAACGTACGTGCACTTCTTCGCCCTTCAAGTACAGAACTAATTTCGACAACAACGGACGCGCTCACGTTATATTTACAAAGGTACAAAGGTAACCTTTTCGCGTCTGTCCGTTACCCGTTTTCAAATACGGTCGTTACCAAGAGGCCTGACTCTGGAAATTTGGTAAAAAAAAAAAAAAATACGATCTGCTTTATGGGACATCAACACAGGGACTTTCAGAAAAGGGTTATGGCTTGAGCTTAATTCTATGGTACTAGCCAGCGCCACGGCGGCGCTTACTGTACGGTACTTATGCATCGTAATATATTATAGTATAATCTAAGCACACACATTCGTGACGTTGGACTGTAGCCAGGTTTACAGTACTAACCTTAACGGAAGAGTGTTTGTTTATCCTCGGCCTGAAGTTATTAGGGTCCCTTCGGAAGGTGATGCCGAGCAGCTCTAAGAATTTGTTCATGCCGTTGAGTAGCGACTGCGGCGCGTGCGCAGTGGCATTCGAGGAAGGCGTGCCTTCGAACACGATGACGCGGTCCGCTAAGTACGTAGCCATTATGAAATCGTGCTCTACTACGAAGCCGGTACGCTTGGCGTGGAGGATGAACCTGCGGAAAAGAAAGTGATAAATTAGTTATTACAGAAATGTTTCGAGCGTCTTATGCTAAAAAAGTATCATGTCAACCGATGTATTGTTAATTAATTAGTTATTTACCATGTTACAAGCTCAGACTAAATAAATAACCAAGACAGAGCGTTGTCAACAGTGACGTGAAGCCGGTTTCGTAAACATGTGTGCATTTAGTTTGGTGTAGTTTGATTGTTGTGTCATTGTACGTAGTTGTGAATGAGTGTGTGTGAGCGTGTATGCACAGAGCTTTGGTGTTGTTTTAGCATGCTTCACTGTTTTGTTCGCAGTGCTCCGTCTTGGTTTTTTATTTGGTCTTTGGTTATCAATTTTCTGCATTTTCGTCTGAGATTTTCTTTTAGATATGTAGCTATTTATTTTAAAACTGAATTTTACATCTGTTATTTTTTCTCAAATAAAACTATCTTATGCTTAAAATGTTGTAATTCCTACCCATTATAATAAAACTCACCGTTTAATAACTTTAGCAGCAACCAAACGCTGTTCAGAGTCTAGGTAGGCAGAGGGCTCATCAATGAGGTACACATCGGCCGGTTTGCCGAGACAGAGCACCAGAGCCACTCGCTGCAACTCACCACCAGATAGGTTCTGAACCTCCTGATCCATTATTTCTTCTATCTTCATTGGTTTCATCACGTCTGTGATGAACTGGAAGGCAATAAAAGGGGATTAATTGTTTTTCTCAATATGTTTATTTGGCGTTCAGCCTTTGGAAAAAAGGAAGTATATTCCTTTTTTGGATATACTCGTAATGGATATTTTTGCAATATTTACTACATGTGTACACAACATATTACAATTATGGGCATTCTACTATATCTATCTTGTATCTAGTTTAATATACAATTTTTTTTCTGTAATAAAAGGCCAAAATAAATTAGCTAGCGAAACTGCAGCCGAGGCGGGTATCGATATCTTAACAAAAAATAAAATTAAAAAGATTTTATGTTTTCTTTTGGAGGGTCAACAACCACTGATACTGTTGTTACTTAAAGTATGTGTTGAGAAAACTGGTTTAGATATGGATACCCATCACATCTGTGAAGTTTCGCCAGCTAATTTAATCTGACCCCGTATATAAAAAAAAACAAAATGTGCTCATCTAAATAATGGATGTATTAGAGTACACAAACTAAATTGTAGTGCTTAGCTCTATAGAGTAAGCCAGACTTGTCTGTAACTTTAATTGTGCAATAAATGAATAAATAAAATCCTTTCTACAGTATCTTCAAAGTTCTTTTTCGTTATTAATTAGTATTAGGCAAGATAGTTAATTGATTCAGGCGTCACTTTGTGGAAATCCATTATAAAATACAGTAGACGTGATATATTTAGTAACCTTCCGCTTAACTATTCTTCAAATGTGTCATAAAAAAAACCCTGTAAGAAATCGACACGTGTTGCAACACCGAGCGCTAAACTACTACTACTCTGCGTCCAACGCTAGCAGCTAATTAGCTGATGCATGTGGTTCAAAATAGCTTCGGAGATGTTTTTTGTCATTTTTTTTAAAATGTTTATTTACCTGTGGATGAATATAAGCATCTCTAATCTTGTCATGCAGCAGCTGCCGTACTAGCCCTTGAGATTTGGGGGAAATCTTCTGTGGCTTATAACTAATGTGCAGCTGTGGTAGCTGGCCCGAACCTGGGGTCAAAAATATATTTTTTTTATAAATATTTTTCCTTTCACAGCTCGTAATAATGATAGAATACAATAGAATATTGTTGTTGTAGGTGGTTAACAAATAAAGTTAATTAAAATTAAAAAAGTATCTCTACAACGTACGTTGTAGAGATACACCGTACACCGTAGCAGTACTGCTACAGTGTACAATAATACGAAATACTAATATTCTAATGTGGATAGGATAAACAGAAAATTAAACTATACTAAGGGCTGATTTAACCAAAGCCAGATCTTTTATCTGTGAAATGAAATAGACGGCCGAGTTTTTTGTACGGAAAATCTGTCAAAAATTAAAAAAATTGTCACTGGATTAGACTTATACTACGTATAAAGGTTTGGTTGAATTCGCCCTAAACATGTACAAGAAATATTCTAAGACTAAAAAATACAGGGAAAATAAATTATAAGGTGGATGTAGTAAAAACATAGGCACATAGATGTGTCGTATCTGTATCTATTTTACTGTGTGTACATAAATAATAAAATAAATTAAGTATTCTAGAGAATCTTCGAAACATTTAATAACTGAGTAAAAACATTTCTGTAAAAGTAAAATTCACAGTTATTTTTTAAATACAAGACTCATCATTTATTTTTCTTAATTTGACTGAGATCTTATTAGGGAGACTGCAAATTCTATAAGTTGGCCGACTCAATTACAGAGTATACCAATAGGTATAGCGACATAAGCTAGCCCGATCATCTTGTCCAACTAATTAATTGTTGTGGGATAGTTGGCCAACTTACAATTGTATGTCTGCGGGAGCTCTAATAAATATGTGGAGCCTTGAATTGCGTTCATGCATCAGTGTGGTTTGGCAAGGCATCACACATAGAGTCTGGCAAACGAAAGTTGATCCTCAAAACACGTGAGAAATTTAAAAAAACAAGACTGTTTATCCCTGTAGAAAGTGCGATAACACATTTCGATACTTGAAATTTTATTTTATTTTAAATGTAATTAAATTTAAATTATCAAAACGTGTTATCGCACTTTGTACAGGGATAAAGTCTTGCTCATTTAAATTTTGCGTGTTTTCGTATCAACTTTCATTTGCCAGACTCTAAGTAGTTTGTCTACATTGCATGCTCTTTCTCATGTAATAAATAATAGTATTGATTAACATGTAGAAAAGAATCACTATGTACCAGCATTGATTTCTGATATGGTACACTGTGAAATAGATGTCGCACCTCTGCTCAAATAGTGTCACAACTCAAAAAAATTTAAAACCTTTTTTATTGTACCATTCGTTTCAGAAAACTTCAAAATCTTATGTCAGATAGTGTTATACTTATGGTTTAAATATTTATCCCTAGATGGCACTAGCGTCCTTATAATTTTAAATGAGTTTCTTTGGAAAGTTAAATTTCAAACACCTTTTTCTCGAAAGTTTGATTTTTTGACTTACGACACTATTTGAGCGGAGGTGCGATGTGACTCTTTGTTATAACAATAATAAAAGTTAATGCCTAATGAAAAATATGTTGTGTGGAATGTTATATCCTTTTCAATGAAATCATACTTCATTGTCAGCATCCAGCATGACTTCTTTTCTACATCTACACTAATATTATGAAGTGAAAAGATTTGTATTTTTGTTCATAATGGATAAACTCAAAAACTACTGGACTGATATAAAAAATTCTTTCACCAGTAGTATGCTCTATGTTAGCACTGAGTAACATAGGCTATGATTTATAAATATATCAGGCGGGCAAAGCCACTGGCGGAAGCTGGTTGTTTATAAAACTGTATTTGTTGTTTTCAATGCTAACATAACATTGTGAAGATTCACAAAGGACATTACAAAAAGTCTTTTACAAAAGTAACAATGACCTATTAAATATACTTTACTATATATTAGCACGCAAATTATCATTAATTGATACTTATTTATAATTATAGTTACGTCGACAACGAATCTACAAATATTGACTTTTATGGTCAAACATTTTTATGTCATACCTTCGTTTGTAGCACAGGATTCTGCGTGTTTTAAACATTTTTGAAAAACGGGATGGAAAAACAAATCAAATAACTCAGTTCTGGCCATTTCAATAGCTTAATTATGTCTAAATTCATTAAAATACACTTATTGCAATACACCTATAACCTCATTTTTCAAGAAATGCCTACATTGTTATATAACGCATATTTATTCGAGATTCACAGTAAACTATTCTTTTCGGTTAAATATCACAGTAAAAGCTAGGATTTAACATAAATCTGTTGAATTAAGATTTTTTTACAACAAAACCGAAGCCTATTGACAATTTGACAACTTTCACAAATAAGACATTTCATTGCTCGGTGTTGCCATTACAATTTAAGTTGTTCGTACAAAATCAGTTTCGGATACGCGTCCAAAAAATAAGTACGAGACCTAACAAAATCGTCTAAAACAAATTTGAGAATAATAAAGCGATTTATTTTAGAAAATTGGTTGAAACTTACCGTCATCGGGCTCCAAATTGCCGGCTAACATTCTAATGAATGTAGTTTTGCCAGTACCGTTCTCACCGAGTAACACCAGAATCTCGGAATCCGAGAATTCACCAGGGTGTACATTCAAACTGAAGTCACCCATATTTTTCGACATTTCAGGATATTCATAATGATTCATCCTTTTGATCTGTTAAAACAATAAAAGGGCGCAACAATTTAATTACTTATCAAATCAATTGAAAAAATGTTTATTTTTTATTTGTGCTCTACTTACCTCTTCCTCAGTGGCAGACTCAGCGACTTTAAAAACTAACGATTCAGTCCTGAATCTCATGTTTTCAGTGGGTACAAACCCATCAAGGAATATATTAATACCTAAAAATGAAAAAAAATTATGGATTAAACATTTTGTTAAGCCTTACTAAAGACTTGCATTTCTATTATCGAAAAGCTTACCTTCCCTAACAGAGAACGGCATTGTCACAACACCGTAAGCACCGGGTACGCCGTACAGGCAGCAAATGAAGTCGGACAAATAGTCCAATACTGACAAGTCGTGCTCCACTACGATAATGAACCTGGACAAAAAAAATATACATAAATATTTAACAAATCCTATACCACAGAAATGATTTTTGCTGGGATAGGCTGTAATACTGGAGTGGATCAAAAAGATTTTAGGGTGGCTCGCTTCAGGCCGTGCAGGATGAAAAAACTGCCAGAATATGTTAGAATCCTGAATCCCACCAGAATTTTGATGGCAGCATTAGTTTACTATTTTTGTCCCTCATTTTAAAATGTATTTTGTCTAAGGTGTTTTAAGCGCATACATAAATACCGTGCAGAATAATAATAGACTTACTTGTCAGGATGAATGAGTGACCGAATTGTGCGGGCAGCGTTAAGGCGCTGCTTGACATCCAAGTAAGAGGAAGGCTCGTCGAACATGAAGATGTCTCCATTCTGGATGCACACCATGGCGCAAGCGAAGCGCTGCAGTTCTCCACCAGATAGCGCGGCGATCTCACGGTCGCGAATGTGGGATAGATCTGAGCGGAACACCGGAATGAATGTTTATTTATTTTACAGTAAAATCCATACTTGTGTCTGTTACATTTTCGTGATTTGGATGAAATTTGGCTTACAGATAGTTTATGACTTGGGTTACGACATGATACTTTTTATCCCAATAGCATGTTCCCGCGGTATATTTTTAGATCTCAACGTAGGCGAAGCCCTAGGCAGAAGTTAGTTACATACAAATGTAAAATGTTACTTTGTAATTGACAATCGGTATTACGAAATGAGAGGTCGTAACGCACCGTGTGGCATGTCATTGTCATTTATAAGATGCATCTGCATCACTTGCGTGCCGCACTGCAGTATCAACGCACCATATGATTACGCACTTAACATAATTTAACTTACCCAACATTCTACAGATTTCAGTCTGATTTTTCCTTTCATCTTTCTTGTCAAGGAGTTGAGCGACAGTGCCCTTGACGGCCTTAGGGATTTGATCCACATATTGAGGCTTGATCAAGGCTTTCAGGTCATCTTCGAGGATCTTCGTGAAGTAATTCTGCAGCTCAGAGCCGCGGAAATGAGACAGAATCTCTTGCCAGTCTGGAGGGTCCTGATTGAAAGATAATATTTATAATTATAAATAAATAATGTGTAGAAAACATTTAAATACAAAAGGTACCTCTATAGAGTTTCTTGCCCATTCTTCTCCATATCAGACTACCTTTTGGAATATATACCATAACCTACCATTGTGAATCCATTTTATTTTTTATTGTAAATTAATGTCAAAACTTTTATGTGTCTTATTGATATAAATGATTTGACATTGACTCTCGTTGTAGGTGAGTATATGTTCCTTGCTTTGACTTTAAAGATAGACATGGTTAGTTTGATTCTATCTGGTACAGCACTGACTCAAAGTATTTAGAGGACATCGATCTTATTAAGTAGCTTCCAACAGCGGCGTCCGCGTTATGTCTAAATTAAAGCCTGTCTTAGAGCCATGCCACACGATGCGGTGGCGGCACCGGAGCGGCGTCACTGCGGCGTCCTACAAATAAAAATGTATGGTATGACACACGACGTTGCCGTCCGGTGCGCTCCTGACCTGCAGTGCGATGACCTGCGGTGCGGCGCCGCACCGCATCGTGTGGCATGGCTCTTACTCAGAGATAATATAGTATTCTACTGGAGAAATAATTTTTTAAATCAGTCCAGTTGTTATTGAGTTTATTCATTACAAACAATAATTAAAAATCTTTTCTTTTTATAATATTCATTACAAAAGAACTATGAACCAATTTGGTTTAAGACCTTATTGCATCCTTACAATAATTACTGCCATAAACAATGCTTATCTGATATTTATATATTTTCCTCAATGACACAAGTAAACTATAGGTTAAAACAGATTACAATGGCTAGCAATCAGGGATTTCCATTTTTGTTAAGATAGTGCCTTTCTTTTGCACAATATGCTAATACTGTGGAGCTGGAATGTTGCTACTTTCTGACTTGACAGACAACATGTGAATTGCATAATTTATAAGGTAGCATGCTTAGCAGTTAAACTTTAGTGACATTGAAATTAGATGAACTTACTATTCAACATCAAAAAATAGTAAGCATGAATGATTAAAATAATACAACTTACAGCAAAACGTCCCAAGTTGGGCTTCTGTTTTCCAGCAAGAATCTTCAGTGCGGTTGACTTGCCGATACCATTCTGACCGACCAGCCCCAATACTTCTCCAGGCCGAGGGATGGGCAGACGATGGAGCTTAAAGGAGTTCTTTGAGTACCGGTGAGTGGTATGTTTCTCCAAGTTGGATGGGATGTTGATAATGGTGATTGCGTCAAAGGGGCATTTCTGAAAAGTTATTATTTGTTAGTATATTTTTGTAAATTAGGATGTGTTATGTTATTTTAGCACTGTATATTCTGTGTAGACATTTGGAAAGTTTTGAATATGAATGTCAATGGCTATAAGAGTAGGGGAAGACCAAAGAAACGATGGATAGACTGTGTGAAAGATCGTAATATGGCTAGAAAGGGCATGACTACCGAGATGATGGCTAATAGAGAAGTACAGAAGAAAAGGACATGTTGCGTCGACCACAAATAAATTGGGATAAGGGCAGGAGAATAATGATAGTGTGTGTAGACATGTTGACTAAGTAACAGATTAAAGTTTTCCTATTAGTTTATAATTAACAAATATACAGTATCTATCCTGTATACTTTACTTCAAGCTAAAAAGAGCTCTGTGTTTTACCTAAGAACGTCACATATGGAAGTTACCAAACGTTTACATTGGTCAGCAAAAATTAAAAACATTGTGGAAAGTTTTACCTTGACACAAATACCGCACCCGATACACAGCTCCTCGGAGATGGTGGCGATCTTGTCGTTGGGCGTGACCTCGATGCACAGCTTGCCCATACGCACCACGGGGCAGCTCTTCTTGCACTCCTGCCTGCATCTCTTCGGCTTGCAGCGATCCGCATTCACGATAGCGATACGCGTGAGTTTGTCGGTCTCCTCATGGTGTCTATGTCGAGACATAACTGTTTATCGAAAAATCACAATTTAGCACCAAATTTTCTCCACAATTAATTGAAAATATACGAAAACAACCGTCCGATATGTGGCACAGACTTCGTTATAACCTCAATATCTAGGACGTGACTAATTATTTATTATGAAATGGTCAGTGCGGGTTTACTTCAGAAAAATATTTGATCTTGTGATTTGATACCGAACAATGGGGAAAAATCTGAATACCTGTTTTAAGAAGGCGAACGCTGGCGATACTTTGCCTACGTTCGCGTGTCCTTTTACATCGAACTCGAAATGTCAAAAGGAACAAACCATTCTGAACATAGCACCATTTGGCCAAGTGGCATTACGTTCTAAAATTAATATTTTTTAACCAAAACCTTTAATCGTTTAAATCCCTAGAAACCAATTTATTATTGTAACATTAAATTAACTTTTTTTTGCGGGGTTCGGATATAAGTACCTAACATTAATATAAAATATACACCATCAAAATAAGGTGAGGGTGTATAGGGTTTCTGGGTTCCTGAAGTCACCCGGTGTCATACAATGTGTTCCATACAATTTTTGACATGAATTAGAGATTTAAACATGTTTTTTTGTAATGTTTCGCCAGTGCAAACGCACGGTAAAAACAATATTTGCAAAACAAACAATAAGATATCTTTACTTTTTTATGTTTAATTTTAAAACTATAATACTTATTTTAGCGATTTATTATCGGCATTTGATGCCGTCTGTACCTATATTATTATAATTTATTACGTATTGAGCAAAATAACAAAAATACTTTATTTGGAAGCTTTTGCGTTGGCAGCACAGCTTCTTTATTTGTCACTGTCAAAACCGTGGCTTGGATCAGAATCAGACTGATCTAAAATAAATCAAACAATTTAAATTCGTTTACTGTTTTCTTGATCATCTTTAATTTTATTGTGAGTTTTTGATTTATTCCGTCAGTCATAACCACGGGTCATAACACCTTGAGTAGAGGTTTTATTCCTCCGTAGAAGTGTGGTGGATGTTTTTGTTTTTGGTTTGAACTTGTTCAAGTAGACTTTTGCTTACCCTCAATATATAAAAGTACTCTGTGCTTACCCTATACAAAAATGTACTCTGTGTTGCTAACAAACAACAATGTCACTGACACTGCCTGAACACCTGACACTGCATTATTATATTCAGCACCATCTATCCATCGCAAACACAAACAAAGAGCGTGTCGCATTGAAACAAGGATACTTCGCCATCTAGCGAATTAAAACTGAACAAAATTACTTCACGCTTGTGCTCCGACGAAAAGTATAGTCGCACAGGATACCCAAATCTGATATCCATTTAATACAAACGTCTTCCGAGATAGATAAGTGTTATTAAATCTTAGTTTTTTTTATTTTCTAGGCGATGTTAGAGGTGTGTATAGACAGTTTAGAGTCTGCAATAAACGCAATTCATGGCGGAGCGGACGAACTCGAAGTATGCAGCTCACTCACAGAAGGGGGACTCACTCCTTCTCCGGGGCTCGTCAAACAAATCATGGAAATGGTAGGTAATGGTGCTAATTAATTGTGCTGCTGATGAACATAAGGTTTATTTTCACATTCATGGCTCACTACGTCTCTTTCATAGAAAGGAGACTTGAGTCCCAGCAGTGAAAAAATCGTTTGAACATCACGCCTGTACTCCCGGAAGGCGAAGGTAGAAGTAGATCATCTACATTTTGCTGGTTTTCTATTATATATGTTTAAGGCAAGCCTATCATAGCATCAATCGGGAAATTCAGACTCCAGGCTGCTACTAAGAAATTCCGTATGGATAAATGACATTTTGCCCTGTTAAGTCCAGGCCAGGACCAGGGGGCCAAGTCTACTAATTTACAAACGTTACAATGGTCTCTCCATAATGGCGAGACCATTGAAACGTTTTTAAATTGGTAGAATACGACCCCAGGACCCCATGCTCAGCACTCGCATTTACGACCATTAGTCCATCTAGGCACTAACGTATATTGTATTTATCCATTGCAGTTAACTTCAAATCAGTATTTCAGTTGCAATATTTTATATTTTAGGTAAATAATATAGCGGCCGGGAAACCAATCCGTAAATCATGTCACGATTGCGGCTGCGATAAATTAACGAAGGTAGGTCCACTTGATAAATGGAGTGTTCATACAAGGACCTGTTTATTTACTGCTAAAGTCTTTGTTTATTTCAGAGGCCAAAAGTGAACGTAATGATCAGATGTCGTACGGGCTCCGACTTTCATTACTCTGTGGAGGAGATGGATACAATGTTATCTGATGTAGATGATTACAAAGCGTATGGCGTAGACAGATTTGTTTTTGGCGCCCTCACTGAAACACAGCACATCGACGTGGTAAACTGTGAAAAAATAATACATCGGGCTGATCCCACTCCTGTTACTTTTCATAGAGCCTTTGACGTGTGTGTAGACCCTCTTCTGTCCATCATAAAAATAGCTGAACTTAGTTTTAACAGACTGCTTACAAGCGGACAGAAGTCGACAGCTAATGACGTCGAAGCTATTCAACTAATAAAGTCACTTATCAGCAGTGCTGGTGATAAAGTAGAGATTATGCCGGGAGCGGGAATAAATTTGAGTAATGCGAAGAATTTTATTGATATTGGGTGCAAGATAGTCCACAGTTCGTGCAAAAGAATTAGATATCTGCCTGTAGTTAAGAATGGTTTGAGTATGGGGACAAGTGATAGTGAACATGTTTTTGTCACAGATGAGAATATTGTGAAGAAGATGAAAGAGATTATTAAGTAATCAAAATTAAAACTATAATCATTCCGTAAAAAATAGATCTAAGTGAATTGTGTAAAATCAACTATATATTTTATTTAAAATAGTAACACGTCTGTATTATAATGTAATTAAATATATACACAGTGTCCACTTTTAATCAATCTGCCTAGCCTTTTCCCAACTACATTGGGGTCGGCTTCCAGTCTAACCGGATGCAGCTGAATACCAGTATTTTACATGGAGCGACTGCCTATCTGACCTCCACAACCCAGTAACTGGGTAATACGATACTCCTTGGTAAGACTGGTTGTCAGACTTTCGGGCTTCTGACGACCCGTAACGACTGTCAAAGATCAACGAATGACAGCCGGGACCAACGGCTTAACGTGCTTTCCGAGGCACGGAGGAGTCTCGATATGTAAAGATGGTCACCCATCCACGGACAAACCCCGGCAAGCGTAGCTTAACCTGATGGATCGACCCATGCGGCTGTTTTATAAAATATCTTTCAAATTGGTCTAATATTGTAGGAGGAAATAGACGAGAGCCGAACCTCCAATTATGACTTTTTATATGGAGAAAAGACTGACCGTATTTCCTCTTCAGGCTTTGTCTCTAATTCAACTTTGTAGGTATAATTATCTGAACTAGAGAGTCATAAAGGGGTGATAGACGTGCGAGCAAGTACGCGTACTTATGGCTCGGCGAGCGTACTCGCCCGTCTATGATCGCCGCGAGCTGCGAGCCAATTTGACAATGAATTTTGAACAAGCTTCACGTGTGTCACCGACGGAGAAAAGAGTAAGGGTCGCGATCGCGAACTTAAAGACAGCACGTCTATCACCCACTATAGAGATTTAGGTTGCTATGAAAGTGTTACAAGAGTGCTACAACGCCGCAGAACGCATTTTTTAATTTTTGCCGATATAATTTCAGGACCGTACTACGTGGCGTTCTGTAGTTTCTGCCTATCTCCATGGCAAAAAAGCGTCAATTTATGTATGTAGTTGTTTTTATTAGATGCACTTACAGGAATATCACTATACCTACCACCATTGTCAATCAATCAATTGATAAGTATAAATAGCATCACTAGATATTTAATTACCTAAATTACAATTACTTAATTGACACAGCATCGCAGAAATAGAAAACCTTTTCCATTCCAATCATACCACCATTACGGTCCATCTCACTCCAACATAGGCATTTCCCCCATCTGTCGTTGCCTCACAAAAATCCTGCAAGCGTTGTTTTCTACCAACATCGATAAATATTGCGCTCCATTTATCATGAGCGGTATATTGCAGAGGAAAAATGCTGGCCGGCCCGCGTTTAATGATGCTATTACTGAGTCGGGAAACAATGTCAGGAGCGGGCTTGACGATCCTTTAATAATTGCGATGACCTGCCTTACATTCGGCAACTTTTTTTAAAGTTTGCTAATGACGCGCAAAGGCCATTCTTGTTATGAAAATGGGCAAGCTGTTGATAGATTATGAAAAAAGCGCGGGAAAAGGGCGGGATATTCTAGTTACTCTTTCTTAAATAAAATTAAATGTGCTACGTAGGCCTACAATTTACTAACTCCATTAAGTACGTAGTTCCTTTAAAAACGACCGTTGCGATTGTGGCTTTAGCGTCCTTAAATAGGTACCTACCTGTAGTATAGATTTCCCCTTTGCTGGTAGGTATCTAAATATTTCCTTCTGGCCAGGATTTGATGATTTCGTCTTAGAAATCGTTATGAAATAAATTATGTCGTTGTGTACGATGCTCTTTGTTTCCGGGTCTGTGAATATGGTTGAATTTATCGGTTGAATGAACACACTTTTCTTCGGAAATCGTTTCCCATCCATTAGTTGGGGACGATTGATTGAAATACTTTGTGTAGACGTGATCACGTGATAGGGAAGCTAATATTTGTCACTGTGTAATTATCTCTTGTGGACCTACCTATTATTTGGCAGTCAGATATTTGTTTTATGTCCTAATTTTCTAGTTTAGCAGGTAAAATATTTCACTAAAGTAAATATTTAGTACCTAGGTACATGATTCATGAACGCGTCTGCTTCCTATACGAGTAATTTCATTTGCTTCACATTTTTCAAACTCATTCAGCAAAAGTACGAATTTTACGACGAGTAAAACTTTCATGTCTTCATTTAATTCTGGTAAACTATTTTAGGTTGTTAAAATAATTTATTTTTAAAAGAGATGGAACTTTTAAAATTTTATTTAATAGGGTTCCTTTCCTTTGAAAACAGTTTTCCAGTCAAATAAAGGGAAGTATTTTTTTTTTGATATAACGAATTTGTCAGAGCGTTGGATGATTAATGATAATTTGGGAAAAAGTCCGAGAGGGAACAGCGGCGGCGCCGCGGCGGGCAACCGGGGTTGTGTTGCGGTCGTCGCAACAATCTTTTCAAGCCCTCCATCAATCATAACAAGCTATTAAAAGAGCTTCTGTATTTGAGGTCGAGGCTGAGACCCGACATGTTTTCTCATGTTTTACAAATAAGTGAATTAATTGCTTCCGGCGGACGCAAGATAAATTTATAAGACCTACAAAGTTAGGTTACTACTGTGCAGCTTATCTTGTGACTAACGTTTAAACTGTGGGTCTAAATAATCGAAGTTGTTAGTAGGATAAATACAATAATTTCATGAAATGGTTGTATTTATCTACAGTGTACACACGGCTACACATCAAGCTATACATTTCCAGTATAAGCTGACCTCGTAATGTACGGAATTCCTATACAATGCGAGATCAGCATAAACTGGAACTGTACAGCTTGACGTGTAGCCGTGTGTACACTGTAGATAAATACAACCATTTCATGAAATGGTTCAACACTTCATGAAATTATCAATCATTCTAAGATCTGGCCACGACATATCTACAAATCTAAGTACGTAAATCGATCGAATTTGACATTTTGAATATTTCTTACTGTAGGGATAGTTTTCAAGAGTCCTTGGCACGTTGACTCCTTTGGTATGAGACAACAGTCTGTTGGGAATTCCAAATTGAGTTGGTTGTGGATCATAAGACAAGTAAGAAAAAAAAAAAAAGTAAACAAACGAAAGGGTTTATTTCAGTGAATCAAAGTGTAGATATCTAATATATTTAAAGTAACTTATAATACCTATATTACATCTAAGGTATAAAATAAGGCTATGTCGTGAGATGTGAATATGCTTACTTTAAGGCAGTTCTGCATACCGTGCATCATTACAAACTACTATTTACACCGACTTATGTCTAAATCTAGAAATAGAGACAAGAATTGGTCGAATTGCACGTTTACAACGCTACAAGGTTCTTTTCGCGCGTGGCCAAACTAGGAACTAACGCCGCCATCTTTTTTGTCAATACAACTTCTGTGTCAATTTCACAAATGTTTATTAACAGCGCCCCCCTGTCAATGTCATTTAGGCGCCAAAAGATCCTTGTAGCACTCTTACGTTAGATAAAGCGTTCCTTTTTACGTTCAAGCGAATCTAGAGTAGGTCAAAGTAAATCATTAGATTTAAGGCAGTTACAGAGACACTTATGTAACTAATATATTTTATGTGAAGTTCTTTTCACGTTGTGGAGAATATTATCTTTAGCATTTGATTGATTGTTTTGTAGTTAGAAACGTAGGTTCTTTTAGTAACTCATAACCCTCCCTTTTGCTTCGCCGGATTCTGGTAAAAAAATTAGGTCTCATTTGAAGGTACTTTGGTACTTCAGTTAAAATTCTCCGTAGAACAACTCAATAAATCATTTTTAGGTATTATCTAATTACATTAGGTAGGTAGGTTAATTGCACACAATAATTGATTAGGCTTAATTACATTGATATCGGCAGAGGATATTGTTGATGTTCATCAATTAAACTAGGAACCTATTTATAATTACTCTAGTACTATAAATACAAAGTTCAGTTGTCCAGAATTCAGGTTTCGCACTACGTCTGAAGTCCTTTTGAAGAAACTCAGTGCATCAATTTATAAGTTTTTCACACAATTTGTTTAACAATGGCAGGTTTTTCAAGCGATGAGCCGAGGATTATTTAAGTCAACAATACTTTAGACTTTTAAGATTTACAGATCTATGATAACGCAGTCGAGTGTCCAAAAACATACCAAAAATGGAACACTTTTTTAAAATTGACTTATTAGGGATACGTAGGAATGTTTTTGAGTCTTTAAACAATGACTGAATGTCTGTTTGTCTTCTTGTCTGGTGCGTAAGGTTCTAGTTTCGCGGGTTCCGTGTTGAGGGCGCTGTAGTCGACGGGGAACGGGGGCGCGGGGAGCGAGTCCTTGGGGGGCACGAGCACCCACTGGCCAGGGCCGTTGGGGTTCTTCCCCATCAGCCAGTTGGTGAAGCAGTGGACGTAGGTCCCGTAGTCCAGTATTAGGTAGCCGTTCTGTTGAAATGGTGTTAACTATTAGGCGATCGTAATAGGAATTTGTTCTACTTATCATACTCAGGATCACGTAGGTAATAGACAAAAAAGGACCTCTTTTGTCTATTCCGTGCCCAGGACAGCATGATACGCAGCAGCGGGTCAGACAAAATTCAGAAAACATCGGCAGACATGGGTACACCAACGGTTTTTAGATTTTATCAGAACAACCTACTTTCAAATTGAAAACCTAACTTTACAAATTTAGAACAGGAGGCCCTAGACAAAGTGACATTCTATCAGCGATAACGATGATGGAAAAGGCAAAAATGTATGTCAATCCTGTTGAAAGCCGTTGTAGAAATCCGAAACGCTTTCGAAGCGATTGTCACTTGTCTAGGCCCACAGGATAGTTCAACTTCAATTTCAGAGCTAGTTTCATGTTTTACTTACTATTTACAAAATGTCCTACATTCTGTAGGACAACATGAAACTACCTCTATTCACATTATGACAAAGTACCTATATGTAATGAATATTTGTAGATATCATAAAGGCTTTTACACACTGGCGCGATTCGTAGCGCGACGCGAATTTTAACAAAACAATTTCTGAGAAAACTCCACGGCGAAAATGCGGCGGCGTCGCGTCGCGCTACAATTCACGCCATTATGTAAGAGCCTTAAAGCAGATAGTGTGATAGTTTATCTTTTACATGCTCTAAATATTCACGATAAAAGTACTACGGCATGAGATATCCACAAATATGTATGTACTTCGTATCGAGACGAGAGAACATGAAGAATATAAAAAAACATACGCTAGTCATTCGATCGTAGGCCGTGTCTATGACCTCGTCAACTCTTGTCGCATTCAACCCGATCACGGACCGGTAGAAGGCAGCCAACGCCGGTTTAGTTATAGCACCTGTACCTGCAAGAAAAAAAAACATATATTTTAATGGAAACACATATGCCTGAAACCCCAAAGGAGGCCGCTTGAGATTTATTGGTACACCCGTTGTTCGACATTTCCGGGATTGGATCTCGTCTGATACCGCGAGCCTATTGATATTTACTGGGCACTGTTCCAAATATCGGGGTATTTGCTGGAAATTCCGTAAAAAAATGCAATGTTTCTGGTCTGGGAATTCAAATTGGAAACATTATGAAACCGAAGCGACCCATTTAATTAAAAAAAGTGGGTGAAGAAATTCGTGTAGCTGTAAAAATCCATGTACTTAGGTGTACCTATAATGTAATATCATACCTGTATGCCCCGAAGGGTTAGGCAGAGGTGACTCAGAGGTCACTCAGAGGTGTATCTATGGTACACCCACATTTCCCCAGTTATGTTTAAGTCCCATGTAATGGGGGCGAGCGTTGCCCGATCTGGGAATCGAACCACATATCGACCTCTATATCAACGAGGCAGTCATCGGTGTACCTACCTAAACCTATATTTATTTTAATAACACGTATAAAAATATTGACATGTTTCGAATCCATCATGGTGACAAATGAAGGAGAGCCTTTACCTCATATTGAAATACGACGATGTTACTAAAGCAAATGAGATTGTTCACCTTGAAACATCTTCGTGATAAATCGTTTCGGCTTTCTAAATCAGCATGACAGAATATAGCAATTTAGGAAACTTTCTGCCTGTGATAGTATTTTCAAGAACCTACGTATATACCTACCCACTTACTTACATACTTTTATTGTAGAGTAAATGTTGTGTAAAAGAGTGGTTATTTGATGTTTATAAAATATAGCTATTATATCATCTTAGCTATAAAACATCAATGAGCATTAGGAACTTTGTATTTCTTTCAGTTCCATTAAAAAATTGCAGGAATATCAAGCCCTTTATAGAACGGAATGTTACGGAATTTTAATAACTTCCAGTAAAATATAACGTAAAATATTGACACGGAATATTATTCCGATAACTTCCGTGGAACAGCGAGAATATCAGCGTACTTGCTTTAGATTAAAAAGTTAAAATAAAGGCGAAGGCAGATGATAGAAAAATAAGTGGGGATATAGGAATGAGCGCGCTGCCTCGCTTCAGTGTGCACCCGCTGTGATTTTGGCTACAAATGTCGAGCAAGGTGCCAAATTTTTAAACCTCTGGAGAACAACCAAACGTCATTTTATTTAGTTTTTGACTACTTATGGCGCAATAAATTTTAAACGTTAGACAATCTTATTGCTTCAACGTGAAATGATTTAGTGTGCAATGTCTAGTAACAAACTAGTGCGCAAGATTTAGTAGCTGTGAAAAGTGCCATGATGTTACAAAAAGTTCACAATTTCATTTTGCGCATAAAATAATTTGAGCGAGAATAAATTTAGCAGCAATGAAGCAACAATAGCGTCGTTAAAAAACATTCTGGCTAAATTACGATAATAATTAACTTGAAATTAGTAATAAATTGAGGCTCGACCCTATGGTGCAGGAGAACATTTCATGTAGCACAAATTAACGTGATTCGGGAGGCCTGAGGGGCGGTGACGTTGCTCGCGTCAAATTAATCCCGTCTATCAAGCCATCCCGGGAATCGACACACGTCACTTGTACCTCTCTATTACCGTTCAAGGGTGAAGTTTACTCACAATCAAGTGGAAAATAAGTCGCTTTAGGCTAAAAATAAGGACGAAGTTAAATTTGTTTTGGCAGTGAGAAGTAGACAGCGAGAAGTTTAGACAGTTCGTGAATAAATAAACTTATGAGGGTTTTTGGGACTAAGTAGTGGCTTTCCTGAAGTGTGTTTTTATATGGACAGTTTCTAGAACAAATATAAGTAACTAGCTGCGCCCCGCGGATTCACCTGCGTAAATCTTGATCCCGTGGGAATATCGGGATAAAAAGTGTATCTAGTAGTCTATGTCCTATTCCAGGTCATGGTCTACACACAGATCCTCATTTTATCACATTGGTTATCATTTAAGCTTTCGCTAGATGTCAACTGATATTCACAAGTACTTACTTGTCCTATCAACCACGTGGAACAGTATCTTGCAGAGGTATTGCAGGTACAGTGGCAGGTCTGTGAACCTCTTCATCTCACTCAGATGTAACGCCCACCGCGCCAGCCATCCCTCCAGGGTGGTCCTTCCCGGTATGTTGATACCGCTTGACTCCGGGCCGCAGACCCTTCGGTAGTATGGAAGGTCACCCCATCTAGCATGACAAAAAATAAATTTATGAAAAGTAACAAGAATTTTAAAGATCGGGAAATAAAGGAATCCGGCGAAGGTTCTGTCTGCGAATATAACAAACAGAAGAGTGTGAATTTGTATATCCTGGGGGCTTAAAACGGTCACTTTAGCAGAATCATAATACGAAAATATTATGAATCATCGTAAAATGTCACAAACTGACAATTCATAATATGATCTGCGTGTAATTCATATTACGAAATAATTCATCTGTTTGACAGTTTTCTATGGAGATTCATAAAATGGTCCACAAATTATGAATTGCTAAGTCAAATTAGAGGAATTGCTATTGACAGCTGGGATTCAGGAAATAAACTGCTTTTAGAGGAATTGCTGATGTAGCCGGTTTAGGCCCCCAGATTTTCCGTATACCTTTCATATACAGAACATGCAATAAAGCATAAAAAAGTTTGGCATAACAGAGGGAATTTAATAACGAAGGAAAGTTACAAAGCATGTGACTTATAAGAGAATGAATGCCGTACAGTCTGCGGTGCTATACTTCGCTGTTGTTCCTTTGTCGTAAACTTTATCTTTCTTTCATTAGCTTCCTGCTTGAGCTGTCGTGTGTCCGACCTAAAGTTATTCTCCAGTATCATGATACTGTATCATAAAAACCGAACAAGTGCGAGTCGGACTCGCGCACGAAGGGTTCCGTACAATTTATCTATAAAAACGGCAAAAAAATCATGATTGTTGTATGGGAGCCCACTTAAATATTTATTTTATTCTGTTTTTTAGTATTTGTTGTTATAGCGGCAACAGAAATACATCATCTATGAAAATGTCAACTGTCTAACTATCACGGTTCATGAGATACAGCCTGGTACCAGACAGACAGGCAGACGGACAGCGGAGTCTTAGTAATAGGGTCCCCTTTGGGTACGGAACCCTAAAAATGGTCGGCTTTTCATGAAAATGCCAGTTAGGAAAATATACAGCCTACAGAATTGCATATTACATTACAAAGTGCTCATATTTTTGGGCCACGTTCATGAAATGTCAGCAGCTGGCTGAAATACATTTTTATAGGATATCATAGTACAAAATGACGGTTTACAGCACGTATTTGCTCGGGCATATTTCAGTTTTACAGCCTGTAGGTAGGTACTCGACTTTTATGTAAACAAGGATAATGTGTTTCTGAAGGGTTTTTTAAGGATGAGAAAGGTGATTATTTCGACTGATGTATCTCCATTTCCACGACGCTCTTAATGGGTCTAAGTCGTAAGCTGCAGTTATCTCTTAATTCCTAAAAAGGATACTAGGTCAATTAAAGGCTCTTACATACTGGCGCGACTTGCAGCGCGACGCGACGCCGCCGGTATTGTTCTGCCGTGAAGTTTCTCAGAAATTGTTTAGTTAAAAGTCGCGTCACGCGACCATTCGCGCCAGTATGTAACAGCCTTAAAGTCAATTATCACGCAAGGTGTTAAACAGTTCGACTTACTTGGCCGGCAGCGGATTGATGAAGTGCTCTATAAATTCCCGCTTCACTTCAAGCAGTATGTGGAATTCCGATGAGTTTGGCGACCAGTCCGCAAAATGCGCCAGCCTCTGTGAAATACGACGAGAAACGAATTTAATTATTCCCTTTAATTATTCTCTGTTAGTTATGTGAGGAAATGTTGAGTTTTAGAAGCTTTATTTGCTGTATTTGCCTTCAGTTCCCGGTCTATTTGCCAGGTAGGAAGCTCGTCAGTTCCTCGCCCTGGAGTTGTGTTGACTTCGCCCCAACTCGAGGGCTTTTAAGATATAACTTCGTTATTTAATTCCGTTAAACTTGTAAGTCACTTATTTGAACTGTGCCGAGTTAATTGTATTTAAAGTACGGGCTGTTTATATTTAGAACAGTCCTGACTTTAATAAATTGTTGACTACGAATCTTTTTCAAAACTCAGCTTGAAATAGGAACATCGTATAAAATTGTTGGTTACGAAAATGATTATTGTCGTTCCATTGTGGATTCTGCCTCAACGTAAATATACACCTCGAACATAATAATGATTCAATGATCACGGACACGACATTTTTGGATCGATTGAAGGCAATTACGCGTGCTATCAACTTGGTCAAATCGGATTTATTAAAAGACAAGATGTGATAAATTTGATACCTTCCTACCTCGAAGAATTGATCGAAGTCGGTATCAATGATGACATCATCCCGGTCGTGATCGAGGAGTTCTGTGAAGAAGAGGGTCATCTTGTCTGTTTGCATGGAGCTGAGCTGTGCGAGGGGTTGTTCGTCTTCTAAGTCCAGACATTCTAGGTCTTCGCTGCACCGGTTGACCCATGTTGCTGTGAAAGAAGTAAAATAGGGATAAATTGATTTGTTCATTGTTATAAAACTTTTTACAAAAAAAAAAACATCAAAATCGATTCATAATTGGCGGAGATATCGCGTAAAATACACACAAAAAAAAAACATACAAACGAATTGAGAACCTCCTCCTTTTTGAAGAAGTCGGTTAAAAATCTTTCTAACTAATATTATAAATGCGAATTGTGTTTGTGTGTGACACTTTCACGCTAAAACGGCAAACAGATTTGAATGGAATTTCGCACAGGGATGGCAGACTGGATCGCAGACGAAGTCTCGGGCAACAGCTAGTAGAAACATATTTTTTTTTGTGTTTGATGTGTAAGTGTACTTGTGTGACGTGTAGGTACTAGTATACAGTAATAATATAAACAAAACGAAAAAAGAAACGTATAAGTTTGATGGCGAAAGTTATATGACGCAAAAAGGTTGCGTATATCGACGTCCGCAGCCATTTAAACCCTTTATTGTTATCGTAAACCCTTTCGCTTACCTCGCAAGAATCGCAAGATATACGTAAGTAAATACAGTATGATTTCCGCCAAAGAATAGGCTCAACCCGTCTTCTACGGTGGGTATACTGTAAAAGGCGACCATCCCTCACTTTCTGATAGGCTATTCAATTTTGGTCTGTTGTAAACTCATAATATGTCAAATGATTTGATTGGCTGTTGGTTTTTCAGTGACCCAATCACAACTCTACCGCTGATTTTATTACTGCCTCTTTTGTCTTGTGGTCGCAAGCGCCACTGCGGTCCTGGGTTCGATTCCCGGGTCGGGCAAAGTGTTATTGGGTTTTTGTTTGGTATTTCAGTAGCAGCAGCCCGGAGTCTGAATTTGTGTCCGGTTAGTGGCAATAGGCTCGCCCGTAATTTAGATGGGACATAAACATAACGGGCGAAATGTGGGCGAATTATTAATTATTATTTATTAATATATTTATTATTTTATTATTTATTATTAATTATTATCGACACACTAGAATAGTATGATGAAGAAAGTCAATACTGCCTATTTTAAAACGTGACTCTTAGTGTGCTCCCACACTGCTGTTAAAAACGTTAAAAACATTTTCTAAAACAGAACTCCACAAAAAAAAAAAAAACTATACACCAAATCAGTAAAGTGATCAAATGTTTGTATAACATTTTCTAACACTAATACACAAAACTCCACAAAATAAAATACCCTATACATCAAATCAGTAAAGTGATCAAATGTTTGTGAAAAATGTTTACAAACATTAGTAAAATTTAAGGTTATTCAAGCTCTATTGTGGGACTATCGATTGCTCGATTGAAAAAGAATGACAGTTGGATTGTGTTCGTCCCTAGAGAGTCGCTCGCCGCAAATAAAACAAAGTTAGACCGTGCATGAATTTAGTGCGGAGTCAAATAGTCGACTCATATGAATATATTCAAAGCTATTTCAAGTCTGGGACTCGCTTTTGTGTCGGTGCTTCTAATGCAGATTCGATATTTCAACTAAAGTCTGTTTTCTAATCTCTTAGACTAATTTGACAGGTACAAATGTCAAAATCCAAATTGAAAAAACAAAAAAAACAAAAAAAAATCCAGTATATTAATATATTGGAAATTATTTACAATAATTGCCTCTGACACTATTAATAAAACCGTACCAAGTTTTAAAGTAAATATATATATTCTACTAGCTGATGCCCGCGGCTTCACCCGCGTGGATGTCGGTTATTATATACTAAAACCTTCCTCGAGAACCACTCTATCCATTGGTGAAAACAACATGGAAATCGGTGCAGCAATTTTTGAGTTTATCGCGAACATACAGACAGACAGACGGACTTTGTTTGATAATTTGTAGTGATTCTATTCTACAGGGTCAAATCAAATTAAGTCAAAGTCAAAGTCAAATAATTTATTTCAAATAGGCACATAAAAGGCACTTTTGAACGTCAATGAAAAACAAACAAAGAAATAGAATTGATTCTAGTTGCCCATTCCAAAAGGTAGATTTCGTATGGAGAAGAATGGGCAAGAAACTCCACCGTTACTCTTAGCTAGCGAAACTCTGCAGACGTGATGGGTATCGATATCTAAACACGACAAAACAAAAGAAAACAGATTTTCTCAACTCGTACTTTAATTAACAAAACCACGAAAGGTTGTCGAAACAACAAAAACATTTTTTTTTTTTTTAATTATGTTTATATATTTGGTACCCAGCACGTTTGGATAGTTTCGTTTTTAGTTTGACTCTGTATAATTATATAAAAACTGCTTATCACCATCTTGTTCTCTGAAAAAAAAAAACCACTGTCTGAATACCCAAGGGAATTAAGATAACTACTTGTATATCTTAGGGACTCCAAAATTTTCCCAAAACAACATTTATGTTAGGTAATAAATCGGATAATATAATTAGGCTCTAAAAATCCATTGGGAACTGCCTAGTTATGCCTGAATAACTGACGAACTTCCCTCATGACCTAACCTCTTTGTGCAAGAACATGAGAGTAACTCTGAGGCAAAATTACGAGAGAACCATTGCTGCCTCGGACAAAGTTAAAATAAAGCCAGGGACATTAGTAATTGTAAATTAATTGAATGAACTTAAATTGTTCGTATAATCCATTAAACACTAGGTATTGTCGACATCTTACATTAGGTATTGTCAAAATCTTATTTAAAAAAAATACCGGCCATGTGCGAGTCGGACTCGCATACGATGGGTTTCGTACCGTATTAAGATCGAGCAAAAAACGCCGCAAAGACACGTTTAATTTTAATTTTTATTATAGCGGGAGTACTCACAATCTGTGAAAATTTCAACTGTCTACATATTACGGTTCATGAGATACAGTCCGCTGACAGACAGACGGACAGCGGAGGCTTTGTAATAGGGTTCCGTTTGTCACCCATTTTTTTTTTTTTTTTTTTTTTGAGGGTGGGAAATCATCTAATAACTTCTCCCGCTCTGGGCGGAGCGGAAGGGCGTGTCAGACTTTTACTGACTAAAACCCACCCGTGTTCCTTCATTTGCCTGTTGCCAAGGTCCCGGTATCCCTTTCGGACTTTCCCGCAAACCGTTTGTCACCCTTCGGGAAAAGAATCCTAAAAATGGGTAGAACGCGGAAAATGGTATGTGTGAATTAGGGTGTCAGTTTGCTAAACTAATAAAGCGACTGTAAAAGAATATGAGAGTAAAACATTTATGAGAGTAAACCATTGCTTTCTCGGACAAAGTTAAAGTAAAATGTAAAAGAGAAAGAAAAGAAATGAAAACGTCCATTTTCGTTCGTTGGATGTAATCGTTCGCTCGCGATATTTCCGGCCCGTTCGATGTTTCAATTTATTGAAAATATTTTCTGTGAAATATTTCGCATGAGTTTTGCTGCTCGTACAGTTTTCCTGACAAGTGTACCTACATGATGTGAATATTTCAGGAACTGAGTTTTTTATAGCTTTTCAGTTAGTGTTCAAACTAGTTTGGGAATTTAATCAAATGGATGAAAACTCGTTAATATTTTTGGTGACGTGGAAATAGAAAATTCATGGTGGATGGGGGACTGTTCGTTTTTTTTTTTTGAGAGTGGGAAATCATCAAATCACTTCTCCCGCTCTGGGCGGAGCGGGACGGCGTGTCAGACTTTTACTGACTAAAACCCACCCGTGTTCTTTCAGTTGCCTGTTGCCAAGGGCCCCGGTATCCCTTTCGGACTTTCCCGCAGCCCTGGATGGATTGGGGGCTAACAAAATGAGCTAATTTTGAGAATCGATAGTTTCTTTGGTCGTTTAAGTTACATGGCGTAGATTACTTTTCATTCACGAATTCAAACCTAGAGGGTCCAAATTAAAGCAATAAGCTTGCAGTTCTATAGCCCTATGCTCGTTAAAAAATAAATGTACCTAGATACCTATGTAGGTATGTAACAAGTGTACCGAAGCTTCAAAAATTCATGAATGTCCGATTGGAATGCATTAAAAAGTATTTCTGCTACATAAATACCCTTGATGTTAAAACTATTTATTTGAATAAGAATTAATATTATGTTGATAAAACTCCTTCACAAATAATGCATTACTTTCGAACAAAGATTACCTTAAAAAAAAGGTTATAGTGAGTCAATCTTAAAAGATAGATATATGCTGTCGCGGACTTTTTTTAGAAGTTTTAAAGAGGAACAATTCCATCATACATATGTATGATGGAATATAATATTTGCGTAACTTAAACCGTTTACGCACACAACGGAAGCTCTCAAAAAGGAATAATTTTTCCCGTTTTTGCAACATTTTTCATATATGCTCCGCTCCTATTGGTCGTGGCGTGATGTTATACAGCCTATAACCTTCCTCGATAAATGGACTATCCAACACAAAAATAATTTTTCAATTCCAACCAGTAGTTCCTGAGATTAGCGCGTTCAAACAAACAAACAAACTCTTCAGCTTTATAATATTAGTATAGATATGTTGGAACGTGCGTGCCGTTTGTAACACTGTACTCCCCATGGGGTGGTTAGAAAAAGTAGGTAATTGTTCCACGGTATAATTTTGTATCGTTTCTGTTCTAAGGAGGGTCACGGTATAATATACGGCTATTTTTATAGTCAGTAAATTTATGTACATAATCGATTTTGTTTGACATAGTTCGCTGTAGTTCAGCCTGATTTAATAAAATAAAAAAACCATTTTGTTTTTTTATTTTTCTTTAGAGATATGAGGAACAGGGTGTAAAGTTTACTCATCCTCTATAGAAAAGGGAAGATCCTCCGACCAGACGGGTGTCGTGTCTGGCGGGCAAATGCCCAACGATTGATGTAGGAATCTTGTATAAATGTTGATCGCGCGGTAAACTCTAATTGCGCGATGCAGGATTTTGTGTGACGTCATGATTTTTGTGTGACGTCAAGTCTTTGATGCGTAGTTCGCATGTGGCGATGTAGATTCCGCCACAGTGCCTTTATTTGTAACAGTTTTAATATTCACACGACCGATAGATTGTATTCTATTTTAACCGCTAACCAGTGATAGTAGGGGCACTAATCTGCCGAACACAAATACCTATTGTCAGTGACAGATCGCTATTGATGGTAGACAGTATAACTCTATTTTACATTGTGTCACATTCCATAAGATTCCTAGTCTTTGACAGATTATTGGGACCTTAATACTATAGATAGATAGATAGGTTTCTCTATCTCCAGTATGCCCATAACTGGTGATAGATAGGTTATTGGGTTCGGCTGTAAAACAACTTTCATCAATCGCTCCCGAAGTTTTCATTCGACTATAAATTACTTCATCTTCATAAAAGCCCCTGAACTCGGAGTTTGTCGCAGACTTACGACAAAGTTCAGGTGTAATTTAAATTCAGGGTTTGCTTCCACATCACCATAAATTACCAGGAAATACCAGGAAAAGATCTTCTGTGTGTTTTTTGTGTTGTGTGTCGTAATGTCTGTAAAAGATAGCTTTTAGCGATAAGACCGCCCATTGTGTCACCCTATGTTAAATTTCTACATTTGTATGTGTATTTTTTATGGTGTACATAATAAAGAGTATTCTATTCTATTCTTCTGTAGGGACATGAAGATTACTTATTAAAACAAGCGCGGTAAGATTCCTCTCGGCTTAAGGACGGTCGAATTATTGCGCCGCACTGCGGAACCCATTGTGTTTTGACAAAATCACAAATTGGAGTAAACGCACCCTTCCTCTTTCGGACATTGCGAAAATTTCACTTTGTATACACACCTAAATAAATAATAATAATATTTTATATTTTTTAATGTATTTTTTATAATTTTTATTTTAAAAAGGTAAGAAAGAAAATAAATAAACTACAATTATTTATTAATATACGATATATGTTTATACTATATAAATATATATTAAAATACGGACGAATTTTTTGATGCCTCATGAGCTCCTCCCCTTTATTTTTTCTTTTTAATTTTGTTATATAATTGTAAACTATAAATATTTATTTTTAAGTCTGTTAGAATAAACGACATAATAATAATATGATGGTTAATTTATTGTTGAGATTTTTTAAGTTTAGTAGTAAGGGGCAGTCAGAAGCCCAAGTCAGACAACCAGTCCCACCAAGGGGTACCTATCGTGTTACCCATAACTGGGTTATTGAGTTCAGGCAGTCACTTCATGTAAAGTACTGGCGCATCCAGTTAGACTGGAATATGTTAGGAAACGGCTGACGATGATATATGTATATATGTTTTAAAGTTCGGGGGTTTTAGGTTACTTTCCAGCACTCTAACTGCGTAACGCACTTTCAATCACAATCCGAAAGTTTTGAAGGATAAGGCTAATCCATTGCTTCATAGGTTTAACAAATTCGTCTGCTAGTAACGTAAATATCGCAATGAACGTGGCAGAACTGTCAAAATGAAATCCATTGCAATCAATTGGCATTTTATGTGTGTTACGCAATTATCCTGGAGGCCCGTGATACTAACGCAAATGGTTTCGAAAATAGCAGCTCATATTAAAGCGACGTAAGGTGAAAAACGTGTTAGCTTTACGTCCAATAAGGACCAGGCTAGGGTCGACGGCGCGTTGTGTTCCACGCGCGCCTCAAAGAGATGTCAGCACCCTTGACGGGGCCGATGCCTGCCAGGGTTGCGGGAAAGTCCGAAAGGGATACCGGGGCCCTTATCAACAGGCAATTTTTAGGAACACGGGTGGGTTTTAGTCAGTAAAAGTCTGACAATCTGACATGCCCTCCCACACCGCCCAGAGCGGGATATGTCATTCAATGATTTTAAACACTTAATAAAAAAGTTGAAAAACGTGTTATCATTACGATTAAAATGACTTAAATTGTTGAACAATTAACTAAAGAAGCTTAGAGCGGTAAACTTTGTCTCATAAATCTTTATTGTAGACAAAATTACATCAACATTTACTAAAGCCAACACTAAAAGTGAAACCGAGAAGACGCCAGACAATTTTAATAAAAATTCTACAAAATTATGAACTTGTTTCACAACATTCTTGTCCACTTATGATAGCATCTAAACTTTTAATTTATCTTCTAAAACATTCTGCAGTTCATAAACTTATATTATGAGTTCCCTGCAGTTTCAAAAAGTTTTCCTTTCGTAGCATGAGTAACTTATTTGCTTTCTGAATACTGTGTTCGTCCAACGTTGCAAAAGTTAGATGCTCTTTAAGTACCGTTTATTAAAACGATGTTTTTTTTGCAAAGTGAATTGACTTACCTATATGAATTTAAATGCCCCCCCTCGCGCACTACGGTAATAAAATCGTCCTACACGCCCCGCGGTGGATTCGCGACTCAAAAATTCAGTCACAAAAAATAAAATCGTAGTGCTGCTAGGCCTTATATCATGTCCTGCATGTCATGTTGTCTGCACGTTAGATATAGGAACTGATGGACGCTACTGAAGGCGCCTGTCTCGTAGCCTTTAGATTGCCGTCCACACGCTAACAACCCTGTGCAGCCAGATTGGGGATCTTGTAGTATGTTGTTGTTATTAGCAGACAGGAGGACTGGGCTGAGGGCCTAGACAAAGTAACATTCTATCAGCGATAACGATGATGGAAAAGGCAAAAATGTATGGAACTGACATAAGCTATCGAAAAGCTTATGTCAATCCTGTTGCAAGTCGTTGTAGAAATACGAAACGGTTTCGAAGCGATTGTCACTTGTCTAGGTCCTCAGGTCATTCTTTGGACGTTAATTATAAAGCCAGGACTAAAGGACAATAATTAAAAGGTACAAAACATAAAATTAACTCACTCAGAGCGTATCCATTAGGAATCCTGTCGTACATTTTCGATGGAGGCTCGCACACTATTACGAACCGTCGTCATTTCGCGACAATATATAACCGCAGACGTAGACTGTTTATGTTAGGATACCACTAATATGATGTGAAAACAGTTGACGTAGGAGATAATTTAAATTGTAATCTTTGTAATGTTTACCTGCTAGATATGGCACACACGTTTGGCAAATATTATGTCCTTTGGGGGCACGGCTGTGTTTATTTGTGATTTAATTTAGCTAACAGCTAATAAATCTATTACACAAAGCTAAAAATGACACCTATAAAACGTAAGAGTTCTCAAATATTTACCTTTGAGGTTTTTCCAAACCATATCTTTTATGAAAGGATTGTAAAGATTAATTAGGCCACCTTGTATAAAATTAGGCACTGCATTCATGATGTAACTCTGAAACACTGTTATTCCGAACCAGAAAAGCGGTTTATTGCGAGCACATTAAGTTTCCACGTAAAATGACGTATATTTAAGGCGAGTCTATTCTTTGTTGTCGTAAACCGAAACTGTACCCTCGTATTTTTCCATTCAGACAGAGGTTTTCAATAAAGTTCGCTGGACCGCACCGAGAGCTCGACGTGTTTCATGTATTTCCGCTCCAAAGTTTTGTGGCGAAAATAAAAGAACTTACAGATTAAATTATTTAAAGCATCTGAAGCATATTGTCATTCATGAAAAAATACCATATTGTTAGCAAGTTCAAAAGTCTTGTAACGTTAACAAACAGAGTTCGTATTTACATAGACTTCTCGCTCTGATGCTGATTGCTCCGATTAATATTTCATGAATGAAACACAAACGAATCAAACGTTAGTTCGGTTCCGATATTCCTTTATTCACTTCGTCTAAAGAGTAAAAGAATAAAACATGGTGGGAGCTCGCCCGAGGCTTCGCTCTTGTCGGATTGTGTAATATTTTAACCAAAGCAGCTTAAAATCTCTATTTCACAATTTTTGAGTGGAAGCTTTCAGGAGCCATAATATCTACACAAGGCTTATGTTTTGTCTACAGTAATCCATGCTGTGAAAAACGTGTTTTGGTACAAGATAATCATTTATTCAAATACTGTAACATAGTAGGAAATAAATTTACAAACGTGTCTTTTTAAGATTCACTGGGAAGGGATCTCGGCAGCACCATTTGTGTCGCGATATCTTTAGCTTGACCGATGGAGATTACTTTCGGGACCTGCCACTTTTTTGCACACGCGTTTTACCTCGTTGGGCCACCTTCCGTGGAATAGCTTCTGATTGTGATTTTATGTTACGCATCATCATATTCTTAAACTTGTAGAATCCTTGCTCTTTGGTGTTACTTGTCCTCGTGCGTTTATTGATTTCATCGCAGTCGGACGTCAACGCTTTCTTCTTGATATCATTCTTTTTGTTTTGCTTTCGTTTGCCTTTCTGCTTCTCTTTTATTTCCTTCGTCATTATTGCAATTATCCACGTTAAGCGGTGGCTTTGAGGTGTTTAAAAATCATCATTAAAATTAAGCCTACGGGATAGTTGTTTGTCAGTGTCAGAACACTTGACGTAATGAATTCGTTTTAAATCTAGTTGACTTATTTCAAGTTTATTATAAAAAGTTTCGAAGGAGCTGCTCTGTGAAGAGTTTTTTTTTTAAGTTTTGAAGAACATTTTGAGAAAACTATTTATCAAACTTAGATGTAATTTTAGAAAACTCGACAAGCGTTGAATTAGGTTTGAAACTTATTTGTTCTAAGCCGTTAATTTTATAGATTTCTTTCCTGCGAAGTCGTATATCGCTTTCAAAGAGAATGTAGTCTTTCATGCATGCTCAAATTACTTAAACTTAGCGATGTAATTTTTCTTGCACAGGAAGTTAAGATTGTGTAAGCTTAATTTATCTCATTTTAGGTTCGCATCAACTATGGGATCGTCCGTTAATCACGTGAGGCTTGAAAGGGGGGGAGGGGTTCGGAAAAATCACGAAATATCACAAGGGGTCATAAGCAGTACCTTTGTACTCATATAATTATAATTATGTTGTATCTCTAGGTATTTTACTGGGTGTACATAAATAATAAAATAAATAAATAAGGGGGTGGGGTGGGGGGGGGGGGGTGTAGTAAGATGTCACGTGTATCTATTTTTTCGTTGAAAGCGCGATTTCTAAACCGAAAAGCGGCGCGTGACTTTGACTCGGCGTTGCCAGGCAACGATTTGTACCTGTATGTATAGATAGAACATTCTGAAATTTTAAGATACTTTGTACCAAAAAAAAAAATGTGATTCTGGGTAGGGGGGCGATGGGTTAGTCCACCATGTATCACCAGGGGGCAGGGGGGGGGGTTACAAGTGACTAAAAACAACACATGATTAATGGACGACCCCTTACTAGTGGTCGTAGCAGCATAATTATACCTAATACCGACCTATTCTTTCAGAAGGTCTGTAGGAAAAGCTGAAGTAATTTGTACTCAGTGTTTTGGCGTAACATTCAAAACATTTCAGTAAAATTATTTGAAATAAAAAGGCAATTTGCAGTTTTTGTTCGTTTGATTCCAGAATTTCACGATAGGAATTTAGTTTTCAGTACGCAGTTCCGCTCATATTTTACGCTCACGAATACGTTTGCGTGAAAAAAAAACCGTTCTCAGTTATTTCTTTTTTAAATTCAATACACGTAGAGGTCGGGGCCTGTCGCCGGTGAAATAGTTTACTTTAGCAGTAAACGTGGGAAATAATCGATATGAGAATACGGGTGTTATGCGTGCGGGGGAGTCGTAGCCGGCACAAATCACGGAAAACATGGCGCTCTCACGTTTTTTGTTATGACGCCCGTAAACACTTTACTACAATAAAAAATGAAAAGGGCGGAAGAAACACGAACGTGGGACTTAATTATTTATTTTTAAATACAAGAACAGGGATTTTTTCCTCAAGGGTTGTTATAAAAATGAGGTTACAAACAGACCGTGTTGCTTCTTTAACATTAAAAAAACCGGCCAAGTGCGAGTCGGACTCGCGCACCTAGAGTTCCGTACCATCCTTATCCGTATCCTTATATATTATAAAATAAAGTCCTCCGCCGCGTCTGTCTGTCGTCCTGTTCGCGATAAACTCAAAAACGACTGAACCGATTTTCTTCTGTTTTCACCAATGGATAGAGTGGTTCTCGAGGAAGGTTTTAGTATATAATAACCGACATCCACGAGGGTTAAGCCACGGACATCAGCTAGTTATCTATAAAAACGGCAAAAAAATCATGTTTATTGTATGGGAGCCCCGTTAAATGTTTATTTTATTCTGTTTTTTAGTATTTGTTGTTATTACGGCAACAGAAATACATCATTTAACTGTCTAACTATCACGGTTCATGAGATACAGCCTGGTGACGGACGGACGGACAGCGGAGTCTTAGTAATAGGGCCCCGTTTTACCCTTTGGGTACGGAACCCTAAAAAATAACTTAAATAAAATTATTTATTTTTAAATACAAGAACAGATATTTTTTTCCTCAAGGGTTGTTATAATAAAAATGAGGTTAAAAACAGGCTGTGTTGCTTCTTTAAGATAAAAAAAATAACTAAGCAGCGATCGATATTCCATTAATAAAATTTAAATCATCTTTTTAAGCATGCTTTGACTCTTCCTCCCGTTCTATAAACTTTGTAATGAGTTTTTTCGATCGGGACAAAGAACAGATACCTACTTACAGCCTGAATTTAATTATTTTCTTCCTTACAGAATATTTGTTTTCTACTTTGTAATAGCTTATTATTATACTGTTCTCTCTAGACTCTGTGTGCGGTTTGTTGTATAATGCACATTTATGTTATTAATCTCTGCATAACATAACTGCAGTCAGAGGCGGATTAAATGTCGAGAGAGCCTTAGGCAAGCACCTGATCGACGCCCCCAGGCGGCCATAATTACATTTTTTATTTTTTTATTATCTCTGTCTATCTACCTACATATCAAGTTTCATCACAATCGGTTCAGTAGTTTATTTTATGAAGAAATAAGATATACCTATAATACACACTTTCGCAGTTATAATATTAGTAGGGACAATTAGGTAGGCCATCGAATATGTGATGAGAGGGAAGAAAGCAAGAAGAAACAAACGAACATGTAAATCCATTATGCCTCTCTGAGAAACAGATCTGACTGTGTGTGTTGACAGATGATCGTTTGTTATCATTAATTTAGTATATTACCCACTTCTATTATAAGATCAGGCGATGTAGGAATAATCAAAAAGTCGGAGCACGCATCTCTATAGAATTAAATAATCTCTTAAATTATGTAAACAGGTGCATACTTACTCACACAATTTTTTTTTTTTTTTAACAATCTTCCGCGCGCGCCCCTTTGTATCCTCGCGCCCCTAGGCATGTATCTAGTTTGCCTAAAGGCTCTTACATACTGGGGCGATTCGTCGCGCGATGCGACGCCGCCGCATTGTACGCCGTGAGAAATTATTTTGTTAAAATTCGCGTCGCGCGACGAATCGCCCCAGTATGTAAGAGCCTTTAGGGTTAATACGCCACTGACTGCAGTAATAAACGGTTTTATTGTATGTTTGTTTTCCCATTTCCTTGTGTGAAATAAACTAGGAACCTACTTTTTTTTTTGTTCGTACTCTCTTGGTACACTTTCATGTTTGTTTTGTACCATTAAACCAGACATGGTTTGTATTGGTATTCACAATAGCTCACTTAAACTTCGCATTCGCTTCACTAGTTACCTACCAAATAAAGGTGTGAACATTTGGTATGTTCCTTCGTTGTCATAACCTACCATATGATTGCACCTTTCTAATATTAAATCCAATCTTTTGTTCGATAAATTGCTCACCCGTATGACCGCGCGCGGTACACCCGCGTACCAAAAACCATTGTAGTTAATTAGAATGTCCTTGAAGAATTAATTGGAACACAATAATAGGTACCAATAACAAAGAACAAAGCTCAAATATATACCTACAGATTGAGCATAAATTCGGTTTAACTTTAGCAGGTGACTAACAAATACCGACGGAGAAACTTTCAAACATTATTAAAAGTCAAAGGCCCTTGTTCGCGGAGGTAATTGTTGGCAAAAATCATTTATTATTCAAATTATCACATTTTTAAAAGAGTAACGGTGCAGTTTCTTGTTCATTCTTCTCAATACGAAAACTACCTTTTGGAAAGGGCAACTATAGAATCAGTTCTATTTCTTTGTTTTTGACGTTCAAATGTGCCTTTTATGTGCATAATTGAAATAAATTATTTGACTTTGACTTGGCCAAATTCAATTTGACAACAAAGCGATAAAAAAGATCACTTGTTCGTTAAAATTGGTAAAATAAAACTAAAACTAGAAATGCGTTTGGTATAAGTAGTAAGTTAAATTGGAAAATAGAAAACGTCATGGTTAGTGAAAATCGAGACGTTCTGCAGAAATAACAATCTCTGGCAACACGGGGGTGAGCTCAGAACGTAATGTGAAAACTTATTATGAGCAGCGTCATGGAACAAATATTATTTCCTTGCTAACAAAGGCGACGTATTATATTACGAAGTATGCCGTGGTAAAATAAACATATTCAAGTAGCACGGTCTAAAATTTTAATTGAACCAAGTATACTCACCTATAAGTTTAGTGTTTCTGATCTAAGTAGACTTCAGAGCGGTTTTTTTTACCAATGGCAACATTTTTTTTGCCACGGTTGAACGATGCTATGTTCACACGCAGCAACTTTAGTCGCCAGCGAACATGGAATTAGTATGTACTATACGGCGACTGGCTGGTGATTTCAATATCTCACCAGGTCCATACAGAAATTGACAGCAGAAGGCCAATTCTCGTACATCTATATCGTTCACATTCAAGTCGCAATCTGTCAAACTTTTTGTGTTTGAAAGATTGCGAATGAGATGAACGTTCTTAAAAATACGGGAATTGCCCGGAATTGCACCTCAGACTTGTCGCTAGCGATTTGAATATCTATGTGTGGATCTAACATTAAACTAGTGGGCGCAAGGATCTTCATTTTCAGTGCCTCAGCTAAGTTTGATTGCTTTCGTCTGTTGCGATATTGCTATTAGCAAGCTCGAAATTTGGAATTGTACCCAATGAATGAAAATAGGCTAGCTATATTACACGGGACAGCTAAACAAGCAAAATAACTCCGTTTTCATGGAGTGTAAAATATTTTTATACCATAGACAACAGTTGTCATAAAATCACGTGTTCTTTATTAAAATCGACAGTACTTACCCGCTCCGAAGTGGAGGCGGGTACTGAGAAAGTTGATCGTGGAGCAAGTTTTCAAGTAGTTTAAATATTATGTTATTTTATTTTCATTATAAACAACCATTCTGTATTAAGCGAAGTCTACCTACTTATTGAGTATTGATCGTTCTGAACTCTCGACAATAGAGATAGTTCTTTCAATAAAAGGATTCACTTAAGCTTCATTGTTAACGCTAAACGAATACCTAGTTGAAGACCCTGTCTAGATGAAGAAGGCCTTTATTGGTTCCAAACGTCCCATATACTTACTTAGGAATTTTATTTTTGACATAGGTTTAGAGGTATGAGGAACAGGGTGTAAAGTTTACTCATCCACCATAGAAAAGGGAGGATCGTCCGACCAGATGGGTGTTGTGTCTGGCGGGCAACTGCCCAATGATTGATGTTGGATTCTTGTATATATGCCCATCGCGCGGTAAACTCTAATTGCGCGATGCAGGATTTATGTGCCGTCAGGATTTTTGTATGACGTCAGGTCTTTGATGCGTAGTTCGCATGTGGCAATGTAGATACCGCCACATAGGTAAGTATCAGAATCTAAAACTGCGTTTAAGTTCTTGCCGAAAATACCCATGATTACAACGCTTGCCTGATTGAGTGGGTAGGTAGTTCGTGGAAACGGTCTATTTCATATTTACATGCTTAAGTTACAGGTAGGTACGCGATTGCGGGGTAACTATGGGACTTGCCAAAGAATATGGGTCACAGTTCAAACATCTTCTTTTCATGGTCTTGTGGCAGCGTCTACATCGTCACTTGGGAACTACGCATCACACTGACGTCACGCGAAATCCTGCATCGCGCAAGCAATGTTTACCGCGCGATCAGCATATATATAACTTCCCGCCATTAATCGTGGTGCAGTTGCTCACCAGCCACCACACCCGTCTGGTCGGAGGATCTTCCCTTTTTTATGGTGGATGAGTGAACCTTACACCTTGTTCTTCTTACGTCTTTAATTTGGTAAAAGACAACATCCTCTCAATGTTGTAGGGAGAAATGATTGTTAATTATATGAGGATATGTCATGAGATCTCAAATCTTCATCTATCGCTTTCCATTAGGCGAGATCGAGGTCAAGAGCAGGCTTATTTCACAATATTTTTACCGACTACGGCGACGAAAAAAGAAGAGTTATGATTTTGACCGGTATGTATGTAAGTATGTATGTATGTAAGTATGTTCATCTGTTCCCTTCTATCTTCTAAACCACTCATCACAATTGGACAAATGAGGTATCGTTAGAAGCATCTTGATCGTCCGCTGGTTATAGGCTATGTGGCGTCACATTAAATTAAAAATGGCGCCCACTATATATAGGATATAAAGTAAGGAACTTAAAAAAAAAAAATCTTATCGTACCATGTTGGGTATCAAATGAAAGGGCTTATTGAGCACATTTCAAAAATATATCGTAATCTGTCCGATTTATGCCCTAACACGTGTGACTCTGGATTTTTAATTTGTCTGTCTGTGGTGTCTTGTTTATACCATTTTAGGCGTAGTTGGGTTTTAGTTTTTATTACTTTAATTTTTTTTAAAGTACAACTACGTACCAACATCTTCAAAAACAGATTGTAAGACTAAAACCGCATATATTTTCCTTCAAAGGGTGTGTTTACCAATATTTTCTATTGAGTCAACAGTTCAAAGGGAATCCATCTTAGTATAGGGAAGTAAAGGGTTCATGTAAAACGACCCGGGTACCGTTTACGTCACCATATTATTACTATTATAAAACACGGCGAAGAGCTTTTGTCTGTCTGTTTGTTAAGTTTTCATTGCTAAACCCCAAAACTGATTTTAACGGTCATAGAGACAGCTTGAATTCTTGAATAATAAATAGGCTTACAAATAATTAAAGCAACCCCTGTAGAGGTGAATTAAGGTTTCGTAGTTTGTCGAGGAGTTGGTCAGTCAGAAATGTGAAGATACTTGTTAAGATTCCAAAGTGTTATACGTAGCTATAGAGAAGAACGCGCCAAAAACTCCGTGGACACCCTTGTTAATTATATTGTTATAAAATATTAGTTACATTAATGTTTGGCGAAGTCACGAGCACAGCGGAGGCAATATGTTTCATCCTTTATTTTGTTACGTTAGAACCTTTTCGTAATAAAACGCCTTCATACGCTGTTAACGTGTTCGCATTGCTGATAATTTTAATGGTGGGAATTTAAATAGCGTTTTCAGGCGGCTCTTGTTTGAACACTTAATAACATTTAACAACAGAAGAAGAAAGGGACAGAATCTTATTTCTTTGCATTTTCCTAAGTTTTTTGTGATATACTTCATCTATAATAATTATATCATCTATCTATAAATTGTATAAAACAAAGTCGGTTTTCATGTCTGTCTTTGTGATTGCGTTGTTCTTCTAAATTCCGCAACGGAATTTGATACGGTTTTCACTTACATTTAGATTTTTTTTTTTCTATTCCAGAAGGTTTAGGTTCATTATTAAAATTTACTTGTAATAAAAAAATCTCGATGTTTTGTGAAATCGTAAAAGCCGTGCGGTGCGTAGCAGGGATGAGTCGCTAGCTAGAGTAATATAACTAGAAGCGATTTGAAATGCAAACGGGGCTATGAGTGCCAACAATCTGAGTGACGAGTCGCTAATACAATAAGTGATAAACCGGCCAAGTGCGAGTCGGACTCGCGCACGAAGGGTTCCGTACCATTATCTATAAAAACGGCAAAAAATCACGTTTGTTGTATGGGAGCCCCCTTAAATATTTATTTTATTCTGTTTTTTAGTATTTGTTGTTATAGCGGCAACAGAAATAGATCATCTGTGAAAATTTCAACTGTCTATCTATAACGGTTCATGAGATATAGCCTGGTGACAGACGGATGGACGGACGGACGGACGGACGGACGGAAGGACGAATAGCGGAGCCTTAGTAATAGGGTCCCGTTTTATCCTTTAGGTACGGAACCTTAAAAAGGTTGAACGTACACTGAAAAACGGTCGATCATAGAAGTTTAAAGTTATAAATATGATAATTGTACCCATGTCACCTATCCAGGTCTTGAGCTAAAAAAACCAGTAGTTATTCAAACATCACACTCCAGCATAATTGGATTGCGAACTTCGACATCAACCACATTGATTTTATTACCTTCAACTTCGGAAAGCCAATTTCAATTTTCACTCAAGTACGGGCTTATTCCGAAAATTGTGGTTTCCCCTGGTATTTTTAGCCAAACCGCACTTAAGCCATATATTTCCGGCTTAAATCGGGGAAATGCGACTTAATTCGGAGTATTGTTACTAAGTTCAGGAAATTGCAGTTTAATCCAGAGAAAGGGGACTTTAGGCGCAGAATTGGGGCTTAATTCGAAGCTTGAGGGTTCGCTAAATTCGGAACTGGTTGCATCTCGGATACTTTCAGCCAGAAACATTCGACCACGTGGATTAATACTGTGGCTCCTAGATAAAGAGCGAGAAAGAAGGAGGAAAGAGAGAAAATACATTTATTTGGACATCATTGTGAGCTCTTAGCGTTTTGTTTGCTATAAGTAGGCGCCAATTGAAACCCAAACAACAGGCTCGGTCGCCGGTTGCCATTAGCGTGTGACAGAAATAGGTGACAATCGATTTGTCGTGACGTGACGTAGCCACAGGGATTTGACGTTATAGCACGAATAACTTAGCTATTCCACAAAGCAATCACTAGATAATTCGGTCACACACCAACAAGATTAATTTAGGTAACGAAAAAGATTGCTTTTGCTACAGTGGAATCATAAGGGCCTTATCAAACTGGCGATTTGCGAGCGAGTTATCAGCGAGGCGATTTAACGCGCTCGCTGCGTGTGCGAAACGAGCACGCCACATGCCCGCAACGTGTTCGCCGCGTTTGCGTATCGAGAGCAATTGTCATGAGTGCGTTTAGCGGAGGGAGACGAAGCACAAGCGCAGGCAGCGAGGCGGCGCCGGCGGCGGCGGCGGCAGTACACACCTGTTACAATTTTCTACCGTCGCCACCGCCCCGCTCGGATATGGCTCCTCGCCACTCGTTTCGTGCCCGCGCACATAAAGTTACGTCAATAAAACTTCCAACCAGATTTTAGACACTACAAAAAGACGCCTTACAAAAGCAAGGCGAGGCAAATAGCCTGCAGTAAAGTAGTTGCACAACAGATGAGGCAGCATTTTTATCCATATTCGTTCAGTCGACGCCCTATAGAAATGACCCAGTTATAATCGAATGACGGATTAAGTTCACGAGCGAAAATTGATATCCTTTCGAGTTGGAGATAGAAATTCTTACACTTTATAGCTTGTTTCATATAAAGTTTATTAATAATAATGGTTTCTCTGTAAAATCCTGGGACCAAGAAAATGCTTTGAAGTGGTAACCTTTAAACATTTCAGGGATTTTCAAATTGCGGGTTTATCACATTTATCTATCCTTTGAGTGACCAACTCAAAGGCGTTTACCTAATTGATGCAAAAGATTTTGTTATGCATACTTCCAAGAATGTTTTAAAACATAATTTTTCGGCAGGCAGAGATAAAATTGGGAAGATTAGGGCATACCGCCAGCCGCGTACATCAAAAATGTATTAGGCTTAAAAAAACCTTTACATAATGCTACGTATGTCGATACAAAGTCTGCAAGAGGAGCATAATGTATAGCAAGCCTCGGATTTTCCTATAACTCAATTTTTAGCAGTTTCGAATTGAGTTTAAATTGTAAGTCTGATGCATCGCACTTATGTGATGTTTTAACTGCAGTCTATAAAAAGAATTAGGCCACTACCACTATGTTTTCATAAAAGACGATTATTGAGGTCCATGCTTACTGGTGAATGGTGGGCTTTTACAGGTTGGTGGGGTTTCGTGGGTTTTAGTACTCGCAACGGGCGCGCACCCTAATTGCGTAATACACGATCACGTTCATTTGGAATCGGTTTTAAACACATTTCTAATCCATTGCTTCATAAGTTTGAAAAAAAAGAATCTGCTCAACAATGTAAATAACGCAATGAATGTTGTTGAACTGTCAAAATGAAACAAATTTATTAATTTATATAATACGTTAGTTAATTAGTGAGTCAATTAGTCTTAATCGGTTACGAAAATGAGTTATGCAATTAGATAGCTAATGTATGAACGTATACGAAGCAAAAGGAGTATGTAAGGATCCAGGTGACGTTATGTAGTTTTTTCATACCCCCATGGGAAGAAGAAGGCTTCAGTTTATGTATGTATGTAACGCAAGCAAACAAACAAATACTTTGTCCGGGGGCCAATCATAAATGTCCTTTCCATTATTATGCAAAATGTCCAACCTATATTACTTTACGTTAGAGTAGGCGTAATATAAAAATAAGTACCCGATAGTTTCAATTATAATTTATTGACAATCACATCCCTAATTACAATATAATGGCGACGCGGCCGCGGTACTGACGTTTGAATTAAATTTTATTTGGTGTTTACGTACATTAGACGTGGCTGGAACTTCTATTTTGTGGCGGTTCCAGCTATTAACGTTATCAGAGTTATGTGGGCCCGTTACCGGTATGGAAGTGGTTTTATGACTTGCTTACAGGACGGTTAAAACGTGCGGAGACTGGAGTATCATTTTTGATGTCACCGTTGGGATTTTGTGCCTTCCGTAGTATTTACTTGAGGTTTTTGTGGATTTAATGCTTGTAAGCACTAAGCACTTGACATTCAGAAGGTCTATTTTTAGTTACATCAATTTCAGTTTAGCGTGTTAGCTACCAGCTTGGGTTAAAGTGTACCATAAATGTACTGTCCATAAAGTGTTTTGTGTGTGTTGTGTGTGTGTGTGTGTTAATCACGTTTGCACAATTGCTGAAAATAGGACTCGAAATGGGTGGTGTTTGGCCGCCTATTTCAGTGCGTTATTTATTTTCAGTTATGTATTTTAATGACGTACAATAAATGATGTATAAATAAATTAAAGAGAGCTGCAATTTTTTTACATATACTTATAAGAGTATTTTTCATTATATCTTTTGGGGGAAATCCGATATTCACCGAGATCTTAAGTACTTTCCCAGAAGAAGCAATCCAGGGGACCTATACGAAGTGACATTATGGCGTTCACGGTCATAAATGTATGGTACTGACATATAAGCTACCGAAGAGCATAGGTCAATCGTTGTTGAAAGTCGTTGTAGAATATGAAGCGCTTTAAAAGCGATTGCTATTTGTCTTCGCCAGAGGCCCTCTGGTTCTTTTTAAATAAATTTAGTTCCGTACCCACCTTAAACTTCAGCAAGACTATTGATGTTTAAGTGGAAGTTCGTGGAACCACTTCTATTACCGTATTCCGATGACTGTCGATTCTGATTGACATTTAATTAAGTAACTTTCTCGTCAAAATACTGAAAATTATACCAACGATTAAATATACTTTTTTGGAGTTGATTGGTGACCAATTTACAATCAATTTTCTTCACGAGAGCACTTATCGACCATTAGATTCGTTTGCGTGTTAAAAATACTTAGTGAGTTAGTTGTTGTATACATATCTACGAGTCTTACTCCAACTGGAAGTAACTTTTTATTTTAAAGATCAATAAAAGCTAGACAGCAAATAACCTACTGTCTACCCCCATGGGAAGAAGGCGTGAGTTTATGTATGTACCTATATATACTGCCTGCCTTTTCTCAACTATGTTGGGGTCGGCTTCCAGTCTAACCGGATGCAGCTGATGACCAGTATTTTACATGGAGTGACTGCCTATCTGACCTCCACAACCCAGTAACTGGGTAATACGGTACCTCTTGGTAAGACTGGTTGTCAGACTTTCGACCCGTAATGACTGTCAAACATCCACGTTTGACAGCCAGGTCCAAAGGCTTAAAGAGCTTTCCGAGGCACGGAGGAGTCTCGGTTTGTAAAGATGGTCACCCATCCACGGACCAACCCCGGCAAGCGTAGCTTAACCTGTTGGATCGACCCATATGTAACAAATAACATTTTTAGTTAAGACAAATAAAACTAAATGTAACAAAACATTGACTGCAAATGTGTTCCTTCTTATATCGTGCCGCTATGAGTACTCTCTACTCAAATATAGTATATTACGAAACATGAGCCATTCAGAAGATTGCTGATGTGGTTAAAGATGCATTTATTTATGAAAGTCAAAAGGATCGCAACGTGCAAGCCTCCAAAATCACTTCATCATCAACATTTCAGTCGAAAGACGTCCACTGTTGGACAATGGACATAGGCCTTTAGAATCAAAAGCCCTTGATTCTGAGAGTATTACATTTTGTAGCTTCTCCCTTGCCATGAGAAAAGAGGAGAGGTATCATGCATAAAGGCTTTTACATACCAAAAGCTGCATTAAAGCTAATGAAATCGTTATTTTAATGAGCGTTGCACAAAACTATTTCAGTGTAATGGTTTGTTAACACGACATTTAAAAAAATATGATGTCAGCAAAAAATAAACATTGAATTGAAATGAATGAAGGATTTCGTTTTATTTTCGTTATTTTTACAAATAACGGACGAAACTCCGTTATCCTGGACTAAACGCAAGTGTATTAAAAAGTCTAAAGTTATCAAGCTAGAAACACGTCCATCAAAAATGCGATGCAAACGAAATTGAGAGGCGAACCGTGTAGTGTAGTTATTTATCACGTCAGCGCTAGCTGGTAAAAATAGAAGACTGGCCTGGCTGACTATCTAAGCCTGGGTCCAACAGTGGAGGCTAATTGGATGGTGACACTGAAAATAGAAACTGATAGAAATAATAAAAGCCAATTATGAGTACTTGTGAAATATCGAAAAATAATTGTAACTACAAGTATAGTCTGTAACAAAAGTAACTAATTAAACTGTAAACAAACCTTGATTCTTACGCAATCATTCTCGAAAGGGAATTAGTAACACAGTCATCTGTTTTTAGACATTTAAATGTTTATATCTCACCACTTTTTCCATGAATTGTTTTTGAAAAATCATCGATACATGATTAAAATTGTAATTGAAAAATTATTGACGCAATTGAGTTAGGTTGGGTTAGTTTTTGATGGATGACAAATATTTTTTTTGTCCCTCATTTATATCAATAAAAAATATTGGACTCGTATTCTTTCGTATTTATGGAATCAAAGAATAGATTGTAAACTAAAACTTAGCGCGCCCCCACTTCCCAAACTTAATGCGTTTTATTTAAATCATTTTTTATTTAAGCGATATTGCAAAAAATACTTCTCTAATATTTTTTTTACTATGTTACTGACGATCTAATAGAATATTTTTTTTTACCTAGTCATCTTCCCTTTTAGGGATGACTCCTGTAAAATGTAAATGTCAAGGTGATTTAAAATTTGAATTTCGGGGTAAGGTATTCAAATACCTAATCAAATAAAATAATTGAATTTGTAAAAGTGACGCTACGAATCATCCACAGGTACCTACGTTTTCTGATCCATTTGTTTACATTTTCATCCGATAATTTTGGAACAGCCCATAGCTTATGCTATTACGAGAAAACTAATTGCAATATTCCTCAGTTAGTATTGCATTTAGTTTGGAGGCTCTAGGAGCTTTGGGAACACATAATTTCCCCCGGCAATTTACGGGTCAGCACATATCTGCCTATCCCTTTGAGAATATAGGCGTAACGTATATGCAGCTCGAGCCTCGAGACAGCCAGACGGGCATCAAAAATCCATTTAGTGGTTGAATCCAAGATTAGGTCGCTATGGCCATACGTGTCCATAGCTTGTATGACGTATGAGAAATTGTGTTACATAAAGGTATTCCTATACGTGTACTGTAAATGTTATGTTTAGGTTAGGTATAGACAGAGAAATTAATTGTTAAGCAAATTGACACCCTACCTCAAGGAGCGTTTCCTCAAAATTCACTCCACCAGTTGGCGCCACTTTGAAAAAGGGGTCTTCCTTTCGACAATGATTTTAAACAATAGTGATGATGTTCACCATTCGTTTATCATTCTGGCACGACTATAGAAATTTTGCAGCTGCAGCTGCAAAATATTTATTTTTATAAGTACTCCTGATCTCATATTTCTATTTAGATCTACTTTGTTTAATCTAGCTGAATAAATACTGTTACTTTTTTGTATGCACGTGTTTCTGGGACAAATGAACCTATTTTTCTTTCTTTCTTTAAATTATAGGCGCTTTGACACTTTTGACAGGTGCCCAGACCTGACGTCTCAGTGCTGCCACCTAGTGAACGTCGTTTCAGAAAACCCTCATTGCCGCAATATAGCTATTTCATAGAACTGTCAAAGAATGATAGTTGTAATTTTTGAAGTGACCTCTAAACAACCAGCCGGAGCGCGCGCATATCCAAGTAACACCTAAGTTATTAAGTTAGGAAGACAATTTAAGTTGATAGTCAATTGGCTTAATAGTTAATTTTCTTGACTTAACATTGCACTTTACATTGTTTTGTAACGCTCCGTGTTGAAAGCTGTGTTGATGAAATAATGTACACATCAGCGCCATCATCGCCTGTCTGGGTTCGAACCTACGACCTACAACTCGTAAGTCGCGGCCGTTACCACTGGGCCACCACTGCACAGCTCTAAGGTTTACTAATTAAAGTAAAATCGTATTATTTTACTTACCTAAGTAAAGTAAAATAATGCGATTACATTTATTTTCATTTCTTTTTTTTCCGGTAGATAGATGTTGTACGAAGTCTTTTGTATCAAAATAATTTATATTCTTTTTTTGTGGAGCAGTGTTGTTTTATGATCCCGTGGGAATATTTGAAAACATTGGAGTACCTATTCAGGACGAAATATGGCTGAAAGCAGTGTTTTGATATGTCTATAAAGTTTTTCGTTTAGTTTGGTTCTTGTAAGACTTATGTTAGCGGGGGCGGTTAGCGACACTGCATAGGTATGTACATATACATAGGTGCATACATATACAAGGTATAGGTATATTCATTACAGGCTGGGGATGTCAATATGACAAAAAAATTAAACTTCGCGACGTTCGTTGACGTTCACAGTCAACAAACAAAAATTCAAATACATATTATCCAAGTAGTCACATAAATAGCTAGAAAACTGATTGGCAAAATCCATAGCTTAGGTTATTTTATGGTTTCATAGTACTTCTGTGTACTGTGCCTCGGAAAGCACGTTAAACCGTTGGTCCCGGCTGTCATTTGTGGATCTTTGACAGTCGTTACGGGTCGTCAGAAGCCCGAAAGTCTGACAACCAGTCTTGCCAAGGGGTATCGTATTACTCAGTTACTGGGTTGTGGTGGTCAGATAGGCAGTCGCTCCATGTAAAATACTGGTATTCAGCTGCATCCGGTTAGACTGGAAGCCGACCCCAACATGATTGGAAAAAGGCTTATTATAATTATGTCCTTTAGTTTTATTAAGACAATGTATACGCGACTACTGAATATATCTAATCTTCTATGACAATAATAGCACATGATCAAAATCCATCCACAGCAAGCAACGCTCCCGAAATATATGAAAACACATGAAACCCGTCGACATTGTTTCAGAATTCATTAGCATATATAACACTGATTATCATATTTCAACAGCAGTTCAGTGGAATCAGTTCAGCTGAAATCATAGCACATGACATAACGAGGCAAGTCATTATGACTTTCATTCAAATTATATTGAGACTCATACGGGGTCTCCGTATGAGTATTTTATATATGATATTTTATAATGAGCATTTTAATATGTCCACCAACCCGCACTGGGCCCGCGTGGTGGATTACAGCTTTCTATGGGCTGTGTCCCAGCAGTGGGAATGTAATAGGCTGTTTATGCATTAGGTCACTGTCGATTTAGATACACAGAATAAAAATTTCTGCCCAAAAAGTGCGAATTATAATAATGGACACGTCATAAGGAGTTTTGAGCATGGATGTGGATAAGAGAAGGAGAAAACCAAATAAATGATATATGGATTGTGTGTAAGATGATATGTCAAGAAAGGGAGGTGAATACTGAGATGACGAGCAATAGATATATGGAAGAAGAAAACTGAGCAGCACCGACTTCAAAGATATTGGGGTACCTGAGTATAGAATAGAATAGAATAGAATACTCTTTATTATGTACACCATAAAAAATACAGATACAAATGTAGAAATTTAACATAGGGTGACACAATGGGCGGTCTTATCGCTAAAAGCGATCGTTTACAGACAACCTTTGGATGGATTAAAGCGTGAAGGAGAGATAATACTGCAGGTAGTCAGTGGTGAACCACATCCCGATTTCTTTGATGGCGTTGCATATGGAACTGAATAATAATTACTTTGCTTGAATAAGAGGCTTTTAGCTGCTCTGTATGTGCGTTTTTTAGCTTTTTTTTTTTGTAATGTGCGTTTTGTTTGTGCAGAGTAAACAATTTGTCTTTCTTTTTTCTTTAGAATGATTTTCTCCTTTTAGCGTGTCGATAGGATAGCATAGTCTATGGATGTTAAAGCGAACTTTAAATGAACAAATTTTATTCTCTCCGCTCCACTGCACCACATAAAATTAATATTCCGTGACCAAAGACCCGAGCAAAGTTAGAACTAATGTAAATGTCGTTTCCCCACTTTCGTTTTAAAGTAACTTCCTATTAAGTTATAGCATATTTCGGCACGCGCCCGGCGAACACGTTTTGTCCTTTATTCCGGGAATTAGTAACGTAATAAAGGGGAATATTCCAGAAATTCTGGTGTGGAAACTCTTCTGTGTAAAGGTTTTGTTCGCGTAAATTATCTTCATTGTTTTTTAAGGGAAACTATGAAGCATCGTCGATGAATATCGAAGATTTGAAGTCATATAATTTAATATTTATTTACTCAAAATAAAGGATTGTTGTGTGCACGGCTCTCCTCAAATAGGCTATGAAAAAACTTTAACAAAAAAAAAACAAGATTTCCAAAAAAAAAATAATTTTTTTCTCATTTTATTCTAGGGCCTACAGTATAATGACGTCAAGTAATTTAGTGCTTGTGATGTTACTGTTACAATTTCAGAGTATTGAGTTTCACAATTTTAAGTTTAATTTTAGGTTAAAATAAGTTTATGGTATTATTGTACTCCAGAAAATACATAGCGAAAATAATAAGTAAGTTTATGCGCAACCTAGGAGAGTTTTACGTACTGCAGTGGATAAGACAAAAGTAATTAATAAAAATCTTAAATTCATTCATTTGACAGTCAATGCACAGCCTAGACGCTGGGTCTAGAAGCTTGAATGTCTGCATAAGAGTTCCTTATGTAACGAAGGTGAGCACTAAGAATTTTTGGAAATTTATCGCCTAAAGGCGCCTTCCATACAAATTTTTTCACCCCCTATTTGGTTAAATACGGGGTTAAAGTTTGTATGGAAGGTCGTCATTTTTGCCGATGGGAAATCCTATCGGGCACACGGCTTGTTAATCCTTACTAGTATCTCCTAACTTTATAAATGCGAAAGCGAGTTTGTTTGTTTGTTACGCTTTCACGCTAAAACGGCAGAACGGATTTAGATGAAATTTGGCACATGGGTAGACCATGAGCTGGAATAGGACATAGGATAATTTTATCCCGATATTCTCACGGGATCGAGACTTACGCTGGTGAAACCGCGGGGCGCAGCTAGTACTTAATAATAAAAGAAACACTCACTCCACACGTGCACGCTCCATCCCCGATGCTTGTCCTCGTCGCTATGCCCCGCGGCCTGCATGGGTGACTCCGCCCCCTCGGATTCCGGCAAGGTCCTCCAACGCTTTAGCAGCTCCTTGGTCTTGTCCTTCGTCTTGTCACATGCCTGACGCCAGTTCGTGAAGTACTTCCGAGAGACCTTCGGACTTGATAGCGAAGTGGACTTCGAGTCTTGTCTGACAACAAAATGATTCGGTTAGTTTATCTTATATAGGTAAGTACTGTCAGGGACAAAAATATCTATAGGGTAGTTGTTGTTCAACCACGATTTTCTACTTCAGTACCTTCATTGAAAATGTGAGTCGACGTACAAAGTTTAATGCTAGGTACTTTCCGATCTATCATTATTGTACACCACCCGATGTACTTTGGTGAATTGTACCTATAATATTTCAATACCTACATATTTGGCTGATACATTACTTTTTTTTTTTTTTTGATAAATTGTTAATTTTTTTAGTTTTAAATGCTCCTTTTTTACTGTTTTTGTGCGTGTCCCTAATAAAATATTTTACTTCATTCTTTTTTCTTTCATACACGACGAGAAACTCATTTTTGTATTTTTCCAATCCGCACTGGGCCCGCGTCATAGATTATAGCATTCTCCCTCTCGAAAAGAGGAGGCCCGTGTCCCAGCAGTGAGAACATAATAGGCTGATTATGCTATACCCTCAGACCAACAAAAAAAGAAAGACGGAGCATTACGTACATCAAAAGTGAAGCCACCTTTTTATCTATGTGTATGTAAAAAGGGTTGTCATTTGTTAAAGTTTTTCCCTATAATTTGGGGAATAATATTTTGGGTAGGATAATATTGTACGAGTAAGATATTGTTGAGTATGGTATTGTACCTCAATTGTTAGGAAGGATTCCGAAATAAAACCATTTTTTTTTACATCGCAAAATAAAATAAAGTAACAATTAAGTACAAAGTGCATTTACATACAGCCCTATCGTCAATGGCTACATGAGGCAAGTCTGGTAACTCCTACAAAAAAAAATACACGAGTAATGGCAGCTTTTGATTAAAACCTTAGGAAGATAAATGAAGAATTAGGACATACTTGAACAAACGTACAGCCAGAACTTTGTGAAACTGAGTTTTCAGCAATTACGTAGGACGATGGAAATAACATCTCAAAATAAAATTTGGTACAGTAGTATTTAAATTTGCTAGACTAAGCTGAGAAACTAACTAAAATAAAATAAAAAATACAGTCTCGTGTTTAATTACTGTTTTGATAAAATCTCATTTTTGTTTTTCAAATTTTATATCCGCTTTTGATCACACGGCGAAGTCCACGATTAGTTGAATAAAGGTCATTATTATCAAAATGATCGGAACAAACCACGCTGGTTTTTGATGGCAGCCATTCTGGATCATTCCGACTATTTCTTATAGCTACTATCCATTTACTTTTATTTTCAATATTACTTGGAAATCTAAAATATTAAATACATAAAAAAAACGCATATAATTACTCGAAATAAAAAATATCGAACAGGAAAATTTCAAATCATATTATGGCAACCCTCGCACTTTAAATGTCACTGTTTTCGTTCGTTCATTCGTTCAGGTTTTTGTTCCAAGTAACCTAAAATTCATAGTTAACTAAATTAAGAAACGATGTTATTTGAAGTACTTCCATGTGAAAAGTGATTCCGTGAGGCTTTTTATGTGATTTGCTATTGTTTTTACAAGTTTTCACTACACAAGAAGGCATAATTCTATTTTTTTTATTGAAGTTTACTAGACGACGTCTCGTGACGTACTAGGAGCGATGAGCATAGTTTTTGTGTAGGTGTGTGCGTGAGCCTGTGTGTTTACTTGCAGGAGCATAGTTTTGTGGCTACACGTTTGATATAGGTAATGATCCGTCTTTCTTTTTTTGTTGGTCTGAGTGCTAATGCTAGCGACAATCATTCAGCTCCTAAGTCACAGTCAGTGCCTAAAGTTAACTTACCTCCGATTGACATACAAATATTTAGTGGTAAGTTCACGGAATTTGTACCATTTATTAACCTGTTTAACTCTTTAATTGATAACAATAAGTGCCTTGACAATGTTCAGAAACTTTACTATTTACGCTCGTACTTAAAAAACGAGCCATATGACCTAATAAAAAATTTACCTTTGACAGGCTCAGACCAACCAAAATAGAAAGACAGAGCATTACGAACATCAAAAATGACGCCACCTTTTTATCTATGTTTGTGTAAAAAGGGTTGTCATTTGTTAAAGTTTTTCCCTATAATTTGGGGAATAATATTTTGGGTAGGATAATATTGTACGAGTAAGATATTGTTGAGTATGGTATTGTACCTCAATCGTTAGGAAGGATTCCGAAACAAAACCATTTTTTTTACATCGCAAAATAAAATAACAATTAAGTACAAAGTGCATTTACATACATGATTTGGAGATTACCTTTTAATCAAGAATTGCTTGTGTTAGGAAGCTCCGCTCTTTCACTTAGAACTATCCATTAATTATCAATTGAATGTAAAAAAAAATTGGTTTGTAAATTATAGACAAATTAAGTTATAAGGTTGTTGAAGCGTGAATCATAACATCGTCGTGGGTATGTGTCATTAAGTAAATTGTTTTGAAATAAAATAGGTACTTAATTATATTTACAATCAACTTTATTAAATTCAAGAAGACCACGATAACAAAATCACTGACTATAGAAAGCACGTAAAAAGCGTTCGCAATTAGGGAAAAAATACAATTTGGGACAGTAGTATTTAAATTAGCCAGTCTAAGCTGAGAAACGAACTAAAATAAAATAAAAAATACAGTCTCGTGTTTAATTACTGTTTTGATAAAATCTCATTTTTGTTTTTTAAATTGTATGTACCTTATTAGGATATCCGGTTTTGATCACACGGCGAAGTCCACGATTAGTTGAATAAAGGTCATTATTATCAACATGATCGGAACAAACCACGCTGGTTTTCGATGGAAGCCTTTCTGGATCATTCCGACTATTACTACTAGCTACTATCCATTTACTTTTATTTTCAATATTACTTGGAAATCTAAAATATTAAATACATAAAAAAACAGGCATATAATTACTCGAACTAAAAAATAACAAACGGGGAAATTTCAAATCATATTATGGCAACCCCCGCTCTTTAAATGTCACTGTTTTCGTTCGTTCATTCGTTCAGGTTGTTGTTCCAAGTAACCTAAAATTCCTAGTTTACTAAATTAAGAAACGATGTTATTTGAAGTACTTACATGTGAAAAGTGATTCCGTGAGACTTTTTATGTGATTTGCTATTGTTTTTACAAGTTTTCACTACACAAGAAGGCATAATTCAATTTTTTTTATTGAAGTTTACTAAACGACGGCTCGTGACGTACTAGGAGCGATGAGCATAGTTTTTGTGTAGGTGTGTGCGTGAGCCTGTGTGTTTACTTGCAGGAGCATAGTTTTGTGGCTACACGTTTGATGTACGTAGTGATCCGTCTTTCTATTTTGGTTGGTCTGAGGCTATACCTACATATTTTTGCCCTTGATTGTACATGACATTTGTTTGGTCTCGTGTCTCGAAAAACTAGTTATTGTTTGACTGTATTTTAATTTTAATTTGATAGCATCTTGACATTGGAGATAAGCTCACTTAGTCACGTGTCATTACCATCTGCTATTTAATTGCGTAACTTAATTTCGTAACCGATTAGGACTAATTTGCTTCATTTTGACAGTTCAACAATATTTATTGACTCTGCGTCCAGCGCTTGGTGTGGCAACACGTCGTGTTCTGATTTGCAATCGGTCAATCGTCATCCTGAGGATGCCTCGTGGAGAGGTGAAACACGTGTCGATTTCTTACAGGGTTTTTTATGACTCTTGAAGAATAGGTTACTAAATATATCTACGTCTATTGTATTTTTATTATTTATTGCGTTATTTAAGTTGTTGAGCAGATTTTTTTTTTCGAACTTATAAAGCAATGGATTAGTCATTTGTTTCAAACCGATTCCGATTCTAATTGAATGTATTAAGCAATTAGGTTGCTGTGTAGTTTTTAAGTATGTACTCAAGTAAGTCACCATCTGCCTGCCTTTTCCGAACTATGATGAGGTCAGCTTTCAGTCTAACCGGATGCAGCAGAATACCAGTATTATACATGGAGAGACTGCCTATCTGACATCCACAACCCAGTTACTGGGTAACACACGATACACCTTGGTAAAACTGGTTGTCAGACTTTCGGGCTTCTGACGACCCGTAACAAACTGTCAAAGATCTACAAAGGGCAGCCGGGACCAACGGCTTTACGTGGCACGAAGAGGTCTTAGTATGTAAAGATGGTCACCCATCCACGGATCAACCACGGCAAGCGTAGCTTAACCTGATCGATCGACCCGTACGGCTGCTATTATTTAATAAGTTATACAAAACAATTATACAAAGAATATTTCAAGAACTTTATTTGTAACGTCACGGTTGCGTGTCTGTGTTGTTGTATTGATTTTTTCCTTGTGAATATGTAAACAGCTACAATGAAAAACGCTCAGCAGTAGGCAATATGTTCACGTATATTTGTCGCCGCTGACAAATCGGCCAGCGATTACTTCCAGCCAACGAAATGTGTTGTGTTTTTGTGATGCAATTTACGATTCAATGGGCACTGCAGTAAAAATGTATCATCTGCCTAGCCTTTTCCCAACCATGTTGGGGTCGGCTTCCAGTCTAACCGGATGCAGCTGAATACCAGTATTTTAAATGGAGCGACTGCCTATCTGACCTCCACAACCCAGTAACTGGGTAATACGGTACCCCTTGGCAAGACTGGTTGTCAGACTTTCGGTCTTCTGACGACCCGTAACGACTGTCAAAGATCCACAAATGACAGCTGGGACTAACTACTTAACGTGCTTTCCGAGGCACGGAGGAGTCTCGATATGTAAAGATGGTCACCCATCCACGGACCAACCCCGGCAAGCGTAGCTTAACCTGATGAATCGACCCGTGCGGCTGTTATTACTTAGCCACGAGCTCCTCTGCAGTAAAAATTGCAGTAAAAATGTATGTCACAGTGTTATAAAGTGACAGTATTATATCTCGGCAGTGACTTAAATAATTACCTGCTGCCGCTCGGTAGATAAACCTTCTGCGTCTGTGCGTAACTGCCGCGCACTGAGATTTCGAACTGTCGATACTGTTGCGTACTGATATGCACTGAGATTTCGAAGCGCGTCGTTTCGGCCGTTTTCTATGAATATATCGCCGGGTTAAAGGCAAAACCGACTATCTGCGATTTTTTTCAGTTTTTCACTTTAATATACCATTCGAATCGGCATTTGATTCTTTATCTAATGGTAAAACCAACTAAACCGCAGGACTCACCGTTGCCGAGTTATCGAATGTAAAAACCGATTATATTGTCATTAGACTGAATTAAGAAACAAATAAATTGAGAAACAAATAAATTGAGAAAATGTATCTTTAGAGAATTAAAAACCAATAATTTATATTGATTTTTTGAACTAAATAATTTTGCCTTTAACCCGGCGATATAATACTGTTACTTATTCATACTATGCTTATGTAGTATGGCCAGAGACGTTTATGTGCGCCTCCTTGAACAATGAAAATAGGGAGATTCTACTTTTTAAGGTTTACTACAGAGACATAGTCATAACTTGCTTGCGAACTAAGTTATAAAAGACCGTCGTTACTCTCGTCATCTTCATCCCTTTGTTAAAACCCAAGACCGTACACACGTTTTTTTTGGCGTTAAAATCTCCGATTTCTTCGCCTTGTGTAAGCATGGGTCGGTGGTCAGTGTTGATCATGGCATCGGTGGTCAGTGTTGAATGGATCACTATGAATGTTTGTTAACGGCACGACGCGCGACGGCACTACGGCACAACGCCGTCACCGTATACAATAGACCCGGTGATTTGCCGTGTCATTATTAAACAAGCTCGTACGACTATTCTGCGGTGTGGCTAGCGCGCCGTACCGTAAAGAAACCGTTTCATGTACACACGGCTACACATCAAGCTATGCATTTCCAGTATAAGCTGACCTCGCTTTGTACGGAAATCCTATACAATGCGAGATCAGCATAAACTGGGATGTATAGCTTGATGTGTAGCCGTGTGTACAATACAAACAATTATAATCTTGATGACATTTCTACCCTCTAAAATTTCGGAACAGCACTAAATTATCTATTGTATGTGATTTTCAACGCATTGTTTCGAACTGTAGTTTACCCTGCTGGAATCTGCTAATAAATCATAAACTTTAACGACCAAGCGGCGAAACTATGGGATAAAGATTGAACTATGTAGTGATTACGAATATTTCTAGTTACGAAATTATGTCAGTTATTTGGGCCTGTTGCTAAATACGTAAGTCATCGATCATCTGGCTAACATGATGGATTACGCGATACCTCTCAATTAAGGCTTTCCGACCCCTTTACAATGTTTTTGTTGATGTTATCGGGGCTAATCGGTGATTTTGGGCATCTATACAAAGTTTTTTTATTAGTTGGAAATAAATGCGGAAGTATAGAGCTGTGAGTTGTGTTTGTGTCACCGTTAGTTTATAATATTGGTATTATTTTGGTTAGATTATACATAAACTGTCGAAAAATTGTGAACTGGGTGAAATGGGTTAGGTTAGGTTAGAACTTTGAGGAACCGCGCGCGAGTCGAGTGACCGAAGTTAGCGGTGCCGCGGCATCGGCCGGCGAGCGCTATTTCCAAGTCACTCGCAGCTAGGCAGGCTATTTAGTATTAGCGTAAGGTGTGTTACGTTGCAAGCAAGTTTGATACCAGTTCACAATTTGTCGGTTTCCCATGGATAGTTTCAAACTATCGAAAAATAATGCATTAAGTAAATGGTTTGTTTGCAGTTCACAGTTTTCGACGGTTTATAATCTAACGGAAATTATACCGATAGATTATAAACTAAACGAAGTTCATAATTATACGATGACATATAAAATGTGGAGACGACAATACTAATGCATAAGAGTATTTTGGAACTATCAAATAAATCCTAATATCGAAACTAAAGAAGTTTTTTTTTTAAAACTAAATAGTAGGTAGAGATGAGCCGAATATGGGTTATGCTAATCTTTGACTAAAGTCCCCGGCACGAGAAGCTATAAATTTTGTAAATAAAGAACTTCTAATAACTTACGTAGCGACAATTCAATCAACAACAAATAATCCCAAATTCAATCAACTCAAAGTAAACATACGTGTAATAAGAAACTAACGTATTTCACTTGGTCGGGTTATATTTTAGCGATTAATGTTTTGTGGTACTGGAAGTCATGGAACACAAACATTTGGGCCGCCAGTTTGAAGTAATACAGATAGCACGGTAGACAGTTTTGTTATCCATGTAACTGATTCTGAAACAGAATACTCGGAGTCGTCTGACGACAGAAATTAGATATGTGTGTTAACATAACTATGTCCCTATATAAAAATCATTACAAAATTGTTTATTTTATTTTATTTGATCCAAAGGTTGCGAACTCACGAATGTGCGTTTAAAAAAATTATAGCTTCTCGTGACGGGGACTTTAGCTATAGTGAATAAACTATTGGATATATTTGATGGAATTTCCGTATCCAGACGTCATTAGACATACGCAGTTTAATTTACTGCCGTATTGTCGTCTCTACCATATGTAACAGCAATGAAAAAAGCGCTATTAACTTTTCATATACCTTCAACATGAGATTCTCTTTGAAAATGTTTCAGCGATAATAACGAAGAACTTAATACTCTTTCACCGCCATCTTGTTTCTTTTGTGTCCGGTCTGCTCAAATATCTAGGTTACATTTGAAATATTCGCCGCTGATGGGGCTCGTAGGAGCATCGATGCATATTTCAAAGGAGGAGCCAACAGTGCTATCGAGTATTACGAGTTGCTTGGTGGTTTATGAGCGCCTAGTACATTTTTGTCTACAAGGTGTCGTATTGTGCCTGAATATTTGACTCTGATCTCAAAATATACTGATGTAGAATAAGACAATCAATACCTGTGTACGTTGAAGAGTTTGTTTAATCGAATGTGGTTAACAATATTAACCACATTCGTTCCTTATTTTTATAAGAACACTAGATAGTGGTTCCTACTTTGAAGTTGATTTTTCTTGCTGATAATATCTGCTGCTGGCTGCTTTATAATGGTATAAGAGAGAAAAAAAAACATCATACCTATCTCTCTAAAGTCTCTTTAGAGCTCTCACTCGCCCTCAAGAGTCTCCTCTCCCCTCTCAACGCCACATCTTCATTGGACTACTTCTCTGTTACCTAATTTCGTTGTCGCATTTACTGCTTCGGTCCTACTGGCCTTATAAAGATGTGTAAATAAAAGAAACATCATACCTACCTCTCTAAAGTTTCTTTAGAGCTATCACTCGCTCTAGAGAGTTTCCTCTCCCTTCTCAACGCAGCATCTTCACTGGGAGACTTCTCTGGTGGTAGTCTCAGTTCTTTGTCACATCTACTGCTGGACCTGGAGGTCTTGCCTTCGTCTCCACTGTCTCTCTGCACTGCTAGTTTCACGGGCGACAGGCTGCCGGGCTTGTCATGCTTCTTCACCTCCATACTGATGGGTGAGCGGCCCTCATCGTCGTCTTTCTGGAGAAAAGAAAATTAATTAATATTAATGAGGTGGTCGTCACCTTTCTTTCAAAACCCAATAAATTTTTGGTCGGAGCAGTGCGTTCTTCATTTTCTTTAAAACATCTCTAGGTATTAGCCATTATCTCAGAGTTACTTTCTTCCTAGCTTCATCGTCATCTTTTATTTTTATTTTACTGTACACTTTTCCTCGTCTACGAAGTAACGTGATTATTGAAATTCTATTTTTAGAACTTCATGCCTGCACACAGAGTACGTTGATACATACTTGACAATTATTTATTTATTTATTTATTTACCGGTTTATGCACACACATATAAATACAGACAAGAAGAAAGGAACAGAAAAATACGTACAAAGGCAATGCTTATTTCTAAAGAAATCTCTTCCAGCATTTTGATTATCTGATGAGGGAACCGGGTTTGCGACGATATAAGTACGTAAGGGTGCTCCGCCCATACACACATTTTGAGTAGTTTTCTCAATAATTAATTAATTTAATTCAGCAAAGAAAAGGAAAAGCGAAATGAGCATCCTTGCAGTTAATATTTTGGCATTAAAATTAAAACTTATTTTCCGAATAAATAATGTATTTTAAATAACATACTCCGCCGATAAAACGAAAAGGTACCAATATTATTAAATAAAACGTGTTGATACAACCAACTATTTAATTCTGCAAAATAATAATTTACAGATCAATAATGAATTTAAAATGTACACAATGCTTTTAAGAGAAAATTTTACACAATCTGGGTTAAGCGCAGGCCATTGTGTATAAAATTAAAACTTAATGTATTAATTTTGCTACATTTGCCGCCATTTATGTAGGTATCTGATTTCTGATGAGCAGTAGATAGCGTTCCGGAATGGATGTATAAAATCTGATATCAATTTACCAGGGAATGACAAAAAAAAAACTCACGGAAAAGATTCATCGTCTTATACATATTTTAAAAGGCACCTTTCGTGTCTGTCTGTGCAACCATCGTTGGTCTTCTAAACTGCGCAACGGATTTTGATGCAGTTTTCACCCTAATTTAGAAAATTTATTCCTAAAAGCAATATGCATACAAACTGCCAATATGTATACAAACAAATGTATACAATTAAACTTTCATATAATAAATAAATCTCGATGTTTTGTCAAGTCGAAAATCGTGCGAAACAGGGGAGGTTCGCTAGATCAATATAAGATATACCCTCATAAATATACTTTAGTCTATCTAAAGAGACATCTAACGATACATAAGATTATCGATGCGAGAAAATCTTATCGACACTTCAAATAACTCATAAGCTATCTGAAATAATGAGGACACCCTTTTTCTGTACGACGGGGTTTTATATTGTTAGATATCTTCTAACTTTTTATTTACGAAAAAAATAAATATAAACAGCCAGTTGCAGAAACGAACTTTAACTTTTAAAACTGTCATTAAAAACTGATCTTCCATTAACTTGTTGCAGAAAGCAACATTAGACTCGATTATGGTTCTTTGATGAAATTAATGAAAACATTAGCGTTTAATGGTCTATTACGTAATGGGGCATTAATGTTTGTCTCTGTGCAACTGGGTGTTAATAAGGTAGGTTGTCTCATTTTTTCCGTTTAAAGGCTCGTGCAAACTGGCGCGATTTCGCGTCTGTTTGTGGGAGCTTTAAATCTATCCAAAGCTACATAGCGAATTCAATGATTTATTTTCCTCTAAACGGCTGGTTGACACTTCCCTTTTATTTAACAATTTTTATATTGTGTCGAATATTAAAGATTTAACAATTAAAAAAAAATACAAACATTACATGCCACTTAATTACTATGAGGGAGAGTAATAATAATAAATAAATGTCATTTAAATATCCAGATATTAATGTCACAAATAATTAAAATATAGCTATGTCAGATGTTCAATGTCAAGAACGTAATTAATCTTAAAAAAAAAAACAACCTACCAAAAAAATAAACAGCCCTTGACCCAAGGGCTGGCTTTTACTTTGACCAGAGACTAAGCATTGCCATACAACGTGGCAATGCCGCTCTTGGGTGCATTACCAGTCGACAGCGATGCGGACTATTTTTGGACGCCATATTTTAATTTGTTAATATTTTTAGTTAGGTTTTCCAAAGCTGGTCTTTAAAATATCGTTTTTAGTGATAAGACCACCCATTGTGTCACCCTATGTAAAATTTCTACATTTATATTTGTCATTCGTATGGTGTTCATAATAAAGAGTATTCTGTTCTATCTTATAGGGAGATTGTCGTTTGCCGCTTTGCCATACAATTTATTTCTACTAAATGGTATAATTTATAGCATCGCATTGCGTCGCAGCAGGAAGTACAACTCCTAAAGATTTTTTCATAAATTAACATAAACATTCACAAAAAAGCTAAATCCTCTTAGGTGTAATAAAATTCACAGCTAAACCGAACAAAGACAAATAATAAAACAGGAAAAAACCAAAAAACCAATGTGGAATTAGCGAAAAAGCTGTAAACAGCAAAAATATTATCTATTATACTCGTAGTTGCCATTCATTTATTACACCACTTGAGTGTGTAATAAATGATATACTCTGTGTAAAGGAATGGCTCTTTGTCGGCGTGATTAAAATGTATACCCATGCCAAATTACAGTTTTCTAGTACCTGAGCCTCTGAGGTAAGCCGTGGAGAGACAGACAGACGAACATGGCAAAAGGTTCCTTGTTGACTACGGAACCCTAAAAAGGCACTGATTTAAAGTGGCAGTTGTTTATCGTAGTTTTGGTAAATAAAAAATTACAAAATACATGTTTATTAACAAGTTTGGCAGTAAAATCTGAGCAGTAAACTAAAATAGAAATGAGTCCAAATATTTAAATGGGTAATTAAATACTGTCCGTTCATTTATTACACGACTTGAGTATTTTTTGTAATAACACTGTAGGATGAAATAACGGACCAATTTTCTTTATATTGTTCATGTTTTATTGTCACACTAATTTACCAACCGCCGATTTTTTTTTCTTTCTACTGAAACCTTTTTTTTTTTTTGAGGATGGGAAATCATCAAATTACTTCTCCCGCTCTGGGCGGAGCGGAAGGGCGTGTCAGACTTTTACTGACTAAAACCCACCCGTGTTCCTTCAGTTGCCTGTTGCCAACCTAATTGCGTAATACCCGATCAATCAAAATCGGAATCGGCTTGAAATAAATATCTAATCCATTGCGTCATAGGTATGCGAAAAAAAAATCTGCTCCGCAAACGTAAATAACGCGATGAATGTTGTTGAACTGTCAAAATGAAACAAATTAGTCTTAATCGGTTACTAAAATAAGTTACGCAATTAGATAGCTGATCATATTAACCTCCCTAATGTTTATATAACAGTTGTAAACATTATTACCCTTTTAAAAATAAACAAATGACAGGTAAAGAAAAGAGGTTAGATCCTATTGAAGATTTTCACGCATGAAATCTTTTTGAAAAAGGTCAAGTGTTGCGGAAAATATAAGGTAGCTATAAAAGTATAAGATCCCTTTAATCTTTGGAAATCTACTTTGTAAGTTCCAAAGATGTTATAGGAAAATACAATTTACGACATAGGTACAGTCTCGGACTTTAATTGATGAGCCACTTGGCACTGTTCGTATTTTAGCCGTGTGATGCAAATCGGGCTTAGTCGGGTATATTCGTACATCCAAACACGGAAATTCATGTCTTTATAATAAAGAAGAAGAAAAATTTATTTTATATCTTTACCGGTTGGCTAACCTGAGAGCCAGAACTACAAACTTGACAGCAGAGTAGCTACCCAAAGTCAACCAATTGCAAGTCTAGCAACTGTAACCTAGCGACGATTGCTTAAAGTGGTCTGTCACTGCCTTAACATCAGTAGGTATCGATGACAATGACAGCTCACTCCACGCTCACTTCACCTAAGTTTTCACGGTGAGATGGTTTACAGAATAGCAATGCAGCTCTTTTTGAAGAACATCACCTATAAGGTCACTACTTATGTCCTAGGAATCTAGGGCCTCCCGGCGTTTCCACTCAGATTTACCTTGTAGTTGTAAATGCCTTTTGTTACTCGTAGTCGCCTTTCATTCATACTCTCAACATGATCAAACCATCAAACCAACTAAGCATACTCTTAAAAAAAATTTTCATTACAAATATTCTTTAGCCGTACAGTAGCCTTGTCACATCATTCCTCAGCCTATCTTTCATGGTTACATCACACATGCTTCTCAAGCTATATAAAATTAGCTGCAAAATGTTGAGTATACTTTTACGCTTGGGAGATAAGGTTGAGATGTGTGTATAATTCAAAGGAACCAAATTAGAGAGATTTTTGACGAAGTCGAAGAGTGGCATACATTTCTCAGAAAAATTTACTCCTGCAAATGTAGTCCCAGTTGATATAAACAAGAATAACAGAGAACGTTTCTCTTTTATTACACGCTATTTTATTAAAATAATAATATTCGTGGGAGGCCAGATTGTGTACTGAATTATTGATACCTGACGTCGTGTCAGTGTCGGTCGGCTCACGTGGGATCAAGGGACCGACGTGTTTGTAAGCCATGGAGTAGACAGTAAATGGAAGACTTATTTCAACGTTAGCGTTAACCTCATTTTGTTTCTGGCGTATGCAGGAAAAGCAGTGAGTTTGGGTTTTCACTGCTGGTATCGTGATCAATATACGTGCAGCAATCTTATGTTCTCAAGATAACCTTATGCAGCGTCCCTTTTGACTGTGAGGATTAACTTTATGTATATAAAGGCTTACCAAGTAAATACATACACAGCATTAAACCACAATCTTTGTCATAGATAAGGATCTCACATGTACCTAAATTATAGGAAAGCACGGTACTATTAATTAACGTAAGTACTCGTGGCTAAGTAATAACAGCCGCATGGGTCGATTCATCAGGTTAAGCTACGCTTACCGGGGTTGGTCCGTGGATGGGTGACCATCTTTACATATCGAGACTCCTCCGTGCCTCGGAAAGCACGTTAAACCGTTGGTCCTGGCTGTCATTTGTGGATCTTTGACAGTCGTTACTGGTCGTCAGAAGCCCGAAAGTCTGACAACCAGTCTTGCCAAGGGGTATCGTATTACCCAGTTACTGGGTTGTGGAGGTCAGATAGGCAGTTGTTCCATGTAAAATACTGGTATTCAGCTGCATCCGGTTGGACTGGAAGCCGACCCCAACATAGTTGGGAAAAGGCTAGGCAGATGAGATGACTCGTACATTATTAATAACTTTGTGCATTTATCGTTTCCCTGTCGGCTATTATTCCAACGGTGAGTGTGATGTCTCCCTCTCGTTATCACTCCATTTTCATAGTACTCTGTGAGGTATACCTTTATGGTAGGCATGGAGGGTTGAGATTTACGTAGGTTATATAAAAATACTGCGACAGTGACCTAATTCCTGTGAGATGTTGCCGCAACGACACTGCCGTTTAGGCGTAGTGCATTTGTTCTGTTTAGTAATTAAATTAGGTTTTGGGCTAATGTGGTATGCTCGATTATAGAGCCAAAATAAAAGGGTTTTGGGGGTTAAAATGCTTCTCATTCTATCTTGATAAGTCAGTGATTAGGAATAATTAAACAAACATTGGCCATTCCTTTGCAAGACTCGATATTTATCAGAGACACAGCATCAAAACCACATCAGTCTGGGTGGTGGTATTTTATTCATGCAAAAACAAACTAAAATCAGAGATTAGTTTGAGTTAATGTTCTAAGGTTTAATTTCGGAAAAACTAAAAGTAAGTACAAGATTTTTCTCCGTTTCTCAATTCATTTGAATTGGTCAAATGAATTGGCTCGAGTTCGGAGAAAAATCAGCTTACAATATAAAACATAGTTAAAAAAAAAATCATATACATATAGAAGGTGTATCTTTTCATACACAAACTCTCTTAAGGGGTCATTGTACTCATCAATACGTGAAAGAAAAATCAGCTGTTCCCTACATTATGACGAGCTATGTGAACATAAATGTAGGGAACAAATTTTTTTGTTTTCGCGTAATGTTTAGTACAATGACCCATTAAGAGATTTCGTGTATGAAAAGATACACAAGTTATCAAGTTTATATAAGTGTTTAGAAGTTTAAAATGAACCAGCCAGGTTATAGCCAGGTTAAAAATAAAATCATTGTGACCCATTTCCTATGTGAGACGTACTCGTAGTTATAACATTGCATTTGTATAGCTTTGATTATGTAATTGGATAAGTTTTCGGTGTAAGGAATGTTAGCTGGATACGTTGACATGTGGCTCATGTGGCTACAGCGACAGAGTTATGCTTTGGGGTGGTTTTGGAGCAGCATACTGTTTTAATGTTTCTTTAGAAAGTTTAAATTATTGCTATGGTTGAGAGCAGTGTGGATTGTTTGTGATAGATGGCATTGTTAAGTTTTAAGTTAGAACATTATTACCTATACTACATTTGAAATAAGATTAGAAATTTAAACAAACCTTTTTACAGTCCGTTCAACCGATTTTGACTTGTATACCGTAGGCATAAGGATGGCATTAAAAGAAAAAAAGGTTACACAATACCAACTGTCTACTGCAGCTGCCATTTGTTATGCCACCAACGCAATAGAAGTCAAAATTGGTTGAACGGACTGTAAAAAAGGCTTATTTAAATGTCTAATCTTATTTCAAATGGAGAACAGGTATGTGAAAAAAATAATTGTCACGTCGTCACATGTGTTTGTTCAATAAAGCAGAAAGTGAGTGAAATAAACTTGTGTTATTTTCGGATTATCGCCTGTCACATGTTGATTTTATAAAGAGAAGAAGTAGAGGAGCTCGTGGCTACGTAATAACAGCCGCACGGGTCGATCCCTCAGGTTAAGCTACGCTTGCCGGGGTTGGTCCGTGGATGGGTGACCATCTTTACATATCGAGACTCCTCCGTGCCTCGGAAAGCACGTTAAGCCGTTGGTCCCGGCTGTCATTTGTGGATCTTTGACAGTCGTTACGGGTCGTCAGAAGCCCGAAAGTCTGACAACCAGTCTTACCAAGGGGTATCGTATTACCCAGTTACTGGGTTGTGGAGGTCAGATAGGCAGTCGCTTCATGTAAAATACTGGTATTCAGCTGCATCCGGTTAGACTGGAAGCCGACTCCAACGTAGTTGGGAAAAGGCTAGGCAGATGATGACATGTTGATTTTATAAAATAGGCCGAAAGTTTATGGTAACCCACGAAATTAAATTTTTCTTACGATTTTTTACCATTTGCAGTAACATGTTGCATTGGGCAGTAACATGTTGTATGTTGATCAAAATACATGATTCGTGACCGTACCTACGTAAATATGGAATTACAGAATTATGATACAACTCTCTATGTTAGAATTTACCTCTAATGTCATGAAATAGTCATTCAACACGGTAATTTGAAGTTAGAGTTAATTAATTATTGTAATTTTGTGTACATTCATCTATGTTACGGTCACGAATTTTCCATACCTACAACCTGTTACTGACCTGAAAATTACAAGAAAACGCAAGAAAATTTTAATTTTGCGGACTTTCTGACCGCATAAGTGGAATAAGGAGGTGTGGAAGGCCTTTTTATCTATACATATAAAATGCTTTGTCCTGAATGACTGACGGATCAACGCACAAAATAAATCGCTGATCGTTGAGACCTGAAAATTAGAGAGAGTGTTATTTGTATGACGTAGGCATCCAATAAGTAAGGATTTTCCGAAATTCTACCCCTAAAGGAGTGAACAAAAGGGGGCAAAGTTTGTATGGGACAACGTGAGACTTGAAACTTGGCAGGAATACTTATCTAAGTAAATGATAAAGATTGACATTTTTAATTTTTTTAAACTACCCCCTAAACGGATATTGGGCGTGTCAGAGTATGTATATAAGAATTTTACCGCGCGTTCCGATTCACTCGAAACTCAGTATTCATACTTAAACCAAAAATAAAGAATAATTTGAATCAGGATTTCAAAAATGTACCCTTAACGGGGTGAAAAGGGGTAGTATATCACAGCTCAAACCGCTTAACGGATTGGGCTGAAATTTGTCACACAGATAGTTATTACAGAGATAGGACGTAGGCATCCACTAAGAAAGGGTTTTTGGAAAATTAAAGGGGTGAAAAGGGGGGGAAATCTTATTCCATGAGTTAATAGTCTTGAAACTTGGCATTAATACTTATCTAAGTAAACTAGTGGGTAAATAAAAAGAAAACAACTAAGTTCCTACTTTTTAGTGATCCATTTTCCCAAGGCCGTAATAAAATTATACAGCAGATGTTTGTACGAGTTTAACTTTCATGATTGTGCCAGTATAATAAGTAATTTAGAACTTTTACATTTTCTTTTCTTGTAAAAAAACACCCTGCCGCTATTAAACCATGGCAAGTAACAGATGTTCACTTTATAGGCCAAATATGAAACCGAAAATGCACTCTATATTTATGAAATAAGGTTCAATATGGAATGAAAAGTAGTGTAATAATATCGACCAATCAGCATTCACTATTTAGGCTGATTGTATCCCTCGGGCAAGTTGAACTAACTTTGTCAAAGTCCGTTACTTAAAGTTCAGGCCGACACTGAGGTTACCGATACTAAAAGGAAATTGTAGTCGTTTAAGGTGGATGCGCCAAGGTAGCCCGGGAAATACAAATTTTCTTACGTTTTTAGGGTTCCATACCCAAGGGGTAAAACGGGAGCCCCGTATTACTAAGGCTCCGCTGTCCGTCCGTCCGTCCGCCTGTCACCAGGCTGTATCTCATGAACCGTGATAGTCAAGACAGTTGAAATTTCACAGATGATGTATTGTCGCTATAACAAGAAATACTAAAAAACAGAATAAAATAAATATTTAAAGGGGTTCCCATACAACAAACGTGATTTTTTTGCCGTTTTTATAGTTAATGGTACGGAACCCTTCGTGCGCGAGTCGTACTCGCACTTGACCGGTTTTATTGCAAATTGCATTTCAGTGTCGGGTTCTATGTTGGTTCAAATATGATTCGCGACCGTAGCAAGTATGGCTTTACAGAATTATAATCATTAGAATCAGCCATAAAAACTGATATGATTCGTGTTCTAAAAAAAAATAAGCGTGATGAGTATTGCTAATCCGTTGCTTATTAAGTTCTTAAAATTTATCGGCTCAATAAAGTAGATAACGCAATGAATGTTGTTGACCTATAGAGGTTTGAGGAACAGGGTGTAAAGTTCACTCATCCTCTATTGAAAAGGGAGGATCCTCAAACCAGTGTGTCGTGTCTGGCGGGCAACTGCCCAACGATTGATGTTGGAATCTTGTATATATGTCCATCGTGCGGTAAACTCTAATTGCGCGATGCAGGATTTATGTGACGTCAGGTCTTTCATGCGTAGTTCGCATGTAGCGATGTAGATTGCGCCATATCACTATCAAAATGAAAGCCATTGCTACTGTTAGTGTGTTACGCAATTAACCCGCAGGAGGGGTGAAACAACATTGTTACTTCACTTGTTAAAGTAAGTAGGTACTTTGGGTATTATTTCCTTAGATAGTAGGTACAGTCGGCCTCAAAAAGATGTATAGGTACCTACATCGACAAGAATTCATTTAAGTAATTGTCTATGTCTATCTTTTATCCATATAATATTGTATCACTGTGTACCAACAACACACTGGGTACGTATTTAATTGTAGCTACGCATTGACACAGTATTATGGAACACAAATTATAGACAGTGAAATTAATGCTTGTCAATGTGTAATATTATTATGTCACCATAAAATTATAATCTACTAGCTGCGCCCCGCGGTGTCACCCGCGTAAGTCGATCCCGTGAGATTATGGTATAAGGTATACTATGTCCTATGCCAGGTCATGGGCTACCTATGTCGTCGCTGTCATATCAAAATGTCGTATGTTTTTTTATTGTATTTTTTATGCAATTTCCCAAAAAAAAAGTTACTGTCATATCAAAATGTCGTATGTTTTTTTATTGTTTTTTTTATGCAATTTCCCAAAAAAAAAGTTACTTTTTACACAGTACTATAAAAAAAAACAGTTTTTTGTGTTTCCTGAAACAGGTACTTAAACAATACGACATTTTGATATGACAGCGACGATGTGCTAAATTTCATCTAAATCCGTTCAGCCGTTTTAGCGTGAAAGCGTAACAAACAAACAAGCTCACTTTCGCATTTATAATATTAGTTAGGATTAGGATAGGTATTATTTCCGTTAGATTATTAAATCTCGAAGAATTGTGAATTGGGTGAAATGGGTTAGGTTAGGTTAGAATTTTGACCAACCGCTTCTTCCAAGTTGCTCGCCGCAAAGTGCGTTACGTCACAAGCAAGTTTGATACCAGTTCAAAAATTTTTAGGTTTCCCATGGATAGATTCTATCGAAAAATAATGCGCTATATTATTGTAAATGGTTTGTTGCATTTCACAATTTTTTTATAATAAATTAACGGTTCTCACAATCTTACGGTAACATATACATATTTTTGACGCTGACTGTACACTTGGATGTTCAATACAAAAACTTCAGGCATTCAATACTGGACTTGTTATATTGTTTAAACGTTGGGGAAACAGGCTTTTTATTATAAATATTGTAATTTATTCCCGCTTTCTTTTGAAAAGTTTTGTTGTACAAGCACCTTATTAGGCATGCCCAATGAGGCCCTCTTCGTTGTTCATTGTTAGGGTTCCGTACCCAAAAGGTAAAACGGGACCCTATTACTAAGACTCCGCTGTCCATCCATCTGTCTGTCTGTCACCAGGCTGTATCTCATGAACCGTGATAGTTAGACAGTTGAAATTTTCACAGATGATGTATTTCTGTTGCCGCTATGACAGAAATACTAAAAAACGGAATATATTTTTTTTTAATAGATAATGGGTACGGAACCATTCGTGCGCGAGTGCGACTCGCACTTGGCCGGTTTTTCGGTATTAAATTTTAATACAGTTTCCAAATTATTCGAGCTTTACCTTAATATTTTATTTTATTAAACTAATCCTCCTCTGTTTGTTTACATTCATTGTTATAAAATTACTGTAAAAGGTGAAGTGTCTGTATATTTTATATTTTATGATAACATAGCTGAAATTACCTATTGGAAATAAAGTCTTGATCGTGTGTTTGTGTTGGAGTTACTCTGTTCGTTTGTTGTAATAGGTTAAAGTATCTTGTAATTTGATTAGAACCTGTGATACATCTCTATCGGCCAGTTTCTTCATCAAAAGTAACAGCCAAAGTAACAGTCAACTGTTCTCCCGCGCTGTTGGATTTACAACCCTCGCCTCAGCGCCGAAGATTGAAAATAGAACAGTGCAAAAGAGTTGCAGTTGACTGTTACTTTTGATAAAGAAATTGGCCGTTAGTCTAATAACCAGGTACGTAGTAAAATAAAAGTGGTTCTCTCAAAGTTAAGCCCGAAATTAATTGTTTACCAACTTATACTGTTCGTATAATCAAATCATAACTATCATTATTTGACAGTTGTATCTAATGGCTATGACACGGAAAATTGACGTAGTATAAGTATGAATTTGATAAACAATTTATTTTCCTCACTGTTTTTTCTTTGATTTTTACTCAAGCAAAACTGTCCTCAAAAGCTAGTGAGACATAAAATCCCTGGATAAATAATTCGTAAAATTATGCTCAGAGCTAAAATAATAGTCAACTTCAATTTAATATATCAAGTCTCTGTAATTTTGTTTAATTTTAACAGATTGATTCTACAATTTTATTAAGTGAGTATTATTTTTTCATTTCTGTGATAATAAAATATAACCGGCACGAAATAATGAGAGAACTCGACGATATTATATTAAAACAAGGATAGTTTTTAGTTTTTATGCGAAGAGAATATTTGCATATGTCCAGCATGCGTAGCATGACAACCATAGAAACGGGTTTTCTACGGGTTTTGTCGACGGAAGAATAGACAAAATGACAGATTGTGATTGTTTATCTGTTATTTTGTTTATTCTTCCGTCGACAAAACTCGTTTCTAGATGCTGTGGCTTCAAATATGGAATGGATGATGACACATCTCGGGCATATCCTTTGTTCGTTTTGTTTCCGTTACTTTAGACGCTACAGTGGAAGAATCGAATAGAAAGAAAATAATAAAACCTGGGCAATGATCACAATGATAAACTGATAATTTTTAATTGATATACCTTCTAGAAGCCAATCGACAGTTGAGCGAAGTGACGTGTAACATCGTGGTATGGTCAATTTTTTAATCTCGTACACTAATTTGACAGGTGCAAATGTTAAACTCCAAATTGAAAAAACAAACAACAATCACTTGAAATGTCAAATTAGTCTACGAGATTAAAAAGCAGACTTGAGTCAATAAATCGCCACCACGTCATACGTGTAAGCGTGTTCGTCTTTCTTTATATGTATAAGAAGAAGCCCTTGGAGATTTACTGATATTATTATGAGAGTTTCTAGTAGAGAGATAGCTAAGCTAATAATAAAATTCTCAATAGTGCATAGTGATAGACACATCGGAATACACCAATTAAATGTGATACAATTATTACCAGCAACATCTCCGAATGGCCTAAATTTAGCGCTATATTAGATCCGTATCCAGAATATCTCATTGCCATGTCCGTAACTAGGGGCCGAGAACAAACAAACCTTCCATTATCTTTATTGCACCGCGTGCTAGGAACATCGAATTTCTAATTAGCAGGAGAATTCAGCACACGTAACGTACCAGCATAACATATAGACTTGGTATATTGACACCAGCCGATCCATTGTATAAGAATCACACACTTAGGTGAAGATGAGTTTGACGTGAGGTGTCATGTGATGGGATGACAGCTCACTTCACCTAAGTTTTCACGGGGAGATTTATACGTGAATAGGCCAGGTATGGCCAAGTCCCCCCCTGACCTGAGGAGGCCCGCAGCGGCGGGCCGGCACCAGTCGGGGGTTGCGGAAGATTCTTACGTTCCCGCGACCCCCGGCGTAGGTGTGAGTCGGAACACCGGGGTGGTTTTTAGTCAGTAAGAGTCTGACAGACCCCTCCGCCCACCCCAGGGCGGAGGACATCCATGAGGATATTCCACCCCGGAAAAAAAAAAAAAAAAAGGTATGGCCAAGTCAGGTTAGTTCAAACAAGGTAGATACCTGTTTATAAGGGACGGTAACACATTGTCATTTGCTGCCGCGAGAGAACATAAGTTTCTCCGGAGATATGCCATTATCGGCATGACTCAAGAGAGGTGGTTTTGAGCGATGATCGCGTAGCTGAACTACATGTGCTTATACTATTACCAGGGGTTTCCACAAGGATTAACACACGTAAAAAATTGCTACTTTTAGATATCTCAATACAAACCAACCACCACCACAATTAATATCACACGATTTACATAGGTAAGCTTAAACCAGGTATGTGAGAATTAGAGTTGTGATGGTATTAGCACTTTGCGGTCTCGGTTGTGAAACCACATCTCTGAGGGTAGGTAATCTATGTATTATCTGAGATTTAGTAAAGACATTACATATTTAACATACTAGAAACACTTGCCAAAACGGATGAGGTACTATCTAGTTACCTGGAGGTACTTATCTTGTGTTTTATAGCTGTTTGGGTGGTGATAAAGATAAATCGCTTTTTAAAAGGGTGTCTTCAAAATCGATTGAGGGTTATGTTACGAAGTTGGGTAGCTTTCCTTCTAGTATAATTAATTAAATTAAATCGAGGAACATGGTGTTGTGGATCTTAGCGTGTCAATGGCAAAAGTAATAAATTGAATTGATTCAGGTTTGTTTGGGCCAAAATTCAGCGAATTTGGAAGACAAGATCCTGGTGTGGATACACTAACTAAATCAATTAATCTGCTTAGCCTTTTTCCAAGTATGTTGGGGTCGGCTTTCAGTCTAACCGGATGCAGCTGAATGCCAGTATTTTACATGGAGCGACTGCCTATCTGACCTCCACAACCCAGTAACGGGGTAATACGATACCGGGTTGTTAAAACTGGTTGCCAGACTTTCGGGCTTCTGACGACCCGTAACGACTGTCAAAGATCCACGAATGACAGCCGGAACCAACGGCTTAACGTCCTTTCCGAGGCACGGAGGAGGTTCGGTATGTAAAGATGGTCACCCATTCACGGACCAACCCCGGATAGCGTACCTTAACCTGATAGATCGACCCATGCAGCTGTTATTACTGAGCCACGGGCTCCTTACTTAGCCACGAGCTCCTCCATACACTAACACACATCGATCTACTAACGAAACACTAACAATAATTACACACTAACACACACATTAACACATTATTTAACACTACTAAATAATAGCGGGTAAATGTATGAATACGCGAAGAAATAGCGCAGCAGGCGAGTAAAACATAGTTGAGAGATAAATATTTAACTCAAAGTTCAACGCCATCCAGAGTTTATAACTCCAGTCATTAGATATAGCTAAGGTGAGGTGACAGGAGGAGCCGGTGAAATAATAATATGCCAAGCAAGTAGGTCAGACGGTTGACCTGACGCCTCATCCAACATTCAAGCTTATTGTCCTTCATGTTCGCGACACTACTCGGATTGGCCACTGGAAACTAAAAAAACATTGTTTAGGTACGGTAATTAATTAAATTGAAGTTTTAATAAGAATTTTGGAATAAAGTATAATAATGTTGAAGGACAGCGAGAAGATACTTAAGAAAAGAAGGGCGCATTGTATGTGGGATGTGATATAAATGATAATTATTTTGCTAGTTGAGAATGAAAGAGTGTTGGTCGGGATCTCCCAAGCAATATAAACTAGGGCAGGTAGGAGAAAACAATGCTTATAATGAAGTCAAGATTAAGTTAAAGTAAATGAGCAGTAAAGAGCACCGTAGAAACGGGTTTTGTCGACGGAAGAATAGACAAAATGACAGATTATGATTTTTTTTCTGTCATTTTGTCTATTCTTCCGTCGACAAAACCCGTTTCAGAGGTGGTCGTGCTAAGCGTGCAGAAATATCTAAATTTCAAAGATTCAGCCTACAATTACCCACTGCTGTCTCGTTAATGGGTAAGTCCTAAGTGGAGTATTGGTCACCGAAGTACCGATGTTCAAAACAGCTTCGATACATTTTAAATGTATTAAAACTCACTACCATAACAGCGGTCGAACTTCCATTAGAACACTTAAAAAATATTGCTGTTATTTTCATTAAATCTAGGCCAGTTTGTAAAATCAATATAATAACCAACCGTTACTCGTACCAATGGTTAATAATAACGCCATGACAATGTATGTTAGCAATACAAAACGCCTCATTACTGGAACCCACTCACCATAAATTCTAACTTCGGGGAGTTAATAAAAGCGAATTATTTGGTCGAACGAAACTAATGGCTTTAACTGGACTACATTTGGCGTGAGTCCATTCAGTTGTAGTTTTTATAGCCTTTGTTTATTTGTGGCCATGTCATGTAAAGTCTACGGACGGTGGAATTGGTAATGTTTTAGCTGGTTGGGTAGAGTTACTGCGGTGCGAAGTTTGTGGTAGTTGGGTACGTCTTCGTGTAATATTCTGAGGTTGGTAACTACTACTAACTACGATGCGGCAGCCAATTTATTTTGTGTTTTAGTTTTGTTTCTTGAGCTGTTGTAGACAGACACAGAGGAACCTAAGGCTGCCTGTCCATTGGAGTGGAGAAGAGAGGAGAGGAGCGCAACTGTGCCAATATTAACCAACAGAATCTAAACTCTGGAGCGGAGTTTTGATTTTATTGGTTAATATTGGCACAGCTAGGCTCCTCTCCTCTGTTCTCCGCTCCAGTAGACAGGCAGCCTAAAGCCAGCCAATCAAAACTCATTCTGATTTCTCGTAGTCCTGAACAGATTCTTTTGATTGGTGTATCCCGCGTCACGAACTCACAACACAAGACGACAAAGTAATGTGTCGATGGCTTAAGGCCCGTCGTCCACGACACGACTTACTAATACGTTATTCACTAGTTTGTGATTTGTTGGGTCGTGTACAGACCGCCATTGAAATACTAGTGCTGTGACATTCTGGCTGATCATTGCTGATTTCAGTTTGTAACTGGTTACTTTTGAGTGGTATTGTGGACGATGGTCTTAAGTTCTACTAGGTACTAGGTATACCGAGCATCCAATTGATTAATTTCACTTATCAAAAAATCAAATTGACACTATTCTTAGTAATAACATAATCTATCTCGTAGAATATTAAGTTAGAATTAAATTACTTATTAATCTATTAGACTTCAGACCTCCAACTGTCCCTAACGACACACAATAGAATTTTAATTGTTATTGCCTTTTAAAGGCCAATCGACAGTTGAGCGGAGCTAGATTGAAATGAATTACTAAGAACTTAGTTCTTATTAATAAAGAAATAAAAAAAACTAATCAAGCAAGCAAGCTCGTCTCTGATTTAATCGAGCTTCTTCTTTCTTAGCAGAAACCTTATTTGGGCAGGAAGTTATTGTGTTCTGATAATAAACATAGGCATATAATATGTTGCGGGAAAGTCCGAAAGGGATACCGGGACCCTTGGCAACAGGCAACTGAAGGAACACAGGTGGGTTTTAGTCAGTAAAAGTCTGACACGCCTTCCCGCTCCGCCCAGAGCGGGAGAAGTCATTTGATGACATCCCAACCTCAAAAAAAAAAAAGGCATAATATATGTGTTTGTTCTCATGTTGATAACACAATTGGACATCAGGCATATAATTCAGGACCAAAATACAAGTCGTTTTTTTTTTAAACATTACCTTGGTAATCAAGACTGTTAATATTGAACTCTGTTTCTTTGTCACTCTGTTTCTCAGACATCTCTGCTGAAATCACCTGTAATAGAATGAGACAAACATATGTACCTATATTTCGGGCAGCAAAACCTGCCATTTCTTTTTATGTGAAATAAAAATATGAGCGTAGGAAGTGCTACTAACTATAGGTAGGTATCTACTATAAATTCAACATGGCGATAAATGCTGTTTGCATAAAAAGATGAAACTAAAACTCCGTCCATCCGTATATGCATTCCATGAAAAACAGTTGAGTGAATTTCGATCTGGTTTCGTGGAATAGTACAAAAACGGTTCGCTATTTCCGAAGAATCATGTTCAGCTTTTAACACGTAAAAAATTCGTTCGTTTTCACGTCACGTTTTGGAGTTTGACAAAGAAAATCAAACGTCGACGGAAAACCATCTCGAAACTTTAATCTGTTTTCACTCATTTCCACCGCCAAAGTTTTGAGGAAAAGCAGTTCAGGACTCCAATTTTCATCAGGCTTTATTTTAATTTTCGTTATCAACACGATCAAATAATGATTGATAGAATTCGTTTCAAGCTGTATTTATCCGTGGCCTCCGGTTTCCATTCCAGTTCAGTCGTCATTTATTTTCAGGTAGCGTCCCTGTCGAGTCGTCTGGCCGCTACCGCATTAAACATTTACGTAATACAGAGAAATTCTGTCTCGGTCATCTTAAAATAGGCAGATCTGGGGGGTTCCTTTTTGTGTTTCTGCAAATTCAATTCTTTATACAAGCTAAGATATAGAGACGAAACAAGAATAAGGCGGGGAATGAAAAGATTGTAGCTTATTACAATACTTAATCCTTTCTCGCTATGCAAATGGGTTCAAGAGAACAGTAAAAAAAGCCTTGAACCTTAATGTTCTTTTACTTGGAAAATGCGCAATAAGTAAGATGTAAATCTAACTGCCTTCAAGAAAAAAGTTCCATAAGGGTGCTCCTTCACCTCTTTCACCTGCAATGTAGGTAACGTTACAGATTCGATTTTGAGCATTGCTTTAAGGTGGGTACTGACCGTAATGTACCATTAGCAGCGAGCATGTTATGTTACGCCGTGTCCAAAAATCCGTGTAATATGCTCGCCCGTGGTCACTCTGTGCGCTTGTGACGACTTGTCGCGGCGTACTGACTGAACAGCGTAACATTCAAAGGGATTCGCCAAAAGACCGACAGCCGTCGGAGCACTCCAAATGAAGAACGAGAGGCTCGTTGTTCGCGTGTTCGTGGTCGTTTCCACGTACTGACTGCACGAATGCTAGCTTTGTAACATTTTACATTACAGCCTGTATCACCGGTCAGGATATGACTTTGCACTGGCACTGATGAAAGCTCGACTCTGTAAAGTTACATTACAGGCGAATGCTCCCGGTGATCACCTTAGTAATAGCAGATAAGAGATAACACACAATTCTTGATATTCCCAAAAACGGCTAGAACATGGTAACTGACATATTCTGAGACAGAATAATTAATCTGCCAGAATCTGCCCTATTAATAATAATCCTTAAATTGGGGCTTACAATGAGCAAATTACTTAATTATAAAAAGCGCTAACTACACACAAGTATGTTTACTGCAGGGATATATTCGTGGTAGCAATAGTTTAATTAAGTTGGCAACACCGGCCTCATGTCAGATAATAATTAGTGAGCACCGGCTGGCTCGTGGCTCACTCCTACTTGAGAATCAAGTTTTGCTGTATGTGAATAGGATATTACTTGGTGTAGTTGTAATTAGCTGTGAGCAAGCCGGGGTTGCTTTGAAACAACGTTTGAACTTGGTTTGAAATGGGATGTTTTTGCATTTAAAAAATGAATTAGTAAATCTTTGGAATTTATTCATAATTTGAGTTAGTCTTTTTCACTTCTTCCTACTTTTACTTTGTATGTCATTATTAAAACCAGTATTTAAAACTTAACTCCAATTTGTACCATATACAAGTATGTATACTCATGTCTATTTAAATGATCTTTTATCTTATGATCTCAGTCTTTTCCGCTTATATTTTGTCAGTCAGAATGGTCACACACAATATTTTCCCATTATTATTGTTACATTAATAGGATGCCTACCGAACCATCCGGGCATCCCTACGTCTATGAATATTCATTCAGAAAATATATTAATTCTTCGCAGATCAGTACAGCAGAACAAAGATTAATGAAGTTTGTCAGTTGTTAAAGTTTCGGAATAATCTGGGCTGGAATATGAAAGTCTAGGAGAAATTCTGACTCTTATTTATTTATTTTCGTATATTCTATTCTAAGGGAGCTTTAAATCGTTTTGTTAGCCGTGATAAGATAGACAGTTTTTAGTTGGTAGTTCTTAACGAAAACTGAATTAAATCGACGAAAAAAGAACTGAAAAGCGAAAAATAAATAACTTTAATTTCGGAAGTCGGTGTCTTCTCTTTTCAATTTTCGTTTTTTGCCACCGACTTCCGAAATTAAAGTTATTTATTTTTCGCTTTTCAGTTCTTTTTTCGTCGGTTTAATTTTTTGGAAAAAAGTGTTTTATTTTTCGCTTTTGAGTTACCATTTTCTCCAGGGTACTCCAGGGGGTTACTCCAGGTTAAAGACCTGGAGTTGATGATGAGTGATTGTGTCATCAGAACTATGTATGTGTGCGAAATTTCAACAGAATCGGTTCACAGTTGAAAACTCAGTTGGTGAAAATTCAATCAATCCCATTCTTTGTACAAAGGTACAAAAAATGGGATTGATTATAATCCACCCCTAAACAGGGGCCGATTATAGTTTCCAATTTTAAATGGGACCAACTTCGAGGTATACCCTTCCCAATAAAAAAAGAATTTTTCAAATCGGACAACTCACTAAAAAGATATGCATGGTCAAACATAAAAAAAAAAAAAATATACGCGTCGACTTGAGAACCTCCTCCTTTTTTTTTCGTCGGTTAAAAAATACATCACACAGTGACACCAAACTTTATAGGTAATATAACATAGTCATAAAGTGTTGTTACGGGCGTAGGAATTACGAAAGTTTGACAACAAAAATGTAGGTGTATGTATGTAGGTTGTGGTCTTGTGGATCCAATTGCAGTCGTGTTGGGTTAGGCTAAGAAACTCCGATATTCTGCCACAAGCCGATCGTAAACCCGGAAATTTATGCAGCCGAACGTAATGTACAGATATACATAGCAGTGTCAGGGTTAAAACCGCTTTGTCACCGGTACCCGAGCTCCAGATATTGTACCGTGTAAGACAAACACGTGACGGTGCTAGCAGACGTGTCACCGGTAAACTTGTACAAATGTACATAAATAGTTTACATATGTATGTATACTGAAACAGGTAAATGAGAATATGTATGGCATATGTACACAGGTTTAGAGTAGTGACATAAATATTATGCCTTTGAATGTCAATATTTGTAACTAAGAGGAGAATAGATAATACGAGTGCATAATTTAAGTACTACTTCGGAAATACAAGTTGCCTCTACTTGATTTCGAGTTTACCAGTTAAAATCTCAAGTATACGTACCTACTCGTTAGGTATATAATAAAGTGTGTTGGCAGATATATTCTATTCCTCTTCAGAAGTTTCATTTGTGATAAGGAGCCAGCCATGCATAATACATGGGTTCACAAAAATGCCATGTTTGGGCTGCTTGGGGCACTCCTGCTGCTGCGGACGTGTCTCGCCGGTGCCTTATATGTGGGTCAAGCTCGATAAAGTATCGTGGAAGGTCTTAAAATAGTCTAGTTTACTATTTTGTGATAGGTGGCACGATCTTAATACCTACTAATATTTTAAACTAGCTGCACTCCGCGGTTTTACCTGCATAAGTCTCGATTTCGTGGGAATATCGGGATAAAAAGTATCCTATGTCCTATTCCAGGTCGGGGTTTACCCATGTACCAAATTTCATCTAAATCGGTTCAGCCGTTTTAGTGTGAAAGTGTAAAAAACAACCAAATTCACTTTCGCATTTATATCTAATACTAGCTGCGCCCCGCGGTTTCACCCGCGTAAGTCTCGATCCCGTGGGAATATCGGGATAAAAAGTATCCTATGTGTTAATCCAGGTTATAAACTATCTATTTGCCGAATTTCATCCAAATCCATTCAGCCGTTTTTGCGTCATTGAGTAACAAACATCCAAACACACAAACGCACAAACACACAAACTTTCACATTTATAATATTAGTAGGATTAAGTTAGGATACGGAGGTAACTCTGTCGGTTACTTCCTCCCGGCTAAACGGCTGGACGGTTTTCTATTAAATTTAGCACACAGGTAGGAATAACTTGGTTAGGAACCTTACTAGTTTCTAGTTTACTGTCTTGGGATAGGTGGGCACGCTTCAAATTATTATGATAGTAAGTTTTTGACACCCGGTAAAATCTCTCAATGAAAGGAGAGATTCGCCTGTCAAGTAATAAGATTCTTAAGTAAGACTGATAAGTTAGTTACACTGAGATATTAGGTACGTATGGAGTTTCGTGCAAGTATGAATTACGACTTACGGTGGTGTACGTTCGAACCCAGATAGGCGCTTTACTTTGTGCAAATTATTTCATCACTACTCTGCTCTCAAAACGGTGAAGGAAAACATAGCGAGGAAACCGGCATGTCCTAGAACCAAAAATTCGAAGGCATGGCGACTAACATACACGGAAAGTAAAAGTCCCATCACTAGTCTAGAACTACACCCACAGACTAATCATTGCGATAAAATAAAACAATAAAGAATGAGATAAAGTGAACTTTCCATGCGAACAACGGACCACGGTTTCTGAACTAATTGATGTGATTAAAGATTTATTGAGTGAGGTAAAGCTAGTCTCAGGAGTCTGAGAAACTAAGAGTAGACTAAATTAAAGAAATTGTTGGTTGACTATTTGCTACTAGATAATATGTGAGTATACAAGATAGGTATTTTAGACAATGACCTACCATTAGTTCGACTTAGGTACCTATACAACGTGAAACGGAATAAACGCAAGAGCTCATACACCCCAATTAGAATATAAAATTATAAGACTAAAATAATATCTGTAATTTAATTTAATTAAACCACACCTTAAATTAACTATTTTATTTAACGCGCATTACTCATAGGATAGCTATGAGCGTATTACAAATTTGGTTATTTATTTTATTTTTATTTTATTACTTTTAAGAAGGCTTACAGACTAATTACAAATAATAGGTAACAACAAAACATTATCAAGTTGCTAATAACAAGCCTCCACAGATATATAACATATCGATTATTTAAAGCCGAACAATCAGCAATTTCACAATTAAAGTATTACAGTAGGTACAGACGCCAGCACATCAAGCTACCCCATTATGCATTTCATAGGCTTTATTCCTTTGAGATAAGGCTTAAATTTCCTTAAATAAAATATCTTATTACCCTGTTATGACGCAGTGGTTCTAATTTCAGTTAAATAAAATATTTTTTAATGAAAAATTAACATATATAAATAATGACGGAAATCGATTCAGAAGCCGATTCTGAGCAAACTACTTTCATGTCTTGCGCTTATTCTGTTACACGTTGTAAGTCAAAGTCAAAGTCAAAGTCAAATAATTTATTTCAAATAGGCACATAAATGGCACTTTTGAACGTCAATGAAAAACAAAGAAATAGAATTGATTCTAGTTGCCCGTTCCAAAAGGTAGCTTTCGTATGGAGAAGAATGGGCAAGAAACTCCACCGTTACTCTTTTCAAAAATGTTTACAATATTTTGTATACATGAATTATATAATTATATGTGAAGATGATGCACCTACAATAAGATTACTGTCCCACAAAAAGTAAAAAGAATTATAAATGGAGCAATGACAAATAAATCAGTTATGTGATAGGTACATGGTGCTCACATATTTACAAACATTGTAAAAGTATACGATATTACAATATTCCTAACATCTTATGTATAATTACATATTACGGAAAACATAAAAAAATGACATAAGTATTGATAATGTCGTTCAGAAGAATACAGTACTCGTATATAATTTATATGAACCCCACAAATATCGTATTAACCAGCGATTGTTCATAAGAAAAATATACTCGTCATGAAAATCCTAATCCTAAGTAATATTAAAAATATGAAAGTGAGTTTGTTTGTTACGCTTTCACGCTAAAACGGCTGAACAGATTTAGATGAACATGACCCGGAATAGGACGTAGGAAACTTTTTATCCCGATATTCCCACGGGATCGAGACTAAACGCGGGTGAAACCGCGGGGCGCAGCTAGTAAAATATAATCTTGAAAACCGTTGAGCGCTTCCTTACACGCAAACGGCTTCTAGTAGGCGAATGGCAATTAAAAATAGAAAATAATTATTATCAATCTTTGTTTAAGATGGATGACATAAAGTGACCTGCGAAATTCAAATTTTCTTACGTTTTTTGCAAGTGTCAGGTTGTATTGATTAAAATAACTATGATTCGCGACCGACAAATAAATTAATAATTATAATTCTTTATATTAATATTTGTTTAGGCCGCAAACATCATATTTAGCATACAACCTGATACTGACCTGCAAATTGCCAAAAAAACGTAAGAAAATTTGAATTTTTCGGGCCATCCTGACGCTTTAGCCTCAAGGACACTTTACGGGCAGGATTAAAATACTGTAACTGCTTTAAAGAAATACCTACGTAGATTTGTTGTAATTACAATGGATTTTTACAATGTAACTCTACATATTTTTAACCCTTTACTTTCCATTTACGTAACTTTAGCCACTGTAACTTTAGCAGAAATATCCGATGGTACGTTGTACAGCCACTAGAGCGAGTTAGTCAAACAGGGCTCCGGCGGAGACAAGTTGAGTGCCACTAAATGGATTAATCCATCACTGGCTCATACTTTATGAATGCACTGTCAAGTGGAAAAGTAATTTGTTGTAGACTAGCCGTGACCGTGGCTTCACTAGCAACTTTATTATATTAATTTACCACCACATCACGGCATCACGGGACATCCATGCGGGCGAAGTCGCGGGCCTCTTCACCCGCGTGGATGTCGGTTATTATATACTAAAACCTTACTCGAGAACCACTCTATCTATTGGTAAAAACAACAAGATAATCAGTGCAGTAGTTTTTGAGTTTATCGCGTACAGGACGACAGATAGACGCGGCGGAGAACTTTGTTTTATAAGATGTAAGGATGAGGCCATGAACAGGGTGCATGCCTCTACGAATTACGAATGGTGCTAAAAGTAAAGCCAGGCAAATAAATTGGTAAACAAATTGTCTACCAACTTAAATTGTCCGTATAAGCAAAACACAAATGTCATTCTCTGATAGTTGTATGTAATGGCTATAATACGGCAAAAAGACGTATGGTATATTGCTTACCAATTGATTTCCTTTACATATGCCTGGCGCTTGTTAGGCAGCAAGCGCGTTACAGTACGACACAACTTAGATGTAGCATCGGCAAAATTCGTAAATCCGATCACCATCCGAACTGAGTCTGCCTTCAAAATCTCCTATCTTTATTACTGCTTTAGATGAAAATGATCTTTATGCAAACACAATAACTTGTAAAGTCAATAACCAAATACATTCATAAAACTGAAATGTATGAATACAAATTTTCAAATATATGCTACATCTAAGTTATGTCGTACTGTATCAACATGCTAACCTGGGTAATATTGTTACCACGCCATGAACAGTTTTAATGTAGGTCGTGCTGATATGAAAGATATGGTGTACTCATATTTTGCTTTTACACCAAAGATTCATCCAAATCCATTCCGCCGTTACGGTGTGATTGGATGATAAACATCACCCCTTTTGCATCATCCTGGAATGTAGATAGGGTTCGTAACCAGAATAACATATTCTATCTTTAAGCCTGTCAATATCCGTTCAGACTTTTTGAATATGTAACGAACTTTCATCTTTACGTGTATAAAACGTAATTTCGCTGTCTGTCTATTTGTAAGATTACTTATTTAGGTTACTTGAGAGCTTTCAATGTTCCTGATGTTGTTTTATACACCGACAAGTTCTTTGGCTTGTTTAAAATGTTAGTATGGACAAGTCAGTCTTTTAGCATGACAGAATTCAACAAAGCAGAACTGATCCATGTTTCTCTTCACAAAGATTACTAGACGTGTAACAAACATAAGATATAATTAACATGAGACACATGTTACAGAACAACAGTTGTTGACCTAGCTCACAGAATAAGCAAGCAGAAGTGGCAATGGGCCGGCCATATTAGCCGTAGAACCGATGACCGTTGGGGTACACGTGTTCTTGAGTGAGGACCGCGAATCGGCAAACGTAAGGTAAGACGCCCTTGGGCTAGGTGGAGCGACGATCTACGCAGGGTGGCTGGTAGCAGCTGGATGAGAGCTGCCGAGAATCGAGCTGAATGGCGTGCAATTGGAGAGGTTTATGTCCAGCAGTGGACTGCTATAGGCTGATGATGATAATGATGACATGTAACAGCGGCCCACAGATATATCCTGTTTTTTCCAAATGTAAGATTCTGCAGCGACTTCAATTAGTTTTACCTACTTGTTTTACCGGTTACCTGGAACCGTTCGTTTACGAGTTCGTCAGAAGTAATTGTCGTAAACGAAGTGTTGAAGATTAAAGATAGCTGTACGTTTCTGCGTCTACCGACATTAGGTACCATTGTGCTTGGCTATAGCTGGTGAACACGCAAACGTTACAGATACTAGATAAGGGAGCACACACACCACGCATTTTGAGTTTTATTTTCATAAGCATTGCTATATAGTTGCGTTTTTTTCCTTGTAATACAGACATCAATTATCTTAAAACTCTCACACACAGATGTAGGTAGGTACACTGTTATAACGCTCAGATCCAGAATAGTAATTTTGATAATGGATTGTTACGGGACTGAAGATGTAATATGTGCATTACATAATGGGATGTAGTACCTAATGTGAAAGGCGAGGCGTCCAGATTTATATTTGATTAATTACTAACTGTTGCGTCGACAGACACTGGTATTTCCCCTTTGCCTTTATTTCACATTAAGTATTACGCAACTATAATAGTTTGTAAGTTACACGAAAAGCTTCCAAACTATCTTTGTATCTTTGATACTTCCGAAGTATCGCTGTCTATTGTAGACTTCGCCATACCGGATTTCTGGGCAAGTGAGCAATCTTATCGGAGACGATCAGAGATAATAACTGAAGCAGTCAGCTGTCTAGATGTCTTTGTTCAACGAGGCCCATTTACGGGTCAATGATAATGAAATACTTAATCGATGTAAAAGTAATAAAACGTAGTAAAAAAGTAATTTAAGAACAGGTTAGATTTGTTTGGAGTAGTGGTGGCCCAGTGGTATCGGTCCCGATTTACTAGTTGCAGGTCGTGAGTTAGAACCTAGACAGGCAATTTACTTTGTGTATTTAATTTGATCACCACAGCTCTCAAAGCGAATGTCCTAGAACTAAAAATTCGAAGACATGTAACCCTCTGATCCACTGATCCAACAACCCGCACTGGGCCCGCGTGGTCGATTATGGCCCACTCCCTCTCACAGATTAGAGAAGAGGCCTGTGTCCCAGCATTGGGAACATTATAGGCTGATTATACTAGATTTGTTTACACGTGGATTTTGCCTTTTATTGTGGTTGTAAATCTCAGAACTCTTGTTCAACAGCCATGAAAAAACTCACAATCGGGCTGTTAAAGATTCTGCAGTGTGTGCACTCCCTACTAAGCAATTCAGTATGTCAGCAGGGAGACAAGCTTACGGGTAGATATGCTAATCTCGACGCTGGCGCAGCGAAGACGTCGCTGGCAAAAATGTGAACATTACCTCCTTTATACAACCTAACGGCCTATCTTAAAGTTATAGGAGGAATAAAATCTTCCAAACGATATGTTTTTGAAAACGGTTACTGGGAATAATTTGCTAAATACGTAGAAATGGTATCATAAGTATATTTGGAAATGAATTAGTGGCGAGAAACGATTTACTTCGTACTGGTAAATGGCGAAATGAGCCAGGACTTCGGTTGCGATCCAGGATAAAACGTAGCATATGTCCTTCTCCGGGTCATGGTCTATCCATGTACCAAATTTCATCCAAATCCGTTAAGCCGTTTTAGCGTGACAAAAAAAATAAATGAAAAAGCGTTTATTCGCAGAAATCATTCCTTACCACCTAAATATTACCTCTGCCAAACTGCACAGCAGTTTGTTGGCAGACGCAGCTCCTTTTTTAATAAATTTAGACATACTCAACACTTTTTCACCTATAGGTACGCTAAACTATTAATGAATTCTCAAACAAATATACTGAATATTTAAAAACTTGCTTGTTTGAGAAACACAAACTCACTTTCGCATTTATAATATTAAGTTAGGATTCTTTTGTATTGTATAATGCTTGCTGTCCTTTTATGCAAAATGTAGAACTACGATTTATTCTGAAGTATTGTGAGATCAATTTTTTACAAAACAGTTTTATGTCTCGAATTCTACATATATTTCAAAAGGTTTAGAGAAGTAAATAACTTTGTCAAAATAAGTAAAGAATGCCTAATCCGATCACCGATACTTTAAACTTTTAATACATAATCTTGCCAATGACTTTTTGTTTACACTTGACAAAATTGATGTCAATTTGCAAGGAACGGGAAAAATTTGCTATTTGCATATATTTACATTTATATATGTATATATTTCAATATATCCCCTAAAGTTCAAAGAATGCCTCTCTCAATAATGTATATTCATCATAAAAACAAAGGAGTATGCCAAAGTTATGTTACTTACTGTAGTTTACTTGCTTCATCTAACTTTTAGGTTAGGTTAGGTTTGGGGGTTGCGGAAGATTTTTACGTTTCCGCGACCCCCGGCGTAGGTGTGAGATGGAACACCGGGGTGGTTTTTAGTCAGTAAGAGTCTGACAGACACCCCCGCCCGCCCCAGGACGGAGAACACAAAAGAGGATTTTCCAACCCGGAAAAAAGAAAGTAGGTTAGGTTAGGTCTATTTCTGTTTATTTGAAGAACTTTTGTAAGTCGTAGCAGGCCCAACGAGGGCCCTCTAATTACCTCATCCTACATAATTAAGTATTCCGATTCAACTGATATTCACGAAACCAGCTTTTATTTCCCGAATTCCATTCATTCAAAAGCATCAATATCCTTCAAATATTCGGTTCAAAATCCCCGAACCGTAAGTCCTTTCATTAAAGTCTTATATGACTTACACTCAGCGCCGGTTCTTTCACAATTCAGCTTTAAATTTGGCAATTATAAATTTAAGTATCCACTCCATTCGACGCCGCGAGTGGCCCAGTATTCATGATTTGAATATTTTACCTTTTTTAATTGGACGGGTGAATACGGGTGACTACAGAGGACTATAGTACCTCTCTCTTGATAAAAATGTGTTAAAATACTCGCATGTTAGTTTATTATAAGTCAGAAAATGGCCGCTCTGTTTGGCAAGAACATAAAAGTAAGAATGGCAATTAGTTTGTTGTCACAGACGCACGTGCATATACAAAGAAAAGCAAGGAGCATTTTCAGGAAAATAATAAAACGACTGCTAAGATGTTATATCAGGAGTATACTTAGGTATCGCGGCTGTTATAATAATCATAACAGCATTAGATATACTTACACTTAGAGATCTACACATATTTTCATGCGTGGTGGTTAGGTATGGCAAATTGTCTTCGAAACGGTTCAGCCTTGCAAATTTAGGGATATGAGGAACAGAGTGTAAAGTTCACTCATTCACCATAGAAAAGGGAGGATCCTCCGACCAGACGGGTGTTGTGTCTGGCAGGCAACTGCCCGTCTGGTCGGAGGATCTTCCCTTTTCTATGGTGGATGAGTGAACTTTACACCCTGTTCCTCATACCTCTAAATATGTTAACAAGTCAATAAGGTTGCCAGGAAGAGATCGCAGAAAGCGATAAGGCCGCCCATTGTATGTTTTGTAGTGTTAAATATATTTATTTTCGCTATGTATTTTCTGGTGTACAATAAAGTATATATAAATAAATAAATAAATAAATAAGGGAAGATTATAGAATTACGGAACATATTTCTGATGAGATTCACGTGATTACAACTGGTTCAGTTATGTGGAATTTTGGATCAATTATAAATATGTGTTTGAAATCTAAAACAGATTTTCCCTTGCTCCGAAGTACAAATCTTTTTAAAATAAAAGTAGAAACCATACCTACTGATACACACAGTAAAAAAAATTGAATAGAGACCATAAATGAAACCACATAAATAAAATACAGACAAAGAATAGACATTACCTATTGCTTATGATGACTCTTTGAGAATCAACTCAGAAAATATTTTACCTAGAACATGATGCTGTGTAGTGTAGAGGGCCCTTTAACCAAAATTTGTGAGAATAAATTCCGCCTAATTAGTCCATAAATTACACGTAAGTAATATAAGAAAAAGGTTAGGATATACCGACCTTCATGGTAATAGCTCGCGTGGGAATCTGCTGCTACACGCCCCTGAGTAATAGGCGGCAATAATAATAAATGGAGGGGAACTTAGAAACCTTTGGGGCTGTTTATTGGGCATCCGAGTAACATTATTGATTCCCTTGTGTAGGCAAAAATAAAAGTAAATACGTTTGAGGAATACTGATGAGGATGCACGGCTTCGAGTTGTGGATTTTGGTGGAACTGCTTTTATAAGAAGTTTTGGAGTACCATCAGACAACGGACGGATCGGGTCGGATCGGACGGTACAGTTTTCTCTCGGGCACCAGTCTCTCACAAATGTAACCCAGTTTTTTAGATGAAGCACCTCCTGTACAAATCAACATTTGTGATGAGAAATTAAATAACTTATAACTTATTTTTATTTTTGCCAATAAAAGCTGTATCGTCTAAACAGTGTTAAGATACTGCAAGTCATCCGTTGCTCGAATTCTATAGTGCCTATACCACAGGCAAGCAACTTGCACCGTGTAAATTAGGCTTTTAGTTAGGTGTTCCCACACCGTTGGTTATGGTTATTGTATTGCAATATGTGGTTAGCTAGCGACCTCAACAATTGATAATTATAATTTTTGTCTGAGCAACCAGCAGCAGGTTCGTCATGCTCCCTTAGATGTCACTGCTAGCGGTAACGTCGGGGGTCGGGTTGTCTCCTTCCCTCAAATATGGCGAGGGGGGTAATGGCTGATCTTTGCGTTATGCTCGTGAACGGGTGCTGCTTGTGGTGACTGGTCGTCTTGCTGATCTCGGTTTTGTTAATGTTACTAGTAATTAACTTTTTATTTATTTTACTTCGATGGTCCTAGTTTATCATGTATAATTAGATTTATATTTTATGTTGCTTAATGTAAATGATTTTGCATACTTTTGTATAGAATCAATATTTTCTAACTGAACAGACAGCTGTGCTGCTGGGGAGTTTGTTGCGCCACTTCTTCTTCCCAGCTAAAGCACTAGGAAGTGGTGAAGGGTGGGCGTTTTGGGGGACTGTCTTATGTAATTTTGACGTTCGAAAAGTGCTGATTCTCAGCCTAGTTTGAATAAATTACTTTTGATTTTGATTGATTTTGATTTTGGTATGCCATCGCTCCGTGTAAATCAGGAGCAATGGGGGGACGCAGATATAACGACCCCGACTTACGAATTACGTAGGTCGTGGGTTCGAACCCAGACAGGCGCATTATTTTGTGTAATTTATTTCATCACCGCTGCTCTTAAAACGGTGAAGGAAAACATCGTGAGAAAACTGGCATGTCCTAGTAACAAAAATTCGAAGACATGTGGCATCTACTAACCCGCACTGGGCTTGTGTTGTAGATTACCTATGATACAAGTATTTGTCTGTAGTTGTGAAGCCTAGACGCTCTAGGCATTATATCGAGAAACTGCAAATGTCGTGAAGAACACCTCTACCAACCCCTTTGGTAACTAGCCGGTATTGTTATATTATAGTACATTTGGAGAATACAGATGAGGCTTGCAGGTTTCACGTTTCATTCCTGCCTGCCTATAAATAAGATGTTTTGCCCCTCGGCATGTATATGTAAGAAAAGCCGAGAAAATGTGTGAGTTTCGTTTTATTTTATGTTTTCAATTTCAACAGACGTATTTGTGGTATTTGCTGTGATGATGTTATAAATTTTACGATTATGGAGGAAGTTTAGTAGCATATGGATATGTCGTAAACATGTTAATGTGTTAGGAAAAGAATTTAATGAGAAAATACCGAGAAACTAAGAAAATGGGGTGTTCCTGCAAGCATCCCGCTACGAGATTGCGTAGCAAAGCCACGTAGCCGAACCGCGTAGCAGATCCGCGTAGCAGGCCCACGTAGCAGAACTGCGTAGCAGGGCCGCGTAGCAAATCCGCATGGCAGGGCCGCGTAGCAGAACGGTGTAGCAGTAAATAACATACTTTAAAAATAGTTTTTTTTACCTACTGCAACATGGTTATGAATCCATACGAGAACTAGATATGTGGAGCTTCAAGAGTGTTTACCTTTCATTGTTATACAGGCTGTAAGGGACAGCCCTCAGCAAATTAACAGGGGGCATTCAGCTCCTTATTTTGATTCATATTCCACCGGAAATTTTCTCAGGAAAGTTTTAATTTTTTAAATCTTTTTTCAGTTACTATTCCTTTATTTCAATGTAAAATTAAATTTTCTGTACGCAGCTCTCCATTTATGTAAATAAAACAGCTAAAATAAAAAAAACGGGAATGGATGTTTAAATACTCGAGCGCGCCCCCCCCGCACGGAGAGTGCGGCTACGTGGGTTTTGCCGCGGTAACGATACAAAACAATTTTATTGGATTCCCATAACGTTCCTGAAATAATTTCATGTACCGGTCGTCTTAGTATGAAATGCCGAATTCATCCCATCAGTCTCCGGAGAGCTGTTCCTTACAACCTGTATATTTACATTATCATCTTCGGGTCATTACGATCAGGGGGCTTAAAACAGTCACTTTGGCAGAATCATAATAGGAAAATATTATGAATCATCGTAAAATGTCACCAACTGTCTATTCATATTATGATTGCGTGCGATTCATATTACGAAATAATTCATCTGTTGGACAATTTTCTATGGAAATTTGTAAAATGGGCGACACATTATGAATTACTTTTGTGTCAAATTAGAGGAATTGCTAATGACCGTTGGAAATTCAGTAAATGAAGTGCTTTTTAGAGGAATTGCTATTGTGGCCGTTTTAGGACCTTTGTTCTGTACACCCTCGTCACTTATCTACGTAAATTTATCAGCAAACAATAGACGACTTGAAACTACAATAGAATGGGATAACCTGTATGTACATGCGAAACCCATTCGATTTAAATTAGTAAGATAAGCGACTGCCCCTACATGGTTAATTCATAGATTGTGTGCGCCATCCATTACTCTTCATGTACTTCCCAGTTTCGGATAATTACAATGAAACTGCCCAATAACGGGACCCTTTTAACCCTCTCAAGCACGCTTGATACAGGCTTTTATCAAAACGGTATCTCATTGAGGCAGGTCGTTTAGACCTGCGTCGGAAATTACGTCGGAGACGACCCGAGCAGACTTCGGATCGCGATGTGGCCTGTAAGGACGAAAAATGTGCCCGCTTTTTAGGGTTAAGTCGTGTTTGGTACTGAAATCTCCTACTGGATCGTACTCCATTTAAATATTTGTGACGGTCAATATGTTAGCTTGAGGATTTGACGATAAAATCAATTTATATTTATTTTCTTAGATGAAAAAATTGGCTAGGTGAAAAATAAAAGATTATTATTGATACTTACCTTATATCCTTTCTTGTATACTAACCAACGCAAATATTTTCTTAGTTACCTACTCAATATTTTTTCATATTTTAAGGACCTTCATTATAAATTTCTTGGAAGTCCTCATTAAAAAGTAACCGGGATCTGGTTAGATCGTAAACACGGAAAGATTAACTAACTTCGAGATTATAGTAAAGTTCGCAAGAAACAAAGGCGGCAAGATTCTCGATTGAAATCAAAAGGTCAGATAAAAGTTAGCTTTAGTTAGCTTCGGCAAGTACCACAATTGAACCACCTTAGACCTTTTTTTTTTTTTTTTTGAGGGTGGGAAATCATCCAATGCCTTCTCCCGCTCTGGGCGGAGCGGAAGGGCGTGTCAGACTTTTACTGACTAAAACCCACCCGTGTTCCTTCATTTGCCTGTTGCCAAGGTCCCGGTATCCCTTTCGGACTTTCCCGCAACCCTGGCAGGCATCGGTCCTAGCGGACCCCGTCATTATTGCTGACATCTCTTTGAGGCGCGCGTGGAACACGACGCGCCATCGACCCGGGCCTGGTCCTTATCGGACGGCGAGCTGCCCGTTGCTCGCCGTCCGCAAGCCCGCGCCTATGGTGGCCGGAAATCCGCCTGGGAACCACCTTAGACCTTAGAGTATGAATTAAACAATCTTTAATTATGCAATACTAGCTGCGCATCGCCGTTTCACTCCCATAAGTCTCGATCCCGTGGGAATATCGAGATAAAAAGTAACCTATATCCTATTCCAGGTCATGTTCTACCCCTGTGCCACATTTCGTCCACATTCGTTCAGCCGTTTGAGCGTGAAAGCATAACAAACAAACGAACTTACTTCGGCATTTATAATTTTAAGTTAGGATTAATGTGGTGGTAGTTAGTAGTTACCAAACAAGTGGACAAGGGGCTCATCTGTACTGTGTTCTTACTGAAATTAAATTACCTAAATTAATATTAACCACACACTGTGTTAAAGGTAGATATAATGTGTAAGTAAGTACTTAAAGTTAGGTTGGTACGTCATACGAGGTTAATCGAAAGGTCACCGTGAACAAAAAAAGCTAAATACAGTATTAAATAATACTGTACAGTATTCATAAATTATAAATTAAAATGCATAGTGTACATCAAAGAAACTTTTAACAAGTAAAAACAAACGATTTCCAAAAAAAATAACACTAAAAGGCAAACATTACCTTAATATCGGAAGTCCGTCTTTGGTTTTGAATTTTAGTTTCTTGTCACCGACTTCCGAAAGTAAAGTTATTTTTCACTTTGTAGTTGTGATGAACACAGAACCGCCTCCTTTTTGGAAGACAGTAAAAATGACATAAGTAATTGCAAATGTTCATAGGTTCACCTGCAGCCATCTACCATGGCACAAAAAAAAGCTTGTAATAAAAGCAGGAAGGAGCACCTTTTCTTATTCCTACCCCAACCACCACCTTGTAATGAACGCTTTCCCGTCCGCTGAGTTTAAGACAATCGCGTTTTTGGCAAAGGTCTAGTTATTGTTACGATTGCTATTAGTTACACTCCAGCTGAGTATTAAATTGTCTAGATTACGCCTTATAAAAAAAAGATTTTCTGAAAATGTAGGCTTTGATTTTTTTGAAGTTATACGGTCTGGCTTTTACGGAGTGGATAGCCCAGCTGGATGGACCGACGACTGAAAGTGGCTGACTGATGTGACTGATGAAAGTGGCTGGGACAGACTGGATGCGGAAGGCGGAGGAGGACAGGGTGTTTTGGCGCAGCTTGGGAGAGGCCTATCTCTATGATAGGCTGAGTATACATACTGAGTTTCTGATTACAGTACAAAGGGCCAAGACATTTTTTTGTTTTTTTTTTGTGGCTGTGAAATCCTCAAATGACTTCTCCCGCTCTGGGCGGAGCGGGAGGGCGTGTCAGACTTTTACTGACTAAAACCCATCCGTGTTCCTTCAGTTGCCTGTTGCCAAGGTCCCGGTATCCCTTTCGGACATTCCCGCAACCCTGGCAGGAAAGGGCCGACACTGGATCTGTAATTCTTAGAACGAAGTTGTGAGTAAAAATGAAGCTCAATTTTATACATCTCATCAATAGCAAAACATGTTCTTTATCAGATAATCTTGCCGATTGAAATGTGAAAATGATATTGATTATGTGTGGTGTACGGTTTGAATATAAGCATAAGCATAATGTTCCCACTGCTGGGACACAGGCCTCCTCTCTTCGAGATGGATTGGGCTCTAATCTACCACACGAGCCAAGGCCTCCTGATGTTAGCGAGGGGAGCAATGAAAGAGTGGACTCTATTTTATAGGGAATGGTTTATTGTCATCTGATCTTACAAATTATAACAGTCCCGGACAAACAATTAAATAATGAAATAAGAGAGGAAGATCGTCCGTCGCGGTGGAGTCCGTGGAAGCGAGTGGTCATCGGGCCGAGCCGTGTCGCAGCCGCGCCGCGCCTCAGCTTGTCGATGACGCGTTGATCACGCAGCCTGTCCGTGCAAACCGCGCGCAAGGTGTTGGGTTCGATTCCCAACACTTCCTCTTTTCGAGGGGTAGTGGGCTGGCTGTAATGCATCACGCGGGCCAAGTGCGGGTTGGTAGATCACTGTCAAGTGTCTTCGAATTTTGCGTTCTAGGATAGTTTGGTTTTCTCACGATATTTTCCTTCACAGATTTAAGAATAATGGTGTGAATAATCTATAGTCTATTGTATAATATAAATGAATACTTTTTTTTTCAACGCTCAAATATATCCGATTTTGATTAATTCTTTTTGAATTTGTTTAACATCACGCTACGACCCTTACGAACCGACCAAAAAACAAAGTCAGAAAGAACGCTAAGCTAAAACGAAGCGCAGGTGGGTGGGAAATATAGCTGTTATATAGAATATTGTGGTGTCTTACGACTTCCGCGCAAACGAAGTCGCGGGCAGAAGTTAGTGTTATAAAAACCATTACTTGGCTCACAGACAGGTGATCATAGTATCCATGTTATTAATTTATGATAATATCGGGATTTTGCTACTAACTCCTCTGACATCTGTAGCGATGTCCCATACAAATTACAACCATTGAACAATGAATATCGTAATATCATCCCATTTCCAATTCTTCAAATATTAACATGTGGCGGTACCTACACGCCGTATATGAACTACTCATCAAAGACCTGACGTCACATAAATCCTGCATCACGCAATTAAAGTTTACCGTGCAATAACATATATACAAGAACCCGATATCAATCGTTGGGCAGTTGCCCGCCAGACACAACACCCGTCTGGTCGGAGCATCCTCCCTTTTCTATGGTGGATGAGTGAACTTTACACTGTTCCTCATACCCCTAAAAACATGTCATTATTCAGCGGTTTACACAACACGTCAAAGGCCTAATTACAAATTACAACCATTGAACAATGAATATCGTAATATCATCCCATTTCCAATTCTTCAAATATTAACATGTCATTCAGTCAGCGGTTTACACATCACGTCAAAGGCTTAATGGCTTTGAAGGGTTATTAACATCGTGTGCGCGGTTCCAATAACATAATGACACCGCAAATAACTCTGTAGGGATTGGTGTTATCATGTTACATTATTCGTAGTTGGGAAGGGTGGATATACCTGCCTACAGCTCCAGAAACACTGATGTACTGATGAATTACAAAGTACGTGTGTAATTTGTCCTATCGCGGCAAAACTCGCCATCGTTTTTCATCTCTGATTAGTAGTACACAAGCACTGAAGAAAACGTTGTGAGGAAAGTTTTGAGTATGAATGTGGATGGCCATAAGAGTAGGGGAAGACCAATGAAACGATAGCTGGATTAGCTAGAAAGGGGATGACAACCGAGATGACGACAAATAGAGAAGAATGGAATGTTGTTGTTTACTGAATGAATGAATTGTTGTTTACTGAATGAATGAATTGTTGTTTACTGTTCTCCCACATCTATTATCAATGTAATTTGAAAACATTGTAAAAGCAAATTATTTTCAAAAGAGTAACCGTTGGAGTTTCTTGTTGTCTCTTCTCTATAGGAAACGACCAATTGGAAACGTGTACCTAGCTCTTTACGATTCATCGGTGCGTGCCCATGAAAGACTATGTTTTTTTTTAGTCCTAAAAAATTGTGTTTTCAGCGTACGTACGTTTATCATGAAAGTTCTGAGCAGGTTACATATCTTGTTTCATACAAAGCCTTTCATACGAGATAAACTTGCATCCAGTTCATGGACCACAAAAAATACGTGAATTCAGGGAACCGATAATAGAATTGTAAAATTGATTTCATGAATTTGGAACTCGATGCCGCGCGCTAGCCACAATTAACTGAATATTGGTTTGTAAGCGACATTCTCGTTTATCAGCGCGGTGCACGAATCTGAATGCGGTCGCTGTATCGAAATCGTTAATGACTGGTTAAGCTAGGGACATATTTAAAACCCCCGCTGACCTGAGGTGACAAGGCGGGCCAGCACCAGCCAGGAATCGTGGAAGGTGCACAAGATCTCATGATCGGGAACACCGGGGTGGTTTTTAGTCAGTAAGTGTCTGACAGACCCCTCCACCCCCTCCGAGGACATCCTAGAGGATATTACACGCCGGAATAAAAAAAAAATGGACATACTCATGGACAGGATAATTTATGTACACCTTGTAAAATACAACATTTATAATGGAATTATTGTAATAAGATTCGCGGTACTGCAACGGGCCAATGATCACTGATGAGGCCCATGTCCTCCCTCTTACAGAGAGGCCTTTTTTTTTTTTTTGAGGGTGGGAAATCATCCAATGACTTCTCCCGCTCTGGGCGGAGCGGAAGGGCGTGTCAGACTTTTACTGACTAAAACCCACCCGTGTTCCTTCATTTGCCTGTTGCCAAGGTCCCGGTATCCCTTTCGGACTTTCCCGCAACCCTGGCAGGATTACAGAGAGGCCTGTGTCCCAGTAGTGGGAATATTATAGGCTGATTATTATGTGTGTTATGTAAGGTCCACATGTGATCCGTTTTCTTGCATTCTCCAAACCAGGCTCATGACAGGCAAAATGAGAGTACTTTAACTATCTACAGTTATGTATTTCAGTGGATAATCTCCGCCAGACTCTGAAGGGAACTTTACCAGTCGACAGTGATGCGGATGAATTTTTCGACGCCATTTTTTAGTTTGTGAATAGTTTTGGTTAAGTTAGGATAACATTTTGTTATTTTTATTATTTAATTAATTAGGTATAACTTGTTATTTACGTACCTATTATTAAAAATACTTTTACATATTATATTTGGAACGAGGTATGAACAACATTGTGTCCCTCGCTTACACAGACAGCCTGTAGTTTTATGTATTTATTTGCTGGTAAACCAATGGCAATATGTATTGGTAGCAGGAATGCAATGTAAATACGTGATATTGCGTTTCTTTTGTTTTTAAATTACATTTATTGGTATGATGTTATTGTATTTATGAACGTAATGCGAAACGGTACGTTTAATTGAATTTATTATATTATATCTGCATTTAAATGTGTTTATTTCTGTTAAACGATATTTTTTGTAAGTAGTAGTTGCGGTTTGTACTGTCAATCAATCTGCCTAGCTTTTTCCCAACTATGTTGGGGTCGGCTTCCAGTCTAAACGAATACCACTATTTTTCATGGAGCGACTGCTTATCTGACCTCTACAATCTAGTAACTGGGTAATACGATACCTCTTGGTAAGACTGGTTGTCAGATTTTCGGGCTTCTGATGACCCGTAACGACTGTCAAAGATCCACAGTACCTATATATGTGAATTTATTTTATGGTTAGTAAAATGGTTGGTCCTATCATCTATCAAAGTATTATAAAAATGAATGAATTCAATGAATGAATGATTTCAATCATTTTTATCAAACCCACAAGACCTTCTGAGACTTCATTTTATCGTTATATCTACTAACTATGATACATTCTGTGTTAAATAACAGGTCCATTATTACAGCACATTATTTTTTATTGGTAGATGTTTCAAATAACTATCCACCGATGTTATTATTGCGCAAAGGGTTCTATTTTATTTTTGTGACACATGTAACATTGCGATCGGAAACACAATAATAGAACACTTTTCTATAGTTGTTTATGGCTGTTATTAACTGTGTAACACACGTGTTATTAACAGCAGTGGTTATATTATAGGCAATATAAACCTGTACGTCCAATATGCCTCCCCCTTGGAGGCTATCAACGGTGTGGGACATTCCGCCACATTGCCCGGCAGCCCGGTGCCGGGCAATGTGGCGGAATGTCCCACACCGTTGCATGCGTCACGCGTTGCATACCCATCTGATAAAGTGGCTATTAAAGACTTTTTCAACACACTTGCTCGTAAAGTGGCTCTTATTGAACCGCTTTTAGATTCGTAATGCAGTGTATTATGGAAGCGAGCTTTTTACTTTACATTACCGCACTAGTGCGGCAATGTGTGCCACAGATAACTATTTACTAGTCGGAGTAATAACATGGCAGTAGGTATGGAATTAGTAAGTACTATCATGGCAACATCAAATACCATGTTACCAATTATAGTATTTACTAATTCCATACCTACCATACATCTACAGAAATTGACTTTGGTGAAAGTTTTTAATACCATAGGCAAATCATGGGCGACTAGTTAAGAAAAAAAAAATCCCATGGGCAGTGGCACGGAATAGATAAATAAGGTTGGAATGGTAATGTGGGCGTGGCAAGCGCGCCACAATTATGATTCGATAATCATAACTCGACCGATTCATTAATTCACCGCGTTTCGTGCGCTTCGGACTACTGCGGAGAACAGAGCTCTGCTTTAAAATGCCGTGTTGTGCAATTATAACTTGTAAAACAAAAAGTCAGACCGCAAGTATAGAGCGAGGGGGTATATCTTTCCATCCGTAAGTCGAAAATAACATTTAATTATAATTTTATTAGTAAAAAACAAAAAAATATTCTGATCACTATGAAATTCCAAACATTAACGACATTATTGCAACAAGTAAAAAAAAATATACATTGCACGATGTGTACTCGCGTAATCAACGCAATTACTAAGTCCGCTTACAATGTACTGCATGCGTCGCGTCCTCTTCACTTCAACCATTGACGTTTCGTCGTTTGCCCTGATTGGCCGTGATGCACGGTCGATAGTGAGGTGACCATGTGGTTAAATAAAATCATCGATAGAATTCTCAAATAATATAAATTTACGTTCGACAAAGATTCTTTTTGAATTATTTTATATTTAATTAATGATAGTATATTTTTAGTTAGATGTATAATGAGTCAATTAAATATTACAATAATTATTGAACGAATGATACAATATAGTAAATACTTGTAGATGACAGATTTACAGGGAGAAATTGAATTCATTGGCAACATTATACGAGATCATTGTACTCATCTACAAGTATTTACTATATTGTATTTAGTATTAAAATATAAGTAAAATCCAATTTTACTTACGCAATAAATTATAAATTTTAGGTTTCCTAAAGAACCTAACGCCAGGGAACAATGGATTGACGTGACAGGTAGAGGAAACTGGATGCCGACAAAGACGAGTACTATTTGCTCTATACATTTCAGTAAAGATGATTTTATCATTAAAAAATCAGGTTATTTGTAATTAATAAAAGTAAAATAAATATTTCTTAATATTTATTTCATGTTTATTTTTCCCCCATACATTCATCAGATAATTTATCGATAAAGAATATCGGCTTTATCAAGCACTAGCGTGTATGAAAATTTTTATTGCTTTTTTGCGTGTGTGTGTCTATGCCTACGAGGGCTTAGTACTAGTGTGCGAACGAATATCTGCCCTGAGATTTAAGTGTCTGATTTGGTTGTGTGCGAAATTTTTGTAAATATAGGAGTGCGTATGTGTAGAAATTAAAATAGTGGGAGACAAGCGGTGACACTGGTCCTGATACAAAATTGGAGCTAGGGCCTTTCCAACCTTATTTATCAATTCCGTGGGCAGTGGGATGTGATAATTACATGGAATTAGTATGAACTATCCTATAATATTAAATGGTAAGCATTCTCTATGTTCACAAGAGCAGAGTTGCGCTTTTTTTAATTAAATCTCATCAAACAGACTTCATGCCAAAATGCCAACAAAAACTGTTCGGTATAATTTTGAGAATTGTACTTTTACTAATTGTTTCAATAATTAAAACATAATAACATTAAAAGTCTGTTTTCTTGCTCGCAAGTGTGTTGACCAACACAGCACTCTTGTATCGTAATGCACTATTTCACTATAATTTACGTACCTAACAAATTACCATCGGCAATACCAGGGGCGTTTTATAGCAAACATTTTTTTTTTTGTAAAGTCTTTACTTAATTTGCTTATTCAAAACACTATCTTGCGTTTATAAAACTTTTAATACAGGCTGTCTAGCGGTTTTACCAGTGCCTTTATTTACACCTATGGAAAAACAACCAACGCCATTTTCCTTATAGTTATTATTGTTTTCGTTGTGGTTAAATACGTATTATCAAAAATACGAAATTTAAAGTATTGTCACCAACAGATTTTAAACGAAACTCTGGATAGTCAGTACCTGGCTACAAAGGTCAGTTGAACTTTATAAATCTAAATGTGTCATCTCTATAATTACGTTATTGTAGCGTATGTTCTTACAACAAGTCTGTGTTTTTCCTCGCAAGTGTGTTGAAAAACGTCGTATGAAACGCGTGTGCATTGATCATTACACTCTCGGCTACCTTATCGCGCTCGCCTGTGGCTCCCGCTAATAATACCGCCTCGACTGTAATATCCAATAGAGCACACTTGTATCACAATGTACTATTATATCGTGATTTCTTTGATTTAATTTTAAGAAATGTATTATTTTAATACCGAATTATGATATCCACTGTGGCGGCAACAATCAAAGTACAAAATATTAATAGTCGCTTGCGCCGATTGTGTCAAATAATTTGTATGGAGGTGGAACTGACGTGAATAGTCGCGTCACTTGCAATCGATGCGCGTAGTTACGTGTGTAATTCGCCTCAGTGTGGCCAGAGTCTAATCACTGTACTAAAGCCTTCCCATTAGCCTCTATGACTCTTCTACATAACAACGTAAGTCATTAACTAACTACCTTTTGCATTTCATCGTATTGAAAAACAATGAATTACGAAATAGAAGAAGTCGCGAGCAAAAACTAGTACAGCATAATTATATATATAATTAATTTGTTTTGATATTTAACATAATATTATAACGGGGATTTGCAAATGTTGTACGTTTTAATTAATTTTGGTTACTGTTATAATTATAATTTATATTTTAATTGTTTTAATTTTTAATTTTGTGTAATTTCGATACAATGTATTGTTACTGAAATAAATGAAATGAAATGAATTAGGTATGTATATCAAAATTAAATATTACTTACGTTTCTTTGCCAGAGAAACGGTGCATTTTTTTTTTTGCAATGTAGAGAAGCTTTAAGTTTAGGTAGAAATCAATTATAACCTGAACTCAAACATTCATGAGTCCATTTGATTACAATAGCCTAAAATGGTATACATAATCGTTTCTATTTATATAAGTTAATACATCGTAAAAGGTACGTTGTTAGCTTATGGTCTACGGGGATTTGGACCCATATCCATTTGTCTAGCCGCCGTAATAGGGTCACTCCCATATAATTTGCACGGTCAGATAAACAGCTCATAAATATGGTTTTATTTCTGTTGCAGATCGGAGGAATGTAAATAATGACGGTTTACATTTTTACACTTTCATTTTAATTGGTGCACCTTGGTACATACACGGCTACACATAAGCTATACATTTCCAGTATAAGTTTATCTCACATTGTATAAGATTTCCGTATAATGCGAGGTCAGCTTATATTGGATATTTCTTTCTATCTTGATCTGTAGCCGTGTGTACCAAGGTGTGCAATTAATACAACGGGAGGCAATTTTCTGCTTCTTGACCATTAATTCTTTTTTGGAAAATTCTCTTCATTTCACTTCTTTTGCTGTTTAATTTCATTTAAGAATTTTGCCCTTTTAACTCAAAATTACGTTACGAATGTACAAGGCAAACATGAAATGTTTGGTGGTGGTCTGTGGTGTTTCCGCCGACGGCGACGGCGACGCATTGGATTCAAAGGTCCGTTGAAAAGGGGACATTTTATTTGTAGTGCAATGTCGTCCTTTGACTGTGGCACAACCAAATGGGGAATAATTTCAGGCATGAGCGCTCGTAACGTAGAGCTGTGTGTGTGTGTGATGGTGCCCTGGTACTGGCGTACTGTCCATCAATACGGTACGGTATTTTACGAAATCGACTAACGTAGTTTGTTATATGGGTTGGGTAGTTTTTCATATGCAGAATGATGATTGAATTTAAGTTATGTCGGGCACTTCGATAAATGAGTATCAAAAACTTTTTACTTTTTTTTTATATTCATCAATATACAGGCAAATATAAATGTTTAATAAGTAATAAGTAATAAGTACATATTTCATTCTAAATAGAAAATAATATTATTAACTGAATTACCAACTTCACGGTCACTTTAGCAGAATCATAATATAAAAATATTATGAATCATCGTAAAATGTCACAAACTGACATTCATAATAAGATGTGCGTGTAATTTATTAGGTACGAAATAATTCATCTGTTTGACAGACAAATTATGAATTGCTTTTATGTCAAATAAGAGGAATTGCTAATGACAGCTGGGATTCAGGAAATGAACTGCTTTTAAAGGAATTGCTGATGTGGCCGGTTTAGGCCCCCTGAACACTTGTTAACTTTCATGGCATTGAGTTGAAAATACAAATTGCTTGGCAAAACGAAGGTTACCGTGACAACCGTGAAAGCATTTAGCAAAGAAGAATGTAAAATATTTCACGAAAACTTTAATCTATTGTACCAGCTTTTAACAATGGCCAATGAAACTGACAGAATAAAAAACCGAAAATATTCTTTCTTTTGCTTAGACATTCCTTGCAAGATAACAAGTTAGCTGAAGTTGACTATGAATTATCAAATTGTGGAAGTTTCAAGTTCAGCAGGAATAACTTGATGTTATCTCGAACAGTGAAACAAATGGACAAAGTTGGCCTCTTGATAATAATGTTGATTACAGTTTTACACGGGCGTGCGAGTTTGGCAATTCTGAAGTAATAACTTTTCACGGAATTTTCTCGATGAAAACATTAATTTTTTTTTACTCCGAAGTTACTTACCTGAATATTTTTTTTTACTTTAATGAAATATATTATCTCTTTAAATATGAATCACATCAATACTAAATTAAGGAAGATTTTACCACACAATATTGATAAAATGAAGCTGATACCAAAAAGAAAGTCATTTTATTCATGGTAGTACTACTAACTACCACTATTAAAATGATTAAATACTAGTTATTGCCCGCGGCTTCGTCTGCGGTCCAGGTTGAAAAGTAGCCTATGTCCTTCTTTCAGGTCATGGTCTATCCATGTGCCAAATTTGATCCAAATCCGTGCAGCCGCTTTAGCGTGAAAGCGTAACAAACTCACTTTCGCATTTATAATATTAGTTAGGATTGAATTAGGTGACTATTATAATTATTAAAAAACGCAGAAAAGATTCCAAATAACAAAACAAATAATATTCCTTTTCACGTGTCATGCCACTTCTGCTTATCACAGAATTACCTACAAGAATATGTATCATCCTTGTCAAGATGTCAACAACGTGAAATGGATTATTACGGCACTTCTCGGCGAGGAGCTGAAAATCTGTCACTGTCTCGCCGACGGTACCGTGTCGCTAAAGTCTAAGATATATTGAAATACCTTGTGTATATGTAGCTTAGCTGCATAATGTATCTTAAATTATGACACATATGTATGCGCACGTCTTTTAAGCATTATTTTGTAATACAGGTTGTTTGGTGCATCGTTTGCCAAATTAAAATGGCGGAAAGGACATGCTATTTCCTCACACCCCAAAAATTTTTATGGCCCCACGGGTTTTTTTATGTCAATTTTTAAATACTATTTTCGATAAATCCCAAGAGTCAGTCAGCCATTGAACTTGAATAAAAAAAAGGTTTTACTCCATACTAATTAAAAAAAAAAAATCTGTTGTGTCATTTTGTACGAATAGCATTATGACCCTCCTATCCGCCATTTTCATTTGGCAAACGATGCACCAAATCATGTATATTTTGCTCGCTCACTCAAGGAAAACTTCGTAAGGAAACCTGCACCTATAATAGTCCTAATCCTTACTAATTTTATAAATGCGAAAGTGAGTTTGTTGGTTTGTTTGTTTGTTATGCTTTCACGTTAAAAAGGAAATTAATAAACGGAAATATTTTATATGTCGTAGCCTCTCAATTGATTATTGTAGTACTAAGGTGAGGGTAAACTCCGTGACGCGCTCACTGAAGTGGGGCGGCACGTGGACAGAGTCGTGTTAAGGAAAGTGGCTGAACGGCGAGGCAGTGTTGTTAGGGCAACAAACAGATGCAGACCTCCACTTCTACTATGCGAAACTGTTGGTTTGCCCGAACATAGACAGTAGTGCGTGAACATTATTAGTATTGTACCTACTGTGATAATTATTTTGAAAGTGAAATACTAACTGATTTGCTGTATCATCGTGTTTTATTGTAAACCTGCACTATGGAATCTGTAACACCGAATCGAGATGATGACGACACTATCGCTCAGCCATCGCTAAAGCCGTCATATATAACTCTTAAATTACCAATCCACTTTGAGCAAGCATGGTGATCAATGCTCATGCCTTCTCTGTATAAGAAGAGGCCTCTGCGAGATTATTTGTTATAATGTACGCTGGGATGACCAATACATCAATGGTCATTTAGATAATGAAACTCTAAGATTAATCTTTTTTTGGCCTTTGGACAGGACTAACTTTTGTTTATCTATAGACTGCAATTGATTTAGTAGATAGGTTCAAATAAGGTGTCAGTTTGGTGATATAATGTCTGATCTCCCAACATCAGCCGAGGGTAGAAATACTGAACATGACCTTATCAATGGTAGCTACAGTCATACGAGACCACTAACGACATTTGATTGAGTCCGTCTGACGGTTAATTGAAAGGCATTTAACATAACATAACATCACGCCAGTGTTCCCTGAAGGGTTAGGCAGAGGTGTACCTATAGTACACCCACATTTCGCCAGTTATGGTTAGTCTCATGTAATGGTGAGTCTATTGCCATCAACTGGGCACATCACCCCTCAGATACACCCAGAAAGACATTTCTCCCCTTTAAAACGTTATTTACTTCTAAGATTAACCTAACCTAACAAATTAATTTTCATCTCAAACTTTTTTAATTGGAAGCTCAAAGTTATTCCTGGAAGAGGAAACAAATAATTACAATTCCGACGAGTTCAGGCAAACGTATTCGTCGATACTGCCATAAAGTTTGGATGGACACGTTCGGATTAGTTAGTGTGTTTGTAACCACTCATTTTACGCGCCCCTTGTTTTACTGGGGGTGGGTATTGGCCAAGAATAATAAAATAAAACTAGAAACGAAGCTGACATTAAACTTACAGGGTTAAATTTTAGTTGTTTAAATCCTCTTAATGGGTCAATGTACTCATCATAAAGAACAACTTTCACTATGGGACCAAAACTGAAATCGTGAAAGAAAAAACAGCTACTCCCTACATTTTGACGAGCTATGCGAACATAAATGTAGGGAACAGCTGATTATTTTAAATGGCAGCTGTATATACATGTCAGAGCCATTCTCAGAAAAAGTTTGGCTTTAGCAGTATGCTAGACTTTTTCTGAACCTCTGTGTCATTATGCCTGTACAATATTCCAATACAACGCCTTGCTTCACACGACAGCCAACTTGAGCCAAAAAAATTGACTAATCCAACCTGGATTGGTCAATATGGCTCCTATCTGACGAAAGGGCGACGCCCATGTAACTAAATAACTAAACGCGATCAACACATCTAAACCGCGTTCAATTACTGTCAATGTCAGCATTGTTAGAACACAGACAGCTATTGAACGCGGTAATTCGCCCTTAAACGTTTTTTTTTATTTTTTTTTGTTGTGGCTTCGCAGGGTTTGCCTTAAACTTTTCTTGATCTAACTAAATTCTGTTTTTTAATCTCGTAGACTAATTCGATATCTCAAGTGATTCTTGTTTGTTTTTTCAATTTGGAGTTTGACATTTGCATCCGTCAAATTAGTGTACGAGATTATAAAACAGACTTTAAATCTAATTTTGAATATAGAATGTGTTCGGAGCGAAGGTGTCGCTTCTATCAATCCTTGTTCTATCGTATTGGCGTAAAGTTCGGACCGACTCTGACCAACCATTCTCATAATTCATGTTTATGTGGAGGATAGTTGGATGTAGTTGAAGTAAATTAGTTTAATTTTTGAATTCCCAGTTTGGTGCTGACAGGGCTTACTGATTAATTTACCTGTAGTTTAGAATTTTTTGTAGTTAATTCAAAAGGGATTTTGAATTTTATGAAATACGGTCGATAATCTTCGCAAGGTGGATGGTAGCAGCTGGATGAGAGAATCAAGTGAATGACGTGCAATTGGAGAGGCCCATGTCCAGCAGTGGACTGTTGTAGGCTAATGATGATGATGTAATAAGGTACCTACTAGGCAAAAAAACGTGGAAAAGACGTGATAATACAAAATTAATTTATTCAAACTAGGCTGAGAATCAGCACTTTTCAAACGTCAAAATTATATTAAGACAGTCCCCCAAAACGCTCACCCTTCATCACATCCTAGTGCTCAGTGTCACAATGATTATAAGAATTTGAGTAGGAAAAATAAAATTATCCATTTTAAATGTACTGTCGATTCCAATAAATTCCTTTATTAATTTTTATTCCATTATTAAAACGAAGAATTTTTGGAGTCCTCTTTAGGACTCCACAAATTCTTCGTAAGGCTTCGAATAAAAATCTTGAGGAAATGAGAAGTGAACCATTCGGCGGCAAATCTATCGCTGTCGACAGAGAAACGCTTTTTATCCTTCTTTTATCAAAATCCAAAGATTTATTGTCTTGGGGAGTTTGCGTAACGAATCGAGATTGTCAACTGTTGGAGTTAAGGCTCTCACATATAACGCGCCGGTATTTTTCTGCCGTGAAGTTTCTCAGAAATTATTTTGTTAAAAGTCGCATCGCGCGACATGTCGCGCCAGTATGTAAGAGCCTTTAGACTTCGGTCGGTCAATATAATTATATTTAAACTAGCGATTTCGCTCGCGTGGATGTCGGAAATTATCCCATGGGGACGTACTGTTGGGATAAAAGTATCCTTTGACCTAACCCAGGTCATGGTCTACGTGTGTGCCTTTTAACCGCTTCTGTGGTTAGACCTCCTGTCTCATATCCAGAGGTCCCGGGTTCGATTCCCAGCGGGGTTTTTTTTGTGCTCAGTTCGGCTGATAGTAGGCCTTGTTCTAAGACCGTCTAGCTAGCTACCACCATCTTATCTAAGTCTGTCGCCATAACAACAATGTTAACAGCATTGTTATGTTTCGGCAGTTAGAGGTAAGATAGCCAGTTCCTCTGTGGTTGTGGATTCCGGATGAAGCTCGCTTCCACCTACGGTCAGATCATCGCTTACCATTAAGTGTGATACAAGCCAATAACTTCTCCGTTGTGGATAAGAAAAATATACGTTCAGTCGATAATGAGTGAAGGTGTAACAGACAGACAGAGTTCGGCTAATACTTACTTTCATATTAGTGTAATAATATATGTATAATTGTCGCGACCTTTTCAGGTCTTATATAAACTCTAGTGACGTCATGATCTGCTTCTAGCCTTTCTACATTCCAGGTACTCTAATTAATTAATTCATAATTCCATTCGTAATTAATATCCAATTACAATTGGCTCTGCAGCTCATGAAACACGATAGGACACGTAAATAGGTCACAAAGATAGGGGACGTATTAGCGTAAGAGCTTTTAAATTCATACCCAGATATACATATATTACATTGACTGGGATATTCTACGACGTAGCTTTTAATGTTTGTTCATAAGTTATTTTTAGGGTTGCAAACTGTTTTATCTGTGATTTATCTTTATGTGTTGTACATTCAGTTTTTCGCATGGTAAATGGATTTGGATCTAGATTGCCCCATAATGCAGTACTGGACCAGGCTGCATGTGGAGCATTCCGGAACCAAACTTTAGACTAAGATGAAGCATAATTATAGTTTAGTGTGAAAAATTAATGCCCATGTTGATTTTGGCAATGATACACCCCGTAATTGAAGGTTAGGTGGGAAACCTTTGAAAAAATGGATTAAGACGATTTAAGAAACTGCGATGTTTTCAGCAGACATCCCTACTTTAACTGCAATCACCGATTGATGCCACTTTTCCCAACTATGTTGGAGTCAGCTTCCAGACTAACCGAAAGCAGCTATATACCAGTATTTTACATGGAGCGACTGCCTATCTGACCTCCACAACCCAGTGACTGGGTAACACGATACCACTTGGTAAGACTGTTTTTCAGACTATCGGGCTTCTGACTACCCGTAACGACTGTCAAAGATCTACAAATGACAGCCGGGTATAATAATAATAAATAGGTACAGTTACTTAGAATGGTCATTTGGGCTTTGTATAGGTATAAGTTATATATAGCCGGTTAATATTCGGCAATTTCAGTGACCGATCCTACGGAAACTCAGCTTTACTCCCTAGGGCTGCGCAGGGCGCAGCGGATATGGAGTGAAAAAAGTTATAATTTCTACCTCGTTTAACATGATTCTGTATTTTCTTTAATGCTCTAACAAAAGGTTTTCCTATTCGCTTATACCTGTGGCGGTACCTACATCGCCACATTCGAACTACGCATCAAAGACCTGATGTCACACAAAAATCCTGCATCGCGCAATTAGAGTTTACCGTGCAGTGAACATATATACAAAAATCCAATATTAATCATTGGGCAGTTGCCCGCCAGACACAACACCCGTCTGGTCGGAGGATCCTCCCTTTTCTATGGTGGATGAGTGAACTTTACACCCTGTTCCTCATACCCCTAAATATCGTATGATTGTCTGTGACCATAATATATTTTTCTCAAACATGCTTGGAAATTCGAGCATTATTTTGACAACCTTCTTCGAGATAAATCAAAATTGCTGTACTGGTCAAAAACAAGTGACGATGCGGCCAGCAAAGTTACTATGAAAATCCATATCTGGCGTGTTTAGCGGCCAAATAAATTACTATGAAAACTCATATCTGTCGTGTTATTTAAAAATGGAACGAACTTTTTACTTCAACACACGGCAACCAAGGAGGTAACTTATCAAAGATTTTATTTAAATTTCGAATTGGTTTGCAAATAGAACAAAGAAGAAACAAATTAACATATTGGCGCATGGAAAATGATAGTTATTCGTCATTGATTCTGGAATTTCTATTTAATTTACTCAGTTTGGATTTCCGCGCGTTGCTTGAGAAAAGTACTATACAAGCCTTGGCCGCAATCAGGAATTGATGGACTCACGCATGAGTGCCTCGGCTTCGCCTCGGCCCTCATTTTCGCGATTGTCCATCAATTCCCTTATTGCAGGCCGCGACAGTAATGTACTATATATTTCGTTCGATGCTTTCCTATCCTGAAATCGCATCCTTACACGGTTACCGACGTGAGCCATTCAAGCGTTTAGATTTAAGTACGTCAGCTTGCCTGTACAGTTGAATTCGTGGAATTGTGCTTGGCAACCCCTTTGCAGTGCACTCAGTAGATCCAATTTGCTGTAAAGTGCCTGTTGTGTAGCATTTGTGTCGTATGCTCGAGCGTGCTTCATATTCAAACTCAGTGAAGATCTGCGGCATTGGAAACCTTGGGAATCTACTTTGAGTACAATACCTGTCTGTTTTTTGTGTCCTGGGAACAATAGAATATGGAGGACGCTGGCAGACTAGTTTTGTTATATTTTAACTTCATAGCAACTGTAACGTTGGTAACTTTATGTTTGCAGAGACGAACATACATTTTTCTTACTGTTAACTTGCACCGAAGAAATAGCTACACTTTGGCTTGCTTGTAAAATGTGCCAATGAGACAGTATGATGGCTGGCTTGGCTCTCCAGCCAATGTAGTGAGTAGCCAATTTTTTGTACGTATCGTTTTAGTTTAATAATGCGAGGAGAGGACTTTGGCGGTTGTTCAACCGTTAAAAGGCACACCCCGTGTGTTTTGTCTTGTAAATGCAAGAATGCTTTTGGCAGCAAAGTTTCCAGAGGTTATTCTACTATATTTATTTATTGGATCTCCAACAGAGGGAACACAATGAAAAGCAAGTTTACAAGAACAGGGACAAATACTAGTGTGTGCCTCCAATTATAGGAGACCACATTCATCTTCTTATCTGCCAGAGCTTGTTTTTAATCTTATATTTTGAATTGTTTTTGATTATTTTTTGTTTTACATTTTTCTCCCATAAATGTAGAAGCGACAAGAATACTGTACCCAGGATTTTGTAATATCTATATCCATATTTAAAATAGTGTCCTTGTAGTTTCGTGCCCGTTCTTCTCCATAGAGATCTACGTTTTGGAATGGGCAACTAGATTCAACTTTCTGACTAACTGACCGACTCTTTGACAATTCAAAAGTTCCTGTAAATGGTTTAATTAAAATAAGTTTGAGTTTTAACCACATTGTTCATTATAATCAAGGTACAGTGTAGACACAATACTTGAAAATGTCAGGCGCACAAAGAGTCAGCCCTGCAACCAACTTTGCTGACTGGCACGTCAATTTACCAATGCATGCTATTCAGGATAGATCGTTCCGATACGACAAAGGTGTGAAATTCGACGTCATTGTATAGTCCAGGGTTGCATTTGAACCCGTTCAACCTCACATTTGTATACCTCTTTGAGTTTATACACGTGCAAATTGCGGGTGCAAAATAGAACTCTATTCTATACTTCAAATAAAGTTTAAATGATGTTGTGTTAAATCCAACATTACACAACTGAAAGTACTCACTTCTAACATGAATTACGTGTGCCCGAGGTCCGTCACAGTCGCGCTGCGGTCTCGTCTCATCAAACAGTCCCACTGACAACAGTTGTCGCGTCTATTTTGGACTACCCTACCTAATTCCAAAAGGTCATAACTGTGAACCGAGCTCTTTTGATATCTAACTTTATTTTAGTGGCTGGAAACCAGGTCACCTTCTAATTTGAGTGCCTCCGACTTTGGCAAGGTGATACCTGTTTTCATACTTATTGCAGAATTTAACGCTGGATTTCCATTCGCTGGAAAACGTTTCTGAATTTAGGGTAATTAGATTTTTGGTGTTAAACATGGTTCTTGTTTTCATAATTTGGTCTAATGTCAACAAAGTGTAACGTTTATTATATTATGTGGATTTGGTTTATTTGTTTTCGTAGAACTACAAATCTGTGTCATGTCACCACTGTTTGTTATTTAAACAATATCAACATATTGAGTAGGTATATTTTGAGACTGAAACCTGACGCTACACGAATTAACCAGGTAGGTTCTTGACATTGACTAAAAGGCTGTTCAACGTGCTCGTGGAGACCAACCTTGTATTGGAGTTTTTTGCTGATGAATGAAAGACGATAATGTTACAATATTTGCGGTTCTGCGAGAAGACAGAGTGAAAATTCACAGAGAGACTGACAGAGAGAAATTAGTTTAGAACTAATACTAGCTAAATACTAGCTGCGCCCCGCGGTTTCACCCGCGTAAGTCTCGAATATCGGAATATCGGGATAAAAAGTATCCTATGTGTTAATTCAGGCTATAAAATATCTGTTTGCCAAATTTCATCCAAATCCAGTAACAAAAATCCAAACACACAAACTTTCACATTTATAATATTAGTAGGATGGGCTCTTGGCATTGACAATGAAAAAAGTTATTTGAGAGCCTCAAGTTAAAGTATGCCTACTAAACTGTCTTCATTCTCAAGGTGACCATGTAAAAATATTGGTACCTAAAATAAAATGTTTTACACTACGATCTGCACCACCACTATGAATATCTAAGTAGCTCCCAAGAGACCTATAACGCGAAATTTATTGTAACCTCGACTAGGTAATTGAAAGGTCGCGGACATACGGGTTGAGCGCAGGCCACACTGCGAGATAGGCTGACTTAACCTAGCCCACGACGCCTCGGCGTATTTTCGCACGTGGTTTCACACCACAGAGCTAAGCTAAGCGAGCTGACTGAACCATGGGTTTTCCTAACCAGACGTTTTCCAGCTAAGTTTTGAGAACTTTGCCACCCTTCTACCTCACTTTCCCGTACCTGAAGCTACCTAAAGCAGATCCGTAGTCTAGACCTAGAAATAGCTAGCATAGTTTTTTAGAGCAACGCTACGCTACGTAAGTTAGCTTACTACTAAGTTAGCTTAGAACACTACGTAACCTGACCAATCTATAGCCAATTGTGTACGGCTGTGTCACCCAGTGTCGCCCAAGTTTTATGATTCAACGTTAAATATTGATTCGCCGGTGTACACCTGTCTTGATAGCGTGGCTTGCGGTGTCTTTGTGCTGAGAGTTTCCTTTACGTAAACAGAGGGGAAATGTAGCTATGCAAATGTGATTGTGAGGGGATTGTGCTTGTTACGTAAGGAAAGAAATTCAGACGAGGGAATTTTCAATTAATGGTTCTATTTTATTTTAGCATATCATGGAAAGTTTGAACGATTTTGGAAGAACATCTTTTAGTAAGAGTTTAAACGTCATGATTGTTTTTCATACATTTGTACAACGATCTTTTGGCGCGTGGTTTAAATCGGAACTAAAGTCGCCACACCTTGATTATTAATAACATTTTTACCCAAAAAAAAAAACAAGCACGTTTACCAACAACGCCTCCCTGTCAATGTTGTACCTTGTAAAGTTTGATAAAACACACATAATTATCTAAAAACGTCTGTAAGATTGCAAGTAGGTATGCATAGATGGTCCTACTAAAAGTAGCTAAAATAATTTCATTTATCAAAGACCACAAATAAGAAAAGTTTTCATGTAATATTCTTGTGCGACGAGTTCAACTTGGCTACGTAATGCAAACGTTCCAAGTTAAAGTCTGCGTCGCTTCCGCGTCGCTGAACATCTTGGATACTGACCATTATTTACGAGCGACCATCTGCCGTCGTCCGTTCATGTTTGTTACATCGCCGTGCATTCCTAGACTCCTGGTATTATATGGAATGCAAGATGGACTTATGTTTCAATTTTGGTTTTAAAATTCAAAAAAATATTTTGTGTTTTGATTCGATTTGTAGTCTTTACTTTATTTAATACTCAATGAAAAAGTTCGCGGTTTATCTTGATTTCCGTTTTCGAGTAGGGTATACTCATATTTGCTTTTCATATCTTTTCTACGTTAATTTCATTCAATGCTTTGCATTCCTGGTTTCCTGGTAGGTATTTAGCGAACTGCAATCTTGGGTATCTATAGAAATTTTGAGGTAGTTACTGTATTCTTGTAATTTAATTAATCTATCACCAAGCTCTGCTGATTGTAATTAGGTCAATATATCACTAATTATGGGCGGTCTTGGATAGCTGCAGAAGCGTTAGTTCTCAGTATATCGGTAATTACTACAATGTTAGTGTTAAATTAATATCATTATCGTACCGATCAATCATGCTATAGATTATTTTTTATTATCTTGGATCTAGCCTGGATTGAGAGCAGTGGTGGCCCAGTGGTAACGGCCGCGACTTACGAGTTGTTGTAGATCGTAGGTTCGAGCCCTGACAGACGCTTTACTTTGTGTAAATTATTTCATCACCATAGCTCTTAAAACGGTGAAAGAAAACATTGTGAGAATAATATCCTAGACCCAAAAAATTCGAGGACATGTGATATTTTCTAACCCACACTGAGCCCGCGTGGTGGATTACGGCCCACTATCTCACAGAGAGGAGGCCTGTGTCCCAGCAGTGGGAACATTATAGGCTGATTATGCTAATGCTTCTGCTAGGCTGGATTGAAGTATGATGTAACGCGTAATGTGCCATTAATTGTGCGCTACGTTTAACTCCGACAGATTTATTAAAACCTAATACTTTAACAGAAAGGAAAAACATAAACTGCCAAGCTGCCTAGCCTTTTCCCAACCACTATAATAATTATATAATTCATGTACACAAAACATTGTAAAACATTTTTGAAAAGAGTAACGGTGGAGTTTCTTGCCCATTCTTCTCCATACGAAAGCTACCTTTTGGAATGGGAACTAGAATCAATTCTATTTCTTTGTTTTTCATTGACGTTCAAAAGTGCCTTTTATGTGCCTATTTGAAATAAATTATTTGACTTTGACTTTGACTTTATGTTGGGGTCGGCTTCCAGTCTAACCGGATGCAGCTGAATACCAGTATTTTACATGGCGCGACTGCCTATCTGACCTCCACAACCCAGTAACTGGGTAATACGATACCCCTTGGTAAGACTGGTTGTCAGACTTTCGGGCTTCTGACGACCCGTAACGACTGTCAAAGATCCACGAATGACAGCCGGGACCAACAGCTTAACGTGCTTTCCGAGGCACGGAGGAGTCTCGGTATGTAAAGATGGTCACCTATCCACCGACCTACACCGGCAAGCGTAGCTTAACCATATGGATCGACCAGGTGTGGCTGTTATTACTTTTAATAGCAATGCTCTTAAGTTATGAGTGATATCCATTAGTTAGAGCAACATCCGATCTATCTTGGAACTATGAAGATGTGTGCGTCTGTGTAGCATAGTGTAGACACACATAGACACAGCCTCTCTCTAATCTCTTCAGAACTATCTAGAAGTTTCAAGTAGATAATTTATCATATGTAAGTAAGTGCAGATATTAAGTAGATAATGTATAGAATTCTGGAAAAGCTATGGATGGAAACTTTATGGCCAACAAAAACTTGCAAACTATAATAGCTTTTGGTAAGTAGATGTGAGTAAAAACGCTGGCAGGGGACGCCCTAGAAGGACATATACTGACTTTATTGGTGATTTTCTTTAGAAAGGTCAGGTGAGTAGCACTCGCAACCAGCGTGCGTGTGAGATCAGATGTATGAACGTAAACGAGGCAAAAGGAGTGTATTATAATGATCGTAGTAGTGTCGCATCTGGAACAGCACCACATGTACACTCCAAGGTGGAGTCGGCTATGAATCACTGCGACATTCTTTGCGTCCAAGAGACCCGTCGACATGAAACCCAAACCCGGCCACACATCCCTGGACTTATGCTTATCTGTGACCCGAAGCACGGTAACACAGTGTTTGCTGCTGTGGGGCTAAGCATACTATCCATCAATTGCCTCTTCGCTTAATATTATGATTTAAATCAATAAGATTATGAACTTCTCACGGTTGCTTTCATAAAAGTAGTGGTCTTAACTTAATTTAGATAAGGTCACGGCCATACAGTTCAACTCTCAACTCGGTAAACTCACATGGTATGTAATAATGTAATAATTATTTATATACATATACTTTATTGTACACCAGATTATAAATTACAAAGAGAAAAATGTATACACGATTATACGAAATATATAATGGTCTTATCGCTTTCCGCTATCTCTTCCAGGCAAATTTGGAATGGACAGTGATTTTCAGTTGCCATTTTAAGAATTGGGCATTCTGCGCCTGTAATGGGGTTGTCTTTGGTGCTAATAAAAAGTATAGGTATAAGAACAATATACTAAAATAGATATACATATATTTAAGCTATATAATAGATATATATATATATATATATATATATATATATGAGGTGTATCTTTTCATCCACGAAAACTTTTAAGGGGTCATTGTTTGAACAACTTTAACTAATCCCACCCAAACACAAATTGCGAAAAAAAAATCTGCTGTTCCCTACATTTTGACGAGCTATGCGAACATGCAATACAATGACCCTTTAAGAGGATTAAAGCGACTAAAATAAACTTCATCCTGTATACATTAGGATGATGTTGGCCAAACAAAGCAAGTGGATTGGTGTGTTTTAAATCAGTGGCGATACTTGTACACACGGCTGCACATCAAGCTATACATTTCCAGTCTATGCTGAGCTCGCATTGTATAGGATTTCCGTACAATGCGAGGTCAACATAAACTGGACATGTATAGCTTGATGTGTAGCAGTGTGTACGTCATCATGTCATTATTTATTATACCCTAAAATATTTACATAAACAAAGAGATAAAAACAAAGGATAACTTTACCGTAAATACTAACGCGACTGGTATGATTTATCGCATAAATTCAGTAAGAAATATAGCAGATTGGTACAAGAACAAAAGCTGTTATTAAATCATATTTCATAATAGTTTTTCTCTGTATTTCTGCTGCCCTGTTTCCATAGCGGTCATTGTTCGTGTATATCCGAGTTTGTTACAGATTAACAAACGAACGTTTGTTTACACACAATAAAATTGTTATACATTATTTTATGAATAAACAAAGCAATGTTTAAGTACTTAATTTCATTTATTTGGAATGTGGTGCCATGTACATTTGTTGTTTTTGCGTTATAAATACGAAAAAAAAAAGTAATAAAAACTAAAACCCAACTACGACAAAAAAAATATAAATAAGTCACCACAGACAGACAAATTAAAAATCCGGAGTCACATGGGTTAGGGCATAAATCGAACAGATTATTTCACATAGCCTGTAACCAGCGGACGATCAAGACGCTTCCAACGATATCTCGTTTGTCAAATTGTGATGAGTGGTTTAGAAGATAGGAGGGAACAGATGAACATACTTACTTACATACATACATACCTACATACATACCGGTCAAAATCATAACCCTCCTTTTACAATAGTTCTAGACCGGGAAAATATATAAGCTGAATTTAAAACACATTTTTTTAAACCATAGACTATTAACTTTGTTGCTAAGTATTAGGAATATTGTCATTGAACATAAATTATTATGAGAGTTCTTCAGCATTTTTATGAAACGTTTAAAAATAATAACATCATCGTTTTATTGTCTATTAACTTGAACATTTTCATGATATCTTCGTCCGAAACGAGCATTAGGTCTGTTAAATATTCCGATTGGGTCTCATTGATAGCCGCCATAAAATATTTTTCCTCATAAAGGGAGATCTTTCACACGCTTTGTAATATTATACTACCCACTGTTTTTATCTGGGTTGCGCTGTTAAGGGATTAAAGAAAGATAGTAGAATATCTTATTAAATTAGGGCTCGAACATACGTACCATAATCTCACCACACCGCAGCGAAAAAATGTGGGCAAGCAGTGGTTACGTGTGAATAGTGTCGCTGTGTACAAAATCAAATCAAATAGTCGACGCAACATTATGTTTGCGTTGTGGCCGGCCACTAGTTTGTGGTTTCACTGGTGGTTGCGTTGTGGCTACGACGTGGCTTTGATGTGGTCGGTATCGCCCATTCGGTTGATTTTGACGGCCTAATGTGGTCCATGTGAATAAACTATTCATTTTCATACATTGGCGCCCGTTCGTGTTGTCGTTGTAGTGTGGTTGTGGATTGGTTGTTGTAGTCCGTGTAATTAGGACCCTAAACTGCAGTAAAAATATGCTAACGCAGTTGTGAAGATACTCGCTTGTTACCCGTAGGTAGCCATTATATTGTAGTTTCTACAAATGTATGTGCACAATAAATAAAGTTGAATAAGAGATTGTGAGGTTTTATGTCGCAACTTATAACAGGAACTAGTTAAAAACTTTTTGTTATATTTAGCTTAACGGAATGGTTTATGTGCATGTCTCAAACATTTCTGTGGTAATTTTAAAGCCAGAATAGTTGCGTAAGATATAATAAAGTGTCACAAATACATAAGTTAGCAACGTCTATATTAATTATTACCTGGCTCGAGAATCGGGCCATACTGCCGGTCATCTTTAAAATTCGTTTTTGTGACGTTATTGTTTTCACTGACAGCGCGGTAGGGTTTAGTGACAGTTCAGTAAGTATCTTTTCCGTGCTTCGGAAACCACGTTATGTCGTTGGTCCTGGCTGTCATTAGTGGATCTGTGATAGTTGTTACGGGTCGCAAGAAACCCCAAACCCTGACGACTAGTCTTTCCAAGGCGTATCGTATTACTGGATAGGCAGTCGCTCTATGTAAAATACTGGTATTCAGCTGCATCCGGTTAGACTGGAAGACGACCCAAACATAGTTAGGAAAAGGCAGGCAGATGAGGTGACTTTCCATGAGGTTTAAAAAAGTGACTTTTAGTTCCTAAATACTCCCCACAATCTGTATATACTTACAGCGTTTAACAAAAACCCTGTCCGATCCGTGAGGGTGTAGTTAAGAATCATACTGAGAGTCTATTAAGTGGTTTATTTACGAAAAAGAAAAAATAAATAGCCGGTTTTTTTTTTCAATAGGGAATTTTATCGGGTTATTACATGAGGCGCGGCCGGCCGTTTTCTAGCGGATGTCTACAAGTCTTATCATACGAGTAAGAACTCTGAAGAAAATTTGCTAATTTATAATGAAATTGGGGTAATTTTGGTATAAAAAATGTGAATTTCAAATTGCAATAAGTTTAGTATTTTTTTTTTTTTTTTCTTTCTGGTAATTTCTTTTATTGCAGTAGGTACCTTTGTGCCCCTTTCGGATCGGACAGGGTTTTTGTTACATGCTGTATACAGAATGGTGGTGGAAAGGTGTCACCGAATATCTACTCGCTGTCAACCAATCTCCACTATTCAACGTTCTTTTTGAATAAATTCTAAAGCATTAATTCGTTTTTTATTTGTAAATAGAAACCAGCAGTGTAGACATAATCGTTGCAGTTATTTCCAACGCCACATTGCAGTCGACTTTCTCAAGGAATAGCAAAGTATCATTTAGCAAAGCAAACGTCACGTCCGTCTGATTAATAAGTGTTGCCAGTGTGGATATTTCCCACTAATCCCGCTAAATAAATCAAGGCTTCTTTTGTTGCAGCCCCTCTTAAATGATGAATCGCGTGTTGTGGTGCCTCCGCAACAGCCATTAGTTTCGAGTTACCTTCAAGCAGGTTATATTTAAAAATACATGGCAAGTTATGTCACGAACTATTTTTATTGGAGATTCCTTACGTAAAAATGGCAACATATTTTTTTATTAGATAATCCTATTGAACTTTCCAATTTCAATTATCGTCGCGGGATCTTTGACATTTTCTTTATGGTTTCATGTTTTTATAAAAAATTGTTAGAATTTAGTGTTCAAGGTTTACGTTATATCATTACAAAGAAAGATTAACAAAGTATTTCTATGATATGGCCATTCAAATCTACAACAGATAATTTAAGAATAGGTCAAAGGTTAAAAAACATCATGACCCAATGTCATTAAAAAACAATTAAGTATCATAATGGAGGCTATTAACAAGGTATGTACTGAACAATTAAATTCCGTTCTTCAAATAAGAACATACCTATATCACGTTTACCGCGATATCGGCTAAATATTCAGTCGTTGGTAACAATGGTAGATGTCTAAATGCTTGTGGTTAAAATCGATATGTTGGCAGTAGGGCTAGTGACCGAGTGGCACGACACCGATCGATATTAGACTCACACTGATCACGACCTGTATGTACAAAAAAAAAAAAAACGATTTCCAAATAAAACTATCTACTTCATTGTTTTATTTTCCATAGACCAAAAACTTTTTAGTTGCCAGTGTTCGCACTGCTATATTTCTTCGTGACACGTGATTTATTTTTCGAAATAGGAGCGAATTCCGAACGAAGCTCGAAGGCAGAAATTATAGAAAACTGGCTTCCGCCCGCGGCTTCGCCCGCGTGGTTTGTCGATGAAAAGTAGCCCATGTCCTTTCTCAGGCTATAGACTATCTGTGTATTTAAATCGGTTCCGTAGTTTTGGCGTGTAAGCGCGACAGACGGACAGGGTTACTTTTTAATTCGGATTTCACAACAAGCATTTTGATTCGTCAAGCACTTGCTAATTTGTTTAGGTAAGTTTTGGCACGCGCGCGGCTCGTCTGGTAGCTAACTTTGAACGTGTTTAAAACTTTTTGAACATGAGGTCTATGGTTTTTTTGCAAAAGAAATGTTAGATTATTTGAATATTTTGAAGTTTTATCATCTCTGGCTTTTCGAATTGACCCAAAAGTGTCGGATTATAGAAGGTTAGGGTTCAGACTGACTGGTTTCCACGGTTTTAACGTGCATGCCACTTAATTTGATGTAAGGCGCAGGAGATGAAGTTCTGGTAATCTAGTATTTCACTTGCGATATTGATATCACTTCGGTCATGCATAAAGTATTGTATTTCAATATTAACAGCTGTGTGTAGGTAGCATTATGATTACGAAAGAAGAGTATAGTTACGCTGTTAGCATTATTCTGTACAGAAACAGTAAAGTATGAAGTTATAAATATTACAAACTAAGTTTTAAATAGGTACTAGTTATCCAAGGCAAGGATTGATCCTTGCCTTGGATAACACACTTGGTAGCACAACACACACTTGAGTGTGTGTTGTGCTACCTAACATGTTTGTTATACCGGTTGAAATTAAATAAGCTAGCGAAACTACGCAGACGTGGCGGGCATCGAAATGATTAACACGAAAAAAAAAAGATTTTTTTTGGTGTCGACGAATTTCTGGGACATTTGATAATTTTCTGTTTGACATGTTATTTTATTAAGATCGTCTGGAGACGTCGTAAATATGCTATAGTCTGAGAGTCAGATATCTGCTTTTCGCAACATTCCGATTTTTTGTCAAGTTGCAACTTTTTTGACAGCGACCGCACCGCATTTGTGAGCCTAAGGTCCACATGCCAGCAACGTGCATAAAAGTATGCGAGTACCTGGCATGCCATTGTGACATACCTTATCAATCTGCCTAGCCTTTTCTTAACTATGTTGGGGTCGGCTTCCAGTCTCAACGGATGCTAAATACCAGCATTTACATGGAGCGACTGCCTATCTGACCTCCATAACCCAGTTACTGGGTAACACGATACTCTTTGGTAATACTGGTTGTCAGACTTTTGGGCTTCTGATCCGTAACGACTGTAAAAGATCTACGAATGACAGCCGGGACCAACGGCTTAACGTGGTTTCCGAGACACGGGGGTTTCGATATGTAATGGACCCATCCACGAACTGACCGCGGTAAGCATAGCTTAACCTTCGATCGACCGGTGCGGCTGTCAATTTGCCACTAGCCCCTCCTGTGATATATGGCATGTTATCACAAATTAGAAACTGTATTATTTATGGCACAATGGCGTGCAAGCTTGCATACTTTTCTGCAAGTTACTTTAGACACTGTGTCTCCTTGCATACTTTTGTTGGGAAGTATTCCCGTTTGAGCACCTATGCATTCAATATTCCATTCACATGTGCTCAAAAAATAGGTGCTCAAACAGGAATACTTCTTTGTTGGAATTCCCGGTTCAAAAAGATTGAGATGCTTTCGTTTTAGGGATATAAAAACGGATACTTACGTAGAATCGAGAGTGATAGTGTTATTTATTATACCGTCCTTGTAACCAAGCGTAGTAACGGAAGCGACCCCTTATCTCTGAGTACATAAGCGTGAACGTAAGCGTGATACACGCACTTAATTAAAATAGAGATAGCTTTATTGGATCAACAAAAAAAAGCGTGTCAAAGTTAATTTGTTTCAGGCATGGAAGAAGAACATCCGTTCATTTGTTTTTTTGGTTTTTGTAGATAATGTAAAGTCTGTTTTTTTTAAAATCTTGTAGACTAATTTGACAGGTGCAAATGTCAAACACCAAATTGAAAAAAAACAAATAACAATCACTTGAAATGTCAAATTAGTCTACGAGATTAAAAAACAGACTTTAGTGTCTGTCACTTGCTTGGCGAATCCACTCGGGTCGTCACGATTTGTAGGAGTTTTGCTTTGGTATAAAGATTACCGAGTCAGCCAAGTTGGTACGAGTGCTGGCGGGTACTCGCAACTGCTTGAATGCGTTTGGTGAACTTAAGTATATCACTCGGGGAGCCTTTCTTAGTGCAACCAAGCTTAGCTGAGCTTAGTGAATGCGGTAAACATCTCCTATTTGTTGAAGAGATCAACATAATTGGAGAAGTGTAATGGCTGTGGTTGCTGTTTGTTGTACCAAGGAAAATAAGCCAGCCTATTACTGTTACTGTTCCACTGCCAAGGTCTCTTCTTATACAGAGAAGGCACGAGCATCGCCACGCTAGCTTAAGACGGGCTGGCGAATAAAAAAACCGACCAAGTGCGAGTTGGACTCGCGCACGAAGGGTACCGTACCATTTTCTATAAAAACGGCAAAAAATTCATGTCTGTTGTATGGGACCCTTAAATATTTGTTTTATTTTAATTTAATTATTTATTTTTAAAGTGAATATAATTATAACTAAATATTTTCTGAATATTTCAAGCGTTTACCTGTTGCTGTTATTAATATCGAGCAAAAATGAGCAAAAAAATCACGTTTGTTGTATCGGAGCCCCCTTAAATATTTATTTTATTCTTTTTTTTTGTATTTTTTGTTATAGCGGCAGTAGAAATACATCATCTGTGAAAACTTCAACTGTCTAACTATCACGGTTCATGCGATACAGTCTGGTGACAGACCAACAGACAGACAGACAGCGGAGTCTTAGTAATAGGGTCCCGTTCTACCCTTTGGGTACGGAACCCTACACAAAACAAATTAGGTTGGTAATAGATAATATGAGAGCTTTCATTAAAAAAACTGTGAAAGTAAAGTTGACTGACTTTCATGTCTAGAAGTAGTAGGTGTTTATTTACAGGCCGACAAGTTAATATAGAATTAATATAACATAACAAAACGTCACGCCTGTCCCAGAAATGTTAAAAAGAGGTGTACTTATAGTACACCTGTGACGGTATCTACATCGCCACATGCGAACTACGCATCAAAGACCTGACGTCACACAAAAATCCTGTCGTTACATAAATCCTGCATCGCGCAATTAAAGTTTACCGTGCAATGGACATATATACAAGAACCCGACATCAATCTTTGGGTAGTTGCCCGCCAGACACAACAACCGTCATGTCGGAGGATCCTCCCTTTTCTATGGTGGATGAGTGAACTTTACACCCTGTTCCTCATACCCCTAAACACCCTCATTTCACCAGTAATGTTTAAGCTCAATGTAATGGGGATGAGCCTATTGCCATGGCGCAAATCCAAAGTCCGGGCTGCTACTGAGAAATTCCAGATGAAAAACCCAATAAAACTTTGGCTGACCTGGGAACTCAACCCAGGACCTAATTAATGCTTAGAAGTAGCTCTTGTGACCAGACCAACGAGGCAGTTCTTTAACCACCCACCTCATGTACCTATGTAGACATGTTATTCGATGTTTATTGCGGTCATTAAACTAGGTGTCCCACTGCTGGGCAAAGGCCTCTCCTTTTTCGTTCCAAATCTCTGTGTTTTGTGCGATTTTTGGCAATGTTGGTGCCGCAAACATGATTAGATCATTGAATTTCCACATGGAAAATCTAATAACACTTTGCCCGACTCGGAAATCGAATCCGAGATCGCTTAGTCACCCTTGCAACCACCATACCAATGAAGCAGATTTAGGTCAAGTTGCTATAATTAAAATTGATAGCCAGTGTCTTGAAGTAGCTTCGACTTCAATTTCAGTAATATTTTTCTGAAAATTAGACCTTCCGTCGCTCGGTTTTAAAAGTCCTCAAAAAAATTTGGCGGTTTTCATTTCAGTACCCATTCATAAAGAGCACAAAAGCTCAGAAATTGTAGCAACTTTTATATGAATAAAATCAATATTGCTGCAAGGCTTTTTGGAATTATTTTCAGGAATATAAAACATATTATAAATTAAAATCGCATTTAGTGTTTGTCTAAATGTCCGTGTTGTTCTTCTAAACCACGCAACAGATTTTGATGAAGTTTTAACCATCGGTTAGAGGATTTATTCCGGAAGGTTTTTTGTATAATACGTTAGTATGGTACCTAATTGTTATAATACCTAAAAATGATATTAAATTATTTTTAAATTGAAAACGTAATATTTTTTAAGAACTTTTCATTCTATTTTTTATCATTTATTTGAGTTACATATAATTAAGATATCTCGATTTTTTGTCAAATCGTAAGACTGTGCTAAGCAGGAGCGTGATAAATATAAAAGTTTGTATGTTGATGTTTGTTACTTGACATGTACGCGTGCGAAGCCGCGGGAAACAACTAGTCCTTTATAAATCATGTTGAAACTAAAGTCAGAAACAGTCATTTAGATCAGACATGTAACATTTAACTTCGTCGACGAATTAATTTCGTAGGTTACGATCGAACCCTAATTCTAACTTTAACACCGCTAGCCTCTGTCACGAACTAATTGTCTAATTCAATGTTACGAATGAATTCAATTTGCCCGAAATCAATTAATTGATTTCTACTGTTAATTTTGATTTCAGTGCGGCTTTAACGCCTGGGTGGACAATGGGGGTTGGACATTAAATTGATGACCATTTCGGCCATTAAGACGGTTAACTTCAGGGTTCTGTCACAGTATAATTAAGTAACAGTATTATTAGTGACCTTGAAATAATTACCTACTGCCGCTCGGTAGATAAACCTTCCGCGTCCGTGCGTAACTGCTGTGAACTCGAGACGGTTTCACACAGATTTCGAAGCGTGTCGTTTTGGTAGTTTTCTATGAAGACGTAGTACTGTTACTTATTTATAGCTACATAGAACCACGTTCTATGTAGCTATATACCCATACCCTTTGTGGATACCGCTTAGGTATTATGATATTGTATTAAATGGGTTTTAGAGTTACGTACCGGCTTTGTAAAATTAACTCTTCCCCTTACGGAACCTTTAAAGATTGTTGCAACAACTAATAGGTTAGGTTTGTCTTCAGTACCTAATAAAAGATGATAGGTCATAGGATCATAACAGAGTACCTATGGGTGTTTTGTTTTGACGATTTTCCATTATATGAAATGTCAAATTGGAACTGACTTTTCATGAGTTTGGTTTATACTTAATTCATATTTGATTAAAACCTAATCAGCCAATCAAATATCATCTAAATCCATTCAGCCGTTAAGGCGTGAGGTGAAAGAGAGACAGACAGACAGAGTTAAATTCGCATTTATAATATTAATAGCTTTTCCCCGTGGCTTCGCGGACTCGCATGGATTTCGGAAATTATCCCACGAGAACTTACTAACAGGATAAAAGTATTCTATGTCCTATTCTAGTTCATGGTCTATCTATGTGCCAAATTTCATCTAAATACGTTCAGCCGTTTTAGCATGAAAGCGTAACAAATAAAAAAAACTCTATTTAGCATTTATTCGTTGGGATGTAGTATGGATTGGGTGTACACCAGATAACTTCTTTGATGTGATGACTTATGAATCATAAGATACATTAAACTAAAGTGAAGCGTAAGTTCCTACCTACATACATATTTTAGTAGTCAACCCTGAAATAGCGTAAGATTTTGCCGCATGAAAAGTCACGTGATAGACAAGCAATAAGTGAAGTAGACAGCTTTTGATTAGTTCACAGATAGAAAGCTTTAGCATAATCAGCCTATAATGTTCCCACTGCTGGGACACAGGCCTCCTCTCTGCGAGAGAGAGTGGGCCGTAATCCACCACGCGGGCTCAGTACGGGTTGGTAGATGTCACATGTCTTCGATTTTTTTTGTTCTAGGACATGCCGGTTTCCTCACGATATTTTCCTTCACCGTTTTGAGAGCAGTGGTGATGCAATAATTTACACAAAGTAAAGTGACTGCTAGGGTTTCGAACCCACGACCTCACGACTCGTAAGTCGGGGCCGTTACCACTGAGCCACCTCTACTCTAGAAAGCTTTACCTTTAGTACAATAAAATCAGAATATCTTGTTTATTGCGTCAATTTCATCATAAATAAGTATACCCATAGATAATAAGATGGATCTCTGTCACTTTCAAATCAATCAATCTGCCTAGCCTTTTCCCATCTATGTTGGGGTTGGGGTCCAGTCTAACCGGATGCAGCTGAATACCAGTATTTTACATGGCGCGACTGCCTATATGACCTCCACAACCCAGTTACTGGGTTATACGATACCCCTTGGTAAGACTGGTTGTCAGACTTTCAGGTTTCTGATGACCCATAAAAACTGTCAAAGATCCACGACTGATTCAGTTTTAATGTAAGTATTCCTTGATTAACGTTGGTACCAACCTATCATAGACAACAAACACCAACAATAGAAGTTATGTACAATGCTCCAAGTTCCCAGAACTTGGCTAAGTAAGCTGATACCGCGTTTAGTGTTGCCATGATCTACGTAGAACAATAGCGTTGTTATTCGGCCTAATGGCTTTCATCGACGGCTTTCAATGGGTAGCTAAATATTAGTGTTTGATGACAATAGCTTGATTGATGCGAGAGGGTTGACATTGTAGGTAAAATGTGGCCTAGATTTGTGTTTACCAGAAGGGCTAATATGAAACACGTGACACTTACTTTTGTAATTGTCATCTTTTTCTGTCACTTTTCTCGTTTTCTGACAGCGCTGCCATACAAAATACTCGACGTTTTGTCAAACTTTATGTTTTCTGAGCATACTCTAACATGGCACCTAAAGCCTATTTTTTAATCTCGTAGACTAATTTGACAGGTGCAAATGTCAAACTCCAAATTGAAAAAACAAACAACAATCACTTGAAATGTCAAACTAGTCTACGAGATCAAAAAACAGACTAAGTTATCACGATTTTTGACAATTCCAACACTAAATAATCACAGATTCTTTAGGTGAGTCATACGTAGTCAACCGAAATAATCCTTGTTGTTAGAAAAGAGATTTGATTAGCACTGGACTACCTTCAGGCAGTATAATTTTCAGTTTTTTTTAGTTCAGATATCACGCATAAATTATGTTCCCACTGCTGGGACACAGGCCTCAGAGGCCGAGGCAGCCCACTGAAGGAACACGGGTGGATTTTAGTCCGTAAAAGTCTGACACTCCCTGCCGCTCCGCCCACAGCGGGAGAAGACATTTGATGATTTCCCACCCTCAAAAAAAAAGATGTATTCCAGTTCAATGGATCGAAGATCTGAAGAAGGAAGCTTCTTCGAGAGAATAAATAGTAACCGATCGTTGTTAAAACAATATTAGATTTCTCTCTGCTTTATTTCACGTCTTGTGCGAAACAAACAGACAGAAATCTAATATTGTTTACTTAGGTAGTTGTACTTGACGGCGCAGCAAGTGGTGCCGTCTAGTTTTGTTACGAAGTCCGGAATCTCCAGAGAGGTCGGATAAGAGTGACACTGGCTGGTGACAGTCACTCTAGCAGAGCGTCGCATTCACATCGATGGTTGCGAGGCGGCTATCTTCTGATGACAGAGAGGATGTCCCCCTGACATCCTCTCTGTCATTAGTCTCTCTGACTCTCTGTCATGAAGTCTGATGACAGACTGCTCTATTTCGGCACAATTTTGATGATATTGAATCTGCTGAACCATTTAAACGATGTCAAATTCTGGTTAAGGCGCCGTCATACTTATTCAAATATCACCTCGGTATAAGTTATAATTATTGCCTGGGCGTTATATTACATTAGGACTATGACATGATTATGACCTTAATTTTACTTCGAAAATAACGGATAACCTTAATGACCCTTAATGAGTTTACCTTAATGACTAAAAACAAACTTACGTATGGCTTCTTCTTAAATAACAAATTTATTATTATTCAGTAGGCTTGTAGTGGGTTATACCGAATATCTTACTTAATATTGTACACCTACTGGGACAATAAACGATTTTGTCCATACTGATACCTACGGCTACATAATTATTATATAATAAAATAATTTTAGATTAACTAGAACCTCAATATTTATACCTACTTAAAAAAAAAAAATATAAGACAATACAAAACTAAGTACGTGTTTCGGGGTTTTCCAAAAATCAGCTCCTAACGGGGTTATACAAATGGCTTCAGATCGTAAATAAATGTTAAAGATCGTAAATATTAATTTTATAGATCGTAATTACTAAACTATCGTTCAAAGGGGTGGAGAGGTTGTTGAAGTTTTTAGAGGAAAGCACGAAATCCAAGCGGACGAAGTCGCGGGCAATGTGTATAATAAAATTAACTATTATTAAAAACTAGCTGATGCCCGCAACTTCGCCCACGTGGATGTCGGTTATTATATACTAAAACCTTACTCGAGAACCACTCTATCCATTAGTAAAAACAGCATGGAAATCGGTGCATTAGTTTTAGAGTTTATTGCGTACAGGACGACAGATGGACGCGGCGGAGGACTTTGTTTTATAATATGTAAGGATAACGCCGTTCCAAAATATAAGAGATACCAACATTATAAGTACCTTTACGTTACCTAAACATTTTCGGTAGCATTAAAATTATCCTTCCAACGACGATATCCTCAGCGTTGACATTATCATAAACCAAACTTACACCATAAAACTTTCCCAACACCTGTCAAGGAGTTTTCGACCTTCCTGTCTGAATTAAGCCGTTTAACCATGCCGACACCAACTTAAACGGGTTGACATGGGTTAACAGAACTGACTTACCTTAACTTAAAATAGTCCTTTAAACTGCGGGGCAAAGAACAATCCAAGGTCACGTCACTGTCAATTTAACATCACTCATTTGTTTTGAAACGTCATCGCGTAAAATTAACAGTTTTTTAATTCAAATATAGAACGTTCTAAAGTTACGAAGACTTTTTCGTTGATTCTTGAGAGGGTAGGCACAGTCGCGTCGTGTATGCGGCCTCCTTCGGTCGCGGCCGGCACGCTACTGAAAACCTGAAACGTTTCTTGCCATAATGCCTGTAAGCGGCTTTGCGGTTATTAGTGTAAGGGTTAAAGCTTAAGGCGGTAGAAAGTAGTGCGATAATATGTAATAAGCACGTGCGGGGCTTATAAGGATTTCTTTCAGCTGTATTTAGTGAATAAACATCGTTTTGTAAGCGTCAAAATCTTTGAGCGTCAAAGCTTTTGTTGTTCAAAATTCTCAACAAGTAATTAATAGAATTATTAACTTATTTAGAACTGGTACGCGCAGGTACGTACTTCGAAATAAACTGTTGCCACCACGAGGTTTAAGGCTCGTGCAAACTGGCGCGATAGGCAGCGCTACCCTCGTCGCGCCTGTTTGTAGGAGCCTTTAAGTGCTGTTCATCATTTTTAATACTTCTGTCTGGAAGCTTAGTAGGTACGGTAAGGGTAGGTTCTTAGCTCTCAATTATCTTGTCATGACTTTTAATTATCCTTACATATAATAAAACAAAGTCCTCCGCCGCGTCTGTCTGTCGTCCTGTACGCGATAAACTCAAAAACGACTGCACCGATTTTAATGCTGTTTTCACCAATGGATAGAGTGGTTCTCGAGTAAGGTTTTAGTATACAAATAACCGACATCCACGCGGTCGAAGTCGCGGGCATCAGCTAGTTTTTTATAAAAGTAGGTATAAACCACTGAGTATAAAAATATTTACATTTCAAAGAAGAGCCCCAAATAAATAAAAAAACCGAGTCCGTTTACCAGAATCAGCATGAAAATTAAATTTTCAACAATTAATTTTCCCGGAATGATAACTGGAAATGAAAAGCAAACTATAAACGGAGACGAAAACGTTAAAAATAAAAGTGGAAGGTTAACTGAAAAATTAATTTGACGAGTGTATTCAATTAAAATGGTAATTAACCGGGGGGTTGGTATCTACCGGGTTTTTAGCCCCAATGAATATGCTTCTGGGTCGGACTGCGGTACCCGCATCATGTGAAATTCCGTTTATTTTTTCTCAGAATTTCATTCTGGGAGTGGAGGAAAGCTTGTCTGTGTTTACCTTTCTATATAAGCTTAGTTGAAGGAGTAAAGTTGGCAACTTGATGCCCTGAAGCGTAGAAGTAATTCGAGTGTGACTACTCTATTGTTTTATTGTTAATGTATGAACTTAGTTTGAGACCGTCTTATGCGAAAAGGCTATTTAAGTTGCTTTGTAAGTAAGGCCAATAATATAATATATGTAAACATACTCTTAATAATATTTTGTAGATATAACGGAATCGCTTTAGCGTGGCAATCACGGTCATTGACCCACAAACATTCTTCTAGGATTCTTTATTTCAAAAACTGAAATAAAGTCCGTTAATGTCCCGAATCAATATCTATCGTGATTTTGAACATGTTCCAATAACGAAAAACGATACATAGTTCATTGTTTGGGTTCCTACGGAGAGATATTAGGCAAAGGGCAATGACTGCTATTGCCACGCTAAAGCGATTCGGGTATAGTTAAGATATTGAAATAATGCTGATTAACATTTAATTTACATGTTAAAAACTGATTGAAGAAATACAGAATAAAATAAAACTCATCTTTACGCTTAATACGCGCTTAGACGTGAAGTTGCAGACAACATTCCGATATACGATTGACATAACCAAACTTATCGTAACGGCTAAATAGCTAGAACGGAAAACACATTCACATCAGTCGCGGGGGTCGCTGGGATATCCAAGAGAATATCCCAAAAAAAACAAAAAACAATAAAGATCACAACAATCACACTTTTGCATACATCTCCGACGAAAACGACCCTGGTATCTTTCTAGAAACCACTCCGTCACACTATATCTCTGCTCAACTCACAAGGGACATGTCGAAGTTATACAATTTCTCCCAAAAGCTTCCTACATTCATGTCGCTAAGCTTTGCTTGCTTTATAAAACAAAAAAAACGCGATACAAAATTGAATAATAGCAATTTCTTATTTTTCCTCCCGATTGAGACGTGTAGGTATTATATAGGTAGATGATAAGGATGTATTCATAAGCAGTGCCTCATTTGGTTTTTATAAACTCTGATCTTTTGATGTCATGAAATCCTTTGACTTTTTGCTACGCTTTCACGCTGAAACGGCTAATCGGATTTGGATGAAATTTGCCACATGGGTAGACCTTGACCTGGAGAAGGACAATGGATACCTTTTATCCCGATATTCCAACGGATCGAGACTTGTATGGGTGAAACCGCGGAGCGCAGCTAGTGTGACATATTTCTCGATGTATGTCGTCGAGAAAAATCTTACACTAGCTGCGCGAAGCTAAGTCAGAGACCCATGGGCGGCATAAAAACTCTGATACCAGGTTAGTCACTAACCACTCGAAAAGAAGAAGATGAAATGAATAAGAAAAAAATGAAAATTAAGGAGGACGTGAGGAATGGCTATATTGTGTAAAGTGTAAGAATCCACATTATAACAGGCAATTTCTTCTACCAGATTTAAAAATGGCTACGAAAAAGAAATACAATCTCATTTGTGGTAACGATTCATTACATTTTTGTGTAGATATTTAATTGCTGGGTACACACGCTGCGACTTTGGCCGCCAGTGACTCGTTGGCGATTTCAAAATCTCACGTCCACACGCAGATTTTGACAGGCGATTTGTAGCTAGCGATATCAAAATCTGTGTGTGGATACGTGAGTTTGAAATCGCCAGCGAGTCCCCGGCGACGAAAGTCGCTGCCTGTGTACATTAGACTGCAATGAAAATCTATGTAGGAGAGAATTGGATTGTTTCGAAGTGAGTCTTTTGATCTTTCAATCTGCATATATTAGAAGTTCCAAAAAGTTTCTGCTGGGGACGTAGTAATTTATCTGCGAATCAATGATTTGTGTACGAGAAAAGATTTAAAGATTTGTAAAAGGCCTTTTTATAAATTCAAATAAGATCGGAATCAAGGAAAGGAAATTATCTAATCGTATTTTGATATTCGATTAACTTTCTTCTCTGGGTTTTTGTTAGCAAATAAGTAGATTTTCACTATCGTTTCATGTTTTTGATGATAATGATTTAATAATATTTAGGCTACAACTCGGAACCTTACTTGTTAAGATGAATAGGCAGCTAACTAAAAAAATGTCTCAAAATGTATAAAAGTTAGATTCTGTCATTAGTTATTTGTAACTGTTTTTTTTTTGTTGGAAAATAACTCAACAATTTCTATTAAAATTAAGAGGCATATCTTCACAACATATAAATTATAATTGCTTTACAAACCCGCAGGAAAAAACTAAACCATTTCAGCGTTTTTCCCGACATTGTGTTTTGTAACCATTCGTATATATCAAAGTCAACGTCTGGTTGAAATATGTAGAAAATGATAGAACCTCTGCAGATTTATATGGATAAATCTTTCAGTGCTAACCCTATAATAGTGGCTTTCAGTGCATAACTCTATAATAGTGGCTTTTGCGGAAATGTTAATTATCCAGATTTGTGTCAGTTGTAATAGCAATCATGTCATTTGGTTTAAATAGGTTTTTATTTTTAGTTTCTTATTTATCTTATATAGATTCTCCTCTAATAGACCTTGTGAATGTGAGAACGTTGTAGGCTTAGTGGACTGTAGACCTTTTTTTTTTTTTTTTTTGTGGAACAATTTCAATTTCTTTTAACTACCTACATGAAACTCCTTGAAAGGCAGGCCTACACTGTCCTCCCATAACTATTAACACTGTAATTCGAAATTATTGTAAAAGCCAATTATCTTTTAAAAGAGTAACTATGGAGTTTCTTGCCGGCTCTTCTCCATAGGAAACGACCAATTGGAACCGTGCACCTAGCTTCTGACGTTTCATAAGTGCCCATGTAGGCTTATGTGAAATAAAATATTTTGATTTTGATTTTGATTTTGAGTGCGCTGTCACACTGTGATCTAATAATGATGAATAGAATCGAGTTTATTAATAATGTTTTTACTAGCTGTAAGCATGCTTTTAGAACAAGGTACTCTGACATGGTCAGGTGTTGATAAATACAATGATCATCTCATAACATTTATTTTACCTACTAGCTACCGCCAGCGGCTTCTCCCGCATGATATCTTTATAAATTATAGCCAGTCAGCCAGCCAGCCTTTATATATTACTCAGTGATATTATAGCATTCTACTGGAGAAAGAATTTTTAAAATTGTCCAGTAGTTTTTGAGTTTATTCATTACAAAAAAAATACTAATATTTTCTCTTTATAATATTATTATGTGTAGATAACTCCCGCAGTACTCTCGTGTGAGAATACAAATAGGTGTAAAAAAAAAACCGACCTTTTTGCTACTCCGAGTTTTTGTCCATCTGAAAATCAGTTTCGTAGTTAATCCTTGAAAACCAATCGAACACCAAACATGATATAGGAGAAAACTAAAATAACACAGGACAGTATTTTTCAGCATCCAATTTGTCAGTAGGTACTGCCACGGACCAGATGACATGATGATCACCTAATCTCTTTATGTACCTACTCTCTGGTATGAAAGAAAAACAGGATATCAGTAGCATATAATCTTGAGCATATTGTTATCGTTGGGGAAATTGGCTAACATGCTAGAGCTGCATTATAATGCTTGCAATCTCCGGAAAACATACTACTCTTATGTTACGGCAATGTAAGGGATTATGTTTTGTGCATTAATGTTGCTAGAATGTCGATATGAGTAGGGTGGGTTACTAATTGGGCTCCCCGCTGAAATACACCCCTTCAGAGGTCTGTGAGGATGTGGTATAAAACTGAAATTCAACTACACTGGCCGTCAAAACTTAGTACCACACTTAGAAACTACAACACTAAAATTGCAATAACTTTTAAATTACACAAGTTACATTTTCGAAATAAAAAGGATTACAAAAATAATTTAATTTTATGTATAAAAACTTTTTAGCCGATAACCGTTTTTTTAAAGAATGGCAAAAAGAACCTTATAAAAAAAAACACATTATTGCAACTTTTGGCTATTTTTGTTTCAGTTTTTGTTTTCACATTTATTTCTTGATCGATGAATATTGACTCAAAAGCCAAGGTGTCAAAAAAAAAAATGTAAATAGGGCGTAAAACTGTAGTTATAAATGTTATTTGAGTTTTTTTCCCTGTAAGTTAAAAATGGCAATTTTTTGGTTTAAGTTAAAAACGTTACTTATGTTTAATAAACTATAATTTCCAAAAAGCTGATAAAATTTGCTATAAAACGTTTTTCATTTCAAAACTGGGTTCTGCAGTTTAGGAGAAATTGCAATTTTAAAAGAGTGGTACTAAGTTTTGAAGGCCAGTGTATTTCTGCAAAAAGGTGTCGAATTTGTAAAAAAAAAAGACTATATTTTCTCTTTATAAATGAATTAAACAACTGTAGCCGAACTAGGCAATAGCTTGTATTTTGGCAGTTAGCCCCAAGCCCTCAAAATATAATAAACAATTAAAATTAGCCATCAAGCAGAGATGTCAACCTTTTCTATCCTTACGTATTATAAAACAAAACCTCCGCCGCGTTTGTCTTTCGTCCTGTTCGCGATAAACTCAATAACTACTGCACCGATTTTCATGCTGTTTTCACCAATGGATAGAGTGGTTCTCGAGGAAGGTTTAGTATATAATAACCGACCACGCCGCGGGCCACGGGTATCAGCTAGTAAAATCATAAAAGTGTTTTTCAAACCATGTTTCTTCTCATGGAGTGATACGAAACAACTTTGTCCGCGTCATCTAATATGAACAATTACAAAAGAAGAAAAATTAACTTCTTGAAAGAAAGTAGTTAATTAGGTCACGCGGACAACAAGAATGAAAAATTGAAAATGTAAGGCTCGATCGTAGGGAAAGTAGTAACGTAAGTTCTTTTTCTTGTTGTTAGTAACTAGCCTCGTGTCAAAGTTTTTATGCCGCCCATCGGCCTCTGACTTGGCTTCACATGCCGTCGAGAAATATCTCTCAAGCATAATGGTGATGCCTGTTTCCTCACGATGTTTTCCTTCATCGTTTTTTAAGCAAGTGATAATTGGACGTAGTTATGCAGAAATGTTCCAACCCACAAGTCACCGGAAATCGAGATAATGTGATCAAACTACCTTTTATGACACTTAGAGTCAGATTTGCAATAAGGTTCCAAGTTTCAAGTCTTATATCAGAAAATATTTTTTTCACTTACGTTCCAACCCACAACCTTTATCAAATAATAACTTGTGTAAATTAACTAGAACGTACTATGAGGACAGGAACATTTAATGTTTTACGAAACAGTATATTTATTTTGTTAAAACACCACAACAATCTTGTAACGTTTTAGCAAAACCATGTTAAACCATTTTATTTTGGAACAAATGTTCCATGTATATTTGGAACGTTTTTGCAAAATTACAATAGCGAGGCATAAACGTTCCAAAATTTGTGGAACGTTATGTTTCAGACCTAAATACCATAACTTGAAAACTTAAAAGGTTTCATGAATTTTGTACTATTATTTACCTAAATAAAAAACCTGTTTCGAAAAAACATGTTTCAACTTTAAAGGGTTCATTTTTAACACGCTTTAATTAGCTTCATCCTTAACTGTTTGCATACACGACCACTAAAAATAAATATTTATAACACATAAAGAAAAAGTTTATTTTCTTTGTAGTTATTTACCAATAAAATATTACTTGAAACTTTTAATATCATAGACAAAAAAAAAATACTAATGACATTAATCCGAAGTTATGCCCAACCGGGAACGCATCTTTCAATAACTTTTTACTAGTGCAAGCGAGACGGAGTATTTTCTTTTTGACATTGAATCTTATTTGAGTTCGCAACGGTCATTATTGAAACAAACGTCGTGGAAGAGGTAGTTTCCGTCGTCTTTTGTTTGCAATTATCCTTATTACGTTTATAACAGTGAACCGTGGTTAATTTGTAGTGTACTGTGTGTCAATATAATTAGAATAAACAATGGAAGCTAATGAAGATGTAAGTATTACTATTAAAGGATTGTTTAATATTTTGTAATAAGTACTATATATATTTATGGTGATTAGTTTTATCGAAAGACGATTTTAACTAATTCTGGTTATTTATTTTTACAGATTTCATCATTAGACCAGTTATTAGCTAAAAAACGAAAATTAATGGACCTCAGAAACAAAGTTATGTCTCAATGACAGATCAAAGGTCAAGTCGATGTTGCAGACTCCAGAGGTATGTTGGAATTTAGTTAAAGGCACATAATATATTTTATGAATTTGACGGCGTATTAACTTTATTGTATCGACATTTCTTAGGTCCATTCTTACATGTCTTACACATCCAAGCGGTCGACGAGTGAACATAATAAGTCCCGCAGAGGGAGTTAACGCGTTTCGAGTCGAAGATCGGTTTGGATTGCATGTTGCAATATGAATCGTACCTTCTGCATGTATTGTGTATATTCTTGTTGGTGCTTTGCTATGATATACGAGCATGATTATTGTTCTTGGTGGGGCTATCAAAAATATTTTTAATAATTTTATTATTTGCATTGGTTATACGACTTATGCTTACTAAATTAATTTACTGTTAAATGAAAAACATGTATATTACAAGGGATGGGATGGGATTGGATATGATGAGATATGTGTCAGTTTGCATATATTGTTTTTTTTTTCAGCTGACTCTAATCCAGTTACGCCTTATTCAAACACGCAGCCTTCAATCTCTCCTCCACCATATTCGCCACTTACTCCACTAAATTTTATGAATAAAAAAAGTACGGATAATAATTTACAAGGTAAGATGATTCTTTTACCATTATAAACCCAACAGTACACGTCCCCTGATGCAGATAAAATTATTAAAACCTTTAAATATATTTGCTACACTTTACCGACGTAACACCGTCGGTCGCAGTTAGTATTTATTTTATTTTATTTTTATTTGTATAAATTGTGCCAATAGATAAGTTACGTGAATATGTACATTGTTTTAGATACTTGTGATCCTGTTATTATACTACAAGAAATACAGAATGAAGTTTCGCCATTATCATCACCTCTTCGACCAATGTCACCAGAAACGCAACAACTATTTAATATGTTAGCTGAGTATGAACCAATTAACAACATTAACGAAAATAATGATATTTTAAAACACGTAGATGCACCCGACTATTGTGATAGTGATGACAGCCTTAGAGATCCGGATTATGTCTCACATAGCAAAGTAATACATATAGATGAGTCGACAACCTCTTGTTCGTCTTTTAGTGTAGATCATGAGGTGGCTAAAAATAAGAATATGATGAGATGAAGATGATGAGTATGACGTATGAAGATTTTATCATCATCATCAGCCTATAGCAGTCCACTGCTGGACGTAGGCCTCCCCAAAAGCACAAGATTTTATACTGTTTTTTAAATTGTGACCTAGTAATTAAAAAAATCATAAGCAATTACTATTCTTTTATTTGTTGTTCAGGTTTTACATATTTATTAAAAAATAAAATTTATATGTAAAATTTAGATCATAAATATTAACGCATAAAAAGTAAAATTAGGATAAAAAGTACCTGGAACGTTTGTGCAAAATTAATTTGAAGCTATGTTCATGTAAATATTAATTATGTTAAAATGTTCCAATACCAATAACATATTTTTTTCTTATTGTAAAGTGACTAGCCTAAAATTAAACATACGATTATCTAAACACAATATAATTCAACAATAAAACCTTTAGTATTGGCCTTTACTAGTTAGAATAAAAAAGAATACCATTGAAACGCGTAAATGCTTTTATCTCAAATTCAATTTACTGTGGAATGAAACATTTTCGCATAACTACGTCCAATTATACGTAGGTCGGTATTGGATAGAATAAAACGGTAGTAGGTTACTAAAAACCGTCTTTATTATTACGTAGGTATTATATAATCCACAAGACAAGTTAAATTAAATTAAAAAACCCCCCACAAAAACAAAGCATCTAATAAATGTTTTTTTTTAATACTTGAGAACACTCTCGGTTAGGCCACATTTCAAACAAAGCCAAAAAAATCAAAATCGGTTCAGCCGTTTGGCAGCTACGATGGCGCAGACAGACACACACACACGTTAAACTTATAACACCCCTCTTTTTCCATCGGAGGTTAAAAAGATACGAATATTGAAGTGATACTCCCAAAACTTTCGAAGATGTTACGTCATATGTCCACTTTTGTCGAGCATGACACAAATGCAGGAGAAAATAGTTCTAAATCGGAAAAGTTTTGATAGGACACGTTGTGAATGTGGTTGTTCGGTTGTAGCATGAATATCTGTCGAAATGGTGGCACCTTAATATATTGGACTTCAGAGAGATATCGATCTCTGTATCAGAAACTTTGATGTTAAGAGATCGAATTTCAAATTGCTTCCACGCGATAATAAAGGGTGTATCAGAAAGGTGTGGCCAAAAAGGGTGTGGTACAAACCATCAGACTGAATAACTTTTTCCATGAGACCAACATCGTAATTAAGAAAAAAATATCAGCTGTCTCTTAAAAGGTTTAATACCTAGTCGCCCCCAAATGTATGGATGTAACGCCATTTTTAAAAGCAATTTAAATTGATGTGTAGGTGTTGCTAATACACCGTAAAGTTACAAGTTGCTTGTGTTTCAAAGAAAGGCACTGACTTTCATGTCATTATTTTGTTTTTTTATTGTTTCCCAAATCAAAAATCACAATATAAAGTAGGTAAACAGTATTTACCAATTTTTTTTGTCTGGGGAATTGTCAAATAACTTCTCCCGCTCTGGGCGGACAGGGAGGGCGAAAGCCCACTCGTGTTCCTTCAGTTGCCTGTCAGTTGCCAGAGGCCACGGTATCCCTTTTGGACTTTACCGCGACCTTTCGGACTCACGGCTACACATCAAGCTATACATATCCTATACAAGCTGACCTCGCATTGTACGGAAATACTATACAATGCAAGATCAGCATAAACTGGAAATGTATAATAGCTTGATGTGTAGCCGTGTGTACAACTTACAAGACTCAACCACAGTAGTTGTGTTTTTGTCGTTGCTTGTTAGGAGGACTACTAAATGTATATAACCATGATTTTGATAATGACAATTTTGAAAGGGTATCGCTGAATCCTGATAAGAGATACTTGACAAGATTCAGAGAGTCTATCTTGAACGCGTGGAGTAAATGTTATGTAAATCTGACCGATTTTAAAATTGGAAATAATCGTTTCTCAAAACATATACCTACTTAGTTTAAAGACTCATCTTTGGGTGATACTAATTGTGCTAATTTAAACCAAAATACTCTAATAATCTTAATTATATTTTCGATTAAAAAATCGTTTTAGCTATCAAAGTGCATTACTTAAAAAGTAAAAAGCGTTACGATGCGGCTTTAAAGCCGAAACTAGATAAAAAATTGTTTGCATTTCACAAGCGTTATTTATGTACGAGGCAAAATACTTCATTCCTTCAACCATTACAGTCCCACTATAACGTTGTGCACTAACGACCATCATAACAGAGCCCATTTCTATAAAAATCGCGACATTAGTATGTAAATAGCCTCATGTTTCGTACACAGGCGTCGCAGAGGTTTGCAGAAGCCATTCATCTGACGGCAGTGTGGCACTTCATCTGGTTCAGGTGAAATTGTCTCATACGCCTCATGATTAATTCAGATCGGTGTCGCATTGTGAATAGCTCGCTTTAAGCGTATGCCTACCAAATAGTTTAGCTTAGTGCCAGCGCAAACTGTGCGTCTTGTCGCTACAACCAGACGTAGATTTGTCGTTTGCACGTGCGTCTGGTCGTTGCAACCAGACGTAGATTTGTCGTTTTCATGTGCGTCTTGTCATTGCAACCAGACGTAGATTTGTCCGTTTGTATGTGCGTCTTGTCGTTGCAACTAGACGTAGATTTGTCCGTTTGTATGTGCGTCTTGTCGTTGCAACCAGACGTAGATTTGTCGTTTGCATGTGCGTCTTGTCGCTGCAACCAGACGTAGATTTGTCCTTTTGCATGTTCGTCTTGTCCTTGCGACTAGACGCAGAGCTGTCGTTTGTATCTGCGACTAGTTTTTACGACAGACGTCGTGCAGGCAGAGATCGTTTTCTTTGATTATTTGAGAGAGACGGTCATGGTATTAATTTGTGAGTGAATATGGAGTCTCTAGTTGCCCTATAGCCTTGGTGCTTATCATGCAAAGACTGACGCTGACCTGTCGCATGCGAATGTCGTCGGGTGTGCACCGCGCTCACCGTGCGCATAGTCACTGCGACTCATCCTGTCGTTGAGACTCTGCAACTCGACGCCATGTGTGCAGAGGTTTGAACAAAATATATATGAAATATTTCGGCCGCAGCCTGTCGTTGCGTCGAGTCGCCGAGCTACCGCAGTCGCATGTCGCATAGTGTGCGCCATGTCTTACAACGAACGAGCTTATATCATTTTTACGCGTTTTTTCTTTGACATCGTTCAGCCAGGGTAGGTAAATCATGTGCGTTTTTTATTTCGTAGGGCTTCAAAAGAGATTTAGGATTCGAGGATTCGAGTTTAAGGGATTATGTCAAGATGATGAGTGAGAATGCTTCCCTGTGCGATAAACACACATCGTGACACAAATATGCTTGCAAAGATTAGTGAAACTGGCTGTATATCCTCCGGATCGTTTGTTATAGATATAAAAACTTTTGACCAGCTCGAAGTCCCGAGTCGTCTGTGAGACAGTTGCCGCATATTAATAATTGTATTACTTCCATTCGCCCTTCTTTTTCAGCCTTTTTTTGTTATTGTGATAAATATTATTTATTTACTTATATACTAGCTGATGCCCGCGGCTTCGCCCGCGTGGATGTCGGTTATTATATACTAAAACCTTCCTCGAGAACCACTCTATCCATTGGTGATAACAGCATGAAAATCGGTGCAGTTGGTTTTGAGTTTATCGCGAACATGATGACAGACAGACGCGGTGGAGGACTTTGTTATATAATATGTGTGGTTAAGGGTACTTTATAGTATACCACAAAAATACGTAACAACACTACAAAATATAAAACGGGAGGCTCTCGTATTGCCAAAAATAAAACCTTAAGCGACGACGAATACGACGTAACGGCGACAACGCCGACGACGTATAGTTATGACGTCGTTGACGTTAAATATTCCTGTATTTCCCATCGAATTTCTTAACATGTTCAGTCACGAGCAAAAATATGTATACACTCAGCAAAATTCAATAATGTTTTTTTCGTGGAATAACTATTGTAACTTTGAGATGATACCTATTTCATAATAGTAGGGGTCCAAAAATACTATGTTCGTTATATCATAAAATTACAATCAATACTGTAGGAGAAAATCAATTTTAAAAGTAGCTAAGTGTATACATATTAGTGCTCGTGGCTGTACATATCATTTTCAGTATATTTTGTAACCGATTATTTAATCTGTGCTTTATAATTCAACTAACGGTATCTAACACGTTCTTTAATCATTAAGTTCTCTGTAAGTGCTGTGCACTTCAGCACAGAATATATAAAATAGTTAGTACAAGTGCTTCAGTAAGTGACGACTTCACATTTCACAATACCTACAACTGTATGTTATTTTTGATTGTGTATTTTTTGTGAGTAAGCCGTAGAAGTGCTATATCATTAAATAAATAAATACAGTCTAGCCTCCCCATAACAGTGAAAGTACTTTGTCGTTGACTTTATAGAGTAAAATAAAATAATCTTTTAGCAGTCTCAAATCTCATTACAAATAGATGAATCTTTTGAAAACTTGTGAAACGCCGAAACGCTGTTTCTTATTTATTCATACACAGTGTAAGTAGCTCCTTCCGCGTGAAAACTTCACAATAGCTAATGAGTTTGTGCAGAATTGTTGCTGCAACGTTACGCCATAACGCAAAGTTTTTCGCAAAATGTCTGCTGATGACGTCACAGGGTAGTAAGTACAGGCCTGAGCATAAATACTTATGATTTCAGGTTTTTTTATTAATATCAGTTCTCAAGAAGACAGCAAATATATGTCATCATCTGTGGATGGCATATGGAAGAAACACGAAAACTATCTGACGAGACACGCAATGTCAAAATATAGGATTTGTTGCCTTGACGCCAAGTCCCGCCACGTCGAGTCGCTTTGACGTCGAGTCCCACCACGTCGAGTCGCCGTCACGTCTACTTCGGAAACTCCCGCTTTTATTCCCACCACGTCGAATCGTTGAAAAAAGTCTCTTTTAATACCGCCACGTCTACTTAACCATTTTTATTTGTAAAGTTGTAAAAAAAATACTTATCGTTGGATAATTGGAATAAATAGATTGAAGGGAACAAATCAATATACGGTACAACATCGGCATCAAAAAGATGTGGCACCTCTCAAAATGCATGTCTTGCGTTGCGGCTATTTATTAATGTAATTAGTTATTATTTAACCGTGCTTTTGTATGTTGTGTTATGTCTTTTATGTGCACCAAATAAACGTTTTATCTTTATCTATCTTATCTATCTATTTTCCTAGGGAATTTCCCCTTAGATACCTTCGTCGTACAATCAGCGAAAATAGTTTGTTTATCATAAATTATTATTTACACACTACACAATTCTTTGCTGTACTACTGTCAAACTGTTGTGATTTGAATACGGACAGTTTAAATTGTTAGTTAGGTAGGGTTGTTGGTAGGTTAGTTTTCTAAATCTAAACAATTAAATTTTTTCAATAAACGACTTGCCAAATAACAAGATCTTTCAAATGAGCTCCTAGTAAATGTTTTAGAGGCCGCTTTTACCCTTATGCTGTTTAAAAAATTAACCCGTCTTTTATACATTTCATTACAAATGATCTTAGGTCCTTACATACATCCATAGTCAATACTAAAAATGTGAAAGCAACTCTGTCTGTCTCTTACCTTTTCATTTGGATGTGGCACACGGTTATACCCCATGGCATGTGTTAGGACATAGGATACTTTTTATAATAATTTCCAACCTCCACGCAGGCGAAGCCACGGGCAAAAGCTGGTATAGGTATATATATATTATTATCTTAATAATAAATGGGGTACAAACGTACCTTAACCTGTACGCGATAAGATCATACTGACGCACATTGTATAGATTTCCTCGTTGACCCCAACCCTTGCCATAGCTCGTGAACTTTATGAGGGGTCTATCTTACCCCACTTCAACGGGGTCAACCGGCCATGATAAGTGACGTTACTTATATCGTTCCGATAACCTCTGATATGTAGATATACTTCGTGAATGTTTAATATTATGACTATAGTGAACTAGCTGCGTCCCGCGGTTTTACCCGCATAAGTGTAGATCCCGTGGGAATATCGGGATAAAAAGTATCATTATGTCGTAATCCACGTCATAGTCTACCCATAAGCCAAATCTCATCCAAGTAAAAACGTAACAAACAGACTCGCTTTCACATTTAATTAGTTAGGATGAAAATATGATGTGAAAATTGAAGCAGACATTATCTTAAAAAAATGGGTACCTACTTACGTGGTTGACGTCACATCACGTGATCCTTACATACTTCTCTTCTCTTCTAAAAGTATGTAAGGATCGTAGCAGGTGGCGTTTTGAAGTTTCTGCCTATCCCCATGGGAAAAAGGTGTGATTTTATGTATGTGTGTGTATGGTTGACGATAAAAATAACTAAGTAAAGTTTTAAGGTTTCACGACACTAGTTTCATACGGTAAATGTGTTTAAAGATGGCTAATTAATTGTACTTTTCGTTTGAAACTCTCGCATTCTGAAATTCTGAACAATTTGAAACTCACGATTTGAAAATTGAAACTCTGAACTTTTGTTGGGACTACTCCAAAACTGATTATTAGCCGTAATTGTGTGCCCTATAGCCTATAGTGTTCCCATTGCTGGGACACAGGTCGCATCTCGGTGAGAGGGAGTGCGCCATAATCCACCACGTGGGCACATGTCTTCGATTTTTTTATTCTAAGACATGCCGGTTTCCTCACGATGTTTTCCTTCACCATTTTGAGAGCAGTGGTGATGAAATTATTTACATAAAGTAAAGCGCCTGTCTGAGTTAAAACCAACGACCAACTCGTAAATCGGGGCCGTTAGCTGGCACTGATCCACCACTGCTCTACCTAACTGCTCACCGTGTGTTTATCCTATGATAAAAGAAAAATAGTCACATCAAAATGTCCCTGTATTTTTAATGACAGAGTATATAAGAAACAGTATCCACCGCAAATGTTACGAAAGAAAACACTGATTTGAAAGGTGGGTTTCCATTATTTTGATGGTGGGGTAAGAATAATAACTGGGTAACAAGAAAAGGTTGGGTCGGCCTTTTGTCTGAAACTTACATTATTCTATCAGCTGTTGTGGGAGATGCCTTGTTTTTTTTTTGTCACGGAAATGTCTTTTGTTAGTTTAATATTATTTTATGCTGTTTTTCGTTCTTGGTTTGTGATTCAAAGTAACTTAAAGATGTATTTGTTCAAATGAGAATATAATAATAGAAATGGTCCATAAATGTTATCGTTTATAATTTTACAATGCATGTGCTCGAAAAGAGTGTTTTCAAAGCAGTCAAATCGTGCGGAAAGTGACACTTTTTCGCACTAGTGCTTTTTCATACACGTGCTTAAAAAAGCTGATGATTACCGACTCGTGTCGGCTGATAGGTGCACTCGTCGAAAATCACCTACTACTATTGCTTCGTTTAGAATACAAAGCACAGTAGGTAGATGTTATTTTAATTGATTGAATAATTGGCGTAATTTTATTACAGTCTCCTTATCTATCGGCCACTCCATGTGTTACTTTTTTAGTAGTAATAAAAAGTTAAAGGCGTTAAAAGTTACAATTACGAGTGACAATTAATTCAGCAACTTTAACCTCTGTACGTAGGTATAATTATGTCGTATCTGTATGTATTTTGATTACTGTGTGTACATAAATAATAAAATTTATAAATAAATAAATGACATAGCATCATAAGTAATAAATAAAAAACGAAAAGATTAGGAAGATTTTTCTATGGGAAGCAGGCGTGATGTTATGTTATTTGTTTATAGATTTTATTTTTATCAAAGTTACAACTATCTTTACAAATCTCAACTATATTAATAACTAGCTGATGCCCGCGACTTCACACGCGTGGATGTCGGTTATTATATACTAAAACCTTACTCGAGAGAACCACTCTATGCATTGGTGAAAACAGCATGAAAATCGGTGCAGTCGTTTTTGAGTTTATCGCGTACAGAACGACAGACAGACGCAGCGGAGGACTTTGTTTTATAATATGTAAGGATATGTATATTACTTATATTTAAACAGCAATACCTACTAAACAAATCTTTATTAACTACTCTAAACATAGGTTCATTATCAGTTTAAAAAAATATAATAAATTAATAACAAAAATAAAGAGCTCCCTCTTCTATTAATTAAATACTTAGTAGGTAGGTATGATCCTAAAATAATCATATTTTACACATTAACCTAATATCCTAACTATTCTAATTATATTATATTTATATTTTATATTATTAATATTATAAATGCGAAAGTGAGTTTGTTTGTTACGCTTTCACGCTAAAGCGGCTGAACGGATTTAGATGAAATTTGGCACATTGATAGACCATGACCTGGAATAGGACATAGGATACTTTTATCCCGATATTCCCACGGGATCGAGACTTGAGGTGAAACCGCAGGGCGCAGCTAGTAGTTTAATTCATTTAATTGGATTTTTATGAATTCATTCAAATTGTACGAAAATTAATAATAATTATAATTATCTATTCTCTCGTGGACTTCGTTTACTTTGCGAAGTGTTCGGGTGAGGTTTTCGCCAGTAGATTGGTCCCGGCTACCTACTGGCTACCTACCGAAAACGTATATGTTTGAGACAGAATTAAAAATTAATGTAGTAACATTTCCCTAGCCACCTACCTTTTCCCTAGCATACAATAGGGGCAGCAAATAAAATAACAATAGGCAGTCATGGGGTCTGCCCACAGAAGTGAAAACTTAGAACTGTGTAAAACAGGGTGGCTCCATATAGCTACCAGCATTATAACGGGTGTAAAAAGACGCTTAACGAAGCCGACAGTAACTTGTTATTCCCTTCATTGTGATAATTTTTTTGTTCTGTACCATGCCTCGGAACCTTCTGGTTACGGAGATATTGAAGGTTAAAGTTCAAATTTTTTCAGACGTTTTATAAAGAAAGCAAGTTTTAAATACCCCCAAACCCTGAACTGTTGCATGTACCATAAACACAATGTTTTGCGTACGTTACGTGGCGCCGAACCATAAACAGCGATTTTTCACACCAAAAATAAAACTCGTTTCCAAGCAGTTACTTTTGTGCAATGTTACTTAATTTGATGTACAGAATGCGTAGTTGTCGGCTATTTGATGGGTCTTTTTACACCCTGTATTATACTCTTCACATTACCATGCCGGTAACGTGAACCTCTAACTAAGCTATTGCCCTACTATAAATCGCTGAACGCACCTAAAGAAGTTTTATCTTTAAAAAAGGAAATCAATTATGTATAGAACCCCAAAGTATCTAAAAGATAATGTAACCACATATATAAATACATGTAAGATAGGAAGTTAAACTAATATATTTCGTTTGCTATCACGCAGTATCTCAGGGCCGCACAAAAAGGGTCCGTTTATCTTTACTCCACTGAAAGGTTCACTTCAATCAGAAAACTATCTATTTCATGTAGAACCTCATACAGAACCCATCTCGGTAAATTCATGTTCCTAATAGTTTTCAGTCCGGATAGTGTTGGTAATAGTTTCTTTTTACATCACTGTTCAATCAGCCTATCGCAGTCCATTGCTGGACATTGACCTCTCCCAAGTTGCCCGACAACACTCTGTCCTCCACCTTCCGCATCGAGTCTGTCCTAGCCACTTTCTTAAGGTCGTCTGTCCATCTAGCTAGGGGGCGTCACACGCTACGCTTACCGGTACGCGGTCTCCACTCTAAGACTCGTCTGCTCCACCGGCCATCGGTCCTTCGACAAACATGGCCAGCCCACTGCCACTTCAGTTTGCTTACTCTGCAAGCTATGTCGGTTACTCCGGTTCTTTTCCCTTTTCCAATTATAACATAAGTTAAATACTGACATGTTCAATCTCCAATTTGGTCAGCAGATTGCGCTTCGCAGTATTTATGCAAGTTAGGAGATCATTAATATCTACTTGATAATGTCTGTTAGTCATCTCATCATCTGTCTAGCCTGGTCTCAACTAAGCTGGGGTCGGCATCCAGTCTTACCGGATGCAGATGCATACCAGTATTTTACAGAGAGCGGCTGCCTATCTGACGTCCATACCCCAGTTACTGGGTAACACGATCCCCTTGGCAAAACTGGGCAGTTATCTGTGAGTCATCTTATTCATTTTAATCGTCTCACGAGTGAAGAGACGCTGAATTTATATTTTATCCACTACAAAATCAAGTAAGTCTGTGTGATTTTGTTTGTTTTATTTTTGTGGTTTACTAACATAGTTCCTAAGTACTTACTAATACAAACTATATGGATGATTCTGTAAAGATAGTCTGAAATAAAGTTTTATTATTATTATGGTTTGTTGTTGTGGAACTGGGTGATAGTTACTGTAATGAGTAAAATAGACTAAAACAACAGCAAAGAGATACACGAGTGTGAATATCGGAGGAAAAATGTTCTATAAAAAAAAAGAAGTAAAACAAAGGTTCTTTTAATTAATGGGGCAAGCAACATGGTGACCACACTGTTTGTCAAGTTTGGCACAAAGTATGCAAAACAATACCACAACCAACGGTGTCCAGCTGACTGTGACCGACACTACTTTGACGTGCATCATATCTATTTGGACTGAGAAACAGGTTCACCCGAAGAGATCTTTCATATTCACTGATCATACCTACCTAAACTTCATGCACTGATGGCATGTGCATGCCCCCCAGTCTGGCATTTTTGCTGAACTGGGCACCGTACTTTGCACTTTTATTTTATTTCTTTTTTCATTCTTTACCTATTATTGTAGGATTCTTCGGTTCAAATGAATCCTGAGCACACCTGGGGTAAAACCTGGATGAGATAGGCGCAAGAGCGTGTGGACAAGCAAAGAGATGACTATGCCCAGCAGTGGGTGAAGTAAGACTGGCTGTGGGTGATGATGATATTCATAAATTGAAAACAATGCCTGCTACTTTCTCTCACCTGGAATATGCACTTATTTCAGCTCTCCAGAATGGTAACATTTGTCATCCCTTGTTACCTATTGTCATTTTAAACAGCAGGTTTCAATTTAAGAATTATCATTTCAAATACAAAAACTAAATTCACAACACACCTAACGACTCTAAGCCTACATGGTACATTATAAAATAAACTTCGCTCCGCCAAGCCAAGATAATGACTGTTACCGCTATTTAGTTACTTGCGCGGCCTCCATTTTTTGCTGCAGCGCATTGACTGGAACGGCACGGAATTCAAATTGCGAATGTGGATAGACCAATGGGATTGCGAGGCCTGCATCACGATATTATAGTTTTCTTGTCTGGTAGCTTATAAGGTGATGTTGGACGTGAATAGTCGGGGAGTCCGATGTTGTCGTAAAGACCGGCCTTAGCGAGGGGCCGGACTGTATCCTCGCCGTATTGTATTGTCAGTCCCGACAGTAGAGTGGCTTCTGCTTCGTGTATCGCTATTGTTAATGTTAATCTCCGTTAAATTAACTGTATGTATGCGTTAAGATTAGGTGCCCTCTTCTTCACCGAAACCGGTCGGCAGCATGTTTGACTTCCTTTTGTTTCTTGTGAGGACTTTTTGTGAGTAGTCCCTTGGTTACTTGGTAATCCAAGTGTGCAAACCTTGACCTGGACACCTTGCGTGCTCTATACCTGCACGTCAAACGAACATTTATGGAGCATGAAGGTATAGAGTCTACTGATTATTCTAATTGCTTATCAGCTGCTGATTTTTTATAGTAATTATTTTGGTGCACTGCAAAGAATACCTATAGAAATTTTATCATAAGCTATTCTACAGTCCAGCTGTTGAGAGGATGCGTTCCTGACACCTGTCAGTTGGACAATTTGAAAAAGTTCAAATTTAGATAAAATGATCCAATTCGAAAAACACATTCGATAGTATGAAACTGACGTTAGGTGTCAAGAACGAAATCCAGGGCTTATACAAGGCTCTGCCAGGAAGTCCGAAAGGGATACCGGGGCCCTTGGCAACAGGCAACTGAAGGAACACGGGTGGGTTTTAGTCAGTAAAAGTCTGACACGCCCTCCCGCTCCGCCCAGAGCGGCAGAAGTCATTTGATAATTTCCCAACATAAAAAAATAAAATAAAAGATGTCAAGAACGCATTCCCTCGACGGCTGGACTGTAGTGGCAAATTTTTGGATTGACACAATTTAGCTTGCCATTCACTTACTATATTCGGTTCCGATGATGGTAAATGCCGTTCCATGAAATGAAGTTATGCGGACAAGATAACGATTATTATTGGAGGCACGTTGTAAACTATGGCGTAGGTTAAGCCATAGTTTAAAACGTGCCTCGTGTAAGTAATAATATTTCTTTAACACATATATCTTTTTATTACTGCATTCTTTCAATACAAAATGTAGATTTGGTACTATAAAATTAAAAGGCTTCTGTCAGACATAATCATATTTTTACAGTAGTTAGTTGATATTATAAAAGGTACAGTTTGTGGCCATGTCATCATTAAAGTATTTGTGTTTCTCAATGATATTAATTCATAGTATTACAGCATCTGGAATTCAATTACTTGTGTCGAATGGCGACGGTTTTCGACCAAGTGTGCACAACTATTTAGTAATGTTACATATATCCTTACACGACTCCGACGAAAAACTATTGTGCAGTGGATCAATTATAGACAAGGAATGGATAATCACTGCAGCACACTGTTTTCTTCATAATACAAAAAAAATCAAGATAACTCAACAATTTCGTTCAAGAAAGCTGGTTATAGGATTCGCAAAATATTATGAAAACCATCCTAATTCCATTCACCACGAGGAATACGATTTGGCCCTCGTGAGGACTGCAAAGCCGATTAAATTTAATGCGTACACACAGCCGATTGCTCTGTCGCAGCTTTGTGCATTTGGGCAGCAAGGGACTATTGCTGGTTACGGAAAATCGGAGTTCGGTAGCTCGGGAATTCCTTTAGAAGGCACTGTTGTGGTGACACGATGCGAGACCCCGCAGTTCAGTAGAATGCTGTGCTCCCAGTCTTTAGCATCTATCAACAGTGGAGATTCTGGAGGAGCATTGAAGACAGATGATGGTCTGGTTGGTGTCGTGTCCGCAATAGCAACGTTGCCAACAGGGAAAGAAAGTGTCTATGTTGATATTTCCTTACATTTCAACTGGATTCAACAAATAACGGGAATGGAACTGCGTGACACATCATCTGATAACTCGTGTGGTTGTTTATTTTATCGGATGTAATTTGTTTTTCGTAAGTCTTTAATTCTGCCCTGGCAAATAAAACGTAGTAATGAGGTATGTTATGAGCAGTGATCGGAAATAGATGAGCTAATATATATAAAGTTCAAAGAACAGAGTCAAATAAAGTGGAGACTTCCTTACGCCTAAAATATTTTATCGGGATTTATGCTTGGTAAGTTTATGAATTGTATATTACTTTTTAAGACAATATGAACATAAACTACTACTAACTATTCTGATTCATTTTCCAAATTCAAACAATTTGATTCAACAAATTTTTGAAAACAATAAAAATCGTGCATGCTTTTTTTTAAAAACAAAAACAGGAAATGAATTTGATGGTTGTTTTACTTTATTAATTTCCGAAACCCGGGACATTAGTTCCGAAAAAATATTATGTTGTAAGGCGTCTCTAGCCTTACGACATATTATATTTTTTCGGGATTATTTTTACTTAGTCTCTGTTCTTTTTCGAACTTGAGGCATTTTAGCTTACCTATTTCCGATGACTGGTTATGAGTGTATTTATTTCTATCTTTTCTCTTCATTTTCAGTTCCTGTTGAACCATGAACCAGAATATCTAATTGATACTGACTACTTAATTACTTTATTACCCGGACTGCCAAGAAAGGGTTATGTTTTTCGCGCGTATCTTGTATGTACCTACGTATGTACGTTTGTAAATATCTTTATTACCTCGTATCTTCCAAACGGATGGATGGATTTCGACAGTTAAAGTATCGTTATCTTCGTCTTAAAAACCCAAGTGTCTTTAGATAGGCGATCGAAAAAAAAACAACATGGCGGATTTTATTTATATCTGTTATGCAGGGTCGTCGGAAAATATCCCACGAAACCGTATTACCGGGATTAAAAGTTTTCTATGTGTTAATCCGGGTTAATAATGTGATACATCGTTTTCATCTGTATTAGTTTACGTGGCCCACGCTAGTAAAGCTCTCTGGTCTGCATGATTTTTCCTGACATCTTCAACAAACATCGTCTTAGTTCAGCCAATTTACACAAAATTTTAATGAATTATACACCTAAACCTTCCTCATGAATCATTCCGTCCATCAAACCGTGTGAAAATCCGTTCGGTAGTTTTTGAGTTTATATCGTTCAGACAGACAGACACGGCAGGGGGACTTTGTTTTATAATAATTATGTAGTGTAGTAAAATGTTTTGTTATAACTATTTTATTGCACAACCAAATATACACACCCAAAAATCCCCCAGCACACGTCCACGCCTTCCAGCCGTCAAAATTTGAATCCCCGCGCTCGCCGTTTGTTGCCGACTCATGATAACGATTCTAACCGTTCCTCAAATCGATTATCGCTACCGTTTTTCGGTTTATTTAATTTTATACTTAAAATGTTTTATTAACTGCTATTCAAAATCATAAACCTTACAGTAGTGATATAAGTTTGAAATCGCCAACCCATCTTGAGCAAGCGCGGTGATGAAGACTCGTGCCTTCTCTATATGAGAAAACACCCTCGCCCTGCAGTAGGGCAGTAATTATTATTTACTAGCTCCGCGTAAGTCTCGAGCCCGTGGGAATATCGGGATAAAAATCTCATGTGCCAAATCCTCACTTCCTTACTAATATTATAAATGCTAAAGTAACTCTGTATGTCTGTCTGCCGCGCTTTCACGCCAAAACGACTGAACCGATTTAAATGAAATTTGGTACACAGATAGTCTAGAGCCTTAGAACGGACGTAGGCTTCTTTATATCGACATAACACGCGGGCGAAGCCGCGGGCAGAAGCTAGTTTCATATAAATCTGTTCAGCCGTTTTACCGTGAAAGGGTAACGAACAAACAAAATCACTGTCACATTTATAATATTATTATTGATTTATATATACTTTATTGTACACCACAAAAATATATAACAAAAGGAAAAAAACAAACACTACAAAATATAATAAACAAAATACAAAATATAATACAAATAATACAAAATATAATACAAAATATAATACAAAATATAATACAAAACATAATACAAAATATAATACAAAATATAATACAAAATATAATACAAAATATAATACAAAATATAATACAAAATATAATACAAAATATAATACAAAATATAATATTAGTTAGGATTAGGATTGTTAGGATATAATTCTAGCAGACATTCAACGGAAATGGATCATATAAAACACAGATATTTCAGCCCAATCTCATTAGGTACCCTGGGAATTGAGGTTAACACACCTATCGAGAAAAAGGCTGGCAGTGGGATGTATTCCGAACAAAAATACAGGCATCGTTAGAACTGTGCAGTACCTGGAATGGAGTACCCATACGTAAGATGACAGGGCAGATTTTTAGAAAACATTTGATTTTTGGAGAGGAATAAAAGGAGGGGAGGGCTATATTTATACATATAACACCCTATGTTAAATTTTTTAATTTATGTCTGTATTTTTTATGGTATACATAATAAGGAGTATTCTATTTTATAAATAAATAAAATTTAAGTGTCTATTTGTAGTGTCTAAATAACAGCTTTTTACTAAATGCTTATGGAAGTACCTACAAGTATATGAAAATTTATCATGGTACTTGTTACAAAAAAAATAAAAAAAATATTTTGTGTGTCTGTGTGTTCCGGGTAATCTCCGAACCGGCTGGACCGATTTTGACGGGACTTTTGGTAAAAATTCACAGACATGAGAGGTATCGATATCGATCTCTATAAAATAATTTAAATTACGAGTTAGTTTAGAAAAAATACTGGTATTCAGCTACATCCGGTTAGACTGGAAGCCGACCCCAATATAGTTGGGAAAAGGCTAGGCAGATTGAGTTAATTTAGAAAACCTATTATAATTTTATTTTCATCGTTATTACTATATACTCATCGTGTCTACGAAGTTTCGCTCGCTAATTTGATTTGACCTTGAAACATAGTTCTCTAAATCCCATTCCTCGAAGACGAACCACAAGCCAATCTCTGATGGACGTTGAATATTCATGAGCACTATACATTGCGTGGTGATTAGGAATGCGTGCCACACTTGCCTATGTAACACCTCCATTATGTATTGCTAATGACTTTGGACCGCCGACATGAATTATTGAGCCATCAGTTACTAAGCATAAGTTACGTATTTATGTCGGGATTTTTTTAATTAGCAATACATATGTAATTTAACTTCAGCAAATCTAATTTGGCAAACATTTTTGTATTATTTTTTCTTATTTATTTATGGATTAAATTGGTAATGAAAGCAAACCCAGTCAATCAAATGCTTATAGACCTATGTCTAATTCAAGCATTTGCTTGACTGGGTTGCCTTTAGGTGGGTACATACCTACATAATTATACGTATATAGAAAAGATATCATGACATTAGGTATCTTTTACCTACAGGAAATGACGTACTCGTAGTTCTAATTTAACCGGATCTGGTATTGTAATTATATGTATTATTATAGTGTATCTATTGCAACTAGAAGGATTATTTTCAAAGTTTTCGAATGTATCTCTTGTAAGAGCGCCTAGTTTAAAAGTAAAAAAAACACCTGCGTTCTATCATGTTGCTTTGAATTTTTGTATTTATTGCTAAGTTCACTTTGCTTGATAAGTTTGGCACTAGGCAGATAGGAAGGTATATGATTGCAATTGCAGTTTTTAGTCTTTTTAGTATAGGCAGCGACGTATTGCAGATCGAAGTTTTTATAACATTTTATTTAATCTTTTACGCTGCAATCTCGAAATGGGTCTGGTTCAAAATATTGACAGTCATCGACGGTTGCTGTATCGAAAACGCTCCATCGACGGGTTAATGAATCGTCAGTACCCCAAATCGATGGTACGCTACATCGACCGTACACCAAATCGATAAACCAAATGCAGTGAAAACTTCTTTATCTAAACACTTCCAAACGTTTCATTCTACCAGCAGACACAGTTAGTCCATTCCTATTTACAGTCGTTTGTAAAACTATCTAGAACTTTCCGTAGAGTACATGTTGATGTAACGAATAGTAGCATCGCTCGCATTGCTCGGTTCCTATAAACTAAAACGAATCGTTGTGCTTACCAATGGTAGCATTTTTTATTGCCAATCTGGGCATATAAATAAATTCGTAAGCTTTTACCTGTGATAAGTAGCTACTTCCATTTGGGAGGGTCTACAATTCAAAGCTATGAGGTGTTTACTTCATTATTGGTAAAGATACAAAAGTCTTAATTTTAACTAATAACGGTCCGTAAACTATAGGATTCGGGCAATTGTTGTCACCTACTACTCGTAGTCGGTAGGGAAGTACTACTCGTAATTGGTAAGTTTTGAGCTCATTTTAAACGAAGTTTCACTGACATATTTAAGTCTTGGTTTCAGTAGTGTATAATTTATGGTAAGGTTATTAGCGTTAGTTTCACTTGGGTGGGTATCACGCGATTTTTTCAAGGACTGGGCCGATAATTGTGTATAATGAGAATAATCGTTCATGTTCATGTGGGCTACTGACTGTTTTAATGAGTTCATTATTTTGACGCAGTTGCATTAGGGGCGTAAAATGGTATGTAGATTTACATAAACTAGAAACGCATAAAAAGTCTAAATACACACAAAATCTAATCCAATTTAGTATTAAAGTCAAGGTCGGAAAAATTATTCTCATTTCACATTTCTAAAGTCAATCAATCTGCCTAGCCTTTTCCCAACTATGTTGGGGTCAGCTTCTAGTCTAACCGGATGCAGCTGAATACCAGTATTTTATATGGAGCGACTGCCTATCTACCCTCCACAACCCAGTAACTGCAATGGGCAATACGATACCCCTTGGTAAGACTGGTTATCCGATTTCGGGCTTTTGCCGAGAGAGAGATCCACGTATGACAGCCGGAACCAAAGGCTTAACGTACTTTCGGAGACACGGAGGAGTCTAGGTATGTAAACATGGTCACCCATCGACGGACCAAAGTGCTCAATACAAAATGTTGTACATGAATCTATGGCAAACATATTTTTTTTTCAGATCTTTTAACCAAGCCGTGTTACATTACTAAACGGGACTAAGCGCCTTAACCTGATGAATCGACTCGTGCTGCTTTTATTGCTTAGCCATGAGCTATTCTAAAGTCAAATGTGCAAAAAAATAAAAAAGGTAGATAAATGACTTTCTCGGTTATATTACTAGGAGCCTGCAACCCCCGAAGGGTTAGGCAGAGGTGTACCTATAGTACACCCACATTACACCAGCAAAAATTTAAGTTCCATGTAAAAAGGGCCAGCCTATTACCATCAACCAGGCACAAATCCAGACATCGGGCCGCTACTAAGAAATTCCTAATGGAAAAACCTAATATCACTTTACCCAACCTGGGAATCGAACCCAGAACCTCATGCTCAGTAGTAGCGCATGCGACCAATAGACTCTACGTTCCCAGCTCCGTCTTTGCAAACTTCGCCTCCTTCATTAACAAAGTTAAATAAAGTATTAATTATGTCACAAAAGTTACAATAATACAAAGTTATTTATAATATTATTACCTATTATGTATTGTTTACATAACTGTCTTTAACAATCGTGTGTTATCCAACAAGCACTGGAGTGTCAAAAAACCGGTGGTCGTTGAGTGTGAGTGACCCAATTTTTATGCACTAAGCATGTAATTACGTATTGTGTGGCCACGTAATCCACGCAATCGGTACACATGGTGCAATATCGCGGAGCTAGATAAGTACTAGTTATTTATTATGAAGAATATATTTAGGTATTTTTGTTGGGGACAAAAAATATATGAAAAAGATTCTGCTTGCAGTCAATGTAATTAATTACCTCACCCCAAACGTAATTACATTAAAAGTTCTATAATGCCTCGTTCAGTGGCCATCAACCGATTAAGATCAAACAGGATATTTTAAGACCGAGTTTTACGAGAAAAAAAAGTTGTTTGTTTTAATGTTATTTTGTAAACATGTATCTTGCTGTCGGTACGTAGTAAATGCTATATTTTTTTTATTATTTACATATAAAACCTGCATATGGTAGGTAACACAAGAAAGATAATCAATGAATTCATTTGGATTTAAAGATGGTAATTTAGGGGTATGAGGAACAGGGTGTAAAGTTCACTCATCCACCATAGAAAAGGGAGGATCCTCAGACCAGACGGGTGTTGTGTCTGGCGGGCAACGATTTTTGTATATATGTTCACTGCACGGTAAACTCTAATTGCGCGATGCAAGATTTTTGTGACGTCAGGATTTTTGTGTGACGTCAAGTCTTTGATGCGTAGTTCGAATGTGGCGATGTAGGTACCGCCACAGTAACAATAAAGAACCATAGGAATATTTTTTATTCTCTTTGTCGTATTTAATCATCCCAACCTCCTAAACATTTTTTATTGAGGGTTTTCATATAACTTTTCCCATTTAAATCTGGTAGATAGGTATACTCAAACTTCAATAAGACTTTCTACTCGTACATATTTTATTATTTTTGTTTGAAAGTTTATTTTATTTTAACCTACCTAAGAAGGATACTGGTGCCGAGAATTGCTGGACTACACAAACACTTTTAGACCCTATTACTGTACCTTCTGTGGGTATACCTTTGACAAGGTTGACCAGTGACCGTGTAGGGATGCGCAAGGTCGGCCGATGTTGCAATACCTGGAGGTGGCCCATGCCTAGCAGTGGATGGCTTTCGGCTGAATGATCAGGGGAAGGCAAGGATTTAAACAGACAGACAGGACATTTTTTTTATTATAAGTACCTATAGTCTCATTTAGTAAAAACTGTTATTTCGATATTACAAACAGGCACTTCAATTTTATTTATTATAGATCACACACATACATCACGTATCATTTCCTTGTATGTGAAAGTTATATTACAGTAGCTGCGCCCCGCGGTTTCACCCGCGTAAGTCTCGATCCCGTGGGAATATCGGGATAAAAAGTATCCTGTGTTAATCCAGGTTATAAACTACCTATTTGCCAAATTTCATCCACATCCATTCAGCCGTTTTTGCGTGATTGAGTAACAAACATCCAAACACACAAACTTTCACATTTATAATATTAGTAGGATTTAAGGGCATCATAGACACGCAAGTTTTACTTGTACTTAGGTACTTTTGCAACAACTTTAGGTGCTCTATTGTTATGTATTTCCCTATTTATGTAATATACAGCACGCGTAATATACAGGTTGCGCATGTTTTTTCCATTGTTTTGACAAATGGAAAGAAGTTATAATAATAGAACATTAAAGAACAGCGGATCAGATAAATATAAAGCCACGACAGAACTTTGGAACAATGTACAATGGGTGGTTTTATTGTTTTTTTTTTTTCAGATATATTTGGCAAGACGAGGAAAAATATACGGTCACGTAACTTGTGGGACAGACAAACGTTTTCAGAATAGAGTCCTATTTTACACAATAATAATATATTATTTATTTTAGAATTCTCATGGAGACGGAATCGTCTAGTGTGAAAGATTGAAGTCGGTGTCGAAAGGTCAAGCGAATGTCAATTAAAATACAAATGTCGTTGGTCTAGTTTTAGCAAGCGGATCATGAGGTTCTTGGTTCGATTCCCGTGTCGGGTAAAGTGTTACGGGGTTTTCTATTAGGATTTTTTTAGTAGCAGCTGGAATTGAGCCTGGTTGATGGCAATAGGCTCGCTCCATGGGACTTAAACATAACTGGCGAAATATTATGTGTGTCCTCTAGATATACCTCTGTTTAACCCTTCGGTGAAGCAGGCGTGATGTAATGTTATGTCAAAGACGGGAGTCGACATTGAAAGGCCAAACAAATGTCAATTACGATACAAATGTCGGAGACACCTTACCTGCCCGAATGTCGCTGTCTTTTGAAGGGGTACGTACGGTTGTGCTGAGTGCAAAAACGTGAACTAGAAGCTAACTTGCTATAATTAGTATAGTCAGTGTGATAACTAGTGTGTTGAGAACGATTGTTTTCGACTAGAGGGGTAGTATTATAAGGTATTAACGCCATCATTAGTCCACTGCGAAAACGGGATAGTGCTATCGGCCTTGTCTAGCTCTGTCTCTCTCTCACGTTGAAAAAATGGTGTCAATAATACTTCATAATACGGCACCTGGTTAGTGAAAATACGAGTATATTTGCCACTTTTGCAAGCTTCTGCCCGAAAATGTATTTTTATTTATCTTATAAACTTCTTAACTTATCCCTTTATTGGCTACTACAATTATAATAAAAAACGAAAATAAAAAAAGAGAAAGAAAGAAAGAAAAAAAAAAGACATAGAGGGAAGTTCTGACTTACTGACTCATCATCGCTGAGCCGAAACTAACTACTGAAGTTATAAAACCCAAAACGCAATAAGTCCTTTAGAGACAAAAGACGTGCACCTCTAATAAAATTATTTTCCAATATTCATCCCCTAGAGCGGTGGAAGGGGCGAACGATTTATGAATACAGAAAGATCTAGAATGCCAGCGACAGGAGAGTAAACAGAAAATTATATCATTTCTTTCTCATCATATTTTTTTTTTCTTTCTTTGTTTTTGTCCTTCAAAACAAGCAGGTAGATAGATACTAAATTAAGGTTAAAATTGTATTTTTGGTAACCGAGAAGACAAATACAGACATACGCCGCGGGCTGGCAACTAATTCAATGGAAACATGTAGGATTGTTAGGTATATCTAGACTTTTTTTTGTCATAAAAAACAAACAAAATAACATCACGGCTCTAATCCCCGAAGGGTTAGGCAGAGGTGAACTTGCACTATGTCCACATTTCGACAAATGTTTTGTTTAAGTCCCATATAATAGGGGGCGAGCCTATTGCCATAAACTGGGCACAGCAGACTCCGGGCTGCTGCTGAGAAATTCGTGATGGAAAAGCCCAATAAAATTTTGCTCAACCTGGGAATCGAACCCCTGGACCTTTGCTCAGCAGTACCGCTTGCGACGACTAAACCAACAGGGCAATCTCGAGGAGGTCTTTAGATATTTAGATAAATACCATAGCGTATTCAGTAACATTCTGTTTAGTAACAGACTTTGTTAATTAGCTTTGCAATTAATTAACCCCCAACTATGACATCGATTAGCCCTATTCCCAGATGACCCTTCATACCCTACTTTTAATATAGTGAATGGGCATTACGGGCAATGACATGTCCATACAACTGAATGCTTGATTGCCCACATGAAGGCTACATTTTCAACATCATTTCATGCCAATTATGCTTTGTTTCTTGAAATGATTTGCGTAAAAATCTGCCATTCGACTCGAAACCGTCGCAACATTGCCAGTGTCGGCGTGGGACAGTTACCGGTTTATTTCAAAAAAATATACGTGTAATAAATATTACATAATGGCAGGAAATAAGTGTTCCGTTATTATTTCTCTTGTGCTGTTGGTCGTCGAGATATCATTAGCTAAAGGTGAGTTAGACTTTCATTTCTTTGTAGTTACGTTGTTAACATAACGTTAACGCGTACCTTATGGCGTGAAAGGGTTGTCTTTGCCGTCGTCTACCAACACCCTAATAACCCTATTTGCGTAGCAGCTTTCGTTTTGACAGTTTAACAATATCCATTGAAGGTTTTTTTGGAAAATGTTTCTTAACGAAATCTAAAATAACGCAATGGATATGATTGAATTGTCAGAAGGAAAGCTATTCCAATTTCAATAGATTTATTTCGCAATTTTGGTGCGGATTGCTCAGTGTGATTATTGATTGACAGATTCCGACATGGAGGATTATTATAAGTATCCACCAGTTGACTTCCGTTGATACTGATGATTTAGCAAGCTATTTGTCTAGCTAAAATATTAATACATTTTAATGAAAAAGCTTTACCAAGGGGCAACTAACGGCAATTACAGCTCTGCAGGCGTTAATTAATATGCAAAACACTGCCTAATTCACAGAAGGAAGGCTCAAATTAATTTAAATGCTCTGAGCATAAATAAGGAGTAATTTAAACTGTCACAATCTTTGCCAATGCTTTCATAAAATGACCGCATTAAGCTTTTTACGGCCTTCGAAATAAGAAAGTGCGATTTTGTAATAATTTTTAAGTTAATTACCATTTTAATGCTCATTTATTTCAACATCATAAAACAAATACAGGTAGTTAGGAAGAAGTTCACGTACAAAACAAATGATCGTTACACATAGTCTTGGTAAGAAAATTGAGATTAATAACAGCAATTTAGTACATAAATGGAAGAAAGCCATAAAACAGTGGCATTTTTTCTCATTTTCTTTACGAAAAAACAAATTAAGGTAGAGTAGTTAGCAGTAATCAATTATATGTTCTTTTTACTTGATTCACGGCAGATTTTTTTATAGTCAGATAATTTTTATCTAAGGGATAAACATAGCGGTGCGTTTAAATTTTCGGTTAGGCAGCCTTAGAACTAAAACAAACAAGCGTACTTTGTTATGCTGGTGTGCGTAACAGCTGCGTCTTACAATCGCGCACGTCATTATGCTGTCATTGTGCTTTTCTAGTGTGCGTGCATTTAGCGGCTAACAGTTGGACGCTATTTTTTTCGACGAGTCATTGCTTTGGCTGTCTATCTAAACATATTATGTGTTTATATTTATTCTTCTATTACTTATAAGTTACCTGACAACCTAAAAAAAAAAAATCAAACCTACATTGCGTTCAGTCGCCATTTTGAACTCTATTTGTATTGAAACTAAGGAATGATTGAATTGAATTGATTATATTTGAATTGATAAGCAATGGTGCCAACATGAAGGGACAAGTTATAGTTAACGGTATATAATTTGAAAATAAAGAACGTAAATGAATAAAAAGTGAAATAGTTTTTTGAAAGTCATTGTAAGGTATGAATCTGTAGGTACAGACCCCGTACAAAAGCATTCTCTGTCTACGTACAGATCAAACCCAAATGTCAACTAATTATCTTTTAAATTTTCATAAAAAGAACACGGGTGCCATGTTTTTTTTCTTATTTCCTGCAATGTGCTTATGCAGGGGCAGGAAAAAATTTCATTAAAAGAACAAGCCGTAGTACGGTTTTAAATTATTTAATGCTTAACCTTATCTCTGGCATTATTCCCTTGTGTCGGGAAATAGAAACTAAGTACACCGCAAGAAATCCCGCGGGTGTATCCTGTAACGAATTGTTATGGGTGTAAGGCTAATGTGCACTATGTAAATGTAGTGGAAATAAACTGAACCGAGGGTTTTTTTTTTCTACAAAACTTATTTCGCTCTGTGTCACATATTTTAAGAGGAGAAAGAAGTTTTAATTTAAAAAAATTAAAGTTTATTTCTTCTTTTAAAAGTATTGTAATTGTTGTTGTGTTGTTGTTGTCTATTTATTTTCATTTATATTTTTAGGTGGTTTAGGTGAAATAAATGTGATTTTTTACACCCTAATTCTTTTGCCTATTTTTTTGTTCAAATGATTGTCTATGGTTTAGGGTAAATTAATATAAACAAAGTCTGTTATTTTATCTCGTAGGCTAATTTGACAGGAGCAAATGTCAAACTCCAAATTGAAAAAACAAAAAACAATCACTTGAAATGTCAAATTAGTCTAAGAGGTAAAATATTTCATGCGGGTGAATTCGCGGGCAGAAGCTAGTTGATTATAAATACCTATCCATGTACACACGGCTACACATCAAGTTCGGCTACACATTTCCAGTATAAGCTGACCTCGCATTGTACGGTAATCATACAATGAAGGATCAGCATAAACTGGAAATGTATAGCTTGATATGTAGCCGTGTGTATAACGTACCTACGTTGTTTCCAAGTATTTCCTAAGTACTCGTAAGTTAGTAAGGGATGTTTAATAAGTTATGTTATCGTCTTACCCTTGTAGGAAGTCTTAGACCCATACTATACTCTAACTATTCTCGAGATATCCATATTATACTCTAACTAAGCCGAGGTAACATTATTCGAATTGGTTCAACAGTTCACTTGACATTTATGACAAGTTATGTCATGTTTATGACATGCTGATGGAAACTACTGACTAAAATCAATTAAATGATTTAAATTGACATTCACGTTTTTAATGATAATTACACAAGTGTTTGGCTTAGTTTAGCTACGTTACCTATGAGTATTATTCGACGGTTCAGGAATCGTTGAAAACCTTAAACTTACTACAGGTATGTTCTTCTATTCCAAGGGGTTTATTCATAAACGATGTTTAAAGTTAGGTAAGTTACGTTCAAACGTCAAAAATGTATGGTTAAACAGCCGTTAAACATTACTTAACTTAAGCAACGTTTATAAATAAACCCCTAATAGTTTTAGGTACTAATACTTAGTTTAACTTAAATACTAAAGAAGAACCTTCTCTTCAGTCAAAACAAGTCTTTTTAATAGCAACTATAAACAGCATTCTGTGATTAAATAACCACACCTTTTTTTATAGTATCGGTGGGCTCGGAACAAATTACCGCTTTGCACAAAGTCTTTGTATTCAACTGGAAAAGAGAAAAATGTACTGGTATTTTAAATATAAACTTACTAATATAATAAATTCAGCTTTAATAAATGAGTCTAGAGTCCAATTTGATATTCGAACAGTTTAACCGTCGCAAAGAATGAGCTTTGAAAGATAGATTTGTTTGATTAAATTCTACCATACGTCATGTCATTGTGTTAGATTAATTTAGAGATGTAACAAGACAAGTTGACTTTGTTTTAATTAATTTAAAAATAGCTATAGCTACAAATAAGACACACACTATTACTGATATACAGTGATTGTTACCAATTTTTCTCAAACATGCTTGGAAATTCAATTTAGTTGGCTTGTGAATAAATAAATAAGTCCTTCTACAAATTATTCAATAACGCCTGCCTCATTTAAGGCAGATAGTTCATTGATCCAGGCGTGACTTTGCGGAAATGCATTATAATAACCACCATAAACCGTTATCCATTATTTCTTTATTAGGCGTGTTCGGATTCGTGTCTGGTCAATCGACATCCTGAAGATGCATCGTTGATAGATGAAACACGTGTCGATTTCTTACAGGGGTTTTTATGACTCCTGAGAGATACTTAAGCAGAATGGGTTACCAAAATATATCTAATCTATGTATTTTTTAATGAGTCAGTCTCATGTTGCTTTAATTTTTTAAGTTTCTGAGCAGATAACGTAAAGATTAAAAGTGATTAAAAGTGAAAGTTTAGTGGTCGTTAACGCAGTTGCTGAGTGTTGAGCGTAGGGTTCGATCCTCTGGTCGGGCATAGAGTTGTTGGTTTTCTAAGTCGCAGTAAAGGAATGAATTTGTGTTCAATTAGCGGGCATATGAAAAAGGCTCGCCCCCTATTACATGGGACCTTATAACATAACTGGGGAAATGTGGGTGTAATTCTGCCAACCATTCCCCAGAATAGACCATCGTTATATTATGTAGGTACATTACAATAAAGCTCCTTTTCATTATTCATATTTCTATACGATAATTACCTCGTGTCCCAGTAAACTGTAAAGTGTACGAGACACAAACATTGTTTTTATTTCATAGGAGGCAGAGCCATAATCCGGAAATAACAAGGCTCTTAGTGGGGCCCCCCTAATGGGGTACTTAACGCCCGTAGTGACTTGAGAAACTGCACAATCATCACGACACTTGAAGACGAAAATATGTTGTTGTTACCTTAAGGTTATAAGAGCTCTGCTCGAGTAAAAATAGATAAACATGTCATCCAGGTATACCAACGTTGTGGAGGTCTGTCCGTCTTGGGGAGAGAACCGCCGTGTCCTCGTGGTGGCGATCGGCGGCGGTGATCTCTCGCGTCCGGCCCTAGTCCAGGCCATGGTACGGAGCGAGAGGGCATGGGAAGCCGTCACCTTCTTCTGCGAAGCAGTAATGAGCGAAGGAGGAGGCGGAACGCGTGAGGGAGAGGCAAATTTTGCGCCCTCACGCCCCTTGCTGCCACAGGAGACGCCCTGGGCGTTGGGAATCCAAGACGGATTCACGGCCACCGTAGGCGCGGGCTTGCGGACGGTGAGCAATGGGTAGCTCGCCGTCCGATAAGGACAAGGCCCGGCGCGTTGTGTTCCACGCGCGCCTCCAAGAGATGACAGCGCTACTGAAGAGGTCCGCTAGGGCCGATGCCTGCCGGGGTCGCGGATAGTCCGAATGGGATACCGTGGCCTCTGGCAACTTGTAGGCAACTGAAGGAACACGGGTGGGTTTTAGTCAGTAAGAGTCTGTCACGAGAAGACCGCTAAGCTACCAGACGGCCCGCGCGCGTGCCAAGCTACCAGACTGGCCGCGCGCGTGCCATAACTTACCTGATTTAATTAGAAAGTCCTTGACGAATTAAAACATATAGGAACCTAACTGGATACGACGAAGAAAATATTTTATACGTTAAAGAACAAGGCATTGTCTTGAGATATTGTTGTACTAAACTCGCTTAAATTTTAAAGGTGATCATATAATTTATTCGCGACTTCGCGAGATATACCTTACATATTTAACTTGGATATTAATTTAAAGCCATTCAGTTAAACGTCGGGATTAAGATTTCACTTTATACTTGGGAGTATCGCAGATACACATTTATTAGTCTACTTAATTTGGAAGCCCTCATCTCTATTTTAAATGGCACAATGTTGATGTTTCACTCAACTTAACATCACGCCTGGACTCCCCGAAGGGTTGGGCAGAGGTGCACCCACGTTTCGAATGTTATATTGCATTCTAATTCTGCCATTGTGGCGGTATCTACATCACTACATGCGAACTACGTATCAAAGACGTAATGTCACACAAATTCCTGCATCGCGCAATTAGAGTTTACCGCGCGATCGGCATTTATATACAAGACCCCGACATCAGTCGTTGGGCAGTTGCCCGCCAGACACGACACTGACCAGGTCGGAGGATCCTTCCTTTTCTATAGAGGATAAGTGAACTTTACACCCTGTTCCTCATAAAATCAAACGGACTACTGAGAAATTCCAAATAGAAAAACCCAATAACATTTTTCCTCTTCATCCTCATCGAACCCATGGTCTAATGCTCAACAGTAGCGCTTTGCGACCCAATAGACCAACGCGCAGGGCGTCACGCAAGTAAAGAATAATTCTACCAACTTCTACCAGTTAAGTATGCTGATTATAATAATAGTGTTCTGATTAATACACAAGTGGTTATGACAGCCAAATGGCAAGCATCCTTATGATGTAATACGACACTGCTTGCGAAAATCACGAAGTAAAAGTTAAGTAAGTTGATCGTTAGATGAGTTATAGTGTTCGAGACAAAACCAAACGATTTTTCTGAATGTTGGGAAAAAGTGATGACACTTGACGAAAGAAAGACGAAAAAAGTCGAACAACAAAAACAGTTTTCCGAATAAATCATCCTTCAAAGCCTTATAGAAACTGCTTTTGATGATATTCCTTTCCTCGATATGTGCCTTTGTGAAATCAAACTTACGTAACAGCTGATCTGTTTTGTAAAAATCTGAGGCAGATATATTTTTGGCTACAGTCCGGTGTGAAATCTCTAAGCGGTTCACTTGCGTTTCATTGTGCGAGAATAAACTGCTCCTACTTTTAATTGAGTATTATTTTTTAGGTCGACGTCGCGCGTCTTTAGTAGCTTTTCGAAATAAATCGTGATGTTAAACAAAATAATTATTATTAGTACTTATTTCATAAGCCTAATAAATAAGGGGGTTAACAATAAATTACTTAAATCCAATAATTAGACTATGCCATGCTCATGTATACAGTTTTGTGAAACTCCTGACTCTTTTTTTTTGGATGCCGAGATAAACATATTTTTTACAAAATTAATAAGTAGGTACTTAATCAGCATTTATTTTTAACCACACAAGAAAGAAAGTGATCACCTAATAGACCCACTTCTTTTTTGAAACTGAGATGATAATCTTAGAGGAAATGAAATGAGTCTTCTTAAAAGCAGCAGGTAATCAACGGCCATGAGGAAATGCTGCAATGTTCCCCACAGTGTCTAAAGTTAATGACGTTTGTGAACAGGATGCTACTCATCATTTCTATCGCTCATTTAGGAAGGTTATGGAAGACCACTCGAAGTTCTATTATTTGCTACAGTGATGTAATTCATAAAATGCTCACCTGATATCTAGCGGCAAAGTCAATTATTTCATCAACAGGTTCCTACCCCGTAGGTTACGTCCACCTTCCGTCAAACTTCGTAGGTTCAGGTTACTGGTTGACTTTGGGCTCTTACCTTACGTCATAACATCCAGAGACAAAGTTGAAAGAAGCCATGTGTCTGTAATGTTTTGATAGCTTATTTCATTGATTCGAAGTGCCAATGATAGTAAAACTGACTTTGTATTCAGTAGCTGGTATTTACAACGAATTGTATTCAATATTTTACTACTGAATACGTGTGCATTACCCCAGCAAAATAATGTCGAAAATAGTCATTTAAATCTTACTCCAGTGTAAGTGCAACAAATTTAAAAATGTGCGCAGCAATTACAGAAGCTGGGCAACTAATTATCTATAAGATTTAAATGGTTTTCGACATTATTTTGCTGGGGTAACGCAAACGTTTTTGACATTATTTTGCTGGGGTAACGCACACACTGAATACAATGTTAAGATATGTTGCGGGCACTGTTATTCGAACAACTTTTTTTTTATTTTATTAGAATCTCTTTCTCCCTCTTTATTAAGTGCTTATTTGTTATTTTAACCTTACGTCTTGGTCTCATAACGTAGTCGTGGCTACAGTACAAATAATAAGTATACTATACATGGTGTGAGGCACATCGACGTGCAGACTGTTAATATGAATTCAGCTCATGATTCCCCAGCGCAGAATTTTTTCGTGGGGTATTTAAAGAACAGATTTATCCGTACTTCCTTTTTTGTTCGTGGTCTAGCACAATCTCTTTCTCCCTCTATTTCAGGGATTATTGTGACTCTTTACATTGTCGTGGCTAAAGTAAAAATATACGAGTATAACGTGTTACATAGGTGAATGGGGTAGTGTTACTAACTATATAGTTAGATGGAGGGTTCTCTTTGCCCTAATTGGAATGAATAAACAGTGTTGGGTGGTACGTCAAAGGGCGTGTCGATTTGATAGCTGTTAATTTTGTATGGATATCATAGGTCTATTCTTTTATTTGTGGAATAGGTTTAAAACTGACAGTTTTATTAGAGCGAGATATACTGCTAGACACATTGCTAGGAATACTAGTATAAAAAAAAAAAAACTATGTCTCGCTTAAGACAAAACAGTAGGTACGGTACCGTTTAAAACTTAGTTTTACTACTCTACTGTAGAAATACACCTCCTAAAGTATTTCAATCTAAACCCGTGATTAGACTTAAACGCGCAATTTTATCAACCTTCATTCCTTTCAAGTGCGTTCCATTGCATAATGTTAAAACCTATTAGTTTAGGTATGTCGGGAGGGGTTGAGTGTAGGTCTATCTTGCCGAACAGCAGTTCTAGCGAGTTAACCGCGCGGTAAAGTCTATCTATGACGAATTGTTGATCATTAACGCGTACTGTGCACGATCACTTTCGATCTTTGCTCTTGTGAACTAGATGCGTTACGTTATCTGTGTCAGTATCTGCAGAAAAAAAAGTGATTTGAAATTCAAATGTGTCGTGAATTGTGCAACACTGCGTTCGATGCATTACTTTTTTGTAGGTGGCCAGTTTTTCTGACTAAAACCTTTAGCTTAATTAGCACTATAGATTAATGAAACATCGACGAGTGCTACTAAAGAAAGAAAGAAAATGATATTTATGTACATTTATTTAGCAAAGACTAAATGGCACACAACTTAATCTGCAAATAAAAATCAAGTAAAAAGCGTATTTAATTTCTGTGTTAGGTTTCTCTCATATCAGTCATCAGACATAATGTCTATTTCAAAAGTTATACTTTGTAAACAATCAACTTGACTTGATTATTTCGCCATTTTCTCTAGATTTATTTATAAACACGCGCTGTCGCAGCATTCAAAATGTCGCAAAACGTATTGCTCAAGCATAATGATTGTTAAAAATCCAAGGCAGTTTATAGCAAGGTAACTCATGAGATTGCATCAAGGATTGGCAACCAAAGTAAAATATACCCGAAGTCTCGGCAAATGATACATTTCGTATTCAAATATAAACATATTACTCACCGTTTTAATATCAATAACTCTAGCTTTTGCTTTATTTATATTAGAATTCTGAGTTTATATCTGTGCCAGCATTTCAATATTTTACAAGGCAGAGCATTGGTTCCCAATATTTCCGATTTCAAATTCCCAAACTGCATTCGTTTTGCGAAATAGCCCGAACTCGTTACTGCACCTGTCATTAGAACATTATGACCAATAATTAGTAATGTGCCTGAATTGATTATTTTGTTACGAAATAATAACACTAACTAGGTGGCCGCCTGTTGGACACAGTCAGTTATAGGTTGTAATCCACTAAGGTCGTCGTGTTATACAATAAACGCACTAGAACAAAATCGTGATAATTGATATAATAATTTGTTACCTTCATCGAATTGCAGTGTGTGAAATCGATTGCGGCAAGACAGTTCTAACCCGTTCGAAGTTTGAATTCGTGGCATAGACAAAATGCAAGTTTTAAAAGTGTGTTATATATCGACTCTTTTGTCTTTGCTGTTGTTTGAATGCGTGATGGAAGGGTCCACTCAAGAAGCCTCGTTTGAACTGCCAGTGCAGTTAGTGGGATTCCCATTTATTATTCTAGCGGTCCGATTAACTAATTTTGTGAAGAAGCTTTCTTATGCTTTGAATCCAGGTAAATATTTTATACAACATACGTTTACTAACTATAGGAATACATTGTAAAAAACAGTAAATTTCTTGTGACCTCTAGAAGTCTAGACAGACCAACGAAGCAGTCCTTCATAATAAGTTTGTATTTTCCTTTTAAATCCAGTCCATCCATCAATTCTTACATCATTCTCCAACTGCCAAAAAACGTGCTCTAAGTATATTTTGTCTTGGTCTAATTAAGAACTTCATATACGCGAAAGGTAAATCAATCATGTGTCAATTACTAAATCTTTCAATTAATTCGAACTAATTGTCGACACACTAAATTAATTAATCACTGTACTTATGTAATTTCAGATCAAGAATTACTACAATAGTTGTAAAAACAATATAAACAAAGATTCCGTAACTTACATTGAAGCGACGAGAGTTGATTGATTGACCTACAAAATCATTACATAAAGTAAACCAAAGAGAACGTGCTTGCGTTCCTTCTCACGTACTCGGAGCTTTTGCAGTGCAATCTTAACCGTAGTACTGGCTAGTTGACTATACCCATAGACTGCGGTCACCGCGTGTGATGAAAAGGACTCGATATTTGAATTTTGAAATAATTTTTCGTCTGTGGTTGGTTGGGTTTTGGCGCGTACCGTAGTCGCGTTTATATTCCTGTTAAAACGATCGTGTTTTGTTTTTGAAAATGAAGTGCAGTAGATTAAAGTTGACATTAATGTTAGCACTGTTTTTAGTTAATTTTTGTGATGATGTGCTCAGTCAAGAAAGTAAGTTTGAATTACCAGTGCAGTTGGTAGGTTTTCCCTTTATAGTAGCCAGTGTTAAACTTACTAATTTCTTCAAGAAGTTTTCTTATTCACTGAGTCCAGGTAAGTGGTATTAGAAGATACGATTTGGTACAACCTTTTAGTTTTATTACCTAATTTAAAAATAAACGCAGGCGTGACATGAATTAACTATATAATTATATACCTACGTAAAGTTTTCACACACTAGTTTTACGCGGGCGTAGCAATTTAATATATTTAATTAAATTCATTGAACCTTTAAGGCCTGACCACAAAAACTTAAGACACTTGTGCAACGTGTGTCTAATGTCAATCTTACGTCAAACTCCGTTTATTAATGTCATGTTTAAAATGTGTTTAGGCTAAACAACTGTTTAACGCGGTTTTGTGGTAATAAGGTTAACGTTTAACAAAATAATTAGCTTGGTATAACTGTATCCAATTTCATAAGCGAGCATTTAAAAGGCTTTCCTGACACAAATTCAGTTAAAGTTGCGTTGTCATGTTGAGTTTCCAACGAATAAAAACATTGTTTTTCCAAAATGTTTAAATTTTTATACTGGCCTTGATATCAAAGTTTTTTCTAAATAAAAATAGGTATATGAAAAGGTTTACTAATGATAAGTATAAAATATATTATCATAATTTACATTGGCATATAAATTAAGCATACTTAATGATCATTACGATCATTAGACATGGTAAATGTTTTGCCATGTTTATTACCATAAATACTATTGGCCTATGACTTTAGCGGGTGCGCAGTCTTAGAGGTTAATAATGAAGCATAATGATAGAAACACATAATGATATTATTATCATAATGTTCTTTGGAATAAAAATAATAAACCCTTATATAATTCATTTTAAAAAAAACATGGTTGCGGTTAAGGGGCACCCCCGCCGCACCTAAACCTAATCCAATAGAGTAATTCCCAAATTATAATAAATAATGCTTTTATTTTTGGCTCATGATTTAATAAAATCATTTAAGTATATTATGCCTTAAAATGAATGCAATTCCAAATTATGCCAAAACAAATTAGACCAAATGACGGTTATGCGAAACCTTAGCACTATGCTAGAGTATTATTATGCTAATAAAAGTTATGCGAAAATTACGCCAAACAATAAAATGCCTTAAAGTTTTATGCCAAGAGGGGGATTCCCATGAAAAGTGTTACATGAAACAGTTTTTCCACTCGTAACATACGTTGTGACTTAAAGTAGAATAATTATAGCACCGGTGGAACTTGCACCGTGAAAATACTCTTCAGCAACTGTGTAGCCACGTTGGATGCTACTTCGAATATTTTTAATACCTCGCTTTCATAAAAAATGGCCAAGTGCGAGTCGGACTCGCACAGGAAGAGTTCCGTACCATCTTACAATATCTAGAAGAAAACGCCGAAAAAAACTTTTATTGTAAACCCTCTTGTATTTTTTATTATTTTTATTTGTTGTTATAGCGGCAATAGAAATAAGTACAGAATCTGTGAAAATTTCAATTGTCTACCTATTAAGGTTCATGAGATACAGCCCACTGACAAACAGACGGACACCGAAGGCTTATTAATAGGATTCCGTTTAGCACCCTTCGCGTACAGAACTGTAAAAATGAAGTTGATTTTTATTTTTCTCTAACATGAAGATAATGAATGAATTTGGGTTACCTACAATAAGGAAGCACAAAGGGGCGATAAAGGGTACTTGTCGTACACACGGCTACACATCGAGCTATACATTTCCAGTCTATGCTGATCTCGCATTGTATAAGATTTCCGTACAATGCGCAGTCAGCTTATACCGGAAATGTATAGCTTGATGTGTAGCCGTGTGTACATAGATATTATATTACTATAGAAAAAGCTTTCTAAAGTGTCGACTTGGCAACTATTGTTGGCTTGCAAAGAAATTAATCTTGGCCAGAGCTGAAGTGGACTTGACATAATTATGGACTGAAATTAAAAAGTTACAAACATAACAAAAAATCCACACAGAAACGCCGCTGACTTTCCTAGTATTCTCTTCAATTAATTTCGTATTTTATTTTGGTCTAGTTTTTCCCGGAATAGTGCCAAAGCTGTTAAGTTAAGCTTCTTAAATAATTCATTCTCTTTGACTTTTCCGAATCCTCCATTTTCAAGCTCACATCAAACGAAAAACCGTGAGATTTCCTTGAAAGCCAAATTGCTATATCTACGTACGCTAAAAGATTAGTTTTCCTGCGCGGGTTTTCATGCGAAAAACTGTTAACATGTTTTTAAGAAACAATAAAGATGGTTATTTATGAAGTTTATGTACAGTCAACTAAACACATAAGTATGCAGGCTGCCAGGTACCTTTCAACGCATGTTATTTGTGTGTGCTGGGTAGTAATCTTTTTGACGCCACACATCTAAATGTATTTTATGTAAAACATTTTATACGCACGATTTATAATTATCAAGCTAAGTAGGTAAAGCTTGTCCACACTGAAATGACGCTCCCTACTACTGCATTTTACGCACACGGTAATGTAGTAATGCGGTACTGGGACGTGTCATTTCAGAGTCAGCTATACTATCAATTACAATTGTCAATGTTTACGTGATTAATTGAAATGTCTCGCTGATGGTGGCGCGTGTGTTGGATCATTTAGCTCCCTTCAAAATGGTTGAGCTGAATGGTGCTGATCCATGCGTCATGTTCGTGAACGGGCGCTGTCAGTTGTGACTGGTCATATCTTAGCTGCCATGGCTTATTTTATTTTTGAATTGTTTTATGTAATAATTGCGGACGCTTTTAACGTGCTTTCTACATTGTTCTCACATGTATAATTTCAACATGAATCATCATCATCTGCCTAGCCTTTTCCCAACTATGTTGGGGTCGGCTTCCAGTCTAACCGGATGCAGCTGAATACCAGTATTTTACATGGAGCGACTGCCTATCTGACCTCCACAACCCAGTAACTGGGTAATACGATACCCCTTGGCAAGACTGGTTGTCAGACTTTCGGGCTTCTGACGACCCGTAACGACTGTCAAAGATCCACAAATGACAGCCGGGACCAACGGTTTAACGTGCTTTCCGAGGCACGGAGGAATCTCGATATGTAAAGATGGTCACCCATCCACGGACCAACCCCGGCAAGCGTAGCTTAACCTGATGTATCGACCCGTGCTACTGTTATTACTTAGCCACGAGCTCCTCCTCAGTATAATTTCAACATGAATGATGTAACCCATATATTGTAACAATATTTTGATTTAAAAGAGTGTCCGTGGAGTTTCTTGCCCGTTCTTCTCCATAGGTACCTACTACGCTTTGGAATGGGCAACTAGCTTCATATTTCTGACTGACCGACTCCTTGACAATTCAAAAGTGCCTGTAAATGGTTTAATTGAAATAAATGCATTGAGTTTGAGTTTGAATTTGAATTATTACACATTGATGCGCAAAATGATTGTTTACAAAGTGCAATTCAAGCTATTGACAATATTACTTAAATTGCAATTGATCGTTTCGGTTTTAAATGTTAATTTATTGACAGTAACTGCCTACATGCCAACCTCTTTTCTCTATTGTACATTCATTACTTAATACGTGCGTTAGCCGTATCTAACTGCATAATAGTTGGCGGTAAATCACCATCGTTTGTTAGTCTGTCACATTAGTAACCATCCTGGACTAAATCAGTCCTTGTACTCATTACCCGACTACATTTACTGTTGTATTACCGATCATAACTTGAAAGACTTGGCCATGTTACGTGAATCTGTTTAATGTGGGTCTTGAAAAACCGGAGTGGCAATTGTTTTTGGCAGCGACATGACGTGATTTGACGAAGTAAATATACCAGTGTATTTATTTAATACTGGCTTGTTTAACAGAAAATAATATATTCTATGACACTCGGAAATACTTTAGCTTCCCATTAGTGAAAGAATTTTCATAGTCGGATCATAGTTCCGAAGTTTACCCCCCAACATACAAACTACAAAAAACCGTGGCAGTGAGAGCAGTGCAGTGGTGGCCCAGTGTTAACGGCCGCAACTTACGAGCTGTAGATTGTAGGTTCGTACCTAGACAGGCGCTTTACTTTGTGTAAATTATTTTATCACGACTGCTCTCAAAACGGTGAAGGAAAACATCGTAAAGAAACCGGCATGTCCTAGAACCAAAAACTCTCTCACCGAGAGGAGGCCTGTGTCCCAGCAGTGGGAACATTATAGGCTAATTATGCTATGCTTATACAAACAAATACACACATACCTCTTTATAATCTCCCTCTAACTCTCTATCTCTTTATTTTCTTTTCGCTTTTTTTTTGTAGATGATTGGTCCATCAATTCAGTTTATTTTAACAAACCCATTGTCTCACTATGTAATTTTATTTGTAACATCAAAACAATGTCTGTTTATTTATATCATTCGATTATTCTTTAGCATGCACCAAAAAATACTGTGCAGTGAAACTTTTTTCTTCCGAGTTCTGAGACCAAGTTTGGTGACCAACCAGCTTTTGTTTTTTACTAATTCAACCCAAGTAATAAGAACTAAAGATAGGAGTTAAATTCAGTTTTTAATACCATTAATTTGTTCTTGTGCCTTCTTTCAGAAATACCGTGAAAAAGTAAAAGTTGTCCCGAACTATAAGGATGGTGGCAGAGATAAAGTGCACAAGTAATTAGGACGAAGACAGTGGCAATTAACTGGCTAATGGTCGTTAGATGTTAAAAAACTGTTCGGAAAAATTCCATCTGATAGTTTGAACGTGATGATTAAATAGTTTTTTGAGGGATGTGTCTGTGATGTGTGTGTACGTATCATAGGAGATTTTGGTAGTAAATTGTAAAAGCGTTTTCGAACATGTTGAGTAACAAATTAACTCTATAAAAAGTACGTTAGTCGGAGATTTGACTTCCCAACTTCGAATCAGTTCCAATCATATAAGCAATGGTGGATTTTAAAAAATCCACAATTGACCTCCTTTGTTCTCAAAATAAAAATAATTAACTACAGTCCTAAGTCGTACTTCTTTTGCTAATTTGTTTTTTTTTGCCCACTTTCGCTTTCCCTATTTTATCACGAAAATCCTATTACAGATCTTTATCAGGTCATGATTGCAAATGATAACATCAGACACGGAAACCCCACGCTCCCAGTTTCTTATGAAAATAAACTGGAATCTTCATTCCCAAGGGATTCATTTGTTCTTGAAATCTGTGGAATTATTGCGCTCTATTTTTATTGTGTTACTAGCTTCGGTCCGCGACTGCGTCATTTCATGTTATTTACTGGGATAAAAAGTATCATAAGTGTTAATCCAGGTTAAAACTATCTGTGTGCCTTTCATCCAAATCCGTTCAGCTTTTTTTGCATGAGTAATAAACATCCAAACTTTCACATTTATAATATTAGTAGGATAGGATTTTGAATAATTAATTTTGCTAACAATTCGGCATTTAATTCGTACTTCATCACGTTTTGTGTTAACAACAATTTAATTCAAACATCGTTTATCATTTCTCATCTCTTGATTCTAATTTCCTGACAATGATTGAGCGAAATGTATTCTTATAATTCTCCTTCGAATTTCAGTCGCTTTAGATTTGAATTTGATTTGGAATTCATGATAATACAGTAATTCTTTATTGTATTAATAATAATACCGAGATTTTAATAACTCTGATAAGTCCATTTTCTATCTTTGTAAAGCCATTGTAGTGCATTGGAATATATTGGACTATGCTGTTTGAGTTGAAATAATTTTGAATGATTCTCTATCGATTGCGAATACACCTACTCCTATGTGAGGTCTGCGTGACTTCGTCCACGTAGCAGCTAGTGATAGCTATAAGTAAATTCACCATGATGTAATGTCAAACGTGTCTACTGTCTTTAATGATGACCTATCAATCTCGCAATTGTGACACCATCGATTTCCATCAATGGATGACGTTATATCGTCTTAAGTTATTCGACGTATTCGTGAGTTTCGACGGTTTTGGAAGCTCTCTTTTGCGATCGAGGGTTATAAAATTTTGATAGCCTTTAAGTCGGATTCCATTGTGTTATAAATAACTTTGGTTCATGACAATTGTTTGGTGTTGTTTAGATTTTCTGTTTGATGAAATCAAGTGTTCTAGGTTTTTTTTAGCATGAATATGATTATCCTTGAGTGTATGAAGTTTTAAGCATCAGTTACACGATACGAATATAATATTAAAGTTTTTCGTATGCAGGTGGCATAATCAGTCTATAACATTCCCGCTACTGGGACACAGACTTCCTCTCGGTGAGATGGAGTGGGCTGTAATGACCGCTATATATCATGCGGGCAGTGGGGGTTTGTAGATGACACGTGTCTTAGAATTTTTGATTCTAGGACATGCCAGATAATCGTCATTATCAAGGGTCTGAATGTGTCCTTATGTGTGTAGAAAATGTGTCTTAATTGTATGTATATAATTATTTCTAACTTTACACAATTCACTTGTTTCAGCAACCTACCGTTCCCGCAACCGTCGTGAGCTAACCCTGGCAGAGATTCCAGAGCCCTTCGATGTCACCGAAGTGGAGAAGTACATTGTTGGCGAGTTCGGCGCACGAGCATGCATTTTCGAGCGTGTCTGTGCCCATTATGCGACAAGAGCGCAAGCGCAGCCTCGCCCGCAGTTTGATTGGCCTGATGTTTTCAGGTAATTATAAAATAACTTAATACCGTGTTAGTAGCACATGGATAGTGGTTAGCTAAGGGTTCCGTACCTACGTTCAAATATCTAGTTTTGCGTACTTTCCAATTCCAGCATATGTTTCTCTTCCTTCATCCCAATTCGAAAACGTTGATCACTTTAAATCTGAATTTTGGTTCTTCAATATTTGAAAAAAATATGATTGGCTAATAATGAAGGTTGGGCTTTTGATTAAAGGGGTATCAAACTAAATAGAAACTGTTTTGACACAAAAGGTAGACACAGATTGCAATTTTCCTATTAATTTTTTTTTGTGTAACGAAAAATTGTGCAAAATATTTTTAACGGCTTCGGCCAATGGAAAAGTGAACGATGTCGTCGTAAATTATAATTTAATACTTGTAAAGGGTACTTGTAGAACAAAACTGCTGCGCACATTAAGTTAAAAAAGTTTGTAAAAAAAAAGAGTTTGGGTTCGATGTTGGAAGAAGTTTTTATTTCCATTTTTAATGTTCATAAGGCGTTCTTTTACTATTTAGTTAGTCGAGTTTTTAATACTTTATTAGATAATGCGTTTTAGTAGGTACCCATATTTTTTTAATGAAAATAAAAATACGATAACATGATGACGTGATTTGTCCAAGAGTGAGACAATAAAAATAATAAAAATGTGTTTAGGATTGCAAAGTTTACCCTACTTCTATACCCCATAGTCTATTGTTATATGAGAGTGGGCAGAAGCATTCTGAGAATTTGGGATTATGGCTATTCCTTTAGAAAAGCCACGGATTCCAGGTTGTTGTGAACTTGAACTAATAGAGATTACCAATCGTTTTCCTAGAGGGGCGACTTTGTGAATTTCAGTTTTCCGTAGTTATCTGTGAGTACGACCTGTGTTTGAAGATCGATAAATTGAATTAGATCGAGTAGAAACTCATACCGAACCCGTATATTATAAAGACAAGATGTTTACAGCCCTGCTATAAATTTCAGATCCTTTATATCTCCAGTCCACCCCTTTAATCTACCCCTTCTTTCAAACGACCTTGACACGTCGGTCCATCGGTCCATCGGTCGCGCAATTTCTATGAATATTTCATAACGCTTGATTCAAATGTTTTCAATGCCACGTCCAATTGTGAGGAACCGGGTCAGTGGTCGGTAGTGTTTCGTATAAGAATGCAGCTAAGTGTGTCCGCTGGCCGCAAGTGGGACATCGATGTAATAGTCGTACGCAACCGCGCGGGTCATCGCCGCTCGCGCAGCCACCCAACCATGAGGACTGTGGGATGTTGCGAAATTTTTTGTTGGGTGTTTCTTGCTGTTAATTTTTTTTGTGCATAGTTATGTCTAATGTGCTTATGAATTTATTTACAATAATTATGAATATAATACAATTACTTTTACTACATACCTAGTCTTGAAAGCATAAATAAATAAATGAATAAATAATACAATGTAATTGCGCAGTCAAATTACAAAACTGCAGTATTTTAGTAGGTAAATAATTTTTTATGTCAAGAATATGTTTATAATAAGTTAATTAATTTTAACAAGAAACCATTCCGTCGTCAGTTAAATGACATCATTATAATTATTAATTAGTGTTAATTCATTATCTAACCATTGAAGGTTTTAAAGGCTTATTTTGTCAGTACTATGACTAAGTACTAGGTCATGGTGATGAGTACATAATTATTTTCTACAAGTCTATGGGTCATTTCAAATAACGATAATGTATTCTCTACATATTATAAATTAAAGTCGCTTTTCGTGTTTGTCTGTATGTCCGCGTTGTTCTTCTAAACCACGCAACAGATTTTGATGAGGTTTGACCTTCGTTTAGAGAATTTATTCCGAAAGGTTTATGTGTATATTACGTTAATATTATAGTTACACTAGTGGACCCAGCAGACGTTGTCCTGCCCTAACAACGCCACCTACTGGGTTCAATTGTATTTTCAAACCATTGAGGGATCCACTCAAATATACACACAACATTTCATACAAATCGGTCCAGCCGTTTAGGAGCAGTTAGGTGACCAACACACGTACAGAAGAATTATATATTTATAAAGATATAACTATAGAAATCGCGATGTTTTGTCAAGTCGTAAAAACCGTGCGAAGCAGAAGCGGGTCTCTAGTTATGATAAAAAAGCTTGCTAAGTCACCTACTGTTATTAAAATATAATAAATACCTACCTACTTCAAAATGCGTTTCTATTTTATTTATGATCATTATAGCCATCTTAAACCTATCAAGTGTCAATTCTCCTCATCGTTTATTCATTTTCTAAACAAAAAACTAAGCGAAGGCTAAGCAGACGAGTAGATTATCTTTCTGTATGGAGGACTAGCGTCTACTTTACGTTCGACGTCCGAGGTGAGCCGCTATTATGCAACACCGCAAAACACTTTCACTGCTCCAAGTCTTCAAACAAAAACACACCTTAACACCAGGAAATAGAACTCAATAAAACATCACTTGACAATATTTCCCTGCATCTTAGATTACATTGAAATATCACACTTAGACTTTTCATCTTGAGACTGAAATTATACTGTCTTTTTACTGTTGTACGGCAATCGTCAGTTTGTGGTTAACGGAGATTGTTGCTGAGATGCAGTTCCGTACAATGTCATCATTCGAGATATAATAACTGTTATTTATTGGAAACACTTACAGTTTCTTTTTGTTTGTATAGGCTGATGAATTTGAGATGTGAAAGCGATCACATTAAAAACAAATATCCTATTGCTTCGTGATAATAATTAACCTAATTACCACAAAACCGTGTTTATCAGTTGTTTAGCCTAAACACCTTTTAAACATGACATTTCTGTATGGAGTTTGACATTAAACATGCGTTGAACAAGTGTCTAAGTTTTTGTGGTAAAGCCCTAAATGTTTACAATTCGTCCACATGGATGTTTGCCGGCCAAGTGTCCATCTTCTTTCGTAATGCCATCATAACCGTTTCGTAGAACACTCTTAGATAACGTTTCGATGGTAGTTTTACTATATATAGCATATACGTTTAATATAAGTACCTACTTTGCTGATTATCGGCTCGCCCCCTATTACATGGGACTTAGACAAACATAACTGGTGAAATGTGGGTGTAATAATGTGCATCGCTGCCTTACCCTTCGGGGAAAAACAGCCGTGTCGTTATGTTAAGTGAGTTTACTGATCATATTTTTAAAAGAGTAAATTAAATGGAAATCGAATCCAGAGTGATTTCAAGAAAAAGTATGCCATTTAAATACGACTAAAGTCTTAGGACTTGTCTATGACTATTTAGCATAGTAATTTGCCAAGGACGATTTTATAAAAGTTTCCTTTGACAAATTAGAACCTTAGGAATAATAAAAAAAGAAATCTGGAATATATAGTATTTTATTTTACTTTTGATAAAAAGGCGATTGCGAGTCAAAGAAAACTTTCAGAAAGATATTACCTTTGAACGAAGAATTTTAGATTCTACGAACGTGGAATCGAATATTCATCAGTCGTTACAGGTCGTCTGAAGCCTGAAAGTCTGGCAACTAGTCTTACCAAGGGGTATTGTGTTACCCAATAACTGGGTTGCGGAGGTCAGATAGGCAGTCGCTTCATGTAAAATACTGGTATTTAGCTGCATCCGGTTAGACTGGAAGCCGATCCCAATATATTTGGGAATAGGCTAGGCAGATTGATTTTGAACGTAGAATCTAATATTACCTAACTATTGGTAACATAGTAAACTTTTCTACCAGTTTCAAAATAAAAGCGCTGAGTTTTCAGCTGAAACCTTTGTACGGTTTTCAGAGGAAAAGCCGAGGTAGTGTAACTTTTAAAATAAACTCGTAGTTCTGTATGAAGTTAATCACTTAGTTGATGCCTGCAAGGGTTTTAACTGGCGAAGTAGCGACGAAGTGCAAATGTGTGTCAGTGCTTGTTTATATCCGACGTCTAGTTTGAATGTGGTTTTCATTTTCAAAGGAAGATTTTTCTTGTTTTCAGTTCATACTAAAAATAGGTGTATATCGTAATAGTATTATTTACTTTAGAGTTTAGATTCGGAATTCTGATTAGGTAAAATCAAAATATTTTATTTCACATAAACCTACATGAGCCCTTATGAAACGTCAGAAGCTAGGTGTACGGTTCCAATTGGTCGTTTCAACAAGTACCAGGTACTTAACAAAAAAGAAGATGTTCAACAAATGTACCAAGTAAGATAGTGCCATCCACGAAGACGCGCGCCGCTCCGCGATTCCTGTACAGAGGGCCTAGACAAGTGACAATCGTTTCGAAAGCGTTTCGGATTTCTACAACGCTTTCAACAGGACTGACATAAGCTTTTTGATAGCTTATGTCAGTCTTACACATTTTTGCCTTTTCCATCATCGTTATCGCTGATAGAATGTCACTTTGTCTAGGTCCTCTGTAAGTTTTACTCTAGTACGGAGCGGAGCGGAGTGGGGCGCGTCTTCGTGGATGGCACTATTTCTATGCCTAAAAATGATATTGAAACGGGATGTAAGCTTTGCCTCCGTATGGTAAAGTAGTATATCCTGAATATTTGGATAATTTATTAAATAGTTGGCTGGCTCGTTTCTCATGTGGTTGTAAGCGTTACTGATGAGCATAAGGTCATGGAAAGTGTGGGGGCATATTCATAAGAAAATATTCTCAGTTGCCCCTCGACGTTTGGAATTAAACCCGGTTTATGATAATATTTTTGGCAAAGCCTATATCCAGCAGTGGATGAATCTACCCGTCTATAATGATAATGAGGTGTAAAAATAGCTTTATACCGCGAAATTTCGCGGATTTACGTAATATTTTTAGTTCACATGCTTTAAGGCACCTCTTTAGGTCATGAGCCATCCGAATATCTAAAAAATATTAAGTGGGCCTTAAGGGGGAGCGTGAAAGGAGGCGTGTAAATTGATTCACTCTTACAATGTCTTACCATAATTTTTTCACAAGTGTCTTCTTTTTTCCAGCCAATACAAGCGGTCCCCAGACCAGGCCAAAGAGTTCTACCTACTGAGTGTGTTCCTGGGCGACATCGTGGGCTCACCACAGCTTTGTCACCAACTCGGCAAGCGCAGGAGTTGTGACAGTCAGCAGTATGCGGTAGCGTAAAAGAATTATAGTTAGGGCTCCAATGATAAAGAAAACCTGATAAAAATGTAGGTTTCCTGTGAATTGTTCGTTCATATTTTTGATAAGGAAAACCTTTTAACTTTCTACTTAATTAAGCAGTTATTACAATATAATTTCAAAAAAAATAAGAACCTATCTAAAATTAAATCGCCGTTTTTTTTTATTTTTGAATTAATTTGTTAATATCAAAAGAAATAGTTTTTCATAACAGACATTCTAGGAATTTTTAAACTAAGAGTTTGAGGGCTTTCGGATTACAGGCTGACTATTATCGTAAAAAATACCTTCTGACTTCACTTATAAATACCAAGACCATAAGATCCTAAATTACTGGAGCTCTTCTTTATGACAATCTAATAATAGTTAGCCAATTTAATTTAATTACGTATTAAAGTAAGTACTTTCAGTGGGTTCGATTCCCTATGTCGGGCAAATGTGTAATTATATTTTCAAGTAAAAATTCATAGTAGTCTTAAAAGAAACGATTGATTCTCACATTCGATTGTTATATTTTGTTACTATAATATTATCATAATTAAAAGTTTATATTTAAATGTTTTACGCAGATATCCCCTTAAATGTGTTCACATAAATATAAATGTGTAAAAGTTACCATTTAATAGTGTTTATTAAGATTTAATAAGTTGAAGAAATACTTAGACAACAACAAATTATTATAATAAAATAAAATACCACATCAATATATCGTGATTATAATTAAGTTACATAAAACATTACTTTGTTTTTTTTTTATTTTTATTCTTAGGATAAAAGTAGTTATCTTTAACAGTAAAGTTAAGTTAAACGCGCGCATTAAAGTTACCTATTTCGTGATATAGTATCGAAACTAAATATCTAGGTATATAGCTTTTGTTCACTTCATAAATGTCTTCATCATATTTTGCATAATATAATATTATTATTTTAAATTAAATAATATTATTATTTTACTTTTCATAACTACAATAAGTATGAACCTAATATTTCTTATTGTATAGTCCGCGCGATTGCTAGTCACCGCCTGAGCTATGAGCGGTGAGAGGGGGGAGGTAGATAAAGGCCAAGCCAACTCAGACTGGCAATTTGTCAGTGGCGCCCTCCCCCGTCTCACCGCTCACATACCTCAGGCAATGACTAGCAGTCGCGCGCGGACTATACAATAAGAATTATTAGGTTCATACTTACTACTTACTATACCTAATACTTACATAAATGGCCAGAGAAATTAATTATAAAACAAATTGACACTCTACACCAATTTGCCGTGTTATTTACTATTATTGATCGAAGGTTATAAGTAATTTAAACAATTGTCTCAAAATGGCAGTTGTGATTTGAATATAACGACGATTTATCGGTTGTCAATTTGCTACACATTAAATTTCCCTGGCTTTACCTAATATCTTTTATTGTATTTTATTACAGAAGTGATTTTGTCTAGAATCCTAGATTACCTTCTTAATTATTATTGAATCCAGTTCTAAGTAGTAGTATAAGTAAGTAATGTAATAGTGTGGATCTATAATAACCAAAAATGTTTATAGGGGCTAATAATATTATTATCATAATGTCTGTATGTAATATAAGACAACGCAAATAAAACATAAAAATAATGTTTTGCAAATTCACTAACATTAATACATAACTGTTATTATTCTTCGTGAATTTTATATCAAGAATACTTATTTTACATAACATGACATAAATAATGCTGGTTAATGCCTGTTACTTAGTTAATTAAATAGATTAATAATAAGACTTCAAAACCGTGAATTCTTCCATTTAGTTGCCACAGGATAATGTGCAATGAAACAATGAATTTGTCTATCTCTGTAATAGTTTTTGATATCTCTGTAAAGGCTTCCGCAGACAGGCGCGACGCAACGGTGCGACGCGATTTTGTTAGAACAATTTTCCATGAAGATTTGATAAAAATTCTACAGAGTCGCGTCGCGTCTGCGGGATCCTTAATGCTTTATTTTATATTTTTATTGATAGATTTTATCGGTGTGTGTTTGTAAAGTGTTAATTTTTTTTTTCTTTGAGGAAATGTATAATTACTTGTACGGTCAGCATGTTCAGCAACAGAAGTAGATTAACACTGTAACTTTTACAAATAGACCCAAACTGTTAGCTATAGGTATTAGTTATCAGTATTTTATGTAATAACTAAAAGTTTGCAGTCATTTGCCAAAGTTGCAGCATTTAGTCATTTTGGCTGTCATTCTGTGGATCTTTGACAGTCGTTATCGTCAGGAACCGAAACTTTGACAACCAGTCTTACCAAGGGGTATTGTATTACCCAGTTACTGGGTTTTGGAGGTCAGTTAGGCAGTCGCTCCAAGTAAAATACTGGTATTCAGCTGCATTCAGTTAGACTGGAAGCCGACCCCAACATAGTTGGGAAAAGGCTAAGCAGATTGATTTTAAAAGTTTGCAGTTTCGGAATTAAACATTTGTACCAATTTTTGAAGTGAAAAGTTCTTTAGCGCTCTTTCTGAACAATGAACTGAATCGATGAATCGGGCATACTCGGCTCCAGTCGTTTTCACTTCTATATCTCGTGGTTATAAACACATAGGTACCCTTTTTTTTCGTAACGTTTTCTCTCACCGATGTGTTAATCGACTATCGTTACTGACCGTACCTACTGCTGATTTAAATGTTACCTTGAACAACTCATATTCTTCTAAATAATAATTAAGCTACTGTAGGTATGTACCTAGCTTAAGCAACAACAATATTTTTGTAAGAAAGTAGAACTAGTCAAAATAAATAATAAAAAAAACGTATTGTCCATTATTTATCAATCATAAACAACCCTTTTTACGACTCTCAGAAGTTTCCTTTTAGAATAATGTGATTTATTTTGAATACTATTAGACTTGGTAAGGGTTAAAGACAGCCCTTTCTCAAAGAAAGATCAAGCTATAAGTCTACATTGACCCTTAACCCTTGATTTGTTGCCATTCTTATAGTTCAAGAGTTCATAGATCCAAAAAGGTCTGAGCGAAACTACGTTTCATTTGTTAAAAAACTTTTTTGGTGTTCAAAGAAAACCACGTTTTAATTTGTAATCTTTTAGGAAATTGCTTTTTAAAGGTAAAGGCAGCCAACTATGTGGAAATAGTTTCAGTTAAAAAAACTATTAAAATAAAGCTCTTTGACCCAGCCAAATTCTGGGAAGCCGTTCTGCAAGTAATTCAGGGAATACCGTCGAATGACGTCACTGAGCCGTACTTGGGTATTTTGGTGGGGTTCACATGTGTCTTCGAATTTTTAGTTCTAGGAGATGCCGGTTTCCTGATGACGTAAGAAGTGGTATTCAGTAAGGTAATTCCCCCGTCACTTCGACGCTCACTTCGCACTCGAACCCGAACACATTTTCAACCTTATGCGAAGTGAGAGTGAATAGCGATGCGAGATGCGAGTTGTTGTTTGAATTTTACAGAAACGACGTACAGGATATAAAATTCCACAATTGAATTTGTCCAGTCCCTTTTGACATCAAAAAAGGTCAATTGTTTCCAAGTAGGCAGGTACTCTGAAGTATCGAAGGGGACCACCGAGCACATGTATCTGGGTATAAAATTTGAAAATGTACCGGAAAGAGCGGTTCATTTCCGCAGACCCAACATGGCCGTCCATCCGGCTGGACATTGCGTTAATCATGCGGTTATGTTTTATTATTTTTACGGTAGAATACCACAAGTACTTACTAACTTTACTAGCTGCGCCCCGAGGTTTCACCCGCGTAAGTCTTGATCCCGTTTGAATACCGGGATAAAAAGTATCCTATGTGATAATCCAGGTTATAAACTATCTGTTTGCCAAATTTCATCTAAATCCATTCAGCCGTTTTTGCGTGATTGAGTAACAAACATCCAAACACACAAACTTTCACATTTATAATTAGGACTAGAAGACTTTACGTCGCAATATAAGGAATAGGGACAAGAATAAGAGACAAATTACAGTAATTAATAGTTATCTGCTTTTAAATTGACAACTCATTGTCTATATAGGGTCTAAATCATCAGGGATTTAGGGACAGGGTCAATCTCATTGTCTATGAGAGTGAGGGAAGAGCGAATGCACCTGCGTCTGCGTACACACTTGTGCACTATAATATCTCGAGCGCCTAAGGCTAGTCTCTGTTAAGATTGGTTGGAGGACTATTAGGGTCAAAATAAATTAGCCAGCAAAACTCCGCAGGCGTGATGGGTATCGATCTCGGAACACGTCAAAATAAACATAAAAATAAAAAACCGGCCATGTGCATATCGAACCATGCAAAATGAAGCTTTGATGATTTCTTAAAAAGATTTGTTGATTTCTTTCTTTCAACCCTGAAAAGATTTGATGATTTCTTTTTAGGGGTCAATGACTTTTATTTTTATTTTGACGTGTATTGATACTTGAAATGTTAGTTGATAAAATCTGTTTATCGTGTTGAGATAATTATGTCTGCGGAGTTTCGCTAACTTTATTAATTTAACTTGACCTTGTTTAATAGAATCATTACTTTTATTCTTTGACAGTTGTATGAAATGGCTATAACACGGCAAATTGACGTAGTGTGTCAATTTGATAAAAAATTAATTTCCTTGACTGTACCTACTATTACCTAATGTGTCGTCCGTCAATTGAAGTGGGCTACGGAACATGGGGTTCTGGGTTACAACTTACATTCCCAGATTGAGCAACTGTTATTGGTCCGAGTACGAAGTTCTAACTCGGGACAAAGCAACCTTACAAAAGTAGGTATTTACCTAACCATTAAACAGAATACTCGGATATAATTCTGCAAATGGCGTTAAGTCTGCGAGGCTGAATGAGTGGGTGGGTCACACCTATAGGATGCATCCAGGCAGATGGGCCAGGATTGTCACACAGTGGGTGCCTGAAGACGGCCAGCGTCACCGAGTTATTCCTAAGAAACGCTGCCGCGCTGGCATGGCGTGACGAAATGGACTCGTTCCTTACCGATTGGACGCAGAAGGCACAGCATAAAGAAAATTGTAAAAATAAGATCTTTGTCCCAGCAGTGGGACAACACACGTCAATTGAAAAAAAAAAAAAAAAACTGTAGAAATACTTTCTGTTGCTGGGATTCGATTCTAGTGCCATCTCGCGACAGTGTGGCGAAATAGACTGCGTTTCACTTGGAGAGAAAGTGTACTTACTTAACATGTAGCATCGCATCGCTGTTGAAATTAGATTTCGTATCATCCGCAAGGTGGCGCTGTTTTCGTACCACTTTCAGTTCCTATTTGGTTACATAAAACTCCGCTAGAGGGCGTTAGTAAGATATCATATCGTTCTCTACATTCACGGTTACTAAAGTTAAGGAGATAAGTTGGAACTACTAGAACTTGGACGAATATTCGTTTACTAAGGATTATTTTCGTTCATCAGTAACCTAAACTAGCTATTGGCCGACAGTATTATCAGGGCATCTATTTGCAGGAGGTAAGTGCCTTAATGATGCGCTAAGGTAGCCCGCGAAATTCAAATTTTCTTACGTTTTTTGCAATTTGCAGGTCAATATCAGGTTGTATGGTAATCTAAATATGATTTGCGCCCGTAACAAATATGGATTTACAGAATTATAAACATTAGAATCAGCAATATAACTCTCCAAGTTTATGTAAGTGCATTGAATGACTATTTCATGAAATCTTGACATTTGGCACTTTCACGCCAGCCTTAAAATTAGAGATGGTTGGATGCAGTGCTTTAAAAAATTACCAACGCAACGTTAACCGACTGCACGTCAACTGCATCATACGTACATTACGTCTTTACCAACAATTCGATTCTAGATTAATTGAGCAGTGGGTTGGCAGTTTCAATGCAGGCAGGTATGTCAACTGCATATCGACTACATCCAAGCTGCCATTTTGAACTTCGAAACTGCCGTCATACGGTGAAAGGCCGTAACTACTCCAAAGTTAATTTTAAGTACTTAAATGACAGTTTTATTTGAAGTCATATTTCAATAGTCTTAACTTTATTATGTAAGTATCTGCGGCAACGATTTATGTACAGCTTTATCACCTAGACGGAAAGATAGAGAGTTACACAAATATGTTTTTTTTTTTTTTTTTTTTAATTTCTTTCTAATCCACTACAATGTCTTTTGGCCCGCGCGCGGCCCGTCTGCTAGCTTCTTTCATCATATTGCAGTTTTATAGTTTAGGCACCTATATGATGCAATGCAAATATATTTCCTGATACCCATAAACTGCCTATTTAATAGTTATAGAGAAATGCGTGACCTAGCTATAATGAGGTAAAATTAAGTCAATTTTATGCAACCACCTTGACATCTGAACATCAAGTTATATTCTGATCATAAAAGCTTACGAAAGTGGACATGAAACCTTATTTACATAGTGACATAATGAGTTACTGAATAACGACTATCACGTTACCATTATCAACAAACAATTAAATGCTAATATTTTTGTTTTTATAATCGACTTTAAAGATTTTGTTTTAATACCTATTTTGTTTTAATTATATACGCTGGACTGCCTCGTTGGTCTAGTAATCGTAAGCGCTACGGCTGACCATAAGGTCTTCTTTTTTTTTTTTGGTTAGTCATCAAATGTCTTCTCCCACTCTAGGCGGAGCGGGAGGGCGTGTCAGACTTTTACTGACTGAAACCAACCCGTGTTCCTTCAGTTGCCTGTTGCCAAGGTCCCGGTATTCCTTTCGGACTTTCGCGCAACCCTGGCATGCATTGGTCCTAGCGGACCCCGTCTATTGTTCTGACATCTCTTTGAGGCGCGTGTGGAACACAACGCACCGTCGACCCGGGCCTGGTCCTTACGTAGGTGCGGGCCTGCGGACCGCAAGCAATGGATAGCTCGCCGTCCGCAGGCCCGCACCTGCATTGGCCGGAAATCCGCCTGGGATTCCCAACGGACCATAAGGTCCTGGGTTCTATTCCCAGGTCAGTCAGTGTTATTCGACTCGCCCCTATTGACATGGGACTAAAACGTAAGTGTCGAATGGGTGTACCTCTGCCTAACACTTCGAGGATTATGTTATGTACGTCATGTTATATTCACTTCCAAAATATTGCAGAATACGTTTATTATTTCGTAAAAAGTGGTTATTTCTTGTAATATTCCCCCTTTGACAGGCTACTGATTTATATTCGGTAACCACGATTTAAAAAAAAGGACGCGATATATATTTGGAGACAAGGGGTCCTTCCTATGGAATCCCATCCGTACAGTAAATCAAATGAAGCAATTTACAGCTGCTAGGTCGCGAAATTAGATCTGCCCTCGAGACATTCTATAGAATTGGCAATTTTTTCACGAAAAAGTATCTACGATTTGTTAAAATTGTATTGGGATCTCTTGTTCTTGTATGGACTTTTTACAGACTTTTACACAAATTTTTTGGGTGTAATTTAGAATAATTATAAGTACTTATATCTAACAAAGATCTACGCTTTTTCTGTTGAAAATACAGCGCCAATCACTACATAATTATTATAAAACAAAGGACTCCGCCGCGTCTGTCTGTCTGTTCGCGATTAACTCAAAAACCGATTTTTATCCTGTTTTTACCAATGGATAAAGTGTTTCTCGAGGAAGGTTTTAGTATATAATAACCGACATCCATGCTTGCGAAGCCGCGGGCATCAGCTAGTGAATAATAATATCCTAACTAATATTATAAATGCGAAAGTGAGTTTGTTTGTTACGCTTTCACGCTAAAACGACTGAACGGATTTGAATGAAATTTGGCACAGGGTTAGACCATGAACCGGAATAGGACATAGGATACTTTTTGTCCCGATATTCCGACGGGATCGAGACTTACGTGGGTGAAACCGCGGGGCGCAGCTAGTACTATAACAAATTGTCCCACTGCTGGGCATAGGTCTCTTCTCATACAGAGAAGGCACAAGCATGACCACGCTTGCTCAATACGGGTTGGCGATTTCAGACCAGAGGCCCTAGACAAAGTGACATTCTACCAGCGATAACGATGATGCAAACGGCAAAAATCTATAGGACTGACATAAGCTATCGAAAAGCTTATGTCAATCCTGTTGAAAGTCGTTGTAGAAGTACGAAACGCTTTCGAAGCGAGTGTCACTTGTCTAGGCCCTCAGGTTTCCGCTCGGTGATATTCCTTTACCGATGTCAGCACGCGTAGCATGATCACCGTAGAAAAGGGTTTTCTCGACGGAAGAGTAGACAAAATGACAGCTAAACAATCACAATACATAATTATGTCATTTTGTCTATTCTTCCGTCGACAAAACCCATTTCTACGGTGGTCATGCTACGCGTGCAGATTACTGACATCGATCCCAGATCAGCGGTCGGTTGTCTCGGACGTTAGTCCAATTTAAGCTCAGAGAGTACCTACATATGAATTGAAAAAGTCACATTGGTACTTCCCCGAGTTTGAACCATTTAGCTAATTCGTTTTGTTTTTGTATGCAAGTCCAATTTGACAATTTGAATAAGATGTTAACAAAAATAAAAGATGATCCGTAGATGGGTGAACATCTTTATATACCGAGACTCCTCCATGCCTCGGAAAGCACGTTAAGCCGTTGGTCCCGGCTGTCATTGGTGTATCTTTGACAGTTGTTATGGGTAGACAGAAAGCCCGAAATTCTGACAACCAGTCTTACCAAAGGGGTATCGTGTTACCCAGTGACTGGGTTGTGGAGGTCAGATAAGCTATCGCTCCATACAAAATGGAGGTATTCAGCTGCATCTGGTTAGACTGGAAGCCGAACACAACAGAGTTGGGAAAAGGCTAGCTAGGCAGATGATGGTCTTAGCTGTCGTATTAGGGTAAACCCTGTAATGTTAGCATAAGCTGTTATAAATAAATAAATAAATGAATAGGACATCTATATAAACAAGGCCTAGCCTACCTAACCTACGTCAATAGACGATGAGGTGTGTCAACCAAATAATTATTATGTTAAATATATGTGTGGAGGTATTTAAATAAATATAAAAATAAACTAAATTATATAGACAGACGTCACGATTTGGTAACAACACTACCAACTTAGATCGCGGAATAGTAAAACCATCAATAAATTAGAGATGTTACGAGTGTTTCATAACTACAACGATTTTGAAATGACTCCGTATGAAATTATGTTTTAGGCAGATGATGATGAAATTATGTTTTAGATATTTATTAGTATATGAAACTATTGCTGACTTACGTAGGTTTGACAATTATTTATGTACTTGAAGGTACTTATGATTGGTTATTGTATTAAGCTCTTTGAACACGGCACGGTATTTTACAGTACGGCGTATAAACCGCGCCGTAGGAAAAACGTGTCCGTCAAAAAGCTTCCATAGTGATCCATTCATACAACACTGACGACCATGCCTACACACGGCGAATAAACTGTAGTTTTCCACGGCATAAAAACCGTGTGTGTACTGTGTACAAAAGGCTTTATTGCCTTAGACAATAAAGTCGACAATCTACTGCTGCGTTGGATGTGTTGAGAGAGGATTGCCATGTTCGCTGCGCTGTTCATTTGTTTAACGGTTACGAATTCTTGTGTAGAGTCCACGCCACCACTGAAGTACGGCGGAAAATTGTGGAACTACATTAAAAAAAATGCTATTTGATGCAATGACGTAGACACTAGCGCCGCGTCGCGTTTATCGTATTTGAGTGGTAGCGCGGACTTTATCGTGGCTGAGGGTCAGTCGAAGATCCCGCTAAAATATACAAAGCGAAGCTAACACGTGCGTATCTTAGCCGTGGGCTGCTGTGGAGTGGCTAACAAAACATAATAAAGAACATGTCAATTTCTACATTAGTGTGTAAACATTGGGCATACACACAAAGTAATATTATCGACATAGTTTTTGTCGTTCCCTCATTTTACGTTTATGTTATGTTATTACACGATCAATCATAATCTTAATCACTTTTAAGGATATTAGTAATTCATTACTTCATATGTTCGAAGAAAAATTCTGCTCAATAACGTAAAGAATGTTATTGAACTGTCAAAATGAAACAGATATTATGGAGTTTGAAATTTGCAACTGTCAAATTAGTATATGAGATTTAAAAAACAGACTTTAGTTAACTTAGACGTACTGTTCTTTTCATCTTTGATTTTATTTGACCTTTTCTTTAAGGTAAATCCCAAAAATTGAACGCATTTTTTTCTGATCTAAGTTTCCAATTGAGAATAACTTGTCAAGTGTCATAAATATTTTAATTGTGTAGCGCAACTTAAATGAACTTGGATAAATAAATTGCTATGCACTAAAACTTAACTTAAACTTATTAATTATTTTAGTTTTATTAGTTTACAAAAGTTTAAACGATCCATGAAAATTTTAAAGTTTTTGAATTAAGGATTTACTTATTGGTATTTTTATTGAATCTTATAATATTTTTATTGAAATGTAAAAAATAGGCAATTTGAATTTCTTCACCAATAGTATAATAGATTTGATATTTAAATAAGATCTTTGACACCACTGCCTAACCCTTCATCCTACAGGCGTTATATGTTATGTTATTTTTTGTAAAATACCATGCTTTAGATACTTGCAGTACCACTAACAGTACTAGCAGTGAACAATAGACAAAAAGTTATCCAAAAAAAAAAAATCTTTACCTACTATCCACACAAAAGAAGAGTCAAACAACTAAAAGAAAACAATTTCATTTGGCGTCATAACAAAATTACACGTGCCACAAAAGTTTCTTTCAGAACAATAGCCAACCATTTTTGAAAATTACTACCTACACGTTCAGACGAACGCGGCAAGTTAAACTAGGCCACATTCGTAGTTAGTCGGCAAACTATAATTATTTTGATGAAACCTTACAGTGTTTGACAGAAATGCATTGTGCAAAGTTGCTGCTGGTTTTAATAAATTTAATATCTCGATTGAGTAACTTAGATCTAGGAGCACATAATTATAAACTTAACAAGAATATTGTGAAGTCTATGCTATTAATAGATCCTAGGGCGTTTGTACACCGCAGCCGTCAACGGGACGTCAACGAGAAACGAGATTATTCGAACCGAATGTGACGTCCCGGTGACGGCTATCTTTTGTTCACCGCGATCGAACTCGGCGGTTCAGTATGTTATGATAGATAAAACCAAAGCCGGGCCAACGGCGCCATCGCCAATGCAACGGCACTGAGGCCCTAGACAAAGTGACATTCTATCAGCGATAACGATGATGGAAAAGGCAAAAATGTATAGGACTGACGTAAGCTATCGAAAAGCTTAATGTCACTCCTGTTGAAAGTCGTTGTAGAAAAACGAAACGCATTCGAAGCGATTGTCACTTGTTTAGGCCCTCTGTTTCGACAAGATCAAACGTGTTTTGATTTGCCGGCACATCGGCCCGTCGCAATCTCATAGGCCGAGTTCTAGCGGTTGCACCGAACTACTCGAAACTTCAGCGGGGAACGGACTTGTAATGGACACGCGGCCATAGCAAATATATTATGTATCGCTACTCGCCGTCATCTCGTTCTCGGTGACGTCCGATGAAGGCTGCGGTGAACAAACGTTGTTACGAGTAGATACTTCGTCCAAGATGCGAGTTAATGAGAATGTTAAACAGCATCCTAACTTATATTATAAATGCGAAAGTGAGTTTGTTTGTTTGTTACGCTTTCACGCTGAAACCGCTGAACGTATTTGGATGAAATTTTATGGCACACTAGCTTCCGCCCGCGGCTTCGCACGCGTGGTATGTCGATAAAAAGTAACCTATGTCCTTTCTCAGATTCTAGACTATCTGTGTACCAAATTTCATTTAAATCGGTTCAGTACTTTTGGCGTGAAAGCGCGACAGACAGACAGACAGAGTTACTTTCGCATTTATATTATTATTAAGGATAGCACCTTAGGGCCTCGACAAGTGATAATCGCTTCGAAAGCGTTCTACGACTTTCAACAGGTTTGACATAAGCTTTTCGATAGCTTATTGTCAGTCTTAATTTTTTTTTGCCTTTTCTATTATCATTATCGCTGATAGAATGTCACTTTATCTAGGGCTTCTTGACCTTGAGAAGGACATAGGCTACTTTTCATCCTGAGTCGCAGACAAAGTCGCGGGCAACGGCCTGTCTTCAATAACTACAAAAAAGCAAAAGGAGGTCATCATCTGCCTGCCTTTTCCCAACCATGTAGGGGTCGGCTTCCAGTCTAACCGGATGCAGCTGAAAACCAGTATTTTACATGGAGCGACTGCCTATCTGACCTCCACAACCCAGTAACTGGGTAATACGATACCCCTTGGCAAGACTGGTTGTCAGACTTTCGGGCTTCTGACGACCCGTAACGACTGTCAAAGATACACAAATGACAGCCGGGACCAACGGTTTAACGTGCTTTCCGAGGCACGGAGGAGACTTGATATGTAAAGATGGTCACCAATCCACGGACCAACCCCGGCAAGCGTAGCTTAACCTGATGAATCGATCCGTGCGGCTGTTATTACTAAGCCACGAGCCCCTCGCAAAAAAAAAAGCAAAAGGAGGTATCAGACTTTATAGGCCCGGTGCTTATAGGTGTGGTTAGATTTGGTTTTAAACCTCTAACATACAGCACATGAAGGCATTGGTTGGAAAATTAAAATACAAATTGAATACTTAGTGAAAAAAAAACACTTTACCTAAGCGTCATCTTTAGAAAATTAAATTGCCTAGGGCGGATTATCAAAAAGTTACACCTTTCAACTTATTAGTTTTGAATACCAAGGAGGAACTTTCAAAAACGATCTACATTTTACAGTATTAAATACATCGGAATTGCAAGACTTGCAACCGGAATGCTGTGTTTGCGGAGTATGTGCCTTTCTCACACCAAGGTCTTACTTTGACGACTTAAGATTGCCTATTACTTTATAAAAGTCCCAAGAATATAATTCTAGTCAGGATCTTAATTGAAACTCAAACTCTAGCATTTATTTCAAATAACTAATATTATAAATGCGAAAGTGAGTTTGTTTGTTACGCTTTCACGCTAAGGGCTGATTTAACCAAAGCCAGACATCTTTTATTCGGTGAATAAAATTGACGTCTGACAGTTTTTGTATAGAAAATCTGTCAAAATATTTAATATTTATTAGCTGGATTAGACTTATACTAGAAAAAGGTTTGGTCGAATTCGCCCTAAAACGGCTGAACGAATTTGGATGAAATTTGACACATGGGTAAACCATGACCTGGAATAGGACATGGGATACTTTTTATACCGATATTCTTGTTACGCGGGTGAAACCGCGTGACGCAGCTAGTTTCAAATGAACCAATTACAGGCACTTTTGAAGTGTCAAGGAGTCGGTCAGTCAGAAAGGTGAAGCTAGTTGCCTATTCCAAACGGTAGTTAAAGTTCCTAAGGAGAAGAACGGGCTAGAAACTCCTTGTAAATTTATCCTAAAAGTAAAATATTATGCAAGTACTGGGACCTATTTTAATACCTCAAGTATTTTCTGGGGACTTAAAACGGCCACTTTGGTAGAATCATAATAGGAAAATATTATGAATCATCGTAAAATGTCACAAACTGACAATTAATAATAATGATCTGCGTGCGAAATAATTGATCCGTTGACAGTTTTCTACGGAATTTCGTAAAATGGTCCACAAATTATGAATTGCTTTTATGTCAAATGAGAGGAATTGCTAATTATAGCTGGGAATTCAGGAAATAAATTTTATGCTATAATTGTTTAAAAAAATCATTTAATAACACACTCGGGTGAAAAACCATACAAAAATATATGTCAGCGTAGTTTTAATCGAAAAGCTAATTTGGAAAATCATATTCTTATACACTGTGATGAAAAACAGTACCAATGTGAAATATGTGCAATTGCTTTTAGAGGAATTACTAATGTCGGCGTTTTAGGCCCCCTGCACGATAACTTTGTGTGATGCTGAAAAAAGAAACGGGATATGTTCAGTTTTAAGACATGAATTAAGTCCTACCTATGATACACGCTTCACGTAACCAGAGGCCTGGCTCGTTCTTGGGCCAATGGCTTAGCATTGCCATTCAACGTGGCAAGGCGGTCAGTCTTCAGAGCACGTTTTCATATGATAGCGGACGAGTACTTCGACGCCTGAGTGTCTTTTTGTTTTTGTATTTATTTATATAATTAGTTATTTCATTATTTATTTATGTACACACAGTAAAATACATAGAGATACGACATAAGTATAATATGAGTACCAAGGTACTGCTTATTTATTTATTTAGTTTAGTATGAGATTGTATGATATCTATTTGAATAGTTCTTTTAGAGTTATGAAAATCAGGAATGACTACTAACTTGTTTTATCAGTAACATTTTATGCTACGAGTATATTCTAATAATAAATACAAATTATACTTGATAGATGGAAAAATCTGAAGGACTTCGTAAGGAAAATTGTGCTCTAATTAAGTACATATAGAGGAGAGGCATGATAAAGAAATTAATGTAATTAGCTTTTTTGTGTCAGATATTATTAGGAGCCAACATTACACGGTCCTAATTAGTAAATAGTTGCCTAGGGGCTAAAACACCAAGACTCACTGGATAACACAAGTCTTGTCTTATCAAAGGGTTCTCAAGGGCGACATTAATTAGGTTTTGATAGCGGAAGTACGACTCTATGTAATAGATTCTAATGTAATTTCGTCGTAGTAAATCTCCACAGAAAATATGATTGGATAAAGTAACCTTTCTCTCAGACGGTACATACTTAGATAAGCTTTTGTTTTATGTCGAAAATATCTTAATTAATAAATCAGTCTGTATTGTCCCACTCCAGGGCAAAAGCCTCCCTTTCCTTTTTCCTCTCATCTCGATCCTGCTCCAACGTGGACCAATCCCGCCTATAGGCGTCAAGCTCGTCCCGCCACCTACGCTTGGGTCTGACGCGACGCGCCATTTGACGTTTTCAGGGACCCATGTTGTGGTGGTCTAAGCCCACAGTTTATCGACATGCGGCGAACGTGCCCGGGTCAATGAACGTTCCCAAATGAGCTAAGCTGCTTTTCGAAAATGATTAATTTATAATAAATAGTTATTACAGTTTCTACTTATGTGTTAATTTTGGGTTCAACCAACCTAGTTTTTAACTCTTGGGTAGCTTTTAATGATGAATTCATCGGCTTTCTATTAACTTGAATTAAATAATTACGGCGGCGTTCTGTAGTTTCTGCCTGCACACATGGGAAGCAGACGTGTAGTTTATGTAAATAATTTTGGGCCGGTCTCAGGAGATCGTGAGATGTTTTACTCGTTTTCAGGTTCTCTCCTAGAAAAATATCTCACAAAATCTAAGTAAAATTATGTATCATGCAATACTAGCAACTGCAGTAAACGTAGAACCAAACTGGCTTAGCTTTATTAGTTTTGCTTAATGCGCCACATCAAGTTACAAGTTTAATTAAGTAAGTTTATCACTCTTACTTAATGTGTGAAGCGTACATTTATTGGAGGAGTATAATTACGTATAGTGTGACCACAGTATGTATATGTTACTAGCAGTAGTGTTACTGGGCTGTTTTCTTGAGATTATGACCTACTTGATTGGAGGATTTCCCATTTCATTTTGTCTCGGCCTTCTAGTCTTAGAGGGCTTAGACAAAGTGACTTTCTATCAGAGATAAGGACGAGGGCAAAGTTATAAAAAAAAAATCCGACGGAAGCTACCGAAAACCTTCTGTCAATCCTGTTGAAAGTCGTTTTAGAAATACGAAACGCTTTGAAAACAATTGCCACTTGTAATATTGAAATAAACTGATCTTCTGGTAACATGAAGAATATTGAAGAAGTGGTAAAGGGCTTTTGTTTAAGCAGGTTTTTCATTTACATAATTACCTTCGAAGTTCTGAAAGTGCCTTCTGTAGATTTGATGAGGTTTGATTTGAATACAGGTTTTGAAGAAGTGCATTGTTGTATAGTTTCTTTTGAATCATAGAGAAAAAGACTTCAACGAATGTTGGAATGTATCTAAATATTATATGACAGCAGATTACAGAGAACTTTAATGATCAATTACATTTATTCTATTCAGAAAGTCACCTGCTAAGTCGGTATTGTCACAACATTCATGAGGTTTTCTGGATACTCGAAACAATTGTCTACGAAAACGGTATCACTATGATAAGTACTGTTTTAGTATATAGCTATAGCTTTTTCGAAACTATACTCTATTTGAAATAAGATAAGACATTTAAATAAGCCTTTTTTTCAGTCCGTTCAACCGATTTTGACTTCAATTGCGTTGGTGGCATGACAAATGGCAGCTGCAGTAGACAGTTGGTATTCTGTAACATTTTTGCTTTTAATGCCATCCTTATGCCTACGGTATAGAAGTCAAAATCGGTTGAACGGTCTGTAAAAAGGTTTGTTTCTAATCTTCTTTCAAATGGAGTATGAGACAAAACCAAAACTGTACGCCCCGTGCAATATAGTGCACGGAACAAATTGACAGTTTTGTCGCGGAACTTTTCCCAACTACATATGTATGTTCGGTTCGGCTTCCACTCTAACCGGATGAAGTTGAAGACCAGTATTTTGCGTGGAGCGATTACCTATAACACCCCAGTTACTGGGTAACACGATAACCATTGGTAAGACCGGTTGATCGCGACAAATGGACAATTTCTGCGCAGTTGCACTACTGTTCTATCCGTTGATTGACTGTAATATAATTTATTGGGGATACGTCGATGAGATAGATTAGCAGTCGCCTCCATACTTCGAAACTATACTATGGACATATTCTCACGGTTTATATAAACTACATAAAATCTAGATTAAACTTTTGTTAGTTTATTATCCTTTGTAATAACGATTAGAGGTTAATTGGCGTCTTAACTATTATTTAATGAACTGTAGTTTAATTGAAGGCTGTGAAAAATGTTTTGATTGTTATGTAGTAGTGAGAATTATGGATATAAAACCTTTTTATTATGACCAGTTTTGTAAGTTGTTTTAACTTAGAAAACGTTGCCAAAGTGCTGCAAGGATCTTTTAGTGCTTGAATGACATTGACAGTATTGTTGGTTGGATTTATGAAATTGTTTTAAATTGTACTACTTGCAAACACGATGGCGGTCTTATTTCCGATTATGGCCATCGCCAAAGGGCACCTGCGTCCGTCAAGGGGGTGGTCCTATCCGTCATACTAAACAAACTTTCACCAAGAAAATCACAACCGACTCGTGAAAAAAAAAAAAAAAACCTATAATACAGTAAGTACCTACACTATTTCGATTGATGAATGAAAAGTTTTTTTTTTGAATCGTATAATATGTCACTACACCCTGTATATAGCTATAGACGCTAGACGCTTTGGATATGAGGATGGGCAGAATCAGTGTTTTCGTGTTTGCTTAGCGAGTGGTGCAAAGCTTTGCATAAATAATGCCTGTAATAAGCAGTTCACAATTAGGTAGGTGTATTCGTAACATCTTAGTAGCCGCTTCTTTTAGATTTTGCAACTTTTATAAATTATGATGACCGGACTAATTTATAGCAGTCAAACTATGGTAAATAGCAGCAGTTATTTGCAAGGAGATTGTTGCAACGATATACCTATCAACTACCTAGGTCATTGCAAATGAATGATGCAGTGTATCTAATTCATACACTTTGTCATCATTAAAATAAATGAATAGCGACTGTGAACGGATGCGTTTGATTTATTATTGTATTTCTTAATCGTTTATTGGTTTAAAAGATTGGTTATTGTGAGTGCAATGTCGCTAATAGCATCTGGTTCGATTCAGTAGGAATTTTCATCTAAATCTATCATTATTTTCATCATCATCATCAGACTGTCGGTCCATTGCCGAACATAGCCTTCTCTAATCGCACGCCTTTAAATTGACCCTGGTTTACACTCATCCAGTTGCCACTATGCACCCTGCGAAGGACATCGTAATCTGCGAAGGCCACCTACTCGTAGCTTTGGTCTGCGTATTCCTCAAGAAAATATCTACCCCAACAGTCATACGGTTATTCTGCCCTTGGCTTGCCACGCGGCTGTGAGGCAATATGATTAGATGATCCTATATTTTAATTTTATGTTATAGCCCGCGCGCGAATGCTGGTCACCGTCTGAGATATGTGAGCGGTGAGACGAGATTTCAGTTTATTTTAAATTGGAGCAAAATTCAAACAAAATGTAATGTTTCAGCTAATACGGGTTTTTGGATTTTAATTTTAATTTTACACTGGAGTTTGATTTATGTTTCAAAATTACTTTCGCGTTGCTGCCATGTGAAAATATATTTCTATAAACAGAAATTCAATTGCGGTTATGAAAAAAAACACATTGATTGAAGATATTTACTTCAGGGCAGATATGAGGCACTTCCTTCGGGCAGTAAGTTCCACAACCGTTTAGTAGACTCATTTTTACCATAACATTTAAGTTCTTCGTTAGAGAAAGTTTAATAACTAAAACGATTACAATTGAAACATCAAGTGCCTACGGCGTCTCCATTTATGAAACTACCTTTTGGAACGGGCCTTCCAAAAGGTAGTTTTCATTGGGAGAAAAATGAGCAAGAAACTCCATAACATTCTTTTTAAACACGTGTTTTCTCACTTTTGTGTCACACTGTGGGGAACACAGTGTGACACAAAAGTGTTCTCTAGTCAATCTCCAAAGTAATTCTTTTCAATTATTTTACAATATTTTGTGTACATTAATTATAATTATAGACTACGTTGGGAGCCCCTTTAATGATTATACACTATGTTGGGAGCCCCTTTGATGATTATACACTATGTTGGGAGCCCCTTTGATGATTATACACTATGTTGGGAGCTCCTTTGATGATTATATACTATGTTGGGAGCCCCTTTAATGATTATACACTATGTTGGGAGCCCCTTTGATGATTATACACTATGTTGGGAGCCCCTTTGATGATTTCCAATATTAAGCTGTTAGGGGCCGATGCTCATAATTGAATACTACGATGATAATAAATAACCAGTCAGTACCTTATAACGATTACCTAAGTATTATGTTTTAATTGGCAAATTGCTTTAATAAATATTCAGTGCATGCAAGTGATATTACGCGATACTTGGGATCGATGCCTTTTATTTCTGGCACCGTCAATGCATTTTTACATAACTTTATTAACTGTTGCGCTTGCGCATACTTACCTAGCTTGCACACATAATAAGCTTAAACAATTACCTATTGAATCTTTAAACTTTTTTACTAATAGTTATTGGAGTAAGTCTTATTTAAATGTTGTTAGTCACAGTTTATCGCTTAAATCTGAAGCCTATTTCTGGTGCTTAAAAAACTAAAACTCTGTGTAAAAAAACATTCAAATTCAAGTCGCTATCATATCTCAGAACCTCAGCGTCTTAACCAGAATGTTAATAAAAAAAAGTTACAAAAACAAAACAACCGACTTAAAAAAAAAAACTAATAAAAAGGGAAAAATAAATTGTGTTTCTAACCGACTTCAAAAAAAGGAGGAGGTTCTCAATTTGACTGTTTTTTTTATGTTTGTTACCTCAGAACTTTCGACTGGGTTAACCGATTTGGATGATTCTATTTTTAATTGAAAACTGTGGCTTCCCGTGTGGTCCCATATAAATTGGACTAACTTTGCTTGCGTAGTTTTAGCTTCAATAATTACGTATATCCATAAAAAATGTTATTATTAAATCTATATTAATAATTAAGCTTAATATTATTAATCTTGCATGATTAATAATTAACTAAATAATCCTGTGCTTAATTTGACCTTACATAAACGACAAGACGGCGGCATACTCTTATAAGTTCTGATTTCAGCCGCGAGCACTCTAGATAACAAAGACCCATAGACTACAAGAGCGTATGCCATCTATTTACGTTTCTTTCAGACGCAAGCCGAAATCAATAGCCCCTCTTTGATCAGATAAAAGCCTCGAACATAATAAAATAAGTAAAGGTAATCCAATACACGCAAACAGCCTGAAGGCTGGCTAATTAGCAAATACAATACTACCTTCTAATTGCCTGCCAGAGAATCCAGGCGTTGGCGTTGCCATGGAGATGACATTTAGCGTTTAAGTCTGGCGCAGACGTGATACTGTTTTGAGATGTAATCTATTCTGACATCTCTCTGAATATTTTAGTACCTAGATATGGTTGGACAGAGGTGTACCTGCGACATTTCACCAGTTATGTATAAGTCCCCCGGCATCTCTTAAAACCACAAATTCGAAGACATGTGGCATCTACCATAATTAATTATGTATAAATATAATATAATTAATAATAATAATAATAACCCCACCGCCGTATCTCTACGTTGACGTCGTGGTGGGGCTTGCGCGCTCCGAACTCTAGGTCTGTGCTGGTAGAGTTTACTTTGCCGGGACGGATCTAGGATGAGGAGCCAGACCAAGAGAGATACAGAAACCCGCAGGGCAGCATGTGGCGAGCTGTTGGGCAGTAGCGACCCCACGGACCCTACCTCCCGGGAGAAGTCTTGTTCCTCACCTCTGGCTTGCCTTTATTGGCCGGCTGAAGTGAAGACTGACGAGGAACAGAGCTCCCACCTCATTCTTGCCTTCATTGGCCGGCTTGAGTGGAGACTCGTAAGAGCAAACGTGCTCGGGGGAAGGAAGTATTCCAGTAAGTGCTCGTAGGGATCTTGACCATCTTCCGGGCTCTGGGATTGTTCTGAAAGCCGTGGAATACCTCTCCACTCCTCAAGCACCTCAGGAAGTGTTGCCCCCTTGTCGCTACGTCACTATGTGCTAGCGACTGTTTTCGGAGGCCCATTATTGAGTGTGCAAGTCACCCCCTGCCATTTTATCCATGTATACCATAACATTGATCAGGCAGGGGACATAGCTTTTCCATAGTTCTAGATAATCAGTCCACTATAGCCACCCAAACGCATAGCCCAATATGTTTTTCTATCCATGTTCTGCAATAGTCCTATACCAACCGGGGGTTGTCCTTGGGTGCACTTGCATAGTGTATACAGGGATAATCGTTGGTTGGTGCCTCATTCCTTTTGAAATTGTCTAAGGGGCCTCTGCGAGTTGGCTTCGGCCCCTCGTACGCCTTCCAAAAGACCGGGACCCCATGGTCCCGAGAAATATAAACATATAAAAATAATAATAATAATAATTGTAATATATTATTACAATTATTGATAGCCGTGGAATACCTTTCCACTCCTCTAAAGCACCTCAGGAAGTGTTGCCTCCTTGTCGCTACGTCACTATGTGCTAGCGACCGTTTTCGGGGGCCCATTATTGAGTGTGCAAGTCCCCCCACCCCCTGCCATATTATCCGTGTATATATAAAACATTGATCAGGCAGGGGACATAGTCCTTCAATATTTTTAGGTAACCAGTCCACTATAGCCGCCCAAACCCATAGCCCAATATGTTTTGTTTCCATGTTCTGCAATAGTCCTACACCATCCGGGGGTTGTCCTTGGGTGTACTTTCATAGTGTATACAGGGATAATCGTCGGTTGGTGCCTCATCTCATTTAAAATTGTCTAAGGGGCCTCTGCGAGTTGGCTTCGGCCCCTCGTACGCCTTCCAAAAGACCGGGACCCCATGGCCCCGAGATAATGTAAACATTGTAATATAAGTATGTAGTTCGTTATTATTATTATGTGACACTTTTTTATTTTATATAAGTAGCTAAGCATACACACTTCACATCATAGTTATTATAAAACTGATCTGCATCCGGCACCTCACACTTTCGGGTCCGGTTCAAAACTAGCGTCAGGCACTAGTTGTCTGGCATTTTTGCTGAACTGGGCCTTTTTGACGCAGACGTGAGGCACACTCCCCCGATTTCTACACTTTTACACTTTTTATTTGTTTCTTTCTTTTATTTTGTTATCTGCATATTATATTACGTAAATTGTGTACCTTTCAGTCTGTGCTGAATAAATGTATTTTCTTTCTTCTTTCTTTCTTTACCAACCCGCACTGAGCCCGCGTGTTGAATTACGGCCCACTCCCTCTCACAGAGAGGAGGCCTGTGTCCCAGCAGTGGGAACATTATAGGCTGATTATGTGTGTGCGTGTGTAAGTCCTGTGGAACAGGGGGTGCGAGCCTATTGCCATCAACCGGGCACAAATCCAGACTCCGGCTGCTACTGAGAAATTCTAGATGGAAAAAGCCAATAAACTGCCTGACCTGGGAATCGAACCCAAGACCTCATGCTCAGCAGTAGCGCTTGCAACCACTAGACCAACGAGGCTGCCGGAAAGTTATGGTTTTCGCTTATTATCAGTGATAGTTATCCAAAATAAAGCTCTTTCGCAACTGTATCGATACCAAAAACGTCGTTTGATGTCTCCGTGTGCAAAAACGCATTTGGTAGTTATGATAAATATATGAAAGTCAAGATGTTAAATAACGCGCTTGTGTACTCCTTTTTTTATTTCTAAGACTGTACTATGAACAGCCTAAAAAGATAGCTATATTCTTCTTCTTAGCTAGAAAGTTCTCAAGTAGAATAGAATCCAAAACTTTATGTTACACCATTTAAATTACAGATATAAATGTACTTTGTATTTTGTTGATTTATTTAAATTATTATTCTTTGTATTTTTATTAGGAGGAGCTCGTGGCTAAGTAATAGCAGCCGCACGGGTCGATCCATCAGGTTAAGCTACGCTTTCCGGGGTTGGTCGGTGGATAAGTGACCATCTTTACATAGGTACCGAGACTCCTCCGTGCCTCGGAAACCACGTTAAGCCGTTGGTCCCGGCTGTCATTTGTGGATCTTTGACAGTCGTTACGGGTCGTCAGAAGTCCGAAAGTCTGACAACCAGTCTTACCAAGGGGTATCGTATTACCCAGTTACTGGGTTGTAGAGGTCAGATAGGCAGTCACTCCATGTAAAATACTGGTATTCAGCTGCATCCGGTTAGACTGGAAGCCGACCCCAACATAGTAGGGAAAAGGCTAGGCAGATGATGATTCTTTGTATTTTTATTTTGAAAACTTAGTCTTTCGACTTAATTTGTACACTAGCCATTGTCAAAAATGTTGAGCCAAAAAAAAGAAGCCTTGAAACACCTATAATAAGCATCATACCATGTATATTATCTACACAAGTTTTCGCAAATAAATTAACCTGAATCTGAATCAGAAATATTACATACGGTGACACAATGGGCGATCTTATCAGTAAAAGCGATCTTTTAAAGACAACCTTTGGATTTGGATTAAGAGATAATAATACACATAAAAGTAAGTACAATAAATTGTTAGCATACACAATAATTGACTATTTAATTAATATTATCTGTGGGTTGCAACTTTGTTATTTTATAGATATTTTATGTTTTTTAGTTGTGACAACCTATAGACGATATAGAGGACTTTTGAAAAAACTAGGAAAAAGGCGCGGAGAGAATTAAAATTTCCATTCTGATTTTTATACGACGCAAGTGGTCTCGAGTACAATTTAAGGTGTTAAGTACCAATAAAGCGATTTGTACAAGTATTCGAGTGTATAATTCTTTCAAAATACATACATACATACATAAAGCATATCATACATAACGGTGCAGGATCCCCTTCCCATTTCTCCCCTATGTGTACAAAAACCAAAGTACCCAAGTATCTACAAAAACCAGAAGTGGATCGTACAGCAGCTTCGAGATCATCAGGATTGTGCGGGAATGAAGCAGTTAGTCGTTGAAGTGGTACGGCAGCTGCTCCCCTGACATCAGCTTCTGTCATCAGAAGACGCCACTCAAACATCGATGCGACGCTCTGCTAGAGTGACTGTCACCAACCAGTGACACTGTTTTCGGTGATTCCAGTAACTTCGTAACAGAACGAGGCGGCGCCACTTGCTGCGCCGCCATACATATAACTCACAAGTAAGCAGTTACTTATCTGATTAAATTAATTGTGTCAATTTTTTAATTCTGAGGTACTTTTTTGGATCAATAAGCAGCCATAACACCTACGGTTAGATGTCAGTTTATAGATAAGAAACCTCGGACATAAAAGTTTCCTGCGTACGCTTGGCGTAATAGTGACATTTAAATTACGAGATATTCATAAATATAACTTTTTTTCAAAGCGGTCTCATGTCCGTAAGCTCCGCTGAACATTAAAGCTATGAATAAAACTTGATTTTGATGACAGTGATAATGTCAAAGGTTGATTAATATCATAGATGTATTAATAAATATCTATGATTCATAAAGTACGGTGAACATAATTAAATTGAAATGCTGTTCGTTGGTAGAGAACGGCTGGACTTATTTGGCTATTTTTTGTTTTAACATGTTTGTAATGGTTCAAATGAGGTTTTTATGGAAAAAAAAAAACAAAATGTTGACGTGAAAATACGGAAGTTGGGGAAAAACTGAAAGTGCACTTATTATGGGATTTTTGTATGAATTATTGAATTTTTTAAGAGGATAACGTTTGTCAGGTCAGCTAGTAGATAATATATTTAATGGCCCATAACGGTGACAGTTTTATTATTTATCATAGTACTAGCCTCCGCCCGCGGCTTCGCCCGCGTGGTATGTCGATAAAAAGTAGCCTTTGTCCTTTCTCAGACTCTAGACCACGGAATAGATAAATAAGGTTGGAATGGTAATGTGGGCGTGGCAAGCGCGCCACAATTATGTTTCGATAATCATAACTCGACCGATTCATTCATTCACCGCGTTTCGTGCGCTTCGGACTACTGCGGAGAACAGAGCTCTGCTTTAAAATGCCGTGTTGTGCAATTATAACTTGTAAAACAAAAAGTCAGACCGCAAGTATAGAGCGAGGGGGTATATCTTTCCATCGGTAAGTCGAAAATAACATTTAATTATAATTTTATTAGTAAAAAACATAAAAATATTCTGATCACTATGAAATTCCAAACATTAACGACATTATTGCAACAAGTAAAAAAAAATATACATTGCACGATGTGTACTCGCGTAATCAACGCATTTACTAAGTCCGCTTACAATGTACTGCATGCGTCGCGTCCTCTTCACTTCAACCATTGACGTTTCGTCGTTTGCCCTGATTGGCCGTGATGCACGGTCGATAGTGAGGTGACCATGTGGTTAAATAAAATCATCGATAGAATTCTCAAATAATATAAATTTACGTTGGACAAAGATTCTTTTTGAATTATTTTATATTTAATTAATGATAGTATATTTTTAGTTAGATGTATAATGAGTCAATTAAATATTACAATAATTATTGAACGAATGATACAATATAGTAAATACTTGTAGATGACAGATTTACAGGGAGAAATTGAATTCATTGGCAACATTATACGAGATCATTGTACTCATCTACAAGTATTTACTATATTGTATTTAGTATTAAAATATAAGTAAAATCCAATTTTACTTACGCAATAAATTATAAATTTTAGGTTTCCTAAAGAACCTAACGCCAGGGAACAATGGATTGACGTGACAGGTAGAGGAAACTGGATGCCGACAAAGACGAGTACTATTTGCTCTATACATTTCAGTAAAGATGATTTTATCATTAAAAAATCAGGTTATTTGTAATTAATAAAAGTAAAATAAATATTTCTTAATATTTATTTCATGTTTAATTTTCCCCCATACATTCATCAGATAATTTATCGATAAAGAATATCGGCTTTATCAAGCACTAGCGTGTATGAACATTTTTATTGCTTTTTTGCGTGTGTGTGTGTCTATGGCTACGAGGGCTTAGTACTAGTGTGCGAACGAATATCTGCCCTGAGATTTATGTGTGTCTGATTTGGTTGTGTGCGAAATATTTGTAAACATAGGAGTGCGTATGTGTAGAAATTAAAATAGTGGGAGACAAGCGGTGACACTGGTCCTGATACAAAATTGGAGCTAGGGCCTTTCCAACCTTATTTATCAATTCCGTGCTCTAGACTATCTTTGTACCCAATTTCATTTAAATCGGTTTAGTGGTTTTGACGTGAAAGCGCGACAGACAGACAGACAGACAGAGTTACTTTCACATTTATAATATTAGTAAGGAAGTAAGGATTAGTAAGGATAAGGATTTAGACAGACAGCCAAAACAACAGTAGCTAAGTCAAACTAGGTAGATTTATAACCGGTGTTAATGATTGAACCAGAAGGTAGTAAATGAGGATCCATAATCATCATACCATCAGCATTGGAACTCCCGCCAACTAGGTATACCGTAAGGTGTTATTCCTATTTCCTGCAGTTCTGTTATTATGAACTTTGATTTAATAATCAAGAAATCTCCAAACGTTTGGTTGAAAGTTCGCGTGACCTAAGGGCCGGCAGGCTAAGCATTGCCATACAATGTGGCAATGTCCCCAGTCTCTTGGGTAAATTACCAGCCGACAGCGATGCGGACGAATTTTTTGACGCAATATTTTAGTTTGTATTAGTTTTAGTTAGGTTAGGATATATTATCTTTTTATAATCTGTTGTTTATTTTAGAATAAGAAGTGTATCCAGTTTATATATTTTTATTTTCTTTAATAAACAGGAAGAGTGAATGTTATTTAAGCAGCTACCATTTTAATTCATCATCATGATTCCAGCCGGAGGACTTCCACTGCTGGACATAGGCCTCCCCCAAGCACCGCCGCTTCGATCAGTTCTGTGCTTCTCGCATCCAGCGCATTCCCGCAGCCTTCACCAGATCATCGTTCCACCTTGTGGCGCCTTCCAACGCTACGTCTTCCGGTACGCGGTCGCCACTCCAGAACCTTTCGGCTCAATTTAATTACTAAAAACCATTTTAATTACTAAAGCCAAGCCAAATTACTTAAGCCATTTTAATTACTAAAAGAAAGATGTTCTGCACTATTTGCGTAAAAATAATAGTTTCTAAGTTCCGTGACATCACGTAAGTTGAATCAAAGAATGGAGATGTAATCGAGTGTTACAAATCAGCGGACACACCGACGTAATCGTTTGTGTTCCTGGTACATTTAATGAGGGAAACCATCACAATTGGAGCTTCAACAAACTAATTTATTTCTACTTTTTCTAAGACTTCTCCTTGGTCCATAAGCCGGCTTATTGTTGAGTAATTATTGGGTGGCATGAAATGTTCTGTATTTAGACAGCTGGAAACCATAGCTTTAGAAGCATTTAATCAAAATTTTCAATATGATTAGGAGAATTTAATTTATTTAATTATGGCACTCCAACGTCTTATTCACTAATACATTTTTTGGGGTACTGTGACAATTATACTTAAATTTAGAGTGAATTTGTCACTTACAGGGTTGCACAGCACTTACATATTTCAAGTTTTATATTATTACATATAGGCTAAAAAAAAGAACTACCTAAATGAAAACAAAACCAAAAAAAAAAAATTAACATAATATAGAATGTATAAAATAGAAAAGAAATAACTAAATATATATTTGTTGCTCTTAAGAATAACACAGTCAATGATAAATAGTAAATAAGTAAGTAATAATATACATAGGTATAGATATTAACTCTGGTCACTGTGAGTCAGTAACAAATGCTTGCGAAATTGCGATAACTTGTTGTCACTTATGAGGGTGCGGGGGAGTCAGAACAGCATCCTGAAAACTATAGCTGAAGATGTACTTGCACCTGTGTTGAGGCATTTCGTTCGTCTGGTGGTCCTTAGGGATGTATCCCCATATTGGTTATCTTGACGGGGCGGGGTGTCTCTGCACAGGTGCATTTTTGTATTTTTTGTTTTTTGTGTGTAATGGATAGATTGATCCTAGAGTAGTCATAGAGTGTGATTGTATCTAAGTACCTACTAACAATAGTTTCTAAGTTCTTTTCGTATACTAACCTTTGGATCTAAAGTCTAAAGTCCTAAAATTTGAATTTGTTGGCGAAGATGTCAATGCTATTGGAACGTGTATGGAGCTCATCAGAATTAAAAAGAAGAAGAATCATAGAAGATTTGATTGCTTGAAGAATCAAAAAGATGTTGAGTGTTGCAATAGTTAGAAGACGTGTAGGATAAATTGGTGGCATTGCATTTACTAGTAGTGGTTTTCAGATAGCCGTCGTCCCCCGTATCCCGTTTCTCTATTCCCATGTGATAAATCGCAAATACGTGCACCTATAGCACGATATCACACCAATACCACCTTCCCACTTAGTACTATTATAAACCAACATTATTTATTAATTTGATTATTGAGTATATGAAATATCTTTAATGAGCGTGTTACGTTTTAAGTGTTATTTCATAAAAGTTGCAAATGGTTAGGTTATTTATTGGTTTGCTTATTCAATATTTGTTTTTGTCTAGAATGGTATTCTAAAACGTAGGTATCTATCTAATTCGATGATCTAGAAAGTAGGTTGACGCAGTTTGGGACATGTAGCCAAAATAATTAGAGGAAGTTGAGTCACCAAGAAAATATGGTGCAATAAAATTGAACAACTTTTTGTAATCTGCCTAAAAATTTATATAAATATATCTAAGTTTATTGTATTTTATTTTAGCAAAACTAGCGAGCCGGCTTTTGCACGGTTTTTACGACTTGACTTTATTTAAGTTTAAAGAATGTAACAAAAACCTTCCGGAATAAATTCTGGAAATGATGGTGAAAACCACATAAAAATTCTGTAGTTTAAAATAACTAAGCGGTCACACAGACACGAAAAGCGACTTTATTATGTATAAATTGTTCATAGATATGGAAAATTTGCTTTGTACGAAAAAGAAACATCATAACAACACAGAAAAATACCTTATCTTTGCAGAAAGTAAACACAGTGTTACCAGTTTTCGAGAAAACGAGTAGAATTAATGGATCGAGGCTACGCAGCATGTCTGGGTAATATCAGACTCGCGATCTTTGTAGAGGAAGCCTATCGGACTGCACATAGAACAAGAAGATACTTAAACACACAAATTTTTATTATACCTTAGTATGTAAATTCAGGGCAATTAATGTTTAGTAAAACTAGCAACTTTATTTCAAAACAATTTCTTAATTCATAATTTCAAAATTGATTGAAATATTTCATAATTTCAAAATTGTCAAAATTGTCAAATAATCACATTTGTGGTTTGTCCGCAAATTCAAATCACTTCTTTGACAATGTGGTCTATTTTGCCAAAATTGTATTTATTTTTAGTAACTATTATTAACTCATTTATTTCAGATAATTATAATCCATAAGTACAAAATACATTAAATTAGATAAAATTAAAATCAATATATTTTACACTAACACATATATCATACACTAATTATCATAATACACTTACATTAAATAAAATAAAAGTATTTGGTATTGTTGATAAGTTTGGCAATGTTTGAAAATTATGAAACGGCTACACGGCAAATTGACGAAGTGTGTCAACTTTACCAACAATTAATTTCCCTGACTGTATTTGCCTTTTGAACATCGAGAATATTATTTAGGTTTGTTATTTCTAATATTATAAGTGGGTGAGCAGCTCGTGGCTAAGTAATAACAGCCACACCGAGTCGATCCATCAGGTTAAGCTACGCTTGCCGGGGTTGGTCGGTGGATGGGTGACCATCTTTACATACCGAGACTCCTCCGTGCCTCGGAAAGCACGTTAAGCCGTTGGTCCCGGTTGTCATTCGTGGATCTTTGACAGTCGTTACGGGTCTTCAGAAGCCCGAAAGTCTGACAACCAGTCTTACCAAGAGGTATCGTATTACCCAGTTACTGGGTTGTGGAGGTCAGATAGGCAGTCGCTCCATGTAAAATACTGGTATTCAGCTGCATCCGATTAGACTGGAAGCCGACCCCAACATAGTTAGGAAAAGGCTAGGCAGATTGATTGATTTCTAATATTAGAAGTCAGCCGGCGACCAACGACCAATGAAGTAACTAGCATACTCGGTGACATCCCGAGGTTAGTCAGTTTCAAGTATCAATCACATTACATTGTCTTTGGTGCACAGTGCTTCAGTAAGACCTGTGATTAACATCGAGTGGAGAAGTATTGTTTGAGAAGCTATTCCAAATATTGCAGTCTTGAATAGTCCTAGATTCTAACAGACGCATAAACAGGGCCAGCGCTCGCTGGACCGGGAGTTTTGGTGCAGCTTGAGAGGGGCCTATAATCCAGCAATTGACTGCGATAGGCTGAGTTGATTGATTGATAAACAAAGAAAAAAAAATGGAGGTCAAGAACCGACATAGAATAAAATGTAGAGTAAGATCGTAAATAGTTTTAGACATTGTGCAACATCATCACAACACTAATGAATTCGTCCGATTACAAGTTCGTGCGTATGCAGTAATGTCAACAAACCCTTGGTTTCCCGGTACTCCTGAGCCCCACCACGTAGAAAGTGAAGGCGCTACCGTCCACAGCGGCTGCGCTCGCGCATCTAACACACGCGGCTCGGCGACGGAACACGTCGAACGCCGTTTAAACATATTCGAACTTCGAACTAAGTCTGTTACTTTTAAACTTGTGTCAGTGTTGCAAGCTTTATAAACCCTACAATGAAGATTTACGTATTTCTCGGTGAGTCCCTTTTTTTATAATTTTATTTGTGGAATTTTTCAAGTAAACAAAATATAAAATCGTGTGAGGCGTTTTCCGAGATTTGCGATCGCCTATTTGAAAAGCAAAATGATAACACGCAAGTGCCAATATCTTCCTGATTTACACATTAAACAAAGCATGAACATTCTTGATGGTTATTAGCCGGCGCGGTACGAAAAAAAATACGCACGACAATTTTCCGCCAATTTGTTACCGACGCGTATCCTTTGCGGTGGAGAGGTTACCGCAAAACTTTGTATAATAATGAGATATCGACAAATTCACGACTGAAATTGAAATTGTACCTTGTAGGTACTTGTAACACCGCAAATCACGAAGTTTGGAGAAAATTTGCGGTAATGAATCATTGTTCGTTTACCACCCTTGCTGGTAAATGGCGTTTGGACAATAGATTCAATTGTCTTTATAAGGAAATTTGAAGGTAACTGACGGATTAAAACACGCATATGTAGAATAAGCGACAATGTAATTATGATTTCTTTGATAATGAAAAAACAGCTTAATAGTATATTGATGGAACGCGAGCCGACATGCGAATCTTTGCGTGTGTTCAAATAATGTTTAGTGGTTTTTTTGTGGAGAATTTTGTTAACTGGGTCGCTTGTTGTGATTAAAGGATAAAAAATTGACAATGTTGTATATACAAAAAAAACACACATTGTTTGAGTCAGAAATGAATAAGATGTCGGGATTTTTTATGAATTAACCATAATATCTTGACAACCGATGGTTGTTTTTCGCCTATTTTTAAAAACGGTTTAGGAAAACATCCTTAAGAAACCGGCATGCAAGAGAGATATTTCTCGACGGCATGTGAAGCCAAGTCAGAGGCCCATAGGCGGCATAAAAACTATATCACCAGGTTAGTGACTAACCACACGAAAAAACATAAGATTATTAAGTGAAGAATGATAGTTATGTAAACAATAGTGCTTCTGAAAATATTTCTGAATAAACTTTATTGCAGGGACTTCATAAGTCGGTTAAGTTTATGTTTGAATAAGACAAAACAATGATTACTTTCTATCTTACATAAATTCTTTTTTTTCACCATCTCTCTGTTCATAAAAATAACAAAAAAAGTAAGTTTCGTGTACCTACGCGAATATTTCGGTACTTATCAAAAGGCATCGCGTAGTAAGACTGATGTACATACAGTTAATTAAAGCGTCGAGCCCGCAGATAAATAATGAGCTAGTCATCTGCCATGGTTTCATGTAATTTTATTATTTTTTACATAATATCGTCATGCTTACATTCCTAAAAGAGATGTTAAGACGGTGATACCAACATGTAACGTATGAAAATTACACTTAGAATTTGTCGACCATAAGTATCTAATTGTATTTAATTTAATTACTATAAAATTTTACGTTTTTTGCATAAATAAGAATATCATTACTGTAATCTGAGACGTGTGTTGTACTTTTTGTGCTCAGTTTAACTATGAGGAAGTGGAGAAGAATGTTAAAAAAATCTTGGGAAAACTTGTAAAATGTCGGAAAACCGGAAGATAATTCGACTACGTTGCTAAAAAAAGTATGTGTCCGCACCTGCCTAAAAGAATTTCCCTGCAAGAAAAGATTTTTCTCCAAGCTTCTCCATTGCTTGTTAGCGACTGCATAGAAGTGCAGGTTTCCTCATATTTACTCAAAAAGTAGTCATATCCTTCACCGTAAAAACTTTTCTTCGAATCGAAAAGTTTTATGGACTGTGAGATTAACGAAAAAATAGTTACGATACCAATATATTACGAGTGCGTGTAAGTTTAGAAATAACACTTTTAGATTCAACAATACACAATAAAAGTTAAAAACCGAAAAAAAACCCGCATAAAACGAAATTGAAACCATTTTACCCATACCAACACACTCATTATTTTCGCAATTAAAACTTCGCAATAAGTAGAAATTATCTGTGGAGATGGGATCAGTAATTTTGTATTGTGAAACAGTTTCCACAGTGCATCGTGCAATTGTATTGCTGTTTGTCTTGTACTGTGGTTATTGTAATGTCGATAATGGTCTTGTAATGCGGGTCAATTGTCAGAATTGATTTTAAGTTGCGTCTTTATCTTACTATTGTTTGGTTTAGCTGGGAATTTATTTGAGAACTGAAATAATTGGACGTTTGACATTAGGTTGGAGTGGTGGAATATTTTGATGGTAGGTTTGCATTTGGCGTTATTGGAAGATTTTTTTTTTCTGCGTTATAGTGTGTCAGACTTTAGAGAAGCTCGGGGCTAAGTAATAACAGCCGCATGGGTCGATTCATCAGGTTAAGCTACGCTTGCCGGGGTTGGTCCGTGGATGGGTGACCATCTTTACATATCGAGACTCCTCCGTGCCTCAGAAAGCACGTTAAACCGTTGGTCCCGGCTGTCATTTGTGGATCTTTGACAGTCGTTACGGGTCGTCAAAAGCCCGAAAGTCTGATAACCAGTCTTGCCACCAAGCGGTATCGTATTACCCAGTTACTGGGTTGTGGAGGTCAGACAGGCACTCGCTCTATGTAAAAAATTGGTATTCAGCTGCATTCGGTTGGACTGGAAGTCGATCCCAACATAGTTAGGAAAAGGCTAGGCAGATGAGTATGTCAGACTTTATATCCGAGACACCTGAAGCACCTGAAAGTGTAGTTATTTCTAAAAACCATCAACTCAACATTCTTCTTAACTACTTCGAAGAGTCACGTGTCACTACAGATTTATAAGTCGAAAAAAAAGAAAAGGGGCTTAAAACTGTCACTTTAGCAGAACCATATTATTACGAAAATATTATGAATCATCGTAAAATGTCGCAAACTGACAATTCATAATATGATCTGCGTGTAATTCATATTACGAAATAATTCATCTGTTTGACAGTTTTCTATGGAGATTCGTAAAATGGTCCACAAAATTATGAATCACTTTTATGTGAAGTTAAAGGAATTGCTAATGACATGGATTCAGGAAATGAACTGCTTTTAGAGGAATTGCTAATGTGGCCGGTTTAGGCCCCCTGAGCTGCTGAGAACTATCAATTATATATCTAATCCTTCCATGTTGTATGGGATGCCATCGCCCCTCTGATATCAACAACCGGGAACTAAACGATATACCTAGTATGTCTTCTGGGCGTTCAACATAACATAAAATCACGTCACACGGGTTTGTCCTTCAGGAATTTGTCAGTAGCAGCAGCCCGACTGATGGCAAGAGGTTCGCCTCTATTTGGGACTTAAACATAACCGGCGAAAAATGGGTGTACTCTAAATACACCTCTGCCTAACCCTTCGGGATTACAGGCGTGATGTTATGTAGGTGTTAAACTTTAAAGTTAATTATCATAATTTAACCTTAAATATCTTAAAGTTTCCTCGATAGCATTCATTGTATAGATTGTAGTTCGTGACTGCATTGTCAGCGTAACCGTCCTAGAATGCAACATAATTGGACGAGTTTGTTGCTAACTAAGAAGTTGCTAGATAGACACATCTTTAGCAACAGTTGCTCTAATTATTATAACTTATAAGCCAACAATTAACTACGTGGGAAACTAACCATAAACGCGGACATTTTTATAAAATAATCATTTTTTTGTAAAGGCAACAATGACAAAGATTTTTTTTTGTTTATGGTTTAAGAGGTCAATGACTATTTGTTAAGGTGGAAATTAAAAACAGTAGGTTAAGAATGCAGATAAAATAACTGCCTTGGCTATTCTCACAGTCTGTAATTTAATTTTGGGAGGCTTTTTAATTTGTTATGAAATATTGAAGGTTATTCAAATGTTGTATGTAGTTTTTATTCAATTATTATTTGAAGCTACTTTTTGAGTGGTTAAAAAAATTTAAAAATTCGCAAACGCTTTGCCGAACAACATCAAAACATAAGAAACGACACCTAAAAACTTACAGTGCATCACTTATTATTTCATAAGTGTTAAAAATATTTAAAAATTCAATAGTATCTACGTACCTACCAAAAACAATGCTGAAAACACAGTTTTAAAACCTACAATTAAACGTCGCCAGATCTCCCTATCCTAACAAAAGCTGTTCCTACTTACATTGTAAGTATTTCTTAGAATAGGCCGAACAATGCATCGTACTCAGGCCTCGCAAACTTTTTCTATCTGTAGGCAATGGCCGACGTATTTCCCGCGCGAATTTTCTAATGTACCGCCGTTGTTGACAATAATGATATTATTAGCGTCATTACACTCGTAATAACCATTTTAATATTATTGTTTGACGCTTCATGTGTGGCAATTACCCTTCATAAGGTGTTAAGTTAGAATTTATGGGTTTCATTGTAGGTAATACCACTGTTTATGGGGAGTTACGGCATTACCTCGTTAAGAATCCTCTGAACTTTCATTTTATATTTATCTATACTTTTATTTTCTCTAACTGATTGCTCGCCTCGTTGGTCTAATGGTAGTAAGCGCTACTGCTGAGCATGCGGTCCTAGGTTCGATTCGAAGGTCGGGCAAAGTGTTTTTTCCATTAGGAATTTCTCAATACCAGGCCGGAGTCTGGATTTATGCGCGTTTGATGGCAATAGGCTCGCCCCCTATTACATGGGACTTAAAACTTATCTGGCGAAATGTGGGTGTAACTTTAAAAGAGTTGCTATAGGGTCATTCCTTTTTTTTTGTTTTTAGGATGGAAGTCATCAAATGACTTCTCCCGCTCTGGGCGGAGCGGGAGAATCTGACTTTTAATTATTAAAACCCACCCGTATTCCTTCAGTTGCCTATTGCCAAGGTCCCGGTATGCCTTTCGGACTTTCCCGCAACCCTGGAAGTTAGGGTCACCCCTGCCTAATCCTTCAGGGTATTAAGCTTATGAGAAGCCTTTTATTCATGTTTTGGGATACTTTCTTAAATAATTCAGGTTATTTAAGTAGCTAAGATGGCTAAGTGGCTAAGCTATCACAAAGATAAGTAGCCAAGTTCGTCTCAAGTGCGCGACTTGAACCAAATTCATTACCCATTTAATAGAATAATATTGTGGATTAGTTAGCGTATTCACCGAAACTAATTCAGCTTAATTAAAGTTTAACCGAAACATTTCGTTTTAGATATGATAAATAAGAGTATTCAATGTATATTTCCATAAGTTCAATCGTGTTGTCTTGCGTTTATCCCATGACTTCAAGCTTCCATTGACTTATACCATGTGCTTTTAAACCTAATGCTAAAAAAACACACAGTGGCGTAAGGTGGGTATAGCCAGCTAAAAATTAAAATCTTACATCTGTACTTTCCTCTAATCACAAAGAAAATGAAAAATCCACATAACATTTCCTCCATTACTAAAACAAACGGAAGATAAATGGGCTTCTTTAAAATGGATCCATTTCTCGGGTTCTGCTGTCATTTGAGATCGAGCATTCGGTTAAAACTTCCCGCTGACTTCGGTTCAGGTACAGTATAAATAAGTAAGAGTATTATATCTTCATAGAAAACGGCCAAAACGACGTTTCGAAACCTCAGTGTATACCAGTACGCAACAGTATCGAGTTTGCGGCAGTTATGCACGGACGCGGAAGGTTTATCTACCGAGCGGCCGCAGGTTATTATTTCAAGATCACTGGGGAGACATAATACTGTTACTTTATTATACTGTGGTTTAGGGTAAGAAAACAAATAAATACACAATTTTGTTGGGAAATATGATTCTTGTTTCTTCATTGTATTGACTGTTTATCGATACCTACTTATATAATAAAGTTAAAGAGCTTTTTTTTACAAGTTTTATATTGAGATGTTTCGTTCGTATGTTATTTGTTGTTCATGTGGTGTCATTAGCAACGTATTGAGAAAAAGAGGACTCATAAAAGTCTGTGTACCTATAAAAATCCATACTATAATCCTATTATCCTACTAATATTATAAATGTGAAAGTTTGTGTGTTTGTGTATTTCTGTGTTTGTGTGTTTGAATGTTTGTTACTCAATCACGCAAAAACGACTTAATGGATTTGAATGAAATTTGGCAAACAGATAGTTTATAACCTGGATTAACACATAGGATACTTTTTATCCCGATATTCCCACGGGATCGAGACTTACGCGGGTGAAACCGCGGGGCGCAGCTAGTAATATTATAAATTCGAAAGTAACTCTATCTGTCTGTATGTTACCTTTTCACGCCTAAATCACTGAACGGATTTCGACAAAATTTGGCAAGGAGATAGATGGTATCCTGGGGAAGGACATAGGCTACTTTTTGTTTCAAAAACAATCCTATAGGGGGTGTTATAGGGGATGAAAGTTTGTATAGGAAACCCAGCATTTCTTAAGTATCCCGTTAGTACTCGTATGTTCCCGTGAGACGATATTCGACATCCACGCGGGCCAAGTCGCAAGCAAAAACTAGTACTGAATAAGTCTCTTACAGAATTTTATTGTGCACAAGACTCAACACAAAGTATTTTTTTTTTTTTACTAGCCTACGCTGTCCCACTCCTGGGCAAAGGCCTCCCTCCACTCCACCCATCTTTCGCGAGCCCGCGCCTCCTCTTTTCAGTTTTTATGGAACCCATCTAGCTCGTCCCGCCATCTCCTACATGGTCTGCCGCGACCCCGTCTCACTGTCTCAGGGCACCAGTTCTGTTCAAAGTATTAAATAATCTTCTTTTAATCGTCAAATTCATCAACATGTTTCACTGAAACTAGTAATTTAAAGTGTGATTTTAGCAAAAATGTTATCAGATCCTAACATAGTACGAAGGTTTCAAGTATTGCGCTGTTTCCGTTAGCTATCTGTGGGAACCATTTGAACTGTTAATATAACAATTAGGTACTTGATATTGATCTGGAAACAGTTCTCATGCTGTCCTTCGCGCCATTTTGTAAATAGAATTAGCCAATTATCTGTTAATCTATAACCGTTTTTGCATGTACGGTCTGTGACAAAAGTGTGTTTTAAGGAAGACAATACTTATGCGAAAAAAAAAAAAAAAATACTTATATACAATTTTTTTTTTCGCCGGCGACGTCGCCATGGCTTTCCAGTGTGCTAGCGTTCTAAATGACCAATGTGGACTAATTCTTGTACCATGCCAATATGAGTCATTTTCATGTATGTCATTTTAAAATATAAGGCTGGTAGTACACTTACTGAGGGTCAACCAAATGACCTTTAATTAGGTAAGTATTATTTCTCAAAGTTCTTTAAAAACTCCCAATCAAGAAGAAAACTTAATCCGCCCTCGAACGATAATTTTGCAATAAGCAATTCGTTGTACCCCCATACACGAAGTTTTCAACTGGTCATGCCGACGTATTTCCACGAACACGTTGAATTAAGAACTTTTTGTTAATAACTATAACAATAGAAGCAATAAGTTATGAATTACTAAATGCTTTTGTTATTGAACATTGTTTTTTGAATTAAATCCAATAAAATGTTTTATTAACAAGACCTTATGACTATAATGCAAGGGGTGATATTTAAACAATAAGGAGGTTATTATGATCAGTTGAAAAAATAACGGGCAGTTATTTAGTTTTTCGGCGGTTGGTAAATTAGTGTGACAGACAGTACCTATTAAAAAGAAAATTGGTCGGTTATTTCATCCTAAACTATCCGTACAAAAAACAAAAAAAAATTGGCATGGATAGCTAAAAAAAAATAGTTCGATAGTTCATTGGTTATGTTCGAAGTGGAACTGTGACCAACCACGCGCGAGCCGAATTGATCGCAGTAACTAAGCCAGGGCACCCAAATGACATGGGTTACGCTAGGTTAGAACTGTGACCAACCACGTGCGAGCCGAGCGAGCGAATAGAGCGGAACCGCGGCAGTGGACGGTGTGCGCTGCTTCCCAGTTAGATTGCTTACCGACTAATTCCGATTCGATAACTGCCCACACGTAACTGCCCGTTCAGTAAATTCATTGCTTAATTATTTATTTAATTACCCATTTAAATATTTGTTATGATGTTATGAGTTTTATGACTCATTTTTATTTAGTTTACTGCTCAGTTTTTACTGCCGAACTAGTTAATAAAACATGCATTTTGTAATTTTTAATTTACCAAAACTACGATTAACAACTGCCGCTTTAAATCATTATGCCTAATACAATAGGTACTGTAACGCTTGGGAGCGTTATCTTGGTGTGAGGGTGTGTGTGAGGTGGCAAATCCAAAGACGGCGAGGGTTCAAAGGGGGTTTATTATAATATTTACTTTTATATGAGACACGTACACTGTTCGGTAGCTAAGCTAGACTGATGAACCAAAACAAAATGCATTCCTAACATATTTTAATCTAAATTGTTGGAACGTTCGAAACACAGGGCTGCCCTCTAGCCAGCCTGTACCACGCGAGGTTGCGCCTCGCATCCGAACTCCTTACAGTACCTACTGTGTCTGCAATTACAGCAAAGTAATTTAATTAACAAAAACCATTTCTTCTGAACATTCATCTCAAGCACAGTATACCTCAAACCAAAACAAAAAACACATTTACCACTGTATTCTCCTGCATCGTAATCAACGTCCCATTCATAAAATCCTACTTTCAGAATTCTAGAAGGGTCAAAGTTCCCTAATCTGGCTCGCTTCACGGTTCAGATTCACAAACACAACTCTGCACTTTCTGTATCAAACGTGTTGCGAATACGGAGAAGAAGTACATTATGTTGGGCCATGTTGGGCCATAGCTATATGTCACAGTGGCTGTTAATGGCCGATGGTGAAATGACTATAGTTTAATGATGATGTAGACGCGATGGGCATTTGTTACGGTCCTTTGAAGGATCGAGCGGTATCGGTTACTGGTAGTTAGGTTACAAAATATAAGTATGGTGGGACGATAGTGGTGAGATTATGTCTCAAACACAAGTAACAACAGTTTTTTTTTACATTATCCTCTCTAAATGTCACCGGAATTGAGCAACATGACTTGTGTCACAAGGTATATTTTTTCCTTTATTAGTAACAAGCTACACCCCTTGATTTCACCCTCATAATTCTCGAGGCCGTTGGAATATTGGGATAAAAAGTATCCTATGACATAATTCAGGTCATGGTCTATCTATGTGCCAAATTTCACTCAAATCCGTTGAGCCGTTTTAGCGTGAAAGCGTAACAAACAAACTAACTCACTTTCGCATTTATAATATTAGTTAGGACAAGCTGCACCCCGCGATTTCACCCCCATAATTTTCGAGCCCGTAGGAATATTGGGATAAAAAGTATCCTATGACATAACCCAGGTCATGGTCTACCTATGTGCTAAATTTCACCCAAATTCGTTTAGCTGTTTAAGCATGAAAGCGTAACAAACAAACTCACTTTCGCAATTATAATAATTATTAGCTAGGATAATAGGTATTACTAAAAGGCGGCCTCGACTCCGGAGGTTGTTTGTTTCAACCTTTTTTTTTTTAGAGAGCTATACATAGGAAAAGTAGACAACTGATACCTTACTTAAAAAAAACCAGCCAAGTGCGAGTCGGACTCGCACACGAAGGTTTCAGTACCTTATTAAAATCGAGCCAAAAACACCGAAAAAAATATTTTTCTTGTATGTATGTCCGTCTGTCTGTCTGGCTGTCAGCGGGCTGTATCTCATGAACCGTGATAGGTAGATAATTGAAATTTTCACAGATTGTGTATTTCTATTGCCACTATAACAACTTAAAGTAAAAAAATAAAGGTGATACCATACCAGGCCATACAAGAAACGCGGTTTTTTCCGCGTCTCTTGCTAAAATATGGTACGGTGGTACCCTTCATGTTGGTGAGTCCGACTCGCACTTGGCCAGTTCTTATTAGAAATCAAGATTTTAAAATATTACAGCGCTTTTGTGAATTATGAAAAATATTTGTCAGTACATTATTCTGTAGATTCCAGATAAGCCGACAATAACCTTTTAAAAACATAAATACCTTATTGTTAGAAATAAATGTAGTTTTTTTAATACGAGTATTTTTATTGTTTATCTTACCTAATTCTTTTGTTTTTCGTTGATGTTTATCGTCATGTATTTTAATAACGCTTTTGTTATTAAACAAGATATTTTGTATTGTTCTTTATTCTAATAACAAGTAGGCTGATTATTATATCAGCCTACTTGATCGAATTTGATTACAAAAAAGTAGGTTGCAAAGCGAAATTTAAATCAGAAGTGATAATGATGCTTATATTACTAGCTGCTGCCCGCGGCTAAGCCCGCGGGAACCCTAATAGGAAATATGCATGTATTTTTTTTATTTTTCTATTCGATAGTTTACATCGCCAAATAATAGTTTAAAAAAAATCGACTTCGAAAAATCAATTTAAAATACTTAAAAAAATGTTTAAAATATCCAACCGACACGGGCTATTTAAACGCCCTCCATTTGGCGCGCTTGGTGTGGTGATGTCACAATCTTGGACAACAAACACAGAGCATTATGACAACAAACAAACAAGTGTCAATTGAATGTCAAGTGCTGCTGTCAAGTCAACACTCATACAGCACACATTGACATTTTGATTGTTATCCTATATTGTTACGTCACATCCGCTCTCGCGTCACTTTTCAAGTGATTGAATACCCCACAGTTTATTGGCACTTTAAAAAATTTATTTCTCGCTCAAAAAGAAATATTATTCAAAAATATTGATTGGAGGCATAATTCTGAAGTAATATAGTTTATTAAAAAAATACTTGACCCTTATTTGAATCACATGCATATTCCCTATTCTTTTCCTAAAATAAAAGTAGCCTAGTAGAAGTTACTCCTTATAACACCAACTATCTGTCAGTGAAAGTCCCGTCAAAATCAGTCCCGCCGTTTCTGAAATTAGCCGGAACAAACAGGTAGACAAACATTGTTTTTTTTTGTTATAATTACCGTATAATTATACTTTAATATGCATTTAGTAAAAAGCTGTTATTTTGACACTGTTACAAACTGACACTTCAATTTTATTTATTTGTATAGATACTTGAAGAGTTCGTCGAGACCATCCTACCACCACAGCTTACAGCAGTATTATTTTAATCTTACTTTGTGGGGGAAAGAGATGTAGCTATATATCCTGTAGAGCTTCATCTCTTTCCTACACCTACCTGTAGGGTATTTCTCGTTGACATAGAATCATGAAATTTGGCAAGAAGCAAGACAAGACAAGTAAAAGACAAAGTCCTAAAATCGTTCATCGTTCATTTGTGGTTATAGCACACAATTTTTTTTTGCGATTACAAACTTAAAGTTTCTGTTGGAGAATTGACTGCAACATAAATCGATGTATGGGAGAACATTTTTCCAACTACAAAGTTAAGTCTGTTCTTGGAATCACTTCATCTATCTAAACTACGGAACCCTTCATTGTGCGTGGTTCGACACTCACTTGGCCGGTTTTAACATTAAGTTGGTGTACATACTTCTAAAGTCATATACCAACAGTGATAATGTATATTCAGCTTTATACCGTCATAAAGAGCAGGTTGGTTGCCCATCACCTGCAATTTATTCGCAGTAAAAGCTTTATTTAACCCTTGACGTCTGTTGCAAATTGCTCGAATGATATGCGGTAAATGTATATATGTAATGTATATATCACTTTCATTTCCGAAGAAGATGGAAATAATAAATAGTAAAAGGGCATTGAGAGAAATCTCTGCTCAGACGCAACGCTATGATATTATTGGATAATCGAAAATCTACACCTTTTGGTGACAACACTGGCTTTTAAGCAGTGTGTTCTGGGTTATATCTGTCAATCCCCCAAACCCCCGAAAAGGTATTTAAAAAAAAAAGCTGAAATAAAGTTAAAAAAAGTTTGAATGTTCCTTCAGATATTCGAAATAGTGTCAAATCTATGACAACAGTCGAATACCTACATCACATTGTTTAGGAGTCCCCAAAGACAATGACCTAGGAGTGTGGAGACCGTTTTAGAATAATTAAAGTATCATCTGTGTTATCCTTAGAGTTTCTCGCTTATTGATATTAGAAAATCTGCCTCGTTGGTCAAGTTGTCGCAAGCGCTAGTGCTGAGCATTAGGTCCAAGGTTCGAATTCCAGATGGGGCAAAGTTTAATTAAGTTTTCCATCTGGATTTTCTCAGTAGCTCTAATCTCAGTCTCAATCTGTCAAAAATATATCTTATTTTCCAAAAAAAATAAACATACGACAAAGATTTTTTAGGTACGAGAATTGGCCTTCATAAATCAATGACATGAAGGCACCATGACGGGCGCTAGCGACTTGTAACGAGTATAACTTCCAACGAGTACTTGGAAATAGATTGGCAACACTCTGCAACTGAAATGTTTACAATCAGAGTGTACCGGATGAATCCGCATAGGAAAATGGAAGAGCTTCGTCAACATACACTTTAGTAAATAAACAGTTGAAAAGTAATACTTAAGGCGGATGCGCTTAGGTTGCCCGCGGAATTCAAATTTTCTTACGTTTTTTGCAATTTGCAGGTCAGTGTCAGGTTGTATGTTGATTAAAATACAATTCGCGACAAAAAACAAATATGCCTTTACAGACTTGTAATCATTAGAATTAGCATTACAACTCCATATTATGTTAGAATAATCCTAAAATGTCATGATTTCATGAAATAGTCATTCAATAGAACTATTGAACTTAGAGAGTTGTATTGATGATTTTTCTTTGGTAAGCGTATAACTTGAGAATGGTTGCACTCATTTGGATATTTTTTTATTTTAAAATGTTCGTAATAGTCCGAAAGAAAAATTAGAAAAGATGCCAGCTTATCGCCTGGCCACGGGACATTCGCTGCAGCGAATTTTCGCGCGGTGCGAACAGCCAAGCGTCTTGCGACTAAAACAAATGAATAGAAATATACTAGTTATGCCACGCCCGTCGCAGCGCCGGCCGCACCGCCGTTCGCGCCGCCCGTCCCGTGGCCAGGCGGTTAAACTTTAGAGTCAGAAAGATCTTTTTTTTTTACCAATGCCCTTATTTAGTACTAATCGGGTGAAAAGGTCCCCCAAGTTTCTTTGATACAGGCCCCCTTTAAACCTAGGTACGCCACTGTTGCAAAGGCAGACGTTGCCTTAAGCCAGTACACGCCCACAGCCGTCTAGACTAGACTAACCAAGTACCTACCTACGTAATATCCTATACCCATTAAATATCAGGATATAGCCGTCGCCACGGAAAACTACGACTTATCTAGGTACTACATTTCATAAATGGTATTGGAAACTTAAAGAACTGTGCGGTATCGTTTCACTTTTAATTAATGGAGTATTATAAGATTTAGCTGATAACAAGTTAGGAGCATATTCCGAAAAGGACCATGCCCGGGTCGACGGCGCGTTGTGTTCCACGCTCGCCTCAAAGAGATGTCAGCACAACTGACGGGGTCCGCTAGGGACGATGCCTGCTGGGGTACCGCGAATGTCCGAAAGGGATACCGTGGCTTCTGGCAACTTACAGTCAACTGAAAGAACTCGGGTGGGTTTTAGTAAGTAAGAGTCTGACACGCCCCTCCCGCTCCGCCCAGTGGGAGAAGATATTTGGTAATTATCCACCCAAAAAAATAAAATGCAAAAGGAACATAGTTTTATTGAATATCTTGTGGTTTATTTTATTAGATTTCACTGTGCTGGTTTCACTTGGTACCGATATGGTTATCGGTTATGAAGATAAATTGGATTAAAATAGAGATAAATTTTCAACATTGGTTACTTACTAATAGCATTAATCTTTGATACAGCGTACGCGTAGTACCGCCGGCTTCGCCCACTTGGAGGTCGGAAATTAACCCACGGGAATATACTACTGGGATAAAAGTATCTTATGTCCTACTCCTAAACTAGGTCATGGTCTATCCGTGTGCCAAACATCCAAATACGTTCAGCCATCAAGGCGTGAAAAGGTAACAGATGGACAGACATACCTACAGACAGACCAACAGAGTCACTTTCGTATTTATAATATTATAATATTACTATGGAAGTATATATGGCATAATGGTGTATGATTTCCGTAAGTAGATAGAACAATATGGTGTAGTGAATACGAGATAATCTGTGATATTATTACAAAATGTTAATTGGTAAAAAACAAAAAAAAATACTTTTGTGACAAATTCTTTGTTCAAATTAAACCCAAAACTCCTTTAGGAATAATCCTTTTCCCCCTTTCTTCACAAAACCGGTCTGCAGTCCAAACAATTCGTTACTTAAAGAATTATTCCATAGACTGTCGGACAAAAGCGCTTTACAAATACGGACAGCGCTTTGTCACAGCGCAGCGCTGAAAATAAAATGAAACTATAACTGTATTTTATATTCTTTTGATAACATTTACTGAAAGATTCGTTTAAAAACTCCAGTGACCTATTTCAGAAATGTTTTGAATTGTGTCTGAAGAATTGAGTTTTTTTTTTATATTTGCTAGTTATAGAAGATTTTTAATTTAAAAACCAAAACTGTTGTGATATGTTTACTTTAATGTCAATAAGTTACTGATTGAATTAAATTCACTGAAGTAACGTGATCGTTACGAATAAAATAATCATAAAATCAATATTTTATGATTATTTTATTCGTAATTAGAACTGACTAATTTAGAGGCAATCCTCTAAATTAGTCAGTTCTAATTTGTTCTGCATTCGCCGCACAAATTTTGATATTCCTCTTTCGCCCCACATTTTGTTCCTTATTCGCCTCAAAAACAGCTCAAAAATAGACAAAATAAAACCTGTTTTTCTTTCTGAAAATAAAAAGGACTAAGTACGTAAAATCATAGTAAGCTCAAATCCATGTACTGTATACACCTCACTTTACCCGACCGAGCTATGGAGTTACTCATTTCAACTACACTCCGCTCGTAGTACGAATTTTAGTGAAATCAGATCGTGAGTCAATAGTGTGCGATGCCAGCTTCTGCTGCGCACACGACGTTAATATTGACATTAGAAATGAACTAGTTGTATAGAGCTGTCGTAGTCAGTATGGGGGTTTGTACTTTTTGATGAGCAAAAAAAAGTATGTATGTTTGATTATAAGCAAGGTATATAGGATCTCAAAATTAAGCAATCATGTCGGCGTCGGTGTTATAGGAAAGCTTCAGTTGCTTTGTAATTTAAATAATCGAAAACGTAAATTCTTAAAGATCCGGTATTAGGTACGGGATAAACAACATTCACCTTAAGATTTTTTACCTAGTAGGTAAATAAAAAAGAAGAAAAGAAAAGCAAATCCCAAAAAAGAAAAAAAATTATGAAGAAAAATGATGAGAAAAGAAAAAAAGAAAAAAAGATATGAATGTGTGAAATGTGAATGTGTGATGTGTGTGTGTGTGTGATGTGTGTGAGTATGTGTGATGTGTGTGTGTGATGTGTGTGTATGATGTGTGTGTGTGATGTGTGTGAATGTGATGAAATGATGATGAGAATGAAGCAAATGCTGTAATTACCTATAGTTGATTGTTACATTTAGTTCTTTATTTTCTGTTGCTACCTGTAATTTCCGTAGTGTATACGAACGTTGGTAAATCTAAATAAATAAAATAAATCATTGAACTGCCGTGAAAATGCAGTTTTCTTCTTTTTTTTTTTTGCAGAACCAAACACTTATCGAATAAACAAAATCCCTAAATAAGGTACCCTACAACTTACCCTCCACACCGTAGTTCATTACTCTGTATAGTTCACAGAGTAATGCCATAAACAGAGAGTAACGTACGCGCGACGCTTATTTGCGCGTGCAAACATAAACAGGGGTGGTATTATGAAGTATTAATGCCATCATTATTCCGCTGCGAAAACGGGATGGTGCTAGCGGCCTCGTCTAGCTCCGTCTCTCTCTCACACTGGAAAAATGATGGCATTAATACTTCATAATACGGCACCAGGTATCGTTTGTTTGAACAGCGAGATTGAAAAACAGTCACGGTTGACGGTTAATTATTATGTCCATGTTTAAATTAAATTTTTGAACGAAGTTTTTCGTTTATTAACTATTTTTATTATTTTATTTTGTTATAAACAGCCGCACGGGTCGATCCCTCAGGTTAAGCTACGCTTGCCGGGGTTGGTCCGTGGATGGGTGACCATCTTTACATATCGAGACTCCTCCGTGCCTCGGAAAGCACGTTAAAGCGTTGGTCCCGGCTGTCATTTGTGGATCTTTGACAGTCGTTACGGGTCGTCAGAAGCCCGAAAGTCTGACAACCAGTCTTACCAAGGGGTATCGTATTACCCGGTTACTGGGTTGTGGAGGTCAGATAGGCAGTCGCTTCATGTAAAATACTGGTATTCAGCTGCATCCGGTTAGACTGGAAGCCGACCCCAACGTAGTTGGGAAAAGGCTAGGCAGATGATGATGATTTTGTTATAAACAGAACTTAGGTACTTGTCTTTACTGGAGATTAACATCAGCTCACAAACACACAAATTAGGAATAGGATAAGTAATAATTTTGGTCTAAGAAAAATATCAAGATCTTTTTAATTTTCAATATAATAATTACCTAATTTTAAAGCTAACAGTCTTAAAATAATAATGATAATATGTACAAGTATATAAACAAGTGCGGGTCGGACTCGCGCACGAAGGATTCTGTAAAACGGCAAAAAAAACACGTTTGTTGTATGGGAGCCCCTTATTTTATTCTGTTTTTTAGTATTTTTTGTTATAGCAGCAACAAAAATACATCATCTGTGAAAATTTCAGCTGTCTAACGATCACGGTTCTTGAGACACAGCCTGGTGACAGACGGACAGACAGACAGACAGCGCAGCCTTAGTAATAGCCCGTTTTACTCTTTGGGCACGGAACCCTAAAAAGGGACGGGAAAGAATCATAGGGCATCAAAAAATTCGTCCGCATTGCTGTCGACAGGAAAAGTATCTAATAGTTATTTATGCAACTGTTATATAATGAGGGGTATTAAAACAGGAATGTGAGTGTTTTAATACCTAATTATTTCCAGTTGTATACAAGACTTTATCTACACCCATGTTATGAATCCTCTGTAATAGGTTTGCAATACTAATATCGAACAAAAATGACGGGATACAACGCACGTTAATTCGAATTTTTAGAATTCGAATAAACTACAAGTTTTTTTTTTAATGACTGATCTTAGATAGTGAAAATCGCCTGCATGACAGCGTTCTTTTTTTTAAATGAGTTGCATTATGAAATTTATTATAACATTATAACACCCGTTTGGATGATAATAATGGTTACTATGACACTAGTTGTTTTAATGTTGGCAATAAGCTAACTGCTTCAGAAACTTTTATAGAGGATTTATAGCATGGGTGTAGATAAAATAAAAAATAAAATAGATGATGATACACATAAATATCTTCTAAGCTACATAATATATTTGTTATATAACTACATGCATTAGATGTGTATTACATAGTGGTTACTAGCAGCAATTCTTCTTATGTAAATAGTAGCAGGTACTTAATTTTTTAAATAAAAATAACATCTAAATAACTCGGATGTAAATATGTATATTATTAATAATTGTATACACTTAAATTTAATTATAGTGTAACAGATTAAATTATATTGTCTACGGAAGAATTCAGTGAATGTATTAGAAAGATACACAGAATTAATTAATTAAACTCGCTGGAATCTTTGTTCACAGTTAAAATGATGTTTGCACTAGCAGTCGAATTTCAAGTCATTTTGAAAAAAGAATGTCATAGATCGTCAACATTTTGATTTTGTCATATGCAGTGATTTTTTGTTTTTTATTGTCACGCAAATGGTTTTTTGCTATTTAACTATTAATTATTTAAATTGATTAGGAATTTACTTAGCCTACTGTAGAAAATTTTCTGCATGTTTGGGTTCCTGTAGTCAAGTAAAAAGCATCGAAACCAGAAATCTCCTGAAACTTAAGAATTCTTATGCTAATTTTCATAAAAATAACGTCTTGGCAGAATGCCGAGATCGTCTGGTTAAGGCATCTCAGTTTTATCTAATAGGTAGTGTTCTTGTGGTCTCGTGGCTCTCGAGTTCGAGATTGCGTCTTAGTTTCATAAGCTAATTACGTTCTTAACTTATTTCTGTACCACTATCGCGTTAGTTACATCTTATTTTGTGCATCTACAATTTATACTATACTAAATTTTACTTTACTTTAGTTTTAGCAAATTATTGAATGAGCATTTCTACTGTTGTTTTCATGTTCGCAGAATTTAAAATAAAGGCCATTGTTTTTAATATTTCGTAATTTTCTAACTTAATAACCATTTTTGAAATAGGTAATTGTGATTCACCTGTTTCAAAGTCAATCATTGACGTGAAGAGCATTGAATTCGAAGTTAAAGTGGCTACACTATAGCTCCCACAGATAGGCGCGGCGCGACGCGACACGCGACGCGACACGCTACGCGACACGCGACGGTGCGACTCGATTCTGGTAGAACAATTTCCATGAAGTTTTCATAGAAATTGTTCTACTTAAGTCGCGTCGCGCCTTTAGAGTACTATACCTTTAATTTAAATATTCAAGACTGTAACTACAGTGATATAAATTCTTTGTACCTAACCTAACGAAGCAAAACAAAACGACATGTAAACAATATTTACACATTTATTTATTGTACCTCCGTGTTCGTTTTCGCGACATTCCACATTCGCGGTCACGGATAGTATGCGGCGTGAGAATATAATATAAACAGACGGAATTATTACTTAAATTAATCATAAATAACTACTTTATATCCGTATGAAACATTATACTGTGCCTAAATTGTTTTACAAGTCCTTTATTATCTTATCAAAGGTCAAACTAGAATCATTGTTTCAATTCCAAAAGTAATATTTGTTACAAAGATTAGTAAAAAATCATTGTTGAAAACAAAAATCGATTACTTTGTCGATCAGAAGTCAGATCAATCAACGTACATAACAATGAATTCTAAATGCCAATCGTGGTACTCAAGACCTTGTCTTCACATTAATTGTTTACATAAGTTTAAGAGAAACGTAAGTATATAGAGCATTCGCCGACCTTGGCAGTCGTTAATGAATGTGAGATAGTAGCAATACAATCGAGTATTTATAACCTGACCTCGTGGTATATTCACATTATTGTTAAAACAAAGAGCAGGTCACTGTATATCCGCACGTTTGTCTGCGGTTAAGCAATGTGACTGCTAATTGGATGGGTGACTAGGAATTTTTGTTATTTTATTCCGGGGTTTGTATTTTATGTTCTACGGAAAATATGGGAGGTTGTTTAGTTAAAATTAGAGGGTACGTCCCTCTAATTTTAACTGAACAACCTCCCCTCCGGAAGGTTTTAAGAAAACATTGATTTAATTTTAATTGGTATTAATTACTTTTCATTTGGTGGGAGTTTTCCTCTAGGCCAGTGGAACTTTTAAGCGATCCCTTTTACGATGACCCAGTTTGAAACAAAGGGAATTTAATATGTGAAGTTTCAATTCGGCAAAAAAATTATCAGTTTCCGAATTTTATTCAGAAGATTGATTACAGAAAGCTAAATTCTGATTCAGACACAGAGTTTTTTAAAGCTTTTCTCTCCGTGGTTTCTTGAGTCACTTAAATCATACTTTAGAAAGATATATTTTCCAAGCCAAGAATCGAACACCTAATCTATCGCTGGCACTTATTCATAAATGTCATTTATATTACCCACCATAATAATTTCTATTATTTTCGATTTTCACAAATTTTCCCATTATTTAATACCAAGAGGAAGTCCGTTTAATAAGTAGTACTTAACAGACCGTTATGAAAAATGACCTAACGCCTATTTACCATCATTTTCCATTACATAAAATACGATAATATACGCGGTACATAATATCTTTAATTATATACAATTACAAATTGTGTTACGAACTTGCCTTCATTATGTAACAAAAAAAAAAATCCCTAACATGTAACAGTATTATTAATACCTTTAGCGCAATTTTTTTTGTTAACCTATTTTGTCTTGTAACACGGCTGGGAAAAGAACTCCCATATATATTTCCAGTTCTATTTACGTTTTGCCTTCCGGTCAATCTGGCAAAAACGATTCTTGGTCATCACGCCAGCGCGAATGTTTCCTAGGCATTTTACAAGTACATTATTTAAATCAGTTTCAGCAGTCGTATAGAATTCAATCCCGTTGAAAAAATATATTCAATACTTTTTCAGATGATAATTTGCTTAAGATTTAAACACGACACATTTTTTGAAAGGTTTTAATTTCTACTTTAGCATTTACAATGTTTTCTACGAACACAAAAAATAAAAATCCGTTGCTTATTCTGAGACGAGGTCATTCCACTTTTATGTGCATAATTTCTATATTCGCGTAAAAATATCATTTCTTTAGTTTCGGTCTAATTGGTTTTCTAATGAGTGTCTATCAATAAACTCATTATTTCCATGTCGGGAATCCTTTTCTACTAAGCATGAGTCATTTGAAAGCAAATGAACTATAATGACTTTGCATTGTTATCATTATTCGGAAAACCATAGGTTGTTGGCCCCTGCTAAATATGCAGAAAAAAACAGTGTATTCATGTCAATCATCAGAAATAGTTACTAAAACGTTTGAAGTTAAATGGTCTAAATTTAAGAGCATCAACCTTTCCTACTGCAAGCAACACAGCAATACTACAAATAAATCTATACAAACATATATACAAATAAATAAAATTGAAATAGCTATTTGTAATGACAAAATAACAGCTTTTTACTAAATGCATACAAAAGTCTAAACAGTAGTTACAACATTTTTCTTTTTTAAGTTTTTGTCTGTCTGTCTGTTCCGGCTAATCTCCGAAACGGCTGGACCGATTGTGATAGGACTTTCACTGTCAGATAGCTGCTGTTATATGGAGTAACTTACTTACTTATTTTTTTATTGAATTTAGGGTCTACGCGAGCGACGCCGCGGCCAGCATCTTGTATATTATAATTATAATTATATATTCATAGTAAGGAGTATTCTATTCTATTCTACGTGTTGCCAGCAACACAAAACACGATGATAAAATATGTTGCACAACTTTTGTCAACTATGTAAACAAGGCTTTAGGGAATTACAGAGATCGTCAATCTTTTGTCTTACCATAGATAGTAATTTAAGGCGAAGCACGCACCTGCGCCATCTGTTGTAAGGCCCCTATAAATTCTTAGAAACAAACAGAGGGAACCCGGTTCAATTTATAGGAGAATTAATCAACGGAATCCATTGTTGGAGTTTCAATGAGAGCCAATCAATTAGACACACCCGCCTTGCTAGCCTCTCTTTTCGTATTTTTTTTTTGTGAATTAACCTTGTGACCTGCTTCACTGATATTTTGGTAACATTGCGTTTATTTTTCTTGAAAGAGTAAGTTAGTGGATAACGTACCTACGTTTGAATACACATAGGTACTTTCTTCTGCTTTATTGAGAGGGTTAGACGGACAACGGCCCGAATTTTATAACGGGCGACGGGCTGACGCGCAGTGTTCAATAGGTTAGTGTGGGTGTTTGTTAACGCGACGGGCACGTACCCGCTGCAACGAAACTCAACGGATCCGCGCACGTCGCCCGTCGGCGCGACACGGCGCGGGCGGTCGGTCCGATGAAGTGGACCACGTCATTTCATAGAAGTGTGTTGACGACGACGGATGTGCGTACGTTGACAAAAACGGTCGTTAACAAGAGGCCTTAATCAACACCATCATCGCCATTGACAGCCTTATTGTTGTGAAGTAGAGCAGTACCGTTTCTCGGCAACCATTCTGTAAGGGTTTACGGAATGGTTGCTGAGAAACGGTAGGGTAAGGAGCGTTGGTATATAGCCAGGGTGGTGGATGACCTACAGAAGATCTTGGAGAAGACCTGGATGAAACTCGCACAGACCAGGAAAGCTTGGCACAAAAGGGTTGCTGCCTTTTAGCTATGATTGCAAACTCACGAGATCAATCAACTCAGCCAATCGCAGTCCACTGCTGGACATAGGCCTCTCCCAAGCTGTGCCATAACACCCTATCCTCCGCCTTCCACAACCAGTATGTCCCAGCCAGTTTCTTGAGGTCGTCGGTCCACCTTGATAGGGGACGTCCCACGCTACGCTTGCCGATACGCGGTCTCCACTCTAAGACTCGTCTGCTCCACCGGCCATCGGTCCTTCGACAAACATGACCAGCCCACTGCCACTTCAGTTTGCTTACTCTGCAAGCTATGTCGGTAACTCCGGTTATTTTCCGGATAATTTCATTTCAGATTTTATCCACGAGATAAAAGGCTGCAATACAATATTCTGCTCTTTGAGATACTGTTGGTAATTATTTTCTAAGCTAGCTCTCTTGTTCCTAAAATATCTTCCAACTAAAATACTAACGAACACCAGAAAATAATTAGAGAAGTGCTATAAAAAATTCATAGCATTAAACTATAAACCTTGTAAGCTAGATTCTCTAGAAACATGTTACGTAACACAATGTAGCGTTAATTTTAATGTGTTAAATTCCTGGGACTAACCCGACAACGACGTTGACAACCTTAATAGAATTAGCAAACGAAGTCTGTATTATTAAAAGAGGAAGATTTAGAGGAGCTTTAGATAGTTAAAATTCCTCGGCTTACTTAGTATCTATTGAATTAGTTTTACAATACCAAGTAAATAAGCACCAATAAAACCCGAAAGCAGTGGTGGCCCCGTGGTGTCTGCCGTAACTTATACGAGTTGTAGTTTCGAACCCTGACAGGCGCTTTACATTGTGTAAATTGTTTCAAAACGGTGAAGGAAAACATCGTGAGGAAACCGGCATGTCCTAGAACCTATTTGAAGACATGTGACATCCACCAACCGCACTTGGTCCGACTGGTGGATTACCGCCCACTCCCTCTCACAGGAGGAGGTTTGTGTCCCAGCAGTGGGAACATTATAGGCTGATTATGCAATAAAACCCACAACGTTCCTCATCCATCATATACTCGAAGTACGTCATTTGTTTTCCCCGTTGCATACAGAATAACAGACTATTTCTTTTTTCATTAGACAGAACAATTTCCTGGGTAAAGATGCGAGAATATAACAAGCTTTCTACTAAACGAGCGTTTTGTGGTAAACTACGGAACCCATACCACGTAACAATGTTGTACATCTCTGTTTCTGTAAAGTGACAATACATTGCGTTTTTTCTTCAGGCACCGTTAAATATCATCGTTTGAAAAGAGAAATGGAACGTGAATGTTTGTTTGTCGTGTAGTTGTTGTTTCAAACTTCTGGTTGGACATGGTATCCTGGTAGTTGTGAACTGCATTTTGGCAATGGTGTTGCGTTTGAATGTTAAATAAGTTTTTTTCTTCCTTAGCTTATAAAGTATGTACAATCAATTTGTACAGGAATTTTATGATTAGGTAAAAAATAATAGACCAATTTATCTAATCCACTATCCAACTTATAAGCTACTTTTGTTTTTATCAATTCCGACCTTTAGATAGAAATAACACATAACATCACGCCTGTAATCTCCGAAGGGTTAGGCAGAGGTGTACCTATAGTAGGTACACCCACATTTCGCCAGTAATGTTTTAATCCCATGTAATAGGGGGTGAGCCTATTGCCATCAATCGGGCACAAATCTGCACTCCGCGCTGCTATTGAGAAATTACAAATGAAAAAACCCTATTAAAAAAAATCCGACCCGGGATTCGAACTCAAGACCTCATGCTCAGCAGTAGCGCTTGGGACCATTAGATCAAAGAAGCAGTCAGTAGATAGAAATATAAATAACTAGCTGCGCCCCGCGGTTACTTCCGCGTATGTCTCGATCCCGTGGGAATATCGGGATAAAAAGTATCCTATGTGTTAATCCAGGTTATAAACTATCTGTTTGCCAAATTTCATCCAAATCCATTCAGCCGTTTTTGCGTGATTGAGTAACAAACATCCAAACACACAAACACACAAATACACAAACACACAAACTTTCACATTTATAATATTAGTAGGATTGAATGTCAAAAATTGCTCCGCACTCTTCCCAGACCCAAACAATTCTCATCTTTCAGACAGGGAAGATTTCCTAACAATCAGATATGCGACTTTAGGCGAACTTCTAACAAAAGTGTCTTTGAACTATTCAATTTCTTGATCTTGTTTCAATGACCTTATAAATTACGTTTTGGAACATACATGATTGTCATATCTAGAGTGCTCGCAAGAAGTCTGCGCGCGGCTGAAATCGGAACAAATAAGTATGCCGCCGTCTTGTCGTTGATGAAAGGTCAAAATATGTATAGAATTATTAAATTAATATAAGATTAATAATATTAAGATTAATTATTATTCATATAGATTCATATTTTAAATATTACAGTTTAGAATTAAGCACACCAGCGCCACCGGTCGCGCGCATGTTATCTTGCGCGCACTCTACCTACTACTTGCAAAAGTTGCGCCAAATAAGTAGAGAGTAAAAATATTTAAACGAACCACTTATTTAAAGAAAAAGGTAAATACTTCTGCTAATAAATAGGTGTTACGGTTGGAATGTTTCCGTAATATTAAAGAGGAAATGCTTTAAATAAGTAGGTATTATATTAATAGAACGTAACGGCTTTCCTTCCATAGTTCCTCCTTATAATTATTAAACCAGTTATAAAATTGCTTTGGTAATTCATCTGAATAAAACTTTATGATATCACGCGACGGTAATATAACGATATTATATTATTATTGTGAGACTCCTCCGTGCCTCGGAAAGCACGTTAAGCCGTTGGTCCCGGCTGTCATTTGTGAATCTTTGACAGTTGTTACGGGACGTCAGAAGCCCGAAAGTCTGACAACCAGTCTTACCAAGGTGGATCGTATTACCCAGTTACTGGGTTGTGGAGGTCAGATAGGCAGTCCCTCCATATAAAATACTGCTATTCAGCTGTATCCGGTTAGACTGGAAGCCGACCCCAACATAATTGGGAAAAGCCTAGGCAGATTGATTGGGTTTACTTTACCTCTAGTTAACTCTTCTGGGATTACAGGCGTATTGTTATGTTATGTTATGTTTATTGTTGTGATTGTTTATGACAATTTCTGATTGCTCGTTGGTGTTGTGGTCGCAAACGGAACTGCTAAGCGTGGACTCTGGAGTTCGATCTCCAGGTCGGGCAATGTGATATTGGCTAGGTATTAGAAAACCCTAAATAAAACATTATGAATTGTTCATCATAATCCTAACTAATATTATAAATGCGAAAGTGAGTTTGTTTGTCTGTTACGCTTTCACGCTAAAATAGCTGAACAGATTTGGATGAAATTTGGCACAGGGGTAGACAGGATACATTTTATCCCGATATTCTCACAGGATCGAAACTTACGCAGGGGAAACCGCGGGGCGCAGCTAGTGGTAAATAACATAGGATACTTTTTATCCCGATATTCCCACAGGATCGAGACTTACGCGGGTAAAACCGCGGGGCTCAGCTACTGATAAATAAAATTTTGATTACAAAAAACACTTACAAATCACAATTAAATGATATGTTTTAAAACTAGATGAGTTCAGTGTTTCCTAACGGACTACTTTGAGAAGAAAGACCGAAACAGACTCAGATAGATTGGATTTTGTAACACACGATCAATCACAATCTGTTTAATTTTGACAGTTCAACAACATTCATTGCGTTATTTACGTTGTTGAGCAGACGATTTTTTCGAACATATGAAGCAATGGATTAGCAATATCCTTCAAAATGATTCTGATTATAATGCTGGATTAGGGTGCTGGTTATTGGTAATAGACTACCTACCTCTTCAATTAAAACAAGCGTGATGGTATTTTATTATTTACTCACTGTTCTATAGTAAATAACCAACAATTTTCTTGTATAATAAACATTTCTATAATACAATTTCTACGTCCGGTGACACTTTCGCCGAAACCTTTCATTATACGTGAGGTCACTCATAATAGCATACCTACACAAATAATGGTGTTTTTTGTTTTCCCTTTTTAGGCCCTAGTTACGTTCTTGAGTAGTTTATTAGCTGTCACGCCAATTTCTTTGGAAAGTGTGTTTATGTAATACGTATTGTGGCAAAAAAAATTGTGTTGCTGGTTACAAATTATTTTGATACGCATCTGTTACTTGGGGCATCATTCCAATGGCAAATGCCTTTCCCCAGTTGGATACAAAATATATTGTATATGTGCAAGTTTTGACAGGAATAAGGCCTTAATTAATTATTTTACGTATGACACCTGAAAATAAAGTTATCCGGTAAAGAACCGGAGTTACTGACAGAGCCTGCAGAGTAAGCAAGCTGAAGTGGTAGTGGGCTGCCCATGTTTGTCCAAGGACCGATGGCCGGTGGAGCAGACGAGTCCTGAAGTGGAGACCTCGTATCGGCAAGGGTGGTGTGGGACGCCGCCAAGCTAAATGGACCGACGACCTTAAAAAGATGGCGGAGAATAGAAGTGGACACGGTGTTGTTGAGCGACCTGGGAGAAGCTATGTCCACCTGTGGACAGCAATAGGCTGAACTGATGACAGCTGATCAATCTTCAAATATGGATCTTCTTCTTAGTGTCGATCGCAATCTAGAGGCAGTTCAAGCTGGCTTGCTGTTTCAAGTATTCGAAAAACACAGGTTATGATCTTAAAATTATACAGCCTGTAGCCACTACTGATAATAGACACTGACTAAAACATAAGCTCTTTGATAATAGATTTTTTATTTGAGTGCAATCGCTTTTCACTTTTTTAATGGACGGGTAACGATGGTCACTTTATTGCACCATTCTTATTGTATGACCTTAAACATAAAACCCTCACATATACATCTGCATATATAAATATGTTAATGTGACCTTGCACATAAGTAATCTAAATGATAATACAAACTAATTTACCAAACACAAATATCAAGTGGAAAAGTATACATTTAGGTGGCCTAGTTATTTTTAATATTAATGTAATTTTGTCTAACATTTGAAAGGAATTCTAATAACAAAGACCTTCTAAACTATTATATTATACTTATTTTGGTGAACTTGGCACTTTATTATATGGAGGAAGGGAAAATAAATAGATTAAATATTCTTGCTGAATAAAAATAGTCTGTGACAATCAGAAAATGTCTGTTGAATTTACGCATTTTCACCTCCTTATTTAAGGAAAAAATCCCTGTCTTATATAAGTAAAAGTTCCGCCTTGGGGTTTGCCAAAGAGCAATAGTGCGCTGCAATCTGAGCGTAAAACGAACTGATGGAATACATAACACCACGCTGCGCGTAGGCAAAAAGGCTCACAGATAAAATGGGATTGGGTGGGTCACGTCAGCCGCATGCAGAGTGACCGCTATGCAACAGTCTCCACACGGTGGATGATGAACGGCCGGCAGGTAGACAGGAAGAGGTGGCGAGACGACCTAGATGTGTACTGCAAGGGTTGGATCGAGGTGGCTCTGGAAAAAGATCCCAGGATGGATTTAGGGGAGGCCTTTGCCCAGTAGAGGGAGAGGGTAGGGAAACTAAAAAAATAAAAAATATTGGAACTTACTTCTATTTCATCTTTTTAATTTCTCGTATAAATTCTCAGGCGCAGGTCTCAAAACCACTTGTTAACCCGCGTCTGTTGCACACTCACCGTTTTTTTTTTAATTTTGATGACCGTCTCGATATTTGTAGAGTCATCTACTATAAATAATGCTAAAACTATAAATATGATGAGCGAAACCTAACCATTTGATTTATATGCAAGGATTTCTAGAAAGCTTATTCCTGTTTTGTTGCCTCCAGATATTCTGCTTATCTCGTTAACCGAATCGATATAAAGACAACCTGTAAATGCAGCCTCTAAAGCCAGACAGAATTGAGGCTTTAACCCAAATATCATCACGGCTTACTCCCCGAATCACAGCTTAAGCCGAGCCCGAAAACTGGGTCACTTAGGTCAGTTTGCCAACCCTATTGTATGCTCAGACCGCGTGGTTGGTCGAAATAGTTTCATGCTAAATAATTCAGCAAATCTTAGGTCGTGTAACATCGGAAAAGTTCGTGAATACTCGGACAACTTCGTAAATACTCGTGGATTATGAAAAAGACTGTAGCACTTTGTAAATACGGTCTGCAAAACGTCTGGCATAAAATATGTACTAAGATGTTTTATAGGTACTTAATGTTGTTTTTATGACGAGCTCGTAGTTTTTAAAATATAATAGTGAAATATGGTTGTTGTAAATCTTCCTTCTGAGTTCTAAAGCTGTCTAGGTCAAGACGTAAGTAGTAATAAATGATCTAGTAGTTTCTGTGAATCACAAACAAGATGAGGCAAGTTTTAGATATTTGCAAAGAAATCTTACTGTAGTCCTGTGCTGCACTCACAGAAAGACCATACGTAGACCATTTAAGTCCATACTAATTCCATGAACCATATATTTATCGGTCAAGTGCAAGTCGGACCAACACACGAAGGGTTCCGTACCACAAATCAAAAAACGCAGAAAAGAACACTTTTCTCGTATGGGGGACCCCTTGAATTTTTTACTTTATTTTATTACTAGCTGCGCCCCACGGTTTCACCCGCGTAAGTCTCGATCCCGTGGGAAAATCGAGATAAAAAGTATCCTATGTCCTATTCCAGATCATGGTGTACTCATGTGCCACGTACATACCACTTAACACGGTACTCATTTCATCCAAATCCGTTCAGCCGTTTTAGCGTGAAAGCGTAACAAACAAACAAACTCACTTTCGCATTTATAATAAGTTAGGATTTGTTAATAAAGCAGCCATAGTCTGTAAAAATGTCGAGTGTCTACTTATTACGGTCAAAAGCTACAGCACAGCCCTGTGACAGACAGACGGACGGACAGCGGAGCCTTTTGGGTACGGAACCCTATCAATCATGCTCTTTGAAATCGTAACATCCTCACAATCATAATGAAAGTATCTTAACAATCAACTGTCAGTAAACGTTGTTTCCCGCGATAATATTATGCGTTCGCCGAATCCATTACGTCTAATACAGATCATATCAGATGAGCCGCTTACGATAATTAAAGATTATTAATTACGGATGGAGGAATGTAGCGTGTAAGATCTTGGACCATTTACAACGTTTACGAGCACTTCCCATCGTGATTCGACATTGATTTATTATTATCTTTTCACTCGAGAATTTCGGTTTCATATCGATTGAGACGCGTGTCGTCGTGTGTCGTATCTTGCAGTGTGTTACTAGGCACTTTTTTTGTTGCATGATCGTGTTTTGTCTTCATGACAACTTACTGGTAGGTAACAGACAGACTGTGAACTGAAAAGTCTACTTAATTGCCGCTCATTTATAAACGGACGCAATTATCGTGTTATCTGGTTTTTCCATCAGGGATTTCTCAGTAGCAGCCCAGAGTCTGGATTTGTGCGCGGTTGATGGCAATAGGCTCGCTAACTATTACATGAGACTTAGCATAATTAGCGAAATATGGGTGTACCATAGGTATGTACGTACACCTCTGCCTAACTCTTTGGGAATTGCAGGCGTGATGTTATGTGTAGGGATTATTCGCTGTTTTCCTCAACTTCGTCTGCGAGTATTTTTATTTCATCATTTATCTTTATAAATGTTAGCCTATAATCGCACCTTTAAAGTAAAACCGTTACTAAACGAAATTATAAAATTTTACAGGAGAGCCAATATTTAAAAAAGTCACAGTTTTTTGTCAATAAAATCAGAGTGCAAGGTTCTATAGGACATTTAATGAGGTCTTATTATAGATCTCTGTTTACATTATGACACGTAATTTAGGAAAGTTATTTTTTTTTTAAATAGATGGCATTTATAACTCAATTCATGAGAATTTTCGTTTAGTAACGGTTTTACTTTAAAGGTGCCTGCCTATGCTATATTATCATCACTGAGTAACATAATATGTTACTATATGTTATGTACTGGTCAAAGAATTGTAAAATCAGTCCATTAGTTTAAGAGCTTATCAATAACATCACGCCTTGTTTCCCCGATGGGTTAGGCAGAGATGTACGTGTAGTACACCCACATTTCGCCTCCCATGTAATAGGGGGCGAGCCTATTGCCATCACCCGGGCATAAATCCAGACTCCGTGCTCTGCTAATGAGAAATTGTTTTTGAGCCTTTAGGAGTATGAGGAACAGGGTGTAAAGTTCACTCAAGACCAGACGGGTGTTGTGATTGGCGGGCAACTGCCCAACTATTGATGTCTGGTTCTTGTATATATGTCCAATGTCCATTGCACGGTAAACTTTAATTGCGCGATGCAGGATTTATGTGACGTCAGGATTTTTGTGTTACGTCAGGTCTTTGATGCGTTGTTCGCATGTGGCGATGTAGATACCGTCACAAGCCTATTCATTACAAACAAAAATACTAATCTTTTTTTCTCTTTATCATATTAGTATAGACGAAAAAAATCAGTAGGTAGCTTACTACTTGGGGGAGGACATATACTAGTACTATTTCTGTTACATTTCATGTTACGTTTCACCAATCTGTACTCTGCAAAGATTCATTTGTCAATAGAGGTGATTATAAATTGCAATTTCATCTTTCATATAAAATAATTGTAGCGTTGGGAAAGCACCTGTCTAAAGTACATTACAAGCAGATAATAATGATACATACGTCTTGTATGTGAAATAAAATTAAAACGGGCAATTTCTGGGCCATGATGTTGCGTTAATTTTAAGTAATCACTTCTCGTGAGATGCGTCGTTACAAAAACTTAATACGTTTATGTTGAAATAATTCATTAAGATGGTTGTATTAGAACATTAAGCTTGTATTATTATTCGAAAGGGTAGACAGATACATATAGACTTATGATCATAAAACCAGCCTAGCTCGTGGCTAAGTAATAACAGCCGCACGGGTCGATCCATCAGGTTAAGCTACGCTTGCCAGGGTTGGTCCGTGGATAGGACCAACCATCTTTACATAATCAAGACTCCTGCGTGCGTCCGAAAGCACGTTCAGTCAGCTGTCATTTGTGGATCTTTGACAATCGTTACGGGTCGTCAGAAGCCCGAAAGTCTGACAACCAGTCTTGCCAAGGGGTATCATATTACCCAGTTACTGGGTTGTGGAGGCCAATAGGCAGTCGCTCCATGTAAAATACTGCTATTCAGCTGCATCCGGTTAGACTGGAAGCCGACCTCAACTTGGTTGGGAAAAGGCTAGGCAGATGATGACCAGCCTAATATTGTCCCACTGGGCAAAGGCCTCGTCTGATACAGAGAAGGCATGGGCATTGATCACCACGCTTGCTCAAGACGGGTTGACGATTTTCAGTTATGATTAAGTCCCATGTAACATGGTCTTTTTTCAAAGCATATTCAAACTCCGGCGTGGTAATTGCGTAAAGCCGGCGACAGAAACAGTCACATATTTGAACACTTGTAAGGTGCGGTAATAAATATGCGATCAAACTTTGAACAAATATTCAAATACCGTGCCTCACAAGTGTTCAAATGTCTGCTGCTGTGTCTGGCGCCGCACATAGAATAACAATTGATCGTAATGGGTTTCATTTTGACAGTTCTTTGAGTTTGAGGATAAATTTTTTTTTTCATTCTCAGTTACTTATAATGTTGTTGAGTTATTCGATTTGTGATTTTTATACATTAATAACTATTACATTCTCGGTTTATTATTCTCTCCAATGATTGGCGTTTTCGAAAATAAGTTATGTATAGAATTGGCCATTTTGCGAATTGGCTATTTTGAGAATTGGTCCATTTAAAAATCAGTTGCCATTTTGAGAATTGGCCATTCGGCGACTAAACCGGTTGAAAGTAGATTACGCAAGTAGGGGGCAGGCTGCTATAGAGAAACCCCTAATGGAAAAAACCCATTAACTCTTTGCCTAACTTGGGAATCGAACCCAAGATTCTCCGTGATGCTATTGCGACTATTAGACTTACGAATAAACTGGTAATGTATAATTTAAAATGAGGTTTAGATAGATAAGTTTATAATAGTTACGGAAATTCATAATTTATTACAACATTTCCTCAAAGGAAACGTTGTGGTAAGCGAGTACGTCGTACCATGAAGTTATGTGGTTCATTCATGTTTATGTTCATTCATTCGGTCTTTCGTTCCTTGTTATTGTGACCTCGTTCAGTCTTGTATAACCGTTGACCGCAAACTCTATTGTTGTAGGATTTAAAATATTGAAGCTATACAGCTCATGTTTTCTTGTTACTGTATTTTTTATGAACCTTTTTGTTCTGAAAAATACTTTGACGATAGTTATTTGCACTCAAAAATTCAAAAGGTACTATTGAGTTATTGAAAGGAAATAATTATTGTTAAAGGTATTGGACATAGTTTTAGTACAACAGACTCCAAACAAAACCAAATACTCACCTACAAAATTGGCTATTCTTTTAAATATTAGCCTTTTACTGGAGGAAACGGCCACTTCTAAAGAACTGAAAAGTTTTGGCCAAAACGGTCTCTCAATGTATTCTTGCAACTTAAAACATTTATGCAGTATGTTTAGTTTTTGGAAACTATCTAGGCCCGAGTCGCTTAAAATAAATGGTATTATTATTATTTATGTTTTCACATATCTCGGGACCACGGGGTATACCGGACCTTTACTAGGCATACGAGGGGCCTAAGCCAACTTGCAGTGGTCCATTAGACTGTATTAGTAAATGAAATGAAGTCCTTATCGACGATTATCTCTGTATGCACTGTGCATGTATTATTATTTAGAGTTTTTTCTTCTCAGCTCTTTGGCTGGCTTTTGCAACATTTACGGATCGAAGCCAAGTAAATGCAGCGTGTGGTGTGTTATGTTAAAGATGGTTGTCATTTTGCATGAACTTTCTGACAATTACACATGTATAATTGCAGGTTTTTGTAGGGATATACACACTTAGCGCGCGGCAGCGGTCCCGGACGGACGTGTTTGCGCAGTGTTAAGTGTTCTCGTGTGTTTGGCTCAGTAGAGCCAGTGATCGTGTTTTCGTCGCGCCCCGCGACGGACGTCATAGTCGCCTTGACTATCTTCGACTTATTAGATGTGTGCCTTTTTCAAGGCACAGCTAGTATAATTATTTCTTTAACAGAATATTGTTAAAATATACGTTCGACGGTGATTTTTGCCCCTTCCGGGTAAAAAACCACAGTTTCGTGGTCCTCGGTGGATACCTTACGGTGCCAACGAAACCGAGGGGGTGTTGACCCAAACGCACCCGCCAATCCCCATCAGGGTGAGGCAGAAAGTTGGACGGGTCCCAGTGTTCGGCCTTGGGGGATCTCCTAGTCGGCATTGGTGACAGTTTTCCTTTCACAGCAACACACCTGGTGTCGGTTGGGTGTGTCTACCCCTTCGCACCAGACCCAGTTAGGACCCCGTTGCACAAATAAGATAGGCAACGGGCCAAAGCAAGCTTAGGGCTCACCAATAGGTTACACACCTCCCTGTCTATACCCGACAGGGAGGGTCACACATCCCCGGGCAAGTCCACCCGGGGAGTTAGGTGTTAGGGCAAATGTTAGGTTCCCCTTACATTTCCTCCCTTTTACTCTCTCTAGCCTAGTCTTCCTACGACTATGGCTGTCGCCGTGCCTAACGACACGGCCCGCCTCATACTTGAGTGTCTCAAGGCCATCCTGGTCAAGGAAGGCATCACCGACAAGTATGCCGATGAAGTCTCTCGCATCGAGCGAGCGCTCAATACCCCGATCGACCCTACCATCGCTGGTTTCAGCGATGTTTTAGTCATTCCCCCTGTCTCAGTTAGTCTACCATGCTCATCCGGCCTCACCGGTGAGATGGATATAGACGAGCCCGCTTCTTCCAAGCGGGCAGATACCCCCATGCCCGCTTCCTCAAAGCGTGTAGCAGCGGCCTCTTTCCCGCTACATTCCGACTCGGAGGATGTCTTATCCTCCAACTCTACGTCCCAAACCGACGACGATGGCTTCTTGCCCGTCGTCGGCAAGGGAAACAAGAGGAAGAGGAAGAAGAAGCATAGCTCCACCCAGGCCACCAAGGTGGCCGCGGTCGAGGAGCCCGCTTCCGATTCCCAAACAAACAACGTCGTCATCGATGACGTCATTTCCCCCACCCCTACCCCCGTAGCGCAAGTCGCCGGTACAGTGCCCAGTAGCACTACCGTTGTTGACACCGCGATTTCCCCCTCCACCTCGACCGCCGCGATAGTAGCACAAGTTGCTCCGGGGCCTCGCACAAACAAAAAATCGCCCCCTCCCCCCGTGTTCATTCAGGACAAGGGGAAGTGGACCGATGTTTCCAAATGGTGTTGCGATCAAAAGATCGCGTACACCAATGCCCGCAATACCCAACAGGGTATCAAAGTGACCATCCCTACGTCTAACGACTACAGGGATCTCACTAGACTCCTCCGCTCCAGAGGTGTGGCATTCCACACCTTCTCCCTACCGGAGGAGAAACAGACTCGCGTGGTGATTAAACGTATCCCACGCGAACTCGCCACATCCGAGATTAAAAATGATCTCATTTCACAGGGCATCCCCGTCGACGAGGTTCACCGCATGCATCGCGCTCGCAACGGCGAGGCGTTCGACATGGTCCTCGTGGTCTGCCCCCCCTCAGAGGCCCGCCTACACCCGATATTCAATGTCAAAGCCATCTGCAACCTGATGGGCTTTGACATTGAAAAACCCCACAAGAATGCCACAGTCGGTCAATGTCACCGTTGCCAACTGTACGGGCATTCACAAAAACATTGTTATGCCACCCCCAGATGCGTCAAGTGCCTGGGTGAGCACGGCACGGCAGAATGTTCCCGTCCCAAAGACCGCTCGCTCTGCACCGAGCCGCCTAGCTGTGTGCTATGTGGCCAGTCAGGGCACCCAGCCAACTACCGGGGCTGCCCCAAGGCCCCCAAAGCCCCCTCCTCCAAACTGGCGAAGCGTACAGACGCTCGCCAGTCGAGGGAAGCTCCCTCCGCCTACAAGGCCCCCTCCGCCCATATCCCAGAAAGGCTCAGCCCCCAAAGGCCTAGCCCCTGGAACCAACTCCATCACCAGCAGGCCTTCCCTGCTTTAGGGTACCCCAAGCCCCAGGCCCCCCCCCCCACTCGCGTCCCCCCCCCACTTATGGATCCCCGTCTTCGCGCTCCTGCGCCCCTTATTCGTCCGATTCCTGCTCTGATAGCAGCGCGCCCTCACCCCCCTCCCCAGGCGGCCCCTTTCGATCCATTCAATGTGATCACCTCTACCTACATGACCTTCCTCACCCCACGCGCTAGGCAAATGGCCAACGAAATCGTTGCTGCCAGAAATGCCAACGACGTAGGTAGGATTCACCAAATTTTTAATGCGTATCCCGAGATCACGCAAGCCATGTCCTCCCTAGCCAACCACCCTACCCCCCATAATGTCTAACACCACCGTAGCTAGGTTCAAACCCCGATCCCTTAACTTAGGATTTTTCAATGCCAACGGCATTCAACGCCAAAGAGATGAGATCGCGGAATTCCTCCGCGACCATCAGATAGATATCCTCTTAGTACAGGAAACATTCCTCAAACCCCATAAACGGAACCCTTCTATCGCAAACTATCGTATAGTTCGCAACGATAGAACCCGTTGTCACAAGGGCGGCACCCTTATATATTACAAAAAGGAACTCTATTGCATCCCAATAGATCCTCCCTCTCTCTCTCGGATAGAAGTCTCAGTATGCCGCCTAGGCATGTCCGGCCATCAGCCGATCACCCTAGTCTCTGCTTATCTCCCTCCCTATTCCTCCGCCACGGAGAATCCCCAGGAATTCTCCAATGACTTCACCGCCCTACTCGGCTTGAGTGACTCCGTTATTATAGCGGGTGATCTCAACGCTAAACACCCGGCCTGGAATTGTTCCACTACCTCCGTTAGAGGGCGACACCTGTTCGACCTCTCAAACTCCCATAACTTCGATATCATCGCTCCGATGACTCCCACTCATTTCCCCCACGAACCCAGTCACTCCCCCGATATCTTAGACATGGCGATCCTTAAGAACGTCAACCTTAGGTTAAACTCTATAGAAACGGTGCACGAGCTCACCTCTGACCACCGCCCAGTAGTCATGAAACTGGCCCCCCGCATAGGTCTCCCCGACCCCACCCAACCCCCTGCCACCAAGAAGGTAACGGACTGGAGGAAAGTAGGCGAATTGCTGAAATCCAACACGTCCCCCCAATTGGACTCTATTCCCGAACAGTTCGATTCTGTCGCCGACACGACGGCCGCGATCGACTCGCTCACGGATCACGTACAATCGGTTTTGAACGATTGTTCAAGGCAAGTTCCAGTGGTGGACGACCACCGCTTCAAATTGCCGGCCGATGTGCGTGATCTGATGACCGAGAAGAACGCGGCCACCCGTGCATACAGCAATTTCCCATGCTCCGCTAACAAATCTCACATGCGCTACTTACAGCGTAAAGTAAGGACACGCATTGCTGAGTTGCGTGAAGCGGGCTGGGACAAGATGCTGAGCGATCTCGAGCCCACTCACCAAGCTTTCTGGCAACTCCAGAGAAATCTCCAGTCCCAACAGGGCGCTTCCATGCCCCCCCTAGTCCGTCCCGATAAGACCATAGCCTTCGACGACTCCGACAAGGCGGAATGCCTAGCCGATAGTCTCGAGGCTCAATGCTCGCCTAGCTCACTGCCTGTAGACCAAGCTCATCTCGATGAGATTGACGCTGAAGTCGAACGCAGAGCATCTCTCCCCCCCGTCGAAGACCCCGATGATCCACTGCCCCCCATCACTCCTGATGAGGTGCACGAGATCATCAAAGGTCTTAAAACGCGTAAAGCCCCCGGCTCAGATGGACTCACTAATAGAGTGATCCAACTTTTCCCCTCTCACTTAATAATGCTCTTGACCATCATCTTCAATGGTGCTCTCGGCAATAATATCTTCCCCCAGGCATGGAAGGAAGCCACCGTTATAGGTATCCCCAAACCCGGCAAGTCCAAATCCGATCCCTCTAGTTACCGTCCCATCAGTCTGCTCAGGGTTCTCGGTAAAATCTATGAGAGGCTTATTTATAAGCGTCTCAGAGACTACGCCGAGACCAAGGGTCTCATCCCGAACGAGCAATTTGGGTTCCGCACTCAACACTGCAGTATCCACCAAGCCCACCGCATAGTCGAGCATATAAGCGAAAGCTTTATGCGAGGCCTAATGGTGGGGGCGGTGTTCTTCGATATAGCGAAGGCGTTTGACAAAGTCTGGCACAATGGCTTATTATACAAGCTATACCAACTCGGTGTGCCCGATCGTCTCGTGCTCATCTTACGAGACTTTTTGTCAAACCGCACCTTTCGCTACCGCATAGAGGGCGCCCTATCCTCACCCCGTCCCATTCGCGCAGGTGTCCCCCAGGGCTCTGTCATATCCCCGCTCATCTTCACGCTGTTTACTAGCGATATTCCCAAAAGTAGAAAGGCACAGTTGGCTCTGTTCGCAGACGACACGGCCATCTACTTTAAGGCCCGTAGTCCCGTTAGGATTCGCGACACTCTCCAAACCTCAGTCGACAAGCTCGGCGAATGGTTCAGGAAGTGGCGAATCGAGGTCAATCCCGATAAGAGTCAGGCGGTTCTCTTTTCCAAACCGCGTACGAAACCCACCCTCCCCGAGCCCATCACCATGTTCGGCAAGCCGATCCCTTGGGAGAAGCGAGCCAAATATCTCGGTGTAGTCCTCGATGACCACCTCACTTTTCAAGAGCACATAAAGCAGGTTCGCTCGCGAGCCGCTTTCGCTCTAGGTAGGCTTCACTCCGTCCTAAATGCACGTAGCAAATTGTCACTTAGGTGCAAATTGCGTATCTACACTGCGTGTATCCGTCCCATCATGACATATGCCGGTGCCGTCTTTGCCCACACTAGACCCCGCCATATTCATAGGTTGCAAACCATCCAGAACCGATTCCTCCGTAGAGCTACTGACTCCCCCTATTATGTCCGTAACGAGATCCTCCATCTCGACCTTAAAATCCCCACGATAGCTCAATTCTTAAAACGCCTCTCTAAGCGTTTCTTTGACTCCGCCGCCAAACATCGCAACCCACTGGTTGTCGAGGCGGCCAATTATACCCCCTCTCGCATTAGTCATACCCGCCGTCCGAGGAATGCTCTCACCGACCCCGACGATCCCATAACTCTCCTCCAGGAGAGCAATAGGGCCACCAGTACGGTTCTTAAAACCAGACGCCGTCCTTCATTCCGACCTCGACGTCGAGGACCTCCTCGACCGCGACCCCGATCTAACAGGATGACGACTCATCCTACTCCTCCCCGACCCTTGTCTGTCGACGGTGAAGCGCCCGCACAGGCGGACGCTGAGCCGCCAGTAGTAGTAATAGTTAATTTAAACTCCCCGATCCAGCCTGTCCCCACTAGCTGCCCTCCCCCCAGCGACGCCCTAAGCCGAGGTCCGTACCCCACAGGGGGTGCCCTTAGCGAGCCGTCGTTTAGTTTATAATTAGTTTTAGATTAGTTTTTAAATGCCCCTGGCTGGAGGCGCTTTGAGTTAGTATCATAGCTTAGAGCATCTTCGCAGGACAGTCCGGTTAAGTAGATAGTACCCTTTGTGGTAAAACCTACGAGATGCCAATCAAAAAAAAAAAAAAAAAAAAAGGATATACAGAGGATTTCTTTAGGTCTAGTCATTTATCATCAAAACATGCTTCCATCACGGTGTTTTAAATTAAGTATCGCAAAAAGTACTAAAAGAAAGAAAGCAAAATCGGTTTATTTGTCACAGAAACACGTGCATACAAAATAGATAACAGATCAGCAATATTAAACAGAATAGATCTACTTAAATACAAATATGAGATTACGAGTTTACAGATAGATAATCGGCAGCTGCACGTCATGACTGTGACAAGATGGAAAATAAAATAAACATACATAGACATAAAAAGACATTGAACCTACCTGCAGTGCAAATAATAATCTTTTAAGATTTTGATCTGTTCTATGATTGACCTAAAAACGGGAACGAAAGAAAGCGTCGATTTTCAAGGTCTCGAAATTTCTAATGAAATGTTCATCGGAAACGCAGCTGTTTCTACAAGATATATTATTAACTGAGACATAAACTTTAATATCTTAATACTCTGTAATTGAAACCACGGAGTAACGGGGCGAAGTAATAGAAGACTAATTGTATAACTTTTGTTCTTAATATTTATCTAATAAGTATGTACAATTATAAAACAAAAAAAAAAAAGGGAAAGAGCTCATTGGGCATAAAAAGTTCGTCCGCATCGCTGTCAATGGGAAAAGTGCCCAAAAGGCTGGCAGCATTGCCACGTTTTATAGCAATACTGATTCTTTGGGCTAAAAACAGGCCAGCCCTCTGGTCATGTGAAGAGTCGACCATGTAGAGCTGGTTGATTCTCATGGGAACTTGTAGTTATAGTTTTGTGCGCAATATTGTGACATTAAAACCATTGTCAAACCTTTCTTAAACTTTGATGGGGCTAAGTAATTACAGCCGTACGGGTCGATCTATCAGGTTAAGCTACCCTTGCCGGGGTTGGTCCGTGGATGGGTGACCATCTTTACATACCGAGACTCCTCCTTGACTCGGAAAGCACGTTAAACCGTTGGTCCCGGCTGGCAATCGTGGATCTTAGACAGTCGTTCCGGGTATTCAGAAGCCCGAAAGTCTGACAACCAGGCTTAACAAGGTATTGTGTTGCCCAGTTTTGGAGGTCATATTGGCAGTCGCTTCATTTAAAATACTGGTATTCAGCTGCATGTGGTTAGAGTGGAAGCCGACCTCAACATAGTTGGGAAAAGGCTAGGTAGATTGAGATATTTTATGAATTAGCTAGTAGGATAGGTAACTATTTATTTGACAAAAAATAAATCAGTTGGATGTACAATGGCTTATAAATTATAGAAGCATCTTCAAGTATTTTCGTATTTCACAAACATGTAGCTATCCTAAAACCAAATTATACCTACCAGTTTCCACCTCAATCGTCCATTATACACACAAATACACCATCAATTTAAACTTGAGCAATCCCATTGTCGAGTATCAGTAACATTAGATACTAACAGTAACTCCTCGAGTGCCGTAACTACCAGCTCAGTCACGATCCTAACGTGTTTCATGTGACCCCACACTGAGCCATTATTATTCTGCAATCTTTGTTGTAGGATCGAGGATTTAAATTTCACTTCATGGTGAATTTTGTTTAGGAAAGTCAAACTGGATAAGGTGGTCTTTATCTTGAAACTAGCTGATGCCCGCAGCTTCGCCCGCTTGACAAATTATATACCTACTAAAACCTTCCTCGAGAACCACTCTATCCATTGGTAAAAACAGCATGAAAATTGGTGCAGTCGTTTTTGAGTTTATCGCGAACAGACAGATAGACGCGGTGGAGGACTTTTTTTATAATATCTAGTGAAGATAAGAAGAACCATAGAAAAAGTGGCTTTTAAATTTCACCTAGCAAAAGTGCAACTCGTTAGCGGTCTATTCACGTCGAAAATTCGATAATGATCGTCTTAAAATATAATTTATGGTCGATCAACGAACTGCATCCGGTTATTATGGAAGCCGACCCCACCATAGTTGGGAAAAGGCTTGGCAGATGATGATAATGGTGGTAGATCGACGAACATACTTAATTCTGTCATGCACCACACTACCACTGGATCGATCTTGAAGGTGGATTTCATCGATTGACCAAAATCTCCTTTATATGATCGTAGGACAAAATAAGGACGTAGCATAAAAATTCCAAGAGTGATTAGATTCCAGCCATCGCAGCGGCTGGGTCGTCCGAATATCTTATATCTAGCCTCAGCCAGCCTTGCTGCTAACTTCGTTAGGCATATTTTCACTACGTCGTTTTTCTCGTCCTCTTACCGATAGGAGTTATAAAAATTACTGCCCAATAAATCTCAATCCCACCTGGTTTAAATTTTTTATAACGCTTATATATGACTAGTGACAAAAGACTCAGAGACCCAGCACAATGACAATAATAAATTATCTACAACATAAGGCAGAATCTTCATTTAACACGTAGGCTGATAATATTATAATGTAATTACTAATTACACACAGTGTCTGTCTGTGTCTCGTTTCTCTAAGGGTAGCCGAGGTCAACAGGCAGACGGTAAACCTGAATGGTCGATAACTTTCATGAAGCAATAAGGGAAAAGATGAAGATGAACCAGTAGTAATACGATGCGATTTCTGACTTTTCTAGTACTCAAACTTTAGTTGGTCCAATAGACGGTTTTGATCCACCACACTGTCTACCTATGAAACAGGATCGATCGGCATACAAAAAAGTTTTTGTGAAAACTGCCCAGTTTCTTACTGACTGTACATTTTTTTTTAAATCTGTGAATGCATATCAAAATGGGAGGAGCTCGTGGCTACGTAATAACAGCCGCACGGGTCGATCCCTCGGGTTAGCTACGCTTGCCGGGGTTGGTCCGTGGATGGGTGACCATCTTTACATATCGAGACTCCTCCGTGCCTCGGAAAGCACGTTAAGCCGTTGGTCCCGGCTGTCATTTGTGGATCTTTGACAGTCGTTACGGGTCGTCAGAAGCCCGAAAGTCTGACAACCAGCCTTACCAAGGGGTATCGTATTACCCGGTTACTGGGTTGTGGAGGTCAGATAGGCAGTCGCTTCATGTAAAGTACTGGTATTCAGCTGCATCCGGTTAGACTGGAAGCCGACCCCAACGTAGTTGGGAAAAGGCTAGGCAGATGATGAATGCATATCAAAATGTCGGACAGTCTCCTAAGAACGTTTTCATATAGCGACAACGGTTAAATTACCTACCTGTCCTTACTGCCCCATCTCAAAAACCCACCCGAACGGTATACCAACATACATTTTTATATACCTACCTAAGGTACTTAGATTAGATTCAGCCCATACACGATTTGACTTTACAGATCCCACTGGACAAGTGACTTTTAGATACATACCTACGTCATTTCCCATTACCATACATACCTACACATAAAATTAAAGGACGGATCAATTAACTTCGTCAACCAACTGATTGGCTTCCTCAATTTTCTGTGTAAAAACAGATTTTCTTGACACCAATCTAAAAAGTCTAAAGCTACATTAATTTAAGTTCAAAGTATTAGGTCAAAAGTGAATGAACTCCGTTCTCCCGAGGTACCTTCGATGAGATGACAGTGATTTATGTTAGAGGACCCTCGGAGACGATGGATCTAAAATGATCGTGTAACAGAACTATTGGACAAAGTTCTTCGGTTAAAAACAAGGCAATTTAGATGAAGATTCGGCTGACTTTTGTTTTTGGACGAAAAATGAGGTTACGAAGGTCTAGATGAGATATAATAAAAAGCTCGGTAGCCCAAAATTTAAGACTTTTTGGGAACATTTTTGGGTAAGCAAACAAAGTAATCTAAATGAGAAATACTAGCCAGATTGAATAAAAAGATTCCATTTTTTTTTATAAAATGACACAGACTCCGGTTTATTAAGCAGTAAATTATCTCATAATTTGTATGGTAAGTAATTATACCAGTTTGGTGTGAGAATCGGGTAGGAAGTCTTTACCGTGAAGTATGGAACATCTTTAGTGAAAGCCGAGTCACTCTTACTGGTTTTTACATGAATTGACAGCAGTCTTAGATCCTTGTTGAGTCAGTAAGGTTATAAATTTATAACAGTCGATTACTTACATCTCTGCATTGATACATAATTTAGATACGTCGCTGATTGATATTAATATAACCGTTGATTTTTCATCTTATCTTTACCCTCATAATTATTTAAGATTTCTTTTCGTTTAATGGTTTTAGTTCACCAGTTTGTCTTTTTAAATACCAGTCATCAACGAAAGTTTGCGATAAAATCAAAATTGTAGGTACTGATTTCACAAAAATTGTCCATTTGATATCGTTTGCGCGAATGTCGGTCAAGCATTCTAATTACCTTCTCCCTAATGTTACCATGACTCATTGACAATAACGATGTAGGTAAAGCGAGAGTAAAAATTTCACACCGACCGCGACTCATCATTATACTGCCAAAAATCTCGACGTATTAAAGTTGACCTTCCGAAATACTGACACAGTGTTCTAAATCTCGAAGCCGGTCGCGTGAGTGGTCGCAATGCGAATAATTGTCCATTGTGATACGATGCGCGCGATTAGGAAGTTTACTTTTACTATGTTGTGCGTTCCTCTGCCTGCGCGCACGCAATCACTTTCGACTTTCAGCCGCGCACCGGCGCGGGCGACGCGATCCGTCCAGCTTCTACTACACGCACCGTTTTTTGCTAATTCCTACTTACCAAAGAAATTTATTCAATCCGATTGACTAATACGTGTAAGTAAAAGTAAAATTTAATATTTTATGTCCAAATGAGGAATTCTTATGTTACGTCGACAAGTTATGAGTTCATTATCGATCGGAATATTCACGAGTCTCAGATAGCCGTTTTGCAGAGATACACAATTCGTTTGTGGACTTTTCAAAGCGTACGAAATCGAGTTTGTTGATTGCGATGGAAAGCAATCAAATAACAGTCGGCTACACGTGCCATCTGACACGCGATGTGGGTATAAACTATATTGTTACTTTTCATTTTTGTTGAAAATCTGGACCCTGTTATTATAATTAGTTTTTCAAATTACTTTTGAAATGATCGACCCAAATGCGACTCAGGGGCAACCAACATTTTGCAATTTATTTAAGTTCCTGTGGAGTTTAGTTTCTGCTCTTGGTCTAAATTAAGTTCTCTGCCACAATGCTTTATTTGTTTCGAATTAGTATTTTAGTAGGGCAGCGCATTAGGAACGTGCAAACTATCTAATTAGGGTTCATGGTTAGTTGAAGGGGCAATTCTCATTGCATTCGAGATGTATCGTTGTATTCTTGTTGTGATATGACAAGATAGGACTAAAAGCAGAGTAATCAATAAATAAAATAAAATAAAAAGGTTTATTTCAGAAGCATAGACATTATGTACAATAAGTGTATGTCAATAAAATGTCCAAATTCATTTGTTTTTGTTTTGTCCATATGGCTGGTTTTCCACTGGACCTTATGTTACGAGGACATCTTTCGGATGTAAATCAGTTTTATGGTGTGCAAAAATTTTAATGAAAAATAGATAGATATGTGTAGAAAATAATAATAAACTCAATTAGCTATTAAAAATAATTATAGATAAGTATATAGTGGTATTTAAGAAAATAAAAAATTGCTGTGGTTGTACAAGAAACAATGGCCTGTCGTCAATAAACAATAGATAACTATATAATAATTCATATCAATGGAAGATTCAAATTGATCAGGTGTAAGTATAACTTGGGCTGCGCATCTATGAGATACTAGCTTCCACGCGCGGCTTCACCCACGTGGTATGTCGATAAACAGTAGCCTATGACCTTTCTCAGGCTCTAGACTACCTGTGTACCAAATTTCATTTAAATCGGTTCAGTACTTTTGGCGTAAAAGTGCGACAGACAGACAGAGTTACTTTCGCATTTATAATATTATTATGTAAGGATTTCCGAAGGCGATCGTGTTAATTGATCGAATAGGTGATGGCAGGTTATTCCACAGTTCGGAAGCCGCATAACGGAAGATACCTCTTAAAGCGGCTGTACTATGCGATTGGGTCGAGAGTCGCTGCGAGGATTGGCTTCTCCCACATCTACTTGATAGTCAACTCAACTGGTCGTAGTCTGGTTTCTGGTATTTAACTACTATATATCTATACTAGCTTCCGCCCGCGGCTTCGTCCGCGTGGTATGTCGATTAAAAGTAGCCTATGTCCTTTCTCAGGCTCTAGACTATCTGTGTACCAAATTTCATTTAAATCGGTTTTGTAGTTTTGGCGTGAAAGCGCGATAGACAGACAGAGTTACTGTCGCATTTTTAATATTAGTAAGGATAGTTTACTCATATATAGTTTAGCTATGTCGATTGCACGACTTCCACTAAATTCTTGAACCCTTCGTTATTATTTATGTAAACTTATTTATATGTCTAGACAGAGTGTTGCGCTGCAAAAAACTAAAACAAACAGCAAACTTCCCGTGACCCAAGGACTGGCTTTTACCTTGGTCAGAGGATAAGCATTGCCATACAACGTGGCAATGCCGCCAGTCTCTTGGGTACATTACCAGCCGACAGCGATGCGGAGGAATTTTTCTACGCTATATTCTAGTTAATTGTTTATTTGTATAGTTACTTTTAACTAAGAGAGTTGTATATATATAAATAGTTAGTCTTCAGGACAATAAAAAAAGAAACATTACAAAGAGTAAACTTTGTTAAGCTGGTGTGCGTGGCAGTTACTTTTACTTCTTCATTGTGCTTTTCTAGTGTGTGTGCATTTAGCGGCCAACAGTTGGATGCTATTTTTTTCGACGAGTTCACAGCTTCGACTGTCTGTCTATCTAGACATATTTATATCTTTGATACTATCCTTCTTCGCAACTGATTCTATTAAAACCGTAATGACTTTGACGACAAAATAATGCAGTATGGATTTAAATATTCAAGAACGAAGTCGCGGGCAACGCTAAGTCTTTCATAATTGAATTGAAGGCCGGGAAAGCGATACGCTTCGGTAAGGATACCTACTTTATTTAATTTCTTCTGTCTGATTATACTAGGGAACATAACGAAGTTATGTACGAACGTTTAAATAAGATTGATCGATCTGCGCGTCTTTTTAGGGTTCCGTACCCAAAGGGTAAAACGGGACCCTATTACTAAGGCTCCGCTGTCTGTCTGTCTGTCCGTCTGTCATCAGGCTGTATCTCATGAACCATGATAGTTAGACAGTTGAAATTTTCACAGATGATGTATTTCTGTTGCCTCTAAAAAATCAGAATAAAATAAATATTTAAGGGGGCTCCCATACAACAAACGTGATTTTTTTGCTCGTTTTTATAGGTAATAAGTACGGGACCCTTCGTGCGCGAGTCCGACTCGCATTTGACCGGTTTTTTTTTACCTACAAGCTCTTGGTGGCAAAGTCAGCAGGTGGCAGGTCTTCATACTCAGCAGCGCCTGCTACCACAAGACCAACGAGGCAGTGGATATTGATGACTAGGCTTTAACCCTTCACCGATCATTCACGGCCTTTTTAGCGACACAATTTTTTTTTGCGATGTATCTATACACAATGCCATTTTCTTTCATGTTGTCTGTTTCATGTATTTTAATTTTAAATTGTATCTTTTGTAGCAATTAAAGAGGTCCTACCGTTCGTTTCATACGAGTAGATTCGGCCTTTCGTTGTCAAGAAAAAATATCTTCTAATTAGGCACTAAGCAAAAACATTCATGACCCATTTATTTAGTTATAAAAGGTGTATCTTTTCAAACACGAAATCTCTTAAGGGGTCATTGTACTGTAGACTCCGGGAGAGTCTACGGCACCGGATCGAGTAAAACACTTGATAGTTTAACTAATTATATTAATTAATGAAAATCAAGGAAATATTTTATATTATATCACCCGTCATCCAGCCTCAGGCCGTCTCTGAATATCTTCCTATTCTATTTTCAACTAAATTGCTGGAACGTTCAAAACTTACGGCTGCCCTCTAGCCAGCCTGTACCACACGAGGTTGCGCATCGCATACAACCTCCTTACAGTACTCATCATTATGAATAACTTTCACAAAAATAATCAGCTGTTCCCTACATTTATGTTCGCATAGCTCGTCAAAATGTAGGGAACAGCTGATCTTTTTTCACGATTTCGGTCTTGGTCCCATAGTGAAAGTTTTTCATAATAATGAGTACAATGACCCCTTAAGAAATTTCGTGTATGTACCTTATATTATCATCACCGCGTTTTATACTTTCACGACTTATGTCCTAAGCAAAGCCTGCGAAATCGTCCACAACATCATAAAAGTGATAGTGGCATCTGATAACGGTATCATCAAGGTCATTATTGCATACTCCCACAAAAACGACGCAGTCGGTTAAATACTCGTAATTATGCGTTTTACGTTTGACATTATAAACATCCGTGGGAAGTAGGCCGAGCCCGGTACCGTCAGCAAAAAATATCGCCATTATTCGTGGCTCGAAAAATAAAATAAAAACGGCAATTATTTTTTACTTTATATGAATTCACACGGCTTTATTTGCATTATCGCCGTTGTATTGTTATAGCTAGAAATTCTATAGTACCTACTCATGTTAGCTTTATGTTAAACTGAGATTAAAGTTAAGCTCGAGATAAAACTGACAGATGTGAAAAGTTTCTGCGACTAATCTCCAATAAATTGCAGCTTATTGGAGCGTTTGAAAAACAAATTAGAATTTATTTCGCGTGGTTATTTTGTTAACTGTTTTTTTAATACTTCACCTACAAGACCTACATATTACATATATATAATATATTGGCTATGAAAAATATTTTGCTCTTTTTAAAGTGCAAAGAGTGTAGTGATAATTTGCCATTAGGTACTACTAGGTATTCCTGTTAACTTCTTCGACTTATTTTGTTCTACTCAATTCTCAATTCTCAATCATATGCATTCCACAATGTGCACCTACCTAGGCAGTAATTTAAAATATTATAAGATCATTATTGTCTTGTCATTATTATAGGGTTGGTTAACGTAAAATAGTGCAACGTACAAACACAAAACGTTTCGCTCACCACTCCGTCTGATGACTAAGCATTTAAAGTATAAACAATGCATTCATATTTTTACCCAAAAACAAATCACTGATAAGACCAGCCATACCATTGGAAAAAAAAACAATTACCTTACCCGTTCACACGATTAGAAAAACCAGTTTTACTTAAGACTATTAATAAAAAATACCATAAACGAGTTTATGATTTTTTTGCGCACAGTACCTGCAAGTGAGAGTGAGTGGCCTTCGGTGCGAGAGGATAGTAGCCATGTGAACCTTTGACCTTCGGTACACTGTCTTTTGGACTTAGCATAATGGTGGGCGCTCCATATATGGACTTAGAACCTACCATAGGGACATATACGGACATAACAGGGTTGTACCAAAGCAGATAAATAGCGACGTGCGTGTGTTTAGCGCATAGTACCTATTTGTAGTTTGCCATGCAGTTAAAAAATAAAAAAGATAAAAAACTTTGTTAATAAATGTGGTTACTTCTCATCTATCTTAAACAAAAACACAATGTACTGAGTTATGAGTATTTTAACGATAGAGTAAATGACGATGTCTGAGCTAATATTAACTGTGTTACAAACACCGGGTTCTAGTTCTAGGGTTTTCTTATACATCAAATATTACAATTTCTAATACATTAAAAATCTTACGAGTCAGGCAAAAAATACTTCTTGCAAACCCGTACCGAGTTTATTGATTGAAAAATCTCTCATTTCGCCGAAACGCATGACTAAGCACCGTTGTTCTCTCAAAGTGGATGACTCGGTGTAAATAATAAAACAACAAATCTACTGTTCCTCATACAATCAAAATGTAATGTAGGAAGTAAGAAGTAATATTATCTTAATAGCTAAGTAAAACATATTAGAACAACCTAAACTAAATGTAAATAGTACTACGTATACCCTCGGGTTTTTGCCTTTTAAAACTTCAAGTAAGCAAATAATTATGTAGATAGCTCAGTATAATAACATAGGTAGATAACTTCTGTGTTACTAGGTACAGAAACAGGTCTAGGCTCTATAATATTTAGTCACAAGACTGTCGGTACCTAGCCAGTTTTACTTCCTTCGCAACCAGCAACTGGACATTGAGTATTGCCTAATCTCCGGTAGGTAGCACCTTTGCTTGCATAGGTATGCCTGTAAACATGTACCTAAATAGTCTTAAATTTAGTCTTAAATTTGAGATTAGGACGAATCCTACCCTTGGACTACTTATTATGACTTCACAGACCCCATAACCAGCGGAAAATCAAGACGCTTCCAACGATACCGTATTTGTCACAATAGGATAATTAGTTTAAAAGTTATGAGGGAACAGATGAACCCACATACATACCTACATACCGGTCAAAATCATAATCCTCCTTTTTGCTTCGCCGTAGTCGGGTATTTTTTTTTTAAACTTTGATTTGATCACAGAATTTGATTGCAGTATATTGAAGGCGTGAGGGATTTATGGTCCATTGGAAAACTAAACAAATCTACCTTTACCGTTAAGGAGACTCAGGTTGCTGAGTTGCTGACCCATTATTGGGAATTTTAAAAGAAATTAGAACAATAACACAACTAAACAGTTTCGTCTTTCGAACTAAACAACTCCTTGGCAATCCATAAGTAGCTGTAATTGGTTTTATATATATGTACATGCTTTGAGTTTGAGTTTGACACTATTGACCAGTAAAATAGAAATACATAGGAAATGTAGACACAATAATAAATGGGTGTAGGTACCCAATGTACCCATGGAACCACAAACACCCAGTAACAAGTTGAGAGCTTAGAGCTGGATATACCTAGGCGCGTAGTTTCTCAATAATATGGGCTCAGACCAACAAAATAAGAAAGACGGAGCATTACTAACATCAAAAGTGAAGCCACCTTTTTATCTATGTGTGTGTAAAAAGGGTTGTCATTTGTTAAAGTTTTTCCCTATAATTTGGGGAATAATATTTTGGGTAGGATAATATTGTACGAGTAAGATATTGTTGAGTATGGTATTGTACCTCAATTGTTAGGAAGGATTCCGAAACAAAACCATTTTTTTTTACATCGCAAAATAAAATAACAATTAAGTACAAAGTGCATTTACATACAGCCCTATAGTCAATGGCTACATGAGGCAAGTCTGGTAAGTCCTACAAAAAAAATTACACTAGTAATGGCAGCTTTTTATTAAAACCTTAGGAAGATAAATGAAGAATTAGGACATACTTGAACAAACGTACAGCCAGAACTTTGTGAAACTGAGTTTTCAGCAATTACGTAGGACGATGTAAATAAAATCTAAAAAATAAAATTTGGTACAGTAGTATTTAAATTAGCTAGACTAAGCTGAGAAACTAACTAAAATAAAATAAAAAATACAGTCTCGTGTTTAATTACTGTTTTGATAAAATCTCATTTTTGTTTTTCAAATTTTATATATTTTTTAGTATATCCGCTTTTGATCACACGGCGAAGTCCACGATTAGTTGAATAAAGGTCATTATTATCAAAATAATCGGAACAAACCACGCTGGTTTTCGATGGCAGCCATTCTGGATCATTCCGACTATTTCTTATAGCTACTATCCATTTACTTTTATTTTCAATATTACTTGGAAATCTAAAATATCAAATACATAAAAAAACAGGCATATAATTACTCGAACTAAAAAATATCGAACGGGGAAATTTCAAATCATATTATGGCAACCCTCGCACTTTAAATGTCACTGTTTTCGTTCGTTCATTCGTTCAGGTTTTTGTTCCAAGTAACCTAAAATTCATAGTTAACTAAATTAAGAAACGATGTTATTTGAAGTACTTCCATGTGAAAAGTGATTCCGTGAGACTTTTTATGTGATTTGCTATTGTTTTTACAAGTTTTCACTACACAAGAAGGCATAATTCTATTTTTTTTATTGATGTTTACTAGACGACGACTCGTGACGTACTAGGAGCGATGAGCATAGTTTTTGTGTAGGTGTGTGCGTGAGCCTGTGTGTTTACTTGTAGGAGCATAGTTTTGTGGCTACACGTTTGATATAGGCAGTGCTCCGTCTTTCTTTTTTTGTTGGTCTGAGAATATGGGCTATAAATGTTCTTATCGTTTACTTACTTGCGTATTCTTGTTACAGTTTATCTCAAGGAATGATTCCAAATTCAAATAATTCTATATTCAAAATGGCCGAATTTTTGTGAATGACCGAGTAATTTTCAGTGTAATGGAAAATCCTAATCAAATTTTTTTGAAACGGAATTCTTCTATTCCTATTGTTGAATGTATTTTTTTCTTATGTTTGTGGCCAGTATCGACGCTTGGCGGTATCAATATTGCGTCAGTATTATTTGCAATCATTTCCGTATTGTGGTTTTTGAATAAAGAACATAATTTAGTGTTGCTATTGCTAACGTTTAATTTGTGCTTTTGTGATTCGTAATAGCCAGGTGTGAAAGACTTTAAAGGTACCATTCCGTAGCCGACCGCAGCAGACATAGACAACACTATTATATGGCAACAGGCGGCAGTAGTAGGCGTCGTGTTGCCCGACACGACTAGTTTATATGAATTTCTATGAAGTAACTACCTCCCGTAGCTTCCGCAGCGACACTTCGGTTTCATAGAAATACATAGAGACCAGTCGTGCCACAGCGACATGTCGCCTGCTGCTGTCGCCTGCGGTCGGCTACGGAATGGTACCATCGAAGAAGTTCATATCTATGCACCTTAAGGACTATTTCTGCTTGCAGCGCTCGGCCGTTACAGAACCGGGGCGGTAACAGATGTGGTCATCGTGCTCACGGGATTTTGTTTTGAAACTGCTAAGATATGAAGTTCTTCGATAGTACCTCTAGGACGTAAATGTGAAATTATGACGACATATATTTTGTAGGTACTAAATCGCAACAAAAGTTCCACTTTCGCCGTGTATTATTAAAATTTCGATAATTCGAACTTCGTTCCAAAATTTATTGCTTTTATTGTAGTTTAGTATCATAAATAAAAATAATAATAATACTGAAAAGATTAAACTTGTGATAAGGATAGATGTCAAGTTATATCAAAACATAATAAAACAAAAATTACAACACAGCAAGATATAACACGTCTTTATTACTTAAAACATTAATAACTACACATCTTTAAACAATGTTAATAAAATTTCTTGTTTCCACAATAGAGATTTATCTCGGCCACGCGTCATAGGTACCTATAATCCTAAACGCATGTAATATTCTAAGATAATTAGTAGAGTTTCCGTAACAGAAAATTATGATACTTTAATACATCATGTGTCGTATAATAAAAGCTTGAGACAGAACAACGGAAAATAAATAAATTATGTAATGTGCTTTCAACGTAAGTTGTAACCGTTGTAAGAACTGTTTGCCATTTGTAGTTACGATGTTTTAACAGATAACTATTGGCTTAAGAAATTGTAGTTTCTTAGTTTTATAGTAAAAATTGTGAAAATATCTAATATACATGGTTATTTGTAAAACAACAACAACCTCTTAAGGGGTCATTGTACTCATAATTATGAACAACTTTTAATAACGGACCAAACCAAAAATCGCGAAAAAAATCAGCCGTTCCCTACATGTATGTTCGCATAACTCGTCAAAATATAGGGAACAGCTGATTCTTTTTTCGCGATTTCGTGTTTGTTCCGATAGTAAAAGTTGTCCATAATGATGAGTACAATGACCCCTTAAGAGGATGTTGATGTTTTACAAATAACCCTGTGTATATAACTAGCAGATGCCCGCGACTTCGCCCGTGTGGATGTCGGTTATTATATACTAAAACCTTACTCGAGAACCAGTCTATCCATTGGTGAAAACAGCATGAAAATCGGTGCAGTAGTTTTTGAGTTTATCGCGTACAGGACGACAGACAGTCGCGGCGGAGGACTTTGTTTTATAATATGTAAGGATATAACTTTTAGTCCACGGCTGCGATACTTGTGTTTTATGAGTAAAGATCACTTATGAAACGTTAGAAGCTGGTGCACGATTCGAAACGAAAAAGAGCCGGAAAGAAACTCCACGGTTACCCTTTTAATAAAAAATGGGCTTTTACAACATTTTTAATAGATATGGGAGGACAGTGTAGGCCTTTTAACAAGTACTTGATACCTACTTTATCAAATAGAAAATGATAAACAAGTCTACAGTTTATGGTACAGGTATACTTATGAATTGAATTAAAAATCGAATCAAGGAATCAGTGATGTTACAACTAAAAGTGTACTTACAATAAATCCTAAGAAGAGCCCTTCAGTTAACAAAGCGTCAGTTCTCGAAGCCTTTTGATCGTCAAGTGTTTCCTTAGTGCAAAGAAACTTGTCATTTTCCCCAGAGAATAATCAAGTTTATAAATTTTAATTTTAAATTTTTTAATTTTAATTCGAATTTTTTTTGTTTAAATAAATTGTTTTTAATTGGAAATTAGGTATCGTGTCGGTGTTAAATGACAGATTTTTAAAATTTATGTAAGTATTCTTTCATATTTATGCTTATTTTTTGCCATTTTTTAAACGTCACTAGCTCGCTGTTGAAAACTTGTAAACCGATATTGTAAATCAGAACTAGGTCTGTCTATGTAATTAACATCTTACCAACCAATAAATACCTAAATAAATAACAAAACATCACGCTTGTATTACCTGAAAGGTTAGGCAGAGGTGCATCTATAAATACCCACATTTCGCCAGTTATGTTTAAGTCCCATGTAAACAAACAGGGAGCGGGCTTTTTTTTTTGAATTCCAGATGGGAAGACCCAATACCTAACACTTTGCTCGACCCGGGACGCGAACCCAAGATCTCATGCTCAGCAGTAGTGCTTGTGACGACTAGAGCAACGTGGAAGTCGAGGAAGTAATTAAAACCATGTAATTAATATGTTATAGTCTCTCCATTTATTTAACTGTGAGTAAATTATATAAATAAATATAAAAGAGTCGTAATAAAATGGCTTTATCTTTGCCAATTTTATCACTAACTATTTCATATTATGAAAGTTATATACTACGCAAAAGAAACGAAATAAGCGTTGACGTGGAAAACTAAACGGTTGATTAAAACTTCCGAGCAGGAAGGACACGGTTACACGAACAAAACAGGTCAAACAGGAATGCTCCTGTTTGTCATTTTTTGTTCGGGCATAGCTCGCGTCGGACCGCGCTCTTAAAATTGTTTCGGTTTTCTTTTTCCTGAAATGTCGCAACTCTATGCTGAAATATCTTTAAAATAAGAAAAACACTAATAAACGTAACATTCTACGAAATTGAGATGTTAATTAATTTACTTTTATAACTGTGTTTAAAATAAAAAAAACCTTTGTGTACTATTAGTTACTAAGTATCTAGGCACATAAACGTTCAACTAGGATAAATGAGTAGCACCCATTAAAAAATAATCCTAACTAATATTTAAATGCGAAAGTGAGTTTGTTTGTTTGTTTATTACACTTTCACGCTAAAACGGCTGAGCAGATTTGGATGAAATTTGGCACATAGGTAGACCATGGTCTTTCCAGGTCTACGACTTGGAGAAGGACGTATTGGATCGCAAACGACGTCGCGGGCAACATCAAGTGAAAAAAAAAAACCTAGGTTTCTTAGTTTTTGTTTATAATTAATCATAACACGGAATATGAATGAGTTTGCAATTTTCATAACTCTGATCTTGAACTTCAAACTGTAGAAAGTGTTTCACGCAGTGAGTTACAATTGTTCGCTATCATAAATAATTATGTGAATTTTATAGTCTTAAATGAAATCGAAGTTTGAAAGTAATATCACCACTTATTATTTGCGGTTGATGTGCAAATGAAATTGATTTCTTCACTAATTAATACCTGGTTTGATGAAAGTGATGCTAAGTTCCGATTAATTTCTTTAAGATTATTAGCTATATAGCTATTTAGTGATTTTTAACACTCATTGCAGGAATGTGTATCGTAATTATAAAATTGTTTCACAGGAAAATAAATATAATTCGTGTAATTTAATTTAAAATTACGCAAGTTTTTGAAAAAAAAAAAACAAACTGAGATTTTGAACAGAGTGCAAAGACACGTGGAAACAGGGTTCACAGAAATATGTAGCAAGATTTGATGTTAGAAATTTTCACCATGTATAAAGTGTTTACATAGAAATGTAAAGAGTAAGAGTGTATCTATAATATTTACATATTAACTAATGATATAGCGGTTCCCGTACACAATAGGCGGGTAGACCCACATACGAGGTCTATTGAAGGAGTATTATTAGCCTTCAAAGAACGTGTGGGTATGATGGACTTATTGTGAACTTTAGCCATTAGAGACCTTTTGTTGACAATGGTTGGACTGCCCAAATAATTTTTTCACATTTCCCATAGTGTGGTACACTCAATCGAGATAGTTTTATTTAATTATGAATTTTATTGAATTGTCTTACAATTCAGACTTTATAATTTGAAAAATTACACCTCTATGGAAGTTGTTAGTTGCTAAAAATAACTGGTTTATACACAAAAGCTTACACTGTTTTCACACAGAAATACACACAATAAATTAATCCAAGTTGATCACAATAATATTTATATCTCTAAAAGTTCATAATGCCTAAAACCTGTAATAATAAAGCCTATTTTTCAGTTCTCATTGCTCCATTCATCCGAGACACCTATAATATTTTGTCACCATCCTAGTCTCATTGCTCGTGAATGTACAGATATGATCGGTATACGATTGCCTGTCTACGTCACGCGTCATCCAGAACTTAGCTATAATTGCGTCACGGTCCAGAAGTTCGGAACCTTTGACGTGCTCCCTCGAGGGACGCCATGCCACTTAATGACGTCAGACTACCGCCATTTTTTTCTGCAAACGTTCTGTTTTCATAAAAGGATAGGAATATCCTTTGTATTTCTTTTGGGTATGGATTTGCGATTTGATTTGTAAGGATATGTGAATGTTGTCAAGTATGTATATTAGCCCCTTCCACGGTCCAATCCATTCCTCGAGACGATGCCAAAATAATTTTCAATCGCGATACTAAAATGATACCGAATTGAATAATATTTATCTACCTTCAGTAGTAACGGAAAGATATCAAAGTGATGTTTTCGATTGATATTTCGATCAAAATGACGGCTCGTTACCTACCTCCTAATAATCACTTATAGCCTCGTGTATACTGGCGCGATATCGCGGGCGCGTCAGTCAGCGCAACCTTTGTCGCACCTGCGATATCGCGCCTGTTTGTGAGAGTCTTTAATGGGGAAATTGCCAAAAATTTCCTCGGCCATCGGGTAACGCCAATCACGGTTAACTGTAAAAAAATAACATTGTAATTGAATGTAAGTGTAATTATAATTTATAAAAAAAATCCTTTAATATTTATATACCTACCTAAAAGTAGATACTTTTATGTTAGGTTATTTTATAACTATTTTCATTGCTTTTGTATTCATTATAGATATTATAAATGTTGGAACGCCTACGTCTATTTTCTCGGAGGTGGGCGCTAATGGCTGCAACACAGTTTTTTATACTAATGTTGCTAGCTGTTTACGAACACTAAAAAAATTGAAAACCTGTTTTTGTTCCAATACAATATTTGATTTGATCTGACTGTAAGAAACAGCCATGAGAACGATACTGCCCATTTACTCTCCCAAAAATCGAACAAATTAAATTCAAAATTATCACTACTTGCTTCTTCGTATTTTAAAATCGCATACATAATGACCGAAATATAAACCACCTCGTTCATTGAATATGAGATTATTGACTTACTATGCATAGATTATATTTATATTTGACATAGTGTCATCGACAACGCGGAAACGAATCCATGTCAATGGGTTCCGCATGTAGAAATATTGCAATAGAATTATTATATACACCTTGATGACTAACTGTTACGTGTTTAAGTGTGTTTCCATTTTTTTTTGTGCATAATGTGATGTTGTCTTTGATGGATTACATTAAGAAATCGACAAAGTAGAGACAGTAGTCTTACAGGACGTTAGCAGTAGAACTAATGACTACTAGATGACTAGGACCAACGAGGCAGAAGTTATAGTCATTGGCTTATACTGAAATCGTTAAATCCGACGATACCCATCACATACCTAGCCTTTTCCCAACTATATTTGGGTCAGCTTCCAGTCTACCCGGTTGCGGCTGAATACCAGTATTTTAAATGGACTGACTGCCTATCTGACCTGCACAACCCAGTTACTGGGTAATATGGTAGGTACCATAGACGACGTTACCACAGAGAATTTATCAAATATGGCCGGTAGGAAGAATTCGATTGAGTCTTACATCCACTAGCATTATCAATCAGCCTATGATGTTACCACTACTCAGAACACAGGCCTCTTTTCGATGATAGGGAGTGGGCAGTAATCCACCACCCGGGCTCAGTGCGGGTTGGTAGATGACACATGTCTTCGAATTTTTTGGTTCTGGGACATACCGGCTTCCTCACGATGTTTTCTTTCGCCGTTTTGAGAGCAGTGGTTGTGATTACACAAAGTAAAGCGCCTATCTGAGTTCGAACCTATGACCTACATCTCATAAGTCGTGGCCATTACCACTGAGCAACCACCGCTGTCTACGTCCACAGCTTCGTGTTATTTAAGAAATTAGAAGTGCTATAGTTTATAATCATATTCATAAAACTGTTAGCGATACATTTATGCTACATATTTAGAAGAATGAAGGGTGCATGAGGTGCTATTATAATAACTAGACTATCATTTTGCCTGCTAATGATGATAACATTGACAACAAAAACTATTTTAATCGATTGTCGTCAAATGCTCTAATGTCCTTTAAATCGTGACAGTTACATTTCGGTATCCTAATGCTTTTCGTAATGGAGTATGATGACTACGGAAAATGTAGAAGGCAAATACTTTATCACTTGTAACCTTGATATTAGATCCTTTGTCGTGAGTGACTTGGTCTTGCTCGGTAATAGATTCATCATAATCTGCCTAGCCTTTTCCTAACTATATTGGGGTCGGCTTGTAGTCTAACCGGATGCTACTGAATACCAGTATTTTTCATGGAGCGACTGCCTATCTGACCTCCACAACCTAGTTACTGGGTAACACGATATCCCTAGGTAAGACTGGTTGTCAGACTTTCGGGCTGCTGACGACCCGTAACAACTGTCAAAGATCCAAAAATGAGTGCCGGGGCCAACGGCTTAACTTGCTTTCCGAGGCGTGCTTTCGAGGGGTCTCGATATGTAAAGATGGCCACCCATCCAGGAACCGACCGCGGCAAGCGTAGCTTAACCTTCGATGGACCCGTGCGGCTGATATTATTTAGCCACGAGCTCGTAATAGCTCGTTGCTCAGTAATAGATCCGTGTCCTAAAATAAATATTACTTTTAGCGATATGTATTTCCTTAAACTAATATTTGAAAAATTGTTATAGCGAAAGGGGAAAAATAAATACAAAACATCATTTAATTTGAAACTCAGATACAAAACCAAAACGTCGTACCCTGTGTATAGGACTCATCGAAAATCGTTTTATTAACGTAAAGAAATGTGCCAATCTCATGTTTTCTGGGTCAAGGGTTTACGTTACATTACAGTTTGCGTTAGGTTGCGGTTTACGTTAACGCTACTGACATAAGATATTCTAGGAGATAAAATGAAGGGACTAAATCCTGTCTGGTTTAAATAATATTTGCTTAGCACAATTGCCATCGTTGCTAAGGAATGTGAGATGAATTACCTTGAGATTGTTGTTAGATCTGGGTTGAGATATTTGGTTGGGAGTTATTTGTTGGTCTAAGCTTGAGGTGAAACTTTCAAATTCACACTGAAAATTGGACCCGTGGGAAACATTTTAGAGAAAAATTGTATGTCATACGACTATGTGAGTTAGCACTCGATGTCGTCTGCCCTTATTTTATAGATAAGCTCGTGTTTACTTCCCGAGGATAAAGGTAGAGAAATATCGAGCTGCTAAAATTTGACATCCCCTGAAAAATGAACGTGACTTCTGTCAGTAGATACTTTAGTTTTAAAGATTTATATTTAACTTTAAACAGCAAAATAACCCGTTACAATCAATTTCAAACTGCAAGACTACAATAATAATAATTATCAAAGAGAAGATTCAAATAATATTAATGCAGAACCACTCAAAACACTTGCAAAAACTAACATAAAATTTAATGTCAATACAGCAGACATTATTGATCCTCAATACGAGGTGACATTTACAGAAACTGCGTTATTTCGAAACTTCGCTTTTAGCATTATAGCACTAAAGCTCGTTACTAATGACATAAGTACTGGGATATAGAAATTTTATCTCTATTTTACTGCTCCGTAGGTACATACTACCACCATATTTGAAGATTGCAAATGGAGCATCTGGTCATTTTATGTGGATATTGCAAGAGACTATTTAACATGGAAAGATGATTATCAATAATCTAATAGAAGCTGTTTCTCATGAATTTGTCGTTGTTGGTGAAAATATTGCAACTAATTTGTTATAAGGCGCGAGTAATGCGGTTGAGAAACAGTCGAGAATTATCATTGCTATATAGCAATGATAATTAATTAAATAAAATAATTAAATAATTTAATTTTATAAATTTTATTATATAATAAAATTTATAAAAGACACAAGAGACTAAAGTACTTAGTAATCACAAACTATTTAATAATGAGTTAGTAAATCGCGTTGTATACGCACCGCCATTAAAATACTAGTGCACTGTGACACTCTGGCTACTCATTGGTGATTTTAGTTGACAACGTTACTTATCGTTACTTTTGAGTAGCATTGTCAATCGATACGCTCTATTGTTATAGATAGCGACACTGTCTCGGTTAGACGCGCTATTGCTTAACCATTGGCAATTCGTGTTTTTCTTGACCAAAAAAACTAATTAGACCTTTCTTATTTGTTTCAGCATTCGCGCTATGCGCATACGCGGCAGACGTGAAGGAAACAGAAAATGCGGCAGAGCCCGCGATGAACAAGGACAAGAGACAGACGCAAGGCGAATACACACACCTAGGCTACAGGATAGCTCGCAAACAAGTAAGATTATTTTAACTAATGAAGGAAACTGTGTTGAAATTGGAACATGAGCAGCTTTGTCTCTGTAATGATAAAGAACCTATGATGCTTGTATAAAATATCGATAGATGGCCGGTGAGCAGGTAACTATCAGGTAGGCCGCCCAATACCTAAATCAATTTGTAAAGTGCCGTTAGACCAAAAGACCAAGATCACTCATACAACTTTTTAACGAGCGTATCCGTGCTCGTTCAAAAGTATATGGATTAAATAAAAATGTATCGCGATACGAGACACATATTGGTTCGTAAGCAAAGCTGCTGTATATTGAAATAAAGATAAAAAAGAGTTTCAGATTAATTAAGTCAGCGTTCGATATAAATTGAGCTTAAAAAATACAAAATAATCACACTGTCAAGTCGTTACGCGTGAAATTCACTCATAACAAACTTCACTGCCTCAAAATGCGTACCAACATGCTAACGAAGCTTGACAGGTGGGAAGTTTGTTTGGTAATTTTAAGTATGATGAATAACACTTACCATTCCGACATTATCCGTTTCCACTTTAGTATTCTATTGCTGAATTAGTAGAACATTAAGACACTAGAAAAATTATTATTTCCTATTCCGCGTTTCATATCGTAACCGGTAGCGGTGTTTAATGTCAATTATGTACATATCGACCGGTAGTGATGGATTAGTGGGAAACGTAACACCAAATATAAGCGACAACTAAATACGTGTAATTAATGTAATGTTAAGTTTAACGACGGTGATTATAATACTTGCATAGCGCTCAAGCTCTCACGCATTTGCAACGGTTTACCAGTACGTGGTGGATAGATATATACGCACTTGTTTTTTCTTCGTGTTTGGTTCCAAATAGGTTTCTAAAATTATATGCAGCAGCTGTTATATCATAGTCTACCTACTAGAAGTGTGATGTTACATTCGCAAATTAAAAATAAATATTCTTGGTTATCTAATTTAAAACTACACCAGCAATAAAAGCACCTCAAGGGATAATCCACAGAAACCTCCACTCACATATATAACCGGGTATAGCAGACAATTCTCTAAAGAGAACAAGAACGCGACCTTCACATTCGAATAAAAAGTAGATGGGTTCTGTAGGTACAAATTTATATACCTGGATTAAAAGCAGCCTTTCAGTGAATGTGAGTTCTTGAATTATTCAACGTGGACCGTGGGAAACTGTAGGAGGACAGACAAACATGATCCCAGCGATAAATGTAAACTCAATACATACAACTAACCAACTATTAAGGGAAGATGTTTGTAAACGCATGGGGCCGAACTCATGACCTTGCGGCACTCCCTTCACGGGGTTCCCATTAATCTTAGAAACACATGCAATAACAACTAATAGGCATTTATCCCTTGTAACTTTGGGGTTTTATTTTCAATTTTCATAAGAATTTCCAAACAAAGTTGCTTGTACCTGACCTATTCCGGCGTTCATTTCTTGTAATGTCAATCAAACGCATATGAAAGTCTTACTAATCTGTTATTGCACGTCGAATTCCGTTTTCTGCCATTGTGTGGTAGCGCGATAAGTCCTAATAGGTGTAAAGATGTGTACACGCAGATATCCCTTTGATCTTCCCATGGTGATATCATGCAAATGTGAATAAAAACACGTATCTGATGTTTCTCATCTCGATAATGTTGTAAGAGTTCGTAATGTCGCTTGTAGGTGATGTTAGCTTGATTATCATTACTAGCCTATTGATGCTTAAACCTCTATTTTGGTCACAGTGTGTACCTATTTCGCCATAAAATTCTGTATTAAAACATAGTTTTTATCCTTGTTGGTGATAGTTACAGTAGGTATGTAGGTACCTACAGTAAGGTACTGCAGACATCAACAGGTCGGGAAAAATTAAATAGAAAAGATCAGTTTCTTCCAGTTTACCTTACAAAGTTCATATTGATGACGAAGCAGTACACGGAATCAGTGGTATAAAGTAGAAATTTGTGCAAAAATCAATAATCGTAGTTCGTGACGAAGGAAAAGATACGGCGTGTCAAAAGATCCCATCATACCAATAAATAGTATTATTTCTCCAACACAAAGTGATTCAACTTCACCGGATCATGTCCTACGCTGCCCTTTCACTTCAATGCCCTACATTTGGTCACGAGCGACCAGTCCTTTAAACTGTTAGTCTAAGCGCACATAACACGCTATCGATGGATTGTTACTGTGTTTGTCCGGGGTCGGGAAGAGACGAAAATGTTTATGGAATCTCGGTAGAAGATTGTTTTACACGACTGTTTGTGGGATGAATATATCACTACATAATTATTATAAAACAAAGTCCTCCGCCGCGTCTATCTGTCTGTCCGTCTGTTCGCGATAAACTCAAAAACGACTGCACCGATTTTCATGCTGTTTTCACCAATGGATAGAGTGGTTCTTGAGGAATGTTTTAGTATATAACTAGCTGCTGCCCGCGGCTTCGCCCGCGTGGATGTCGGTTACGTTATATTTGGACTGTAGTTACCTATCTACAGTCTGGTAATGCTAATAGGCTGATATATGCTTATGCTTCATGTAGAATCCTGTTAATCCCGTATTTATGCTGATTATAACACTACACTGGCTCATTACCACACCATGCAGGCACGCTTCACTTTCAACTGTTTCCCGCCATTCCTCATGAACTGACAGTTGACATTAGTGACAGTGACCTCACTGCTGACGTGCATAAGATAGTGTTTACATATCTATTAAATAGATACACTACACTTAATAAAGAGGTTGCTGAGTTTATCAGAATATTGCTCGGTCAACGGCATTTGATTTTAAAGAATTTACATACTTGATAAATCATTTACGTCATGTCCCCGCCGGATGACGTGTTTTCCTGTAAGATTTAATATTCAGTTTGTCTTAGTCAGGGGTTTACATTAAAAGAATTCTACGATATCCCAATTATATAGTAGAAATATTTAGGTGCTCATCGTCTACCCAACAGCAAGAAGGTTTAATAGCGTGTACGTTTTGATTATGGGTAGTTTTGCTAATAGGACCATTTGCTTTTAAGACGCTTCGATACGGAGGTATGAAACTAGTCTCGCGACTATTCGATTGGCACATGGTAATATAGACATAAATACGACTTTATCGCATAAAATAAACACAAAATATGTTATTTAATTATGCAAAACAAGACAAATTACAGATAACCTATCGGCTTGGGATATCGTGGTTACCCACTTACCTAGTTGACCTAAGGGTCAAGTAAAATAGCTAGTTATTTGTGAACGAAAATGTTTGTTTATAGTGGTAAATTCTACCAATAAATTCCTATTGATTGTGATTAAATGTTATAGCTTTATCATCTCAGCTTTTTTAACTGTTTTTCTAGGGCTTATGTTCAGTTAAGCAAATAGAATCGTTTTTTTTTACTTTTTCTTTGTTTTTGGCTTTATTTTATTTATCTACTTACGCGGTTTCTACATCGCCACATGCAAATTACGCATTACACTGACGTCATGCAGAATTTTGCATCGCGCGACTAGCTTTTATACAACATCCTGACATTAATCGTTGGGCTCCGATTCCATGGAGGATGAGTTAACTTTACACCCTGTTCCATCCATCTATAGATAATATTTATATTCAATGCATTCCTTGTGAATTTCTTTCTATGCAACTCTTAAAAATATAGAATCATTCCCACTACAATGCCTTATTATTTTTAATGGCTTTTAATTCGTGTAAAGGATTATTTTAAGTTAAGTAAAACTTTCTTCTAGGTAAACATATTAATATTTCGTCCATCTGCTTACAGTCAATTTAAAAAATCTGCACTTGATATTTCAAGATGAACATCATTTGTCGCAGCTGTCAAAGCGATTCATCGTAGAAAAACTCAAGATTTAAGGTCTTTTAAAATGGTTTAAACTGTCTGGCAAATAACAAATGGCATAATACCAAGCAAAAATTTAAATTCTGACTTGAAATCTTAGAATACTGCGCCAAATTCTTTATCTTAAGTGCAGTGCGTAAAACGACGAGAAGATGGCATAACCTTAAACATTTATTTTGTTTATCTACACCCATGCTATAAATCCTCTATAAAATTTTCTGAAACAGTTAGCTTAATGCCAACATTAAAACAGCCAGTGTCATAGTAACCGTAATAACATCCAAACGGGTGTTATAATGTTGTAATAAATTCCATAATACAGCTCATTTAAAAAAAAGAACATTGTCATGCAGGCGCGTTTCACTAACAAAGCACAGTAATTAAAAAAAAAGAACATGTAGGTTATTCGAATTCGAAAAATTTGTGTCGTTATCATGTGTGTCGTATCCCTCCAGTTTTGTTCGATATTAGTATTGCAAACCTTTTATAGAGGATTCATATCATGGGTGTATATAAAGTCATAAAGTCTTATAATATGCAACTGTAAATAATTAGGTATTAAAACACTCATGTGATGCTATTAAACCCCATTCGTGTTTTAATACCCCTTATTATATAACAGTTGCATAAATAACTCTTATGCTTAGATGTAAAATGATGGAGTGTTAAGAAGATCCATATCTCTCAATCTAATGTGTTTTCGAACTGGCGTAACACTCGCAATTTTTTTCCAAAAAGCATTCGTCGAACCGACCGTCATTCGAATCTTCATATCACTCCCATAAAATTATCATATTAATTGAAAACTCATTAATAATTTACTAAATTGACGTAAGTTTAACTATTTATACATATGAAATTGGGTGCAATCCTAACTTATATAATAAAGTAAATGCGAAAGTGCGTTTTGTTTGTTTGTTACACTTTCACGCTAAAACGGCTGAACGGATTTAGATGAAATTTGGCACATGGGTAGACCATGACTTGGGTTAGGACACAGGATACTGTTTATACCGATATTCCCACGGGATCGAGACTTATGCTAGTCAACCCGCGGGGTTCAGCAACGATAAACTAATACAACTTTTGCAAAATCCATTACATAACTACACACATTTTAAAATATTGCCTATCCATTTGTAGTCAGTATAAAAAATTGCCCAAAAATAAAGTACCTCCCTCAAAGACGTAACGACGACGATGAAGTATAAAAGTTAATTAAAATACTTACGATTGAAGTATAATTTGCGGTATATAATTACTCTAATTATCCACTATTTAGAGCAGCGCCGACCACTTACGAGAGGTAAATCGACCTCGACTAAGATGGAACTTGTACCTTCTATTAAATTAGTGGATACTTGAGGTTTTAATACGCAGATAAGGCTACATCTATTAAATAAGACATTTGGCCCCAAAAGTTAATTAAATCGTAATACAGAGATGTTAATACCCACTAGATGAAGACTGATACATACTTATACCTGATAACTAGGCTTCAACCGACTGGTTAGCCCATTATTGGCTCAGAAAATCGTTTGTCAAAACGCCTATTTAGTATTTGAATCGTGATTCAAAACCAATTAATTTCATTTGATTATTTAAATGTGGCAAGTTGAATAATTTCTATTAATCTGACATGCAAAGTCTAATAGTCGTCATCCTGTTTTATGTTTAAATTAATTCATTCGCTGACAGACATCGTACAGTCACGAGCAAAAATATGTATAAATAGCAAAATTCAATAACGATTTTCTCGTGGAATAACCATTGCAACTTTGAGATGATACCTATTTCATAATAATATAGGTTCCAAAATACTATTTTCGTTGTAACATAAAATTACAGTCAATTCACACAAGTACAATAAAGTTGTTAGTGTATACATATTGGTGCTCGTGACTGTACAGCCTAAGCCTAGATATAGAAAAAAAAACAATTCAATCAATTTCATGCTTCTAGGAGCATAGAATTTTGCACATGGCTTCCATAAATAACAAAGGATCTAAGATATTTTAAAGGGGTTAAATAAGGGATGAAATTTTGTGTGGAATTTCGACATATTTGCTGATGGCAAATCCCACGGCTTGAAATTACATTGTTAAAAAACTGTCTTAATTTATTTCCACTCAATATCATACATAATTACAAGCTGCTTTAGTTTTGATCCAAATGCACACGTACAAGAAGCTGCTTATCAATTACGTACACCTAGGAGATATAATTGATAAGAAGCATAGCTGTGAACAGTTCGTTACAGATGCGAGCAATCTCATAGAACCAGGCTAGTAACTAGCCTATTTTAATGCTCTTAGATTACACCTAATTGAAATCCTCTCGCAACGCTGGCGAAAAATTAATACTACACATAATTATCACGTTGGTAGATCTAGATTCAAACAAAAGTACAGTCAGCACAACAGTGAGGTCCACAGGCAAAAATAACTTACTATTACAGTAAGCTGTTAGTTTTCATTATACTGTGTGAGTAGCTTTTCAGCAAGTCCGAAAGGGATACCGGGACCTTGGCAACAGGCAACTGAAGGAACACGGGTGGGTTTTAGTCAGTAAAAGTCTGACACGCCCTTCCGCTCCGCCCAAAGCGGGAGTAGTCATTTGATGATATCCCAAACTCAAAAAAAAAAGCTGGTAGTCACCAGCTTTTTTTTTTTTTGCTGTCTTTCAGTTTATTTGCGGTATCTGAGGGCATAGACAAAGTAAAATTCTGTCAGCGATCACGATGTTGGAAAAGTCACAAATGTATTGGATTGACATCATGGACTTAATAAGCAAATGTTTGTCTGTTGGGTCCATGATTGATTTGCTACCGAGAAACTTATGCCAATTCTGTTGAAAGTCGATTGCGAGTTGTCTAGGCCTTCTGGTCAGTCAGTATCTAGTGACGTCAACATACTGAGAATTTGAGAGATAAGTGCTTATGACGAGAGAGTCTAGTACTCCAGTGGGCGCTCGATTGGACTCGACATTGATCTGATCAGGTAGCAGCGTTGATTGGACGATATCCTTAATGGTGTGATTAGCCGAGCCTTACTATGTATTCTCGTCTCACATAAAATAAGAACATTGCTTGGGGCGATAGTTTGATTCGTTCCAGTATAGACTGAGAAGGCTCCATCTTTTCTCATTCTGTCTTTCCGAACATTTTTTACCGTGATTTCTTCCATCAGATCTTTGTCTAGAAAATCAGTTGGATTGTCTTCAGTAAAATGGCTGTGGTCTTAACAAGATGATCAATAAAACCAAGAAACGTCTACTAGTTAAAACCTATGTTGCCTTCAACTCTAATATACTCGATTGACCTCTCAAAGTTGCCTGGTACCTACCTAATTTAGCACTTAATTTTTTTTAAGCAATTAGCTGTCAGAATATAAACATAACAATTTGATAAAACGATTAAACTAAACAATAATATTAGCTATATATTTTTTTGAATCTTGCTCCTCTTTACAAAAGCAAAAATCGTGGCGTAGTGTATAAATCTTCAAGATATATTTTTTCTTAATTGGCATCAATCGTTCAATTAAAAAAAAAAAAAACGAAAACAACAAGCATGGCTTTTAAATTGTTTCAGAAAAAATCTCTTATATGACAAGCCGATTTGCACTGAAAAGTTCTCGTATTTATTTTTCGGCGAGTGGAAAAATCAGCACCCTAATTGCATAACACACTTTAAATCACAATCCGAGAGTTTTGAAGGATATTGCTAATCCATTGCATTGCTTTTTGAAACATTCCTCTGCTCATCAACACAATGAACGTGGGTGATCTGTCAAAATGACACCCATTGCGATCAATTGTCATTTTATGTGTTACGTATTTACTCCGCTGATCTGTTTTTATGGATAAAAGTAATGGATCCCAAACAATTTGAATCGAATTCTTATTGAACCGATCCAAATAGAATGCGTGTGTATATTACAGAATACAATATATAAACTAAGCTCCTTATAGAATAAATGGGGACAAAAGAAAAGGGTTTTTACGGATACTTTTTTATATTTCTATATTTTCTTATAGAATGTAAGAAAATGTAGAAATAGAATGTAAAAACTAGTTACGATAGTAGAAGCAGGTCGTTATTGATTTTTCAATCGGGGGCCTAAAACGGCCTCATTAGTAATTCCTCTAAAGCGATTCATTTCGTGAATTTCCAGCTGTCATTAGCAATTAAAAATAATGTGTGGACCATTTTACGAATCTCCATAGAAAACTGTCAAACAGATGAATTATTTCGTAATATGATTCGCACGCAGATCATATTATGAATTGTTATTTTGTGGCATAATATTTACCTAATAATATTCTGCCAAAGGGACTGTTTTAAGCCCCAGATACTTAATTATATTATTGATGACAGTTCAATATAAACAAAACTATATCAAACTTCCCCAAAGTCGTTGAAAACACATTGTAACAGTTCAAGACATGGTTTTTATTCATGTGCATCGGCATAATCCATTAGTTTCTGAACAGCATTCCAGGATTCTGTGGAATTCTTTAGAATTTGATCTTTTTGTAGTCTGCATTTGTACTACTCCATAGCTCTACCATGTTGGAATATGGTATATTAGCTGCGCCCCACGGTTTCACTCGCATAAGTCACGATCCCGTGGGTATATCAGGATAAAAAGTATTCTTTGTCCTTTTCCAGGTTATGGTCTACCCATGTGCCAAATTTCATCCAAATCCGTTCAGCCATTTTGGCGTGAAAGCGTAACAAACAAACAAACTCACTTTCGCATTTATAATATTATTAGGATGAGGATTCGCAATCAAATATATGCAATGTTATTATTAGTTATGTTAAAACTATAAATGTAATAGTCAGTTTAATATTTTTATAGTTATAGTAATCAGTTTAAAATTGGCATTTCGCAGGTACATACCTAAGTTTTTAGCTACACTTAACTACTCCATATTGATTTTAGCATTGCAATGTTATAAGAGCTTGACTGTTAAAACTAACAAGCCGTGCAAAAGTAGTATAGGTTAAAAATGCCATTACTAAACACACGTTAATAACCTAGTTACTAATAACGAACAGTGAGATACACATCACTAATTTCCATAACAAATAAAACATTGTTAAAACAAAATATCTTATTTAGCCAACCTTCACGTTTGTCACACTCATCCACTTCTAATACGTTTTTAATAGCCGTTTGCATCACGGTAGGGGACGAAATAATAGCCGCTCGGCCATAAGTACGGATTGCAAGTGCACTCTAATCACACGTTGGTCGAGGAATGCCCGTTATTTTGTAACTGTCAGCACAGAAATAGATTGAAACGAAACCATTTTATCACGCTCATGTAATAAACATGGAGGTTAGCAAATATTGCACAAATTGTTGTTTGTTTTTGGACGAAATTTTTGAGAGACCTATTTAGCTTAATTTAAGCAGTTGCGTGATTGATTGATTTATTTATTTAAGCACACAAATGCACAGAGGTGGACATGCCATCGGCATTTTCTAGCAGAAGCCTTTGGGTGATGCAGAGACAAATAGTGGTAGGTGCAAAAAATATTATTGGTTGATTTGTCAGAGAACAGCGCTCTGGCAAATCAATACTTAATATTTTTTTTACATTGGAATATGGTTTTTTTTTCTGGATTAAAGGGAGAAGGAGATACAATACTGTAGGGAGTCAGTGGTGTACCATTTATGTATACGTACAATAAATACCATAAAGCATATGCTTACTTTACTACCTATTTTAGATATAATATGTACATAATAAACAAGAGGAGCTCGTGGCTAAGTAATAACAGCCGCACCGAGTCGATCCATCAGGTTAAGCTACGCTTGCCGGGGTTGGTTGGTGGATGGGTGACCATCTTTACATACCGGGACTTCTCCGTGCCTCGGAAAGCACGTTAAGCCGTTGGTCCCGGCTGTCATTCGTGGATCTTTGACAGCCGTTACGGGTCGTCAGAAACCCGAAAGTCTAACAACCAGTCTTACCAAGGGGTATCGTATTACCCAGTTACTGGGTTGTGGAGGTCAGATAGGCAGTAGCTCCATGTAAAATACTGGTATTCAGCTGCATCCGGTTAGACTGGAAGCCGACCCCAACATAGTTGGGAAAAGGCTAGGCAGATAGATAGATGTACATAATAAACAAGGAACTATTATGTAATGATGATGTTTAAGGAGAGAGGAAGTGTTTTTTCACCAGAACTTTAAAAGTGGACGAAGATTGAACACGCCTTATTGACACGGGGAAGGTATTCCAAAACCTTGCTGGATACCAGCTACAATATTTAACAGCCATTCTTCATTATTAATATTTAAACGCATTAACAGATGAGTCATTGCGTTTCGCTTCGATCATTGGCAACAGCTGATACACCGACTAAACCGAAATGTACTTTCTCTGTTCCGTTTCTACGCATTTTAGTTTGTATGCAAATATTAGTTTTTGAGACAGTCGGTCTTAAAAAAACAATTAATTTTGGTTACTATTGTAATGAAGAGAAATTTTGATCACCTTTAATCAATCAATCTGCCTAGCCTTTTCCCAACTATGCTGGGGTCGGCTTCCAGTCTAACCAGATGCAGCTGAATACCAGTATTTTACATGGAGCGACTGCCTATCTCACCTCCACAACCCAGTAATACGGTACTACGATACCTCTTGGTAAGACTGGTTGTCAGACTTTTGGGCTTCTGACGACCCGTAACGACTGTTAAAGATCCACGAATGACCGCCGGGACCAACAGCTTAACGGGCTTTCCGAGGCACGGAGTAGTCTCGGTATGTAAAGATGGTCACCCATCCACCGACCAACCCCGGCAAGCGTAGCTTAACCTGATGGATCGACCCAGTGTGGCTGTTATTACTTAGCCACGAGCTCCTCTTTGATCACCTTTAATATGGCTATTGATTACAATTCGATGACTTAAAATAGATTATTTTAATTTCCGAATGACAAGTTCATTTAAGAATTACCTACCTAACTACGTTTTGGAGGTCTAAAAAGTACAATCCTGAGGCCCTAGACAAAGTGACATTCTATCAGCGATAACGATGATGCAAAAGGCAAAAAAGGGTAGGACTGACATAAGCTATCGAAAAGCTCATGTCAATCCTGTTGAAAATCGTTGTAGAAATACGAATCGCTTTCGAAGCGATTGTCACTTGTCTAGGTCCTCCGGTGTCTTAAGTTTATCGATTATTCATTTATTTACTACCACTGTTGATGACATACTAATGTCAACAATTTTTGAGTCATTTGACATTTTTTAATATTTCATTCATTTTAAAATGTCAAATTACTCGATTGTCATTGGCATAGGGGTCATCAGGGGTCATTTGGTTGTAAATGACCTCTCCTACATCCCCTTAATGGATTACAGACAAAATTATAACCAATAACCCTGTAAATCTTGGATATTAGTTACGTTTCAATTCTGGCAAAGATAAGAGAGTGTTAGTATAAAAGATCAGTAAGACTTAATTAGCCGGTAGCCGGCCGTTCAAAACCCGTAATTTCGTAATTTTACCGCAAAGCTGCCAAGCCTGAACTTAATTGATTGATTGAGACTTAACTAGCGCAACGAATAGTCTCGATACCCGGACCAATTCGTACACAGGACGATTGATCAACATATATTGTGCAACCGAGTGATCGGCGCTTGCGACTGCTCCGCCCACAGTTTCGAAAATGGCTGATAATCGCGACGTATTGTCTCGTTTTCCTCGACTTTCACTCGTATTTAATGTAATACATAATTGTAGGGTACCGTGTGTTATGACATGCATTGTTGTCGCATCGCTAATTCGTTGGGGGCAGTTGATTGTTTGAAATACTTTTTCTAACGCTATGTGGGAACGGTTGACGTATGTCCTTCCGCTTGGTTCTATTGTTTGTCTGGTTATTGCGGAAAAGATGTTTGGTTTTTGCTGCGCTATCGTACAGGTCAATCGCCCAGCTCATCTAGTTACGTTTCCCTCACATCATCATCATTTTTGTTCGGATTCACTTAAACTTCCTTTCCTTTGTACCATTTTCCAAGATTCTGTGCAGGCCAGGCCATTTCTCGTACATAATAAAGGTTCAAATTCAAGTCGCAATCTCATCTCAGCGACAACCAATTTTAAAACTTGTCAATAGTATAGGTAAATTAATGGAATTAGTATTTTATAGTAAATTCGAGATTTTATGACAGATCGAGATTGAGATTAGAATGTGAACGTTCTGATAAATACGGGAATAGCTCCTCAGATGGGGTCTGCCATATTGAATATGTCCTGCACCAAACATTTTCTTATGTAACCGTTTTGTTTGTTTTTACCCCAATGTCTGGTCCAAAGGCCTCGGGTTATCAAACTTTTTATATTTAAGACCAAACTCCTGATAACTTTTAACAATGTTTTATTTATGTTTTTCAGGAACAAGTGGCCCCTGTCGAGGAGCCCCAAGACGATGACAAGCCTGTCAGGTAAACAAATTGATATAAATTTTCAAACAAATCTAATTCAGAAACTTTCGAATAATCTGACCAAACTCCATTATAGAATCCCTTGACTCCAATTTCGCATTTAGCTGCCGGAAATATCTGTTAGATAGACTATGATTAATTTATTTACAAACTAGATAACAGTTTGTAAAATATAATTTCCTTTGGAGCACAGAATATTAGTTTACTGTTTTAAACTATGTAGATAAGCGCCTAAGCGGATTTTAGAATTGCGAATGTTTGTAGGATTTCCTCCATTACCCATAAATGTTGCTTATTTCAAATGAAAGACGTTTAAACGTCAAAAAAAAATTGGTTATGGAGACGTTACTTACTACTTAATACGTACAACTAACATTACTGATAACTAGCTAAGGTTTCAGTAAGGTATAGTGTTCTATGAATAACAAATATTTTTATTTTATTTAACCCACATATCATGACACTACATAGATACTACTAAAATAAATAAATCTTAGGCAATACATACATTGTTTGCATTTATATTCAACTAGCTGCGCCCCGCAGTTTCGAACGCGTAAGTCTCGACCACGTGGGTATTTCGGAGTAAAAAATATCATACGTCCTATTCCAGGTCATATCATAGGTTATTGCATATCTAAATCCATTTAGCCGTTTCAGCGTGAAAGTGTAACAAACAAACAAACTCACTTTCGCATTTTTATTATTATAGTTAGGATATAATTATATTTTGAGGCAATAAAGGTACAAGTATTCATTTCTATAAAATACCTTCCGTAGCGACACGTCGATTTAATAGAAATACATAGAAACCAGTAGTGCGTGACTATAGTTGTAAATAAAACGTTTTAAACCAAAATCCGTCGTTTAAAAACCATGTTAAACTTTACAACAGTTGTTAAACCACGGATTTTGGTTTAAAGCTGTAAAGAAACCGAACCAAAATCCATTGTTTAAAAACCGTTTTAAACAAATTTAAAACGGGTTTAAAACGACGAATTTTTGTTTAAAATGGTTTATTTACATCTATAGTCATGACGACATGTCGCCTGCTGCTGCTGCAGCTACGAAATTACCTTAAAGAACAATTTCCTCCTTTCCACTCACTCACTCTCTCTCACGCGCCATACTCACCACTCATACACCTACACATACTTGTGCTCACTCTCTCACTTATTTAACTCAAACACACTTACGCACCGGCACACAAATGTAAATGTATTACTTAACCACACTCACGCTAAACACCCTGGCTGCTGCTATACCTACATGACTAATCGCTCTGTATGGCCTAACACTGTCTCTTAAGATACAGGACTACCTAGTTTAGGAGACAGGGTTACATGATCTGTGTAGATTTATGTAGATATACCATGACATTTTGTATATCTGCTCTTGTGTATCATGAATCTTGTGTGTTTTATAATAAAGATTATTCTTATTCCTTTACAGTTTGTTATCTATCTCGAGCCAAAGGACCGTTTATCATAGTCTATGCCTATGCATATAAAAATGACTAATATCTATTGGTGCCTAAAGTAGTCTGAAAAATACTTCATTTTGTGCATGACTTACCTATAGCCAAGCTTCGTTCCTCTTTCAATTGCTAAGATGTAGTAGGTATGCAATTTAAAAAAATATCTTTGATTCAGAAATGTGATATTTTTCTGTGCCAAAAAGTTTACAACTGCGAAAGGTAATAATTTAAATAGCATACAGAGAAGGCAAACATTCCAAAAAAATAAATGCGATGCCGATTTCAGTATCGATTCTCAAAAACTGTCTTGAAACAAAAAATATTGAAAAGATAATTATATTTTCTTTAAATGTAAATTGAATAACAAGATTTCAGCGGGGCCACCTTCGGAAAATCATAAAAAAATGACGACAGAAAATATTTCATTATAGTAATAAATAATGAAAATTTTCTGTCGTCAAAGGAATAATTAAATTGTAACCTTTGGAAAATCATAAAAAAATTACAATTGATTTAGTCCTTTGAGGACAGATAAGAAAATATTTCAATGTTTATTACTTTGAAAGGTCTTAGTAAATTCAATAACAATTTTATTTTAATTTTAATAGATTGTGCCTTTCGTTTTTTCAGTCGCTCCGACAACGAACAGTACCGTCCTGGACAAGTGTTCTCGCTGAACACCCAAGAACTCCTGGAGTTGCAGCCAGAGAGGAAACAGGCGCCCCTGTCCAGCAACCAACTTCTCCAGCAACTGTACCGACCCCAGCAAGAGCAGAAACAGAACCTCCAGCAGATATACTACCTAGAACCACAGACAGCTCGTCAGGTAAGTAAACAAAAAATCAGACGGAAATGTGCCAACTAACAACTGAGTTTTTGAGTTTATTCATTACAAACATAAATACAAGTCTTTTCTATTCATCATTTATACAATATAAAATCTAACATTAAATTATATGACTATTAACTATGAAACTACTATAAAAATAATTACAAAAACGAAAGGACGCTTAGGGCTGTCAGATATTTTCAACTTAGGATTTTTTTTTACTTAGCCTATTCTGTTCCACTGCTAGGCATTGGCCTCACCCAAGACCTTGTAGGCACTCTTTTCCCGCGTCACCTCAAACCAGCCCTCACGATACGCGTCCACGTCATCTCGCCAGCTCTTTCTGGGTCGGCCTCGTCGGCGACGTCCATCTTCAGGCATCCATTGTGTAGAGACCTTTGCCGAGTGGCCATCGTGCAATGCGGCTGATGTGAACCGCCCAATCCCATTGAAGCATAGCAGCCTAAATCTTAGTTGTAAAAAAAAACCTCATTTGGCTTGAAAAAGAGACATTTTTTTTTTTAAACACTGACATCTCGTTATTATAATAATTACTGTTGTTAATTAAAAATAAGAAGTAATTTGCCATTTATAGATGATAACAAATGTGATTGATCTCACCCAATATCTACATAGAAAGCTTAATAATCACCCTTGTATATTCAATGTTTCATAATAAAAAATAAAGTAGATATTTCGAAATACGAAATAAAATATTTGACGTTAATTGGCTCGAATACAATCAGACAGCTGCCAACAGAGATATTTTTGTATCCTAATTCAGTGCCAACGACGACTGGAGAATAACGTATTAACTTGAAAATGGCTTTGATGAAGTTAACTTGACATTTACTTGATTTCAGGTGTCTTATCAACCATCGTCTCATGCTGTCATTGCTCGCCCCGACTACACTTCGAATGGTGGAGAAGCTTCTGTGGGAGCTGCTTTGTCTGTCAGTGATACAGGATCTAACGCCAACGATGTCTTCAACCAGGATCTCCTAGCCATGCTCGGACAGCCGCCTTTAAGGGCGACTGAGGAACCGCAACAGCAGTTATACTCTCAACCCCAGCAAGTACAGCACTTGCAGCAAGTTCAAGCCTCTAATGTACAAAACGCCGCACCTCAATATCAGCAGGTTAGTAAGATACTCTTAGAGATATAAGTCGATTTAATCAACATTCCCTTGGAATATTTTATATCTCTGTTACATTAATTATTATTTCAATTTCAGATCGACCGATACATTACAAAGCCAAGCAAGAAATCGAAACTGAGGAACAAAGCCCAAATAGCTCAACCTCAACCATCTCCTGCAGCTCCTCAACAATACCTGATCGAGACCACGAACGTGCAGCAGCAACAGGCAGTTCAACAGTCACCTCTGTACCGTCAACCACAACAGCAACAGAGAGTCGCTCAAGCCCTGCGTTACGTGCAAGTCCCTCAAACTCAAGCAGCATCCCAACAAATACTGTACGAACGCCCCGAATCTCAGGGCTTGAAAGTCGTCCCGGCACCCAAGCTTCAACCAATACAGCAACAGCAACTACAGCAACAACAACAGCAGCCCAGAGCTCAGCTCAACTACAGAATCGTACCCCAATACCAGCAACCTGAAGCATCACCCAAACAGTACAGAATCTACGAAGCTCCCAGACAAGTCATCAGGCCCCAAGAACAGCGCCTTCCTAGCCAGAGTGTTGAAAGACCAGTCGCTTACTTAAAACGTTTCCCTGACCACGAGAAAATGCGCGCCGTCAAAATCTACGAGCCAATTTCCGAAGGTTTACCCCAACAGCCTGCACACATCATTGGCGAGCAGCAGTACTATCTCCGTCCTATTTACAGAACTAATGAGCAAAGGCCGAGGTATGAAATGCCTGCCCAGATCAAATCCGAGCAATCCAGAGTGTCGGAATCGGCAAAAGCACCGCAGTCGTCTATTTATGTGAGCAAAAACGTAGCTCCGAGGAAACAAGCGAGACCTCAGCAAGTGTACAGAGAACAGCAATCCAGCGTCGAACAAGTGAACCTTGAGCAACACGGCCAGAGTTTGGATGAGCAAAGAGCGCAGCTTCCTCCTCCCAAGAACAACAAGGCCTATACTCCTGAAGAGTTTGCAGCCTTGATCGCAGCTGGGTACTCCGTCACCCCTGTGCCAGTTAGCTCGATAAACCTCCAAGAGGCCCAGTCCAGGTCCTCAGTGGAATCAGTGACGATGCATCCAAAACGCAGACCCATCCTAGCTACCAGACGCCATCAATATCTGCCCCTTCGAGGTGACGACGCGCCTTAGAAATAATGATAATGCTGTAAATAGGTTAGCTGTAGTATTGTAAAATTATAGTGATATTCGTTTAAATTTTGTTTAATTTTTTCGTAATATTGGTTCCCTAAAACACACATAACTTCATGTGCCACCAGTGTAAATGAAACTGCAGTCTGCAAGCGTTGGAATTCATTACGGTTTCATGAAAACCGCAGTTACATGTCTGCAAATAGACGATCTATGACATTATCTGTCTAATACTTACCACAACATATTTTCTTTTCAAAACTAGCTAGCTTAATAACCTAGCTCTAGAGCTTTCAATTTATAGTGTTCTACATCTGTGTTATGTTTAACCATTCATAAAAATCTTGCTTCAAATAAGTTTTGTTCTTCTTTCGATATGCCATTTCATTTACTGGTTCTCTATACAATTTTTATTCAAGCCAATTCCGTGCAATTGAGCAATTCATTCACGCAATGAATATCACTTTTTGCTTAATTCCAAATGGATTTTTTCGCACTTGTAGGAAGAGACTCTTGGTTCTAAATATTATTCCATTATCTCTTATTCTTGTTCAAGAACTCTTAAGTGCTTTTGGTTAAAATTGAAACTTGTTTCATAAGTGTTTTGTTCTGAGCTTGTTTCATCTGAATATATGGTAAACGTTCACGTACAGTACACGCTAATTTCTAATTAAAATTCGAGTAAAGTCTCATGCTTAACCAGACTTAATAAATTTAAAAACCTTGGGAATTTTTGGAATATTCTTAATTATAAACATTTTTGTTTTTTGTGGTTTTGTCCTGAACTGTATTGTTTTCAATGTAAATGTACTCTGGTTTCAACATTCTGAGTATCGAAGGACAAAACTAAATTATGATTTTATACAACATATTTCAATTTCACAGCTTCTGAACATGTTATTTGGGTTCGTGAGGATCAAAAGTGATAAGGATAACGTTATTCTTGGGAATGGAATATTCAGATCATCTGCGATGTGAGAGTGTCAAGCCATGGAGATACCTTCGTTTGAATAAATCATCTTTTATTTTTGAAAACGTCGGCACTCTCTTATCTTATATCTTTTCTCGGAAGTTTTTGTGTTGAAGATATTCCATATTACGAGCTATATCTAATGAAAAAACACAAAAAATAACAAGAAATATGTTGTGATTATTAATAAAGTTTCTTGAAAGTATCGTAATAACAATAACGTAGGCTAGATACAAGATAACATTATCTAAATATTAAATGATAAAACCCAGTTAATAGTCTAGATACGACTTATGTTTGCGAAAGTCCTATAAAACATACATAATAATGACGGTTCAGGAGACACGACCACTAGCGTCTCTAGAGGACATAATAACAAGCTAACTTATGAACACGTTTCCAACAAATTCCAACATGGAGACTATAATGATAGAGATGATTAGAATATAGATGTGGTAGTATCTTCGATGCAGGAACTTTAATTTCCGGATAGATTCAATTTCGAGAATATCTCTAGTTTAAGTGATGGATTCTGTTTCCATTAATTAGGGATACAGTCAATAAAACTAGGACAGTTTCAGACCTAGAAACCCATTTCCAGATGTAAAAGACCATTTACGGCTAAGAACAGTTATTCATATAACAGAATTTACATTTTTGTTTGAATAGTTTGTTTTATTAATATGATAAAATTATACATTGGATAAACTTCTTAAACTAAATTAAAGGATTTACTAACTATACCAAGAAATATAAAAAACAAAAGGATACTAACGGCCAGTTTCTTCATCAAAAGTAACAGTTAACTGTTCTTTTACACTGTTGTATTTTCAATCCTCGGCGCAAACGGCCACTTTGACAGAATAGGAAAATATTATGATTCATCCTAAAATTTCACACAAACTGACAATTCATAATTGATCTGCCTGCAATTCATATTAGGAAATAATTCATCTGTTTGACAGTTTTCACTTTACGAATCTCCTGTTTTGAATTATGAATTGCTTTCATAGGAATTGCTAATGTGGCCGTTTAGGTTCCCAGAAGACTGACAGCATTGCCACGTTGAATGGCAATGCAAATTTTTAGGCCAAAAGTTTGTTAGTTAATTTACTTTATCCTGTGTATATATTTTTATCCTCTTTAATCTATCACCAATTATGAGATATACATGCACGATTTTACCTCAAACATTTTAGTATACTGAAACAAACGAGACTTTCTTAAAGTTTACATGGTTCTCACAGAGAGCTGTGAAACGAAGATTCTCGAAAATAGGAACAGATACTTCGAGACAGACCGTTACCTCACGAAATATGACATTTTACTTTAACAGTATGTACTTATATCTAGATGAACACAAGCACGTGCCACCACGACCGCCGCGATAGTAGCACAAGTTGCTCCGGGGCCTCGTATAAACAAAAAATCGCCCCCTCCCCCCGTGTTCATTCAGGACAAGGGGAAGTGGACCGATGTCTCCAAATGGTGTTGCGATCAAAAGATCGCGTACACCAATGCCCGCAATACCCAACAGGGTATCAAAGTGACCATCCCAACGTCTAACGACTACAGGGATCTCACTAGACTCCTCCGCTCCAGAGGTGTGGCATTCCACACCTTCTCCCTACCGGAGGAGAAACAGACTCGCGTGGTGATTAAACGCATCCCACGTGAAATTCCCACAACCGATATTAAAGAGGACCTTATTTCACAGGGTATCCCGGTCGACGAGGTACACCGCATGCACCGCGCTCGCAACGGCGAAGCGTTCGACATGGTCCTCGTTGTCTGTCCCCCCTCGGAGTCCCGCCTACACCCTATATTCAATGTCAAAGCCATCTGTAACCTGACGGGCTTTGACATTGAAAAGCCCCATAAAAACGCCACAGTCGGTCAATGTCACCGTTGCCAACTGTACGGGCATTCACAGAAGCATTGTTATGCTACCCCCAGATGCGTCAAGTGCCTGGGTGAGCACGGCACTGCTGAATGCTCCCGGCCCAAGGACCGCTCGCTCTGCACCGAGCCGCCTAGCTGTGTGCTATGCGGTCAGTCAGGGCACCCAGCCAACTACCGTGGCTGCCCCAAAGCTCCCAAGACCGCTCCCTCCAAACTGGCGAAGCGCTCAGACGCTCGCCAGCAGAGGGAAGCTCCCTCCGCCTACAGGGCCCCCACCTCCCATATCCCAGAGAGGCTCAGCCCCCAAAGGCCTAGCCCCTGGAACCAACTCCATCACCAGCAGGCTTTCCCTGCCTTAGGGTACCCCAAGCCCCAGGTCCCCCCCCCCTCACGCGTCCCCCCCCCCCCCCTTATGGATCCCCGTCTTCGCGCTCCTGCGCCCCTTATTCGTCAGATTCCTGCTCTGTCAGCAGCGCGCCCTCCCCCCCCTCCCCCCGCGGCCCCTTTCGATCCATTTAATGTGATCACATCCACTTACATGACTTTCCTCACCCCTCGCGCTAGGCAAATGGCCAACGAAATCGTTGCTGCCAGAAATGCCAACGACGTAGGTAGGATTCACCAAATTTTTAATGCGTATCCCGAGATCACGCAAGCCATGTCCTCCCTAGCCAACCACCCTACCCCCCATAATGTCTAACATCACCGTAGCTAGGTTCAAACCCCGATCCCTTAACTTAGGATTTTTCAATGCCAACGGCATTCAACGCCAAAGAGATGAGATCGCGGAATTCCTCCGCGACCATCAGATAGATATCCTCTTAGTACAGGAAACATTCCTCAAACCCCATAAACGGAACCCTTCTATCGCAAACTATCGTATAGTTCGCAACGATAGAACCCGTTGTCACAAGGGCGGCACCCTTATATATTACAAAAAGGAACTCTATTGCATCCCAATAGATCCTCCCTCTCTCTCTCGGATAGAAGTCTCAGTATGCCGCCTAGGCATGTCCGGCCATCAGCCGATCACCCTAGTCTCTGCATACCTCCCTCCCTATTCCTCCGCCACGGAGAATCCCCAGGAATTCTCCAATGACTTCACCGCCCTACTCGGCTTGAGCGACTCCGTTATTATAGCGGGTGATCTCAACGCTAAACACCCGGCCTGGAATTGTTCCACTACCTCCGTTAGAGGGCGACACCTGTTCGACCTCTCAAACTCCCATAACTTCGATATCATCGCTCCGATGACTCCCACTCATTTCCCTCACGAACCCAGTCACTCCCCCGATATCTTAGACATGGCGATCCTTAAGAACGTCAACCTTAGGTTAAACTCTATAGAAACGGTGCACGAGCTCACCTCTGACCACCGCCCAGTAGTCATGAAACTGGCCCCCCGCATAGGTCTCCCCGACCCCACCCAACCCCCTGCCACCAAGAAGGTAACGGACTGGAGGAAAGTAGGCGAATTGCTGAAATCCAACACGTCCCCCCAATTGGACTCTATTCCCGAACAGTTCGATTCTGTCGCCGACACGACGGCCGCGATCGACTCGCTCACGGATCACGTACAATCGGTTTTGAACGATTGTTCAAGGCAAGTTCCAGTGGTGGACGACCACCGCTTCAAATTGCCGGCCGATGTGCGTGTTCTGATGACCGAGAAGAACGCGGCCACCCGTGCCTACAGCAATTTCCCATGCTCCGCTAACAAATCTCACATGCGCTACTTACAGCGTAAAGTAAGGACACGCATTGCTGAGTTGCGTGAAGCGGACTGGGACAAGATGCTGAGCGATCTCGAGCCCACTCACCAAGCTTTCTGGCAACTCCAGAGAAATCTCCAGTCCCAACAGGGCGCTTCCATGCCCCCCCTAGTCCGTCCCTATAAGACCATAGCCTTCGACGACTCCGACAAGGCGGAATGCCTAGCCGATAGTCTCGAGGCTCAATGCTCGCCTAGCTCACTGCCCGTAGACCAAGCTCATCTCGATGAGATTGACGCTGAAGTCGAACGCAGAGCATCTCTCCCCCCCGTCGAAGACCCCGATGATCCACTGCCCCCCATCACTCCTGATGAGGTGCACGAGATCATCAAAGGTCTTAAAACGCGTAAAGCCCCCGGCTCAGATGGACTCACTAATAGAGTGATCCAACTTTTCCCCTCTCACTTAATAATGCTCTTGACCATCATCTTCAATGGTGCTCTCGGCAATAATATCTTCCCCCAGGCATGGAAGGAAGCCACCGTTATAGGTATCCCCAAACCCGGCAAGTCCAAATCCGATCCCTCTAGCTACCGTCCCATCAGTCTGCTCAGGGTTCTCGGTAAAATCTATGAGAGGCTTATTTATAAGCGTCTCAGAGACTACGCCGAGACCAAGGGTCTCATCCCGAACGAGCAATTTGGGTTCCGCACCCAACACTGCAGCATCCACCAAGCCCACCGCATAGTCGAGCACATAAGCGAAAGCTTTATGCGAGGCCTAATGGTGGGGGCGGTGTTCTTCGATATAGCGAAGGCGTTCGACAAAGTCTGGCACAATGGCTTATTATACAAGCTATACCAACTCGGTGTGCCCGATCGTCTCGTGCTCATCTTACGAGACTTTTTGTCAAACCGCACCTTTCGCTACCGCATAGAGGGTGCCCTATCCTCACCCCGTCCCATTCGCGCAGGTGTCCCCCAGGGCTCTGTCATATCCCCGCTCATCTTCACGCTGTTTACTAGCGATATTCCCAAAAGTAGAAAGGCACAGTTGGCTCTGTTCGCAGACGATACGGCCATCTACTTTAAGGCCCGTAGTCCCGTTAGGATTCGCGACACTCTCCAAACCTCAGTCGACAAGCTCGGCGAATGGTTCAGGAAGTGGCGAATCGAGGTCAATCCCGATAAGAGTCAGGCGGTTCTCTTTTCCAAACCGCGTACGAAACCCACCCTCCCCGAGCCCATCACCATGTTCGGCAAGCCGATCCCTTGGGAGAAGCGAGCCAAATATCTCGGTGTAGTCCTCGATGACCACCTCACTTTTCAAGAGCACATAAAGCAGGTTCGCTCGCGAGCCGCTTTCGCTCTAGGTAGGCTTCACTCCGTCCTAAATGCACGTAGCAAATTGTCACTTAGGTGCAAATTGCGTATCTACACTGCGTGTATCCGTCCCATCATGACTTATGCCGGTGCCGTCTTTGCCCACACTAGACCCCGCCATATTCATAGGTTGCAAACCATTCAGAACCGATTCCTCCGTAGAGCTACCGATTCCCCCTACTATGTCCGTAACGAGATCCTCCATCTCGACCTTAAAATCCCCACGATAGCTCAATACTTAAAACGCCTCTCAAAGCGTTTCTTTGACTCCGCCGCCAAACATCGCAACCCACTGGTTGTCGAGGCGGCCAATTATACCCCCTCTCGCATCAGTCATACCCGCCGTCCGAGGCATGCTCTCACCGACCCCGACGACCCCATAACTCTCCTCCAGGAGAGCAATAGGGCCACCAGTACGGTTCTTAAAACCAGACGCCGTCCTTCATTCCGACCTCGACGTCGAGGACCTCCTCGACCGCGACCCCGATCTAACAGGATGACGACTCATCCTACTCCTCCCCGACCCTTGTCTGTCGACGGTGAAGCGCCCGCACAGGCGGACGCTGAGCCGCCAGTAGTAGTAATAGTTAATTTAAACTCCCCGATCCAGCCTGTCCCCACTAGCTGCCCTCCCCCCAGCGACGCCCTAAGCCGAGGTCCGTACCCCACAGGGGGTGCCCTTAGCGAGCCGTCGTTTAGTTTATAATTAGTTTTAGATTAGTTTTTAAATGCCCCTGGCTGGAGGCGCTTTGAGTTAGTATCATAGCTTAGAGCATCTTCGCAGGACAGTCCGGTTAAGTAGATAGTACCCTTTGTGGTAAAACCTACGAGATGCCAATCATAAAAAAAAAAAAAAAAAAAAGCACGTGCGTTTGTCGGCGGGTTGCCGACAGAGGAATGTCTAATATTTCCGTCGCTGAACCGAAATTTCCGATTTACTCATGAATGACAAATGGTGAAAGTTAAGAAAGATTCTGAGCCGACGCATACATTTCTTTATAAAGTGGTCCTGTTTTTACGTGTTTTGTCTAAACAAGTCGAAGAAATTTTTTGTGTGGAGTATTAGATTTAGGACTGTTTTACCTCTTCTGCGATTTTATGACAAGCTGTTCTTGGGAAGAAACTAAATCGTATCTTGTTTATTAAACATAAATAATATCAAGTAAAAAAATATTTATTTGTTTATCTATGACTTACTACGTTATTCTCCCCGTCATCATCATCATCAGCTGCCAAGCCTTTTCCCATATTATGTTGGCGTCAGCTGCCCGTCTAAACGGTTGCTGCTGGAAACCAGTATTTTACATGAAGCCACTGCTTATCTGACCCCCACAACCCAGTTACCGGTTTACAGATTAACATACCCATCATAATTTGGTTTCTTTAGTTCAGAGAGTCAAGGTTGGAATGCTGAAGAAAATGAACTGTCATTATTACAAAGAAATACATAGCTCATGAATGGCTCAAACTATTCTGAGCTGAACAAGAAATAAATTACAACTTTACTTTCACTTAAAATAATAACGTGGGTATTTGACTAAGATTAGCAAAGAACAAAGGCTAACATTTCACAAATTAAAAACACACAAAAATAACATTTCTTTTCCATTACCATAATTACAAAAGAAACCCTAAAGTAGGTACGTAAGCACAGTATAAATAAGTAACAGTATTAAGTTTTATTAGAAAACGGCCGAAACGACGCGCTTCAAAATCTCAGAACGCAAAAGTCTCGAATGCGCGGCAGTTACGCACGGACGTGGAACGTTTATCTATCGAGCGGCCGCAGGTAATTATTTCAAGGTCACTGCCGAGACATAATACTGTTACTTTATTATACTGTGACATACACCTAATGATACTTTTATTCAAACAAAGATCCCAATTACCTGTGTTTACTAAGAGCATACTTACAGTAAACAATGTATAACCTTAGGCAAGATTAGGCCTTTTCCGTACTTTGCAAAATAATTTCTTCGAAACAAAACATGTTTTTTCTTAGTAAAATGTATAATTAATTTTTTTTTCAGCATTTTCACTTTGTAAGGCTATGTTTGTCAAGTATAATCTAAATTGTACATGTAAGGTATTCTTTTTGCCTTTTATTCATATAACAGCTATGAAATGTTTCGAATCTTCAAAGGATTTTTTGGGCCCCAAAGGCGATTGATATAAAGAAAGTTGAGATGGATGTGTGGAGTGACGAGAATGGATAAAGTAAGAAATGAGTATACAAGGGGAAGTTTGTTAGTGGCGCTGGTGATAGAAAAGTTGAAAAGAAATCGTTTGGCATGGTATAGGCATGTGATGAGAAGGGAGGAAATGCATGTGACTAAAAAATTAAAGTAATAAAAACTAAAACCCAACTACGACTACATAAAAAGGTATAAACAAGACACCACAGACAGACAAATAAAAAATCCGGAGTTACACGTGTTAGGGTATAAATCGAACAGATTACGTGCGACTCCGGATTGTTTATTTGTCTGTCTGTGGTGTCTTGTTTATACCTTTTTAATCGTAGTTGGGTTTTAGTTTTTACCGGACTACGGCGAAGAAAAAAGGAGCGTTATGATTTTGACCGGTATGTATGTAAGTATGTATGTATGTATGTTCATCTGTTCCCTTCTATCTTCTAAACCCCTCATCGCAATTTGACAAATGAGGTATCGTTAGAAGCATCTTGATCGTCCGCTGGTTATAGGTTATGTGACGTCACATTAAAATAAAAATAGCGCCCTCTAGAGGACATAAAGTCAGGAACATAAAAAAAAAATTGTCTTATCGTACCATGTTGGATATCAAATGAAAGGGCTTAATGAGCACATTTCAAAAATATACTATATATTATAACACCAAAAGAATTAAAGTAACGGTTTATGTGTATAATACGTTTATATTAAAGTTACATATAACTAAGAAATCTCAACGTTTTTTCAAGTCATAAAAACCGTGCGCAGGAGCGGTGTGCTTGTACTCGTAATAATATTATAAAGAGGTATTTGTGAGTTTGTAGTTGGGGTAGTCTTCGGAACACCTGATCGGATTCCGAAAATTCTTTCACTAATGGAAAACAATAGTATTACCGAGTGTCTTATGATATATTTTATGTTTATGCGGACGAAGTCGCATGGTAGAAGCTAGTCAACCAGTAAACCAATTGCATCGGCTATGGCAAGCCGACGTGGCAATATGATTCGATTATCGAGGAGCGCTGCACTGAACTTCGTCCTAATTACCTTTTAATTTCATAAGGCTGTACTTGGGTATCGATAATATTGTTATTTATATACAGTCGCTTTTCTTTATCGATATAACAGTAATTGGTTTTTCTGGTTTTCAACTTCTCTTGAGCTTAGAGTTTGGTCATATTGAGAGGATCATTGTAAGCCGACTAAAAAAAGGTATTTACAAGGCAGATCTGAGTGGAAACGCCGGGACGCCGTAGGAGGACATTTTATGCGACATTATTGGTGATGTTCTTCAGAAAGGTCAGGTGCGTAGTACTCGCAGCCGGCGTGCGTGTATGACCAGACGTATGAACGAAGCAAAAGGAGTATGTAAGGATTGTAGCAGGTGGCGTTCTATAGTTTCTGCCTACCCCCATGGGAAGAAGGCGTGAATAAATGTATGTAGGTATGTTATCAGGTAAGCATAATCTGTTCTTTTGGTAGACTCATATTAGTCCCGAAGTTGAGTATTTTTGTGTAAAAATGTATGGCAATATTACCTTTCGGCATGATATAGATCGTGCTAACTGTATTTACAGCGGAGTTGCAAGCATAAGTAAAGTATCATTGAAAACTTTTTTACAAAAAATTAAACCGACGAAAAAAAAACTGAAAAGCGAAAAATAAATAACTTTAATTTCAGAAGTCGGTGTCTTCGTTTTTCAATTTTCGTTTTTTGCCACCGACTTCCGAAATTAAAGTTATTTATTTTTCGCTTTTCAGTTCTTTTTTCGTAGGTTTAATTTTTTGTAAAAAAGTTTTTTATTTTTCGCTTTTGAGTTACCATCCACTCCAGGGTACTCAAGGGGGTTACTCCAGGTTAAAGACCTGGAGTTGATGATGAGTGGTTGTGTCATCAGAACTATGTATGTGTGCGAAATTTCAACAGAATCGGTTCACAGTTGGAAATTCAGTTGGTGAAAAATCAATCAACCCCATTTTTTCTACCTTTAGCGGTGGATTATAGTTTCCAATTTTAAATGGGACCAACTTCGAGGTATACCCTTCCCAATAAAAAAAGAATTTTTCAAATCGGACAGCACACTAAAAAGTTATGCGTGGTCACACATAATAAAAAAAAAAAAAATATACGGGTCGACTTGAGAACCTCCTCCTTTTTTTTCGTCGGTTAAAAAGGAAAGATGATCGTAGATGAAATTATCAGTCGTTACGGGTCGTCAGAAGCCCGAAAGTCTGACAACCAGTCTTACCAAGGGGTATCGTATTACCCAGTTACTGGGTTGCGGTGGTCAGATAGGCAGTCGCTCCATGTAAAATACTGGTATTCAGCTGCATCTGAGGGACTGGAAGCCGACCCCAACATAGTTGGCTAAAGGCTAGGCAGTGCTAAGTGCTTTCCGAGCCACGGAGGAGTCTCGGTATGTAAAGATGGTCACCTATCCACCGACCAACCCCGGCAGGCGTAGCTTAACCTTATGGATCGACCCGGGGTGCGGCTGTTATTACTTAACCACGAGCTCCTCACACCTCAACATGTAACACTAATTGTAAGATATAAAAGAGCGACGCCTCCTGGCACAGGCTACATGCTTAAAAGGAGACGCCACCAACAGTATAATGTACAACGTGTAACAATGAAATAAAACATATTTGATTTTGATTTTGATGTAAATTATAAAAGTAAACTAGCTGCCCGTCCCGGCTTCGCACAGGTAGCACTAAGTGCCTACCTACCCTACCTACCCCACCTACCCTACCTACCCCACCTACCCCACCTACCCTAGGTATGAAAAATAGATTACGACCGATTCTCAAACCTACCGAATATATATGTATAAAATTCCATAAAAATCGGTCAAGCCGTTTCGGAGGAGTATGGCAACTAACACTGTGACACGAGAGTTTTATATATTAGAGAATCAGAAGATAGATATAGACTAAATTAATTCAAACAAAGTAACTTAGGAATGTAGTAAGGCTTTGTTTGTTATCAGAATCCACATAAAACAACGGTATATACAATTATCCGAGAAAAAGTCCGCGTTAATAAACCAAATCGTCACTTGACATAAATCAGGAAACAGCGGAGTCTGGAGACCTTTATATTACATCAATAAAAGTCAGTATCTCGAGTCTCGAGACATTTTGTACATCTCACAGAGACACCACTAAACTATACTGAAGTATCAAAGGTTTCGTGCCGAAATGGCACTTAAAAAAAGCGGACAAGTGCGAGTCGGACTCGCACACGTAGGGTACAATATTTTTCACTACATATTTTTTAATTAACTTTATTTTATTTTCAAAGAAAGGACAGCCCTGTGACAGATGGACGGGCAAACGGACAGCGGAGCCTAAGTAATAGGGTCCCGTTGGAAGCCGGAACCCTTAAAACTTTAGACCGTAGGGATAGTCGACCTCGTACATACTTTATCACTTTTGACAGCAATTCCTGGTAAGTTGAAATATCGCTAAGGTTGAAACTATCTAATTGCCACATAGACAAATAGACCTTAGGGCAAGTGACAATCGCTTCCAAATCGTTTCGTATTTCTTCAACGACTTTCAACAAGATTGACATAAGCTTTTCGATAGCTTATGTCAGTCCCATACATTTTTGCCTTTTCCATCATCGTTATCGCTGATAGAATGTCACTTTGTCTAGGGCCTCTTGTGTCGTCTTACGACAACCACCACGACTTTGTTCAATAACAATTACGAAGTCGACTTTCCTTCTACACAACGTAGGTTCAAAGTTATGTTTGAGCTACTTTAATAGATTCTGCTGTGCGCTTTTATAATTTCTAACATGACTACACGATCGTGGACGTTCAGGTCCACGTCCACGTTCATAAAATGTATGGAAATACGTGCACAATAGAACGTTATCGTGGACAAAAATTTCAAAGCGTCTTCATACACAGGCTGATTGGAAGCTATGTGCAAAGCCTTAAGGGGGTGACAGTTGACACCCTTTGGAGCATTATGAGTATGTCTAAAAAGTTTGAATGATTGAGCTATTTTTAAGAAAAAAAATGACATAAACTACGCAAATTGTTAAAATTTTATAAGTATTCTACGATATTAAAAGTGCCTAGTATTTTTTTTTTCAACATTAACTGGGGCACTCTTGTCTGTCAACCAGTCAGAAATTGGGTTATTTATAAAAAAAATATTAAGTTAAAAAAAATTGAAAACGTACTTCGTATAAAACAAGTATGGCTCTAAATACTCAAAATGGTGTCAATTATCACCCCCTAAAGACTTTGCAACAGCTTTCAATCATTCTGTATTTTCATACATTTAACTTCCTTTTGAAGTCTTGACGTGGACGTGGACGTCGACGGTAATTTCGTCACGTTAGAAATAATTACATTCAAAATAGGTTTTAAAAGCAGATAATTCCACAAGTCAACCAATCACGCTTGTCTCGGAGCATGAAATGCAATTTCGTTGGTTTCAGTGTGTTTGACATTTTCATTTTGTAAACCAAATTAGTTGTGATTGGACGAAGTAATGTTGTGTATGGTTTAAAGTTTCTGATTGCGTTTTCTACTGGATTAATATTATAAAATTGCAACAGTCGTTTTTTTTTGCTTTGAATTTCAGTTGAATTAATTATCTGCCTATTCCTTATTTGCCAAATGAGGGTTCGGCTTCCAGTCTAACCGGATGCAGTGAATACCAGTTACCAGTGCTTAATAGTTTACATGAAGCCTTTCTGACCTCCACGACCCAATTACTGGGTAATACGATTCCCCATGGTAAGATTTTCGGGCTTCCGACGACCCCGTAAAGACTGCGACTGTCAAAGATCGAAGAATGACAGCCGGGACCAACGGCTTGACGTACGTTCCGAGGCACAGAGAGGTCTCGGTATGTAAAGCCCCGTAACGACTGCAACTGTCAAAGATCGAAAAATGACAGCCGGGACCAACGGCTTGACGTACGTTCCGAGGCACAGAGAGGTCTCGGTATGTAAAGATAGTCACCCATCCACAGACCGACGCGTAGCTTAACCTGATTGCTTTTGATTTTGCAATTGAATTATGAAAATAATAATGTTTGTACCCGTCGTTACCAACTTTATAAAACAAAGTAAGCGCGCCTTGCAAATTTTAGATTTTTGTTTCGTATTAAATGCGTTCTACGTACGACTAACAAAACGCTTCGACTCCACCATTCCACTAGAAAATCATGTTTTATGATTGGCCTAACATCGTTTTGGGACTTTAACTTTGATCCATAAAAAAAGCGTTAGCACACTTGTTTACTTTCATGTTCTTTGAGCTTCATGTTTACGACAATAATCAAATATTTTCTACTGTTACCGAAAAGTGTCAAAGTTGTTGATAAACCTGATTACTTTTTGTTTTTACTCAAATAATAATTGTGTGCCGAAGATGGACAAAACCTAATTTAGATCAAAGAAATAAATGCCGAATTTTGTGACTGACAGTTGTTACACAAATAGTCGTAACAATTCATAAAACAATGAAAAACAAAAATAATTTGTGTTAACATTAATATTACATTACATTGAGGAGCTTGTGGCTAAGTAATAACAGCTGCACGAGTCGATCAATCAGGTTAAGCTATGCTTGCCGGGGTTGGTCCGTGGATGGGTCTTTACATACCGAAAATCCTCTGTGCCTCGGAAAACAGGAAAAGCCGTTGGTCCCGGCTGTCATTCGTGGATCTTCGACAGTCGTTACGGGTCGTCAGAACCCCGAAAGTCTGATAACCAGTCTCACCAAGAGGTATCGTATTACCCAGTCACTGGGTTGTGGGGGTCAGATAGGCAGTCGCTCTGTGTAAAATACTAGTATTCAGCTGCATCCGGTTAGGCTGGAAGCCGACCCTAATACAGTTGGGAAAAGGCTAGGCAGATTGATTAACATTACATTACAGTGTCTTTTTTTTCGTACAGATGTCTCGTTCTTAAATCCCTCAAAAATGGTTTACCTAAGTCTACCTTAATAAAATTAAAAAGAAACCTCTCCCTTGTGTGATATTTGTGCAACATCTCACTAATGGACTAATTTTCTTTCTAAATTTAAAACTAAAAAAAAAATAACTCACCCAGTCTCCACTTCCTATAGACATATTTATACAAATAAAAACAGTTTCCCTGGAAAATATACTCCATTTGAAATAATAACATTAAAATAAACCTTTTTTACAGTCCGTTCAACCGAATTTGACTTCTATTGCGTTGGTGGCATGACAAATGGCAGCTGTAGTAGACAGTTGGGTCAATATCGGTTGAACGGACTGTAAAAAGGTTTGTTTAAATGTCTAATCTTACTTCAAATGGAGTATAGTTTCTCCAACAGTATCTGCAGTCTAAGGTTACAGCTCTGGTTGTGACCTAAAAAGGGGACCTAAATTAGACAGCACGTGTCAGGTGGAATAATCTGGGTGTTGTGACGCAATCCCTTTCAAAATTATCTCGTTTTCCTTAAAATGAATAACTTACAAGGAAATGAAAATAGCTAATTAAATTATTATCACTACATATTATAAAAGAAAATCCTCCGCCTCGTCTGATTGTCTGTTCGCGATGAACTCAAAAACTACTGCACCGATTTTCATACTGTTTTCACCAATGGATAGAGTGATACCCGAGGAAGGATTTTGTGTATAGTAACCGACATCCACGCGGGCGAAGCCGCGGACATCAGCTATTTAACTAATAAAAGAAAGATGACGTTCAGCTACATCCGGTAAGACTGGAAGCCGACCCCAACATAATTGGGAAAAGGTTTTGATTGATTGAAAAGGAAAATGTCGTTAGGAAAGTTTTGAGATGAATGTGAATGGCTAGAAGAGTAATTTGAGACTAAAGAAACGATGGATGGACTGTGTGAAAGATGATATTACATATGGCTAGAAAGGGGGTGACTACTGAGATGACCACTAATTGAGAAGTATGGAAATCGAAGATCTAATGGGGTGGCCACAAATAAATTGAGATAAGGTCTCGAAAATGATTATAACAGCATGAACCATGTAGATTAAATAATAAAGAAATAGTAAAAGTTCAAAGTTAAGCACTTGTGGTAGTGAAAAAAAAAACTGGACACTTTTGAAGTCGTAAAAAACTCTTTAAAAATGAAAAAAGTTTTTTTTAATTTTTTAATCTAAAACTCTGTACTTACTTGTTTAAAAATTAAAAAAAAAACATACTTCGTCTAAGACATGTATGGGTCCAACGCAGACCAAATAAAAAACCAAGACAGAGCCCTGTTAACAGTGACGTCAGGCCGGTTTCGTAAACATGTGTGCACTTAGTGTGGTGTAGTTTGATTGTAGTGTCATTGTAAATATTTGTAAATGTGTGTGTGTGAGCGTGCATGAACAGAGCGGTGGTGTAGTTTTAGCATGCTTCACTATATTGTTCTATTGTTTGTCTTGGTTTTTTATTTGGTCTGAGGGGTCCAAATGCTCAAATGGTGTCAACTATCACCCCCCTAAGGCTTTGCACCCAGCTTCCAAACATCCTGTATAATAAAGAATAACCCTGTAGTTTTTTTATTATATAGGGTGTTTGGAAGCTGGGTTGACATTATAAATGTTTCCTTCACTGCTAGATATTATTTATGGCCATCGCTTATAAGTATACCTTCCGAATCAAACAAATAAACCAAAAATAATAACAACAGTTACCCAAACACAATTTAGAAAAAACCAACAAGGAAGCAGTCAAACTCAAAGTTAATGAAACTCTTCAAATGCTTAGCTATAATGTTGGTAACAATAAGGGATACAGTTAAAAGGTTTCCTGCATTTATTGCCTGCGTTACTTCGCTGAAACTAGTGTGGGGCGTACCGAGAATCCAATTACTCTCGGCCTGAATTCCGGTTTCGGCCAAAGTTGTACGAATCTAAAATTTCAAAGGCCGTTTCAATTCATGCCAATACGGACGAGCCCATTCATGAGTTGATACGTGGAAGCTAGGCCACATGCATACGAGTATCGATTTATTGGATAGGTTGATTGCTATAGGCAATGTTGAAGAAGTCAGACGAACCTGATGTTTCAAAGATAAAATATCTATCTACACTCCTTTGCAAAAAAAACGGGCGGTGTTGATTTTTGTACATTATTGGTAATCATTTAGTTGTAAAGAGGTTTTAATAGCCAAACTATGCTACTGGCACTTAATAAAGAGTATGAAAAAAAGTTAAATCCAAATACGAAACTATTGTTTAAAAAAAAAACCTTTTTCAGTTTGTGACTTTTTACTTACGTTTCGCGGGTTTGCAGTTAAAAGGTTAAACTAAAACTAACTTCTCGTTATTTTTAGTAGAATGATTTATGTTTGTCGCATAACCCAGCCTTATTGTGACTTAAACAGATATCTTTGTGTCGATTATATTGGCAGAAAAAGCAATAAAAGCTAGTAAAATCAGGTATAGCGCTGCTGGAAGAGGGGTGTAGCCAAAAAACTATATTCTCATTGGAAATTACTAGTCATTTATGCTAATGACATAGTAAAAATATTAATATTATCCATAGAAAAGCAAATGACTGTAAGGTGCCCGTTTTTGTGCAAAGGAGTGTATTTACAAAGGTTTTTGGAATCATTTAAATGCTTATATTGGAATCTTAAACTTTAGCAGTTTCTCAAAGTTTGATTTTCAAAAAAAAAATATTTTGGTTTTTATTTCCAGCCGATGAAAAAATAAAGTCGAATTCTGGTTTCGGCTTGATAGAAAATTAGTATCTTGACGTTTTTAGGCCAACACTATTTTATACGGTGCTCATAAGATTGGAAACAAAGATTTGCTTTCAGCATAATACCGTGAAAGCGTGTTTCAAATACGCTCGCAGTAGGTAATACGATTCAGGGAAAACGTTCAGATAATTTCCACCGAGTATGAAATATTCTTACAACGTCTAATTTCAACGTCTTTGAATTTTCTCACAATATTACGCTACCAATGCAATTAGAGAGCAATTTTCAGCTGTTCTTAAAAGAAGTACGAAGATGTTATTCTATGTTATGAGTTATAATTTAAAAAAGCCTCAGGTTTCAAGAGAGAGAATTTAAACATTTCATTACAATAGGTAGGTATACAAAAAAAAACTCCTTACCATTACGTAGGTATGCAAAAGTGAATATTTGTAGGTACCCAATGGTAGCCACACACGTAACGATTTACTTGCGCAAAACGTGAAGTGTTTTAGAAGAAATTTACGCAATAATCTTCCAACACACAAAGATTTACTTGCACAAGCATTTGCGCAAATAAATCTTTACGTGTTTGACTAGCATTATGTATGTATATACTTCCAAAAACTTAACTAAATAAACAAGAGAAGCTCTTATAATTCAATTCTGAACTTGAATTGACGAAGCCACCAAGTTTTCAATATAACGAGTAAACTTTATCATTCCCTCGGTAAGAAGTTTACCGGACTTTTTTAGAAGCTTGACTTTGAATAACCGTAGTTAATCGTCAACTAGATGGCTGGATTTTTGTAAAAGATTTAGTTAATCGTGATGGGAGAAGTATTAGGTTTAAGATAGGGTCTGAGACAGATTGATTAGGGAAGGGCATTGACTTTATGGGCGTTTGAAGTCTGCATTGTGTGTAGATGAAAACGCCATTTTGAATAATTAAGCAACAATATACTTAGCCTTTACCAACTATTTTGGTGTCAGCTTTAAGTCTAACTGGATGCAGCTGAAACTTGGGAATAATTAAGCTTTTTGGAAAAAGAACGGGTTAATTAATGATCTATTTATTTTCACCAAGCGCGTGATTACAAGTATTGTGTTTGTAACTTTATCGGTTTGCTTCACTACCTCCGAATCAGTTCCGGGTAACTTATCGCTCAGATCATTTTTATTTAATTTTTTAATGTTTCTGATGGACGACAGTTATGCCCCGCTCGCGCTCGGCCATCGGTCCTCGCAGTCGGTTCGCATTGGTTCATAAAAAGTTTACGAAAATGATAAAGGAGAATTTTTGCAATGCGTTGCGTTGCGGCACGGCCCGACCCTGTCTGCACTAGGGCACTTCATGCGCTCTCTGTTGCTCAGTGAGACGTCGAGCGGTGTGCGAGAGAGAGCGCATGAAGTAAATTTCGCGATAACGCGACAATGTAGCCCCGGCATTATAGACTGCGAGGACCGTTCCGTCGCCACCGCCCGCTTGGCCATCGCTCCTCGCTGCTGGTTTTGTGCCCGCAGCCATAAGGCTAGTGCAGACAAGGTCGGGCCGTGCCGCAACGCAAGGCATTGCAAAAACTCTCCTTTATCACTTTCGTAATTTTTTTTATGAACCAACGCATTGTCATTTATTTCAAATAAGCACACAAAAACCTTTTTGAACGTCAAAATGTATAAGAAAATAGAATTGGTTCTAGTTGCCCCTTCTAAAAGGTAGTTTCATATGGAGAAGAATGGGCAAGAAACTCCACCATTACTGTTTGTTTAAAATGTTTTAAGTACAATATTTTGTATACATTAATTATTAATTTAAATATGAAGACGATGTAGCTACTTAGAATTAAAATGGACAAAGGTAAAAACAATTAAATTAAAACACAAAAATTACGTTAATTACAGATAAATAAATTTTGATAGAAACCTACACGGTGCTCACATATTTACAATGCACACTAAACACGGGCCGCACCAAATGTTTTGTATGAAAATACGTTGCGATGAGGCCCGTTGCGGCTGTAATGTGCGCTTGGCTATAAAGAACAAAATATAGACTTATTGACAAATTTTCAAACACCAAGAACCCATTAATCCCATGTAAAAATACTACCTATAAAATCGCAAAAGGTCTTTACTACACACACGTAATCCGTCTGAACCTTTCTAAACGAAATGACGGTAGCTAGAAAAGAAATACACGAACGGGTGGGGTTAGTTTTAAAAGGCTCTGAAGGCTACAGGAACCGGTGAAGGTACACACGTGACCACTGTAGCAAGAAAACTTTAACATGAGTCGGCGAGGATAATAAATACTTGCTTATTATTGGTACACCTGGATTACTTACTGTATTCGTTTTAGACGTTCATACATACATAAACTCACGCCTTCTTTCCTTGGGGGTTGTAAGCAGAAACTATAGAACGCTACCTTTCGATCCTTACCTAGGTACAGAGGCCCTAGACAAACTGACATTCTATCAGCGATAACGATGATGGAAATGGCAAAAATGTATAGGACTGACATAAGCTATCGAAAAGTTAATGTCAATCCTGTTGAAACTCGTTGTAGAAATACGAAACGCTTTCGAAGCGATTGTCACTTTTCTAGGCCATCAGAGGGGACGTTCATACATACATAAACTCACGCCTTCTTTCCTTAGGGGCTAAGCAGAACGCTACCTGTTTCGATCCTTACGTAGGTACAGAGGCCCTAGACAAACTGACATTCTATCAGCGATAACGATGATGGAAATGGCAAAAATGTATAGGACTGACATAAGCTATCAAAAAGTTTATTTCAATCCTGTTGAAAGTCGTTGTAGAAATACGAAATGCTTTCGAAGCGATTGTCACTTGCCTAGGCCCGCTGATCCTTTTGCTTCGTTTACGTTCAATCACGCACGCCGGTTGCGAGTACTACGCACCTGACTTTTCTGAATAAAATCACCAATATGATCACTCTAATAATATGTCCTTCTAGGGCGTCCCGGCGTTTCCACTCACATCTGCCTAAATACCTTTTGTTAATCGATTTTCATTCATACTCTCAACATGACCGAACCATCTAAGCATACTTACTATTCGTTTTAGAGTAAAACAGTGTCCATCCGTTCTTCTAAATCTAAACTAATAAAAGACAGGGAAATGATTCGATTTTTTGTATGTTTGTTTGTAATGGACAAAAAGACAAAAAAATGCAAATCTGATCTAAGTGCACAATAAATAATTCAAACTTTTTCCACCAGTATCAAAAGTCATTTATTCAAACTAGGCTGCACATTTCGAACGTCAATTTTTTTTTGCGACAATTTTTTTTAAACACATTTCGAACTTACAAGTTTTTTTTTTGCGACATAGTTTAAAAATACATTTGAGGCTTAAATCACGTTAGTAATACGGTTTCCTCACAAACCCTTTCAAATAAAATCCTTAAGCAATACAAAACAATCTTTAAATAAGTCCTTAGTTACAAAAATTCATTATGCTTGTATGTTATATGAAATTCATAGCCTGCCCGGGCATAGCAAAATTCGGATTACGACGGTTCAACGGATTAAGGCTGAAGTAGGCTTTGTCAACCTGAAAATGCTATGAGTACAATATGAAAATTTATAGAAAGGGTATTATTGTGTGTCGACTGTTGTACACTTTATTTTTTATTTTTGCACATATTTTTGCCTATTGTACACTTTTTATCAGATATTTTTGCCATTATATTAGATATTTTTGTTCTAGGTTTAGTTTTTGTTGTTAAAATGGAGGTTGAAACTTATGGTCGCTTCCTTCTTGACCGACTTAAAAAAGGAGGAGGTTCTTTGTTGGGTGTGTGTATTTTTTTTCATTTATGTTCGTTCTTATTACAAGAAATTCTCTTAGTTCTTGTGAGAAGTGGAAGGTGTGTCTATTACACTCTGGGTATTCGTTTTTTAATGGGTACACCTATGTCTAGTCAACCCGTTTGGGGAGTATGTAGAGTCAGCTAGTCACGTAAGTAGTTCAGGAAATGAGTATGACAGATAGATAGATACACACAGCCAATTAATCAAACCTTATAATCCCCAGTGTTAAAGAGGGTTAAATTAAACATGAACGTCACTTAAGCGTTGCGTTTGACACGCGTGAAACGAATTTCATGCCTATTTGATAAAACTGCTGACTATTTGGATTTTGACCTAACTTAAATTATTTAAATCGTTAGATTTGCCCTCACCGTACTTTATGTTGCGTAAAAAGTATTCACAAGAGAAAGCTCACACATTACGTATTATGACGTTTCCATGTCAACTGCGACATTGTGTGTGTCAAAGGTGTGAAAACGAAACAGAAACACAAACATCTTTCGACGACCTGGGCGTATCTAATGATTTAAATCTTAGCCTAACTAATAATAAATTTAAAATCTAAAAAATAAAATCTTATTTACACAATAATATTTTAAGTACAAGAATAACCTTCGTAAAACGATGAAAAATTATGAACATCATCATTATTTTAGCCGAAAGACGTCCACTGCTGGACATAACATATAAACATCGCAAAACATAAATTGTTAATTCAACAGGCGCCAAATAATTATCTTTTTTACAAGGAATTGGAACAGCTAAGTACGCAGGTGCTTGAAGTGACCTTAGGGGCTCTCGTCAAGTGTCATTCGTCATAAAAGTTTTCGAATACCCTCGTTGTAAGGGACGGACGAAGTGCGCCCTTTTTGAAGCTTTCACCTTAATTTTAAGATTTTTTTTTCAAGAACTATGTGCGAAGGAATCTGTGTTGGCTGCAATAATAACTGTTTTTTTTTTTTCTTTTTTAAAGGAAGTATGACTGATCCTCTAAAAACTTGAACTACTACTAATGGTTTTTTTTTTAAATTAATGAACCTTGAATAATTGAGCCGCTTTTGAACTTTCTGTAGTTTTTTCACAGTTCAACTAAGGTACACCGACCAAATGGGTTAGGTTAGGTTAGAACTGTGACCGTGCGAGCCGAGCGAGCGCTAAAACTAAGTTGGTCGCAATTAAGCCTCGTGAAAACTGGCGCGATATTGAGGGTCGCGCACGCGATATCTGGGAGCTGGTCCGCTGTTTGTGGGAAGCCTTTACTTGACTATTTAGTATTTTTAGGACCCCAAAAAAACAATTATGTATTTGAGGTTCATAAAAAGGGGTGCAATCATTATAATATTAGAGTGATTAATTATATTTTTAGGAGCGAAAAATTGGGAATTATAAAAGGTTCTATTAGATACATGTCTTTTTTTAATAATAACAGACTATTATGCTATCAACATCATAGTTGTAAGTGAAGCCTCAAGTTCAAAATAATCGTTTGCTTACACATAAGTACATTCTGATACTGGGAAAACAAACATGATGTGAATTATACATTTGTATTCTGGTTATTACTGAAAACATTAATTAATTTATGAACCAGCACATTTGTGAGGCATCACAGTGATCCGTCAGACACAAATTGGAACTATTTCTGAGAACGACATTTAATAATGTGTCTGTAATTGAACCTTCATGCAGAACAGCGGTTTAACTTTTTACCTATTACCAAGTTTGCTGGAACTAACAATCGAAAATTTCATTTTCTTTTTAAGTTGTGTTTTATTTGTTTTCATTTCATGTCCTAACATAATACCCAACCACAGACTAAATTGTCGTTGGCCTCTGGCCCTGACATCAAACAATAGACATTTGTCAAACTTTTACAAGTTTTTGGATTAAGAGGCTTTAGGCTAATTTGTACTAAGTATTATAATGTCATTTTTCATTTTGTAATGTTGTGCAGAATAAACAATTTTAGTTTCTTTACTTTTTCTTTCTTTTTAAAATGTAAAACATTTTAAAAGAGTACATATGGAGTTTCTTGCCCATTCTTCTCCATACGAAACTACTTTTTGGAGGGGGCGTCTAGAATCAATTATTTTTACTGTGCACCTTCCATTTAGTATTGTCATCATTTTAATCCCTGTATATACAGACAGATGCTTAGTAATGATCTTGTATTAATGATAAGCCTAATTTTCTAATATCTGTCAATACACAGCCATTCAACCGACAATAATATAGACACAATTTTACCATTATTATAATTCATTACACGATATTATCATTTTCATCAACATGAAACTCATATCAGTATTTTTATATGATGTTTAGGACTATGGAGACATAATTTTTGATAAAGATAATGTGGGCTCGGCACGGAATCCAATTATTGTACATGTTACGAATCCCACGCATAACGGCAGATTTTTTTTTAAGTCCTTTGTAACAAACATTGTGTTTCATGGACTATTCCTATGTGGAGGGGATTAGTGGAGGAATATAAGTACCAGACAAAGTGGAATGGTTTTAACGTAGCCCCGGATTTTAAGCTTTTCATTGGACATCACGGACCCTCTGTGAGGATGGCCACTGTACGATTAAAGCTTTCGCATATTACAGGTTATAGGACCGCAGTGCATCGCAATACGATAAAAAAAGCGCGGCGCGTTTCGCCTGCAGATGTGCGATAGTGAAGTGGAGGTATTTTTTCAACGCGGCGCGGCCTTCCCCAATCTGCACTGAGCAATAATCGGTAGAAGTTTCCCAGTATGACTAAAGGCCTTCCTCAAATTTACCTGGCAAGGATTATTATTTGCCATTAAAAAAATATGAAAGCACTTATCTATCTGGGTAAAAATAGTAAATAAATTCTGAGAGACAACCATTCGCCTGCCTACGTAGCTTTTTATACCTATTCTAATTTTCATCAGAAACCCAAATAGGATGCCGTCGTCCGCCTCATTCTTTACGTCCCGAGGCATTGTTGACAGATATTGTTGCCTTACTTTTATTACAGCTGACATAGCCTTTGTTGGGAACCTTGTTAGATCTTACAAAATATACTTTTTTAAGATAACATATATGTACATAATCAAACGGAAGTTTTTGCGTTAGTACTAAGTAAAAACTTCCTTTTGGTTAGGTTAGTGTTACGATTACATGAAAATGAATTAAATCGAACTTAGAATCTCATGCTCAGCAGAAGCATATTTTGTCGACATATTTCCCTTAAATAGCAAAAGTTGTAAGAATTAAGTGTTTGAGTACATTCATAAGCTCACCTATGACGAAACTGAAAACCTCTTAATTGTACCACACTAAATTCATTTACACACCCTCCTACACCCACTCACTCATTTTACAGTCGACACAAAAGGAGGTCCCCACTCCACTTTATTTCATTTTCAATTTATTATTGTTTTATTTTTATTTGATCTAAAATTAACGAAATATGTATATAATTCAAGCAATTTTCAACTTGTAAGCTTCTAATGTATATTTTTAGGGAAGAGCGCTGTTGTCTGAAATACAGATATTTTATTTATCTAGTTCAGACACAAATGTCTTGCCGAATTTCAGTTAGTATAAGCTCATTTAAGATATGTTTTTACTTAAATTGTTATTTTATATTAGTGTTTTCTGCAAATAAAAAAATAAAAAAATGTTATTAGAAGCGCTTGCAGCCGCTAGTCACTAAACCAACGACGGCTTTCAGGTACCGTATTATGAAGTATTAATGCCACAATTTTTCCAGTGTGAGAGAGACGGAGCTATACAAGGCAAGCACCATTCCGTTTTCGCAGTGAAATAATGATGGCATTCATAGTTCATAATACTTCTCCAGATTGGTAAATAAACCCTTTTGTGTGGTTATTATTGCAAATTCGATTTTTGCGGCCCATTTTTTTGCTATCACTTCGTACGACAACAAACACATGCTGTATTAAACATCACGCCTGCATTTCTCGAAGGGGTTGGCAATGATATAATATATCGTGCATTAAATGAATTAATTCATTCACTGACAGTCAAGCACAGCCTAAGCACTACCCTGCCAGGGTTGCGGGAAAGTCCGAAAGGGATACCGGGACCTTGGCAACAAAATATCCACTATCAAAAAAAAAAATCCTAAGCGCTATGGGATGAAATTTTATATGTAATTTTGCAATTTTTGCTTCTTTTACATATTTAATTTTGGACAAGATTTCGTTATTCATTCCATAAAAGGGTTAAATAGGGGACCAAAGTTTGTATGGAAGGTCGTTATTTTTGCCTATGGGAAATACCATCAGATTGGCTTGTTTCACAATGAAAAGGAAAAAAAAACCACAAAATCGTGTTATCTCCCTTCACAGGGAAGAAAATAAGCAGAAAATCTGACGAGCACACAAATACCTTCCGTCCCAGGTCTGATGTTATAATTTATACAACATCAGTGCACTGAATAGCTCCGCGGATGCATTCAAGAACTTTACCAAGATATTATACGCCTCACACAAGCAACTTTGCACCTTATTTCATCGTAGTAAGGGTGTGGTGAGAGGTGTCAGTAAGATGGTCTGTCGTGAAGCACATTTAACAAAGACATTGCTGGGTACGTGAGGGTAGATAAATATACACAAATCTAACTGGCTAGAGGACATAACTAGCGTTGGTGTTACGTGGTTCTGTTGGGGTGGCATATTATTTTGATCTATGTCTATGTTGTTTTTATCGGAGCTTTTTGTATACTTACATGTAATTAATCGAACCTCTAAAGTAGTGCACGCACGGACGAACAAGAACATGGTGAACACGAACACCGAACACGTTGTCGCGTGTGCGTACGCAAACTAACGAAAATCTAAAAAATTGTTCGTCAAAAATGTTCGTGACAATCCTTTTTTGAATCCATGGTCCGTAAAGAGAGCGGGGTGGTTGAGCGCGAACTGTGTTCATTTTGGGTTCGTGTTCGCTTTGCTAATTTACTTCCACGCCTACCTGCGAACCATACGTTCCGAGTTCGATGATTGTGTTCACAATTTTTTGTACGTTCGTGAGTACAAGCCTTAATAAGTTCCATTTTGTGGTTCTAAAAATATTTTTTAACACTCTATTATAACTCTAGCCTCTTTTCCTGAACCTCAAATAATTACTGTTTTGGGGTTTGCTAAAAATAATAAATAGCCACAGCGACCAACTTAGATGCACCGCTGGTTAAGCTCGCGCGCGGTTGGTCACAGCGTGCATCATTAGAAGCGCAAAAAGTATTTAGAGGTTCATTCATTTAGAAAAGTGTCCATCATTAGAAGGTCAATAAGTTTTTAGAGGTTCAGTTAAATATTCCCCGTCGTAACTCTATAACCATTTCCAAAAAAGAGAAGAACATCAACCAATATCTTTCGATAACAACCAATGTTCAATGTTGCATAGATTTGTAGAAAACGTGTGGCAATGTAGATACAACTTTTTTACATGACGTCACACAAAATCCTGCATCGCGCAATTATAGTTTACCGCGCGATCTACATATATACAAGATTCCAACATCAATCATTGGGCAGTTGCCCGCCAGACACAACTCCCATCTGATCGCAAGATCCTCCCTTTTCTATAGAGGATGAGTGAACTTTACACCCTGTTCCTCATACCTCTAAAAACTCACTATCTAATTTGGTACAAAAAACGATTTTCAAAACAATTTCAATCAATTTCACATTTCCCAAAAGATAATAAGCCTAGGCTTTCAGGTTTTTCAGACCTGTGTATCAGGCAATTCTGTAGGTAGCTAATATAAAGGGTCAAATAACATTAGCTAATGTAATTTATACATAGAACAAAAATGAAAAATAATTAAGTGATTTTTTGGGTCATTAACCCCGCAGGAAATGTATTCACTAAAAATATCAGTTTAAAAAATCTGTTTTTTTTTTTGTACAGAGGTTATTGGTATGTATCGATATGTTAACATGAAGAACCAAAAGAACCCAGATTTTCTTAATTCATACTTCAAGTAACAAGATTAAAAGCGGTCGTTGACCCCAAAAAAAAAAAACAAATCTTTTTTATTTATTGTTCGATAATTCGATACTCAACACGTCTGTGAACTTTCGCACCTAAATTAATTTGAACCTATACATATATTTTTACACATAAAGGCATAGCAAACAAACTGGCAAACTTTGGTGTATCTAATTTATTGTGAAAAGTATACCTTTATTATACGAAAGTTCCCTAGAAATCATGATTTATTATCAAACTTTTAAAATTCCAGGTATGAAACTGCAAACTAATTTATCAGATAATTCAAGCGAATTGTAATAATAAGGAGAAAATTACATTTCTGACTGTCTGCAATAAGTTTCAGCCAAGAATCCTATTTTGTATTCAAGGAGTTTCAGTTGGTACCTACCTTATATAAAACAGTTACTAATGCATGAGTAGGTAAATAAATAATATGAAATTATTTAACTGGGAGCATTTTCCATTAGTTCTATACAAAATAATTTGACTTCATTAGACTATGCATTTTGTGCACGTAAAATTTGAATGCAAATTATTTGATAAGAAATAGCTACGACTGTAATTTGCTAATGAGTTTGGCCATGTATATGAAAAAACATACAAATTAGGTATATAGGCCTACATAAAAATATACCTACATAAAAAAAATTAAGAGGCCGTGCAAAGCACGTTAAAGGAGATGCGCTATGGTAGCCCGCGAAATTCAAATTTTCTTCCGTTTTTTGCAATTTGCAGGTCAGTGTCAGGTTTTATGTTGATTGAAATTTGATTCGATTAATTATACCGTAACAAATATGGCTTCACAGAATTATAATCATTAGAGTCAGCAATACAAACTCCTTAAGTTCGCATAGCTCCCAAATATCATGATTTCATGAAATAGTCATTCAAAACACACAACACACACAACAACAAAACACACACACAACACACACACACAAATAATACACTAATACACTTTTAAACACACATTTTGTGAATACACTTTTAATAACTTGGAGAGTTTTATTGCTGATTCTAATGATTATAATTCTGTAAAACCATATTTGTTACGGTCGCTAATCAAATTTCAATCAACATACAACCTGACACTGACCTGCAAATTGCAAATAACGTAAGAAAATTTGAATTTCGCGGGCTACCTTGAAACTTTCGCCTTAACGTGTTTGGACCTTTTATTTTTCTCAATATGCATACAAATACAGCATGTTTCAGAAAGATTTGGTCATATTTAAGGATGTGGTACAGACCATCAAACTAAACAACTTTCACAAGGGACCAACATCATAATCGCGATAAAAAAAATTGACCGACTTCAAAAAAAACAAAACAAAAAAGGACTACTGTACTAAAACCAAACGACAAAAGTACTTCTTTAATAATATGAGAAAAATAAAAAAAATAAAAAATAACTTTAATTTCGGAAGTCGGTGTCTTTGCTTTTAATTTTAGTTTTTGGCCACCGACTTCCGAAATTAAAGTTATTTTTTATTTTTTTTATTTTTCTCATATTATTAAAGAAGTACTTTTGTCGTATGGTTTTAGTACAGTAGTCCTTTTTTGTTTTGTTTTTTTTGAAGTCGGTCAATTTTTTTTAAAAGTTTTATTATTTTTCCATTTTTTGTGTAATTTGATTTTTGCAATCACCATGGGTAGACCAACTAAAAGAGCCGCCCCCATGAAGAAAAACAGAATTAAAGAGACTAATACTGCTGAAAAAGAACGCCTATCTAAGAATCGCAAACGGAGTGCTATGCCCGGTTCCCAAGAATCACCGTTAGCTCTTCATGCTAGGTTATCTCAGATGAGAAATTACATGCATTCTCATTTGTCGCAGGAGTCGCCAAATGATAAGATCTGCCGACTCAATCTTATTCAAAAACGATTAAGTGGCGAATCGTCTGAACAGCGCAAGTATCGTTTAGATGTTATACGAAACCGGCTGGCTAATGAGACTCCCGTGCCTTCTCAAGAATATAAGGGTGAACACTATACATTTGCTTACACTGTATAGTTCCCCTCATCATCATATTATAAGGTGACCATAATCAGATCTGTAATGTCACTTACAACCTATATGGTTGCAAAGTTCTTATCAATATAAATGAATTAAGTCCAAACACAAGGTAATTACTGTGAACCGTTGAGGAGTTCCGTTAATCGTCCTTCGTCTTCATCATCAGACCCTTAACGACAGTCACAACCCATCCAAGTGTAAGGTTCTTATCAATACAAATTAATCAAGCCCAAACACAAGATATCTGCTGTAAACCACTAAGGAGTTTCCTCGACTGTCTTTCGTCTTCATCATCAGACCCCTAACGACAGTCACAACCCATCAAAGTGTAAAGTTTTTATCAATACAAATTAATCAAGCCCAAACACGAGGTATCTGCTGTAAACCATTGAGGAGTTCCCTTGACTGTCTTTCGGCTCCATCATCAGATCGACTCCAGACCTTCATAAAATTGTAGTGCTGTAAAATACTTAATGAATAAATTAAGGAATGCACTAGTTGCCCTTACGATTTTTGAAAGTTCCCCTCGATTTCTCTAGGATCCCATCATCAGATCCTGACTTGGTGACAATGGGACTACCTCAGAAGTATAAGCTTTTAAACAAAAAAAGAATTTTTTAAATCGGTTCACAAACGGCGGAGTAATCGGTGAACATACATAAAAAAAAAAAAAAAAAAAAAAAAAAAAAAAAAAAAAAACAATCATCCGAACATAGTACCTCCTCCTTTTTTGAAGTCGGTAATAAAATAATCACCCACCCTCATACATTTGGGTCGAGTACGTATTGTAGTTTTGTATAGGACCACACCTTTCTGAAACATTCTGTATAAGTATTTCTCCCTAAGTAAACGGGTAAACATGGCTATAATAGAGTTTCTGTAGCTGACAGGCTGAAGAATTTGTATGTAGCAGCTGAGATGGAGTCAAAAATTTTATATTATTCAGTCACAACGTGTTGAATACGAGTGTTTTTTTCGTTATGTCGTCTTATGTCTGTATTTGTAGGCATTCGGTTTGTAAGTGTCAAGTAAGGTTAAAAACATAGTTTAATACTACTTTATGTTAATTTTTGGACTCGAAAGTTTACCCGTTTGCCAAATCTTATCGTTATTGATTAGATTAAAGTCCGTTAACGTTGTCAATTTAAAAAACCGGCCAACTGTGAGTCGGACTCGCGTACGAAGGGTTCCGTACCATTATCTATAAAAACGGCAAAAAAATCATGTCTGTTATATAGGAGCCCCTTAAATATTTAATTATTCTGTTTTTTTAGTATTTGTTGTTATAGCGACAACAGAAAAGCATCATATGTGAAAATTTCAACTGTCTAACTATCATGGTTCATGAGATACAGCCTGGTGACAGACGGACGGACGGACGGACAGCGGAGCCTTAGTAATAGGGTACCGTGTTACCCTTTGGGTACGGAACCCTAAAAATGTACTTCATTTTTACACCACATTAGAAGAAATATAACAGAATATTTTATCCTATTTTGTATTATTATTCGACATTTTTTCCGTTCAGTCTTATGTTTGTTTTCGTTCGTTTACGTTAACGTTTTAAATACCTACTCTTGCTTCTAAAAGTGTCGTTTTTTAAAGTTACAAAATACACAAGTAAAAGCTTTGCTTCACGGCTGTTAGCTGTCGTTTCAAAGAAAACAAGTTTTCTTCCCACAAAATATCTTTCCCTCGAGGACGATTCGCATTTTGCTCGTTTCAGGTTTAACGCTTCAAGTTTGAAACACATCGGTCTGTGGTTCTCTGGATTCTGTAGCAAAATCTAACCACATTCAGACTGCAGCGTCTCTCGTTTATTTGAATTCCACTGGGAAAGTAATTTAAATCCGTTTTTCATCTCACCTATATGTCCTTTTTCATTTAGCACGGTAGGGTTAAATCCGTTTCGTGTTACAGAGTAAAAAAAAGTAGTTTTAGGTTTGTAGAAAGGACGTAGGTAGGTACTTATTTGTTTACGCTTTTATGTAAAACTTGGTGACACTATTCTTTTGACACTTGAGGCCTTGCTGTGATTTATGTTGCAGGTAAAGCAATAGTTAAACAGTGTTTTTAACTGAGCAGTAGGGGAAAATTTAAAAAATTCCGAGAAAACTGGCAAAGAAACGATTAGCAATAAAAAAAAAATGACACAAATTTTTTGTTCAAGTGCGAGTCGTCCATAAAAGCAAAAAAGACTCTGTTTCATCTAAAGATCATTCCATTGAACGGGAAGAAAAAAATCTGGATAGCAGAAGATATATTTTCATACACTTATGGAAAATCTACTACCTAGGGAAATCTGAAAAGGATTCCATTCAACTGTTCCAGTAAAAAAAAAAAGAAAATTATATTGATGTCGTTTCTTTAAAAACGCGACAGATATTTGAAGTAGGTAAATGAAGAATTACGAGCAAACATTCTTAAACAATCTTATAAGTCTACCCAAGAAAATACTTCCAGAATGAGGGTAATATAGCCCGTATGTGTGTTAGAACCGGCGTGTAAAAACAAACCAAGACCAATGGAGCAAAATAAGCAAGGACCTAATACTTCGCCCAAAGAAAATAAAAAAGGTTTAAGTCAAGATTACACTGAGGTCGTGTTCAAACCTTTATTCAAACCTAAGGGCTACCTCCAAACTGAATAGAAATTGCATTCATTTCACAGTTAGGTAAACCTGGGATTTCTAACCTTTTAACAGCAGTGTGGGACTATGCATAAGCTTTGAAATTCTTGGTTTTATAAGTCAGACTTTTACTGTCCGTTTGTCTGTCGGCTACCGCGCGGTACACCTGCGTACCAAAAACCATTGTAGTGAATTAGAATGTCCTTGAAGAATATGACATCATATAGGACCATTTAAGTGGAGCAGTGGTGGCCCAGTGGTAACAGTCCTGACTTACATGTTGTAGGTCGTAGGTTCGAATCCAGACAGGGGGTTTTACTTTGTGTAAATTATTTCATCACCACTGCTCTCAAAATGGTGAAGGAAAACATCGTGGGAAAACCAGCATGTCCTCAAACAGAAAATTCAAAGACATGTGACATCTACCAACCCGCACTGGGCCCGATTGGTGGATTATAGCCCACTCCCTCTCGGAGTGGGGGAGGCCTGTGTCCCAGCAGTGGGAACATTATAGGGTGATTATGATATAGGATAGACTACTATCATCCGATATTTGTATTAAAAATTATGAAATACAAAATACACACAGCAGCAAGTTGCGGGCAGCAGCTAGTTTCTTACGTCGGTAGCACACTTCCGCCGCGAAATCATAGCAGCGAAACCGCAGTAGTTCAATTGTACTGATTAGCATCATGTTCCGTTACGCGAATCTGATTCCGATTTCCGATTTTATTCTATTCTATTAATTTTGTAACGAAAGTAAGCTTACTGCAGTTACCTACCTTATGGCATTCTAAATCCTAGTTCAGAATAACAATTTCAGGTAACTAGGTACCTACTGTTACAATTTATACCAGCAAAACCCTGATTAAATTTTCCGTAATATCATCGATTTACATCAATAACCCATTTCACCAGTACCAATCACAAAATGACCATTCACGAAACAGTAATTATCACAAATTACTGCAATATCGCTTGTCATAGCTTCTAAAATATTACTTATCGTTCATTGGCTGAAGGAAAGAGCCATTATTTTCCCGTTAGCTCCACTCTTTATGACGAAAATTTCAGCTTAATCTTATTTTGTTACCTCGATACCGTAAACAAAGTAATTTCTTTGTGGTGCTCAGTAAAAAGTATCAACACTGTTCGGCTACTATTACGGTACGGACTGAGAAAAACGATGCCGCGAAAAAGCCGTCGAACCACAGAGTAGATAAGTACAGAAGGGCGGCTCCAACGAGCGTAAACGCACACACGCGTCACGATCGCTTTAGATCGCCATAAAACCGATATACGACGCTTCACACGAATGAATGGTTTACTCGAGTGAAGATTCATTTTTGTTTCATTCCACGTGCACACGACATCGACTTAACTCATAGGAATGAACATTCATCTGCTCCTTTCATTTAATTGTTTAATTACTCTGTAGCTGAGTGAAAGATGCCGAGTGGCGAAATCCAACATCGTTCACTAATGAATTAATTTTTCACTTTTCACTTTGAGTGAAAGATGCCGAATAAAAGTTAAAAATTATCGAAAATTTAAGCATGTGATATCGGCTTTAGTTCGCAACTATGTGTGTGTGTGCCTGTTGTATGGAGCCGGCCTTCTGTATCTGTCTACTCTCTGGTTTGACGAGTTTTTCGCGATACAGTTTTTCTCCGCCTATCGTCATTCAGATTTCAGTGGCAAAGTTCGGTGTTTTGCGGGATACAGAGACTTCGGTTGAAGTAATTTATTTATTTGGGGTTTTGCCGGTGTATTTTCAAGATATTCTTCTTTTTGTTTAGAACAACTTGCGTTATGGAAACTCATTGTCGTATTTATAATATTAGTTAGGATTAAAATCAGTACCGTGCGTGCTAATCTGATGTTAATTCTAACTTCCTAATCCTAACTAGGTATCTTAATCTTAACTATCCTAACTAATATTATAAATACGAAAATGAGTTTGGTTGTTTATTTGTTTGTTACGCAAAAAGCCTGAACGAATTTGGATGAAATTTGGTACATGCGTAGACCATGACCTGAATTAGGACTTAGGATACTTTTTATCCCGATATTCCTACGGTATCAAGACATAAGCGGGTGAAATCGTGGGGCGCAGCTTGTAAACAAATAAAGAATACATATATGACGGCGCGTCTAAAGGTTTTACGATGCTAAACTTACGTAATTGATTTTCGAACGATTGTGACAGCTGTCAACTTGACGTAACCCCGAGTACTGAGGAGGCGGCCCCCCCGCCAAAATAATGGAAGATCGCGAAGATGGATCGAAACCGGGAAATCGGCAAGTTTTAATGGCGACTGTGGTATTGGTGATAATGGTGAAGCAGGGCAGTGAGTTGATTGATCTGCGCTCGCGCCTCACGTACTCGGTGGAACGGCGTTTACACTATTATTCATTCCCATTTAATTACATCTCCTAGCCCGCAAACCCACGCATATTAGACAATAAGACCTCTTCTGATAAAGACGACGTATTGCCTTTATATAAAACAATATATTCTCTGTGATCATTATTCGCGAACTGCTTCTGAAATAAATGTGTCAAAGTAATTAAGCCTCCTTCCAATCTTTGTGAAAGCTTGATGAATTGGTATAATTTAAATGAAAAAGTAACGCAAAAATGTAAAGTGATTTCTGTCCTAATTCTTTTAACAGATTCTTGCCATTTTTCTTTTTGTTTAAAATGAAAACGATAATTAATGGTCACTTTAAGCTCAGATTAATTGAAGAGAGATTTAAATTTGTTTCACAGAAAGACGAAATTCTCAGTCAGAATGTAATAATTTGTAATGATGCATTCGTGAATACCGTACGTTCGTGATGTTGCGGACATTCGTGGAAGCCCCCAATAAAGTCTCAACAATAACTAATATAAAACTAGCTATTTGATCAGAGTCGCAAATAGAGTCCGACCTCGGAGATCAATTAGTTAATTTCCTAAAACCATTAGTATAATATAGTAAAAGGCCCGCTCCAAACTAAGTGGGTATTGCTTACTTACGTTGAGCCACGAATAGCGCTCTTCAGACGGAGTTATTTAAATATGTAACGGTTATTAAATAAATAAATCATCATCTGCCTAGCCTTTTCCCAACTACGTTGGGGTCGGCTTCCAGTCTAACCGGATGCAGCTGAATACCAGTATTTTACATGAAGCGACTGCCTATCTGACCTCCACAACCCAGTAACCGGGTAATACGATACCTCTTGGTAAGACTGGTTGTCAGACTTTCGGGCTTCTGACGACCCGTAACGACTGTCAAAGATCCACAAATGACAGCCGGGACCAACGGCTTAACGTGCTTTCCGAGGCACGGAGGAGTCTCGATATGTAAAGATGGTCACCCATCCACGGACCAACCCCGGCAAGCGTAGCTTAACCTAACGGATCGACCCGTGCGGCTGTTATTACGTAGCCACGAGCTCCTTAAATAAATAAATAAATTCATTTATTTCAGACTAAGAAAATGTCCATATAATGTTAGTAACAAAGGTCTTAAACAACTATGTTAGTATTATAGCATTTTCAAATTACAAAAATCCACAACAAAAATCCACCATCATCCAATATTGCGTCATCTCGTCACGTGAAACCGAATAAGCATATACTAGGTAATAGAGATACGAAGAACAGGTTTTAAAGTTCACTCATCCTCTATAGAAATGGGAGGATCGTCCGACCAGGCGGGTGTCGCGTTTGGCGGCCAACTGCCCGACAATTGATGTCGGAAAGTTATATAATATTCTGATCGCGCTGTAAAACTGCTTGCGCGATGTAGGATTTCGTATGACGTCAGTGTAATGCGTAAGTCGCATGTAGCGATGTAGATGCCGCCACAAGTTCTTACGTAAAACATTTGTGAATTGTGTAAATTGATAACATAACATAACATCACGCCTCAAATTCCCCGTAGGGTTAGGCAGAGGTACACTTATAGCACATCCACATTACACCGGTTATATTTAAGTCCCATGTAATAGGGGGCGAACTGATTGCCATCCACCGTGCTCTCATTCAGACTCCGGGCTGCTACTGAGAAATTCCAGACGTAAAAACCGTTTAATACTTTGGCCGAACAGGACATCGAACCTAGGACCTCATGACCCACCATTAGACCAACGAGGTAAATTGATAATTACTATTATCATAAAACTAGCTGCGCCCCGCGGTTTTCCTCGCGTAAGTCTCGATCCCGTGGGAATATCGGGTTAAAAAGTATCATATGTCCTAATCCAGATCATGGGCTACCCATGTGCTAAATTTCATCTAAATCCGTTCTGCCGTTTTAGCGTGAAAGCGTAACAAACAAACAAACCAATTTTAGTTAGGTTATGTTTTATTAGTTACTAGCTGATGCCCGCGGCTTCGCCCGCGTAGATGTCGGCTATTATATACTAAAACCTTCCTTGAGAACAATTCTATTCATTGGTGAAAACAGCATGAAAATCGGTGCAGTAGTTTTTGAGCTTATCGCGAACAGACAGGCAGACGCGGCGGAGGACATTTTTTTATAATATGTAGCGATTAGGATGTATGTGTTTAAACTTTGACCCGTCCTGTTAAGTTCGAGTACGTAACATCAGCGTTTCAGTACTTCGGTATATTTTTTCTACAAATACTTTTCGACTACTGAAACCTTCTTATCGTAAAATATACAAGCACTCAAGAGTAGACCGAAATTATAATAATAAATCAAAGATTTACATTAGATTTTTTTATATGGGAACCGTTATGCAATGGGTCCTTAAAATACGAGAGGGCTTTCAGTTTTAGTCCGAACCCGTTTTTGTATCCGTTATTTTCGGAGAAAATAAATCGATGGTCGGAGTTACGTCAGTGGATTATGATTCTATTTAATTGGGTTTATGGACACTGGGGTTTAAAAACAATTATTCGAGATTAACGAAGGGATTATTTTGTGTACTTTTGTGGGTTTCTCGGGTGGACAAAGGGTTTTTCACAATATAATTAATTATTGTTTACTACCTTGTTGGCTTCGTAACCGCTACTACTGAGCATGAGGGTTTGATTTCCAGGTCGAGCAAAGTGTTATTGGGTTTTTCCATCTGAAATTTCCCTGTAGCAGCCTAGAGTCTGGAACTGTAACCGGTTGAGGGCAATAGCCTATTGCAATCTCTACCTATTTACTAGATAGGACTTAAAATTGGCAATATGTGGGTGTTACTATAGGTACACCTCTGCCCAACCCTTCGGGGAGTGTAGGCGTGATGTTATGTGATGATAGGTCCTGTAATTATTTTTTATCTTTAACGTGTCATTTGGTGTAGAAAGATAACATACTCTTATGACGCTAGCAGGCTCTGGGAAATAATTTGCCTAATTTGAATGATCACCCATCCACGGACCGACCTTCGTATGCGTAGCTTAACCTACGAACGACCCGTGCGGCTGTTGATATTAAGTCACCAGCGGTATCGCTCAGAATAGCACCAGATATAAAAGCTCGCTTTTCGGAGTTCAACATATATGATCGAGTCCCAGTATGACGTCACACAGGTTAAATGTCATTCGTGACGTCACGGGTGGGTAACCTAGATGCGGTTCGTAACCTATTGATACAGTTTGCGAGTATCGAATTGATACAACTTTTAATAGTTCCCGGGTTGGTTGGTAGTTTTAAACGGTTACAGCATTAACTGAAAATTCCGGTATCTAAAAAATTTTAAGAGTTCGTATATAATCTACTAAGTATAAATTATATTGTAACAACGAATCAATGTTCACGCCTCCCCCTTAACACCTGGGACAAATACGTTTTGATATTCGGATAGCTCATGCACTAAAGAGGTGCCTTAATTCTTCAAGGACTTTCTAATTAACTAAAATAGTTTTTGGTCCGCGCGCGGCCTGTCCGCGGTCATACAGGTTAAAGAAAAATATGAATTAAAATATCTTTAAAAAATATTTAAATCCAATAAAGAACATTCCACTTCATTGCAAATTCACATTCAGTTACATAGGTATACTGCACTTTTGATAAAGAGCATTTTTCATTGAATACCTACAAAGCAATATCTACAGGGTCAAATTCAATTGACTAGCGAAACTCCGCAGATTTGATCGACCGAGACATCGTGATGATATCTTTAATAAATTGAAGAAAAAAATTGAAGATTTTTTTGTGGCCTACCCGTAGTTCATAATGTTTTTACGACTTGATAAATTATGAAGATTTCTTTATTGCTTATATAAGTTTAGTATTAATGTATTATACACCAACCTTCCTGAATATTTTTTTTCTAAATGATGTTGAAAACCGCATAAAAATCCTATGTTTAGAAGAACAATGCGGTCACACAGACAGACACGAAAAGCGAAATTAATTTATATGTATAATATAGAAGAAAAAAAAAGCTAAAAATTTTGGACTTTGCTGTGATTGTAGTCCTGGGTACGTGTCCTGGGTCGAGCAAGTGTTATTGAATTATTCCATCAGGAATTGCTCAGTAGCAGTCCGGAGTCTGGATTTTTTCCCGGTTGATGGCAATAGGCTCGCCCCATATTACATGGGACTTAAACATAACTGTCGAAATGTGGGTGTACTATAAGTACACCTCTGCCTTACCCTTCGGGGATTACAGGCGTGATAATATGATATGTTATGTTTACTGTGATGATATTCATGACGTTATATTCAGAACATGAAATTATGACAATTGTTCGATGTTCGAAAATACATTCTGTCCAAATTATAATAAACTAGATGCGCCCCGCGGTTTCACCCGCGTAAGTCTCGATCCCGTGGGAATATCGGGATAAAAAGTATCCTATGTGTTAATCCAGGTTATAAACTGTCTGTTTGCCAAATTTCATCTAAATCCATTCAGCCAATTTTGCGTGATTGAGTAACAAACATCCAAACACACAAACACATAAACACACAAACACACAAACTTTCACATTTATAATATTAGTAGGATTTACGTTGTGATTACAGATGATGTAAAGACTGAGATCGCTGTCTATCATTACAACACCCGACATCTAATACGAATTTCTGGAAAACATGAAAAAATCCCTCTCTCTCGTAGAGAGGAGGCCGGCCTCCTAGCAGTGGGAATATTATAAGTTGATTATGCTTATGCTATGAAAAAATACTTGGAAAACCTTTTGAATAATGATTATGATAATATCAGCTCATGTATATATTTTCGGAATCATTATTATAATTAATGTAGATTATATAAATAAAATTAAAGGTCAGGGCTACCAGTAATTGTCGAACCAACGTGCCTGCAGGTCACTTTTGGAAACAGTTCTTGCTGCTGGGAGTTTGTTGCGCCACTTCTTCTTCCCAGCTAAAGTACTAGGAAGAGGTGAAGGAGGGGTGTTTTTAGGGACTGTTTATGTAATACTAGCTTTTGCCCGCGGCTTCGCCCGCGTGGATGTCGGAAAAATCCCACGGGAACTTACTACCGCCTGGGATTGAAAGCACCCTATGTGTTAATCCAGTTATCTAATTGCGTAACTTATTTTCGTAAACAATTAAGACTAATCTTTCATTTTGACAATTCAACAACATTCATAGCGTTATTTACGTTGTGGAGCAGATTTTTTTTTCAAACTTATGAAGCAATTGATTACAAATTTGTTTCAAACTGATTCAGATTGTGGAACGTGTATTACGAAATTAGGGTGCAGGTTATAAACTATCTGTGTGCCTTTCATCCATATCCGTTGGGCCATTTTTGCGCCAATCCGGAACAACATCCAAATAAACAGACAAACGGACAAAAATACTTAAAAATATATTTTCGGCATCAGACTCATTCCCACACCTCGTACTAATTACTTATTTTAAAAGTATTTAATGTACAGTTTTGACTTAGTTACTATTTTATTATGTATCCCATTGTCCGCAACACGGGCAATATTTCCGTTTTTTTATTGATGAAAAACATATCTGCGGGCTGCTACAACATAATGATAATAATTATGTAGTCGGTGGTTTAAATATTATTGCATTATTACATAATAAAGGTATTATTCAAGTTAAGTCAGTTGTTAACTTATAAAATACTGAAACACGTACTTTACATTTTTTTTGTTTTAAGTATTAGTACCTACCGTACCGAGTTTTGAGTTAAACCGACAGCGCGTAAAAATTTTTACTTACTTTGCCACCCCGTTATTCGTCTATATGAAGGATTGCTTAAAAAACTAAAAGTGACAATGTTTATTATTTACTGTGGCAAGTATTGCCAAGTTTCAAGTTTAATAACTAAAGGAATAAGGGTGACTGTCCAAAAACCCTTTCCTAGTGCACGCCTAGGTCCCATTTTCACCCCGTTAGGGGTAGATTTTTGAAAAACTCAAATGCACATTATTCCTTATTTTTGGTTTTAAGTATAAATAATGAGTTTCAAGTTAATCGGACAACACGTTAAAATTCTTCTATACAAACTTTGACACACCCCAATCCTCGTTTAGGAGGTAGTTTATAAAAACTAAAAATGATAAACTTTATAATTTACTTAGATTATTATTCGTGCCAAAATTTCAAGTCTATTAACTCAAGGAGTAAGATTTTTCATACAAACGAAATCCCCCTTTTCATCCCTTTAAAGCTCGAATTTTCCAAAAACCCTTTCTTAATGCACGCCTAGGTCCTAATAACTTACTGTGTGCCAAATTTCAGCCCAATCCTTTCAGTGGTTTGAGCTGTGACGTAGACTACCCATTTTCACCCCGTTAATGGTAGATTTTTGAAAAACCTGAATACACATCATTCTTTATTTTTGGTTTTAAGTATAAATACTGAGTTTCGAGTTAATCGGACAGCACGTTAAAATTCTTCTATACAAACTTTGACACCCCCAAACTTCGTTTAGGGGGTAGTTTATAAAAACTAAAAATGACAAACTTTATAATTTACTTAGTTATTATATTGTATTCGTGCCAAGTTTCAAGTCTATTAACTCAAGGAATAAGATTTTTAATATTAACGAAATCCCCCGGTTTCACCCTCTTAGAGGTGGAATTTTTAAAAATCGTTCCTTGTTGGAACCTTACTCTTCATGAAGAACACACCCTCCAAATTTCATGTGTCTAGGACCAGCGGTTTAGGCTATGCGTTGATATCTCAGTCACCCTTGCCTTGTATTTTATATTCATCATTAAAATAAAATAAACTTTGACTTTGCAATGTCAATTCTAATGACTCGACTTTGTATATAGGTATGTTTTGTTTCAAGTTCTAATTCATATTACTGAGGCATAGTATGTAAGACTATTATGTGTATTCGATGCACTGAAAATAAATCTTAAGTAAGAAGACCGGGGAAATATGACTTGATTGAATACCTGTCGGTCTAGGAGGTTTTCCTTAAGGGTCTTTTCTATCTATAAAGGTTCATCATTAACCAAGTCGGACAGATTTATATGAAACGAACTTTTGACAGCGGCTTCGCCCGTGTCGATGTCTAAAATTAACCCATGGGAACCTACTACCGGGATAAAAAGTATCCTATGTGTTAATCCAGGTTATAAACTATCTGTTTGCCAAATTTCATCCAAATCCGTTCAGCTGTTTTTGCGTGATTGAGGAACAAACATCCAAACACACAAACACACAAACTCACAAACACACAAACTTTCACATTTATAATATTAGTAGGATTGACGATAAAACATGCTGTTTCTCACCCTAGTTCGGAAAAATTACATTTAATTTTGATTTTAGAAGAGATACTTACGTCCATATTAGTTTAATTTAGCAGGAGAGAAATTATATTTTTCCTCACTTTAACTCGCCGTAACAGAAACTTTTGATCACATAAAATGTTACGCATTTCCTTAGAGGTCTAAACCGATTTAATCAACTACTTATTGTGATAAAAAAACCGTCCCCTCTAATAGAAAATTACTTAGGTTTTTTTGTTGTAATTTGGGTCAACTTCGAACCTGAAGATTGCCTGGTATTGGAAAAACCGGATATAAACGATTGACCCAGTTCATAGTAACTGAAGTTGTGATTAATAGGAGGAGTTTTAAAAGAAATTTTTCTTTAATGAAAACTGATTGTTCTGCAAACAAACCTGCGCTGGTTACTTCTTATTCAGAAAATACCTTCCTAATAATTATTTTATTGAAACTGAAACCGTCGCATAACAAAAAGAGATCTAGTTTGAGTGAAAGCCTAAACCTTCTTGCCCTTTATTTTAATTTGAACTTTATTCTGAGCACGATAAAGTTCCTAATATTAAATTGATAACTTTCAAACTCGGATGTAACGCTCTGTTCCGATATTCGTCAAACTAGCATCGTAACTGATATCTCATTGTTCTACAAAGCTAGTCATCAAATTCAATTAACGAGAATGTAGCTAGCACGTGGTTACACTACGAGTATCAATCAACAATCGTATCATCATCTGCCTAGCCTTTTCCCAACCATGTTGGGGTCGGCTTCCAGTCTAATCGGATGCAGCTGAATACCAGTATTTTACATGGAGCGACTGCCTATCTGACCTCCACAATTCAGTAACTGGGTAATACGAATCCCCCTTGGCAAGACTGGTTGTCAGACTTTCGGGCTTCTGACGACCCGTAACGACTGTCAAAGATACACAAATGACAGCCGGGACCAACGGTTTAACGTGCTTTCCGACGCACGGAGGAGTCTCGACATGTACAGATGGTCACCCATCCACGGACCAACCCCGGCAAGCGTAGCTTAACCTGATGAATCGACCCGTGCGGCTGTTATTACTTAGCCACGAGCTCCTCCAATCAACAATTGTATCTGCTCCAATTTACGGACACGGTCCCAAATACCGAACATAAACTGGAAGCTCTTTGATATATCTAGGAATATAGCCTGATTCTATCAGCGGCTATTCGAACACGTAATATCAGCAGGGCCGCTCCGACCCTTGGTAACGCCTGTGTGCGAAACCAATGAAGCGCCCCTTTTTTTTCCGTAGCGTTAGGCAGCAAAAAAAAAACAATACACTTCTACAAGCAACAACTTGAGCGAGAATGCAAGATCGAAATCTATCGGTCGGCGAGTGGTCAGATAGACCGCCGCCCAAGCAACATAGTGACAGCCGCCTTTCTTTTGATTTTAACGCAGAGCTCATTATTAATCAATATTCAAAAAAAACAATTGCTGTTCGTTAGTCTCGCTAAAACTCGAGAACGGCTGGACCGATTTGGATAATTCTTTTTTTTTGTGTTTGTTATTCTCAAGGCAAGGTTTGTACGTAAGGTAGGTGTAGGTAGGGTAGGTAGTGGTGTTTCATGGCCCCCGGCGGGCGCCGCCACCCGGCTCACACATCGTGGTCGGGGGGGCTCGGATCGCTGTCGAGTCTACCATGAAGTACCTAGGATTGGTGCTCGACAGCCGGTGGGACTTCGGGCCCCACTTCCGACGGCTGGCGCCCAAGTTGCTGGGCGCTGCTGGGGCGCTGTCAACGCTGCTTCCCAATCTGGGTGGCCCGAGCGCCGCTTGTAGGCGGCTCTACGTGGGGATCATGCGATCGATGGCCCTTTACGGGGCCCCTATCTGGGCGGCTGACTTGACGGCCGGTAGTATCGCAGTCCTGCGCAAGCCGCAGAGAGCGATGGCCGTCAGAGTCATCAGGGGGTACCGCACGATCTCCTACGAGGCGGCTTGTGCACTGGCCGGATCCCCGCCCTGGGACCTCGAGGCGAAAGTACTCGCGTCATCGTATCGGTGGCGCGAGGAAGCGAGGGCGCGGGGTGAGCAACCGATGCAGCGACACATAGAGCTGCATCGGTCTCAGTTTCGCGAGGTCCTGGTGGCGGAATGGCGGGAAAGGCTTTCACGCCCTACCGCTGGCCTCAACATCATCGAGGCGGTCCGGCCGGTGCTCGAGCGCTGGCTCGGGAGGAGGCACGGCTCCCTGTCGTTTCGGGTGACGCAGGTGCTCTCGGGGCATGGTTGCTTCGGGAAGTACCTGTGTCGCATAAACAGGGAGCCGGACGCCCGGTGTCACCACTGCGTCGACTGCCGGGAGGACACGGCGCGGCATACGCTGGCAGGGTGTGCCGCTTGGGAGGAGCCACGCCGTGCCCTCATCTCAGAAGTAGGCGGTGACTTGTCGCTGTCGGCCGTGGTGAATGCCATGGTCGGCAGCGGGGAGTCCTGGGACGCGGTGGTTTCCTACTGCGAGACGGTCGTCTCGCAGAAGGAGGCTGCGGAAAGGGAGAGGGAGATTTCGTCCACTCACCCGGCCCGCAGCAGGCGCACCGGGCGTCGGCGGAGGGCGGATAACGCCCTCTTCCAGCCCCCCTAAATGGGTCCAGGGGTGACGGACTCGGGGACGTCTGTCGCCCCCCACACATCAGGACCCGAGGTGGCGGCGCGTAGTGTTCCACGCGCGCCCCTCTTTGACGTCACGGGGGGAGTCAAACACCTCACTCCCCCCCCTGACCCGAGGAGGCCCGCAGTGGCGGGCCGGCACCAGTCGGGGGTTGCGGAAGATTCTTTCGTTCCCGCGACCCCCGGCGTAGGTGTGAGTCGGAACACCGGGGTGGTTTTTAGTCAGTAAGAGTCTGACAGACCCCTCCGCCCACCCCAGGGCGGAGGACATCCATGAGGATTTTCCACCCCGGAAAAAAAAAAAAAAAAAGGTAGGGTAGGTAGGTAGGTTGGTACGGTAGGGTAGGTAGGTAGGTAGGTAGGTTAGGTAGGTATGTAGGTAGGTATGTAGGTAGGTAAAGTAGGGTAGGTAGAGTAGGGTAGGTAGGGTAGGGTAGGAGGTAGGCAGGGTAGGGTAGGTAGGTAGGTAGGGTAGGTACTTAGTGCTACCCGTGCGAAGCCGGGGCGGGGTAGGCTAGTGTAAACTAAAATCCGAGACCTAAACATTGGGTCAGTTCAATTAATATAAACTTGAACCACAAACGTAAATCATGTCTTAGAGATTTGTACTTACTTATCGATACTCGACTACGACGACTGACGAATGTTAGTGTAAAAAAAATTTTCACTAGCATTTCATTAAGTCTCGGGGGTAGTGACTTGCCGCCTGTGTGCGCCGCACACTACGCACATATGTAATTTATTTGATTTCTGTGATGTGATTTGTGTCCGGTTGATGGCAATAGGCTCGCCCCCTATAACATGGGACTAAAATATAACTGGCGGAATGTGGGTGTACTATAAGGTAGGCCTGTGTCCAACCCTTCGGGAAAATAAGGCGTGATGTTATGTTATCTTGTGTAATCAATAGGAAGGTGAATGATTCATAGTTCTGAGAATGTAAATCAAGATTTTAATAAAGTTTTAAACAACAAAATTGGTGCTGTCTTCAAACTATTAAATTATTATTAGCTTTTGTCCGCCGCTTCGCCTGTGTGGATGTCGGATATCGTCTCACGGAAACGTACTGACGGGATACTCAAGAAATGCTGGGTTTCCTATACAAACTTACATAACTTACATCCTCTATAACACCCCCTATAGGATTATTGTTGAAACAAAAAGTAGCCTATGTCCTTCCCCAGGATGCCATCAATCTCCTTGCCAAATTTTGTCGAAATCCGTTCAGTGGTTTATGCGTGAAAAGACAGACAGACAGATTTACTTTTGAATTTATAATATTAGTATGGATGGATATTATAAATAAACAAATGTAGAAATTAACTATAGTATACTTCACCAGGGATTTTTCTATTTTTGTCATGGTCTCTGGCACATAATGTTAACTTTTCTCTCCTCACCTCCTATTAATCATATTTCATTTTCGTCTCTGGTTTTGAAATCCACGTAAAAACTACCCTAATAAGGTCCCAAAAATATTACATACTCGATTTATTTTAATAATACCGGCCAAGTGTGAGTCGGATCTGCGCACGAAGGTTTCCGTACCATTATCTATAAAAACGGCAAAAAAATCACGTTTGTTGTATGGGAGCCCCCTTCAATATTTATTTTATTCTGTTTTTTAGTATTTGTTGTTATAGCGGCAACAGAAATATATCATCTGTGAAAATTTCAACTGTCTAACTATCACGGTTCATGAGATACAGCCTGGTGACAGACGGACAGATAGACAGACAGACGGACGGACAGCTGAGTCTTAGTAATAGGGTCCCGTTTTACCCTTTGGATACGGAACCCTAAAAACTATTAGGAATAACAACTTTTGGGCACGGATTATAAAAGGTTTTATTTCTAGTAAAGTTTACGAGTTCTCGTTACGTATGAAAGTGAAAATAATCCGCAAAAAACCTTTCCCAGTCTCTATGAGGGATATAAAAGATATGACTTCTGAATAAAAAGTTGACCTCGGAGACCGTCTTAAAATATTTGGGTCTACATATTGTAAAAACTTTTGTAGGTCACCGAAGGGCAGAAAATTTGTGAAATGATGAACCCTCAAGAAAATCCTGAACCCTCAAGAAAATCCTGATAAAAAGTTGCTTAAATCCTAGTGAATCCAAAGGTTGTCAGCTGTTAATAATAATATGTCTCATTTCATTGAAAGCGACTAACGGGCCTCTGCGAGTTGCTCTCGACTCTTTAAGTCAAAGACAAAATCAATCTTCCCAACTATGTTGGAGTCGGCTTCCAGTCTAACTGGATTCAGCTGCATACCAGTATGTTTACATGGAGCAACTGCCTATCTAACCTCCACAACCCAGTAACTAGGTAATACGATACCCCTTGGTAAGACTAGTTATCAAACTTTCGGGCTTCTGACGACCCGTAACGGCTGTCAAAGATCCACGAATAACAGCCGGGACCAACGGCTTAACGTGCTTTTCGAGGCACGGAGGAGTCTGGGTATGTAAAGATGGTCACTCATCTACGGACCAACCCCGGCAAGCGTAGCTTAACCTGATGGATCGACCCGTGTGGCTGTTATTACTTAATCACGAGAACTTATACGTCAAAGACCCTATATTTCAAAGACATTTCAAAGTAATAATACCAGCCTATTATGTATTGTCCCACTGCAGGGCTAAGACTTTCAGGGTTTAGACTTAGGGCTCATAAAGAGAAGGCATGAGCATTTTAGGTACACCAAGCTTGCTCAAAACGGGCTGGCGATTTCAGATGTATAATAACCTATATATCCAGGTTTCCTCACGAAGTTTTTTCTTCACTAATGTGAGTAATGTCCAAGATAAATTCAGACGCTACTTATGAATTGAAAAAATCACATTGCCCTAGATCTGAACCCACAACCTCGGAAAAAGAGGTACCTACCTATAATTATAGTACACAATCTATCAAAAACTGCTGGAAATTGTGTCATGTCAGCAAATTCTGCTAAGTACTTAAGTGTCCACTGAAAGCCGTGTAAACTATTTATAAATGCATTATATTTACTAGTACTAAAACGTAAGTGGATGCGAACGGGTTGACGCAATCGCAATGTGAAGGCGGCGCGGCGGGGTTGATAAGGCGACGTCTTCATGACTTGAACCTTTTTAAGTTATGACAGAAGCCATATTGCACGTCGTACGAAACTATTCACTTCTCGTCGTCGCTTTTTCTTGAGAAAATGTAGGTTAAATCTGAAAGCCTCATACGGTGTGTTCTTATAAGTACCCTTTGCAAAGATTTAAATCAAAAAGGCTCATTTTCATTGGGCGATGGAGCTCGTGGGGTGGAGGAGATTTCTGTAACGCATGCCATAGGGCTCGTATTCGGGAAGCTGTTTTGTTTTGTCAATAGAGAACGATTGCGGTATACGGAGAGCCTCCACTGCACGTTTGACGCTTTGAATGCTCATTTTCGAGTGACCGCACGCTTTTTACCGACTGATGAATTTCATTGGTCACTACCCGCGCTACGAGAATTCCCCGTAGGCGGTGTACTGACCGCGTTATCGACTAATGAAAAAGAGCCATTAGATTCGCCCTACCGGATCAAAAGATGGTCACGTTTCGGTTTTCTTGAACATGATTTTTGAATAACTAGTATTGCCTCGCTCGGGCGTACTGAATATCATATCTATCGTTCCATGCGGGATGTGTGAGCTCACTCTTTTCAATATGGACACTTTCGCGCGACCTATAAGTACGTGAGGGCAATCTTACTATTATAAATCTTGTTCTTGTCTAGTAAGAATTCATAGTCCTAGTATTAGTAAGAAAGAAAGGAAGGAGGCCGTAGAACTATGTGCTGTGACGCAAATTGAATGAGGCATTATGTCCATCAGAGGACTGTGATACGCTGAGTTGATTGATTGACAGAAAAAAGCGAAGACTGAAAGATGAAAACTATTCCAAAACTGTCTTGAAATTACGTTGTTTAAACATTAAACCCAAAACACACGCTGTTATCAATTTAATTACCAGGTTGTATTTATACACAATAGCGGCGATAAGTCCCCTCTTTGAGGAGTGGATAGAGAGGCGCCACGGCGTCCTCACCTTCCGCCTGACACAGGTCCTCACCGGACATGGCAGCTTCGGGAGGTACCTGTGTAGGATTAGGCGGGAGGAAACGCCCGGGTGTCACCACTGTGTGGATCGCCCGGAGGACACGGTGGAGCATACGGTTGAGGTGTGCCCTGCTTGGGCGGAGCACCGCCGTGTCCTCGCGGAGGCGATTGGCGGCGGTGACCTCTCGCGTCCGGCCCTGGTTCAGGCCATGGTACGGAGCGAGAGGGCATGGGAAGCCGTCACCTCCTTCTGCGAAGCAGTAATGCTCGCGAAGGAGGAGGCGGAACGCGTGAGGGAAAGGCAAAGTTTGCGCCCTCACGCCCCTAACCGCCGCCGTTGGAGACGCCCTGGGCGTCGGGAATCCCAGGCGGATTTCCGGCCACCATAGGCGCGGGCTTGCGGACGGCGAGCAACGGGCAGCTCGCCGTCCGATAAGGACCAGGCCCGGGTCGATGGCGCGTCGTGTTCCACGCGCGCCTCAAAGAGATGTCAGCAAAAATGACGGGGTCCAATAGGACCGATGCCTGCCAGGGTTGCGGGAAAGTCCGAAAGGGATACCGGGACCTTGGCAACAGGCAAATGAAGGAACACGGGTGGGTTTTAGTCAGTAAAAGTCTGACACGCCCTTCCGCTCCGCCCAGAGCGGGAGAAGTCATTGGATGATTTCCCACCCTCAAAAAAAAAAAAAAAAAGGTTGTATTTATAAGTGAAACTATAAATCATTTCAAACCAAGATTGAAAACTATTACAAATCGTCTAGAGAATTTTCCAGACAGCCCACGTTTTGTAACAAACCTGTTACAGTTTTTTTTATTGCCCGTCTCATATTATTTTGAAAATTCAGGTTGTCAGACTTATCTAGAAGAAAATTTTACTGGTTGAAAGTCTGGTTGCAAAGCGTTTTGTGTAGCATAGCAACTCACAACCGCTCAATACGCTTCCGTGTCGAATTGAAAATTAAGGCTGTTCCTAAATCCAAAAACCGAAAATTTTATCAGTTTTTTTCTACAGCTATGTATTTGCCTCCGGTGGCAAGGCTTTAGTAATTGAAAATACGTCATTTTCGATTCGACAACTTGTAGAGTGTCGAATGGTTATGTATAGTTATACTGAATTGATTTCGCACTTTTGTTAACACAAGCAAAATTCATATTTAGTTTTATTTCGTCACGTGACCAGCAAGCTCTTATTTCAAGTTTTAACTGGTTAATAATCATAACCCAAAATTAAACCTTTCTTCCACATTATTTAGCTAAATGGACCTCTGTAAGTACAACTCAAAGGGAACGTCTAGGCGGCACCGGGGATAGGGCGGGACTCAGTGGGACTCTCTTGAGGCGTTATCTTTGCTGGACACAGAATCCAGACTGCGTCCAGCGCTCGGTGTGGCAACACGTCGCCGTCGTGGTCTGGTTTGCGACTGGTCAATCTTCATCCTGAGGATGCCTCGTTGAGAAGTGAAACAAGTGTCGATTTCTTACAGGGTTTTTATGACTCTTAGAGACTATTCTCCTTAAGCGGAATAGGTTACTAAATATATCTACGTCTATTGTATTTTACCTGAACGTCACAATCAGAGGAATCATAAAATAGGACATAAAAGTACACAACCATGTCTACGTCTCGACACAGCTTTTCTAGACATTACGTGCCGGGCTAGATCCTATAAATCTAACTTTACGATTTTCATTTTAGACTAAAACAGCGCTTTTTTAGGGTTCCATACCTATCCGAAGGGTGTCAAACGGAACCCTATGAATTACTATAGCCTCCAATGTCCGTCCTTCCATCTGTCTGTCAGCGAGCTGTATCTCATGAACCGTAATAGGTAAACAATTGAAATTTGTCTTAATTGCCGCTATAGCAACAAAAATTTAATAAAAGTTCAAAATTGCTCATAAAACAGGAAACGTATTTTTTTCGGCGTTTTTGCTAAATATTGTACGGTGGTATGGAACCCTTTGTGTGACTCGCAATTGGCCAGTTTTTACAAAGTGCTGTGATCAATATACTATGCTAGGTAATAGTCATTTTCTTTCAGTGTTTCGTCAAAAAATTCTGCCGCATCGGTGTCAGTGTAAAAGTGCCCATAACTAACTAATATATTCATTCATAACTATTACAATTTAATCTCGTCTAGTATAACTTAAACGGTCGTACATTCTATGCATATTATTTGATTGCGCAAGCCATTCCGGAGCGTAGAGGCATCTCTATTAGCTGTGGAACCGCCCCTAATGGTCACTTCCCTTAAAATGCCAGGGTTGCCAATTACTATTTATTGTGCAGGACAAAGAATTTCTATTGCTTACCCTTATTGAACGAGATTTGAAAGGAAAATTGGAATAATACAGTGTGTTATATTTTATCGTGAATGAAGTTTGAAAGTGACAGAAAAGTTGAAAGGAAATTGTTTGGCATGGAACGGGCATGTGATGAGGAGGGAGGAAACGCATGTGACTAAAAGAGTGTCAGTATAAATGTTAATGGATGGAGAGTGAGAGGAAGGCCAAAGAAAAGATGGATGGATTGTGTGAGGAATGATATGAAAGAGAAGGGAATGAATGATAGCGTGACGGTTGACAGGGGAGAGTGGAAGAAGAACATGTGTTGCGCCGACCACAAGTAACATGAGACAAGGTCAGATTATGGTGAACTAGGTAGTCATGGCCTTGCAACGTTCAGATAACGAAAGTAGGTAAAAGAATATCTATCACTTCCATTTAAGTGTATGTCGCCCCAGAAATAGAACAATCATCAACATCTTTGTTTTGGGAAACGTTTTATATGCGTTTAAATCAGGTCTACGATCAAAATACTTTTCATTTGAAATCCGATTGCATTACACAGCCGTTTAATCGAAAACGCTCATTAGGAGGCTGATCTATTCTCCAAAAAGCTCACCGTGAAAACTTATGCTAAGTGAGCCGTCAATAGTGTCATTTTATAGCATCGGTGGACTGACAGCTCACTTCACCAAAGTTTTCACGGTCAGATTTTTACAGAATAGATCGGCTAGACAGGACTTATACAAAAGCATTTCAACCCTAGCCCCTCTCTCTGATATTCCTCCGTTTATGGTCGTGTCATCAACACCTCTTCGTCCTCGGAAATTATACGAATAGCATTGTTAGCGCTGAATTTGGATAGCAATTTGTGTTTTGGAAGTTCCCCAGTTTCGTGTCCTCATCAACATCATCAAAAGCTGGAATCATAATTTGATTCCAGGTTTTGATGATGTTGTGTGTTTTGAAACAAAAGAAAGTGTTTGTGTGTGTGTGTCTGTTCCCTACATTTATGTTAGCTCGTCAAATGTAGGGAACAGCGGATTTTTGTTTGAGCTTTGGTGCCTTAGTGAGAGTTGTTCATAATGATGAGTACAATGACCCATTAGGGCGATGCCCATTAATAAGATTTCACCTTTTATATACCTACCTATATAATAATAAAATTAAAAAACCTTTGCAAGGAATTGCAGGCAGGGGGGACAAATCAATAATCTGATATGGTGTAATTTTTGTCTGAAATATCTTACAAAAAAACAAAGCTCAACGCTTGTTTTCCTCTTTTTAGGAGGGTTTTTTTAAAATCTTAATGTTAGTAAAATCATCACATCTATGAAGTAAATATGCCCAGAGGTAATAAATCACAATAAAATACTTTATCCATGATACACGTTCTGAGTTAAGAAACATTTTCTTTTCACTGATGTTTTTACATTAAACTTATTGATAAACCTGCCTGGACCAGAAATCCATAAAGATAATTAAAACCTTAAAGATTCAGTTTCATATTTTCCCGATATGAAAAAAAACGTTAAAAATCGCTCCATACAAAGATCAAAGGGACTTTCTATGAACATCTTCAATATGTATGAAATTATAAAAAGGGTATCAGAATACAAAAAAACCGGCCAAGTGCGAGTCGGACTCGCGCACGAAGGGTTCCGTACCATCACTACATAATTATAAAACAAAGTCCTCCACCGCGTCTGTCTGTCCCTAGGTTTGCAATAAACTCAAAAACGACTGGACCGATTTTCATGCTGTTCTCACCAATGGATAGAGTGGTTCTCGAGGAAGGTTTAAGTATATAATTTGTCAAGCGGGCGAAGCCGCGGGCATCAGCTAGTTATCTATAAAAACGACAAAAAATCACGTTTGTTGTATGGGGCTCCCATACAACAAACGTTATTTTTTGTGCCCTTACATATTTATTTGATTCTGTTATTAAGTATTTTTTGTTATAGCGGCAACAGAAATACATCATCTGTGAAAATTTCAACTGTCTAACTATCACGGTTCATGAGATACAGCCTGGTGACAAATGGACGGACGCACGGTCGGACGGACGAACGGACGGATAGCGGAGCCTTAGTAATAGGGTCCCGTTTTACCCTTTGGGTACGGAACCCTAAAAAGCGTGTATATTCCCAAATCATAGAATAAGGGAATTCCGTATGAATGTGTATGTGTGGAAGCAGGAACAAAACCAATGAAACACTCCTTCGTACTAGCTCGGTTTTCCGTCACGGATACAATCTGATTGATCTCTGACTCATCCAGATGAATTAAAATCCTTGAGCGAACGTTACCATCTTGATAATCTTGCTTTCATCCTTTCTGTTGTTTTTTTTTCGAAGGAAGAGTGGAAATATTCAGTGAGTGGAAAACAAGTTTAGTGTGAAGGTCAGTGTTCGTTACCGGCTAACAGCAGGACCCAAAAGGAGAGTAATGTTTTCGGTTGTTATGTATGTGTTTGTCTGTGTCTGTGTTTGGAAATAGCCGCTGTTAACAGAAGCCGTTAAAGTCTTTTTTACCCGACTACGGCGAAGCAAAAAGGTTCATCTGTTCCCTCATAACTCCTCGTAATCTGTTCGATTGATGCCCTAACACGTGTGACTCCGGACTCCGGTTGACTTTTTTGTCGTAGTTGGGTTTTAGTTTTATAACTTTTATTTTTATTTGGTTTCATTCTCATGTGGGGTATTAAATTAATGGCTTGAAGAGCCAATTTCGAAAATATGATTCTCTAATAGGTTAAAGTAGCTATGAACGAACTAAGTACCTACTTTTGACATTTTTGTAGACATGGCCAAATAATATTTTTTCAAATTATACTTAAAAGTTGATATCTATGACAGTACCTACGTATAAGTATTAAGTTAGGACATATTTTTCCATGATTTCGAAATGTATAGTGGGCTATAAAACCATATTATAACAGGTGTAAAAAGACAATTAACGAAACCGAAAGTCACTTGTTATTCCTGACACTGTGACCATTTTTTTGTTCTGGACCATACCTGGGAACCTTCTGGTTACGGAGATATTGAAGATGAAAGTTCCAACATTTTCAAACTTTTTTTAAAGAAAGCAAGTTTGAAATGTTATTCCTTAATTTTAAATAACCCCACAAACCCTGAACATGCACCACGTTGCATGCACCCATAAGCACAATGTTTTGCGTGCGTTACGTTGCGCACTACCGTAAACAGCGATTTTTCACACCAAAAATAAAAGTCGTTTCCCAGCAATAATTTTTGTGCAATGTTACTTAATTTGTTGTACAGAATGCGTACTTGACGGATAAGTGATGTGTCTTTTAACACCCTGTATTTCCATACCTCACAAAAAGAATACACTGTTTATCATTGGTGCATTCTGAAACCTTAAAGTAGGTACTTCCTATAACGTTTTGAACCAAATTATTTGAATTTCGAAATAGCCTTGAAGCACTTTGAGTAAGTAGGTGTAGTCTGACAGAACAATTTGTAACTACGAGGTGCAGTTGTATGCACCCGATGCTTCGAGTACTTTCACACGGCAAAGTTTGAGCTCGCAAACTGCATTAGCAAATGCTTGGAGGAGCTAGGTAGAAGATGTATACCATAGCTGGAAACTTTGGGTATGATAATTTGAATATATGGCAGATTGGGAACATAATGTTGGATAACGCTTTTAGAAGACAATAAAGACTGTTCATTGCTTTTTGCACCCGTGACTCGTGACACTCGTAATGGTCGCGACAACACAAAGCACACAAATATACACAAGCGAACTTAATGCCATAGGCATTTTCCAGCAGTCAATCTTTAGGTAATGCAGAGACAAATATTAGTAGGTGCAATTACGAAACATTTAAGAATAAATAATATTGATTTTAATATAGATACACGTATACCTATTACAGACTAGGTACATGTTTAAAATAGATACCTAATCTTCTATCTACCTAATTTTTATATAAAAATCAATTGCCACGCGTTAGCCTTTCAAAAGCTCAAAATGGCTCGACCGATTTGTTTTTTTTTGTTTTAACCTGAGGCAAAAAAAAACAAAAGGTCGGTGGTTTAAGAAAAAAGAAAATTAGGAAAAACCCAAAAGTACAGCCGAAAAATAGAAAAAATCAAAATTTTATCTTACGTGGTACGAAATTCACTATGAAATTCACATTCAATTATGAAAATGGGAAGACATTAACGTTGTGATGATACTGGCAGCTTCTTACGAATGTGCTCGCGAACTTCAAAGAATAAAGGATTACTTATCCTACATAAAGGATGAGGGATTGCCCTTTATCCTTTGATTGTTTCGAATAAAGAAAATATTTCGGTACTGGGAAATTCTCGAGTCAATCTGCGATCCATATTTTTATAGACGTCGCGCATCGAAGATCGAGACGGACTGTGCAAGAGTTGCAAATCTGGATTCTGATCATTGATTTTGGTCACGATAGAGACCGAGATTGACGATGTGCCTGTGGCGGTACCTACATCGCCACATTCGACCTACGCATCAAACACCTGACGTCACACAAAAATCCTGACGTCACAAAAATCCTGCATCGCGCAATTAGAGTTTACCGTGCAGTGAACATATATACAAAAATCCAATATCATTCATTGGGCAGTTGCCCGCCAGACACAACACCCGTCTGGTCGGAGGATCCTCCCTTTTCAATGGTGGATGAGTGAACTTTACACCCTGTTCCTCATACCCCTAAATGCCTATATAATCCTATGAAGTAGAACTCCGTGTACTAACCAAAAGCGAGCGTCCGCGTGATCATTTGTATGTATTGTGACATATAACTGCGCGACTATATCACATTCATAACTAATAATATCCTTACATATTATAAAACAAAGTCCTCCGCCGCCTCTGTCTGTATTCCTGTACGCGATAAACTCAAAAACTGCAACGATTCTCATGCTGTTTTCACCAATGGATAGAGTGGTTCTCGAGTAGGGTTTAAGTATATAATAACCGACATCCACGCGGGCGAAGTCGCGGGCATCAGCTAGTTATAAAATAATGCGAAAGTGAGTTTGTTTGTTTGTTACACGTTCACGCTAAAACGGCGGAACGGATTTGAATGAAATTTGGCACATGGGTAGACCATGACCTGAAATAGGACATAGAATACTTTCGTCCCAATATTCCCACGGGATCGAGATTTACGCGGGTGAAACCACGGGGCGCATCTACATAGTATTCATATAAGAACGCGGCGTTCGCTTTTGGATATAACGCAGCCTGAGGGTTCCGTATTTAATTGCAAGATAGCAGAACAAAAAGAAATTGTAAAGTTGCATTTCTCCATTCATTTGGCACTGGTACTAACTAAGGAAAGTACTCGGGTCCAGCTCCTGAGTTACGAACTTCAGCAATTATTCCTTGTACGAGTTCTTGTTTATATCGTGCATACACCCCCGACGTTGATTCTTTTTTACCGACTTCAAAAAAGGAGGAGGTACTATGTTCGGATGATTGTTTATTTTTTTATTTTTTTTTATGTATGTTCACCGATTACTCCGCCGTTTGTAAACCGATTTAAAAAAATCTTTTTTTGTTCAAAAGCTTATACTTCTGAGGTGGTCCCACTGTCACCAAGTCAGGATCTGATGATGGGATCCTAGAGAAATCGAGGGGAACTTTCAAAAATCGTAAGGGCAACTAGTGCATTCCTTAATTTATTCATTAAGTATTTTATAGCACTACAATTTTATGAAGGTCTGGAGTCGATCTGATGATGGAGCCGAAAGACAGTCAAGGGAACTCCTCAATGGTTTAAAGCAGATACCTCGTGTTTGGGCTTGATTAATTTGTATTGATAAAAACTTTACACTTTGATGGGTTGTGACTGTCGTTAGGGGTCTGATGATGAAGACGAAAGACAGTCGAGGGAACTCCTCAGTGGTTTACAGCAGATATCTTGTGTTTGGGCTTGATTAATTTGTATTGATAAGAACCTTACACTTGGATGGGTTGTGACTGTCGTTAAGGGTCTGATGATGAAGACGAAGGACGATTAACGGAACTCCTCAACGGTTCACAGTAAATACCTTGTGTTTGGACTTAATTCATTTATATTGATAAGAACTTTGCAACCATATAGGTTGTAAGTGACATTACAGATCTGATTATGGTCACCTTATAATATGATGATGAGGGGAACTATACAGTGTAAGCAAATGTATAGTGTTCACCCTTATATTCTTGAGAAGGCACGGGAGTCTCATTAGCCAGCCGGTTTCGTATAACATCTAAACGATACTTGCGCTGTTCAGACGACTCGCCACTTAATCGTTTTTTAATAAGATTGAGTCGGCAGATCTTATCATTTGGCGTTTCCTGTGACAAATGAAAATGCATGTAACTTCTCATCTGAGATAACCTAGCATGACAAGCTAACGGTGATTCTTGGGAACCGGACATAGCACTCCGTTTGCGATTCTTAGATAGGCGTTCTTTTTCAGCAGTATTAGTCTCTTTAATTCTGTTTTTCTTCATGCGGGCGGCTCCTTTAGTTGGTCTACCCATGGTGATTACAAAAATCAAATTACACAAAAAATGGAAAAATAATAAAACTTCAAAAAAAAAAATTGACCGACTTCAAAAAAAACAAAACAAAAAAGGACTACTGTACTAAAACCAAAAGACAAAAAGTACTTCTTTAATAACAAGAGAAAAATAAAAAAATTAAAAAATAACTTTAATTTCGGAAGTCGGTGGCCAAAAACTAAAATTAAAAGCAAAGACACCGACTTCCGATATTAAAGTTACTTTTTTTTTTATTTATTTTTTTTTCTCTTATTATTAAAGAAGTACTTTTGTCGTTTGGTTTTAGTACAGTAGTCCTTTTTTGTTTTGTTTTTTTTGAAGTCGGTCAATTTTTTTTTAAATTTGTTTGAAGTTTTGCATTATATCGCTTAGAAAAACTGTTGAGTTCTGTACCTCGATTCCGTAAAATTCAAACAACAACTCGCATCTCACATCGCTATTCACTCTCACTTCGCATAAGGTACAAAATGTGTTCGGGTTCGAGTGCGAAGTGAGCGTTGAAGTGACGGGGGAATTACCTTACTGAATGCCACTTCTTACGTCATCTCATACTTTATCTGTCAAAATCTCACGGTCAATTTAGATCAACTCGCTGACACGCTCGCAAGGGTAGCGCTAGTGTATCAACCGAGTTTTGAGAATGTCAATCAAGAAACTCACAGCAGATTCAGATTCGAAGTTTAGAATGAGGTCTTACAGAATCACACCCTTGACCTATTACTTGGAACTTCATTAATGTCAGTAATGTTTTCGTACAGACTGTAGAAGACATCTTCTTATACTCGTAGGAGTAATAGGACACAGGTAGATAGGTAATACCAGCCTATTACTGACCCACTGCTAAAAAACCCAATAACACCGTCCGACTCGGGAATCGAACCCAGGACCTCATGATCCGCAGTAGCCCTTACTACCACTAGACCAGATCATCGAGGCATTACCAACGAGGGTTAGCCACTAGACCACTAGATCAGACCAACGGGGGTTATTCTCATTAAGAGCCTATACTCAAAACAAATTCACAAATTCACTTTTTATCTCGCTTGCACCATGCTACTCGCGGACTTAGTGAGCGAGATGGAATGGGGTGCTGGCGACTCCAAGGCTCGAATAGTTTAGGTGATTGCTTTTTACGGTGAAAATAAAGGTATTTAACAAAAAAAAAATACCGGCTTTGTAATTTAGTTCAGTTATTGTGCAAAGTTTGCAATGAATTATCCTCAACGTTAACATGTATTTATATCTAAATTAATTTTGCAGTAACTATTATCGACATAACGGAGGATCATCAATGTATATATGTAATGTATCACAAAATGTATAATGTCTGATTGTATTGTATATCTCTCTATATGTTGCAGATCGCGGGGTCATCAACATATCTCCTAGACAAAGTTCGACGGTCATTGAACTATCGCAGAATACAGGATGAGGTTGTTAGTAACTTTGCAGATCAAAGGAATAGCGTCGGATAGTATTGATGGCACCAATCATTATGGAGGATAAGGGTGTAGAATATTTGTATCATACTGAGGTTTGTTTGTAAGATAAACGGAGGGTTGACAGTAACTGTGGAGGCATATCTATACACATATATACATTTATTAAAATCGTAGCGACTCGATCGAACATAAGACCTCATACTTAGTAGTTTCGCTTGCTTGTTCAACCAGGCAGTTAAGTCAAGTAAAAGGTAGGTACTTATGTATTTACATAAAGTGGTTTTGGTAAAACAAATAACTATTATATTCCTGCAAATAATGGGCCGGTGAAAACTGGCACGAGGGACCCGGCAATTAAAAGGAATTGCCCGAAAATAGGCCCCAGTTTAATTTTGACGCAATTTCTTCAAGTGCCTCTAACGGCTGTGAAGCTTTTAGTAAATTGATATCCTTTTTAAAGATTTTGTGTACGTTACATTTAGTGCCAAGAGAGAGATTACCGTGTAATTTATATCATAACCACTGCTCTCAAAATGGTGAATGAAAACATCGTGAGGAAACCTACATTTGTACTAAAGTCGGTGTTTTATCTCGTAGACTAATTTGACAAATCAAGAGATTGTTGTTTATTTTTTTGACTATGGAGTTTGACATTTGCACTTGTCAAATCTATGAGATTAAAAAAACAGACTTTAGAACCTAAAATTTGAAGACATGTGACCATCCACCAACCCGCCACTGGGCCCGCGCGGTGGATTACGGCCGACTCCCTCTCACAGAGAGGAGGCCTGTGTCCCAGCCTTTATGCTATACTCAAGAAATTATTGTAAAAATAGAGTCTTTGCACAGCACTGGGTGAAGTCGACTGTGGATAATGATGGAAATATTTAAGAAATTGCCAAACAATAATATTTGAAATGTAGTTATTTGCAGACTTCTCTTTTTGCGTTTATGGGTTTAATGTTAAGGTGTAACCAGCACAAACCTTGTTTGACTCATGGGACCAGTAATAGATATTAGGATAGAATTAAATAAAAGAAAAACATAAAATAAATGATGTTTGCATTTAAATTTTAAACCGATGGGGATTTGTGAACTTTTTGTCCACGAATCCCCACTGACGGGGAATTGATTCATTCCAAAGAATTGATTCCAAGTAAATTGATTTAGGTATATGGTAGTAAGGTATTTCGAGCCATTGTAGGTATCATGTACCTATAGGCATGCTTCATAACTACATTGTAAGTCTCAATACATACAGAGTGGCAATATCTGCATCCGTCAAGGGGGTTATTTTACCCGTCATACTAAACAACTTTCGCTATGAAACTTATATAATTACCAGTCGCAAAACTTTTCATACCTACATGCATCGAAATTTTCGCCGTTATCTACTGCACCATTCACTTAAAAAATAACACCTAGGTAGTAGTTATATAATACCAAAACAATAGCAAACCCCGCCTCTCATCGATCACTGAAGACGGGTTTATTCTCGCAGTTTGTACACACACGTATCATTTTTCAAAGTCCAATATCTTGGCGATGCTATAAATCAGGCTAGTAGCCACAAAATAGATAAGGACAGAAGACCGGTTCCGTACAACGAATGAAAATATGCGCACGCACACACATGCGTACGTGCGGTGATCTCAAACTAACTGTTCGGGCATAGAACCCCGGACACCTAAATGGCAACAATCAATCTGCCTAGCCTTTTCCCAACGTTGGGGTCGACTTCCAGTCTAACCGGATGCAACTGAATACCTGTATTTTACATGGAGCGACTGCCTATCTGACCTCCACAACCCAGTAACTGGGTAATACGATACCCCTTGGTAAGACTGGTTGACAGACTTTCGGGCATCTGACGACCCGTAACGACTGTCAAAGATGACAGCCGGGACCAAAGGCTTAACGTGCTTTCCGAGGCACGGAAGAGTCTCGGTATATAAAGATGGTAACCCATCCACGGACTAACCCCGGCAAGCGTAGCTTAACCTGATAAATCGACCCGTGCGGCTGTTATTACTTAGCCACGAACTCCTTAGCCGAGGATACCTAGCTGGCAATACTCGAACAAAAAACCGTTACTTCACCACTTAAAATAAAACTAATATTGTGCAACTCTATAAAATGGCTGACGCTACTCTGTTTTTTTAAATATAGAGTTCTATTTTTTTTTTTTTTGTATTCTGGTATTTAAGGTCCTGCCTGCAGGAGGTCGTCGGTTCAAATCGGAGCAAGCATCAATGTCGTTTTTTCAAGTCATACTCGTATGTACTTCCGAATTTATCTTGGATAAAACGGACATCAATGAAGGAAAACACATTATAAGGAAACCTGGACTTGCAGTTAATATAAATCTGAAATTGCCAACTTTTCATCCAGATAGTACATGTGAGTTGCGTTATCATCACTCATTGTACGGAACTGACCTTCTGTAATTATATCTTTCTGTGCAGTAGCTGTTGGCTCGTTTGTGTAGCATAGCTTGTTATTTCTGGATCTGTATTGTTAGCCGATTATAGAATTGCAGGTCTGATAGTAAATTTAATGGGACTTCGTTTACTTAGTGTTCCGTATTTTCTTTACCCAACAGAAGATATTTACAAGGCAGATGTGAGTGAAAATGCTCTAGAAGGACATTATAGTTACCTACCGTAATGGTGATGTTCTTCAGAAAGGCCAGGTGCGTAGTACTCGCAACCAGCGTGCGTGTATGACCAGATATATGAACGTAAACGAAGCAAAAGGAGAAGTTATGTATGTATCTTACACGAGAACTGACGGAGGTCTCGCTAAATCAGTAAATTCGAATTATTTTATCATTTACTAACTGATGCCCGCGACTTCGCCCGCGTTGATGTCGGTTACTATACAACGTGCCGCTACAATGGTGACATTAATTGAACACAGGGGTAGGGCTAGTCCTGCCAGGGTTGCGGGAAAGTCCGAAAGGGATACCGGGACCTTGGCAACAGGCAAATGAAGGAACACGGGTGGGTTTTAGTCAGTAAAAGTCTGACACGCCCTTCCGCTCCGCCCAGAGCGGGAGAAGTCATTGGATGATTTCCCACCCTCAAAAAAAAAAAAAAAGGGGTAGGGCTAGTGGCCAGTAATTATAAAAAAATTTATAAAATAAAATAATTCGTAAATTAAAAAATTAAAATTTTCAAACAAACAAAATAATAAAAACATAACCAAAATTGTGATCACTATGTGGAAGATTCATTCATGGAGCTACTTACCAGCTGGCTTTACGTTCCACTCGGAGCGGCAACACCGCCGCGCGCGCTGGCAACCACGCAACATGTCTTGTACGATTCGGTCCATCCTTTACCGGCTAATTTCTAAGAAATCGCGCGGCATGTAAGTAGCTACAGCGGCACCGCGCGCGTTGCGAGTGCAGCACGGAGATGCGTAATCAATCTCTTATCATTGTCTGCTATTAGTTATTACCACTATCATCACTATTCATCACTAATCACTATTTTTATTAACGCTAATTAGTTTATCACGCGATAGCAGAGCATGTACTTTCCTAAGTTTAAATGGGTGCCACTTTTCGCGCTTTAGTTTTCTATGGATGGATCTATTGTGGACGTGAAAATGCCTAGCGCATTGACGGAGGCTAGTTTTGGGTTGATCCCCAAAATATTGTAGCACATTTTCACTAATTGCATTGGATTTGGTCGTATAGGCGGTCGATCTGGGCGTTGAGCACTAGGATCCACTGGCCGGTTTTCGCGGATGCGATAAAGAGCTCCTACAATAGTTCGCGGCTTAGTAGGACATCGTCTCGAATCGCCATATCTCTCGCGATACGTCCTTAACGCAAGGGCGGCATTTTTATTACATTCGCCGTAAATTAGGATCATGTCCGAATATTCGGCTGCCGTGTAGTTCGGATGTATATTTGGCATCACAATCACAGGTTTACAAGCACTAGTAACACAAATAAAACCGTCCTTATCGCAGATGTACTTATCTAAGTAGGTAGAAAACTGACGAAAACAAATCAAAGCGTCTTTATCCCACTACCTTGTTTTGATTACACTAAAATTATAAATAAAACAATATGTAAGCGTCTTTTTCGCGGAAACGTTCACAAAACAATACACAACGATATTTTATGCGCACGATCGTATTTGAAAAACTGTGTCAAGGACACGAGCCCGGCTAGCACTAAAAGTAGAAAAGGAACCTTAGAGTTAGAAAAAGCGCGGGGCGGGTGGCGGGGAGGGCGCGCGCCGCCTGCGCCACTCGCCCACATAGGGCTTTCTCGTTTCTTCAATTCGCCTACTTTTTGCACGATTTCATTGATTCGATGTTATGATCCGTGACCCCAGCAAATGACCTCTACGCTACAGTTCTGTAAGTACAGGTTGCTCCAAGATGCTATTTTAGAAAATCGTAAATAAATAGTAACATTTAATTAAATTAAAACATTTTCATAAAATAAGTACGCGAATCCGTATACGTGTGTTAAATTAATGTCACCATTAGAGCGGCACGCTGTATACTAAAACCCTACTCGAGAACCACTCTATCCATTGGTGAAAACAGCATGAAAATCGGTGCAGTAGTTTTTGAGTTTATCGCGTACAGGACGACAGATAGACGCGGCGGAGGACTTTGTTTTACCCTAAGACAAATTCTCTCATTGAAATTGTTTTTTTTTAATTATTGCTCACATCACCCAGCTACAAAATCTCAGGAACGTCCTTAACTAACGATACTATTTAACACCTCGACTAAGTACTACTTTTGTAAGTTTTCTTTATGTGTAAGTGTCATGTGTGTAGTAAGAACAATAACGGACGGGCTCGCATCTAATTAATAAAAACTGTACGCGAACAAATTAACAATAGTCCCATACAAATCTTCAATACCGACTCGACCCAAGTATATGGGACAGATGATTATTTTTTCACGATTACAATGTTGGTCCCATAGAGAAACTTATTCAGTTTGATGGCTTGTACTACATCCTTAAATATGACCTCACCTATATGATACAAAAGATGTATAGTAAGAACAATAACCTAACCTAACCCCAACATGGCTTCCCATAAAATAAAACATTAAACACAATCTCCCCGCGATTGAATCGCTCGCGCTCAGAAGTTTATCGCGCGTAATAAGTACCGACAAGCTGTTAGATGCACACCGCACTTAAGCAAGGAATGACCCTGAAGTTTAAGAATGCATGACCATTTAATGTAGTTTTATCGCCTTGGTCGACCATAGTTTTAGATATACGTAGGCAGGTATTTTTATCGACTCCGAAATGTTCGGTTAGTTTACAGTATTGTATGGTCTGTTCAAATCCTAGTTTCCAATTGATGTTATTTACACTCAAACAGCCCAAATTATAGTCGTGGCGGGTCGCAGCGCGCCGCATTGCTAATATGCGCCAGAGCACATTAAGAGCCGCGGCGGGCCGCATCACAACGCAGTAATTGTTTCAGACAGATTCAAATTTCGAATTGGGAATTATTTCCACTGAAGTGGAAACAGTTCGAATCCCATTTAGAAATTTGCACTGGAGTGCCTTGCCCATGAACCATGTCGTAATTATCGGGAGACAAGACGTAGAAAACTTGGCTACTCAAGTTTGAACATGGCACTTGCGGAGAGCCTATATCCTATCTACTACTTTTATCAACATTGGTTTCAAGGATAAAAGTACCCACTATAAATAAAAATGTGAAAATCGTATCAAGAAAATATTTTCTAAGAAGAATAAAATTTCTGGAAATCCAGGCAACTGGGTTAAATACATAAATTCAATTTACTTCAACGATATATTGATAAGATTATTAAGTGTAGAGATAGGTTGATAGATGTTTTAAAAAGGTGTCACCCACCGTGGTAGAAACATTATATCCTACGTGTCTTCATTGTGATATTTTGCCGTTTTTGAAGATCGAATGTTGGGTAGGTAACCGATCTATGACTTTTTACTTATAATAATTACTAGCTTTTGCCCGCGGCATCGCCTGCGTGGAAGTCGGAAAAAATCCCACGGGAGCTTACTATCGCCCGGGATTGAAAGCACCCTATGTGTTAATCCAGTTATCTAATTGCGTAACTTATTTTCGTAACCGATTAAGACAAATCTTTCATTTTGACAGTTCAACAACATTCATTGCGTTATTTACATTGTGGAGCAGATTTTTTTTTCAAACTTATGAAGCAATGGATTAGAAATTTGTTTCAAACTAATTCAGATTGTGGATCGTGTATTACGCAATTAGGGTGCAGGTTATAAACTATCTGTGTGCCTTTCATCCATATCCGTTGGGCAGTTTTTGCGCCAATCCGGAACACACATCCAAACAAACAGACAAACGGACAAAAATTCTTAAAAATATATTTTCGGCATCAGACTTGTTCCCACACCTCGTAGCAATTACACGGGCAATATTTCCTTTTCTTTATTGATGAAAATCATATCTGCGGGCTGTAACAACATATGATAATAATTATGTAGTCGGTGGTTTAAATATTATTGTATCATTACATAATGAAGGTATTATTGAAGTTAAGTCAGATAGTAACTTACAAAACCCTGAAACACGTACTTTTATTTTTTTTGTTTTAAGTATTAGTACTTACCGTACCGAGTTTCGAGTTAATCCGACAGCACGTTAAAATGTTTAGTTACTTTGCCACCCCGTTATTCGTCTATGTGACGGATTGCTTAAAAAACTAAAAGTGACAATCTTTATTATTTGCTATAGCAAGTATTGCCAAGATTCAAGTTTAATAACTAAAGGAATAAGGGCGAATTTCCAAAAACCATTTCTTAGTGGATTCCTACGTCCTAATAACTATCTGTATTATTGTGTAGTATCTGTCTATCTGTGTGCCAAATTTCAGCCCAATCCGTTTAGTGGTTTGAGCTGTGACGTAGACTACCCATTTTCATCCCGTTAGGGGTAGATTTGAAAAACCCTGATACACATTATTCTTTATTTTTCGTTTTAAGTTATACTGAGTTTCGAGTTAATCGGACAATGCGTTAAAATTGTTCTATACAAACTTTCACACCCCCAATCCTCGTTTAGGCGGTTGTTTATAAAAACTAAAAATGACAAACTTTATAATTTACTTAGATAAGTATTCGTGCCAATTTTCAAGTCTTTTAACTCAAGGAATAAGATTTATCCCACAAACGAAATCCCCCCCTTTTCACCCCTTTAAAGGTCAAATGTCCAAAAACTCTTCTTAGTGTGTGGCGGTACCTACATCGCCACATTCGAACTACGCATCAAAGACCTGACGTCACACAAAAATCCTGACGTCACAAAAATCCTGCATCGCGCAATTAGAGTTTACCGTGCAGTGAACATATATACAAAAATCCAATATCAATCATTGGGCAGTTACCCGCCAGACACAACACCCGTCTGGTAGGAGGATCCTCCCTTTTCTATGGTGGATGAGTGAACTTTACACCCTGTTCCTCATACCCCTACAAGTGCACGCCTGCACGCCTAGGTCGTAATAACTATCTGTGTGCCAAATTTCAGTCCAAATCATTTTTAGTGGTTTGAGCTGTGACGTAGACTACCCATTTTCACCCCATAAGGGGTAGATTTTTGAAAAACCCTACTGTACATTATTATAAAAACTAAAAATTGAAAACTTTATAATTTACTTAGAAAAGTATTCGTGCCAAAATTTCAAGTCTATTAATTCAAGGAATTTTTTTTTTCATACAAACGAAATCCCCCCTTTTCATCCCTTTAAAGGTCGAATTTTCCAAAAGCCCTTTCTTAGTGCACGCCTAGGTCCTAATAAATATCTATGTGCCAAATTTCAGCCCAATCCATTTAGTGGTTTGAGCTGTGACGTAGACTACCCATTTTCACCCCGTTAATGGTAGATTTTTGAAAAACCCTAATACACATCATTCTTTATTTCTGGTTTTAAATATAAATACTGAGTTTCGAGTTAATCGGACAGCACGTTAAAATTCTTCTATACAAACTTTGGCACCCCCCCATCCTCGTTTAGGGGGTAGTTTATAAAAACTAAAAATGACAAACTTTATAATTTACTTAGATAAGTATTCGTGCAAAAATTTCAGGTCTATTAGCTCAAGGAATAAAAAATTTCATACAAACGAAATCCCCCGGTTTCACCGTCTTAGCGGAGGAATTTCGAAAAATCGTTTCTTAGTGGAAATTTACTCTTCATAAAGAATACACCCTCCAAATTTCATGTCTCTCGAACCAGCGGTTTAGGCTGTGCGTTGGTATCTCAGTCACCCTTGCCTTGTATATAAATTCATTAAAATAAAATAAACTTTGACTTTGTAATGTCAATTCTAATGACTCGACTTTGTATGTAGGTATGTTTTGTTTGAAGTTCTAATTCATATTACTGAGGCACAGTATGTAAGACTTTTAGGTGTGTTTGAAGTATTGAAAATAAATCTTATAGTATTCGAAGTAAGAAGACCGGGGAAATATGACTTGATTGAATACCTATCGGTCTTCCTGGTTTCCTTAAGGGTCTTTTCTATCTATAAAGGTACTGAATCATTAACCAAGTCGGACAGATTCATATGAAACGAACTTTTGCCAGGCCAGCGGCTTCGCCCGTGTAGATGTCGAAAATTTACCCATGGGAACCTACTACCGGGATGAAAAGTATCCTATGTGTTAATCCAGGTTATAAACTATCTGTTTGCCAAATTTCATCCAAATCCGTTCAGCCGTTTTTGCGTGATTGAGTAACAAACATCCAAACACACAAACTCACAAACACACAAACACACAAACTTTCACATTTATAATATTAGTAGGATAATTGTGTTATGCTCGGTTCCTTTAAACCAAAACGAATCGTTTTACATACCTATGGTAGGATTTTAATTGCCAAGGAGGGTCAACTATGCAAAGCTAAGTATGAGGTCTTTGCTTCATTATTGGTAAAGATACAAGAATCTTCATTTTATCCAATAGCGCTCCGTAAATCATAGGAGTCGGCCATAATACGATGACCACTTCTGGTAAAGGCTATCCCGCACCATTATGACTAACTGAAAATACATACTTTTTTCAACATTCATCTCGACAAACGTATCTAGTAGTTTTCTTAGCTTACCTATCTATCTACTGCAGACTAGTCTAATATCCATCTCTTTTAGACACGTCCACTTTATTTGTAATCGATAAAACTCGTAGACGGTCACATCAATCTACTAACGTCAGCACAAAATAGATTGCGCCGCTTTATTCCCAGGGGACTATTATCGGAATTTGAAAGCAAGGAAGAAAAGCTATTTATTTTGATCTTTATTCATGCAGATTCCAAGACCTCAACTTTAGATGACATTTTAATTAACCTTTGAGCGAAATCTAAATAAATACAGCGCGTCTGGATCGTCAAAGATAAAGTTTGAAAAACATGAAGTTGATAATGAAAAAAGTTTGTACTGATCTTATCTCTTTGCTCTTTTTTGTATCCTCAGAGCTAGATTATATAAAATCTTACATCTTGGCCATCATATTCTGCTGGCCTGAAAGAGTACCTATTCTATCATACTAAAAGATAGAATAGTACTCTTTTTTGTTTGTCATAACAACGTCACAAATAAAAACGACGAAAGCGCTGTCGGAGTATCCAATATATCGTGAAGAAAAACATACTGAAATAAAACAGTACGTTATTATATATTTGTTTATTTATTATGATTCAAACAATGACGCAACATATCGTGCTTAACAGATAAAGGAACTTTAATAAATAATTAAAATAAGATAAAGTTTAAACTCACAGCTCCGGTAATAAAGTTGTACTCCAATAATAATAATATTATATCACAATCAAAAGTTCAAAACTGACTAGAATAGAATCTTTGAATTATACTAGACATAATTATTATTGTAATATGTATACAATAACAACAAAAATATTACCTTGAAATACAATACGGGCAATTTGAAATTCGTATTTACCAATAATTTACAACAACGTCAAAGTAATTATACGTTATTATGTACTGTGGCATAAATTGTAATACAATCAACAGAAAAATAAAAATATCTCTATCACATTGCAATTAAATAGAAACTTACAACGAAAATTCAGCATGTTTTAAAAACACGCTGCGGGAGGAGTCAGCTTGCAACCCACGGTACCAATAAAATAAATCACGTTTGTGTAAATTCGATTCGACATAATATCGTGGATGCAGCAATGAATACATGCAATGATCACCACTTGTTCCAAAATATTAAATATTCTGAAATCAACCCAACTTGATGAACTAGCTTGCTTGTATTGTATCCAAAGTAGGTACTAATAAATATACCTTGTAAAGCTATCACGATAACAAATTCTATGAAAACATTGAAATCATGTAAAAATGCTTACAGCATAACAGACGCAACGATCGATCTAAAATTAGAAGAATATCTAACAACCACTTAATTCTATGAATGTGGGTAAAATTAGGAAACCGTGTATAATGTATATGCAGATGTAGCAAATATAAGCTTAACATATATGTTTTGACATATAGCCTGAAGTTCACTAAAGGAATGATGGAATGACACCATCAAAGAAGGTGCAAGAAAGTGATGTATCATACAAATGTCTTACTTCACGACGAGTATACAATGAACTAGAAAGATACGGAAGTATAAAAGGTCAGTAAAAACACTACAGGGTCCAAGTGTATAATACAATAGTTACTTTTTATTATTCACACATAATATTCTCACTACATCTTTCTTGAAATCGCTTGTGCGATTTTCGTCTTAAATCTATTACAGGTATAATATCTATTAGATACATTTAAAATCATCTACATATTAATACTTATCTAGAATTCGGAGGGTATTTGGTCACCCACTACCTTTAACATGCAATTTCTTAAGAATATACTATTATTATTAATATAATAATCTCTTAAAACAGTAATGACTAGACTATTAAATAAATTATCTATGTGCTTGGCACAAAATACACTAATAACTTTTTTAAATTAAATTAGTATCCCTATAAACACTTCTAAAGTATTAAAATCTGTTTAGACCGGGCAGGGGACAACAATAAGCCTCAAATCCGTCCTTCTCATTTCAGTCTTCATTTTTTATTTTCATTTTCGTGCATTTGTTCACTCCATCGTTGGCGATGCCACAACTGTTGAATCTATTGACTACGTCACGTACCTTACCTTTGCTGATAACAAGCTCCTTATCATATGTAGGAGTTATGAGGCCTTTTTCTTTCCCATTGCATAATGGCTTGTTGGTTGTTGAGGCAAAATGCGCGCTTTGCGATTTCCGAAATTCTCTAACAGCGATGTCTATGTTGTTTATCAAATCTTTTGCCACGAATGTCGCTATCTCATGTTTAATGCGATCTCTCTCGCTTTGCATTTCCAGTGGCCTGTGGTTTTCTTTGGTATCTGGTGCATTTTGTTCTGGACTATGACTTTGTGTCAGAGAATGTGATGCAGGACTATCGGGGCCCTGGAATGTGATGCTTGGGTTGTTCACCAAAGTGGTCTGCACATGGTTGGTTTGAGTATAGTAGCACTCTTGGTTTTCTGGCTTCTTTTCTCCGATCAGCCAGTACGTCGTCATTTTGCCCTTTCCCTGTGAACAAAAATTGTTGTTTCACTATTTGAATGTTAACAATACCCAAAACAATTTGTAAGTGTTGGTTGTTTTTATCCGACTACGGTGAAGCAAAAAGGAAGGTTATGATTTTTGATGTATGTATGTTCATGTGTTTCCACATACCTTCTGAACTACTCGTCACAATTGGACAAATGAGATATCGTTGGATAAACAAGACATCACAGACAGCCAAATTAAAAATCCGGATTCACACGTATCTGTTTGATTTATATGTGTGACTCCGGATTTTTAATTTGTATATCTGCGATGTCTTGTTTATCCCTTTTTAGTTGAGTTTTTGTCGTAGTTGGGTTTTAGTTTTATAACTTTTATTTTTATTAATACCAAACTTTGTACTAATATTAGAATTTTAGAAAACCCAGTAGAGCAAATAACAATACAAATTACGTATCCAGAGTTATCCGTAAAGATTTATGTAGGTAGGTAGTCAACATATTCTTGTTTATTATTAGATAACAACGCTTCCATCCATCTTCTTGAAAATTCCCGTAATAGCTCGAAGGCTTCTGATGAAAATTCATGACTTCACATTAGGTAGAACAAGACAAATCTCTTTGTTTATTATATTGGCCTTTGACATGGAAAAGAGGCATGATATCAAACTCAAACTCATTTATTGCGAATACGGATACAAATGTAAGTGACAGCTAAAACTACTAGGTATTACTACTAAGTAATAATAATAAAACGATAGCTATAAAACCTAGTTTCTTTATGAACATTTATTTTCTGAGGTAGGTATTTTGTAGGTAGAGATACTTTTTACGGTTCCGTAGCCGAAGTGTGCCAAACGGAACCCTATTAGATACTAAGCCTCCGCTGTCCGTCCGTCTGTCTGTCAGCGGGCTGTATCTTATGAACCGAAATAGGTAGGCAGTTATAATTTTCACAGATTATGTATTTCTATTGCCGCTATAACGCAATAAAAATAAACAATATTAATTTTGTTTCGGAATACATAAGTTCTCTTTATGTTGAACAAGAAATATGTTTGTTTCAGTGTTTCTTGCTACGAACTTGAAAGGCACACTTCGTGCCGGTTTTTTTTTTAAATTTTAACCAACTTTATTTGTTAGCAAAAACAATTTAAAAACAATATTCTATTCTATTCTGAGTTTCAGGTTTTATTCATACCGAAACTGTATGTTTCAGTGAGAAACTGATAAGCTGGAGCTGCTTCCACAATAATATTTTAGTTAAACATTATTTGATCAAAAATAATACTCTAGTACAAAAAATACTGGCCACAAAAAAGTCTCACCTTCATAGTAATTTCTCCTCTGCACTCCAGCTCGAAGCAGTCGTACAAATCCAGAACCTCCTTGGTTTTCGGGCTGACGTGGATCTTCAAAGCTTCTCCATGGGACTCCATTCTTGAGGCGGTGTTCACTGTATCTCCGAAGAGGCAGTATCGAGGCATTTTGAGTCCTACCACTCCTGCCACACAGGGACCTAAGAAAAAGAAGGCAAGGATTGAAGAATAATCCGATAATTTAGCTGAAATGACGGACTTTTTAAGTCTTACTCGGCTTCATTAATGACGTTGGGAAGAAAACATATACGCAGGTAGATAGATTTTCCTGCCAGGGTTGCGGGAAAGTCCGAAAGGGATACCGTGACCTTGGCAACAGGCAAATGAAGGAACACGGGTGGGTTTTAGTCAGTAAAAGTCTGACACGCCCTTCCGCTCCGCCCAGAGCGGGAGAAGTCATTGGATGATTTCCCACCCTCAAAAAAAAAAAAAAGGTAGATAGATTTTCAGAGAGACACGGAATTTCAATACAATTTCCAATTTTAAAGCCTTTTGCAAACGACATATGTTACGTTAAAATTAACTTTACAAACTATGATTTTTTTCACGATTTGAAAGTTTGTAAAGTTAATTTTTTAACACCTATATCTAGTTCATCTTATGGAATAAAATAAAGCATGGTATGTTTTGTATTTATCTGGCTATTCTATTTTAGACTATAATGTATGGTCCCACGGGTAGGCCCCGCGGGTGAGGCCGTAGGCAGCACCTAGTACATACATTAATAGATAAGTAATGTATGGTAGATGTTTTATCAATCTACCTATTATACGTATATTAAAACATTCACCTTAATTTTTCTAAGGCAACATGACTCTCAACAACTTTCCACTATATAATTTTGTAAATATATCCAATCTGCCTAGCCTTTTCCCAAATATGTTGGAGTTGGCTTCTAGTCTAACCTGTGCAACTGAATACCAGTATTTTACATGGAGCGACTGCCTATCAGACCTCCACAACCCAGTAACTGGGTAATACGATACCGCTTGGTAAGACTGGTTGTCAGACTTTCGGGCTTCTGACGACACGTAACGACTGTCAAAGATACACGAATGACAGCCGGGACCAACGGCTTAACGTGCTTTCCGAGACACGGAGGAGTCTCGATATGTGATGATGGTTACTCATCCACGGACCAATCCCGGCAAGCGTAGCTTAACCTGATGAATCGACCCGTGCGGCTGTTATTACTTAGCCACGAGTTCCTCCTCATTTTGTAAATATATAACAACACATTTACAGAATAAAACTCTTTATAAACAAGCTCCCAGTTGGAGAAAGTTTTATAAAAAGTTGAAAAGGGACGTTTGCACCTGCGACCGCAAAAATTATGAGTCTCATTGTTATTCCGATACAAAAGGCATAATAAAAACTGAAAAGAAAATGGTGCTAAAATAATTTGGTGGTCTTTACGGCTCCTAAGCTCTGTCATTCTTTGGCAAACAGTTTCGAAGCCGAGTCTAAAATAATGCTACACATTGGGGTAAATTGCTATCAAATATTCATGATATTGGAACAAACAATGCTGATTTCCATGTTCATTTAAATACCAATTATTATGCTTTACAATAAGTACTTCATCTTTTGCCAAGATGTTACGTTTGTGTTTGGGTTTCATTAGTTGATTTCATTAGATTTACCTTAACAAAGAAATATCAAGAGCTGAACAAAACAAACAACCAGTGGTTCACATGCACCGGTAGACATGGGGAGAGGCCTTTGCCCAGCAGTGGGACAAAAGATACAACTTTTCGTATGCTGAAAAATAACAAAACACAATTGGCAACTCTTTCTCGTATTACCGTCGTTCCATGTAAAATACTGGTATTCAGTGTATCCGGTAAGACTGGACCGACCCCGACATAGATTGGAAAAGACTAGGCTGGCTTCATGAAATCCTAAACCGACTGACGTGTTAAAAGTGTATTTTCAACTCATTTCAACTTAAAGTTTGGCAAAAAATGGCAAATTTACCTAATATGAACTTAATTTTTAAATGAAGCATGCATCTTTCCTACTGGGTATATAATTTTTAATCAAATTCAACTCTTTTAACGAATTATTAATAAAAATTGCAACGCCTTTTCTGAGAAGACGAAGAGGTACAAAGTATAAAGCTCAAATCCTACCATAATTGCAATGTGCACGAGGCAAGCATTACACCCACGTACTAAAACTACGGTTTCCTAGATACTAGGACCTAGTAGGGCGGTGGCAGCCACATAACGGCTGCAGTGACGGCCGTCATGAAAAGATGGCACCGCGGTTTGACCTAACGGTGAAAAAAAATGCTCTCTAGGAAATCACACCAACTTATAAAAATAAACAGTTTAAATAACGTTTCAGTGACATCATTCGCTTTAAATTGCGGACACTACGTGTCACGTAGCGGCCACCGCTTTTCTAGGCAGCTAAAATATTGATTCTACGTTATCTTCATCTAGCGTACTTCTATACATCTATAGATGTTATAAATTAAAGTCGCTTTTCGTGTTTGTCCGCATTTTCTACGAAACTACGCAACAAATTATGATGAAGTTTTCACCATCGTTTAGAGAATTTATTCCTGAAGATTTATGTGTATAATACGTTCATATTAAAGCTACTTAGAACTAAGAAATCTCGATGTACGTTAAGTCATAAAACCGCGGGAGCGGGTTGCTAGTTCTAAATAAAAAAAGAGGGTAAACTTCAGAAATATCTGTGATTTCCCAACGTATATCGTAAAATGTGCACAAAAGACGAGACGAAAAGACGGATGAAGACGGTTGAAAGGAACAGTAAAACCACTTTTCAAAAACCTAAGAAAAATTACTATTTTGCTGTCAATACAATTTTGATATAAATTATAACTCGAAGGTTTCCGGCTACTATAGCGCGAGCGTAGAGCAGCGTAGCGATGACGTCATCGCTACGTCGTAGCAAGTCTACAGATTTATAATTATGAATAATTAAAAAGTTTATTTTAATATATTTTTTGTGGAAATAGGAAAGACAGGCCTTTGCCATGAGTGGGAAAACACAGGCATCAGCCTCTGTTTTCGCACCTCCCACTATAATATATAACTAGAAAGAAAGAAAATACGTTTATTTGCGGCAGAGGCTAAGAAAGGACAAATACACGAAAAATAACAAATTGGGGGAAAATATGCGTCACATTCACGCAAAACGGCCATCGCTCAGCATAATGTTGCGACCCTATGCGAGACAGAGCCCCAGCGCTGGTTTTCAGTGACGGCCGGTGTTGACGTCATGACGTCAATCGGTGCAGCATATTTATAATACATTAAACTGGATTTACATAACCAAAACTTATTAGATTTAGTTACGTAAGGAACATAAAATATTTATTTAACTGACACCCGTATTCACACACATCTTCATTAAGAAACTCTGCACAAGGCAGATTAAGTAAAGTTTTCGTATATTCGGAAAGTTTTCACATAAACACACTTATGCGGATATTATTTTACACAATAATAACACGAAACTTCTCTAAGACAAAACTTGAGATCATAACAACTAATTCGAAAAGAAAGTTCAACAGTTTTTGGCGAAGTTCTATAGAAATTCTACATTACCAAAGACTTATATTATGTGAATTCAAAACAGTACGCGATATTTATTTATTAAATTAATTTCACTTAAAAATATTTATTTAATTATTTAATTACATTATAATACAGAGGTGTTACTATTTTAAATAAAATATACAATCTAATTTACATCAGACATCGCCAAGCGGTTGGTCGACTCTTCACGTGACCAGAGGGCTGGCCAATTTCTAGGTCAAAGAATCAGCATTGCCATCCAACGTGGCACTGCTGCTAGCCCTTTGGGCACTTATCCCACTGACAGCGATGCGGAAGAATTTTTCGACGCTCTATGAGACCTTCCTTTATATATAATTTTTTCCCTTTGTCTATAACGTTAGAATTAGATTGCATTTTTTATATTATGTTGAAAATTTTATTTTTATATGCTACACAATCTTTTCTTTTCAGTTGAAATGCTTAAATGAAATGCAACAATCTTGGAGGTTTATAAGTAAAAAGTCAATCAATCTGCCTAACCTTTTCCCAACTATGTTTGGGTGGGCATACAGTCTAACCGGATGCAGCTGAACACGAGTATTTTTAAATGGAGCGACTGTCTATCTGTCCTCCACAACCCAGTAACTGGGTAATACGATAACCCTTGGTCAAACTGGTTGACAGACTCTCGGCCTCAGACGACACGTAACGAATGTTAAAGATTCACGAATGACAGCCGGGACCAACGGCTTAACGTGCTTTCCGAGGCACAGAGGAGTTTCTGTATGTTAAGATGGTCACCCATCCACGGAACAACCCCGGCAAGCGTAGCTTAACCTGATCGATCGACCCGTGCGGCTGTTATTACTTAGCCACGAGCTCCTCTTTCAGTTGAAATACTTAAACGAAATGCAACTTCATGGAATTCTTTAAGTAAAAAGTATACTTAAAAACTTTTAAAAGCTTAAAAATACTTAAAAAAAATTGTGTGGGTGTGTTTCACTCTCAAAAAGTAGTCATTTTCAGTTAAGCCTCCGAAAACTTTTGAAAGGTTAGGATTTAATAAAAAAAACCGCATTTTAAAAACAGGAACTCAAGTTTCTCCGAGAATCAGGGGGTCCTAAAACGGCCACATTAGCAATTCCTCTAAAAGCAATTCATGTCTTGAATTCCCAGCTGTCATTAGCAACCATTTTACAAATCTCCATAAAAAACTGTCAAACAGATAAATTATTTCGTAATGTACGCAGATCATAAATTAATTGTCACTTCGTGACATTTTGCGATAATTCATAATATTTTCCTATTATGATTCTGCCAAACTGGCCGTTTTAAGCCCACAGATGCAGGTAAATGCGAAATACGTTGAGTTCTGTTCAGGTTATATCTTATCTCTAGCTTCTGCTCGCGACTTGGTCTGCGTCAGAATTGGAACCAGAGATTTCATTTTATTTACCGGGATAAAAAGAATTATATGTGTGTTAATCCAGGTTATAAACTATCTGTGTACCTCATCTAAATCTGTTAAGCAGTTTTTGCATGATTGAGTGACAAACATCTAAACATACAATCTTTTATAGTTACTTCCTGTGTGGGTTGATAATGTATCAACATTACATGTCATGTTTGGCAGCTGTTCCATTCAATTTATCAGAAGCCCAGCGATGGTGGGCGTTTGAGCGTGTGGGCGTAGAGGCATCGGTTTGCCAAGGTATGTCGGTTCATCCTCAACTGAATCCCACACAAATAAAAATATATAAATTGAATATTAGTCAACTTCTGATAAGTATCTGTGTTTCAGACAGAAATAAACTAATGTAGAATCTATGTAGTGCGGTGGTGAGATGGGCGGATTACATGGTTGCCATCGGGAGTCTCGTGAAACATTCAAAATTGAATATTTAGATTAAATATTTAGACAATATTTAGGGGTTGAACATGGTCAGGGGTTAAGATTGTAGGGTTTGAACGTGAACTAAACCAATAAGACTAGCGCTCTAGCGCGGAGACTGGTTTAATCCTTAAAGGCCTACGATGTAAACATTACTGGCATTACTGGGCGTTATTGATAAGTAAAAATAAAGAAAACTGCAAGCAAGGCCCTATTTTTTCGCAGGCAGCGGCAGTACGGCGGATCATATCAGATTGGATATTTATGTATTCCGCTACCTAAGAATGCTTAACATTTGCTGAATGTATGCTATCATCTTAGGCTGCCATCAGACGGATTGCATTTCAACTGTTTCAACTGCACTCTAACTGCTAATTTGCATTTTGAGTGCAGTTACCAGTACATTACGAGTATTACAGTCGTACTAAACTGCATTCAAACTGCAAGGATGCAGTCCGTTTGATGGCAGCCTTACTCTTAATTTCCACAAACCACGTGCAATTCAATCCTTACCTGAATGCATACCGATCCTGAGAAGCAGTCTCTCCCCGGGCCGATGAGGCACTGTCTTGACGCGCACAGCGTTTAGCAGCGCAAGAGACATGCGCGCGATCTCAGCTGCGTGCCTGTTGCCATTGCGCATGGGTAGGCCGGACACCACCATGTATGCGTCGCCTATGGTTTCCACCTGTGACAAAATAACTTAGATAAATAATTGTAGTGATCGTAAGCATAACTTCTGAGTATAGGGTGTCGAGTTTGATCCCCTAGCCGGGCCCAGTATATAAATAATATTAATTCTTTACCTATTAAATGGGACTTAAACATAACTGGCGAAATGTGGATGTACCATAGGTTCACCTCTGCCTAATCCTTCGGTGAATACAGGCATGATGTTATGATATGTGTAAAAACTTTATTGCCAAAAATATTACAAGGGTGACCCCAAAAAATATGTTACATTCATCAAAGTCTTGGATTACTGGACCGTGGGTTTAATTTAAATATCGTAACATTACTCAATGATTGGTGGAAACTAATTGGATTTGAAAAAGATAAAAGCTACACAGTACCTACCTGCATTGATTTTATTATGTATTGCGCATTCAGTTCAATTAAAATGAATGAGAAACTATTGATGAAGTCAATTACTCTAGAACTTTCATATAAAATTGGTACAATTTCCTATTTTTTCCAGAATTATTTTATCAACTCTTGACGTATAAAGAGGGATGTTAAAAGTTCTGTGTATGTTTTGTATCTGTGTATCTGCGTATCTATCCGTGACGTCTTTATTGATAGAAACAAAAATGTTGTGTGTGTATGTATTGGACGGAACTGATTCTAAAATAAAGCCTTGTCCTGCCTTGTAAAATATAGGTCAAATAGGTATAGTCAGAAATTTTACACACGACACAGAACCCTTAAAAACAAACAAACTTTGTCATAGTTGCATATGTATTTGTTTTTTGAAATTACATCATAATTAATAATGATACAATACAATAAATAACGCATTCAGGGTATTGTTGCGATTGCCGCGCTTCTGTAGTGCCTCGGCAATGTTTGCAGACGTGCGTCTGCGAACATTGCGAGTGCGTGCGCCCTGACGGCTTTGATGCGCTGTGGTTGTAAGAAATCTGCCTAGCTACTCCGCAGGCTGCGTGGCAGTCCCAACACTATCCTGCAATCGATAGCCGCCCGGGCATATAGCCCGCTAATGTGGACGCTTGCGAATCGGACCCTTTCTGTTTTAGTAATTAAGTACTAACATAGGTTAAGCTATTTTGTTACTAGCACTATAATAGACCATTGTAGTCTGATTAAATAATAATCATTTCTTAGTGATATTAATATAAGAAGTATGTATATATGTTATATTATTTGTTTTATTTTGAAAAGAATTGACTTGTTTTTGATTTTATGTATTTTACATTATCTCTACTCTTACATACATTGTCTACATCTCTTTATCTACTTTCCTATTGCAAATAAGCTGGAAGAGATTTCTTTAGAAATAAGTATCACCTTTTTACGTAATTTTCTTCTTGTCTGTTTATATATGTGTGTACATAAATAGTTAACTAAATAAATAAACAGAAAAATTAAAAAATACTATTAAATAAATAGTCAATTCATTTCACAATCAAAGGAGCAGCTAGTATGCCGCTAGGTATAAATGCCAAAGGGTGTGGTCTAAAATGTCATCAGTTACAAAGGCCGACCGGCAGAATCTAATTAATATTCTATGATGGTCCAATACAGAATTAAATAGGTCACTAGTTAATAATGCATTGATTACTCTATCCCTTTAGGTGGTTAGTGCTAGAGTATTCTACTGACTGCCTCTTGATTATTTGTGAAAATGTGACAGAAATTTAGGGATTAATTTTGTGTTGAAAAAAAAATCTAAAGGGCATCTCGCTGGCAAACGTAATTGGTTGGCTTGCCGTTCGTCCCGATACGTCGGGACATGTTACCGTTATTAACAGTGTTGTCCCTACGTCCTGACAAGCTATATCATGTCCCGACAAATATACTTATTTGCAACCCGACCTAACACAAGAAACGCCGATTACGTGATTCGGAATTGCGTACGCTGTGGATGAGGGCAAGCGACGCGCGTTTCGGGTGGGCTGAATAATTTGAAGAGGAAGTTGCAAAGGTTACAGCCTTGCCATCGATTATATTTATTGTCACTTATTAGATAGTTTCAAATCATTTGACTGAATGAGTTTGACCAAAAAAGCCAACTCAGACACTAATATAGTGTAGTTACAAGATAATGAGCTTTAAAAGAGACTGTGACCTCCGAGTTGTTTCTTCTCATAAGTCAGATAGGAAACACCGACCTCATCTAGATTTATTATTTTTTGACGTATTAAAGTGTTTCTTAAAACCAATTTACAGAAAAAAATATCATTCTGTCATATAATTTAAGCAAAATACACCCTGTTAATTTCCATAAATAATTTCGATTTCTTTAATTCCCAAACAGAATTGTAGTATAAAACGATGCAGACACCATGTTTATTAATTTAATCTTGAAGATTTTCCTTAGCTTCATAGATAGGTATTATGTTCCGAACGCGGTACATCTAATACAGCAAACTGAGATGAACGATGGCCGCTCATATCGCGCGATACATCACTGTGTTCTATTTCTACGATAGAGGAAATAAAGTACGTGAAGGTGATAGAATGAACACAAAGATTATTTTGTAGTTTGTTATCTGTTCAGAACCACTGTTCAAATAACCATTTTATATAATCTAAAGTCAGGTTTTTTAATCTCGTATACTTATTTGACAGGTGCAAATGTCAAACTCCAAATTGAAAAAACATACAACAATCGCTTGAAATGTCAAATTACTCTACGAGATTAGAAAACAGACTTTAGTTACAGTAAGCTTATCTCAGATCAAATGAAAAAACAAGACATAGCACTGTCAACAGTGATGTGAGGATCGTTTCGTAAACATGTGTGCAGTTAGTGAGGTGTAGCTTGATTGAAAATGGTTGTAAATATGTGCGTGTGCGCGTGTATGCACAGAGCTGAGGTGTAGTTTTGACATGCTTCACTGTATTGTTCGCAGCGCTATGTCTTGGTTTTTTATTTGGTCTAAGAAGCATACATTATAAGTATCATAAAGATATATTTTGTAACAATGGACCAATAAATTATTCTTTATCTCATTTAGACTGTTTACCTAAACCAATTCACAACATAATCATAAGTATTTTTTTAATTGAGTTATAAGTAGGCCAGCTCTTGACCTCGACTTTCGTCATTTCGTTTCGACGGCATATATACATATGTTGCTCTTTTTAGGGTTCCGTATCCAAAGGTTAAAACGGGACCCTATTACTAAGGCTATGTCCGTCTGTCTGTCTATCCGTCCATCTGTCCGCGGCTTAGCTCGGAGAATGTTGGTACTAGAAAGCTGTGATTTGGTATGGGTATACATATAAATAAATCACGCCGAAAAATTGGTTAAAAAAAATTGTAAAAAATATTTTTTTTAGGGTACCTCCTCTTGTCGTAAAGTTTGGATGGTTTTTTTTTTTGGTCGATCCCCTGGTCTGGGTTATTGATGGAAAGGTTGTTTAAAAATAATGAGAGTTTGTGACAACCATTTTTGGATTCAGGGATCCGTTTGCGAAATATTAAGCATTAAAGTGCTAATTTTTGTTAAAGTCAAGTGTGTCCCCCCCTGCCAGTTAAATGGTTGGTTTTTGGTTATGTGAAAGAATTCACGCCAATAGTATATATAGCGAAGTTTAAAGGAAAACTATCACTGCTACGTAGGCTCCACAAGTTACCGAGTAATTAATGACCAACTTATATTTGCAAGTTTTTCAACTACAATGTTAAGTTTATTGGATAAATTCATCCCAACTACGGAACCCTTCATTATGCGTGGTTCGAAATACACTTGGCCGGTTTTTTTTTCTTTCTAGGCGTTGTTGTTCATATCGTCAATAGTGCAAGCGAACGGAGATAATAATACTTCTAAACTCGACAAACTAATGAACTTACCTTATAAACATCAAAGTTCTCAATGACCGAATCGAAGCTGGTATACAGATCATTGAGCAGGTCAACGACCTCCAGGGGCGTGGACTCAGCTGACAGCTGTGTGAAGCCGATAATGTCGCTGAAGTAGATCGTCACCTGGTCGTAAGTCTCCGCCATGACAGGCTGGCCCATTATCAACTGGGAAGCTACGGACCTGTGGAGGAAATTGTGATCATGTATATGTGGTTCAGGAGATAATAGTGGTAGATAGAGCAGTGCCCTGTTTATCAAAAGTTACAAGTCTACACGTTCACGTCGGTTTTTCGTTAAATTCATAGCTCATCTCCCTATTCATAATCAGCCTTAATGTTCCCACTGTTGGGACACGGGCATCAAGTCAGTCATCTTTCTCTTTTGACCACATTTAAAAAAAGAAAATCGAATTTAAAAATTGATTGCGGTAAACACGACAGTCTTGTAAACTTGTAAGACGGAATAGAGAGCCGCTGGATACTCTCAGAATTTGCTATGAATTTCTACAAGTTGTAACTTATAAAGAATTTGTTTGATAAACAAAATCACGAATAAAGCTGTAAAAATAATGACACTTGGCAAAACTTACAAGCCTCGTAGGCTTGTAAGTTTTGATAAATAGTGCACTGTACGTTGCGGGAAAGTCCGAAAGGGATACCTTGGCAACAGGCAACTGAAGGAACACGGGTGGGTTTTAGTCAGTAAAAGTCTGACATGCCCTTCCGCTCCACCCAGAGCGGGAGAAGTCAATTGATGATTTCCCAGCCTCAAAAAAAAAAAGGGCACTGTACGTCGATTCTGTAAAATTCAAACAACAACTCGCATCTCACATCGCTTTTCACTCTCACTTCGCATTAGGTTCAAAATGTGCTCGGGTTCGAGTGCGAAGTGAGCGTCGAAGTGACGGGGGAATTACCTTACTGAATGCCACTTATTACGTCATCTCATACTTTATCTGTCAAAATCTCACGGTCAATTTAGTTCAACTCGCTGACATGCTCGCAAGGGTAGCGCTGGTGTATCAATCGAGTTTTATAATGCCGATCAAGAAACTCACAGCAGATTCAGATTCACAACAACAAACACAACAGAACAAGTTTAGAATGAGGTCTTACAGAATCACACCCCTTTTTTTTTTTTTTTTTGTGGTTGGGAAATCATCCAATGACTTCTCCCGCTCTGGGCGGAGCGGAAGGGCGTGTCAGACTTTTACTGACTAAAACCCACCCGTGTTCCTTCATTTGCCTGTTGCCAAGGTCCCGGTATCCCTTTCGGACTTTCCCGCAACCCTGGCAGGCATCGGTCCTATTGCACCCAGTCATTTTTGCTGACATCTCTTTGAGGCGCGCGTGGAACACGACGCGCCATCGACCCGGGCCTGGTCCTTATCGGACGGCGAGCTGCCCGTTGCTCGCCGTCCGCAAGCCCGCGCCTATGGTGGCCGGAAATCCGCCTGGGATTCCCGACGCCCAGGGCGTCTCCAACGGCGGCGGTTAGGGGCGTGAGGGCGCAAACTTTGCCTTTCCCTCACGCGTTCCGCCTCCTCCTTCGCGAGCATTACTGCTTCGCAGAAGGAGGTGACGGCTTCCCATGCCCTCTCGCTCCGTACCATGGCCTGAACCAGGGCCGGACGCGAGAGGTCACTGCCGCCAATCGCCTCCGCGAGGACACGGCGGTGCTCCGCCCAAGCAGGGCACACCTCAACCGTATGCTCCACCGTGTCCTCCGGGCGATCCACACAGTGGTGACACCCGGGCGTTTCCTCCCGCCTAATCCTACACAGGTACCTCCCGAAGCTGCCATGTCCGGTGAGGACCTGTGTCAGGCGGAAGGTGAGGACGCCGTGGCGCCTCTCTATCCACTCCTCAAAGAGGGGACTTATCGCCGCTATTGTGGCGTCGTGCCCAGCACTGGGTTGCGACAATCGCACTCTCCATGCCGCCATGAGATCTTGCCGGAGCTCTGTCCGCTGTGCCGCGATTTCTCGCGGCAGCGGAGTTACACCCCAGCGCTTCACCTCCTCGCGCCACTCCCAGATGTGCGCGAGGACCTTCGCCTCCAGATCCCATGGCGGTAATCCGGCAAGGAGGCTCGCCGCCTCACGGGAGACCGTGCGGTATCCCCGGGCCAGCCGAATGGCCATGACCCTTTGGGACGCGTTCAACCGGCGTGCTGGCCGCAGCCTAAGGGAACGCGCCCACACCGGTGCCCCGTAAAGGGCCATGGACCGCACGACCCCCGCATAGAGCCTCCGGCAGGAGGCGTTTGGACCCCCTAGATTGGGCAGGAGCCGCCTCAAGGCGGCCCCAGCCCGGTCCAGCCTTGGAGCCAAACGTCGGAAATGCTCCACGAAGTTCCACCGGCTGTCGAGGACGAGTCCCAGGTACTTCATCGTCGACTCGACGCCGATGTGAACCCCTCCTACCGTAATTTGGGAACCCGACGGTGGCGCGTTCCGAGGGCCATGAAAACACATGACCTCGGACTTGTGCAAGGCCACCTCGAGTCCCAACTGCCGGATTCTATCGACGATTGTCGCAACCCAGCGTGTCGCTAGATCGGCCGCCGCCTGGTGCGACCTCCCCTGCGCCAGGACCAGCGTGTCGTCAGCGTAGCAAACTACGCTGACGTCACTAGGGAGGTCGGCGCGCAGCACCCAGTCGTATCCGATGTCCCACAGATGCGGCCCCAGGACCGATCCCTGTGGGACACCGCACGACATCTCTCGCCGGTTCCACATTCCCTGGTGACCGGGGTAGATGACGGCCCTGTCCGTCAAATAGGCCTCGACCACACGACAGAGGTAGGTCGGCATCCGGTGGTACCGGAGTGCCTCCCTTATGCAACTCCAGGGCAGGGTGTTGAAGGCGTTGGCGATGTCTAGTGACACCGCCAAGACGACCCCGCCCCGGGCCACAGCATCCCCCGTCGTGAGGGCCCGTACACACAATCACACCCCTGGTCTATCAAATACTGGTTGTAGAATGAATTGGTGAATCCCACTACAACGCAAACGCCTCTTATCTAAAGGGCGAGGATTGATATTCACGTCTGTTCATTACTTATCCGGAAGTTAGTGTTAATTACCATCATCAATACAAACCATATTATTATGCTGGCTGGGCCTATTTTGCGCAGCCGTGAGGCATACAATACTGTGCTAATTCTTACAACGGCATACACTTTTTGGTTGTTTAATGCACGTTATACTCTGTATACTTGGCGAATGAGAGCTAAACCGAAAAAAGTGTAACAATTTGACCGTCACGATACTTTTACTATAGTATGTGTGTCTGTGTCTGTTTCCAAGCATATGATTGTTATTCAATATACAACATAAATTTTTGTTTACTCTGAACCCGAAAAGGGGTCAATGAAATCAACATTTTGAAAAAAAAAAATTACTGGACCAACCTCGATAAATAATCATTGTTCCATAAATTTTGTCGATTTAAGTGAACACAAATGTATGGTACAGCTGATTTTTTTTTCGCGATTTCAATGTTCGTCCCATAGAAAAAGTTGTTCAAAATGATGAGTACAATGACCCTTTTTCGGGTTTAGGGTAAACAAAAACTAATGTTGTATAATTTACAACGAAAGGAATTTCGTTCCAACCTGGTGTCCCACGACACCTGTCGTTTTTATTTTTATTTGCAGAATATGTTTTGTGCCTTTAAGCCTTTTTTTTTTTTTTTTTGAGGGTGGGAAATCATCCAATGACTTCTCCCGCTCTGGGCGGAGCGGAAGGGCGTGTCAGACTTTTACTGACTAAAACCCACCCGTGTTCCTTCATTTGCCTGTTGCCAAGGTCCCGGTATCCCTTTCGGACTTTCCCGCAACGTGCCTTTAAGCCTGTGTTAAATAAATGTATTTTCTCTCTTTCCGTACTGCACATAATCGTATTTATTTATGCATGACACAAGGCTATGAAAAACACATAACAAACCTTCCAGATTTGAAAACTTCGTGCTTGGGAAACGGGACTTGGGACCCTTACCCCACGTCCTATTTAGAAGCGACCGTCGCGCGAATGTACACGATCGTCCGAACTTTTTGTTCAGTGAACCTGAAAGTGTGGTCGCGCTGACAGACGGCGCTTGCCGGTTTTCCGAACAAAAAGTGACTTAAGCATGTATATTAAACAGGACGCGGCCTTAGACGTTTGTGTCATTGCAAGATCTTAGCTTAGTAACTTTGATGTAATGTAATGACTTTATCAAAGGCTCTCTACATTTACCTAAGTCACTAATTATGTGAGTATGAGATGCTCTTCGGTGGATGTTGGATATAACCACCAATGAGTATCTCGTAATCTATAACCCATTAATCTCACAATAATCATCATCTGCCTAACCTTTTCCCAATCAAGTTGGGGTCGGCTTCCAGTCCAACCGGATGCAGCTGAATACCAGTATTTTACATGGAGTGACTGCCCATCTGACCTCCACAACCCAGTAACTGGTTAATACGATACCCCTTGGCATTAATCCCACAATGCTAACTATAATTCACTTCGTTGTAGAATTAATACCGGTTGGGTCAATATAATTATTCCCAGTCAAGCGATTGACCTGGATGGATGTGTTATTAAGGTAGGCTTTAGTAAGCTGTGTTTAATCCCTTTGTGAATTAGGTTTACCTGTCTAAGCCGAGTAGTATTGAGCCACAATATGAATATAGACAGTATGGAAATTAGGCCTATTTGTTGAACGTACAGTGCATTCTTAAATATAGTGCGGCGACCACTCGTTTTGACGCGGCACCCATAACTGACAGCACTGCGACAATCGCTTGGGGTCTCGTCAATGAGCGCGTCTGTGTGAGTGTGTCGTTTCAAACGTTTACTATTACGTAGTTTCTGTACTGCCCATATTTATAGTGTGGTTGAGCTAAAACTCTCTTAAATTGTACTGAGGTACCTATCCATACGTAATAAAACGTTTATCTATACATCTGTAACACAATACAAAGGTAATATACAGGGTGGTACAAATAGTGACGTCATAAAAAAATAGATTCCTCATGACTAGGGGAATCCGAAAATTCCCCATGTATGGCGATTCTTGATAGTTTTAGAGTTATAATTTTTATTTTTTATTTATTCAAACTCAAAACCAAAATATTTTATTTCACATAAGCCTATATGGGCACTTATGAAACGTCAGAAGCTAGGTAGTATTGAAAATTACATTAGAACCGCCTAAAAAAAACTAGGATTCCCCTAGGTTTATGCCAATTTAAGTACTAAACAATAACTCGTAAATGTTTTATGGCTTTAAATGTTACGAAAAACTTACGGAGAAAAAGAATGTCGACTCCTTTACGTCCGCTAAGCAATATTATTAGCCAATGAACATAATCATTAACAGTTGTTCTAAATTCTCGACCCACACCACCGTGATGCTTTCCCTAGTAGTCTTTAACGAGCATTTGACCACTGAAAATCAGCGCTGTCAAATGCTTCATGATGAATGAAGCTCTTGTCATAATCATGACATGCCAGCAGCTGCCGACTATTTCTGTTTTACTAAAATAATCTTTATTTTCAGACCAGAGATCCATAGCATGCAATTACAATTGTTTTGTGCTCGTGATTATATTTAGACCTATTGTGTTTTATTGCACTGTTACTCAAGATAACTTTTTCTATGCACGTGTTTCTGTGACAAATAAATAGATTTTTCTTTCTTTATTTTCTTTTTGAACGATGATCTGGAACTTACCCTTCAATATCACACAATATATACAACTTACTTCGGCAGGAGCTGGTACAAAAGTTCCTCGCACTTCCTCTTCTCCTCCAGGTAGTCCGAGGTCCTCTCCTCCACTAGCGCTTCCAGGTTGTTGGCATACTGTTCCACTTGAGTCAGCAACATGTCCAGACGGGTTGAGGTTTCACAGTCCCTTATACAAAAACAAAATTATGTCAGTCATCGGAATTCCACATGACAACATCTTCCTTGCGGTAAACTCCGCCCATTGTGAAATGATTTGGATATGTAGATACGATGGCTTTGCGAGAAGGTTGATCACTTTTGGATTTTGTCACATTAAAAACTTGTACTTGCTAATTTTATTAATACGTCACATTTTTGACGTTGCCATTTGCCTCCTACAATTGTTATTTTCGAGCGTACGTGTCAACCAAATTAAGGAAAACAAATGATGGTATTATGTTTAAAAACAGCTGCATAACTATGTTACTTTTATTAATGAATGTTTTGACGACTCCAGGTATTCCTGGAGTCTTCAAAATATTCATCCCTCAAACATTCAGGCCTCCCTAGAATTTTATCTACTTTTTTTTTTATTGCATCTATATGTACCTATTCCTAGGTATTTCAATCTTTTCCTGTTTTTCTTAGAATAGTTCTTAAATAAAGTAGTTTATCGTAATGTTTTCTATATTTATGCTGTCGTAAAGTTCGCTTTACGTGTGACGTAGACACGTAGTTCTATAAGGAAACGATAGGATTTGCTTATAGTACAACGCTACAATGTGCGCGTAAAAATATTGTACAACTGCTGGCGTAACAGATGGCTTATAGTTTAGTAAACTCAAACCAAATAAAAAACCAAGACAGAGCGCTGTCAACAGTGACGTGAGGCTGGTTTCGTAAACATGAGTGCACTTAGTTTGGTGTAGTTTGATTGTAGTGTCATTGTAAATAGTTGTAAATGTGTGTGTGTGCGAGCGTGTATGCACAGAGCAGAGGTGTAGTTTTAGCATGCTTCACTGTATTGTTCGCAGCGCTCTGTCTTGGTTTTTTATTCGGTCTGAGACTTTACCGTATTATGTTGCAAGCTTACTCGCGTATTTTACACGTATATAAAATACACGTGTCCAGTAATCTAGTTACATCGAGATTACTGGACACGAGTATTTTATATACGTTGGTTGGTATTATTTATTAATTCCAGTTACAAGACTCATTAGTGTTAGTAAACAATTTAATTTTAGTGTTAGAAAAAACAAAATATATTGATAATAAAAAAAAGATGACCACGAACTGTGTTTTTTACCGATGCATTTCTATTAGATATCGGTTACCCAGGTACCCTACGTGAGATTGTCAGTAACACCAAGGCGTTGCTGGCCTTTTTGGAGGAGCTGGGGTGGATCGAATAAGCGATTTCCCACCCGTACGCAAAATACGCGTTTTGACGTGGAGTTGTGGATACTAGCCCGGATTACCTATTACCTATTAGATATCGGTTAATTCCCATCACATCTATGAAAAACCTCCTCTTAGTGGATCCCAAATTGCAGGAAACGACTACGCGTCAGGCCCAGAAAGAGATGACGGAGTGACTTGGACAGGATTGGCCCGTAATCGCAGTCAGTAGACCTAGAAACGTGGAAGTGGGAAGGACGGCCTTTGCCCTGCAGTGGGACAAAACAGGCTTATAACGTAATTAGCCTTACTTGTTGATCCTTTGTATATTTTCCTTGAGTGCTGAGAAATCGGGTCGGTCGTCGTCCGGGAGGGTCCAGGGTGGTTCTCCGGTGAGTGACTGTCGAGGTGACGCTGACAGTGGGGATGTGCCTCGGTTACGCATGTCTGCACTACCTGGTGGATGAAATACAGAAAATTAGACGTGATTTGAAGTTTATCTTTATGTAAAGTGTTATTGGGTTTTTCCATCTGGAATGTCTCAGTAGCAGCCCGGAGTCTGGATTTGAAGCCAGTTGATGGCAATATACAGGCGCGCTATTACTATGGGACTGAAAGATAAATGTCGAAATGTGAGTGTACTATAGGAATGTACACCTCTGCCTAACCCTTCGGGGAAAACAGGCGTGATGTTATGTTATGCTATAAATCTCATTTCCAATAATCGATGTGGATTTTTTTTGGGTGCTGGCGTTCTTTTGCTTGACGGTTGAGCTCAAAAGACTAGGTATTTGTAATAATTATTATTTATGTATTTGGTACTAAAAATATGTTTTACTTGAACATTTATTTCATTACATTCGTAGTACAGTATTCGAAAATGTAATCAACAAAAAATACCCAGAGGCTATTTTTCATATATACTAGCCCGAAAATCAAAATATGCTACGCAATTCGATTTGGCAATAACCAGCACATCCTTTTATTTTTATTTGACAGTGCAATCCCTACCAGCCTGTGTCGTATTCATAGTAAATCTGAACCATTCGAACGGTAAGCCTGAAAGTCCCTATAGAGTATTTTACGGAAGAATTTATGGGAAAAATATGCTTCACGATCGAAGATATATGGAAAAATATCGAAAATATATATTTGTATGATCCTGTAACAAGGGTAGGTGCTACGTAAGAATAAAACATGTTGATTATAATTTTATACAGAATCAAGCCACAGTGGCTGATAGAATTCCCCATCAGCAAAAATGATGAACTTCCATAGGATTTAGGGGGTTTTTATCATCCCCTTGTTAACCCCTCTCATCATCATCTGCCTAGCGTTTTCCCAACTACGATGGGGTTGGCTTCCAGTCTAACCGGATGCAGCTGAATACCAGTATTTTACATGAAGCGACTGCCTATCTGACCTCCACCTCCAGTAACTGGGTAATACGATACCCCTTGGTAAGACTGGTTGTCAGACTTTCGGGCTTCTGACGATCCGTAACGACTGTCAAAGATCCACAAATGACAGCCGGGACCAACGGCTTAACGTGCTTTCCCAGGCACGGAGGAGTCTCGGTATGTAAAGATGGTCACCCATCCACGGACCAACCCTGGCAAGCGTAGCTTTACCTGAGGGATCGACCCGTGCGGCTGTTATTACGTAGTCACGAGCTCCTCCATGTTAACCCCTCTATGGGTTGAATTTTCAAGAAATACTTCCTTAGTGCTCACTTTCGTTATGCAGCATCTAACAAAAACCCTGTCCAATCCGAAAGGGGCACATAAGTACTGCAATAACAATACAAGAAAAAAAAAATGCAATTTGAAATTCACATTTTAGTACGAAAATTACCCCAATTTCATTATAAATTTGCAAAGTTACTACAGAGGTCATATGTTATGACTTGTAGACACCCGCTAGAGGACGGCCGCCCGCGCCCCATGTAATAAACCAGTAAAATTCTCGATTTAAAACAAAATTCGGCGATTGATGAATAACCTACTATAATGCAATGTTCCATTCACTTACGTTTGAACTTGTCCTCGAGTACAGCTGCGCAGTAGTCACAGGCTAGCGTGCAGTGTGGGCGGCGCATCTCCAGCAGTGGGCTGACTGCCCGCCGCGGACTGGGGGAGTCCGCCCCCCCTGGCGGAACCAGGGACATTGCTCTGTTGATAAAGAAAATATATCATTATTAAATAGGTATAGTTCAGAGTCCTAACAAAGCGAGCAAATGTGCGACTCAATTATTTGAATCATTTCAAATGATTTTGCATACTATTGTATAGAATCAATATTTTCTAACTGAACAGACAGCTGTGCTGCTGGGGAGTTTGTTGCGCCACTTCTTCTTCCCAGCTAAAGCACTAGGAAGTGGTGAAGGGTGGGCGTATTGGTGATCTCAAGTACCTAACTATAATTTTGAAGGAACCTCCACCTATTTAAAGGGTATACAACTGGGAAGTTTGAGATGCATAATCCATACAAATTATTATAATTCGAAAGTAACTGTCTGTCTGTACGTTACCTTTTCACGCCTAAACCACTGAACGGATTTCAACAAAATTTGGATGGAGGAAGAGGAGGAGATAGATGGCACCCTGGGGAAGGACATGGGCTACTTCTTATCGACATACCAAGCGAGCGAAGCCGCGGGCGGAAACTAGTACATACATACGTCCTGACTAATATTTTAAATGCGAAAGGGAGTGTGTTTGATTATTTGTTACGCTTTCACGCTAAAACGGCTGAACGGATTTGGATGAAATTTGGCACATGGGTAGACCATGACTTGGGTTAGGATATAGGCTAATTTCTGACACACACACGCGGGCGAAACCGCATGCTAGTACGCAATACAGAAATGCGGTTTGGCAATAAACAAAGAGAACATACATTCAGAGCAGAGGCCCTAGTGCGAGTTTCTTTTAACCATCTCAACTTTACGCATCGAACGCGTTCGGCACTCCGATTGGCCCTTCACCAGTGAAGGCTAGTGGACGGCCAATCGGAGCGCCGAACGCGGTCGATGCGTAAAGGCGAGATAGTTAAGTGCGCACCCTACCTCAAATTGCTTAGCATGATCCTCTGTTATGCCGAAAATACTGCAGCATTAATTTTGAAATAAATATATGTTAAAGTTGAGGATTGATGCTAGGTCCTATGTGGCCTTGGCGAAAACAAGATTACATAAAATTCTCGATAGAAAAAAAATCCTAAGTTACGTCTAAAAAGAACTATAAACCGCTGGTATTAAAAAAATACTTCAAATAAGATCATGAAACTTTGCATAATAACTGAACTACATATCTATAAAGCAGGTCTTATGTTTTTTATTTTTTTTTAATTACCATTATTTTCACCGTAAAAAGCAATTACCTACACTTTTCGAGGCTTGAGATCCGCTAGCGCCTACTCCGTCTCACGCTCAATCAGGTCGCGAGGTACAGCCTTAAAAGAAACTCACATTAGGGCCTCAGGTTATACTTTACGTAACGAATTCAACTCCATGACGTAATTATTTTCTACCAAAAGGCACTTTTACAATATCCCTCAGAAAGAAGCCTCAGTTTCTCAATTTTGGTTTTCCCAGGTAAATTAATGTTCACATATTTCTTACACGATATCGTGGCGAGAATTCCACTTAACTTACGACTTAATAACCGTAATTAATTTTGCTTATAGCTACAAGTAATAAATTGGCGGTCCCTATTATATTTAACGAAAGGCGACCCATAAATACGAGGGAACTGGAGACTGCAATCACTCCCCAGGGAATAATATGAGGGTTTTTTTAGAGTACTTACCACCGAAGGTAGAATTTACCTTATTTTTCTTTTTATTTGCGGATAATTGCCTCTCATCTTGTAGATTGGGGAATTAGAGGGGATTTGAAGACCTTTGCCTTGTTGGAGCACACAGGTTAATAAAAATATGAATTTTGACAGTTCTGTTACCATTTTGGCAAGAGGATTTTTTGTTGCGAGCTTCGAGAATTCGAATCCCGACGGAACAAACGTTATTACTGTTACTCCGAGTTTGAATGTTCATACCAGGATAAAAATTTGAATACAGAATAAAAACGTGAATAAGAATGAGACAACGCCAATAGGACGCAAGGCAAGGCCGCATTACCAAAAACAACTGACAATCACAAAAGGAACTTCTTTTTACCGCAAAAGCAATCACATAAAGGAAGCTATTATACCATAAATGCATTATTATATTTACACTTCCCTTATGCGGCATGGCGGCCTATCAGTGACGTCACGGCACAAAGGCGGTAACCGGAGCCGTGCTAAGTAGGCCATGTTTGTGGAGTGACACTTCGCTGGAGAGCCACCTCTATGAGTCTGTGCACAGCTTAAATCTACAGTCTATGAGTTGAGTGAGACCCGCTTTGGTAGAACGGGTTTGGAAAAATCGCGAGTAGCCTGAAAATCCATTAAAGCTGATTCAATGAGCCTTAAAAAGGTAATCATTTTCATAGACTGAGTTGCTTCCCTGTATGTCAGATTTTTTCTTATTCTTACTCTTGCAATGGTTTCTGGATGTGATGAGGCGAAAAGTAAAGTCTATACCCTCATATAATTTAAAATCCTAATCTTATAATGTTCTCCGCCTGTGTTGTTCCCACTGCTGGGATACAGGCCTCCTCTATGTGAGAGGGAGGGGGCCGTAATCTACCACGCGGGCCCAGTGCGGGTTGGTAGATGTCACATGTCTTTGAATTTTAGGATCTAGGACATCCCGGTTTCCTCACGATGTTTTCCTTCACCGTTTTGAGAGCAGTGGTGAGCGTAAGTTGCAGCCGTTACCACTGGGCCACCACCTGCTCTATAACACCGATGTTTCAGTAATATTGATAATATTTTAAAAAAAATCTGACCAAGTGCGTGTCGAACCACGCACAATGAAGGGTTCCGTAGTTGGGATGAATTTATCAAACAAACTTAACATTGTAGTTGAAAAATTTGAGAACATGTTTTTGCAACTGCAAATGTAAGTTGATCGATTATTACTCGGTAACTTGTGGAGCCTACTTAGCTGTGATAGTTTTCTTTTTAATTTCGTTATATATACTACTGACGAGAATTTTTCACATATCCAAAACCAACCATTTAGCTGGCAGGGGGGACACACTTGACTCTAACAAAAATTAGCACTTTAAAGCTTAATATTTCGCAAACGGATCCCTAAATCCAAAATCGGTTTTCACAAACTCTCAATATTTTTAAATTACCCCACACCATGGGATAGGCGAGAAAAAAATAAAAAGTTCCCACTTTTCAGTGTAGGGAAGGTATCCTAAAAATATTTTTTTCATAATTTTTTTTCCACTTTGTCGGTGTAATTTATATGTATACCCATACCAAATTACAGCTTTCTAGTACTAACATTCTCTGAGATAAGCCGCGGACAGACGGACAGACAGACGAACATGGCGAAACTATAAGGGTTCCTTGTTGACAACGGAACCCTAAAAAGCGAAATATTTGACAGCTATCTGCAACATCCTCAACTTTTAGAAGGCACCTTCATAAACGGCTTTTACTGTCAATGGTTCCTCTTCATAAACCAGATTTTCCAGCCACAAATTAAATACGAGTATTCATTCAAACTGGACTTTAATATTTTTTTACCTATTTGCCAATAATAATTCAGATTTATAACGATGCCTGGAGGCAGTCGGTTTCAACGGCTATGCAATATTCTATACGGCTATATAATATATGTTAATTAGATGGATTCGTTTTCTTCTCTACCTGCCGTTATTTCTCCTGACTAAGTTTATTTTGTTTATAATTTATGTATGTATTAATTAGTATTCATTATTTCTCAAGTTATATGTATTGTCTTTTGTTGCACCTACCATGACTGTCTCTGCATCACCCTAAGGTTGACTGGTAGAAAATGCCTCAGGCTAAAGTCCGCCTTTGCACAGTAGATTTTTTTTTACTTGTGCATATTGTTTTAATAAATAAATAAATAAATATTCATCTCTATAATGCTTACAGTAGGTACACCTGTGTGCATAGTGCCTCTATAATTTCTTTTGCATTTTTGAGCACGAGATCGCTCGCGGTATGGAAAATCGCTCGGAAACTTTAATATATGGGAATTCGAGAAAGCATTTTAAAATGGAATCGAGGGATAAATTCTATGATTGAATATTACGAATTCAAATATTTCCCGGAGAAAAATCAATCAGTTTTCGTGATGCATTTCGTTTTCTAGCATGAATTTAACTTAGGTCTGATTCTCATAAAGATGTATGTACTTAGAGATTTAAATATATATCAGTTTTAGGTATAAATAGTTACTTAATCATCAACGCTAAGTTTTTTCGTCCTGAGGCTTCTTCCAAATTATGATAACCTTAAATAATTTAATACATTAATTGTAGTCAGGCTGGAACTAAGGCACAGTATAAATAAGTAACAGTATTACGTCTGCATATAAAACGGCCGAAACGGCGCGCTTCGACATCGCAGTGTATATCAGTACGCAACAGACTCGAGTGCGTGGCAGTTACGCACGGATGCGGAAGGTTTATTTATCTACCGAGTAGCCATACCTAGATAATTATTTCAGGGTCACTGCCGAGATATAAAACTGCTACTTACTTTATTAAATATTATGACAAAGGTAGGTATTTGTGCGCGGGGTATCTCATTGATGCAGGCTTATTATATTATACTTATACCTAGTATCTTAGTATACTATATTTATTTTTATACTAAGTCAAGCTTCGCTTCATTGATTTTTATCGCGGCGACATTTTTTCGCGAACGGGATTTTCAACGCACTGTTTAGCGCCAAGAGTTGAAATCCAACTATGTCTTTTTTGACGAGCTGGGAAACGCTCTGTTGGATTCTCAATGCTCAGCTCAATAACGAGATTTGAAAATCCAGTGTGTGAAAAAATATTGTCCGTGCGTACATGGGCTAAAGTGGTCTAACATTAGAATGTGAGTAGGTAGGTATTACCCAGTAATTGTATTCGGCAGGTAGCTCCCAGAAAGGTATTAATAATCAGCCGTGGTCATAAAACCATGAAGGCAAACATCGAGACGTAACCGGCATGTGCTAGAAGCACAAATTCCAAGACTACTAATGTGACATCTACCAACTCGCACTGGGCCCACTCCCTCCCGCAGAAAGGAGACCTGTATCCCAACAGTGCGAACGTTATAGGCGGATTATGGTACCTCAAAAAACACTGTTGCATCTCCATACCTGAGTTTTATTCCTCAAGAAAACATTCACAAATGTTTAAAATGAATTTACGTTTGAAAAATAAATAGCGAACAAACAAACCCTATTTGTAGAATCAAATTGAAATCTGCAGATGTCTTGAAGTGAGGAGGAATAGTATACGTTTGTCTTTCGTTCCTGTCTCAACAAACGAACTGCAAGAGAAACTGAAACGAACATAAATATGTATAATAAAACAGTAGGTACATGTTTGGCATTGTTTTGCAAATGTAAGTTTGTACACACAATATTGAGAGATTCACCATGTTATTTTAAGACCATAGCTTTTTATAGGTTTTCCTGTAATCTTTAAGTAGTTTCGGAGAAGGGGGGGTGGTCTCTTTTCATATATTTTCTTAAATAGCTTTAGAAATATTTATTTAAACTATATATTTGGGACCCTCAAACTAGGCTCTCTCATTTGATATGTCACACAGCAGTTTTTGTTTTAGTTTCTTTATTTTCCTCCCAAAAATACATTTCCATTGGTACTTCAACTTAATCGGTCCATTACATTAGGAGAAAATTGTCGACGGACAGACAGACACACAAGTGATCCTGTTCCGTTATTTCACTCGGACGTACGGAACCCTAAAAAGTAAACAAACAAAGGGTAACCTAACTATAACAGTAACAGTTTGGTGCAGAAATATCCCTTTTGTTTCACAAGTCTTTGTGAGGTATCGATAGCGAAGCCTCGCTGAAAAGTTTCTAGCTGAAAAATGGACGAGTCCATTCTTTCTGAATGAAATCCAATTGAACTTCCATTCGATCTTTGATATAATGGCAGAAAACTGATTCGTTACAACTGTTTTTTGTTTTGGAAAGTTTAAAAATGCCGCCCGGTGAAAACCTATTTTTTTAGGCAGTTGTCCCACCGCCGCCGCCGCGCCGGGGAGAAAGAGACTAATTATCGGCTATTTTCTCCCTCAAAATAGATATTCATTCCGTGTAAACAAAAGAGATGCATATATAGTTGATCGCTGACTTTTCACACCGCCAGCGTGTACTCCACTAGTTTGTGTTTGCAATTTTTTTATAAGGATTTATTTCTCCGGCATTTCTTCTTTTATGAAATGGATTTCTAGATGTTGGACAAACCTGTACTTGTAGAATTGTGGGTGCACATGTAACCCCTAGTCATGAACTCATGATATTCACATTCAGTAGCTTATATTACCTACTAATTTATAGGTAGATAATACGGTGTCTTTAATAAATAACATAACAGCAGCAACATTTTCTAACCAAAGGACAGTTTATAAGAGAAATTCATAATTCGCTTCTACAAAACGCTGTTCAAGAAAAACAATATCATGATGTATAACAGCGAAGCTATAGCTAAAAAAAAAAAAACTTTTAAAAATACAGTAAAGTTATACTTAGACGGTGATGTAACCAAGTTACTTCGGTGTCTACGTCCAAACGTCGCTAGCGTCGAGCCGAAACGGTATAATTTTAATATTTTCGCTACAGCGGAGCTTTTGACAACGAAACCTTTTATAAGGGCTGTTCAAATTGTTTTGGACTTTAAAAGAGACTGTGTTCTTTGAGTTTGTGTCGGTGTTTCATCTCAGAGTACTCGGATAGATACCACCAAAATCATCTAATTTTAAAACATTATTTATTTTTAATGTGTTTTTTTTTAACCAAATTAATTTATTTCAGGTAAGTAATATCACAAATATAAATTGATAGAAGTCATATAAAAATATCAAATAAAGGCGGCAATAACTGGCGGGATATCGCGGGCTCGACACGCAGCGCCATTATTGTCATGCCCGCGATATCGCGCCTGTTTGTGGCCTTCGGGCCTATCGGGCCTTTAATGACTATTCGGGCTGGTTTGAAGACCTCCAATATTAGTTAGTTTTATACATCGCCGCGAGGAAATTTCGTCCAGCATCCCTGCGTGGGTTCCGCCTCAGTTTCAGAATATACACGGAAAAAATAATTGAACCAGACGCATAAAGTACTTCACTGTTGAAGTATAAAAATATAATTATGACTACTGCATGTATAAATAATTAAAAACAAATTGCATTTTTATGATGAGTAATTACGGAACAGCGCGTTCGAAATATAATGCTCGACGGTTTCATTATTTTGTTAATTTTCTTAAACGTAATCAACTTCTATATTTTTTTACCGACTTCTTTTATTTATTTATAACTTCATCAACTGAGTGTAAATCATAATTGCGAAGTTTATTACCGCGTTATACGTTACTGCGAGAGTCAACGAACAAGACACAACGAACGTTGCGATAGGAATATCGCGACGTTCGTTGTTGCGAAAGCGACTGCCTTACTGACCTCCACAACCCAATTACTGGGTAACACGAAACCCCTTTGTAAGACTGGTTGTCAGACTTTCGGGCTTCTGACGACCTGATTTTTATTTATAACTTGCCTTTTATCATTATCTTGTCCTCTTCTTCAGTACTTCACTATTAGTCGTCATCTCAGTAGCCACCCGTCTCTAACCATATCATCTTTCACACAGTCCATCCATCATTTCTTTGGTCTTCCTCTACTCATATAGCCACATTCATACACCATACTCAAAACTATCCTCGCGACATTTTCCTCAAGTTTTCCAACCTTGCATCCCCCTGAATAATCTCTTTAACTATAACAGTTAAAGGTGATTTTCGTGTTTGTCTGTCTCCCGCGTAGTTCTTTTAAACCACGCCACAGTTTTTATGAGGTTTCACCATCGTTTAGAGAATATATTTCGGAAGGTTTATGTGTATAAATACGTTAATATTAAAGTTAAATATGACTAAGAAATCTCGATGTTTTGTCAAGTCGTAAAAACCGTGCGAAGCAGGAGTGAGTGATAAAATAAGTAGCAATTATTTCATTAAAAAAACCTACTAGTGAAAATTCAAATCTTTTCTTGCACCCTTTTATTGGAAAACTGTGTTCGCTACACAATTGAGTACCCTATTCACGTTAAAACCTTGGAACTGCTGGAAGATAATATTTTAAAGCGTAATAAGGTTTCTTCCAAGTGCATACAAATGGAATTGATATTAGAATCTGAGTAGAGCGTGGGCAGAAATCTGTGTAAGGTTAAAAGCTGCAAGATTTCTTATATACAGTCTTTTGCAATGGTACTAGTACAGCAGAAATATCATAGCATAGCATATTCAGCCTATAATGTTCCCACTGCTGGGACACAGGCATCCTCTCTGTGAGAGGGAGTGAAAAGGCTTACGCAGTATGGTTATGGCCTTTTCAGATAATAATAATAATTCTGTACTTTCTGTCCTAATTTGTCCCGATAACGATTAAAATATAAGAACTTTCGATTCCTAACTCGAACTGCTAAACCGAGAATAAGTTAACGAATAATCTAGATACTAAAAATCTGCCTAGCCTTTTCTCCAGCATCTAACTGTCAAAGATCAAAGAATGACAGCCGGGACCAACGGCTTAACGTACTTTCCGAGGCACGGAGGAGTCTCGGAAAGTACGTTAAAAATTAACATTTTCAATTCCCAAATTCCATTCAACTGTACCCCGACCAGTTCCCTCAAATTAATAAACAAGTTTAAACATTGCTCGTTTTTCGTCGTGCTACCGCAAGCAATCTGTGGTTTAATTAAACCGTTCCGGTCCGCAACCGGAGCGCCCCGTGCCGTATTCCGTGTCATATAAGTCTGGATAATATTTTGCATAGATTATATTCCCGCAGAGACTACAATACTTATTACGGTTGACATATTATTATCTTGATGATGCTAACTTTGAAAACTTGGTCACTCTGAAATTAGCAAAGTGCAGGGTGCGTGTGAGTAAGCTGCTTGTCTAACGAAACGGAACTCAGTGAAAAGATATCGACTTACAAGATCATAAAATGGTCATCTGATTTGATTATTTTCGTCATCTTCAGTCCTCGGGTTTGGTCGTCAAGGCGTATCGTGGATACTGTGCAAACTTTATACAAGCATCGGCAAAGTATTCAGGCTAAACTGACAAATATCATGCAAATTCATGGCTAACATGAACCTCTCAAAGAAGCAAATTTCACCAATGAAACTGATCACGATATGCACATCTAAGACGCTGTCAATGTCATCATTATTGACACTGTCAGCATTTGGGGCCGGTTTAGATGTGCACATCATGTTTAGTTTCAATGGTGAAATTCCCACGAAGTGCTCATAAAAACAAGCGGCACGCGTCAATGGTGGAGGCGACTTCATCCGCCGACGTGCGTCGACAACGTGTTACTCGTGTATTTGAGTACGGTGCTCACTATAAACAAGAGTGGCTCTTCGACGGCTGCCGTCGATGCTTGTCGGCGGCTGAAGTTGCCTTTGCTGGTGACGTGCGCGTCTCGTCCATATGAGCACTTATACCGAAATTCCACGATCCGAGATTTTGCGGACGGACACCGACGAGCCCGGACGACGAACCGTGGGAAGGTTTACGTGCGGGGTATCGCAAACATTGGAAGCGCCTCGGTGCTCGGTGCGTGGCGGTCTGTGATCGTCTGCCGTGCGTGTCCATCTGCAATATTTCTGATCGTGGGATTCCACCATAAGACAGCTACAACGAACGGTCGAAATTGCAACATCTCTAGTCGCTTTCCGACATTCCATGTGTGGAGGTGATCTAATCCCTCAAGCACTAAATGTAGATATATTTGCAACACCCTAAACTCAATGTGACATATGCATACAAACTGCATTTCAAACATAAAATCACGCCTTGTTTCCCCGAAAGGTTGGGCAGAGGTGTACCTATAATAGATACGCCCACATTTCGCCAGTTTTGTTGTAAGTCCCATGTACTAGGGGGGCAAGCCATCAACCGGGCACAAATCCAGACTCCGGGCTGCCACCGAGAAATTCCATATAGAAAAACCCAATAACACTTTGCCCAACAAATGAATGGGAATCGAACACAGGACCTCGTGCTCAGCTGTAGCGCTTGCAACCACTAGACCGACGAGGCAGTCACTGCGAGGAACTGCATTTCGTTTGTCTTATCTAACATTTATTCGTGTTGAGACAAAACCTACTTGTGTTTGTTCAAACCCATTCTACGAATGCAATTTGCAGTTTGTTTTATAGATTGTGAAACATGGTTGGATAAAAAAGGAAAGCTGCTAAACCCAATCCCAATAGCATCAAGTAGTTATTAGTATGGACAGTCAGCTAACTTGTCACTACTTTTAAACAATGTAAAGAGAGTGTTGAGCATTCTTTTATATCACTCAAATAAATATGCCATACATATGAGGAGCTCGTGGCTAAGTAATAACAGCCACACGGGTCGATTCATCAGGTTAAGCTACGCTTGCCGGGGTTGGTCCGTGGATGGGTGACCATCTTTACATATCGAGACTCCTCCGTGCCTCGGAGAGCACGTTAAGCTGTTGGTCCCGGCTGTCATTTGTGGATCTTTGACAGTCGTTACGGGTCGTCAGAACCCCGAAAGTCTGACAACCAGTCTTGCCAAGGGGTATCGTATTACCCAGTTACTGGGTTGTGGAGGTCAGATAGGCAGTCGCTCCATGTAAAATACTGGTATCCAGCTACATCCGGTTAGACTGGAAGCCGACCCCAACATGGTTGGGAAAAGGCTAGGCAGATGATGAAATAAATATGCCATACGCTTAAAAAGTTTTTACGCACTCAATTAAAATGATTATTGGCATTGCAGTGAAAAGATGAATATTATTGACTGTACACAATATAGCTTGTTCTACTGTACATTAGTGTTAAAATCAACTATGTATCACGTAGTACTTTGCCAAGGTACAACTATGTCCTTTGCGGACTTTCAAAGTTGCACGGAAAACTATTTTACTTAGACTGAGTGCACTTTAAAGCTGTAATACTCGTATAACTTTATCCTTAAGCTAACAAATGAGGTATGGTCGGACACGGAACCTTCTTTGTAAGCAAACTTCCATTTTTTTTAAATTTGAATCGGGAATTCCCCTGTAGAAATCTAAGTAGATATTTAGTAATTCAAATGTTTTTTTGTTGTAATTATGGACTTGTTCATAAAATGTGATGATGTTGATTGGCCTTTGAAAGGCCGATAACAAATAACATTGTGTCTCGTTAGTGACAGTTGGAGGTCTATAGATGTTTGCGTCTTGTAGACCAAATATTGTATCGTGTATCAAATATTATGTCCTCAAAAGCTAGCAATCAGTAGGTACCAATCTTTATTGCTAACATCTCTAACACCTACAAGCGTGAATTTGGTCAGTGATTACCGTCGACTATAATTATGTACAGGCTAGTTGTTTTTTTAATGAAATTGTATACTAACATCAATGTAACTGCACTAGTTTGTATGACAAATCTTTTACTGTTCAAGCAATGGTTATGTTATGCTTTGCCCGTGTCTGTGCGCACATATACATGAGTGGCTCGTTGTTGACGGCAGCCGCTGACGTATCGACGGCAGCTGCAGACGTGTTGATGGCAATCACTGACGTGTCAACGGCAGCAGCTGACGTCTCGACGGCAGCCGCTGACGTATCGACGGCAGCCGCCGACGCGTCTACGGCTGCCGCTGACCAGTGTCGACGGCTGCAGTTACCTCTGCCGTTGGCAACGTACCGCTCGTGTTTATGCGCACTTAAGGAGTGATCAATCTTTGTCCACTTTTAAAATTATGTTAATACATGACTTCCTCTCTCATTGAACTTTATCATTAATATTTATAGTTCTTTGCACCTGTTTTATGATTATTATTGTAAGACTAGCTGCACCCCACGAATATCGGGATAAAAAGTATCCTCTGTCCTATTCCAGGTCATGGTCTACCCATGTGCCAAATCTCACCCAAATCCGTTCAGCCGTTTTAGCGTGACAGCGTACAAACAAACTCACTTTCGCATTTATAATATTACTAGCTGCGCCCCGCGGTTTCACCCGCGTAAGTCTCGATCCCGTGGGAATATCGGGATAAAAAGTATCCTATGTGTTAATCCAGGTTATAAACTGTCTGTTTGCCAAGTTTCATCCAAATCCATTCGGCCATTTTTGCGTGATTGAGTAACAAACATCCAAACACAAAAACACACAAACTTTCACATTTATAATATTAGTAGGATATAGTAGGATATAAGTTAGAATTAAGAAAGTAGGACCTGTCATCATCATCTGCCTGCCTTTTCCCAACCATGTTGGGGTCGGCTTCCAGTCCAACCGGATGCAGCTGAATACAAGTATTTTACATGGAGCGACTGCCTATCTGACCTCCACAACCCAGTAACTGGGTAATACGATACCCCTTGGCAAGACTGGTTGTTAGACTTTCGGGCTTCTGGCGACCCGTAACGACCGTCAAAGATCCACAAATGACAGCCGGGACCAACGCTTTAACGTGCTTTCCGCGGTACGGAGGAGTCTCGATATGTAAAGATGGTCACCCATCCACGGACCTACCCCGGCAAGCGTAGCTTAACCTGATGAATCGACCCATGCGGCTGTTATTACTTAGCCACGAGCTCCTCCTAAGAAAGTAGGACCCGTAAAAATAAATAAAATACCAAAAACAAAGAATTACGTTCATAACAGAAATATAATTCGCAAACATTTCCTAAAGTACCGAAAGTCGTTATAAAGAGCATCCGAAGCGATTTAAATTAATTATAACAACTTGTGAAGGCCGGGGTTTGTTGACCTTTGTGAAACAAAAGGAAAACTGTTTAAATAAACGGTATAAGCGTGATTTATCATACTTTGGGAGTAAGTACAGTACGAGTAGTACGACACAACTTAGACGTAGCATTTTGAATATTTGCACTCATTCATTTCAATTTCCGAATGTATATGATTATATAACTTAACAAGTTATTGCGTTTGCGTAAAGATCATTTTCATCTAAAGCAGTAATAAAGATTGGAGATTTTGAAGGCGCACTCAGTTCAGATGGTGATGAGGAGCTCGTGGCTACGTAATAACAGCCGCACGGGTCGATCCCTCAGGTTAAGCTACGCTTGCCGGGGTTGGTCCGTGGATGGGTGACCATCTTTACATATCGAGACTCTTCCGTGCCTCGGAAATCACGTTAAGCCGTTGGTCCCGGCTATCATTTTGTGGATCTTTGACAGTCGTTACGGGTCGTTAGAAGCCCGAAAGTCTGACAACCAGTCTTACCAAGGGGTATCGTATTACCTGGTTACTGGGTTGTGGAGGTCAGATAGGCAGTCGCTTCATGTAAAATACTGGTATTCAGCTGCATCCGGTTAGACTGGAAGCCGACCCCAACGTAGTTGGGAAAAGGCTAGGCAGATGACTCAGTTCAGATGGTGCTCGGTTTTACGAATTTTGCCGATGCTACATCTAAGTTGTGTCGTACTGTACCCCTATAGAAATTGTTTCAACATGATTTTTATACGTCTTCTGTCTCATATTTCAACGTGAAATATTATTATGAGCTTTAATTAAAGTTATTTATTTTTAACACTTTTTGTGTTTTTAAATATTTTAGCGCTCTTGTGCATGAAATGTCGAATACTTAGTTACATTTTGAATTTTGTTTCTAAGCTAATAAAAACAGTACCTAATTTTTGCTTGAGAAAATGTGTGTCATAAATTATTAGGAAAAGCCAAAAAACAACGAATTTATTCAAATAAGCTACAATATCGTAATCAATTTATTTGTAACTAGCTGATGCCCGCGGCTTTGCCCGCCAAATTATATACTAAAACCTTCCTCGAGAACCACTCTACCCATTGGTGAAAACAGCATGAAAATCGGTGCAGTTAGTTTTTGAGTTTATCGCGAACAGGACGACAGACAGACGCAGCGGAGGACTTTGTTTTATAATATGTAAGGATATAAATACTTACCTACAAACCCCACAGTTTTATAACCTTCGTAACTCAATGACATCATGTTAACTCCCATCGATCAGACTACATAAACATTACTAGGCCATAAATCCTTAAACTCATGTCAATGCCATTGTTATTTCCATAAAAATATACTTCCTACGCCAATTTCAGGGTTATTTCACGAAAAAGGTAAAATTGTTTCACTGCTGAAATTTTATGACCACGCAAATTTCATAGATGTAATTTAATTTTGTGTTGACACGAAACCATAATGGATGTAAACACGCTGTGTTTACTAATATAGCTACTTCTTCAATATATCATCATTCACCACGTTGATAAATCTATATACTAATATAATATTATAAAGCTGAAGAGTTTGTTTGTTTGTTTGAACGCGCTAATCTCAGGAACTACTGGTTGGAATTGACTACTGAATTATTTTTGTGTTGGATAGTCCCTTCATCGAGGAAGGTTATAGGCTATATAACATCACGCTACGACTAATAGGAGCGGAGCATAAATTAAAAATGTTGCAAAAACGGGAAAAATTATACCTTTTTGAGAGCTTCCGTTGCGTGCGCTGCGTAAACGGTTTAAGTTACGCAAATATCATGTATGATGGAATTGATCCTCTTTCATCATCTGCCTAGCCTTTTCCCAACTATGTTAGGGTCGGCTTCCAGTCTAACCGGATGCAGCTGAATACCAGTATTTTACATGGAGCGACTGCCTATCTGACCTCCACAACCCAGTACCTGGGTAATACGATAAATTGGAATTGGAATTGGGATTGGAATTGATCCTCTTTAAAAGTTCTAAAAAAAACACCGCGACGGCATTATGTCTATCTTTTAAGACTGACTAACTATAACCTTTTTTTAAGATAATCAAATTTGTTCGAAATTAATGCATTATTTGGGAAGGAATTTTATTAACATAATATTAATTCTTATTCAAATAAATAGTTTTAACATCAAGGGTATTTATGTAGCAGTAAAATACTTTTTAATTCATTCGATCGGACATTTAATTTCGAAGTTATCACGAAATGCAATACGCGAACCGTTCGACGCCGGTGCCGTGCCGCGCCGCCGCGACGTTCCCTACTCTAGAGAGGAGAGGATGGGCACACGGGTAGACCATGACCTGGAATAGGAAATAGGATGCGTTTTATCCCTATATTTCCACGGGATCGAGACCTACGTGGGTGAAACCGCGGGGCACAGCTAGTAAATGATAAAATGATTAATGATTTATTTTCTGTATGTGGGTTTGTACAAACACTTTTACACGTCAATCACATTTTTCAAACTAGATGAGGTCGGCGTTTCCTATCTGACTACTCTGAGAAGAAAGGCCGAAACAAACTCAGAGGTCACAGTCTCTTTTAATGTCCAGACATAATCTTGGTCAGATCATGTGAAGACCATGTAGATTGGTGTCTGAAATGGTCTTTTAAGGAAAGAACCACACAGATTGAGTGGACCTGTCCAGTCAGTGCACGCATTTGTCAGTAATCGTGCAGCTCAACTTTGACGAACAATGCCAAAGAGAGGACATTTGGGTAGGCCAAATAAATTACTCAAACTGCCAGACCATGATTAATTAAAAACTAACTCAGGAAAAATAAATAATTAAATACAAAAGAAAGGTATGGTATTGCACTTTTGCAGGAAACAACAGATTTTTTGTTAAACGCTTTCCTGCAATCTGTGTGAGTATTTCCTGAAAAGGGACGGAAGTATGTAACAGGAAGCCGGGGAAGCGGTGCTATAGTTAGCCTTCAGAAAATTGTTTGGTACCACCAACCCATGTTCCGAAAGAACACTGTTGGCTGACAAGACAATACCTAACTGTCAGTCAACTGTTCGACGAGAATATCAGAGGGGCAATTCCCGTAATTTTTAAGAACGTTCACATTCGCATCTCATTCGCAATCTGTCAAAATAACCATCAATTTACCAACATTTTTGACAAGTTTGACAGATTGCGACTTGAATGTGAATGTTTTTTAAGTACGAGAATTGGCCCTCAGATGTTAGTATGTGACACATCATATGAGACTACTGTAAGCCTCGTTCGTTTTTTTAAATAACCGACAAAAAATTCAACGCAATTTGGTCATGTACTGAATCCATGGTAACAGGTTGCGCGTTGATGCCCTTGCCATTCTGTATACTTAGGTAAATCGATTTGTAAATTGCACTACTATCTATGCAAATAGCTTGTTTTTATTCAAGATAAAAAAAAAAACTGAGAAGCAAAGCAATTTATTAAAAAAAAGTATTGTACCGTATCTTGTACGTAAATCCTAGATACCGCCATACTTGTATATCCTCTCGTATGTCAGCCGGATATAAAAATTCAGCACATACCTAAATCGAGATCGTTACATATATTTGGGATCCGAATACCGTCCCTACACCGCACCGGGAAGATTGAAGCATTCCGTTTGCTTGACTGAAAACTGGAAATTCTTGGCAAAATTGTGAAACATATACGAGTATACGCTTCAGAATTCAATCTGATTTAGAAATGTAAAATACAACGTTTATTGATAAATGGGTACCTAGTCAAAAGCCCGAAATTCTAACAACCAGAGTTATACCAAGGGTATCGTGTTACCCAGTAACTGGGTTATGGAGGTCAGATAGGCAGTCGCTCCATGTTAAATACTGGTATTCAGCTGCATCCGATAAGGCTGAAAGCCGAACCCAACATAGTTGGGAAAAGGCTAGGCAGATTATGATGATAGTAACCGATTAAGTTCAGAAAATATACATATTTTTCTTCACACAATTAACTTTTAGGCGATAAAAAATAGAATTCACCGCTGGATAGTAGAGAAAGGGGAAATATCATAAATTTGACAGTCTGTGGTCCGATACCTGTTATCATGCCCTAACGGCTGAACGGATTTCAATGAAATTAGGCAAACAGGTAGACCATGACCTGAGTTTGTATATAGGATACTTTTTTATCACGGCAATACATCCCTGTACGGAAGCCGACCCCAACATAGTTGAGAAAAGGCTAGGCAAATTGATTTTGACGTCCCTGTGGGATAATTATTCGACCTCCACGCGGGCGGAACGGTGACCAAAAGCTAGAAAGAACATAAATATTGGATACAAATGGTTCCCACACCTTAAAAATCAAGAAACAATACTAAAATCACACAGGAGATGTTTACTAAACTGAACTCGACGAAAGACGAACTTACCTACAGAACTTTCCCAGGACACAATATCAAAATCAAATTCCATTTCAAATTCATTGCAGGCTGCCGAGAGCTCGTTGGTAAAACAGCTCAGGCCACGACAGTGCAATGCAATCCCAACTATTGGCTATTTGAACGGCCACTACAATCATACCGTTGCCTTTCAAAAGGCTTTCATATGACTGAAACTCTATTTCCAACGCTCCGTTCGAATCGTGTGTATGGAGGGTATTTGAGGATTTAAAAAAAAATCCTTTATTTGTGGTTAGATGTGTTTTGTTTTTGGTAATGTATCCATGCCAATACCAAAATTGGACCTACTAAGCGAGTAGTGGTATTGTAAAAAGCATTGTACGGGCGAAAGTTTAAATATTTTCACATATCTTTTACGTCATACTCAAAAATTGTTACCATATTAATATTTCGACTCATTTGGCCAAAGAAAGCTCCTAATATGCTCTTGAAGAGTACAACATTCCACGAAATCATCTACATCTTGTTTAGGTACTGAAATGGCATTATAATATTTTTTCTTTACCGTATGTTATCACTACGCTACGGTTTACAACGCATCCATTAATTTACTAGTGCGAAGTCTCTCACCTTATCTGCCTTATACTTGATAATAGGAATCGTCTTACGACACTCACGGGATAATTTCTCGCCATCTATTCTTAGCTCAGCGGGATAATTGCATAACACACTTTTTCAACACACTTGCTCGTAAAGTAGCTCTTATTGAACCGCTTTTAGGTTCATAATGCAGTGTATTATGGAAGCGTGGTTTTTACTTTACATTACCGCACCTTATAACGGATTTCATTTTGACAGTTCAACAGCATTAATTGCGTTATTTACGTTAATTTCTCGAACATATGAAGCAATGGATTAGCAATATCCTTCAAAATGATTCAGATTGTGATTGATCGCGTGTTACGCAATTATGGTACTGGGCACCTAGGAGACGATTAATTCTAAAGTATTAAATACAGGTATAATGTTACCACTTCCTAGTTAAGATAACAAAGGTGGGAAAGTCCAAAAGGGATACCGGGACCTTGGCAACAGGCAACTGAAGGAACACGGGTGGGTTTTAGTCAGTAAAAGTCTGACACGCCCTTCCGCTCCGCCCAGAGCGAGAGAAGTCATTGGATGATTTCCCAACCTCAAAAGGTGTTCTTTATATTGTTCTCACATGTAGAGGCAACGAGAATAATGTGTCAAAAGTGCATGTAAATGGTTTAATTGAAATAAATGCGTTGAGTTTGAGATTATTTGTCCTGGTATGTGTTAAACAAACACGATGATTATGAAAATCAGGAGCTTTGATTATTTATGTCTAGTTATAGTGTCGCGCTACAAAAGAACTAAAACAAACAAGCCAACTTTGTTATGCTGGTGTGCGTGACTGCTATGTCTTACACTCGCGCCACGACATTGTGCTAGCATTGCGCTTTTCTACTGTACGTGCTTTCAGCGGCCAATTGTTGGACGCTATTTTTTTTGACTAATTCACAGATTTGGTTGTCTATCTAGACATATTTATATCTTTGATCAGGAGATTAGGCATCAATGACACACTTTAAAGGCTCTCACATACTGACTTTTAACAAACCAATTTCTGAGAAACTTCACGGCAGAACAATACCGGCGGCGTCGCGTCGCGCCAGTATGTAAGAGCTTTAAGCGGGTGGCGAACCTCATAAACTTTATACTATAAGTACTTTTATTAAAAAGTACCTATGTACTTTTTATGTTAAAGAAAAGCTATTTTATACACATATTAATAACAACTTTTGATACTGGCGCCCAACGCGGGACACTTAACAGTAAACCTAAGAAAAACAAAGATTTTCTTCTATCATAATCCAATATGGCTGTAATATTATGAGGGTTATTAGTCATTCTATGTCTATAATGTGTCGTATAAACGAGAAAATATGAGTTACGAGCGGAATATTAAGTATTAGAAAAAATTGCTATCTACCCTCATCCTTTTATTGCGAGTAATGCCATTAACAGAGGCAATATTGGCATTATTAAATTAATAAAAATCTAGCCAGTAGAATATTTAATACGTATAAATTATAACATTCTGATATATGCGTTAGGTACATAACAGTCACTACCTTTTTACGTTTGCTTTATTTCGTTAGTTGATGCGCTTTCCAAAAATACCATTGCTTGTTAATGTGAATTTCGATTGATTCATGAATTACGCAGACAAAAACGTGCATTAAAACTTCCAAAAATGTACCCAAAGCCATGGCTCACCAAACTTCTCCGATCTCCTTCCCATAAATCAAAAGAACATGACGTCACACAAAAATATTCATAAACATCGAACATTTAAACTCACTTCATCGAAACTGGGTCAAACTGTGGGGCACTGACAAAATTAACGGAACACTCAGCAGTTACTGACATCCCTACCAACTCAGCCAATCTCTACTCACTTCCGTTGACAATCATATTAGAATTCAAATTGCTTCTGATTTAATACGACGTCACCGTCGGTGATTGGTGAAGTTCTTGTTATACATTGAATTAATCTTAGCGATTAGTAACTTGATTGTGAGCTTTACGAGTCTGGACACAGACACTCGGGGTGCATTCACAAAGTTGGCAACGACGCAAACAGCTGTCAAATATTTCGGCTGTTTTGATATTTTTTTCAATAGAACTGAATTAAACTGTGTATTGTTATAATGAATATGAATTTAATATCGCAATCTATTACGTTTGTTAACGTCCCTGTTGCTCTGGGGTATCAGTCAAAAACCATTTTTCTCAATTATTATTTTTGAGATTTCCGGATCATGTGACCTGTCCATGTTCACATTTGTTGATCTATTCGAGCAAGTTTAATTATCGTTTAGCTGCACCTAGCGGAGTGAGATTAATATACTGTTATCTCAAACCAAATAAAAAACCAAGACATAGTGAACAATACAGTGAAGCATGCCAAAACTATACGCCTCCGCTCTGTACATACACGCTTACACGCACTCTTATACAGCCATTTACAATCAAACTACACCTCACTAAGTGCACACATGTTTATGTACGAAACCGGCCTCACGTCGCTGTTGACAGAGCTCTGTCTTGGTTTTTTTATTTGGTCGAAGGCTGTCATTTTAAAACAACATGGATACGTTAATCTCACCATCTTACACGCGAAAGTTCAGGGTATAAGAATTTAAAGTTCGTCGTAACCCCAACAAAAGTAACCGAGGTTAGGGTAAAACTTAGACAAGTTACTTAAGATCCTCTAAGGAGTAATTGCAACTTAAAGTCACACTCAATCGGTTTTTGCAACATATCACCTACATTATGCCATTGAGAATAATTTATAGTATCGCTAATCGTAGTAGGTACAGCTTTTACTCCTGTGTTAGGAACATTATTAATATTTATTTTCATTCTACAGGCAAAAATGCGTTTCTTTTATGAACCTACAATACCTCAGTATAAATAAGTAACAGTATTATGTCTCGGCCGCGACCTTGAAATTATTACCTGCGGCCGCTCGGTAGATAAACCTTCCGCGTCCGTGCGTAACTGCCGCGCATTCGATACTGTTGCGTACTGATATTATTATACGGGTCGTTTCGGCCGTTTCCTATGAAGATATAATACTGTTTCTTATTTATACTGTGACAATACCAAGGTCTATAATATAAAGAAAGTTCAAAAGTCCATCAATCAAGAAAGTAATTTCCTTGTAGTATGGAAGGAAGTAATTTATTTACTTACAAAAGCACCTACATTCAAAACCCAAGGTCACAAAACAAAACAAACCTTAACCTTGACACAAGAAACGCCAAACAACGATAAAATTTATAAACTACCTACTAATTAATTTTACTTGAACACTTAGCCCTTGTACGCACTGGATTTTCAACGCACTGCTTAGCGCCGAGAGTTGAAAATCCAACAATGTATTTACTTTAAACCCTGGGATGTACTCTATTGGATTTTCAATACTCAGCTCAACACGTAGAGTTTAAAATCCAGTGCGCCATAAAAAAACCATCGCGTTAAAAAATGGCCCGTGTGAATCTGGGCTTAAAGATGGGACACACTGGAACATGTAAAGTAACTTTCCTGTGAATGCTCGACGCTGTGTTCAATTAAATCCTCTTCTCAAGCGAGCATTTATTTGTGGTTCTTACTCTTTTACATTAACTCATAAACAAACTAATATAAGACGCTCATGGCGTTTCTCTATGAAATGTTACTTGATCTTCGCAATTTGGAGGAAAAATCAATCTGCAAGGCTGATTGATATTTATATTAGTAAATAAAGCGAGTTAAGTCCCTGGAAGTATAAACGTCACACTTTAAGAAAAAAAAGAAACGTACACTTTTGAACTGAAAACGTTTGGATACAAAATATATCTTGCTACTTGAACTAAACTCGCTACTTAAATACTGAAAATGTAAATCAGCCATAATAAAACATCTAGCGTCGTGTCGTATCATAGGGTGACACATAAGAGTGGATCAAAGTTCTATTACGACATACCAATAACTGCTCTTATGTGTCCCCACCTTTACACGAAAACAAAGAAAAAGGTAGCCCGCAAAACTCAAATTTTCTAACGTTTATTGCAATTTGCAAGTCAGAATCAGGTTATATGTTGACCTAAATATGATTCGCGGCCGTAACAAATATGGATTTATAGAATTATAATCATTAGAATCAACAATACAACTCCTTAAGTTCATATAAGTGCCAAATGTCATGATTTTATGAAATAGTCATTCAATGCACTTACATGAACTTAGAGAATTAAATTGCTGATTCTAATGTTTATAACTCTGTAAACCCATATTTGTTACGGCCGCGAATCATATTTAGATCAACATACAACCTGATACTGACCTGCAAATTGCAAAAAACGTAAGAAAATTTTAATTTCCCGGGCTACCCTGACGCTTTTACCTTAAACAAAATCAGTTTGACTACATTGTTTACGAAAGTTCGTCATAAATTAGACCATAATGGGAAAATATAGTTGAATTAAGGTTCGGTTAGTTTATGGGTTCAGGGTTAATGGTCTTGAATTAACTTCTAAATGGAATGTTATGAGAGGAAGCAATTGTCTGCCTATAATTTTCTTTTGGGAGGAAGTTTTATTGCTTTTGTTTTACTAAAAGTAATTGCTTTAGCGATTACACCGACTTTTTTGTCTGTGTTTGTTGATGTATTTTTTTTAAGCAAAGTCTTAGCATGTAGGTGGGTAGGTATGTGTCCGTGTCCTACCACGTTTTTATCCATTACTGTGAAAGCACACTTTCCAAGTGACACCTCTCAATATACGAGGAAAATCACTAGAAATACAGGTAACAGTAACATAGGTGACTTAATGTTCTCTTGTCCTCTTACGTATTCTCAATGGTACCTAACCTACGTGAGAAACAACAACAACATCATGTCTGTGTTCCCCGAAGGGTTAAAGGCATACGTATGGTACACCCACATTTCGCCAGTTATGTTTAAGTCCCATGTAATAGGGTACGAGCCTATTGCCATCAACCGGGCACAAATCTAGACTACGGACTGCTACTGAGCAATTCTAGATGGAACAACACAATAATACTTTGCCAGACCCGGGAATTGAACCCAGGACCTAATGCTCAGCAGTAGCCCTTGCAACCACCAGACCAAAGAGGCAGTCATTGCCTTTTCCAGTCAATCAGTCAAGTTAGGGACTCTTTCTTGACTGATTGGCCGGAAAAGGCAGCAGGCAAAGATGAATGGCGTAGTATGGGGGAGACGTTAGCAAAGCAGTATAGGTAAAAAAAAAAAAACAGTGTGGTACCTAAGGGCGTTCCCGCTAACCCGCAATAGTATATCGTCCATACATGCAAAAAAAAATATTACCAATAAAAACTAATATTTTTTTTACAAATCTATTAAATTGGTACGTAAAAGAAACAGCCTGTACAGTCACGAGCAAAAATATGTATACACTCAGCAAAATTCAATAACGGTTTTCTCATTGAATAAGGATTGCAACTTTGAGATGATACCTTTTTCATAATAATATAGGTTCCAAAATACTATGTTCCTTAAAACATCAAATAACAATCAATACAGTAGGAGAAAATCACGTTTAAAAGTTAGTAAGTGTATACATATTCGTGCTCGTGACTGTACACGCACAAATGTATTTCAACGTAAAAAGACAAGTGTGACAAGTGTGCGTGTACAGAGTGTTTCTTTTACGTACCAATTTAATAGAGTTATGAAAAAGGTTTTTTTCAATTTAATAAATTTTTTTAATATTTTACTAAAACAAAATGAATAAAACCTTTTTTTTAATGGTCATTTTTTTAGCATATATAGACTGTTGGTACTATTGCAGCTTAACGTGAATGCCCTTCGTTAGATAACATACTGTTTAGATGTTAAGTATGTCCTTTTCGGTTTTACGTAATACCTAGTTACATAACCTGCCAGCCTACCATATTTTATACGTGACCTAAAAAAAATTCTTAAGTCAAAAATGTTACATCAAAGTGTCCTTTAAGAATCTTACCCATATCAACTATAGAATAATGTTAACAGTGGATGTACTTAAGACGACCACCCTTCAAAGTAAATCTGGGAAAACCAATATTTCATTCTCACTTCAATAAATCCTTTGGGAAAAAATATTTTACCAAAATTCCTTTGAAGACTGTGTATTTGATTTACTTATCTTCAAGCAAAGTATATTTCGCGTATACGTCATTGTGTCCTAAAAAAATCCTGTGTCCTAAATATGTTATAAATCTTTGATTTTTTGTTAATTAAACATAATAAGGGCTGATTAATTAACCAAAGCCAGATATCTTTTCTTCCGGGAATACAATTGACATCTGACAGATTTTATATAGAAAATCTGTCAAAAATTTTATATTTATTCGCTGGATTTGACAAACTAGGGATAAAAGTTTGGTCGAATTCGCCCCCTAAAATGAAAACGAAGTAAATTTGATGATTTTTTTTTTTTGGGGTCATCATCTTCCTTTAGGGGTTTCTTCTTGAAATATTAGTATAAAAAATATGTATTTTACAGTTTTAAAAGTATAATTTATACAGTTTAATAAGTAAACTTCAAAGTCATGACGGGTATCGATATCTAAACAAGATAAAAGAAAAAAAAAAACTGATTTTCTTAACTCATACTGCAAGTAAGAACTATAGCAACAGTCAATCAATCTGCCCAGCCTTTTCCCAACTATGTTGGGGTCGCTTTCCAGTCTAACCGGATGCAGTGGTATTTTACACGGAGAGACTGCCTATCTGACCTCCACAACAAAACCGCAATACGATACCCTTTGGTAAGACTGGTTGTCAGACTTTCGGGCTTCTGACGACCCGTAACGATGTCAAAGATCTAAAAATGTCAGCCGGGAGCAACGGCTGAGGCACGGAGGAGTATCGGTATGTAAAGATGGTCACCCATCCACAGAACAACCCTGGCAAGCATAGCTTAACTTGATGGATCCACCTGTGCGGCTGTTATTGCTTAGCCACAAACTCCTCCGGAAAAACTCCACCAACCGTCGTTGAACCCAAAAACCTCATCATCAATTATTTATCTTTTCTTTTTTATTCAGTTCACGTCTGCGGAGTTTCGCTAGCTAATATAATTTGACCCTGTTATTAAAATTAACAAAATATTAAGTTTTCGCTTCCCACTCTCCCTTTCGTAACAATTTTCAATTAGCTCCCACTTTGTTCTTTCGGGTTATTTCATTTTAATAATTTATGTTTAGCTGAACGCGTCTGCCAGTTTTGTCCTCTCCAAAAATAAATTCTCCCATTACATCTGGCAGAATGTTGTGAAATGTAACATGAGCCAGGAACCACAAATCTAGTATTTTGCAAGCTTAACATTATTTAACATTATTTGGAACTAAACTACAATTACACTTTTGTCGGACGGATATAATGCCAATTTATGAATCCGTAAACATAAGCATGTCCGAAATCCAATGTCAGGTCCGGGCAAAAATTCCTTTTTTGCCTGGACCTGACATCTCAGTATTGTCACCTAGTGAACGTCATTTCAGAAAACCATCAACTAAGTAAACTTTTGTCCGTAATTTAATATAAGCAATTTGAACTACGCAGTACATGTAAAATACTTCTATAATAATCTCCCACCCAGCTTATTATCTTGACAAACGCCTCAAAGTATCGTAAAGTCAAAAGCCACCTCATTTAAGTTCTAGGCGCAGCGTCAAGCAAAGTCACAACAATCCTTTCCTTCTCTACTTCCTGTACTCTTGCAATGCTAATTCTGCTGAAAGTCTCAGACTTCCATAACAGTGCCTTGTATTTCTTGGCAGGTGACGAAATACGAAACTTAATATTCTTAAACATGCTTGGAAATTCGAGCATTATTTTGACAACCTTCTTCGAGATAAATCAAAATTGCTGTTCTAGTAAAAAACAAGTGACGATGCGGCCAGCAAAGTTACTATGAAAATCCATATCTGGCGTGTTTAGCGGCCAAATAAATTACTATGAAAACTCATATCTGTCGTGTTATTTAAAAATGGAACGAACTTTTTACTTCATCACACGGCAACCAATGAGGTAACTTATCAAAGATTTTATTTAAATTTCGAATTGGCTTGCAAATAGAACAAAGAAGAAACAAATGAATATATTGGCGCATGAAAAATGATAGTTGTTCGTCATTGATTCTGGAATTTCTATTTAATTTACTAAGTTTGAATTTCCGCGCGTTGTTTGAGAAAAGTACTATACAAGCCTTGGCCGCAATCAGGAATTGATGGACTCACGCATGAGTGCCTCGGCTTCGCCTCGGCCCTCATTTTCACGATCGTCCATCAATCCCATTATTGCTGGCCGCGACAGTAATGTACTATTAAATGTCTGTATATTTCTAAAGCGGTGGTGGCCCAGTGGTAACGGCCGCTACTTATGAGTTGTAGGTCGTGGGTTCGAAAGCTTATGTAAATTATTTCATCACCACTGCTCTCAAAAACGGTGAAAGAAAACATCGTGAGGAAACCGGCATGCCCTAGAAACAAACATTCGAAGACATGATGACTTGTGACATCTACCAACCCGCACTAGGCCCGCGTGGTGGATTACGGTCCAAACTCTCTCACAGAGAGGAAGTCTGTGTCCCAGCAGTGGGAACATTATAGGCTTATTATGCTTATGCTATATTTTCGAGTTATTATTGACCTTTTTTTCTTGGAGCAACGCTCTTGAAATGCCAAATTAAAGTTTGCAGGTAAACAGAGATAAGTATTATTAACTGAACTTCTAAAAACTTACCGAACTTCTAATGATGGTAAACTTTTTAAAATTAATGAACCTCTAAAAACTTTTTGGGCTTCTAATGATGCACACTTTTTTTAATAACGGAACCTTGTTTTAAATTTCTTGCCTTTCCTCACATTTGGTCGTAGTTAATAAGCTAAGATACCCCGATCAAACTGGTTAGGTTAGGTTAGAACTGTGACCATCACCCGCGACCAGAATTAGTCCAAGTAAATAAGCTAGAGCATCCCAACCAAATGGGTTAGGTTATGGATCTCCCGAAGGAGTTCGGGGGATGCAGTTTTACTAAGGAGGGGCGAATGGGGCCAGGGGGTAAGGGTTAGGTTAGAACTGTGACCAACCGCGTGATACATCCAAGTTGGTCGCAGTTACCTGGCTATTTATTATTTTTAGTAACCCAAAATATGAATTATTAGAGGCGCTTTCATTATAATAGATATTCAAAAATATTTTTAGAAAAGCTTAATTAGAATAATTTGAGTTCCTACTAAATACAAGCCCAAAAGTAAAAACTACTTGGCTAAATACCGTTTCTCAATATTAAGCAAAAATATCTAAGACCCTATTTTTCATTGAATACAAAATGTTACTTGTGAAACATTTTCACAGCAAGGACACCATTTCAACCACTATTAAAAGTAATCCTATTATCCTGTCTGATCCCTGAAGAGTAATTGTTTTGTTATAAAATACATGAAACCACCGATTTAGATTTATTTACTGAAATACGATGTCCCAGGAAACGGTAAGTAAAAACATAGTGCCCAAAATTGTTGCTTACTTATCGTACCTTCTGCTAGCACAGAAGCCTCCTCTCTGTGAGAGGGAGTGGGCCATTATTCACCACGAGGGCCCAGTGCGGGTGAATGTCACATGTCTTCGAAATTTTGGTTTTAGGCCGGTTGCTTAATATTTTCCTTTACCGTTTTGAAAGCAGTGGTAATGAAATAATTTAAACAAAGTAAAGTCCCTGTCTGGGTTCAAACCTACGACCTACAAGCTGGCAGCAAGTCATGATCGTTTCCAATAGGCCACCACCACTACTTGTAAAGATGACTCCTAGAGTTCACTTAAAAATCAATCTACCTAGCCTTTTCCCAACCATATTGGGGTCGGCTTCCAGTCTAACCGGATGCAGCTGAATACCAGTATTTTACATGGAGCGACTGCCATCTGACCTCCACAACCCAGTAGCTGGGTAATACGATACCCCTTGGTAAAACTGGTTGTCAGACTTTCGGGCTTCTAACGACCCGTAACGACTGTCAAAGATCCTCGAATGACAGCCGGGACCAACGGCTTAACGTGCTTTCCGAGGCACGGAGGAGTCTTGATATGCTAAGATGGCCACCCATCCACAGACCAACCCCGGCAAGCGTAGCTTAACCTGATGGATCGACCCGTGCGGCTGTTATTACTTAACCACAAGTGCACTTACAATTCTGTTTAAATCAACTATTCATAAAACGAACATTACAAAAACTTTCTTTACGACCGAGACACAGGATTAGGTACCTACATTTACCTCCACCGAAAATAACCCAACCTGTTCTACTTATAGGTCTAAATGACCCTTCCACAGCGACGTGTCGTGTCGGCAAAACATAAATTATTCATACGCACACAGTTTTCTTCTAAGAGAAATTAATTTGTCAAAGGCCCCAACACTTTTTGCTTTGAGGTTTTTTTTAACTGTTTTATTTTATTAGAGCTGGAAAAGTACCGTTTTTTTTTATATTTTGGGACAAAAAATTTAATAAAAATAATATTTATTCAAAAATAAAAATGGGTAAAATAAAGTATACTTAAATAAATCTTAGAAATAATGTAGCAAATATTTATTATGTATGTAATGTGTAATTGTCGAAAGTGTAAACATAATAAAAAAAAAGAAATAAAAATTGTTTATTCTGCACAAACTAAACGCACACATTACAAAATAAAAGAATGATGATTCATAACACATCTTTAAAAGTAAATTATCTGACACTACCAGATTTTCACCTATTTTGCCCTAGTTCTCATGAAGTAGTCATGAGAACTAGAGCATAGAATGGATAAACACCTAAGTTCTAATCAGAAATAAGATCACAATGCACATTTATGACATCTGCTGTTTAAATATTCCTTTTAAAATCCACATACGTCATCACTTCTGAATCAGAACAAAAATAAAATAAATTGATAATTAAAAGTGAAAAAATAATAACGTAGTCACCACAAAGAGAACGGCCTCGGGGACGAATTAAATCTTAAATATTTAAATTAATCTTTATTGTGTTAACAGAAACGTACTTTGTACTGAGTCATTTTAATCCTTTAACAGAACATAATTCGATTCAATAATTTGTCGTTTTAAATTAAAACTTGGATGAACTGACCCACATTGTTGAAAAACAATTTGCAAAGCAATTTCACCGGTAAATAATACAATTTCCCAATGGCATAATTATTTCGCTTCGAAGCTACAAAACACGATTCAGAAAGTCCTTTGGAAACTTCCGTTGGAACCCTTCACCTGAATAAGGAGGAAAGATCGCAAGCCTTAATTTTATGGGAAATACTAGTTTTTCCACGGCTTCGCGCGTATAGGTCAGAAATTATCCCACAGGAAAATACTACCGGGATAAAAAGTATCCTGTCCCAAGCCAGGTGATGGTCTATCGGTGTGCTTAATTTCATCGAAATCAGTTCAGCCGTTAGGGTGTAATAAGGTACCAGAGTTACTTTCACATTTATAATATTATATGTTAAGGGGTATGAGGAACAGGGTGTAAAGTTCACTCATCCATCATAGAAAAGGGAGGATCCTCCGACCAGTCGGTTGTTGTGTCTGGCGGGAAACTGCCCAACGATTGATGTCGGGTTCTTGTATATAATATGTCCATTGCACGGTAAACTTTAATTGCGCGATGCAGGATTTACGTGACGTCAGGTTTTGGTGTGACGTCAGGTCTTTGATGCGTAGTTCATATGTGGCGATATAGGTACCGCCACATAAGTATATAATTTTATCAAAACAATATCCTGATAATAACGAAATATATGGTTCTAAAAGTATCTATACACATATTTGATACTATATACCCAAGTTTAAATCTAACTAATCAGGTAAAAGTGTACAGCATCCCTCGATCCCTACCAATGGAAGTATTGCAGCTACCATTTTTTATTGTGTTCCTGTTACTGCTTTAAATTCAAATCTAATTAAAACTTTTGCTTTCAACTTTGCTGAAATCTCCAATCAAAGGTGCCTTTTCTCAGAACCTACCTATAGTTGTCACAAAAGACTCTTCATTATCTTATTTTTGCGATGATTACCTAGGACCAGACAATTATTCTGAAAACTAAAAACTGATTCTACCAACGTCAAATATCATTTATCCGTGGAATAAAATTGACCTTTGACAGTTATTGTATGGAAATCAGCCAACAATTCAAAACAGTCGTTGTAAAAATCAGCTCTTTTTCATTTCAAAACAGTCGTTGTAAAAATCAGATCTTTTTCATTTTCCGAATTCAAAGTAATAAACGCGTTTATCTCAGTTTTATTTAACTTTCTCTTATGAAAATAAAGGCTCGTACATACTGGCGCGATTCGCCGCGCGACGCAAATTTTAACAAAACAATTTCTGAGAAAACTTCACGGCGAACAATGTGGCGGCGTTGCGTCGCGCGACGAATCGCCCCAGTATGTAAGACCCTTAAAACTGTAAAGTTCAAAACACTTTTACGATAATACTGCTACTTCCCTTGAAAATAAAAAATTGACAGATTTTCAATCTAAAATCTTGTTAGGTATAATTCGAGACATCACACACTTTTTTTTTTGTTTTTTTAGGGTGGGAAATGATCAAATGTGTCTCCCGCTCTGGGCGGAGCGGGAGGGCGTGTCAGAGTGTTACTGACTTAAACCCACCCGTATTCCTTCAATTGCCTGTTGCCAAGGGCAACATCACACACTTCATACTAAAACAATTTGACAAGTTACCTAAAGAGAATTTTCCAATTAGGTAGCCTACCTTCCTAAAATTCCCTTCAAAGTTACATCCTCCGATGAAATAGGTACAGATTAAACCAAGATGGCGGCCAGAATAATGTAGAATTATATCCCAAAGGAGTTTAGATACCTACTTATGACAAGTCCGATATTATTCCTCGTTCCTTTGTGCTGAGTAAATACAATAGAATATCTTGCCCTTTGCTTAAACATTAACGTTTGAACACCTTTGTAAAGTCTGTCTGTCCATATAAAAAAATGGTACCTTTTAAATAAATTATCGTTACGTAATGAAAGATTAATCTGTCTTTGAATTGGACTTTGTGATAATTAAAAAGCCCTGAAGGGAGTTTGTTAATTATCCTTTTGCTTTTTGATTTGGGCCTTGGAGGCTTTCTACTGGTGTTAACGCGGACGAAGGAAAATTCTTGGGTTCCGTTCATATGTATGGATGAGTTTTATAGTCGTTCGACGGTTAAGCTACAATTGTCGCGGTCGATTAGTGGATGGGCGACCATCCATTATATCAACATATCGATCCCTCCCAACAGTCTGACAACTGTTCTTACCAAGGGGTATCGTGTTACCCAGTAACTGGATTGTGGTCAGATAGGCAGTCGCTCCATGTGAAATACTGGTATTCAGCTACATTTGGTTAGACTGGAAGCCGACCCCAAAATAGTTGGGAAAAGGCTAGGCAGATTGATTGAGGTTTGATTTGCCATATTTTATATTCCTTAGAATTGAATACCCTTAGATCAAAGCTATTGTTCAATGGAATTGACCTTACATTTTGTAGTACCAATATACACTTTTGTAATTTCTAACGTCACGATATTATCAGAGATGTATGGAAGTATTTGCACGTTATAACGTAATCGTGGACTTGAACGTCCACTATATTATCGTCATTAGAAATTATAGAAGCACACAATAGGTTCATTATCTGGTTGGAATAAACCCCCAACGGCCGCCATGGCCCACGCACAATGGTCCACCTTAAGGACTAAGTGCGGAAATCAAACCCATAACATAGAACATAGGTTCATTATCAAAGACCCAGTGGTCTGGGGGCCAAAACCGGCCACATTAGCAATTCCTCTAATTTGGCATAAAAGCAATTCATAATTTGTGGAACATTTTACGAATCTCCAAAGAAAACTGTCAAACAGATGAATTATTTCGTAATATGAATTACCCGCAGATCATAATTATAATTGTCAGTTCGCGACATTTTACGATGATTGTGAAAGTGACCGTTTTAAGCCCCCTGTAGGTACTCATAAATAGTTTAACTAATTAAATTTTATTAGATTAAAATCAATTGTGCGTGATCTCCTGTTTTATTGATATTGCATGGATTAATCAGAAAGGGATTAATGCACGCAGCGAGCCAGCGCATTTTAAATGAAATGCTGTTTTAAACTTGGAACTCTCAATGTTACAAGTTTTAATGATTTCTGATTACTATTCCTGTGATACGGAAGTTTTATTTTGATTTTCTATTTTTCATTAATTTGCTGTAGCTCATAATAGCCCTCAACTAGGCAAGCCCCTTATTTTAACCATACAGTATAAAATACCTGCAGGAAACAACTGGTAGTGATTAAATGTTATTACTCTGTGAAAGACTTCTTTGCCGACAAATCACTGTTAGAATACAATCTGGCTAAGTCATGATGCGTTTTGTATCGATACATGATGCGAGTCCTTTCATTTACGAACTGTTCGTTTATTGGAAATTGTTACTGCAACGAATACTTAATAGTCTAGAATTTGTAAAGTATTGTTATAATATTATTGTTGACATGCATGTTTTTAACTAACTCTATGTACTTACCTACATTTTATTGTACGCCCTAAGGGCAGGACATAGCTGTTCGAAAAACACTAAATGAACACCAGCTGTATTATGTACGGCGGAGCACCGCCGTGTCCTCGCGGAGGCGATTGGCGGCAATGACCTCTCGCGTCCGGCCCTGGTCCAGGCCATGGTACGGAGCGAGAGGGCATGGGAAGCCGTCACCTCCTTCTGCGAAGCAGTAATGCTCGCAAAGGAGGAGGCGGAACGCGTGAGGGAAAGGCAAAGTTTGCGCCCTCACGCCCCAACCGCCGCCGTTGGAGACGCCCTGGGCGTCGGGAATCCCAGGCGGATTCCCGGCCACCATAGGCGCGGGCTTGCGGACGGCGAGCAACGGGCAGCTCGCCGTCCGATAAGGACCAGGCCCGGGTCGATGGCGCGTCGTGTTCCACGCGCGCCTCAAAGAGATGTCAGCACAATTGACGGGGTCCGGTAGGACCGATGCCTGCCAGGGTTGCGGGAAAGTCCGAAAGGGATACCGGGACCTTGGCAACAGGCAAATGAAGGAACACGGGTGGGTTTTAGTCAATAAAAGTCTGACACGCCCTTCCGCTCTGCCCAGAGCGGGAGAAGTCATTGGATGATTTCCCACCCTCAAAAAAAAAAAAAAGCTGTATTATGTACACTTTGCTATGATCCACAATAAAGATGAATTGAATTGAAACAAACTTGAGAGTAGTGGGGGCCCAGTGATAACGGCAGACTTAAGAGTTGTAAGTCGTAAGTTCGAATCATGACAGGCGCTTTGTTTTAAATAATTTCATCATCACTGCTCTCAAAACGGTGAAGGAAAACATCGTGAGGAAACCGGCAAGTCCTAGAACCAAAAATTCGAAGACATGTGACATCTACCAACCCGCACTGGGCCCGCGTGGTGGATTACGGCCTCTACCTTTCACCGAGAGGAGGCCTGAGCAGTGGGAACATTATAGGCTGATTATACTTACATACCTTTTTTTTTTTTTGAGTTTGGGAAATCATCCAATGACTTCTCCCGCTCTGGGCGGAGCGGAAGGGCGTGTCAGACTTTTACTGACTAAAACCCACCCGTGTTCCTTCATTTGCCTGTTGCCAAGGTCCCGGTATCCCTTTCGGACTTTCCCGCAACCCTGGCAGGCATCGGTCCTACCGGACCCCGTCAATTGTGCTGACATCTCTTATTATTTACATACCTGACATAATAATATTATCTTTTTTAGGGATCGATAAACCCATTGCAAAAAGAAACCCTATCTAATCAATCAAATAAATAAATCAGTATCAAAGCTGTTTTACCATGAAATAAATAATAAAGACTGCCTCGCTGCTTAGGGACCACTAGGGCACTAAGTATGAGATCTTGGGTTCGATTCCCGGGTCGAGCAAAGTGTTTTACATCTGGAATTTCTCAGTAACAGCCCGCAGTTTGGATTTGTGCCCATGACTGGCTCGGCCCTACATGGGACATTATTACCACTTAATTTGGGTGTACTATAAGTACACCTCTGCCGAGCTCTTTGTAGAATACAGGCGAGATGTTATGTGTGTATGTAAATAATAAATTCTTACTAACAAACGAGAGTCATTTGTTTGTTTGTCCCACTTTTACGCCTCCACTGCTAGCCAATCGGTGCGAAATCGTAATGGATTGAAATAGCGCACAGATAGAGAGACGCTTGACTTATTACGGTTTTTATCTTGAATGAATGAACGAATAATTAGATTCCCGAGCAAAGTCACGGGTAAAAGCTACTTACGCCAGTATATACTTCTAAACGAAATGGTATTAAGTGGTTTGTGTGATTGTAATAGGTAATCTCGTGAAATACTGATCAGATTATAAGAAATCTTTCTCTGATCGAAAGCTACATTATTCCCAATTAACTTAAAAAACGAAAATGGAGTTATTTTTTTGTAACAATAGCTTTATAAAATTACCCTTCAGGCATAAAATACAGAAGGCATTTTTTTTCCATTTTCTTAAGACTTTTGGAAATAAAATAAATAAATCGTTGATTCTGGGCCCTCGTTTATCAAAATCTAAATTACATTTTGAACCAATAAATCCTCAAGTGGTGAGAACAAACAAACGATTTCCAACAGCGTGCCCTTTATTCCAACAAATAGTTGAAACGGATGTTTTAACATTACACGCCATTATAAAGCCCAAGTCGGCGGAAATCGCAACCCCCGGGGGGTCGTCTCGGACAGACCCGTATAGTGTCGGAACCATTCTACTAGGTGATAACTCCGTTTGCCTTTGGTGAATGAAAACTTAAACGACACAGTAGAACGACGGAAAATTAAAAATGAGACGGACAAAGTGGAATTGTAATGCATGCAAAGTAATTTTTAGCAAATTTCAGAGTAGGAAGAAGTTTAGTAAATGGTGCATTCTGACAATGTCGCAGGACGTCGCAGATGCATTTTTATGGTTCCGTACCCAAGGGGTAAAACGGGACCCTATTACTAAGGCTCCGCTGTCTGTCTGGCTGTCTGTCTGTCTGTCCGTCTGTCACCAGGCTGTATCTCATGAACCGTGATAGTTAGACAGTTGAAATTTTCACAAATGACGTATTTCTGTTGCCGCTATAACAACAAATAAGTACTAAAAAACAGAATAAATTAAATATTTAAGAGGGCTCCCATAAACTAAACGTAATTTTTTTGCCGTTTTGTTTTTATAGATAATGGTACGGAACCCTTCGTGCGCGAGTCCGACTCACACTTGGCCGATTTTTTCATCATGTCAGATACCAGCCTGATGCATGCGTCACATGATTGGCTTAACATTCGAAGCACATGTACTGTCCAGCGCATCATATTACATTAAACAGACTGTATGTTTAATTATCTCTCATCCAGGTTTTGATTAGCTAAACTCAGTAAACCATAATTTTTTAATTGGGACTGAAGATCAGCTAAAACATTTCATAAGTGTACTATGTGTAAAAATAACAAACACGGAACTGATAATATCCGGGACAGCGGCGCTCCAAAACTAATATTAGCCATGACACCGACCGACGGCCCAATAGACCCCAGGGGTTTGAATCGGATTAGGTTGAGCATGTCTGCCCGCGGCATACGGGTATACATACACCATCTGACGAAATATAACCAATCCCTAGAAACAGGAGGGAATTTGCGCAGGATTGGTACAATTAGCAGAAATAGAGAGGTCTTTTCCAAATATAGAAGATTAGCTATTACCCGCTAATTCGACTGCGATCTAGGATGAAAAGTAGCCTATGTCTTTCTCCAGGTCAAGGTCTACCCCTGGTCTAAATTTCATGCAAATCCGTTCTGCCGTTTTAGCATGAAAGCGTAACAAACAGACATACAAACTCACTTTCGCATTTATAATATTAAGTTAGGATTCCTCAGTCTCTGTTCCAGTTTCAAGGTGTGCATGATAGGACGAGTTTCAATAGACGAAAAATATGTAGTATTAATTGCTTTTTTTAAAATAATACTAGATAATTCAAAATGTAGCTTATAGGATCATTGTTCTAAAACAGAACACTAACAAAACCCTTTCTGACCAAAACCACAAGACGATGTTATAATGAACACTAATATAATGAACGCAATACAATACCTGTAGTTCTATTTTTCCTTCGTCCAATTTTATACGCGACCACTCAAAGCCACGTATGTGCCAATACAAACGAAAATTCTTCCCATACTTACGGTTAAGGAAATTGGAGAACGATGGCAAATTGAGATGAAAGCGAAGAATTCCCTGAACATTCTTATAAGTAGAACTATTTGTGGAAAATTCTCTTGGACTGGATGGGACTCGAATTTCCTCTTCGAACAATTTGTTCGACAACAAAGTGTCCAGGAAGAGGATTTTTGAAAAGTGTGATGTGAGTTTGTTATAACGTAATGGTTTTGTCTCGGTTTTACACGTAGGTTTACTTAAAAAGCATATCCGGTAAAAACTCGCGGGCTTTTCTATCCTGTAAAGTCAAGTTCGACCACCGCGGAATCCTCCCAAAAATAACAAAGGGAACTCATTTATTTTAAGTAGTACACACCGAGACGCGAAGCGACGCGCACTTTTTTATGATCCGATACAATATCGAATTTATTTACTACACCATAAGGTACACGCGCTTCGCAGCACCGCGCAGGTCTGGGTACTTTGACACGTGTCAACGCTAGCACTGAAATTATACCTTTTCCTGATGAAAATAAGTTCGATAATTGTTAAAAATGTGCGCGCAGCGTCACGTCCCTTCGCGTCGCGGTCTGTGCTGACCCTTAGTTTATTATCGCGGATTCATAAATAGCACTGTTCGAATTTCAAAGCGATTTTTAATAGTCACCATAAATTCAATTCAAAATATTTCATTTGTGTATTGATTTTCAATTTACGTATTTTATTAATTTTTGCTTATGAAACGTCAGAAGCTTGGTGCACGGTTCTGCATTGCTATTCCGTAACCATCTCACCTTGAAAACTTAGGTGAAGTGAGCGTGGAGTGAGCTGTCAGTGTCATAATACACACTGATGCTAAGGCAGTGACAGTTCACTCCAAGCTCACTTCACCTAAATTTTCACGGTGAGATTTTTACAGAATAGCACAACTGTAAAGTGCTAATAGGCATGATGATTAAATTATTTCATTCGGACTCTATTATCAAAACTATCATTCGAATTTCACTTTGAGGCTCTAACCAGTTGGCATTCATAACACAATTTGAAAACTAATTCGCTAATGGACCAATCCGGTCGATCATACGTCATCAATTTAGCCTGTGAAATACAACTGATCAAATGACAAAACCGCAAATAAACCTAAACGTAACGCATTTCTTTTCTGGATAAACCAGGAATATTCTTCTTCATACGCATAAAAGACTAACTAAAATATTTAAACAAATCAATTCAATTAATAACCTTTTGTCTATAACAGACTGTGACGTCACTGCAATCGGTCTGGTCCGACTAAATTGTGTGATGTGTACCTAATCCACGACTATTGAACCCTCGTCTGATGTCACGACTATCCGCCGTTTTATCCGGAGTTAATAGAAGGCTTCTAGAAGGTTTCTTTTATTATGCTAGCTTTGATTTAGAGGCCACTGCCTCGTGAGATTGGCGGCATTTTAGGATTCATGATCGAACGCTAACGTAGGTACTGAAGTGTGATGTAAGTATAGCGATATCAGAGCATAACAACATACAATCCACTTTTGGTCGTAAGCTTATCTGTCTTCTACCAAAACCAGCTAAATGCGAGTCGGACTCAATCAATCAATCAACGCAGCCTATCGCAGTCCACTGCTGGACATAGGCCTCTCCCAGGCTGCGCCACAACACTGTCCTCCGCCTTCCGCATCCAGTCTGTCCCAGCCATCTTTTTGAGGTCGTCGGTCCATCTAGTTGGCTGGCGTCCCACACTTCGTTTGCCGATACGCGGTCTCCACTCTAGGACTCGTCTGATCCACCGGCCATCGTTCCTTCGACAAACATGTATAGCCCACTGCCACTTCAGCTTGCTTAGCCTGCAGGCTATGTCGGTAACTCCGGTTCTTTTCCGGATAACTTCATTTCTGATCTTATCCTTCGAAGAAATTCCGAGCATAGCCCGCTCCATAGCGCGCTGGGTGACCTTGAATTTGTGGACTAGCCCGACTGTCAGTGTCCACGTTTCGACACCATATGTCTTACGGGACATAGTCCGACTTGCGCACTATAAAATTCTAAGACCCATCGTCCACGACTAGCGTCGTTACTCAAAACTAAAGTGTTACAAATTCAAATCATCAATGAGTAGACAGAATATCACAGCACTAGTTTTTCAATGGCGGTCCGTACACGACGCAGCTAACGTTTCGTAGAAGAGCGGTGGCCGCCATATAGCGTCCGCAATTTACTGACGAATGACGTCACTGAAACGTTATTTATGAAATTAAGTTGGTGTTTCCTAGAGAGCGTTTTTGACACCGTTAAGTTTTTGACTATATCGTTTTACAGCCGATGCCATCATTTTCATGACAGCCGTCGCTGTGGACCCCTTATGTGGCGGCCTTCGTTCTTCTAAGAAACCGTAGCTTTACAACCAAGCGTTCATTGTAACTTGACCCGTGACGCATTGGTACTGTTCTGTCAGTCGCCCTTTTGAACTCTATTAGTATATTGAAACTAAGCTTGACATGCAATAGTGCCAAAATGACTACAAGGGACAAGTTATAGTGAGCGGTCTGTACTTATTCTGCGTTCGCCATTTATTTGCCAAACATGTAAAAAACACGAGTTTTAGGAAAAATAACTGTAATGCCTACACATACGGTTCAGTTTGCGCTACAACTTCATATTTTTTATGATTTTTTCAACGGTAATCAGTCTAAAATCAACTTTATTTATACCTCTATAAAGTTTATTTTTGTTTAAGTGGAAATAACATCAATATTGGAAACAAGGATTTAAATAAACCTTAACTATTTTGTGATTGGTTGCGAACAGACTCAAATGGGTTGCTAACAATACTTGAAAGTAGCCGTTTCTATCGACTATACGTCCGTAGTATCCTTCCAATTTCAACTACTAACAAAACTTATCAGAGAAACTTTACACGCGACTTAATCCACAGACTTTTTTCACAAAGATACCTCACGCCACACAAAAGGAACAATATATCAATAACACATCTTCCTATACATCATGAGCTATATTTTATCTCTATCTTTATTTTATGGAAGTTCTTTAGCCCGGAAATAATTCCCGGGTTATTTGAACCACGAATGAAAAAATTTCTTTGGAAAAGTTACTTTAGCACTTTATTGTACCATAGAAGGTTAATGGCATCGCCTTATATGATCCAAAAAAGTTTCTGACATTTATTTGTATTTATTGTAGAAGAATCGAATATTTTTCTCGACTATGACGTGGAAATATTTATCTAAGTTCGTTTTCTAGTTATTTGAGGTCATAGCAAATGTTTGCAGTCTCTGGAGGCAGTTAAATCAACATTTTTGAAATTCTTGTCATCGTTTCTTATATGCCAAACAAAATTTTAAATCCCTAAATAGTAACAAATCCCCACACCATATCCACAGATAGTTATTTTGTAACCCGTTGTTTTTAAATCGTCAATTGCATATTTCCATGTTGATCTTTCTACACAAAATATTATTACTCCAAAAAGCATCGCCAAATTGATACATAATCCCTGGTTCGATTGGCAAATTAGTATGGAAATGGGAAAGTTAGTGCCTCCCCTCAGAGCGCAAATTTGCCATTTTCAGCAGACGTAATTCAAACGGTGTTCGCTAGTGATGAATGTTACATTTAAGCTGTAAATGAATATGTTTTACAGTAAAACTGTAAACGAGTAAAGTGCTGGCAGGCCGGAGCACGAATTGGGCACGCCACAATAGCGGCGATAAGTCCCCTCTTTGAGGAGTGGCTAGAGAGGCGCCACGGCGTCCTCACCTTCCGCCTGACACAGGTCCTCACCGGACATGGCAGCTTCGGGAGGTACCTGTGTAGGATTAGGCGGGAGGAAACGCCCGGGTGTCACCACTGTGTGGATCGCCCGGAGGACACGGTGGAGCATACGGTTGAGGTGTGCCCTGCTTGGGCGGAGCACCGCCGTGTCCTCGCGGAGGCGATTGGCGGCAGTGACCTCTCGCGTCCGGCCCTGGTTCAGGCCATGGTACGGAGCGAGAGGGCATGGGAAGCCGTCACCTCCTTCTGCGAAGCAGTAATGCTCGCGAAGGAGGAGGCGGAACGCGTGAGGGAAAGGCAAAGTTTGCGCCCTCACGCCCCTAACCGCCGCCGTTGGAGACGCCCTGGGCGTCGGGAATCCCAGGCGGATTTCCGGCCACCATAGGCGCGGGCTTGCGGACGGCGAGCAACGGGCAGCTCGCCGTCCGATAAGGACCAGGCCCGGGTCGATGGCGCGTCGTGTTCCACGCGCGCCTCAAAGAGATGTCAGCAAAATTGACGGGGTCCAATAGGACCGATGCCTGCCAGGGTTGCGGGAAAGTCCGAAAGGGATACCGGGACCTTGGCAACAGGCAAATGAAGGAACACGGGTGGGTTTTAGTCAGTAAAAGTCTGACACGCCCTTCCGCTCCGCCCAGAGCGGGAGAAGTCATTGGATGAATTCCCACCATCAAAAAAAAAAAAAAAAAGGCCGGAGCACGAACGGCGACATAAATGTGACGTAAATTCGATCAATTATTCAATCGAAAATACAACTTTTCCATAGCATTTCTGTAACAATCACAATAATAACATATGAGTAAAGTCCTAAAACTAAGTAAATATGTATTATTTGCGAAACGAGTATTTCCAATATAAAAGTTGTTAGAATTTACTTTACGTCACGCGTTCGTGTTAGGCCCATAGATTAGTGATTACAGAAATTTACAGAACATAAGCTCCTATAATCCTTACAGAATGCTTTTCCAGCCTTCTTGTCACAGTCATGACGTGCAGATGCCGATTACTTATCTGTGAACTCGTGATCTCATATTTGTATTTAGATCTATTTTGTTTAATATTGCTGATTAGTTATCTTTTTGTATGCACGTGTTTCTGTGACAAATAAACCTATTTTTCTTTCTTTTCTTTCTTTCTTTCTTTTGTTTCTGACTCCCACAGGCAAACAAGACCAGCTTTATAATTATCAGTTCCCACTGCAAACCCTGCCTCCCTCGTTCAACGTTACAACTGCCAGAAAATAAAAGTGCAAGCGCAAACCGTTCACGAAATTAAGATTTTTTTAATCTACTGCAGCCTTATAATGTTAATCTCCTGTTTAGAATCACAAATTCTTTGCAACGTACCCTTTTTTACCACCAAGTGCTACAGACAAAGGCTTTAAAACACACGTCGATTAACACTTTCATTAATGCACAGCGCCATTTTAGCGACTTTGTCGTTTTCTTTTTGACGTTCAACTTTTACTAAGCTTTTAAACGGACTTTTATACTTTATAAGAAGCTTTCTTGGTACGTTGTCAGAGTTTTCAGTTGTTCGTGTGGGTAAAAAGTTTAACTTGTTGGAGTAAGCAGTAGGTTAGGGCACTGTAGGACGACCGCCCACAGCGCCAGGGGTGAACGGGCGCCGAAAGCACCGTGAAGAGGTTCTTTCACCTCAGGTGCCAGAGTAGGTACTTTTAAATCAAATCCCAAACACAGACAAAATAGGTTCAGTAAGTAAAAGACAGTTTGTTGAGTTAGAAGACCTCACATCTCCGAGATGACATGCTAATAAATTTTGAGCTTACTTCGCTCAGTTTTTTGCATCCTACGAGTACATTCTCTGAATTCTCAAACGTTATTTTATTCAATTGCATAAGTCGATAAAGTTACTCCTTATTCTGCTTGAACGGTCAATGGAAAACCTAATTATTCCAAGGTCGAGTTCTTTCGACTTTCTTGCTTTCTGCATGGGGCGACAAAGTAACTCCTTATATGAATGTTCAAAAGAAAATTTGACCTACCCGAAGTACCCGAAACGGGGTGCAAACATTTCCAAGCTCGTTACGCTCGCTCTGAGATCCTGCATTATCTCTTTTCTGTATAAGTCGACAAAGTATCTCGTATTTCTGTATGAATGGACTAAAGAAAACCTATCCTTTACGAGGTGGAGTGATATCAATTTTCGTCCGGCTTTACTCTCCAAGAGTGGAGAGGGGGCCGCAATAATCTCGCCCAGGGCGCCTGTAATGCTAAAACTGGCACTGGTAGAAGAGCTCCTTGTAAAAGAACTCCAGAGCAAAACTAGCTCTGTTTTCCGGTTTGAAAGGCATGCGTGTTAGTAAAACAAAGGAAAACTAGTTTGTAGGCAAACTAGTGTGTTTCAAATTAAACTTCTTTGTGAATCTGACTACTTATCTTAGTTGCTAAATGATATTTTTATACTTCTTTGAAAAGTTATTCACGTATTTTAATAATTAATTGATTCAGGCGTGACTTTGCGGAAATCATTCTAAAATAAAATAAACTTAGATCTATTTAGTAACCTAAAAAAACCCTGTAAGAAATCGACACGTGCTTCACTTCTCAACGAGGCATCCTCAGGATTTCGATTGACGAGTCGCGAACCCGAACCTGACGTGTTGCCACGCCGAGTGCTGGACGCAGAGTCCAGCCACCTATTTTGGTCAAACATAAGTAATATTGTTTTGTGATGTTGAATCCTTCGTCAAGACTGCCGAAGACGTTTTGCTGGTTTTCCAATAAATACAAAATGTTACGATTTTCTCTTTAGTGAGTCAAATTCATTAATTTTATTTAAACATACCTACAAGTAAGATGGTATGGAATTAGGATGAACTGTAGACTTTTAGACAGATTTAACAGCAGCGGGTCCAAAACAAGACACAGTATGTATACTGGTGACCCAAACACTACTCCAATAAAAAGCTACTAACACCTCTATGCTTGTGTACTAGTGTGTCTCTACTTTATACGAGTACTATCTACAACTCGTACGCGTAAACTGACTTTGTTGCTGACCGTACCACATCTAGGCGCGTATTTTACACAAATTTATGCTGCTCAGTCGCCATTTTAGCGTCGGTCGCCGCAAAGCCACTAACAATGGCTTCCCATGGTAATTCAACGTGATTAGCATGAAACTAGCCAATTCTGGTGCAAGTGCATGGCTTTGTTGAAATTGCCAAGCTTTGACTTTGAAATATGGCAATTTATATTCGTGTTTTGTGGCTTTTTTTTTTTTTTTTCGTGCTGGCTACCAACGCTTATGTTACAAGCTTTGGTTTCGGATGATATTTATTTATTAGTGTACAAACAATTCACTTAATAAAGAAAAATACATTTAAAAAGGTTGACCAAAGTTTGACTACTACTATTAGGGAAAAATGCGCCTCTACAAACATAATCTGCCTAGCCTTTTCCCAACCATGTCGAGGTCGGCTTCCAGTCCAACCGGATGCAGCTGAATACCAGTATTTTACATGGAGCGACTGCCTATCTGACCTCCACAACCCAGTAACTGGGTAATACAATACCCCTTGGTAAGACTGGTGGTCAGACTTTCGGGCTTCTGACGACCCGTAACGACTGCGCCTCTACAATAAAAAATATAATTGATAAAAATAATAAGTAGGTATAATACCTAAATTTTTTTATACATTCTATGGCACAGCATAGGTTGAGCTAAGCTTAGTCCTTTTACCTACGTACTGCTTTGTATGATCTTACTCGTGGTCGTCATATGAAAGACTTATTTTAATCATCAGATACTTCGTAATGCTCTAGAATTTCTAGGGAAATGATAAATAAAAACATCTGCACGTTCCCCTTGACACGGGCAGAACGATGAAATTACATTCACTTTAATAATGAGCCCATTTCGATCAGACATCTGAAATGTCGATCATTTCCCGCGTAGAAATAATGAATGAATGAAAGAAAAAGTATTTATTTGAGACTCGCACAGGAAATTATAAATTTGCAAAAAACCGTTACCTACGAGACCAAATAAAACTCCTATCTACTGATATAGGAGTATATTTCGGCCTCGTTGAAAAATGCATAGGTACTCCACAACAAGTCAAAAAAGCATTAATCGTAACAAACAACAATTTGACTTAGAACAAAATGTGAACATTATTTTTAATTATGACTTTCACAAAGTATTACCTAATGTTCATATTTCAACCCTTATTTTGAGCGACAGGTGACACCGTTGGTTTTTAACGACGTATGTAATTAGTAGCACAAATTATAATTGAAACAAAATCCCTTTGAATTAACAAAATTAGGAAAACCCAAACTCATTAGAGTACAATTTTGCAAATTCCATATTTAGAATAACATGTTATATAATTTAGTCGTTATATTAGAAGAGGAGAAGGAAAAAGGAATTAATGCAAAACGCTGAAATTAAAATCTCAAATCAAATTGAGGATGACTTAAGAACAAAATTCGATTCTGGGGAAGTAAATCTATTAATTAAAATATTGCCTGTAAACGTCTTACGTTAACTAATTAATGTAATTTTATTTTCATATTTTTAAATACAATAAATAAATAAATAATAAATTTATTCAAAAAATAATAATTGGTAAAACACAGTGTAAAGTTTAGAAATAATGTAGGTATTACAAAGTATGATGCCTGTACTAGGATAAACCTGTATCAAAGGCGGCATTAGTTCTTATGATTACTATTAGGACAACTGATTTCTTAACAATATTTAACATAAGTTTAAAGAATACTGAGATAACTAGTTAATTTACTATGTCATAATTTACTTAAACACTAATAATTAAGGTCAATAGTTATTTGCACTTAGTTACACGAATACTATTGCGTGTGCAATATACAATCTAACAATAAAGTATTTATATTATGTACAAGTAAAGGACATAAAGCGAAAGAGCTCATTGTGCATCAGAAAATTCGTCCGTATCGTTGTCACTGGGAAAAGTGACAGCGTTGCCACGTTGGATGACAATGCTGATTCCTTGGCCTAAAAATAGGCAAAAGATAAAACAAGAAGAAGAAATTCGAACAAGCGCTTTAAGAAGAATAAAAAGCGGAAGAGCTTATTAGGCATCAGTACATTCGCCCGCATCGCTGTCAGTGGGAAAAGTACCCAAAAGGCTGACAGCGTTGCCACGTCAATACTCCTTGGACTAAAATCAGAAAATTCGTCCGCATCGCTGCCGCTTTCAGTGGGAACAGTACCCAAAAGGCTGACAGCGTTGCCACGTTGGATGGCAATGCTCCTTGGCCTAAAAATAGGCCAAAAAGAGAAAAAAAAACAGTTAACCAACCGCTTGGCAATGATGCCCCGAAATCCTCGATGAGCTCTCGGTGGGGTCAGTGTCGTGGAGTCTGAGTGACGCCACGACACTAGTGTTTAAACCCCAAACTAATCAAACGTTTAGATATCGATACCCTTCAAGACTGTGGAGTTTCGCTAGTTAATTTAATTTGACCCTGTATAACTGTTTTTATACACCAATAGCTTCCGCCCGCGGCTTCACCCGCGTGGTATGTCGATAAAAAGCAGCCTATGTCCTTCTCCAGGGTTCAAAGTATCCCTATACCAAATTTCATCAAAATCCGTTCAGCCATTTTAGCGTGAAAGCGTAACAAACAAATTCACTTTCGCATTTATAATATTAGTCTGTTTTTTTTTATGTACCTTACAGTAACACTCCACTTACTTCAGAAAATAAACTACTTCATCGTAAAACAATATGCCAGCTTAATTTACTCCATATAGCATCGTAGTAACAATAAAATAACATAATAAAACCTATAGTGGCACTAGCCTTAAGTTTGTGCCAATAAAGCATAACCGCTGTAAAGACTGACGGGTCATTAACACTCAAGTGCTGGGGGGTCGTAATGACCCCCGCCTGATTGCGTTCTGGTTCTGGTACAGCCGTTACAGGGTTATAATATAAAAGAGCTTTTGTCTAGTCATGCCAGGGTAAATGTAAATATGAAAAGGGTTTATGTGAGAAAATCTCGTCTGATTTCCGTGAGAAAATAAAATAATACATTTAATAAAATGCACTGTAACGTTTATACCTCAAATGGAAAGGTTAGCAGCGGTAGCAGATGGGTTTCCTTATCTATTCATTTCTTTATCTACAAAACTTTAAGAGACTCATAATATTTAAATTCAAATCATTTTTGCAGAGATAGAAAGAACAAGTGCAATATTCAACAAGGTTCAAAGAATGTATGTCTCAACGGGTCTGGGGCTACGCCAGCGTAGCCACAAGCGTAGCGATGACATCATTGCCTCGGCTACGAGCTACGCCGTAGCAAACTCTGAATCTTTTAAATTTAACGCGTGGAATCTTTAATGCTATCGCGTTCCTATGTTTCATTCTTAAAAATATAAAAGTTTATTACGAAAATATATTATTTTTGTCGACACAAAAAACTAAAATGTGGACCATAATAATGAAAAATATGAGATGAAATAGCACACGACCGCGGTGATTTATCAAGGCAAAGAGTAAACCGTAACAACATGACGAACAAATCACTTTAACCCAGCGCTGTGTCATATTCCGTCCGGTATAACTTATGTCTCTAACGCAAGGGTTACGGAAAAATCTGCTCTGCTCTCAGATTATATAGTAGGTACATAAAAGATGTATTGTTTGGTAACTTTTGTGGGTATCAATCATAAAGAGGATACGCTTTTGTTTTTTTTTTAAATCTGATTATTTGGTATAAAAGGTGATCCTCAGTATCACTTTCAATAATGGGTTTTCTGAAATGCTCGTGGCTAAGTAATAACAGCTGCACGGGTCGATCCATCAGGTTAAGCTACGCTTTCCGTGGTTGGTCCGTGGATGGGTGACCATCTTTACATGCCGAGACTCCTCCGTGCCTCGGAAAGCACGTTTAGCTGTTGGTCCTGGCTATCATTCGAGGATCTTTGGCAGTCGTTACGGGTCGTCAGAAGCCCGAAAGTCTGACCACCAGTCTTACCAAGGGGTATCGTATTACCCAGTTACTGGGTTGTGGTGGTCAGATAGGCAGCCGCTCCATGTAAAATACTGGTAGTCAGCTGCATCCGGTTATACTGGAAATCGACCCCAATATAGTTGGGAAAAGGCTAGGCAGGCTGATTGGGTTTTCTGAAATGATGTTCACTAGGTGGCATTTATAGACGCAAAATTCAAAATATTACTGTCCTAATTTACAAACTCGCCTATACCCTCACAATATAATCTAAAAAAAGTCTATATAAAACAACATAAAAATATAAAACACATAAATAAATTATGTCTAGGTGCGAACGGAGCGTGCCTATAAAAGATGGCGTAACTTTACGAGCGACGCCTCGTAGAAGCCTCTAATTGATTAATACACGAACGATTACTGAACGTTACTGGAGCAATCAACGGTATATAGTCGTATCCTGTTGCTTTATTTATTGTAAGGAGGAAATTTTGGGGATTTTACGCTGATGAAATTAAATTATAGTTATACTTTTGTTGATGGCTTGTTTGGCGATAGGCTTATAGTACAAATACTCTTCCAGTTGGGATTTAATACTTGTAATGAACATATAGTTGTAGGTATTATGGGCCTACCCTACCTCAAATTGCTTGGCATGATCCTCCGTTATGCCGAAGATACTGCAGCATTAATTTTGAATTTGATTGAGGAACAGGGTGTAAAGTTCACTCATCCACTATAGAAAAGGAAGGATCCTCCAACCAGACGGGTGTTGTGTCTGGCGGGCAACTGCCCAACGATTGATATTGGATTTTTGTATATATGTTCACTGCACGGTAAAATCTAATTGCGCGATGCAGGATTTTTGTGACGTCAGGATTTTTGTGTGACGTCAGGTCTTTGATGCGTAGTTCGAATTTGGCGATGTAGGTTCCGCCACAGATGCTAGGTCTTATATTTAGCGATAACACGATTACATAAAAATTTCTCGAAGAAAAAAAATTCCAAAGTTACCTCTAAACCGAACTATAAACCGCTCGCTGGTATTAAAAAAATACTTCAAATTAAATCTGATCTAATTTGAAGTATTTTTTTAGAAACGTACACCTAGCTTCTGACGTTTCATAAGTGGTCATAGGTTTAAATGAAATAAAATATTTTATGGAAGTGTACAAGTTCTGAAAGTTCGTCTTAGAATATAAAACGAAGACTGTTTGTTAAAATACAGCTGTCTGCTAAGTCAATATACTCATTTTCATAACGGACGTGTTGCCCATTGGCCGGCTAAAGTAGATTTTTATTAGTTCATAGACATCGTAAGAAGCGTCCATACTCCTCTAACGAAGCCAATAACCTAGATACATTGCACCCTAAGGTCATAGTTTATACAGATTCAACATCATGCCGGTCATTCATAAAAAGATCTGTTAAAATGTAAATGGACGGAAATCCATACCTAATAATATAAATTCGAAAGTAACTCTGTCTGTCTGTATGTTACCTTTTCACGCCTAAACCACAGAACGTATTTCGATAAAATTTGGCAAGGAGATAGATGGCATCCCGAGTAAGGACATAGGCTACTTTTTATCGACATACCATGCGGGCGAGGTCTCGGGCGGAAGCTAGTATTAAATACACGTCTTATTAACTTGCTTTAGTTTTTGCAAATAAAATAACAAAAATAAAGGCCCTATAAACGTTAGCACACAATGTATAAAAACATGTTTTTATTATTTATACACAGTAAAGTTGTTAATAGCAAATTAGATAACAAATTGTTCAAACTATTGTATGCCTAACATGGTGGAGCAGTGCAAACGCACACTAAAATTAATCAATAACAACTCTGTAACCACTGTCTCACAATAAAGATCTTCGACTTTGACTTTGTAAAATACATAATAGATACGACATAATTAATGTTAAGTACAAAGGTACTGCTCATTTCTTAAGAAATTTCTTCAAGCAGACGTGCGAAAGGAGAAATTAAAAAAAAAATACAGACGAATTGGCAACCTCCTCCTTTTTTTGAAGTTGGTTAAAAAGAAATGTGACACAATAGTGTGTGAAAACAAGACGAGAAAAAGATGAATAACGACTAATATCATTATTATTTGTATTTTGTATTTCAGGAACTGTTGCCAGTTACTATTTATTTCTTTCTTTCAATGAAAACCTCTGCTTGTAACTACGTATTGAGAACCGCAGCCAAATAAAACCGCTCATATCCATAAAAAAATCAAAACAAAAAACATCCCCAAAAAGGTGTGAACGAACGGATAAAAAAGTGTTATCCTGTCAGGGAAACTGAGAAGAAAATGCTAGGCCATAACGAATTAGTATTCGGTTACAATCGGGTCTGTTCGGGTTCACTCGGGTTTTGGCCGACCGCCAGGGGAGAACCCGAGACGTCTGATGATCGTATGTCGTAGTACCGGGGGTCAATTACCCTGGAATATGCCAAACTTTGATCTCAAGTGAAGTGTGAAAATTCAATTTGCTATTACATGGATTGCTTATGAAGCGATTCTTTATTGAAAGAGGGTAGGTCGAACTAAAGTGCCGTTTCGTAATATTTATTGGTTTATTTGTCTTTTGGGGTGATTCAGTGACTTTGTGGTTTATGTGTTATTGGCTTGAATTACTTAGGTTAGATGTTTGAATAAAAGGAAACTGTTTTATTTTTTCTGGCAGGAATCATCCCCATCATCATCCCTTATCCCAAAGGGGTCAGCGCAGTACGGACTTGTATACGGCATAGAGATATAATATTATATAGATTGCGCGTATTGCACAGATCACTTAGTGCGCGTCGTAGACAAGTGAGCTATAGATTAGTGTCGGGTAGGACATACAAAAGGCACTTCAAATGTCCCATACAAAATGATTGAATGTCCCAACACCTCAAAATAACATTTTGTACCGCTTCACTGTGACATACAAATGAATGATTATCGAACTGACAAGTGAGTGAGTGTGGTGAGGAAAGTCGCGCGTCGTGTTGTTCAAACCCGTGTCTACTGTTCCTAGTTTGTTGCGCGCACTCTATACTATAATTATATCTCTATGGTTTACGGACTCCAGAAGTTCTGTCGCTATCATTATTATAAGTAAAATACCCTACTTTCTAATAATTAAAACCTGAACAACGAATCCATCTGCTAAGTGCAGTAACTCATCATTATACAAGACAGTGTGACGCAAAAAATCTAAGCTCATAGTCTGAGTCCTGAGTGACAGCGCACCGCGCACGCGGAATTAACGGCGCATTAAACAAATGTTTGACACGTTTGAACTTGTCCGGAGTGAGAGCGGCACATTCTACTGGCGGATGCGCTCATCAATACGCGTATTATTTAAAATTTCCCGCGTGCTCTAAGGACAGGTATCCGACGTGTAAATCCGCTCCGCAATCCGCCATACGCGGTGCGCCGTCACTCAGGATTCAGACTTAGAGATGACCTTTAAAAAATTACTCTCGTAGTTCCTAATGTTGTTTGCGTAGGTAGTCAAGATACTTTTACACGCTCCAGCGGATATATAGGAAACAGCACTAAGAAATAATGCGAAACGAAAAGCTAACCGTTTATCAGCCATCAGGGCGTAGGCGGAATCTTCGCAGGAAAAATTAATCTAGAGAGGAACAGTAAATACCTACTTGAGATCGATGAGTCACGGCTTATCGATAAAAAAGTCTTCCAGTATACATAGGTATCTATTTAAATTAAGCTTTGATTTCATATGTAAGCGATGAACGGTCGCTTTCCTAGGATCCCAGCTTTACAAACAGCTGTTAATCTGAAAGATCACTTCGAAATTCGTATGAACGAAGTTGTCCGACTTCGATACCGTTCGAATTTCGAAGTGATCGATTCGTATTTCGAAATGATGTTTTTCCGCAATGACTTGACAGTGACAGTTAGGTATATTAAAAACGTGTCGTTTAATAAAATCCAATTTTATTTTCAAAAAATATGAAATCCTACAGGATAAGACATAAGACAGAGTAGCAATATAAATAATGAAGTCTAAAGTAATATACCTGACGGCGCATTGCTAGCGCCATCTTTAAGATATACGTCGGAACGAGATTTGACAACTGTCAGTCTGGCGGAGCGTTGAGGCGATGGTCGGCGCGGCCATGTTGAACGTTGGTTTTTTGAACGTCAACGATGAGCGCACCACGTATCCGACGAATCGCTTTTGTTCCGAGTAATCTTGTCCCTTTTTGATTCAAAGAATAATTAAAACCGATTGATTATGTGATTTCCTAATTACTAGTGAATAGATTTTAGTGAAATTCTGTAAGGAAGATATTTTGTGTGATTTAATAACTTTGGATTTTGACTCGGGTGATTCTTTGTTGGTTCCTACCCAAATTACCACTTATTGAAGACATGACCGATTCTGATGAAGACAGGCGTCTGCCCATATCAGAAGTGGTAACATCCCATGTCCCACCGACCGAGAAAAAAAGACCGCCAGACGAAAATAGCGCCTTGAAGTTGTTGAGTAATATGGAAGCCCTACTTACTCGTATGTTAGCAACGTCGCAACCACCGTTGGCAAGTGCTAGCGCCCAGTCCAGTGCAGTGCAGCTCGTACAGTTTAATCCGGAAGATGCCGGTGCGGATATAGAAGGTTGGTGCAAGATTTCAGAACTCATAGTCTTGAATAAACATCTAGAGGGTGTCGATTTGCTTGTGGCTCTTACCGGTACACTAAAAGGCCGCGCAGCCTCTTGCTTGACCAAGTTTAATTTGAATGTGCTTACATGGGAGGTAGTAAAACAAAGTTTAATGGCAAGATTTTGTAGACCGAAATTATTTCAAGACTATTTTGGTAAAGTATTGCGATTTCAAATGGAGCAAAGGAAACTTCATCAGAAACTGGCCTAACCTTGTGGAATATGATCGAATGTATACCTAAGACCCAAATGCCAGAAGATGTTATAACTGGATTCGTCGTATCGGTCTTATGTCAGAAGGATGGTTTGATACGCCGTGAGTTAAACGCACATGCGGTCACTACCAAAGCTCAGCTATTTAGAATCTTAAGCGGCATTTCACTAAAAAGAAGATTGGAGGTTACTGACATCCAAGAACCTGATTTCAAGCGACCTAGAATTGCAGACGCAAGATTTCCCGGTAAATGTCATTGGTGTGGACTCCCTGGACATCGGCAAGCTGATTGTAGGAAGCGACGAGAAGATTTTTCTGCGAAGACTAAACAGCAAGATCCCTCAACTGCTGCACGTGCCCCCGAGAAGACTTCGACCGTAACCTGCTACATTTGCGGTAATCCAGGACACATAGCAACTAATTGTCTAGAAAAAGTGAAAGGTGGAGCTGCTGCAAGGAAAGAGGTCAATCTCTGTGAACAGCGATTGTCGAGGGGTACCTTGAAAACGTCATCCGGTGAGCCAGTCACTTTTTTATTTGATAGCGGATCGTCTTGCTCTTTAATGAAAGCTAGGAAATGTTCAGTTAGCGCTTAATAGTACAAAGTCTACATTCACCAAACTTACGCCGATAGAATTTATGTTCTGTATCCGTTTCCAATCTCTAAGAATGTCAAAAATTAGTTCAAATATCTACTAGTTTGATGATTGAGGAGGTGGGCATGACGGCGCCGGAAAACATTGAACTCGATAATGGTCACCTCGACAGACTAAGTAGTTTCAAATAAACTTACAGCTGAGTCTGATACCCTTGGTAACATCTCATATCATGAAATCATTGAGCATGAAGTTTCCAAATTCATGCTGAGCGACGTGACATGACGTGACGTGACGCTTAACTATTTTGGGACGTTGGGAGCAGTCATCGAATAATGTGAAGGTGGTCGAAGGGATAATGTCGTCCGGGCCATGCAGCTGATAGCGGCTGGTCGAGGGGACACATTCATCCGGTCCAACCTTTAGTGTTAACTGGTCGAAGGGACAGTGTCGTCCGGTCCATCCACGAGTGGCTGGTCGAAAGGACACACCCGTCCGGTCCAGGTTAATATTGTGTGGAAAGTTGATCGCAACACGATAGTATCGTCCGGGCCAGACTTGAGGGTTGGTTGAGAGGACATGCTGATCGAGTTTAGAGTGCGTTGCTTGTTAACTGTTTAGAGAAAGGTGCCGTCCGGTCCATGAGTGGTCGAAAGGACACACGCTTTCTTTTGTTGTGAGACAGTTACAGTTAGTGTGAGAGAAATGTTATGTCTACCAGTCACAGTTTGTCAGGTTGGGCGAGCGGGTAGATTTACTGACACCTGTTCGATTGATTGTGTGATTTTTACAGGACAGCAATCTGATGCGCCCGAGGACGGTCGAAAGTCAGTCCGGCCGTGACGGCGCATTGCTAGCGCCATCTTTAAGATATACGTCGGAACGAGATTTGACAACTGTCAGTCTGGCGGAGCGTTGAGGCGATGGTCGGCGCGGCCATGTTGAACGTTGGTTTTTTGAACGTCAACGATGAGCGCACCACGTATCCGACGAATCGCTTTTGTTCCGAGTAATCTTGTCCCTTTTTGATTCAAAGAATAATTAAAACCGATTGATTATGTGATTTCCTAATTACTAGTGAATAGATTTTAGTGAAATTCTGTAAGGAAGATATTTTGTGTGATTTAATAACTTTGGATTTTGACTCGGGTGATTCTTTGTTGGTTCCTACCCAAATTACCACTTATTGAAGACATGACCGATTCTGATGAAGACAGGCGTCTGCCCATATACCTATAATGTAGTAAAACTAATAACGTAATCTAAATTTAAATTAGATATCTATTTGCATATTTCATATTGTCCTCAGTGTTCAGGGAAACAACTTCAGTTATAAAATTATGGTAATGCAATGCATCTATGTTTGTCACATACAAATAAAAGTGCTATGGAAATTGCCAAACATGTTTATATCCTATGGTAATAAAGAGGGTTTAACACCGAAAAGAGTGGAATATTTTGACATAAAATATTGAGGCTCATACAAACAAAATGCCGACAAAAAATAAAATGGAAGGTAAAAAAATAAAAAAGAAGTTTATTTTTTTATATTCCATCTCGATCGTGATTATGCGGTGGGCCGAAAAGAGTTTTTGGCTAAATGCATAAAAATAGCCGAGGTTAGAGAAACAATCCGAACAGGTAGGTAAGGTAACTTCTTAATTTCTTTGAGTGTTCGTCTTCCCAAAGCCGGTTTTCTATATACATACACCCCTCTCACCACCTCCCCCCCTCACCGGTTACACCTCTGTCTGACCCCTTGGGGAAATAAAGGCGTGATTTTATGTTATGTTATTATTATAATATTTGATTTCATGAACAGAAGTGCCACAAAAACTACTGCCACTAAAACTCTGCGTTTTAGAGCCTTTTGTAGGCAATTCTGTCACAATTCTTCTATTTAAAATTAAATATCTTGTTGAACGTTCCTAAACTGTATACGAACCGTCTGCGTCTCTTAAGGCTGTACCCTACCTCAGATTTTATCTCGCTCGCACTATACTACGCGCGACCTGAGTGAGAGCGAGACGGAGTGGGGCGCTAGCGGACCTCAAGCCTCGAAAAGTGTAGGTTTTAATACCAGCGGTTTATAGTTCTTTTTAGAGGTAACTTTGGAATTTTTTTCTATCAAGAAAACTTTATGTAATCGTTATTTCGCCTAGCATCAATCCTCAACTTTAACATATATTTATTTCAAAATGAATGCTGTAGTATTTTCAGCATAACAGAGGATCATGCTAAGCAATTTGAGGTAGGGTGCGCCCTTAAGTTCTTCGCATCTAAGGCGCTGAGCTTGAGACGGCGAACTAATCTTAAGCTGCACTTATCCCCGTAGGGCTGTCGCAAACTCCTTCAGTTGTATAGTTTGAAAGCGTGATGTGATTGCGTACAAAATACAATAGACGTAAATATATTTATTAACCTATTCCGCTTAACTATTCTTCAAGAGTCATAAAAAACCCTGTAAGAAATCGACACGTGTTTCACCTCTCAACGAGGCATCCTCAGGATGACGATTGACCAATTGCAAACCATAACACGACGTGTTGCCACACCTAGCACACACCACACCACGCAGAGTGAATCAAATCGCCCGTCACCCCCACTTATACAGAATTGCTGCTCGGCGCTACTCGGCTTGGATCGTTATCAGTGCGATACGCGCGATCAGTGTAACAGCGTACCTTTATTTAGTGCTTAGACTGGCGGATAAAGCTGTTTCTTGATGTATGAGCACAGATTACTACAGATGTTTCACTCAGCAAAATCATATAATAAAAAGCGACTCTTGCTTCAGATTTTTTTGCTTTACATGATGCATTTAGTAAATAAATAAAATAAATAAACAATTATAAAAAATAAACAAGCAGTAGTTAGGTAAATTGCCATAATCAGCACAGGTAACAGACAATGGTTGTACACCAGCAGTAGGTATGTAATTATCAAATGGGAGAATTATTTTGGTGATTCTTATCAAAAAAACTTAATAAGCACTTGCATTCATAAATTTCTAACAAAATATTGGTCGACGTAAAATCAATAGAATACCTGACCCTGAAGTAAAATTTATTTAAGGAATGAGGACCGTGGGACGCCTCGGGAATACCTCTCCGGGAATTTGTCGCATGACTGACAAGGGCAAAAGTATTTATGCTGAACCCGCAAAACTCTTAATGTAATAAGTTTTCAGGAGTATAATGTAATCAGACTGTAATACGAGGCAAAAACCTCTTCTACTGGGTCAAATTAAATTCGCTAGCGAAACTCCGCAGACGTGATGGGTATCGATATCTAAACAGGACTTTTTTTTTTTTATAAAATTATGAGATATTTTTTTTACGCCGACTACCTGTAGTTTAGTACACGGCCAGGTTGCGTATTTGCAATCGGGTTCTTATTTTTAAAATAATGTGTTATTAATAGAAGATATTTGGAATTGATTAATTACTAACTTTTATTTGATATCAATATAGTTGTAATTTTTTTAAACCTTCCCCTCCCATCTTTTGTTTTTGTAGGTGCAATGTATAAATAACTAGCTGCACCCCGCGGTTTCACCCGCGTAAGTCTCAATCCCGTGGGAATATCGGGATAAAAACTATCCTATGTGTTAATCCAGGTTATAAACTATCTGTTTTCCAAATTTCATCCAAATCCATTCAGCCGTTTTTGCGTGATTGAGTAACAAACATCCAAACACAAACGCACAACTTTCACATTTATAATATTTAGTAGGAATAGGAATAGTAGGAATTAGTAGGATTAGTAGAATAAATAGCGTAGGTCACTTCCACAACTAAGACGAATCTAACGACACCTCATCTGCTAGAATTCATCAAGCCGTTTAGGCTTCAGAGCGTGCCAAATAAATAGACATACATAACACGAGTATATATAATAATACATACATATTATAAACATACATACTCTCGAAAAACATTACCCTTTTTCTGGGGGTAGCCGGGTAAAAAGACACGTTGTAACTCGCAACATGACGCTTCAGAAGCTGGTCGAAAATATACTCGGACTAATTTACTCAAAGCCTGAGTAAAATAATGTTATCATTATCATTACCTTTATCTCAATTTATTTGTGGTCAGCGCAACATTATCTTTATCTTCCATACATCTCTTTTAGCCGTCATCTCGGTAGTCACCCCCTTTCTAGCCATATCATCTTTCACACAGTCCATCCATCGTTTCTTTGGTCTTCCCCTACTCTTTTAGCCATCGACATTCATACTCAAAACTTTCCTCACAACATTTTCCTTAGTAAAAGAAACTAGTATGGCGAAACTTTAGCCTGAAGCGAGAACGTAAAACTAATCCAACTGGTTTTAACTTTAAACGCGATAAAACCAATCTAAAATACTAGTTAGAATTCTAACAAGTTAAAAAACTGTTTGAGTCTGCCACCATAATTGAATTTTTTAATGTAATTCTAACCTAGTTCTATTGCTGTATTCTTGAATAGTATAAGACTGAATTACAATGTTACTACGAAACCCACTTATTAACGTCAGGTAGTTTAATTAATCCCAGTTGAACCTAAACCAACAACTAACTATTAATCTGGAACGAATTAAATGTGTGTTAATGAGTTTATAACGAGCACAGTTCAACTGAACGTAACAAAGACTAAACAAATGACTGAAAAACTTTTGTTTGAACGTGTTCATTAAATGTTTCGGGGAAAATGAATGAACGAGAGTGGTCGTGCGTTTAATCCTACTTAGATACTAGTTTTAAAGATGAAAGTGATAAAAAAAATCTATACACATATTATAAATAAAAGTCGCTTTTCGTGTTTTGTCTGCATGTCCGCGTTGTTCTTCTAAACCACGCAACAGATTCTGATGAGGTTTTCAACATCGTAAAGAGAATTTATTCCAGAAAGTTTATATCGTGTATAACTAAGAAATATCGATGTTTGACAAGTCGTAAAAACCGCGCGAAGCAGGAGCAGATCGCTAGTCCTTACATATTATAAAACAAAGTCCTCCGTCGCGTCTGTCTGTCGTCCTGTACGCGATGAACTCAAAAACTACAGCATCGATTTTCATGCTGTTTTCACCAATGGATAGAGTGGTTCTCGAGTAAGGTTTTATTACATAATAACCGACATCCACGTGGGCGAAGTCTTGGGCATCAGCTAGTTAATTTAGGGAAGACCTTTGCCTTTCTGACAAATAGGACAATACTGGTTATTTGATATATAGATTTAGGGGTTATGTCAAGATTTTGAATTGCAATGATAAGTTGTTAAACTAAAAACTTAGAGCTAAACAATATTTTTTTACTTTTTTAATCGATGTGTCCCAGAAAATTTTCAAAAAAATTCTGCTCTGAAAAACGTATCAAGTTTATCAACCATTAGCAACTCCCAAAAGCAGCAACTAAAATGTGACTAATCTTCCACTTATAAAGAATTCTGATACACAACACAGTTTTCAGTACTTACTAAGCCTAAAATTAACATAAACTTTCACAAATTTTACGCAAACACAAGTTTCTAAAGAAAAGTTATCAAGATGGCCTTGTAAGACCTTCCAAGTATTGCGTGCTATATTATTATGTGTGGTTCAGGCCAATCACGTAACCCTGACTTTTATTATTAATTGCACGTGATACGCTTACCAAATGTAAAAACTAATAATAATTTATAAGCTCTTTGGAATGTTGAAGGTAACCAGGAAATTAAGTAAGGGTCTTGTGGTTACTCCGCCCTTTATGAATTGATTTTGATGATTATTTTTTTTGTTTTGTAGGTCATGCGATATACATTTTATTAACTTTACGGGCGTAGTATTTGAGTTAGCTTCAATAATACGTATTTTTCCCAATTAGCCTATATATGGATGATGTTTTAAGTTTCTCTCACTGTTATTTACATATCAGGTAGTGGTATTCGAATTTATGTAGGTAAGGAAACATAAATGAAAACTTTTGTCTAAAAAAAAAAACGCTAAAAAGCGAAAAATAACTTTAATTCCGGAAGTCAATGGCAAAAAACAAAAATTCAACACCTTTACCTTCTATGTAACGTGTATTTCTCCGAATGCACATTTTTATATTGGTATTCTGTGGTAGTAGTAGTAAGGAATAAATAATATTATATCGTAAAAGTATTCATAAATTGAAGCAGAATGAAAAGTCAAACGATAAGATGTGTGGCAGCATTTACATCGCCGCATGAGACCTGACGTCAAACAAATCCTGCATCGCGCTAACAAAGTTTACAGCACGATCGACTTAAACAAGATCCCGACATCAATTGTTGGGCTGTTGCCCGCCAGATACAACACCCGTCTGGTCGGAGGATCCTCCCTTTTCTATAGAGTATGAGTGAACTTTACACCCTGTTTCTGTTACCTCTAAAGATATATATTTAAAAAAAATTAGTTAGTTTTCCGAGTTTCCCGGAAAACGACAGACTAACCCAATTTAGATAGATTACCAATTCGCCTAAAACAGTGGAAATAACCAAAAACTCCTTTCACAGTAGCCCGAAAACAAGTTAGGTACATTTCGTTTTAGTCCGAGAAATTAATTGGTTATCAAATTGACACACTACGTTAACTTGCCGTAATATAGCATTTTCATACAACTGTCAAAGGATGACAGTTGAGAATTGAATATACGGACAGTTTGAGATGGTAGTCAATATTTGACTGACTAATTAATTGTCAATAAATTTTTCTGACTTTACCTACCTAGTTGGTTAGTACAATAAACCAATATCACGGTTTTCTGGTACGCCCAAAGATTACCATTTTTCACTTACGTAATGGTCCCCTGGGTAAAATAGAGATGAAATAAATTCTAATATCTTTGTGAGCGTAATTGTTATCGTAAACTCCAGTTCAGCATCCCTGTAGAGCTCTTATCGAAAATCATTTTATGAAGAAAGACGTATTCTGTGTTGAGATGAAAAGGAAGTGTGCAAATATTTTGTATTTGGGAAGAATACGCAGTCTTCCTTCACCTTGAAATAATATTTGGTAATGCATTATTTATTAATGATAGCTTCAGCAGTTTTCATTGTCGCAAAGGTGTCTTTCATCTCGCTCTTTTTTACGAATTCTTGTCATATGGTTCAAGAATGGGCATCCCAGTATGCTGTAGGTACTATTGCCCTTTAGGAGGCTGGCTTCTGACAAAATTACCTTTTTAGTATTTTAACGTCTGGATGGAGAATAATAAAACTAAACAATAAAGACTGCAATGCAGACCTTGATCCATAATATGATGTTAATAATACACACTACTTAAAAGCTATCTATATTATTAACAAATGTAATATAAAATAAAACCACCGCCACCTGCTACGATCCTTACATACTCCTTTTTCCTCGTTTACGTATGAACGTAATCAACCAGCAACGCAACCGGCGTGCGCTTATAATTAGATGTATGAACATCTAGTCATTCACATGTTCCCTTATGATCTATCTATAACAACATATATTCCCTTCCCACCTTCTATTATTGGTGTCTCTGAAGAAGGATCACTTCATTAGTAAAGCAGACTTCTCAATAGGCCGAGACTAGATGTATGAACATCTAGTCATACACGCACGCCGGTTGCGAGTACCTGACCTGACCTTTTTGAAGAACAATAAGTTATCCATCCAATCATAGATAAATACTTCAGAGATAAATGATGATAAATGTTAAATGATTTTTATTTCTGTAAGTAGATTTGTACAAACACGTTTACACGTCAATCACATTTTTTAAACTAGATGAGGTCGGCGTTTCCTATCTGACTACTCTGAGAAGAAAGGCCGAAACAAACTCAGAGGTCAGTCTCGTTTAAAGTCCAGACATACTCTTGGTCAGATCATGTGAAGACCATGTAGATTGGTGTCTGAAATGGACTTTTGAGGAAAGAACTACACAGATTGAGTAGACCTGTCCAGTCAGTGCACGCATTTGTCAATAATCGTGCAGCTCAACTCCAATTTTAAGGAGCTCAACGATTTGACGAACAATACCAAAGAAAGGACATTTGGTAAGGCCGCATAAATTACTCAAACTGCCAGACCATGATTAATTAAAACTAAGGAAAAAATTAATAATAAAAAAGAAAAGAAAGATCCACATAGTCTTCACATTCACAATAATTAAAATAATATGATACGTTACAAAGTAAACATTCATGTCATTATTTAAATTTTGTCATTATTTATTAGATAGAGAGTATTCTTCTTTTATTGCACATTTTATTCCAACCATGTTACTTCTTATATTCTGAACCCCACAAACGCACTAACAGTTTCAAAAGTAAAATAAAAGTTCTACAGAATGTTAGGTCCTCTCAAAGACAGGCTAGTGGTGGTCAGTAATTGGCAATTAGGTCCATCTGCAGTTGCAATTAGCCCTGAGACCGGCAGTATTAACTACATAGAGCTTCAGTGTAGCTTAACGACTCAAAGTTAAATGTCAATGGGGCAAATTGTAGGATACGGTTAAAACATGTTATGTTGTTGGAACTATATTTTAGTATTTTTTAGTCTTTAGCACTCATTCGGTAAGTACCGTTAAAATCATGCTGCTTGGCGGCTAGGGTGCTTATAAAGACACAATCATAAATTTCTTACCCGCGCACTCTTGCGCACTCTCGATCTTATAGTTGCCGGAATATGCGACGAAAGAGGACTTCTTACAATTAAGTATCACTAGTCAACGTTGCATATTAGTACAAATCGAAAATGTGCGGACGTAATTTCATGGCACTTTTCTATCGAGATTTTTTTAATAATTGAATATTTGGATTTAAGGATTCTTTATTTATTCAAAAGAATATACACTTAGCGAATAAATACATATTTGTGGTAAGTATAGTCCAGTAGATGATAGTTTTTTTTTTTTCAAAAGTCGACCTAATTTTAATAAAAAAACTGTCACTGTGTCGCCTTTTATGTGCAAGACCTTATTAGTTTTGTATTGTTAGTGACGTACTGCTGTTTAGCTTTAAATATGTTAAATGAGGATGTGCTCCTGATATCAGCCGGTAAATTATTATAAAGTTGCACGCCTTCGTATTTTAAAATTTTTCTGCGTCCGCGGGGTGTGCGTCTGTATTTGGGTTTCTATTCCCCAAAAAGTCAGGAGATATAGTGTGTAAGATGTAACAGGCAGGTATTTCAATCGGCTCCCGCCACAATCCAGCTTCTAGATGATTCTAGAAGCTTCAACACGCATGCTCACACACGCTTCAGCGCGCATGACATGTTGCTTGTCATCCGGCAACTGCTCCGCAGCTGTGAGAATTTTAAAGAACTATATCTTCAAAGTGATGATGATGATGTGTATATGTTAAAAGTGTAAATAGTTAGTTTTGTTATATATTGTAAATAAACATTTCAATGTATATGATATAAAGTCATTTCTACTCATGCAGTTACTCATATTATTTAATAGAAAGAGAGAAAGAATGATAAATAGGTTTATTTGTCACTGAAACACGTGCATACAATAAGATAACAGGGGGCTTAAAACGGCCACTTTAGCAGAATCATAATAGGAAAATATTATGAGTCATCGTAAAATGTCACAAACTGACAATTCATAATATGATCTGCGTGCAATTCATATTACGAAATAATTCATTTGTTTGGCAGTTTTCTATGGAGATTCGTCAAATGGTCCACAAATTATGAATTGCTTTTGTGTCAAATTAGACGAATTGCTAATCACAGCTGGGAATTCAGGAAATGAATTGCTTTTAGAGGAATTGCTAATGTGGCCATTTTAGACCCCCAGTACTTAATCAGCAAAATTAAACAAAGTATATCTAAGTAGAAATATGAGTTCACGAGGACTTAGTCTTACTTAAGATTTGCCAATTCACGAAAAATCTTTACGATCGGTAATATTGCTCTGAATAATTATTTATCTCCATTGCACAGTGAACAAGGGTCATGGTCAACGTTTTTTCTTCTGTTTATGAGAAGGGGCCTTTGTTCTGCCGTAGGACAATAATATATGTAAAATATCGTGGTAATGTTCCGTATAAATTCAGGACCATATCGTGTGAATATTACTATTTAGCAAGTGTGAATTTAGATTTTCCGACAACCACTTTTTTATTTAAAAAAATGTTATTGTGTACGCAGGTAGCTTTAGAATTGTATAGAATCCTCGGACAGTTGTTAAAGTATCGGTAGAAGTTTCAGTTTTTGTATAAATAATTATAATAAACAACAAAAGTAGTTTTGTTTATATTTCATTTGTTCTATATGGAGAGATTTTTGCGTTCCAGCCTGAATATTTTTCTTATGTTTGTAGATTCAGTTCTTGAAATAAAAAAAAATTAAAATAAAACTCTTTTGACTCTTTGTATTTTACAAACTTAACAATTATTTCGGGGTCATATTTCAAAAGACAAAGATATTTTTCAGGCAAAATCCAAAATCTGAAGAGCAAAAATAATCCTTCCTACTAATATTATAAATGTGAAAGTTTGTGTGTTTGTGTGTTTGGATGTTTGTTACTCAATCACGCAAAAACGGCTAAATGGATTTGGATGAAATTTGCCAAACAGACAGTTTATAACCTGGATTAACACATAGGATACTTTTTATCCCGATATTCCCACGGGATCGAAACTTACGCGGGTGAAACCGTGGGGCGCAGCTAGTTGAATATAAAAGATACGCTACCACAAATCCCCTTCAGTCCCGAGGTCCCAATTAAATATATAAGTACCTGTTGAAATTTATATCACGTTGAGAGAAGTGTTACGTACCACAGCCTAATGTGAGATCATTGACCCAGTTGCAGCCTCCTGAAAAGTTCACACGCTGACACCCTTACCTTTGAAGATGGAAAACACGAAAAAAAGTAACTTGTTCTGATAGTAGATGTTTATGGGAAAGGTTTTATAATTTATTTAATTGAATAAATCGTAGCAATTCATGGTAGTAAAAATACCTAAAAAAGTAGTTTAATACAATATTGTTGCATGAAACAAAATGCTTTCTTTAAAAAAACAGAGCCTGATTTATTTATACCATAAATGAAGAAACAATATTTTTTTTAAGTTACAAAAAATCCTCCAGCCATATTCCTTTTTCAAAATAAACTCCTGACGCCAAATAAAAATAAAATAACAAACTTTAGCCTTAAAAATACGTAAAACAAAACTAAAACTTACGTGATAAGTTGTTACAAAGACACACAAAAGTCACTTCCACATTCACAACACACTTGTTAGTAGTACGTACGTCACGTTCGTAGCAGTGCTACGGCGCTACGAGCGTAGCGGTCTACGGGCGATGCGCGACTGTGGTCTTTTGCTACGCTAACGGCACGGGCTACAACGGCTTCGACGGCATTCCACTGCGTGATCGATGAGACATCACGCCTAAGTCTTAGGGGTGTGCTATGTTTATCCCTCTCATGGTTTATACATATATCGGTCCTAAGATGTATTTTATTAAGGAGTGTAGAAGTACTTTGATTTTAGTGTGGTTTTAGATCTACGAAAATTAGTATTATTCAAGCTTTTTTGAAATTTAGATTTTTGATTTTACAAGCCCTGTGCCTGATGGGATTTCCCATCGGCAAACAATGACTATACAAACTATCAAAAACCCTTCCTTAAATGCTAAGCAAAATTTCATGGTTCGTGGTTTAGATGGCGCGTTGTCTGTCAGTGGGTGAATGAAAGAATGAATTTAAGAATCCATGAAGTAGAATGACTCTAAGATGTACTAGGATGATTTTAGTGCGATTTTAAATTCACAAGTTGAGATGTGAAATTCAAGTTTTTCTAAAGTTAAGATTCATGATTTTATGAACCTGAGGCGAACATACATTGGATCATTTTGTAACTTTTATTTCTAAAATAAGCTATAAATCTTACTGCTTTTTAATCAACTTATTGCATCTCAAATCTTATTTGTCAGCAATAAACTTATAAAATTTGCTATGCTTGACAAAATGTAAGCTTTTAAGTCTTACAATTTTGCAATAGATGGTATTGGGACTTATATGAAGTAAATTCAATATAAATAACTTCTTCAAAATATGACGTCTATTTCGAAAGATTGAAGACTTTCTTTCAAGCATAAAAGTATACGTAAATTTTTGTAAAAATATAGTCTTCACCAGTATTTACATAGGTTATAAAAGCATAATTTTCAACCTTCCTTTATGCTTCATTGCGGGAGTTTCGTCCGTGATTATATTTTAGACCGTTGGTTACTGCCCATTATGTTTTATGGAAACGTATAATACTACGGGGCGTGGTGACTTTCTCTATGCTTTTTTATGTGCATATAGGTAAGTAAATGATATTTAAAAACTAGATGAGTTCGTTGTTTCCTATCTGACTACTCTGAGAAGAAGAACAGACAAACTCATATGTCACAGTCTCTTTTAAAGTCCAGACATAATCATAGTTAGGCCATGTGAAATGTAGTAAGTATACTTTCTAAATGAAAGATACAAAGAATTGTCCGTTTATTTATAGGGAAGGTCTATAAGTAAAGATAAGAATCACAACTTCATGAGACCAAACAGAATTTGGTACTTAATTTAGAGTTTAGACAATTTAATTTGACACACTCACTGAACAATTCCATGTTGTGTTTCATCAGTTTCGTAACTTCACATCTACATTATATACTTTTCATCATAATTTATGTAATGTAAATTACTACGTTATTTCAAATATTTTTAGATGGTTATGTTTTTATCTATGTAAGATACTAATAAACATTTTTAGTACGAAGAATAAGAATATTCTTCATCTACCGTGATTTCCTATTATCCCTAGGGATTTCGTGAAATCCCTGGTATCCACATTTCCCTGCGACATATAGATGGTTTTGTATGTCGGTGTACCAATATATTAAATAAATAGATAAACAAAGCATAAATGTTTACCGAGCCATCAATAATGCCCTACTCTTCATCTGCTCAAACATATTCTGATACCAGTGACATGACAGATAGCTACATTAATATCCTCTTTTGCGTAAACAAACGAAACTGTGACAAAATAAAGTAATAAATCACATCGCACATTGTCAGTGTAACGGCCAGGTAAAATATTCACGTAAGGAGTTCGGCGGCCATGACAGTTACAATAAAAAAAATATAAACTCGGATCGACGTGGGTCACAAATGAGGTATGTGTAAATGGGACGCGGATGTTCAGAGACCGGAAATTTGCCGGTTTGATTGATTTTTAAACAAATATGAAGACATGCAATAGCAGTTTCAAATAATTAAAATAATATAGGAATAAACTTGATGGTAAAGGTGTCTGTAGAAATAAATCTATTTATTTATTTATTTAACCATTTATGCACACACATATAAATACAGACAAGAAGAAAGGCACAGAAAAAAACGGACAAAAGCAATGCGTATTTCTAAAGAAATCTCTTCCAGCATACTTGCTGTTGCTGTTGTGTACTGTTGCTGTTGTTGTTGTGTTGTTGTTGTTGTTGCCTGCTGCTGTTTGTTTATCTATAAAGCACCTTAAGGCGAAAGGTTCAAGGTAGCACGCGAAATTCAAATTTTCTTACGTCTTCTATTTATAGGTCAATATCAGGTTGTAAGTTGATCGAAATATGATACGCAGCCGTAAAAAATATTTATTTATAGAATTATAATCATAAAAATCATCAATACAACTCTCTAAGTTAACACTATTTAATGACTATTAATGAAACCATGACATTTGAGGATTATTCTAACAAAGGGAGTTGTATTGCTGAATTTAATGATTATAATTCTGTAAAGCCATATTTGCTACGGTCGTGAATAATATTTTAATCATCATACAACCTGACACTGACTTGAAAATTACTAAAAAACGTAAGAAAATTTGAATTTCGCGGGCTACCTTGGCGCATCCTCCTTAAGGTAATTTTTGGCGTGCACCTTATTTTTTTCCGGCTATAAATATCTTTGTCAACATTTTGAATGAAAATGACAGTTCGCCAGCTATGTAGTAGGAAAGGAATTTGTTAAAAAATTGCTTATCATTAACGCTCCTTGACCGCAAATATCTCTAAACATCACTTCGAATTTCGAACGGTGTCGAGATGTGGATCAGCTTTTATTTTTAAAAACAAATGAATTCGCGTACATATTGTAAACGTTCACTTGAATGAGGTTTGAATGAACTGTATTGAATGGCATTGACCACAAGCTGAATGAATATTTGAATACAATCATTTCCTCTTGATTGAACCCCGGCTTTAATATCCGTCCTGATTGACCACTACCCTAAAAGGTTTCTGCTCACATTTTCAATTAATCATACTAATGGCTTGCGTAGGTACTATCCGATATGGGTCACACTTCCACACAATCATTAATATACACTTATACTTACACGGGGCCAGAGGTTGGTAAACTTTAAAAAAGTTAATTATTATAGCAACGTTCAAATACATTTTTGTTATTTATTTTTGTATGGAAAGAAGATTTATCTCTTTCTTCAGCACAAAGATGAGTTTGACGACTATGTAATTTATTTATGTTAAATGTCGATGAGATTTCTTTTTAGTAATATAAAAAGACTCATGTGTTCTTTATGGGCCCAGTAAGTCTTCCAAGCATTTTGGACTCGTCTTCCTATTTTCTTATCTTGTCGATTCTTCAAAGACACTGGTCCAAGTATACACCTAGTCATCGACATTTTGCAACACATGGCCGTATACCTCGACCTTACGTTTCGTGCTGTTGTTCATGACCTGTCTTGGATCTGTTCATTGAAAGTCTAACCTCAAGACATGCTGTGCTCAGATCTTGGAGCATTTCTTCAAGTTCTGAAGGTATGTACCTACATAGATATTGCAAAAATATGTAGCAATTATGACAAGACGTAAAATTCAAATTTAAGTTAATTCATTCTCTTATAAAATATAATCACAATAAAATAGAAAAAAAAACCTTAAACCTTCAAAAATTTAATGAATAAAATTAATTATTTTATTTAATCAGTGAAAGGAAGGAGGAGCTCGTAGCTAAGTAATAACAGCCGCACGGGTCGATTAATCAGGTTAAGCTACGCTTGCCGGAGTTGGTCCGTGGATGGGTGACCATCTTTACATATCGAGACTCCTCCGCGCCTCGGAAAGCACGTTAAAGCGTTGGTCCTGGCTGTCATTTGTGGATCTTTGACAGTCGTTACAGGTCATCAGAAGCCCGATTAGTCTGACAACCAGTCTTGCCAAGGGGTATCGTATTACCCAGTTACTGGATTGTGGAGGTCAGACAGGCAGTCGCTCCATGTAAAATACTGGTATTCAGCTGCATCCGGTTAGACTGGAAGCCGACCCCAACATAGTTGGGAAAAGGCTAGGCAGATGATGAATCAGTGAAAGGAACAATTCATTAGGAGCATTGGGAAAATTATTTTAAAACACAAATTCTGAACAAAATTTTAGAAGATGAGGCAAGTTAGGTAAGGCTGGATCAATCTGTGGGACTTCCTTACATATTGTATAACAAAGTCCTCCGCCGCGTCTGTCTGTCTGTTCGCGATAAACTGAAAACCTACTGCACCAATTTTCATGCTGTGTTCACCCATTGGATAGAGTGGTTCTCGAGGAAGGTTTTAGTATAGAGCCAGAGAAACGTTCCTTTGATAGCTTCCTGTTGTAATTTTTTGTGTTAATTATTTTGCATCCCAATCCTAACTAATATCATAAATGCGAAAGTGAGTTTGTTTATTTGTTTGTTTGTTACGCTTTCACGCTAAAACAGCTGAATGGATTTCGATTAAATTTGGCACATGGGTAGACCATGACTCAGAGAAGGGCATAGGCATAAATACTTTTCATCCTAAATCGCAGACGAAATCGCAGGCAACAAATAGTAATTATATAAAAACAACTATGTATTTATTAACCAAACTCCACTGAAAAAGCGAAATAGGTTAGCACAGCAATCATAGGTAAAATGATTACAGCTACAATTCCCTAGCACATTCGATATGTTACCATCTGTGACACAGTTGCACACGGAACGTTGTCTGCACCAGTTGTGTCCTAACAAATGCGAGTTGAAACTAGGTTAAGGCTTGTTTATTTTGAATTTGAAATATTAAGATTGTTTCCTTGGTTAAAGAGTAGTAGGTAGTTATGTTCCTGAAATGGACCTTCTCTAATGGACTATGGAAAAAAAGGTTTTGGTTGGGAACGTAACGTAAATTCGAACGATTTTAAAATTGATCGTAATAATTTCGCACATATTTACTTAGTTTTATGACCTTACTAGCTTCCGACCGCGGCTTCGCCCCTCGTCGTATGGCAATAAAAAGTAGCCTCTGTCCTTCCCCAGGGTTCAAAGTATCCCTATATCAAATTTTATTAAAATCGATTCGGCCGTTTTGCCGTGGAAGCGTAATAAACAAACAAACTCACACTTGCATTTATAGTGAGTCTGGCTAACTTGGTATCTATTACAATGCCCTAAAGCTGATATATTGTGGTTTATTCAAACGATGATTAAAGTTAAGTGACGTTCAAACGTCAAAAATGTATGGTGAAACAGTCGCTAATCATTACTTAACTTTAAGCAACGTTTATGAATAAAGGGGTATATGTATTGATCAATCGCTTCACTCGAGTGAATAATCATTTTTATTTCATTCCACGTTCACAGTTCACACTACACAAAATTACTTAGGAATTAATGTTCATCTACTCTTTTCATTTCTGCTTATTTCATTTTTGATCATTTCATAGGCGTGTTGGAGTGTAAAAATCCAACAAGGTTGAATCGGTTACTCATGAATTAATTTTTCGCTTTTTGTTTTTTTTTTTTCAGTTGTTGTTGTTATCACTTCAAGTCATCATCTGCCTAGCCTTTGCCCAACCATGTTGGGGTCGGCTTCCAGTCTAACCGGATGCAGCTGAATACCAGTATTTTACATGGAGCGACTGCCAATCTGACCTCCACAACCCAGTAACTGGGTAATACGATACCCCTTGGCAAGACTGGTTGTCAGACTTTCGGGCTTCTGACGACCCGTAACGACTGTCAAAGATCCACAAATGACAGCCGGGACCAACGGCTTAACGTGCTTTCCGAGGCACGTCGGAGTCTCGATATGTAAAGATGGTCACCCATCCACGGACCAATCCTGGCAAGCGTAGCTTAACCTGATGAATCAACCCTTGCGGCTGTTATTACTTAGCCACGAGCTCCTCACTTCAGCTTATCACTTCAAGTGAAATACTAAAATGAACTAAAAGTGAGATACTTACATGAACTAAACTAAAACTAAAATAATCAAATGAACTACTAAAATGAACTAAAAGTCTATATCTGCGTAAAGGCTACAAAGATAATCTTATACCTTATCTCCATTGCTATATCGTTACATGAAACCCCGAACTATTCGGAACTTGCCCACAATTTATTTAGCAGTGTTCGTCTTTATATATTCATGCTCGTTCCGCTCGTTCGTGAGCAAGACTTGAAGGGTGCCATCAATATGTTAGCGGTACTCTGTCAAATGAGCTACTTATACTGAAGTTCAGGGCCAGATTGAAAATTGACTAGGGAGGCCTGTCTGATAAATATATCCCGTATAAATAGTTTCATTTATTGTCAATTATTCAATATTCAAAAATACAGCTTGTGGCTAAGTAATAACTGCTGCACGGGTCGATCGATCAGGGTAAGCTTCGCCTGCCGCGGTTGGGTGACCAACTTTACATACCAAGACTCCTCCGTGCCTCGAAAAGCACGTTAAGCCGTTAGTCCCGGCAGTCATTTGAAGATCTTAGGCAGTTGCAATAGACAAAATAGGCAAATTACTTTTCTTGAATAAGAGGCTTTTGGCTGCTCTGTAACTATGTGCGTTTTTTAGCTATAATTTTTTTTTTGTAATGTGCGTTTTGTTTGTGCAGAATAAACAATTTTTCTTTCTTTCTGTTCAGTTGTTACGGGTCCTCAGAAACCCTAGTAGGACTAGTTGTCAAAATCTGACAGCTGACTAGTTGTCAGAAATCTGACAGCTAGTCTTACCAGGGGGTATTGTTACCCAGTAAATGGGTTGTGAAGGTCAGATCGCAGTCACTTCATGTAAAATACTAGTATTCAGCTGCATCCGGTTAGACTGGCAGCCGACCCCAACATAGTTGAGAAAAGGCTAGGCAGATAATGAAAAGCTACAGTCATATGGTTTGGTTTCTGGAAAAAGTCTCTTTTTTTTTTAACCACGGGTATTTTAAAAGGCATCTTAGGGATTTTCTTAGCAGGAAAAAGTCAGCAGGGCAACATAAGTAGTTTTTTACCGCAACTGGTTTTGACCAGTTGCGGTAAAAAACTACTTTTGAAAAAACCGAAAAAAGTCGAAATATTTTTTAATTAAAAATATGAAATAACCAAAACAGGAAACTCAATAAACTTCAGTGTTAATCTTTCACCTTTCGGAAATTACATTAAATTTTCACTCCTTAAAGTAAATAAAGCCTTTGTAAACAAAATAAATTACTTTATTTGACGTTAATTTGACCGTGAAAGAGAACAGTTAAGGGATTTCCGGTTCCGAGCTGATTCTGTTACCAGAATAATAAAATTGTTTTCAGGCAGACGAAATAAAGGTATATATAATACTGGTATTCAGCTGCATCTGTTCAGACTGGAAGCCGACCCCAACTATGTTGGGAAAAAGTTAGGCAGATTGATTGGTCAGACGAAATAAAGGAAGTTAGCGTGATTTAGTGATATGAAATATAAACTAGTTATGAAAGTAAGTGGTGGTCATGATAGTTATAACAAAACAACAATAAACCGATACTTACATCAGTATCTTAGGGGTTTAGTATTATTGGTTTTATATTGCCTTTTACCAAATAAAAAAATTAGGTGACATTCACATTCCTCGAAAGTAACTAGTGTTTGAAATACCCTTATTTCGTTATGTTAACATAAGTTTCAAATAATCGATCGTTCCGATCTAATAGTTATAAATCGGGCAACAATCCAGATATGGCCTGATTTGGTTTCTAGGTTTTTGTTTTCTATCTATCTATCTTACGAAAAAACCCGATATCAATTTCCACGGCCTGAGAACTGAGCTTAAAACTTCATGTGCAGCAGTAGCAAATGTGACCACTAAACTAACGAAAAATAAACCAACAAGATGTTACATAATCGTTTAATGAAAAGGACTCAACAGATAAATAAAATACTTGATTTTCAGCTGCATCTGGTTAGACTAGAAGCCAACCCCAAATTGCTGGGAAATGGCTAGGCAGATTGATTGCTCGGTCTGTTAGTTCTTTGGTATTTTTATTATTTCCACACACACAAGTTGAGTTTACCAGGTTTCGTTGAGCTACAGGAATACTTAATTAAACGAACAGATAAATAAATGGAAACGCGTGTTTATGTAGGAACTAGTTGTTTGCTCAGGCACCGACTTCAGCGAACTACGGGACTTATTAAGTTATTTTATTTGTGTTTCTATCTTATTTAATTTTGTAGGATGTTTTTGTTTTGAAGTGCGGCTCTTTTCTGTCAGGGAACAATGTCACTTCGACAAAAATGTAGAATATAATTTTTTATTCAAATTTCGGATTTACATTATGTAACTTATTAAATTAACTAAATTAACTTATTAAACTAAACTTACTAAATTAACTAAAACTAAAAGGACTAACTAACTATACCAATAAATATAAAAACAGAGGGACCCTTAGGCGTCGAAGTATTCGTCAGCATCGCTGTCATAAAATATAGAATTAAATTATGTTTTTTGTTATCAATATTACCTACATAGATATCCACATACTATACGATGAGTGAAGGTCGACATCATTGCGTAAAAATCAATTAATAAAGGTCCTGAAATTGTCACGCAGAGAGAAAACGCGCGTGCTAAATTAAAATCTCAAAAACATAGGGAAGATTTTAAAAATATACATTTACTGAAAAAATTCGTTCAATAAATCTGGGAAAATTTCAAGAAAAGTTAGGACGAAAAAATTTAAAGAATCAAAATCCTGACGCGAAACAACTTTAATTTATGAAATTTCCTGTTTGCAAACTCATTATTTCGTCGTCCGGACGTCGAACATACAAAGATCAGTTCACAAAAAAAAAAATACGATTCGATACAAAATGGAGTCAATAATATTAAGGAAGAAGAAAAAGAATCTACTACCGACATTATAATAACGGTTTTTGTCAACAAAACAAATCGTGTTATTCTACCATAACATATCTATGACCAAATCTAAACAAGTTATAAATTATTATTATTTCCTAACTTAAACAATCAAAAGTGAAGTTTACACATTGAACGGGACACAGTGACTTCCGACCAAAAAACAATAAAAGAAAAGTTTTAATAATCACAAAGTAACATTACGCCTATTATCTGAATAGAACGAAATTGTTTTACTGTTTTATCCTTATAGTCAAGGAGGTTGAGACCAACACATTATTAGATCTGCGAAATGAAATCTAAGATCTAAACAACACCTTTTTTTTTTTTTTTTGATTGTGTGAAATCATCCAATGACTTCTCCCGCTCTGGGCGGAGCGGAAGGGTGTGTCAGACTTTTACTGATTAAAACCCACCCGTGTTCCTTCAGTTGCCTGTTGCCAAGGTCCCGGTATTCCTTTCGGACTTATCTAAACAACACCTACAGGGCTAATCAGTTCGACTTGTCAATACAACAAGAAGAATAATGTATTATGTAAATGGATTTCAGATGCAAATACTAACAAATTGAACAAGTCTGCCTTATAGCACATTATAAACTATTCTACAGTTCCTTGGGAATTCTTGCAAAACAACGTAAATAAATTCTCCCGAGACAGACTTAAATGCTAATCGTAGTGTAGCGTAACGTAGACAGAACGTGCTCGCTGAACACAACAAAACTATATATTTTTCTTGACGTACTTATAAAGTAAAATACTACTTTGTTCTTTTACCAATCGATACTGCGAATCAAATTCTTTAAGATAATGTTTTGTACTAAATAAACGAAAACATAAAAAAATCTATACAAAACCAATTTCCTTAGTGCACAAAACTACTGAGAGTATTCTCAATCTTTAATCTTGATTAATACTTGAGATCATTTATTTTTCACGCACTCTAGCTCCTCGATCGCAATTGTGAACTGGCTGGCATCCAAATCAGTTCGCAAAAGAGTGTCTAATAAGCAGCGTACAAACAAAAAGCCCTACTTCTCGATCCATAACTTTGTTTATTCGAGTCAGAGGTAAAAAATGGATTGTTTGCCGGACAAAAACGACTATTGGGTATACTTTCTTTTAAGACGTACGAGGGGCGCAAAACATATTTGACCGTTATTATTCCTCAGGAGACTTTTTTTTGCATTGTTTTTTTCTTTTCTTGGAAATTAGGTTTAACAATATGGCCTCCTTCTCACAGAGAGGAGGTTTATGTCCCAGCAGTGGGAACATTATAGGCTAAATACGCAATATGGCTGCTTGTTTTTCCAAATTCTGGGCTGTTGAGAATTTTCCCGGTACCTGTTTTAGTCAAAAATAAAACAAGGAATATGGGTTTTGCGTAATTTTAAAAATTATCAAAATCATAGCATTTTTACTATTATCCATCGGTTTGTCAGAAAAGTAATAAGAAAGTTGGTTGTCTGTTCGAAAACCGACATTCCTACGGAGAAGAACGAACAAGAAACAAGGCTATGAACAAATACCTACATAAACACCAGTTCCAAAACAGTTCATTCGCATCAAAGACTTCTCAAAGCCTATTTCCCATTTCCTGGTTCATGCGGTCAATTATTTGAATAACTTTATGTACCCTATCTCTGTGTAGTGCGCTGCAAAGCCGGTGTTAGGAGAGAACACACGTGGGACCGTCTTGGGACTCATTGCGATTCATAAGTGATGTTGTATAGCATATAATCACGGTTACATTCCCTAAAGGATTAGGTAGATGTGTTTAGTATAGCCACCATTCAAGTTGTGTGATAAGTCCCACATAGAAGGAGGCAAGTCTATTGTCACAAACCTGGTATGAATCCAGACGACGGCTTATGCTGGAAATTACTTCATTGAAATTCTCGATGACGCTTTCCACGACCCAGCTTTAATCTAGGATCCTAAACTCAGCAGTAACGCTTATATCTACTTAACTACTAGAGTATCAAGGCAGTGATGTGGCGTAAGAGTGTGTACATTAACGGCATGCACCATACAATTTTCCTTCAAAGAGATTAAAGAAAAGACAAACTTTTTTTCCCCTATTAAATTTTATACCGTCGTAACCTGCTTTATTGTTTGCGTTCAGATATCGCCCAGTGTACATACCCTTAGGGTCACCCTATGTCCCTCTAAGCCCAGCTTTCTCACAGTATAAAATAACCATATAAAAAGAATTTAATTTCATTGAAATCTTTTGTATGCTTGTACTGCTTTGGATCCGTGCTTTACCTTAGTGGTGTATTTGTTTGTTCCTTCTTATAACGCTTCAATTACTGAACCGATTTCAACAAAATTTTGCAAAGAGCTGGAATATAACACGTAGAAGGATTTAAGTTATTTTTTTATTTGGGCACATAAAGTATTGCGAGCAGGATACCCAAATAAGGTACTGAAACCGTAAGCAACAGCGGGTATCTTTTATTAAAACTTTTTTTTTATATTTTATAATTGTTTATCAACCCCAGATTATCGACCACTTCCATGTATCTATAGGTTTCAACCATTCTATTTAAACTAGCTAGATTAGCTTTCGCCAGCGGCTTTGCTCGCGGGATATCTTTATAAATGATATCAGTGATGAGCTGATAATAATAACATTCAACTGGTGAAAGAATTATGTCGTAAGTACGACTAACATGAGGAGATGTAAAACAAAATGAAAGTAAACATTACAAATATATCAGTAATGGCATTACAATGTTAATGAACTCTATCCCCTATGTAATACGATGGACTCTTTCCATAATCCCTTAGGTCCAGCCTAATTATAGTTCACTCCTATGTATCTAAATAGGGCATCGAACTTATGCTTCTTAGTAAACGATCGGCTAGAGTTCAATAACAATTTATTATAGCAACAATTTGGTATCTTTTTCAAAAGAGTTAGGCAATATGGGACGTTCGTCTTACTACGCAGTTTGATTCAGATATTCTGGCTGATTGGACTGGATTGAAGGCGTGAAAAACAAGGCACATGACGACACAACATAGATGTAGCATTTTGAGAATTTGCATTCATTCATTTAAATTTTATGAATGAATATGGTTATATGACTTTACAAGTTATTGCGTTCGCGTAAAGATCATTTTAATCTTAATCTATATATATAAAAATCAATTGCTGCTCGTTTGTCTCGCTAAAGGTCGAGAACGGCTGAACCTTTGGATAATTCTTTTTTTGTTGTGTTCGTTATTCTCAGGGCAAGGTTTGTACGTTTATTAGGTGTAGGTAGGGTAGGTAGGTATGTAGGTAGGTAGGTAGGGTAGGGTAGGTAGGTAGGGTATGGTAGGTAGGTAGGGTATGGTAGGTAGGTAGGATAGAGTAGGTGGTAGGTAAGATAGAATAGGTAGGTAGGTAGGGTTGGGTAGGTAGGTAGATAGGGTAAGGTCGGTAGGGTAAGGTAGATATTTAATGCTACCCGTGCGAAGCCAGGGCGGGGCAGCTAGTCAGTAATAAAGATTGGAGATTTTGAAGGCGAACTCAGTTCGGATGATGATTGGTTTTACGAATTTTGCCGAGACAAGTACATAAGTTGTGTCGTACAGTACGTCCTTTTTTCCTCCAAGTTCAGTTACCGATGCAAAGGAAGAAAATAACTTTTTGCGCCTAATATAAAATGATAATTATTGCGACAGTTTTATTGTTTCCAAAATAAGAAAAGAAAAAACTTGTATTGGAAAAGTCTATGTGCTTAAATTCTAGAGGCGTGTGAAACAGTTCTATGGGGCGAAATAAACTTTAAACAAACTGTTTCTTAAACAAGAACGCTGAAGATCACCAATAACTAACCAGACTTGCAATCACGATTAAACCATATTTTTTTCCAATAAAAACAAATCAAAATAAAAACGCTCGGATGATTACTCAATTTTCTAGTTAAATTCAATACAGCCACACAATATTACCTTTCTAACCAGCATGTGCCTTCAATACCAAATCGGTCCTCGTGTCGGTCGTTAAAAGATATTAGACACGTGTCTGCAAGCTTCTGCTTAGCACGTGTAAGTATGGTTATTGGTTACATATTGATATTAATCGGACTACGTGGAGATTGCTTGCGATGTAATGTATTCTATAAAGGCAATATTATTTTAGATCATTTTTGACACGTGTAAGGCTGCAACGCTTCTTAGTTTATGTTCTGTGAAGTGATGGATGGAGATCTTAACGTATTCCAATTTCTAGTGTGGCTGTATCTAGGTCCATCGCCACATGTGAACTACTCATCAAAGATCTGACGTCACACAAAAGTCCTGACGTCACAAAAAAATCCTGCATCGTGCAATTAGAGTTTACCGCGCGATGGACATAATATACAAGATTTCTACATCAATCGTTGGGCAGTTGCCCACCAGACACGACACCCGTCTGGTTGAAGGATCCTCCCTTTTCTATAGAGGATGAGTGAACCTTACACCCTATTCCTCATACCTCTAAACTAGTTAGGGGAAATCCACAAGATGAGAAAACCACACGACACCCGTCTGGTTGAAGGATCCTCCCTTTTCTATAGAGGATGAGTGAACCTTACACCCTATTCCTCATACCTCTAAACTAGTTAGGGGAAATCCACAAGATGAGAAAACCTTAACCCCGGTCGTTGTGGCAATTCTTTGGGTCTATGTCCAGCAGTAGACGTGTTTTGGCTGAATGATCATGACGAATCTGCAGTTGACTATTGTTATGACAAGATATGAAAATTGCATGGTGGTCACACTTCCAAGAAGTCGGTTGCAAGTGGATGTGAGTTCGAATCCGTAGCATTATTGATAGAAACCCACTTTCAATACGAAGATGAAGATAACAGTAATGCAGGAGTTAGCAGTAATGTATGAACTACGAAATCACTGGCATACAAACTAATATTATAATAGCGAAAGTGAGTTTGTTTGTTTGTTACACTTTCACGCTAAAACTGCTGAACGGATTTGGATGAAATTTAGAACATGGGTAGACCATGATCTGGAGTAGGACATAGGATATTTTTTATCCCGTATTCTCAGGAAATCGAGAATTACGCGTGTGAAACCGCGTGGCGCTGCTAGTTTTTTTATAAAGATGAAGAGTTTTAAGTCAAATTTATAAAAACTTGAACCATTTAACCGCCTGACTGCCTCGTTGGTCAAAACCGCTACTGCTAGTATGAGGTCCTTGGTTCGATGCCCGGGTCGGACAAAATGTTATTGGGTTTTTTTATCAAGAATTTCTCAGTAGCAGTAGTCGGTATTACTCTGTATTTGTGCCCGGTTGATAGGAATAGTCTCGCCCCGTATTACACGGGACTTAAACATAACTGGCAAAATTTGGGTATACTTTATACCTTTGCCCAACCTTTCAGGGAAACAAGGCGTGATGTTATATTATGTGTTAATCCCTTTAAATCTCTGGCACGTGCACAATGCAGATTGAAAAATTTTTCATTGTAAAAAACCTTTTTCCTTCTCACGGGTTCAAACAAAAGCATGTGTGTGTTCCTCCACGTTTTGTATAAAGAACCACGTGGCCATTTGCAATCCGCTCACGTTGCCTAGATCTATCGTCAGCCAGTAATCCTGGGATAATAAAAATGGCGTCCTGGCTGTTATAGCCTTTTTAAAATTTATTTGTTACAAGCCGTGTGCCCGATGAGAGTTCCCATCGGCAACTTTTCCGGAGCCTTAGGGGATGAGTTCCCAAAAAACGATATACCAACTATATTTTTCTTAAGTAGAAGTACCAACTTCCATGTTTTTAACTTAAAAAATTACGAACTTTCATCCCCTATTCGGTTGAATAGGGGATGAAAGTTCTTAATTTGAAAGGATTTAAAGTCTAGTTTAAAGTCACCCCCTAAAGGCGGTTGCCTTTAGGGGGTGACTTTAAACAAATCCTTTCTAATTGTCTAATCTCGTGCAAAATTGTATGCTTCTAGATCTTGCGGTTCAGGCCGTGGTTTGTCTGTCAGTGAATGAATATTTTATTTAATTTTTATGAAGTACATAAATCTTTGTTTAAATTGACTCATTTTTAATCTTTTTCTTGTTGGCACGTGCATACAAGTCGAAAATAGGCAGTGAGTGAAATTTCGCCGATCAGCAACGATTAGCATCCTGTTATTTCAGAGATCTGACTGCCATAGTCTAGTGGTCCACCGTGTCTGTTCGCAGGAGCGATATCTGAGTCTGTGGTTCTAGGATTAATTCTCTAGTTGAGCAAAGACATTTGGGAGTTTTCAATAGGTTTTCATGGATAACCTTGTGTCTGATAGACTCAACCCTGTTATAGGTATCTACAGGGGACTTAAAACACGAATCAGATAACTGGTGAAATGTACCTATGTGTACTATTTTGCTTATAGTTTTTGCCTATTCCTTCGGTTAATAGATAGAATACACATTATATACTAGTAAATACGACATATCTGTGACGTAACACTTAGATGTTATGTGTACACAAGTGCAATGGTTGGAAACACCAACGACCATCAATTTGATCGCGGCGCGGGATCGTAAACTGTACCCAGTTGGTTTTATACGCCATGAAAACTAGGAAAATAAAAGTAGATTAAATTCGCTATTACATGGGAATGGGCACAGCGTTTATGTCACATTGTTTTAAAATAAACTTATGGTCATGCTAATCATGTCAATCAATCAGTCTAGCCTTTTCCCAACTATGTTGGGGTCGGCTTCCAGTCTAACCGGATGCAGCTTGATACCAGTATTTTCTTTCTTTCTTATCTAAAGATGGTCACCCATCCTCACCATGGTCACCAACCGCGGCGAGCGTAGCTTAACTTAAACGATCGACCCGTGCGGCTGTTAATTCTGAGCCATAAGCCTCCAAGCTATATGAATAATCATGTGAAAAGCCTACTGGCTCTTATGCCTCATACTACAGTATAATAAAGTAACAGTATTATATAATTTCTCCGCAGTGACCTTGAAATAATTAGCTACTCCACTCGGTAGATAAATCTTCCGCGTCCGTGCGCACGCACTTAATACTGTTGCGTACAGATTATACACTGAGTCGCGAGTCGTTTTGGCCGTTTTTTATGAATACATAATACTGTTACTTATTTATACTGTGCTCATACGTAAGTCATCAGTCATGATACTCAGTTTAACTTTCTTAACTCATCTCGTTATATTCGTCAGAGGTCACTCAAGACATGCATAAATATTGCATTTATCATTCTAAAATCGTTATTCTTCGTGCAAATTCCTTAACATTTACCTTATTATTTTCAAATAACGATACAACTTTAAAACTTACTTCCATAAATAAAATTCCAATTCCTCTACGGAGATTTCTTTACTTTTATTTCCTTATCGTTACCCCTTCGACGATATATTCGAAAATATCTTACGCCGCATCGGATTTAAATATTCATTCCCAAATGGCTTCTGCATCTTTTCCTTCCTCCTAGCTCCAGATTAAGTTGGTTGCAGATTCCAGGACAGTTTAATTTCTTTCCCTAGAGTGCATGAAACTCTTTTCTTGGCAGATTAACAGGATTGCTTACAGGAGTTTGGCTTCAAGGGGATTTTATTCGATATTTATACCCCATGTGGCCGATTCCATTTAGAGGGGGAGTAACTCGCATCGCATAAGTGAATTTATTTATTATAACTACCCGCCCCGGCTTCGAAAGGGTAGCACTAAGTACCTACCCTATCTACCTACATACCTACCTACACTTACCTACACCTACCTACATACCTACCTACCATCCTACCTAGATACCTACCTACTTACATACATACCTACCTAGGCAGGTAGGTATGTATGTAAGACAAGACAAATGTTCAGAGGCGGACTTAATGCCAAAGGCATTTTCTACCAGTCAACCTTAAGGTGATGCAGAGACAAACAGTGGTAGGTGCAATAACAAAAGTTGTGGAATAAATATTTATTTAAATACGTAAACCTATTAAAACTATAATATATAAACATATAATATAATAAACCTAAATATATATAAATATAAGAACAAATAAATACACATAACTACACGAACATACTAAAACAAATAAGACAAACAATCGGAAAACATTACCGTTGTGATGATACTGCCAGCTTCTTGCGAATGTGCTCGCGAACTTTAAAGTATAATCGGTTGGTTGCCATCCTGATTTCTTGGAGCAGCCCATTCCACAGAGAGATAGACTGAACGAAGAAGGAAGAGTGAATGAAATCAGTGTGGTGAGTGAGTAGGATATTGGAGAAGACGATTGTGTGATGAACGTAGAATTTTATTACTCTTGAGGAATAGTTAAGATGTTACTAAACATATCTACGTTTATTGTATTTTTTGGGCACTCGCCCAGCTACTTAGCTGTTCTAATTTAATTGAGCGTTTAAGGTTAGAAGTACACAATCAAAATTTTGCGGTCGTTGCGGGATTAATTCCATGTCTGTCTCTGAGTGACAGGCTATCGGTCTGTCTATCAAAGCCTGTCGGAGCGTTCGCTAATCTGTCACAGGCGTAGTTAGAGGGGTTTCAATCTACCGTGAATTGGTACCTACACTTAATTATATACCCTACCTAGGTGCTGTTATTTGAGGTCAGTAGATTCTTCAATCGGGTCACATTAGTGGGGTTCAAAAAGATGATTTAATAATTGAAATTAGCGTCGTGTAAAAAACGGATGGTTTAATGAGAAAAATACTTTAACAATGTAGTGAGTAAGTCTTAAATAATTCTAGTTACAAATCACTATATGTGCAGTTAACCACTGATAAAATAAATGGATGCTTTTTATCATAATAAATACCTAATTTTTAATCCCTTTTTAGGTATAGCAAGTATCATAACATCACGCCTGCAATCCTCGAGGGGTTAGGCAGAGCTGTATCTATAGAATTGGAATTGTGCCCGGTTGATGGCAATAGGCTCGCCCCTTGATACATGGGACCTAAACATAACTGGCGAAATGTGGGTGTAGCTTGTATCATAGACGTTCATTTATTTGTATATTCATGTATTCATGAATACAATTATCTTTATTTGAAATATAAAATCTTATTTTAAGGTCCAAGTCGTTTTATGTGGAAATAAAAAAACTCTTTAATGCTACTTGCATTAAAGAGTTTTTTCCACAAAAATAAAGGGAAAGTTAGAAAATAGTTACCGAAACGGAGATTCGATTTTCAAAACTTGATTTCGTAAGTAGATATTACTGATCTCGTGGCTTCAGCTTATTCGATTCAATTGCAGTGGACTGTACTACTTACAATTAAAGTGGTGCTCATCTAATAACAAGAAATACCTTCTATTTAAAAGTTCTCAAATAAAATTCTGCAACTGGCTTGCAGAATTGAAATAATAGAAATAAACCTTGCGGTTTTGGAATTACTTTTAGGGATCTCGCGTGGCCAACCAGTGGTCGTGGCCGGTCAATCTCTTATAGCACCAATTATGACGATAATACCCAGATGGGGGCTTCAGTTTTCACATTCAAGAGCGTCATTTAGTTTGTGAAAACGGCAATTTTCATTAGAGTTTTCGTAGGGTTTTATAATTTTCATTAGGCCTATAAAAAGTGTTTTTATTAAAGTGCCACATTTTCATATAAATGAAATGTGCACTTATCATAATTTAATTTAGCAACTACTGCTAAAAATACAAAAAAAAAATCCTAAAAATGCAATTTTCCTTTCTTTCTTTCAATCGAAATTTAATGATCGAATAACAACAAGCACTTTCGTTCAATACCTCTTCCGTTTCCCATTACTGTCATAGGCTTATTTTCTTGAAACGAAACGGAATTTTGAATTTCTGAAACAGTCTCCATAAAATGTCCATTCCTCGCTCTGCAATTTTACAGCTATTACCGGATATTAAGGTTGCCTTACATAGTTAGTTCTTTAGTTCAGATCCGTATGATCTGACCATAATTCGTATACCAGTTGTGGCTTTTATGACCTCAAGATCGAAAGCCTACAAACGCGGCTACAGTAACAATCAAGACAATCTGTAGCAAATAGTTACAGTCACAGAACTGAAAAGAGAAAAACAAGCATTATAACCTATAGAATTTAGATTTTTCAAAATCAAAATCAATATATTTTATTTCACATAAGCCTACATGGGCACTTATGAAACGTTAGAAGCTAGGTGCACGGTTCCAATTGGTCGTTTTTGTAAGGTATTGCAGGTGTGGACAAACCAATAACCTGAAATATGGTGTAAAATTCTATAGATTATATAATCCTTGTTTTTCTCTTTTCAGTTGTGTTTTTGTAGTTGGGTATTTGTTTTTTTTTTAAATAATTTGCTTTGTTGAAACTATGATTTTTTGTTGTATTCATTAAAGCACGAGTTTTTCATTAAGTATTGGTAAGTACTAGTTTTTATGTGATACCAATATTAATATATATTTTTTATAAACCTTCCCCTCGCTTTTCTGTATTCCCAGATGCAATATATTATGAATATTATATAGCCAAAGAAATAAACAAAAGTACATACATACTCTCGAAAAACATTATCCTCCTTCTGGGGCAGTTGGGCAAAAAGCTAAATATTCTCATCATTTCATCCTTCCTTACATATTATAAAACAAAGTCCTCCGCCGCCTCTGTCTGTCGTCCTGTACGCGATAAAATAAAAAACTACTGCACCGATTTTCATGCTGTTTTCACAAATGAATAGAGTGGTTCTGGAGTAAGGTTTTAGTATATAATAACCGACATCCACGCGAACGAAGTCGCGGGTATCAGCTAGTTTACATATAATTATCGCTGTAGTATATGTAGTAAACACTATCTCCTGCTCATTGCTGTCACTAATGTCAACTGAACGTCACCAGGAATGGCGGGAAAGCGAAGCCGTGCCTACACGATGCTGAGCTAGTGTAGTTGGGTATATGATCCGTTTAAATACGGGATCAGCAGGATACCACTCAGTAGCCTTTACCAACAGTGCAAAAAGGACGTAGGTAGGTATTGTGAGACAATTGAAAGTTTGAACGTTATTATTACAATAAAATGTTAAGAGGATACGAATCGGTCTACGAATGGATACGAATCGGTCTAGACGTAGCGAATGACAAGAGTACGTGTAGGGCTGTCACTAAACTTTTTAGTTCTAAAAAAGAGGTGTAGTTTTAAGAATAAGCAACGTTTTGCTTAGTAAGGGTGAAGAAAGATTGAATATTAGCATTTAAGACGCTGACAAGAGCTACAACGCGGTCACCGTCGCACCGCATAGAAAAGAAAGAGAAATGTGATGACTTGTAATTTACTGCAAAATATGAAGCAATTGTCTATTCACCCACTCAAAAATTTGTTGAGTACTTAATCGAAAATAAAAAGCGACCAAGTTCTCCATTCTAATAATACGTTCTTGTTATTAATTAAAATACCAAAGTACGTTGATATTTAATACAGATATTTTGGATTGGAACTCAAGGTAAAAAGGTGAGTTTACCGCTAATTTATATCGAGTTTTTTGTTTTTTTCTTAAATTATTTTGTTAACCACCATGTTCTAAGATAAACATATACTTTTCCGCTACCACAAACTATATAGATCTGGCGAAGTTTTTGTTTAAGACAAGCCTACTTTTTGTCAGCACCATAAATGTATGAAACCGTAAAAATGTTCTTAAAAGTATCAAATAGGTGCCATTACTGAAACTTATGAATAAGCTACTGAAACTGGTTGTCATTGTACAACACACACTTTTGCTTGAGATACTTTTACTGCTTTTCTAGCCTGCACTGTCCCAGTCCTGGGCAAAGGCCTCCAACCTTCGACCATCCTCCTTCCAGATTGGACGGAACCTATCCTTCATGGCCTGCCAAGACACCATCTTACTGTCTCAAGGCACCACTTTTGTGTTATTTTTGCCCACAGTTCTGCCCAGTCCCATTTAATTTGGGCAGCTTTTTGAGCTACGTCAGCTGTCTTTGTTTTTAGAGCGCATGTGTCGAACACGTACTATCGCCTTTTACTAAACTATCATTAGGTATTGTACCTACCTATTTATCTATTTTCTAGTAGTGTTATTGAATTTGTGGCGGTATCTACATCGTCACATGCGAACTACGCATCAAAGACCTGACTTCGCACTAAAATCCTGACGTCACATAAATCCTGCATCGCGCTATTAAAGTTTATCGTGCAATGGACATATACAAGAACCCGACATCAATCGTTGGTCAGTTGCCCGCCAGACACAACACCCGTCTGGTCGGAGGATCCTCCCTTTTCTATGGAGTATGTGTGAACGTTACACCCTGTTCCTCATACCCCTAAAAAATCATAATGAACCAACTTAACCTCGTGGCTCGGAAAGCACGATAAGCCGTTGGTCCCGGCTGTCATTCGTGGATCTTTGACAGTCGTCACTTCTTAGTCTGACAACCAGTCTTACAAAGGGGTATCGTATTACCCAGTTACTGGGTTGTGGAGGTCAGATAGGCAATCGCTCCATTTAGAATACAGGTATTGAGCTACATCCGGTAAGACTGAAAGCCGACCCCAAAATAGTTGGGAAAAGGCTAGGCAGATTGATTGATGAACTAACTTAACTGTAGACCTCCATTAGTTATTAACTACAATAGGGTATTAGGTACCTATATATATATTAAGAAGATTTTAACCACATCTCGAGAGTGCCAGCCCTATAAATAATGCAATAAGACCCTTTATATTGTTATATGTAGTGTGTAACGTGTAGATGTATTTTATTCTCACGATAACTGTCTGCCAAATAGATATGGCGTCACCTTATTCTTTTATAAGTAGTCACTAAGACTACATACAATAATATAAAACAAAGTCGGGCCGCCGTGTCTGTCTGGCTAAACGTGATAAACTCCAAAACTACCAAACGGATGTTCGTACGGTTTTCACCAATAGACGCAGTGATTCATGACGAGGGTTTAGGTGTATAATTCATTACGGTTTTGTGTAAATTGGATGAAATATGACGATTATTGTTGAAGATGTCAGAAAAAATCACGGATATCTATGGAAAAAATCATGCCGACCAGTGAGCTTTACTGGCGTGGAATTCATGATAGTATTTCAATCATTATCAGTGTTTGGCAAACAGATAGTTTATAACCTGAATTAACACATAGGATATTTTTTACCCGGTAGTACGTTTCCGTGGGATAATTTCCGACGTCCAGGCAAAAGCTCAAAAAGTATATTTTGGTTAACAGCAATACCAGCGAAATCATAAAGAGAACCGGCCAAGTGCGTGTCGAACCACGCACAATGAAGGGTTTCGTAGTTGGGATGAATTTATCCCAAGAAGAAACTTAACATTGTAGTTGAAACAGTGTTCTCCCATACGGAATATATGGGAGAACATGTTTTTGCAACCGCAAATGTAAGTTGGTCGATTATTACTCAGTAACTTGTAGACCCTACTTAGCTATGATAGTTTTTCTTTTAATTTCGTTATATAAATATATTACTGCCGTCACTTTTTCCACATATCCGAAACACAGGGGGCACACTTGACTCTGTGGCGGTATCTACATCGCCACATGCGAACTACGCATCAAAGATCTGACGTCACACAAAAATCCTGACGTCACAAAAAAATCCTGCATCGCGCAATTAAAGTTTACCGTGCAATGGACATATATACAAGAACCCAACATCAATCGTTGGGCAGTTGCCGGCCAGACACAACACCCATCTGGTCGGAGGATCCTCCCTTTTCTACAGTGGATGAGTGAACTTTATACCCTGTTCCTCATACCCCTAAAACTCTAACAAGCACTTTAAAGCTTAATATTTCACAAACGGATGCCTGAATCCAAAAATGGTTTTAACTAACTCACAATATTAAACATATTATTGAACACTCTAATATAATGAATGCGCCTCGTTTTTTCAACCTCTAATAATTCCCATTCCTCTAGATACTTAAAATAGCCAAGTAACTACGACTAACTTGGATGTAGGGCGGTTGCTCACAGTTCTAACCTAACCTAGCCTATTTGGTCGGGGTGCCTAGCTTAGTTACTGAGACTTCTTCCTTAGAAGATCAATAAGTTTTTAGAGGATCAGTTCAATATTTTCCCATGGTAAATAGGTAGATATCACAGCTTAACATCAATTAGGTCATCTGCCAAATGACACTGGCACATGGCCAAACTGATAGGAAGCGAACCCGATAAATTCGAACGAACATAAAATGACAGAACGCTGTTGTGCGAAACTTTTCGATACGTGAAACAGAGGTTCAGAACATTTTCAGAATCATATAATTTAAATGTCAGGGAGGCTCAAGCGAGGCGAGGTCCCAGACGTGTCATGAATACATAAATCAAAAAGAAAGAGGTTCACGTACAGTCAACTGCAAACGAAACACTTGTGCTACAAAAATCGTCCTTACTGCTTTGATATAAGGGCGCTGTCAATATCAGATTGTTACCACTGATGGCTGACTGTACTACTATAAATCACATGACATAGGTTTTAGGACATTACCATGTTCACATTTGACTTGGCAAGGAACTAGAATCACGGAATATGCTGTGCCACAAACGGATTTTTTTTGTCTGATATGACTAACGTAAAATCTAAATGTATCCATCCTAAAACTATCTTTATTTTTCTTTATATGTTGAGAGTGTTAGAGATTAAACCAGTATTCGCATTGTTATTTTCTGCTCAAGGAACTGTGTCATTCGCCCCTGGTCTAGACATTCACAATTAAAGAAACATCATGGTCATCTGATTATGTTATCTTTACTTAATTGGATTCACGTAAACGACACCATTTACACGTCATTTATATGTCTGCTGTTTTCTTTTAAATATACAGATTTTGATAAAAGGCAATGTCTTCGACTATATTTACCACGCCATATAATTTTGACATATCTCAAACGAACTTTTATTTGACATATATGTTGACAGAATATCATTATTTTCTTATCTGTGTGTTTAGCTAGCGTCGATCTAGCCAGCCTACTCCGTAAAAATGTCACCGTGAAAATTTATGTGAAATTAGCTTGAAGTGAGTTGTCAATCCCTTGCGATCTCTAGCATCAGCATCTATTCTGTAAAAATGTCACCGTGAAATATTAGGTGAAGTGAGCAGTCATTTCACTTGATGCTAGGGATTGACATTATTGACAGCTCATTTCACCGAAGTTTTCACGGTGAGATTCTTACAGTAAATATCCCATCACCCCTATTACATATTTGGTTTTTGGCCAATTCCTAATTTACCATTGACAATTAACTATCTATTTTACTCCACAATTAAAACCACTAAATTAAATTAATTTCTATTAAACATCAACACTGGATCGGCCATGCACGCAACTGAGTGGAAGAAACTTTCCAAGTTCACCTTTTCTCTTAGTTTCAGGCCAGGTTAGACGATCCCTTTTCTGTCAGCCATATTAACAAGTTGAACGGTCTCTTCACAATTACCACGAAGTAATTTGCATCAGTCCCGAAACTTTAAGAAATGAACTATGTTTAACAAGTAGGTTTGTAAGTGATAATCTGAAATTCAGGGAAAATGTAAAAGCTTTTAGAACATAGTAGGCGAGTTCTGATTACCGTGCTCAGTTAGGATCTCATATTTTCAGAATTTGTCTAGTGGTTACATAATATAACATCACGCCTGTATTTCCCGAAGGGATAGGCAGAAGTGTACCTATAATACACCCTCATTTCGGCAGTTATGTTTAAGTCCCATGTAATAGGGGCAAGTATTGCCATCAACCGGGCACAAATCCAGACTCCGGGCTGTTACTGAGAAATTCCAGATAGAAGAAACCGATAACACGTTGTCTATGATTATGTATGTGCAGATAAGCCATTGGAACAGCGCCTGATTTCTCTCCGGTTTGAGAGAGAGACTGAGGGAAGAGAGAGTGCACCTGTGTCTGCGCACACCCTTGGGCACTATAATATCTCCCGCGCCGAAGGCTGGTCTCCGCTGAGATTGGTCCTTATGACCGAAATTCGGTATGTATACGTGCAGATAATTTACATTCAATCATTTCAATTTTACGAATGTATTTGGTTATATGACTTCACACGTTATTGCGTTTGCGTAAAGATCATTTTCACCTAAAGTAGTAGGTAAAGATTGGAGATTTTGAGTTCGGATGATGATCGGTTTTATGATTTTTGCCGAGGCTACATCTAAGTTGTGTCGTACTGTATACCAGTAAAACATTTCCTTATTGGAAAGAACAACAAAACTAAGTTATAGTTACGAATGGTAATATAATTTCTATAAGAGCGACCCGGAGTCAACATCACACAAAGTTTTCTATTACGTTAGGGCAAAGCATGTACCAAATACACACGTTTCTCGGAAAATAATTACTGAAGAGTCGTGTAACACATACTTAATGAGTATCTTTAATGAAATAATACACTCTTTTAGATCCTTTCAGGCGTACTTAAATGTTTCGGTGAATTTATTGAGTGATGTAAACAGACAAGTTAGGGTTTGTTTATGGGCCAAAGATAAAGGTAAATAAAATCATTAGTATCAGACTTTCCCTGAACCTGTGTCAGTGTTCTATCAGGCTGTGGACCTCTAGGCTAAGTAATAACAGCCGCATCGGTCGATCCATCAGGTTAAGCTACGCTTGCCGGGGTTGGTCCGTGGATGGATGACCATCTTCACATATCGAGACTCCTCCGTGCCTCGGAAAGCACGGCCGTTGGTCCCGGCTGTCATTCGTGGATCTTTGACAGTCGTTACGGGTCGTCAGAAGCCCGAAAGTCTGTCAACCAGTCTTACCAAGGCGTATCGTATTACCCAGTTACTGGGTTGTGGAGATCTGATAGGCAGTCGCTCCATGTAAAATACTGGTATTCAGCTGCATCCGGTTAGACTGGAAGCCGACCCCAACATAGTTGGGAAAAGGCTAGGCAGATGATGATGATGATGGTAGAATACTGATGTTGATCAAATTAACTTACCGGCTTACAGCTGGTAAATTAATTTGACGATTGGGGACCCTGATGGTTGACCATGGGTGTACCAGGCTCTTGGGGACCCTGATGGTTGACCATGGGTGTACCAGGCTCTTGGGGATCCTGATGGTTGACCATGGGTGTACCAGGCTCTTGGGGATCCTGATGGTTGACCATGGGTGTACCAGGCTCTTGGGGACCCTGATGGTTGACCATGGGTGTACCAAGCTCTTGGGGACCCTGATGGTTGACCATGGGTGTACCAGGCTCTTGGGGACCCTGATGGTTGACCATGGGTGTACCAGGCTCTTGGGGACCCAGATGGTTGACCATGGGTGTACCAGGCTCTTGGGGACCCTGATGGTTGACCATGGGTGTACCAGGATCTTGGGGACCCTGATGGTTGACCATGGGTGTACCAGGCTCTTCCCTGTTTACCCTGACTTACATTTACGTTAAATGGATAGACTGTGTGAAGGATTATATTACCTAAAGGGGGGGGGTGACTACTGAGATGACGGCTAAAAATATAATATAATATTTTTTTATTGAATAATAATTAAAAGCTTAAAAAGTGTACATTTCAACAACAGTAAGACTTTCCACACAATTATAGTAGATACCTAAAGATAAACTTCAACTAAAATATTTTGAGGTGCAAGTAATGATGGATTGGAATTACAAATTTTTTGGTAGCGACCCGCCCGATCTAGGTTAATTCAAACCTGTGTTTCAGGCCATCACTTAACATTTAAATTGAACTGGGACACTAAAATTTAAAGTTAAACTGATATAAAATAATAATTAAATTAACAGCTATGAGAAAAAGCATATCGGTACATTAATGTCTAAAACTATAATATGTCTAAATAGAGAGAATTATGAGTACATTTACGTTAGTATCCTTTTTTGAAAAGATCGAGGTTCTAAATAATTAATTACAATCTAAATTACAATTTAAATTGCGTGGTAATTATTTTAAAACGTAGAATAGGGTTGATTGTACTTTACACTAGTCCGTTCTACTAACAAAGACAAAGACAATTTTTCGTAGGATATGGTATGTACAAAGATGGAACACATCCGCTTAGTACTTAATTAATTAATTACAAACCATCTATTCATATTCTGAGGCTAGTAAACCTTTCACCTACAGAGAGCTAAATGACATGAAGTATACATTTGTGCAAATATTATGCACTCAATCACTTGTATCAATAATTAACATGTAATTTTTCTTAACATAATGTTTCTTTCTGCCATCAGTCGCTGCTTAGAACGAAAGTGTTGTTAAAATTAACTATTCACTTTATTTGAAAATTGTTTTTAGTTATAACATTCGTGAGGAAACTAAATCCTAAAAGCAGCATTTTTCTTTGCAAACTAAAGATAAAAACGATGTTACTGTGTTTTCTAATAAGTGTCTCATTCTTTGTTCAAACCGAAACAGCAAGAATACTGGCAGTCTTCCCAACGCCACTGATAAGCCACCAGAGTGCCCATAGATCGATAATACACGAACTAATTCATCGAGACCACGAAGTAGTACTTATCACACCACTACCAGAGTACCCTAGAGGAGCATCACCTGACAATTTAATGGAAATCGATGTATCCGAAGTAACAAATGAAGTTTGGCAAGAAAGGTATATTAAAGAAATTTCAGGGAAGGATAAATACAACAATGAGGGCTTAAAACATGTTCTACAACTTGTTGCCAAAGTTGTTGTAAAACAATTCGAAGTTCCTGAAGTCCAGAGCTTTATAAAAAACAATGAAACCTTCGATCTTCTGTTATTAGAAGCCTGGATTCGCCCCACACTCTTCTGGACCTACATCTCTGATGCTCCTGTAGTTTCCATCAGTTCTTTTGGCCCAGTTTTTAATGACTACATAAATCTGGGTGGTCCAACACACCCTTTGCTATATCCAACAAGTTTGCAACATGAAGTGTGGAATCTAAACATCTGGCAAAAAATTGTAGCATTGAACGACTATTGGAAAATGAACTCTATGTACAACGCACTTGAGAAAGAGGAAAATGCATTGGCCAAGAGCCTGTTTGGTAACGTTCCTTCTTTAAAAAAGCAAATGGAAAAGATAGAGATGCTGATACTGAATATTCATCCAGTTTGGGAAGTAACACGTCCTGTGCCGAGAAATGTGGTGCATTTAGAAGCGACGCACTTGCAGGACAGAGAGCATAAGACGGAGATGACTAAGGTAAGTCGCAAGTCTAGTCACACGACAGTTATGTATTATGAAACTTTCTTTCTTTCTTTTTTTTTCTTATTCAGTACGTGATGATCAGGCCGAAGGTGGAAGCGAGATTCACCCGGAATCCTCAACCACAGAGGAACTGGCTATCGTATCTCAACACAAAAATGCTGTAAACATTGTTGCTATGGCAACAGACTTAGATTAGATGGTTGTAGCTAGCCAGGCGGACTTAGAATAAGCCCTACTACCAACCAAACCGAGCAGAAAATTTTGGCCCCACTAGGAGTGGTGGCAACCACAGAAACTGAACAGTTTCTATAAGATGAACCATAAATCCATACCCATTAAATGATCGTATCTGACATAATAATTATTATCTTGCATACTGATGATTTTAAGCCGGTTTTTGTTATAATGCCAACTGCCGGTGCTAGTTTGATCACATTGAAGTTCCATAATTTACATCAACTTCAACATTCCAGGAACTTGAAGAGTACCTAGATTCATCCAACTATGGCGTGATCTACGTCAGCCTGGGCACCAGCATACGTCCTTGGATGGTTCCTGAGCCCACACTACGCAAGCTCATCAGTGCATTTGGCAAGCTGTCTTTCAACGTGCTGTGGAAGTGGGATGATGATGTCATAAACTTGCCATATAATGTGAAGGTCGGAAAGTGGTTCCCTCAAGCTGAATTGTTGAGTAAGTATGCTGGCTTTTTCGTAGTTTTCAATCTAGGGCTATTTTCGCCTCTTGTTAAGCTCTGGCCAAACTGAGGCGGGATGAACATCGCTCACTTCGGTTGTTTAACTTGTATGAAGGTGTTCAAACTGGCGCAAGTAATCGCGCGACTTCGCCGCAGTCGGTTCCAGCATAGAATCGTCGGAAGTGGCCTCAGTGTGCCCAGAACTTCAAACTTGCATTCCCTGCAACATCGCCACACTGTGGCTCGATGCCAGGTTTTTGGACAAATAGGTCAACATTCCTGAAAAATGCCTGGCCATGGTATTCCTCGACATTGCTACTGGTAAAATTTTGCGTTTAAAATCTAGTCATAATTCATAATCTAGTCTATATATATAATATATATATATATATATAATCTAGTCTATATATCTGTCTATATATATATATATAATCTAGTCATAAAGTCGGAATGTTGCCATCATAAATATTATATTTTTGTAAACACTTAGTATATTTATTTTATTTCTTATTTTGTTATTGTTAATTCGTTATGTGCTACACCGTTTTGATGTCATGACGTCAACGCCGGCTGTCACTGAAAACCAGCGCTGGGGCTCTGTCCCGCATAGGGTCGCAGCATTATGCTGAGTGATTGCCGTTTTGCGTGAATGTGACGCATATTTTCCCGCAACTTGTTATTTTCGTATATTTTATTTGTCCTGTTAGCGTCATGTTTGCCGCAAATAAACGTATTTTCTTTCTTTCTTCTTTCTATAATCTTGAGTTAGCGACAATCGATGTCAAAAAAATGTAGGGAAATTTAAGGATTTTTGACAGACTGACATTGAGATTAGAATACAAAGGTTCTCACAAATGCGAGAATTGCGCCTTTGTTATCTTCACGAGATACTTATTTATTCACGAGCTGTCTAGTCAAATCAACTACAAGCTACAACTTCCACTGAAAAACTACATTCATTTTGCTTTTGCACACCTACAGGGCAATGAGATTAGCCTAACATTAGAATAAGCTTTATACAGTGTTCGCATCAAACAGCTCTTATACCTTTTGCAAAGTTACTTCTCGAATTCATCGTGACGTACCAATTGGAAAGTTGATACTATATAAGCTGAAAGCCGACAAGCTTATTGCTCTGATCCATACTAGGAAATAAAGCAGCACACGTGTCGAATTTATCCTGGTTATTGCAAGGAAAAATAGCCTACATTTGAACGTAATAAACCTGTACCTTTCTATTTTTCATGAAGTATCTAATTTGAATCGTGATAGTTCGCCCCGTTAATCCCGCGCGGAATTCGGGATTAGAAATGCGTCAGCAAATTAAAATCAAAATCAAATCAAAAGTCAAAATTAGGCTGCGAATCAGCACTTTTCGAACGTCAAAATTACATAAGACAGTCCCCCAAAACGCCCACCCGTCACCACTTCCTAATGCTTTAGCTGGGAAGAACTGGCGCCATAAACTCCCTGTCTGTTTGCTGTGGTGTATGGAGGTGTTCCAACTGACGCCAATAGTCGCGTACCTTCCTATTCATTAAAACAATCGATGCGCGCAGTGGCGTCTCGTGGGTATCCCGCGCGGGTAGTCTGCCCAGATCTTAAGATCTGATTTTGATTTTAATTTCGTTTTCTTCGAGTTTTTGGAGAGTTGTCTAACTGTATATTTCTGACAAATCACTTATTTACTTTTCAGAGCATCCAAACGTCAGACTCTTTATAAGCCAGTGTGGACAACAGTCTATGGACGAAGCAATAGCTGCAGCAGTACCGGTTCTGGGACTGCCAGTAGCAACCGACCAGTGGCGCAACGTGGAGCAACTGTTGCGCCACACAATTGGCAGTACACTCGACTTGGAAGAGGTTGACGATGAGGAGTTGAAGAATATTATTGAACATACTATGAGGAATGAAAGGTGATTATGAACCTAGTTGTTTCTCGAATAAAGCCTAAGACATACAATTTCCAATTTGTAAAGAAAGAAAAATTGTTTTGTCAATCACGTCTCCGTATGTACGGTCAGCAATAAATAAAATTCGAATTAAAAAATAATAATATAAATATATATATATATATATTCAGTTCATTGTATTTTAGCATTACAAGTGTTAATATTCTTTTAATGTTACTTCTTCCGATTTTAATTTAATATTTTGCAAAATAATTCGGATTTAAAAAACGGTCTTCCGAACTAATGAGTGCCTAATGAACGCGATGATCACGTCTTCGCGCAACGATTGCTTTCTATTAGGACACGGAATAAGACAATAGGTTGTTTTCCATCATTTTCGTAAGCCCTTATAGATTTTCTATTCGGTGGATATAAAGTCTATTCCTTGCCGGGAGTATCATACATTCCAAATCAAAATTCTGCTAATAGACTCATTATGTTATCTGTGCTAATAGTGACTACTTTTAGCTCTTACCTTCTTATTTCCAGCTACCGCATCAACATGCATCGTCTACGCACAATAATTTTCGATGTGCCTGCGCCGGCGCCGGTCCGCGCCGTCGACGCCTTAGAGTACGTGTTACTTCACAGCGGCGGCCATCTTGTTTCACCCACGGTTCATGTTTCCTGGTTCCAGTATTTCGAAATAGAATTATTAATCATAGTGAATATTTCTTTATGTATTAGTGCTTTTGTATTGTATAAAATGCTATATTTTATGTTTAAGTTGATGGTCAAAAATTTCACGCAGAGAAGGGTAGTCAGAGAAAGTTTTAAAAGTTTGTTGTAGAACGTTTTGGGGAAAAATACTGCAAGAAGAAATGATTTTAAGTTATTAGGAGTAAGCTTTTTTGTACCTATACTACATTTGAAATAAGATTAGACATTTAAACAAACCTTTTTACGATCCGTTCAACCGATTTTGACTTCTATACCGTAGGATGGTATTAAAAGCCATAAAGCTTACACAATACCATCTGTCTACTGCAGCTGCCATTTATAATGCCACCAACGCAAAAGAAGTCAAAATCGGTTGATCGGACTGTAAAAAAGGTTTATTTAAATGTCTAATCTTATTTCAAACGGAGTGTAGATAATTATTATATTTTATTTACATACCTACATGCATTAATTCACTCTCAGTATTTATTTATTTATAATTAATTAATTAATTACAACGGCTTGCACCAATGACAGTAATTAACAGGTAAAACTAAGCATAAAACTAAACATATTACATAATTCAGAAACAAATAACAAGTCAGAGATCAGACATACTTAACAATAACTTTAAGAAAAGAAAATAAAATCGCATAAAGTGACAACAACATACAACTTATTTACATAACAAACATAGCTTTCTCAGAACATGTGACAATTTTCACGTCTACTAGGCAGAAACTACAGAACGCTACCTGATACGATCCTAGGCCGCTTGTAACATACGCGCTAAGAAAAGTCGCCAGTCGCCAAGAATTGGTATCGTTTCTACACACGAATTGTGTACACTGCTTCGGCGCTGACCAAGAAAATAATCTAGTCAGCGCTAGACCCGACGTGCGAAGTTGCTGCGGGGCGGAAGCGGGGCGGGGTAGGAGGCGGGGGGTTTTTGTGCCTAGATCCGGCCAAGTTATTGTTGTGTACATGATGAATTTGCCCTATCTGCAGCAGACACGGTGAAATTTCTTAGCGTGTACACATGGCTACACATCAAGCTATACATTTCCAGTTTATGTTGAAAAGTATAGCTTGATGTGTAGCCGTGTGTACAAGCGGCCTTACATACTCCCTTTGCTTCGTTTACGTTTATATATCTGGTCGCAGTGCCGGTTGCGAGTAATATGCAACTGATCTTTCTGAAGAACATCACCAGTAAGGTCACTATATGATGTCCTTTTAGGCACATCAGCAGTCTTGTAAATGCCTTTTGTCAGTCGCCTTTCATTCATCCTCTCAACATGACTAACATCTAAGCATACCCGTTTCAATTTTCGTCACTACATCTTTTTCTAAACCATATCACATCATTCCTCAGCCATCATTCTTCCACAGCATTTTTTCTACAATTTATGCCTCTTTTCCCACACCCAACATTCACTTCCATACATAAGCGTAGGCCAGCTGCCCGTAGTGAACAGTCAGTCGAGCCTTTTTGGACATAGACTGGTTGGTCACAACACCATTCGCTTTATTTGCCGCATTCTTTGTTAATTTAATTTATTTCCAAACTAAGTAAGTACTCATATTAAGTAATTAATCCTTGATATCTATGTCAATTATTTCGATAATTTGAAATTCTATCAAAACATAAATAACCATCAAACATTTAAATTAAATTGTTGTTCAAATAAATTGCTACAAAACAAAGACAGCAGTATAAGTTAATTAATTTTGTTTAATATAAACATAACAATCTTGTTTTTCTTGTTTTATATTCAAAATTTTTAAACGTTTTGTCTAGTCGGTCTCTTAGCCAGTTCGCTGTTTGTGGTACTTATTCGACATTAGTCTCTATTTATAATAGAAGAAACCTTTTTATAAATGTAGTCTTGCTCAACTGGAAACATAAATGTGTAGGTACAGTCAGCCTCAAAAAGACGTATATATTGCAGCCATCTGGTTAAATTCGCCAGCTAGTTGGATGCCTAGGCCGATCATTAAACGCCGGCGTCCAATTAAATAGCTGAAGAACAACTAGCCAAGTCATTGAGCTCAACGTTTAACCAGATGGCTGAATGTCGTATAGTCATTTAGTTAAATTGGATATTGATGAATTTGTTATGTTTAGTTAATAGGTTAGGTTAGGTTAGAACAGTGACCAGCCGCGCGCGAGCCGAGGCAGCAGCCGGTGAGCGCTATTCCCAAGTTGCTCGCAGAAATATTTTCACTATTTGATTCACTTGGCTGAGTCTTGGTATCTTCAAAGGGCTTATTTTAGAAGTATGCATGTATTGGATGTACTTTGCCCCAGAAACAGATAGGTAGTAGACCAGGGAGTAGTATTCAACAGTATATAATATGTTTTATTTAATAAGTGAAATGTTTTTTTTCTTTTATATATTTTCGTTTTCTCTTGTACTCTTACACACATCTCTTTTTATCTTCTGTCCTGTCGCAGGTATGCTGGAAGAGATTTCTTTAGAAATAAGCATCACTTTTGTATGTATTTTTCTGCTCCTTTCAGCTGATCGTCTACCACCAGCTAAACTACTCGTAAGTTAGTTTAGTTAGTTGAGCAAGCGTTTCATACATGTTAGCTTAGCTGGCTAATTTGTGGTGGACGCACACGTATACCGATACATACATACGTCACCTTATAACAATAATAAGCGTGAATTATCATGCTTCATGCTATTCATCATGATACTAAGTAAATACATAGAATAGATTTATGCATAGGTTATTTAAAGATTAGATATACGTAGTTAATTTACTGTCATTTACTTTTCCCTTTGTAAGAAATTAAAGGCCGTTTTATTTTATACATATTATGTATAAAATAAAACGGCCTTAAATAATACTTAGTATCATAATTAACAGCATGAAGCATGATAATTCACGCTTATTATTGTTATATGGTGACGTATGTATGTATCGGTCTACGTGTGCGTCCACCGCAAATTATTATATCATGTTTCATGCAGCATGATTATTCACGTGACAATTGCATGTCATGCCGCTTGATCGTCTAGGGACCGCTTTTCTAATATTAAAATTATTTCGTACACACGGCTACATATCAAGCTATACATTTCCAGTTTAAGCTGACCTCGCATTGCACTGAAATCCTATTCAATGCGAGATCAGCATAAACTGGAAATTTATAGCTTGATGTGTAGCCGTGTGTACCTAGTCACTTAGTACTTACCTATTCATAAACCAGACGGGCAATAACATCGTTATTAATTTCTCATCGAAAATCTTCACCACAGCCACTGAAATTTCTATTAGCACTATATTTCATCCATAAAGCACATATTTACACATCAATAAGCTTACTAAATGGTACCTATTCAGACTTCAGACTACGATTCCGGCGTGCATACTGACTACGTGACGCGCATTCCGACACTTATTATAGTTCTAACTAACTATTATACCACGGCTTGTCTGCATTCAATCTCTTTATGAGTTTCAGCGACCTTGAGGGTAGTTCGAAGACTGGAGTTTGGTAGAATAATAATTCTCGACGTAAAAACTTGTTTTTTTTCTTTTCTTATTTTTAGGGTTCCATAAGTCCGAATGAAAAAAACGGAACCCTTATAGGATCACTGGTGTCTATATCTGTTTGTCCGTCTGTCACAGCCAATTTGCTCCGAATCTAATACTAATTAAGTTGACCAATTGAGTAAATAAATTGTTTCAAAGCTATATAAGAAAATATATGAAAATCGGCCATTCCTCCCCCTCCCCCCCCCCTCCTTATCCAAAACTATTGAGCCGAAAATTTTGATAAAAATACTGAAAATAGTTCTATACTTGTGGATTACAGGAAAACCAATAAGAAGTCTATGTAGCTACCTACTATATCTATATATATGAAAGATAATATCTTAAGTTTGTTCTTAGGATAAGTTCATTCCAACTGCGGAAACCTTCATTGCGGATGGCCCGACATGCTCATGGCCGGTTTTTTATTTTATTTTTTGATTCTGAAATTAGTTAAGTACATGAATCAAACTCAAAATATTTGTTTTAAAATTACCTAATAATTATGTGCCCCACGCTTAAACACTTTACAAAGTTTTTCTTATTTTGAAGAATAAATACCTAGGTATGTGCATGGGTACTATACCTACTACAAAACTCTTCAGTTTATGGTGCTATTTTCAAAATACCTTCCTACGCTCCTAATAACAATGCCTCCTAGGATCCTACAGTAGGTATACCATAATCTGAGCCACAATCAAAATCACAGAAATTAGCAAATCAGCGTCCCAATCAACGGATATCTCGACTCATACCAAATGACAATAGAAGTACCTATCGTGGAACAAGATAATCGTGTTTGTTCGTAATCTCTTATCGCAATCGTCTGAGAAAACTCCGATTTTATTGGACCATAATCTAAATTGGGTCCAGAATAAGAAGACATAATTCTTGGGAGAGGAAATTGATATTACGATTACAATAGCAAGTCTGAGTTTGCTGTTATTTTTGCTTATTAAGCAACCGTTATTGTAGAGATTGGATGGTGTGTTGGTGAAGGAAAAGTCATGAGGTTTTTGGACCAAAAAGGCCTTAAATGAGAGCACATAAGTACCAAAATAAACGGTGGGCATGATGAATAGAGGAAAGGAAAATTTTCATTTTCGTAGGTACCGACGTCCTCCAGTGGGGGCGTTTGTCCATCGCAGCCGTCACCGGGAAGTCACCGAGAAACGAGATTATTCGAACCGACCATGACGTCCCGGTGACGGCTATTGGGTGTCCACGTATGGCCTGATAGACAAAACGCGACGGTAGTAGTGTGTGGACATGTTCAAACGAGTGTTGTATTGCCGGCACATCAGCCCGTCATAATCTCGGGCCGAGTTCTAGCGCTCGCGCCGAACTACCGGAAACTTCAGCGACCAGCACGCGTAGCATGACCACCTTAGGAAGAATAGACAAAATGACAGATAAACAATCACAATCTGTCATTTTGTCTAATCTTCCGTCGGAAAAACCCGTTTCTACGGTAGTCAATTTAGTCATGCTACTCGTGCTGAATGACGGCGGCGGCGCTCGGGTGCCGGACGTGCGGTGGACACGCGGCCATATTAAATATAAGTATGTATCGCTACTTCGGTGCCGTCATCTCTTTGTCGGTGACGTCCCGAAGACGGCTGCGGTGGACAAACGCACTTAGAATCGTCATTAATCTTGTCACCCGGAAAAGAAGGAACAATATAAAACCAAACTGTAAACGAAGCGTACCTACCGACCTTTCTACCTACTCACCTATATTTACAACAGACTGAAGCAAAACAAACAACATCGGTATGTAATTTACATAGCCGTCACGTCTCGCGCCTAATACCGTGTCACGTTGTATAACGGACTAATGAACGCGCATGTCACTTCGTATTCCATTGAAAGACGTAGGTGGTACCCTAATCCGAGTTGTCTGTGAAATGTACACATGTTAAAAGAGATTGTTGAGAGAGAGTGCAGACCAGAAACGAAAGTAACTTAGTATCTTTTTATTTCATACCATCTCCCTGATTTTGGGAGAGAAGGGGGAAGTCACCCGTGCCACTCCAGCTTGCTAGAGACGCATCGTATTTTTTTTATCGTATTTCATAAATCGTATGAAAATAACCTCGAAATACTTATGTCATCTACCTGATTTTTGGAAGAGGAGGGAGACAATCCTGTGCCACTCCTTCATAACGGAGAAGCGCAGTATTTTTTTTTATCGAATTGCAAAAATTATATTATGCAATAACCTTAAAATATGGAATTGTTACAGAAATTGATTTTGCTTTCACACAAATTCAATTGTGTTCGCAAAGTCGGTCTTTTAACCATTTAAACCTATCAGTACAGAAGTCGCCCTTCCACACATTATATACCTAGAAGACAAGGCGAACATCGCTGGCATAAATGTGTTTTCTGTAATAAAATATTAATCACACAATAATCTTTACCTTTACCGCACATAAACTTACTTGTTTTCTTCTAACCTTAACCGTAGTGAGAACTGTGTGGAGACAATTTTGTCTATTTACCTTACTATTTCATTGACTGTACATTTGCTTGAGCTAGTGGGTCACTAGAAGTTTACTCGCTGCGACAAATCCTATCTTCCAATACGATGTAGCGCATAGGATCTGTGTATCATCTGGGGACTGGGGATCCGCTGTAACTGGATTATATTAGAAATTAGAAAACATACCTGTTTTCACCAAGTTTTACCTGTGTGAAATAAAGTTGGATGCACTGGTGTTTAAGCAAAATCTGTTGTTGACCTCATCACTTGGCAGTCTGCACATTTGGTGATGCAACTTTGTACCTAAATGTCTCTCTCACCCCTTTCAGAAAACTTCGGTAAAGGACCCATTCGCTATTGGCTAAAGCAAATTTCTACAACACCCACCCTTTAAAAAACCCAGGAGGCTTAAAACAGCCACTTTGGCAGAATCATATTCGGAAAATATTATGAATCATCGTAAAATGTCACAAACTGACAATTCATAATATGATCTGCGTGCGATTCATAATGACAGTTTTCTATGGAGATTGGTAAAATGGTCCACACATTATGAATTGCTTTTGTGTCAAATTAGAAATTCAGGAAATGAATTTATTTTAGAGGAATTGCTAATGTGGCCGTTTAAGCCCCCAGATACTATATCTATTAGATGTACCTAGCACTACGACTAAGAATAAGTAATTTATTTGCTGAAAATAGGTACAGTGTATTTAGTGTTTACTGAGAATATGTGTAAGTTTCATTAGTTAAGTAGGTACATAATATACATACATAAAGTGACACCTTTTTCCCATGTCTGCCTACCCTGGGAGAAACTATAGAAGGCCACCTGCACGCGTAGCATGACCACAATAGAAACGGGTTTTGTCGACGGAAGAATAGACAAAATGACAGATGCACAATCACAATCTGTCATTTTGTCTATTCTTCCATCGACAAACCCCGTTTCTACGGTGGTCATGCTACGCGTATTGCTTGCTGCTTAGGTATCTACATACTCCTTTGACTTCTTCGCCCTAAACAAAATCCAGATAAAAAAAAAAAAAACCTTTGACTTCGTGTTTATTTACCGAGCGAGCGAAGCGTCTCTGCAAGTCTGGCAAAATTTTCTTTCGTGTCAGTTTGTAAACCACTCCTCTACATGGGCCTACCACCACCGCATATAACAGTACTAATTTAATCTTACTTCAGTGGGGGAAAGAGATGGAGCTATACGCCCTGTAGAGCTTCATCTCTTTCCTACACTGAAGTAATAATAGTGGTGTAAGCGGTGGTGGTAGGCCCCCAGGTCGTATTTTACAGCCGATCTGGACGATATTTGGTGTAAAGGTTTTTTTTTTTTTTGTAATGGTTAGAGTTTAAGATATTCATAAGTTCGTAGTTCGTACTATAGTAATTTAGTTTGATACCCTCGATCTATGCTGAGCCGCTCAGGTATTTTTGTACCCCGCCTAAGTAAGTTCAACTTAAATAGGTACCTACATTATGTACCTCTCATTAAAATGTATAAAGCTTATCACAACTCAACGAAATTATCAGAATCAGAATAAACAACTCCAAATCGTATTTGATGTTGAAGAGACGATAAATATTAATGTTTTATTCGACAGAGCAGTTTGTTTTCCTTTGCAAATATGTACTCTATGCGATTAATAGGATGGAATGTTTGTATAAAGCGATGAGAAAGAAAATAACAGTTAGATAGGTACATTACCTACAATACCTACTCGTCCCAGAGGTTTCTGAACAACCAATACACAATTTGGAGACAATAATGCGAAAATAAATTAAAATACTGGCAATAATAGAAAATAGGAGTAAGTATTTTGAAAGTATCAAATATCTCTTAACTTTAAATAAAAAAAGTACATTAATTTTTTTTTTAAACAAACTAAAATATAACAGTGATGGACCAACTTTGGGTTTTGCTGATCTTTGATTAGAAAAAAAACATGCGGGGCAGTCTTTGGGGACTGCCGATAGAAATGAAAACTAAGCTACAATGCGTAACCTCAACGTAATTCAAACGGTAGACGGTAGATGGCGCTAAAAAAAACAAATCACTTCAAGCGTGACGATGACGCGAGTTCCATGATTTTTGTTCACCCAAAAAGTGCTCAACGCTCCTAAAGAAGTTTTCACTTCAAAAATATATATATGTATATCTAACAGTTTACTCAACTACTGGATACATTTGATTTAATTTTCGTATGCAGATTGAGAACGAAACGAATTGTTATCTTATTGTCGTCCCCACATTGTGGTTTCCCTTTATAAAAATACACATAATATTTTATGCCCATTAAAAATATATCTACCATCCTTTATAACCATTTGAATTCTAGGGAGGCAGAATTTATGGGAAAATATACACGGATTAAGAGTGTGAAATTAATGGGTATCAGAATGCCCCTGTACTTACCTACCTACGCTAATGAAAAAATACTGCATTCACAAATCCGTTTGCCAGGTCCGTGGTGGTTGTGGTCAATTTACGAGCGATATTTAAGAAATATTAATACACCAGCCTTGTTTACCCGAAGCGTTGGAGAGTGCACCCACATTTCGCCAGTATGTTTAAATCCTATGTAATAGGGGACGAGCCTATCTCCAGACTCCGGGCTGCTACTGAGAAATTCCAGATAGAAAAACCAAATAACACTTTGCCCGAACCTGAGGAGCTCGTGGCTAAGTAATAACAGCCTCACGGGTCGATTCATCAGGTTAAGCTACGCTTACCGGGGTTGGTCCGTGGATGGGTGACCATCTTTACATATCGAGACTCCTACGTGCCTCGGAAAGCACGTTAAGCCGTTGGTCCCGGCTGTCATTTGTGGATCTTTGACAGTCGTTACGGGTCGTCAGCAGCCCGAAAGTCTGACAACCAGTCTTGCCAAGGGGTATCGTATTACCCAGTTATTGGGTTGTGGAGGTGAGATAGGCAGTCGCTCCATGTAAAATACTGGTATTCAGCCGCATCCGGTTAGACTGGAAGCCGACCCCAACATGGTTGGGAAAAGGCTAGGCAGATGATGACTTTGCCCGAACCTAGAACCTCATGTTCAGCTTTAGCGCGACCACTAGACCAACAAATCAGTCAAAAATATATTATAAACTAGCTTCCCAGCGCGGCTTCGCCCGGGTGATATGTTGATAAAAAGTAGCCTATGTCCTTTCTCAGGCTCTAGACTATCTGTGTACCAAATTTCATTTAAATCGGTTCAGTAGTTTCGACGTGGAAGCGTGACAGACAGACAGACACGAGTTACTTTCGCATTTATAATATTACTAAGGATTAAAGTCATTTTTCGTGTTTGTCTGTATGTCTGCGTTGTTCTTCTTAACCACGCAACAGATTTTGATGAGGTTTTCACCTTCCGTTTAAAGAATTTATTCTGGAAGGTTTAAGTGTATAATACGATAATTTAAAGTTACTTATTACTAAGAAATCTCGATGTTTTGTCAAGTCGTACCTAACCGTGCGAAGCAGGTGCGGCTCGCTAGTATTTTAAATAAAAAAAAATTTCAATATCCGACAGTCTTTATTGTTATTTTAAGTAGCTTAATAACAATGTACAGCGTCTTATATAAACATTTTACATAGTTAAACATTTAGGAATAGAAATAACTAAGGCATCAAGATACACATCACAAGAATAATAATCTCTAAGATTTAGACATGAATCGGTGAGTTGTTGAGATAAAAAGAAGCCTCTTAAAATAATATTATGATAATATGAGAAACTGAAATAATGTTATAACAATGAATATCAATTTCTGAAATAGGGTGTCCCTTTTAGCCTCGCGCAGTTGTTTGTTTTATACACCGATGTTTTTGTTTTGAATTTATTAGTATCTTCCTGTGAGAGCCCCAATAAATACTTTTCTTTTCATTTGACTTATAACGATCTAAATGTCAGGAAATAGTTCAGAGATCACGGACCGAATAACCTATCAAGGAGTTATAGTTGTAAGGAACGGGCACACATTTTCCCACTGTATTTTCTCGCGATTTTTCTTATATCAATTTGCAATGAATATAATGCAGTAACAAGACGTTGTATTTATCTAGACAAGTCGGCAGTTATTGACTCAGCTTGAGAATTTGTTCGAAGAACAGACATTGAAATTCTACGTTGCCTTCTCTGGCAATTCCAATGTATAACCTTCATTAGTTTCAGATAAAATAGGATTTAAATACTGGTTACTTCTCTAGAATCAAAGATATTTCTGACCTTTTAGCCGGGAAGAAAAGTCAATGCTCTTCCAAGTAAAATCAATAGTAGAAATGAATACATTTCTAGATAAATTATCATAAACAGTGCTGCTATTCAAAAATATATGTATTCAGCCAACGTTTCATGCAAATATGGAAATATTTCATACTCGAAACTGGCAGGAATTGTTTTTGTGATAAACTACATTTCGAAATTGTGTTTACTACCCTATTTTGAAGATGCATAAACTCAGGCCTTCTTCCCATGGGGGTAGGCAGAAACTACAGAACGCCACCAGAGAGCCTAGACAAGTGACAATCGCTTCGAAAGCGGTTCGTATTTCTACAACGACTTTCAACAGGATTGACATAAGCTTTTCGATAGCTAATGTCAGTCCTATACATTTTTGCCTTTTCCATCATCGTTATAGCTGATAGAATATCACTTTGTCTAGGCCCTCTGCTACGCTCCTTACAAACTTTTTTTGCTTCGTTTACGTCATTTGAAGACATTTTTACAATTTTCTATTTCAAGAAACTTCAAGTGATACGAGTTGCTATATTTTAGGTATGTTTGTACTGCCACGTTCTCAAAAACCACTGAAATTGTAATAGATTTTACTGACAGATTGTTTCAATTTTCATATAGCCGAAGTCACACGTCAGAGTTCCCCGCAACGATCAATTACAATTTCAATATTGTCAATCACTTCAATTGTATTTTGTAGACGATAATTTCGTGGATCATTTCATGTAATTATAAATCGTACAAAATCTCGAATCTCGATTTGCCATACAAAATCTATACAAAACTTATCATTGTGAGACCATTGACACGTTTGTAAATTAGTAGACTTGGCCCCCTGATTACGTGTGACTTTTGGCTTCGCTGTAGTCGAGGAAAATAATAGTCAGTAGGAAAAAGGTGCGTCATTCCTAAAAGCGTTCTTTCACTTTCAATAAACTTAGGTACCGATAACATAATGTGAACGGTCCGGGCGAGAATCACATCGTTTAGAGGTCTAAGTGAAACTCATTGTATTCGCATCTACCCACATTCTATAGTATTGATGGGGAACTAGTACCAATTCTGGTGCCGTATTATGAAGTATTAATGCCACCATTTTTCCAATGTGAGAGAGAGACGGAGCTAGACAAGGCCGCTAGCACCATCCCGTTTTCGCAGTGGAATAATGATGGCATTAATACTTCATAATACTACCCCAGGACACAATTTAGAGCTTTAGGAACGATAATCTGAAGTTTATAAACTTTATAGGTTTTTTAATGAACGAAGTTTAATTTGTGATAAAGTCGAAGCTGTAGAAATTAACATAACATAACATCATGCCTGTATTCTCGGAAGGGTTAGGCAGAGGTGTACCTATAGTACACCCACATTCGCCCATGTAATAGGGCCATTAACCGAGCATGAAGTCCCGGGTTCGATTCCCAGGTCGGGTAAATTTTCTATCTGGAATTTCTCAGTAGCAGCCCGGAGTCTGGATTCGTGCCCGGTTGATGGCAATAGGCTCGCCCACTGTTACATGGGACTTAAACATAACTAGCGAAATGTGGGTGTACTTATAGTGTTTCATAAATCCATATAAGACAATAACCCAAGGTCGTCCACTATCTACATCCAGACCCTACATCAGGGATGGCAAACCTTTGGCACTCATGATAGGGATGCCACACGCGACAAAAATCTTTGAGCCCAGAAATACCTACAAAATGTTGTATTTACGGGCTCAGAGATCATTTATTGTTACTAATAGAACTCTTATTTCATTTAAATTATAAAATTAAATGATAGCACGTTGAAACGTTAAATTCTATACATTTTTTGTGTTCTCAATCATCCAATATAAAAGATTTTTCTGCGAGTATTTTTCGTTTTAGCCTAACATTTCTATGATAGCAGTAGCGCGACATTGCTAACCATTGTTTTTTAAGACGCAGTTTCAAAATGTGTGCCACCCCTGATGATACTACGTCATAAAATATTACAGTTCCATCAGTCTTGTTTGACCTTCAGAATCCATCAATCATGACACACTTATAGCTAATGTTATGTGAAGCGATGTCTCAAGTGCGTCGATAAGACGAAGCGTTCCGACGTAATAGTTTGACTGTTTACCTACTTAGGAATTTAGTACGGAAACCTATTGAGACAAATAGGTGTGGTAAACATTTTTTTAACCGAAAATAAAACGGGTTTTTCATTTGAAATGGATAAAAGTGACTCACTTTTTTTAAGTTTGCTAGTATTTAAAATTATAACAATAAAATTACTGTCTCACACTCATATCTTTTGAATATGTATCTTTAATAAAAGCCCAAATTTTTTTTGACAACGAAATAATCTATTTATTTCGATTATGTTTTAAAAAACAAACAAAGCTTCAGATTTTTTTTTCAAATGATACTTGTAATTTAAAAAATATCTGAAACTTTGTTTACAGCTGAAGTAATGCCAGTGATTAAAATCACCAGTAACATTTTTCTTTTGCCAGCACTAATTGTAAACGAGCCTCAACGCGTAGTCACTTACAAAGTAAAATACAAAAGTATAAAATTCACATACAAATAAGAATAACCCACACTTTTCTATAATGACTCAACATGAGCCGTTCAAAACGTCGAAATTTATTCAACAAGTAATATTTTATTAGGCTCAGACCAAATAAAAAACCAAGACATAGCGCTGCAAACAATACAGTGAAGAATGCCAAAACTACACCTCTGCTCTGTGCATACACGCTCGCACGCGCACATTTACAATCAAATTACAATGAAACTATACCTCACTAAGTGCACACATGCTTACGAAACCGGCCTCACGTCACTGTTGACAGCGCTGTCTTGATTTTTTATCTGGTCTGAATATTTAGTATATTTCTCTACATCAAATATAATAATCATATGTAAATAGCCATCTATTTCAGTATAATGTAAATATGTTTTCTGTATATTCTTTTTTAAATATATATTTTTTTATTGTATGTGAAGGCACCGCTATTTGTACTGCTTAATATAAAATATATCTTTTAATTTTAATAACTACATTTTTATTTACACCTATATTAAAACTATTCACTACTTATTTACATGGCACATACTTTGATTTGTCGTACAAACTCCTTTTTTATATTAATAACTAAAATACACTGGGAATAGGTTATTTTTACATGTTTTTAGTAGAATGGCACTGGATTCGTTACCTACGGCCTATAGTTTAATCACAATACTTATAAAAGTTAATATTTAAACACACCCACAATTAAAAAAATCCTACTCTGTTTAATCTGTCATCCAACCCCGTGTCAAGCGACTTGATTGGTTGACAATATTTACGACAGCCAATCAGAACAGCTTACATAGGATTTAACCACAGATTTGATCAAGCTTTCAGATGCCCGGAAAATATAAATTGATGAACAAAGAAAAATGGTATCATATTTTTCAACACATATACTTACAAACACGATTTTCATTGGATACTTATCTGATCCAATATCGTTTATATTTTTATACCACCACAACGATTGAACTAAACTCTGTCGACCATAAAATGGTGAATTGGCAACACACGCTATAAAAGTTACTAGCTCACAAAATGTATAACTTTCAGTGAATATTTAGTACCTAACAATCTACCTATAAAGTTTTAGGTATATCCACATTCTTATCTTCACGAAAATATGTGTTTATTATTGGAAAATAAGAAAGTAATACATTCAATAAAATATATAAAAATAGAAAACGTAGAAATAATTATAACACAATAATGGAATAAACGAATAATATGGAATTGAAATTCATTAAAATAATTCTGGCAACTTTCTGACAAATAACTATTATAATAATATTTTATGTTTATTATTATAACCGAAATCACAAACAAACAAGTTCAAATAAATTTCATTCAACTAATAAAAATAATTATAAAATAATTTGGAGGGATAGTACAAACCACACTTGACAGTACAGGAATAACTCAAAAACCAATCGGCAACCATTCAAACTTAGATTTTTAGAGATTCCATACAAACTGCAAGGTACAATAATAAAGGCAAAATATTATAAATGTACAATCTATGTACTTAGTCACTGGTTAAGGCAAGGCCACACAGCCTACAAAGAAACTTTTATATCTTTTTCTGTATAGTCTGTTTTTTAATCTCGTAAACTAATTTGACAGGTGAAAATGTCAAATACTCAATCGAAAAAACAATAAAAAATCACTTGAAATGTCAAATTAATCTACGAGATGAAAAAACAAGACTTGAATTTGTAACAAAAAAAAAATACAACGATACGGCGTAGTATAATACGCTAACAGGTATTATTTATACTGTGACACATTTAATTCAATGTAGACTGTGGCAAATACAAACAGTAGAATAACTACTATTTTGTCTTGAAAAAGTTTTTAAGTCCAAACTTTTAACAGTATCATCCAACTTTTATTATCACAGGCTTTAAACACATAATCGCACTAACACTTGAGGGACAGCTTTCGGATTTTCAACCTTAATCCCATGTCAAAAAGTTAGTTTTCTTTGCAACTAAAAAGGTCTTGTCTTGACGTCATTCTAAAATCAACTCAAAACCAACGTGTTAAAGTTGACATTAGCATAAGTTGCAAATAATGCATTTCTATTTCGATAAGACCTTCCAAAATAGGTACCAAACATACCTATTCCATCTTCAATAAAACTTATCCTCTTCGACATCCAAGTTATTCTTATTATTTGGCTGGTTGGAATGTCTTCGTAGCGTGCCGAGCGAGTCGTATTCGTTCGCGATCGCCTTCGGGTACAGTTTCGGGGTCGTAGCTTGGGTGTTGTGGTTGTTGGCATTGACTATGTTGTTACTTTTTGATAGGAGGATCCCACTGGTTCCGCCTATGCCTGTGAAGGAGGGTTGGCGTTTCGCTTTGCGGGGCTGTAGGGAAATTTATGGTGCTAGTTGAGTATAAGTCATCGGTAGCCTAACATTGGGTTGATGGAGAGTTTCTGTGTGTGTTTCTTTACACTTGTAAATAAAAAAGATGTTTGTCCAGATCAAGTTGGGGAGTCAGTCCCCTTTGTTTTAGTTTTATCCATAGCCTGAGCCATTCTCTTTAGCTTGTCTCGACGTGATAGAAAAAGATACAGAGGGATGAGCAGTCGAAGTAATAATTGTTTACATAAAGTGGACGAAAAAATAAGCCGTCATAACTTCCTGTAGGTGCTGGGAAATAATTACAATCGACTTCAGATTCATCATTTCAAACTCAAAGCATTTATTTCCAATAAACCAATTACAGGTACTTTTGAATTGTCAAGGAGTCGGTCAGTTGTCATTTAAAACTAACAGTTTTATCAGACAAGTAGGTACTTACAACTTCCTTCAATGGCACAGTCACGTAGCTATTCTGCTTAGCTGTAATATAGTGAGGACTGGACGGCACCCTGTTCTGTTTGTTCCAAGGCATGCGGGTACCACGCCTCTGGCAGAATATGACGCCGCCCAGGCATACTAGGCAACCTGATGATAAATCATTTTTATATAATTTACAATATTTATTGTAAGCTAGCTGCGCCCCGCGGTTTCACCCGCAAAAGTCGCGATCCCGTGGGAATATAGGGATAAAAAGTATCCTATGTCTTTACCCAGATCATGGTCTACCCATGCCCCAAATTTCATCCAAATCCGTTCGGCCGTTTTAGCGTGAAAGCGTAACATACAAAAAACTAATCTTTTCTCTTTATAATATTAAGTTTAGATGCAAATACATTTTTTTTTTTTTAATAACTTTATACTGTGGTTGTGTAGATTGGTTAATTACTACCTCACTAATTAGTATAATGAAATATTTTTATCTCAAGGTATAATTCTGCAAAACAAGACGATTAAAATCTAAATTACAAAATAAACTAGTTTTCAACAACGTCGCAAACATCTAATTATTCACGTATACAGCATCTAATTCAGTACTAACAATTAATATTATACAATTATCAAAACTTCATAAAAGCATCAAGTTAACAAATCGCACCTCCGCTCAAATAGTGTCATAACTCAAAAAAATGTAAAACCTTTTTTATTGTAGCATTCGTTTCAGAAAACTTCAAAATCTTATCTCAGATTGTGTCATACTTATGGTTTAAATATTTATACCTAGATGGCACTAGTGTCACTATAATGTTAAACGAAAGTTTCCTTGGAAAGTTAAATTTCAAACACCTTTTTCTCGAAAGTTTGATTTTTTGACTTACGACACTATTTGAGCGGAGGTGCGTAATATTGCAAAATTAACATGTAAAAAAAAATGTGGTCAAGATGTGCCTTAACCATTTATGTGTTCCATCCTTGTCAAGGGGAGTGCTAACCGTCTCTCCTTTCAATAGACACAAATAGATATCTCGAAATTATGCGAGTGTACTAACTTTGATAAAAACTTTACTTGCGCGATCTAGAACATTGTACTATATTATCAAGAAATTTGAGATAATTCCTATTAAAATACACTAATCACGTAGCCCTTAATATAATCCAATTAACTGATGTATTAAAATCACAAGAAAATCTGAAAAATAAATACAAAAACACCATAAAACAACATTGACTTGACAACACGTTAACTAGCGCCATCTAGTTTCATCTCTACGAACTACGTAGAACATTAAAAACTCACCCATGGCGAAGGCAGCAACCACACAGCCTATGATACTGCCCAAACTGAGCGTCTCATTATTCGACGTAGTGACGAATGACGCCATCTCTACGTTTTGACTGTAAGCTGGCATCGCGTATAGTTCTGTTGGAAAATGGCATCATGCTTTATAATTGTACGGCAGGGATAAAAATAAAAGAATGTACATTTCTGATTTTCTGACAGGTTTACTGACATTATCTATCAATATGTACAGTCGAGCAAATTAATTGTTATTTAAATTGACACACAACGTCAAAGCCATTTCATGCAACTAGAGTCTGGCAAACGAAAGTTGATCCTTGAATTGAAATTTAATTTCATTAAAATTAAATAAAATTACAAGTATCAAAACGTATTATCGCACTTTGTACAGGGATAAACAGTCTTGTTTTTTTTAAATTTCGCGCGTGTTTTCAGGTTCTACTTTCGTTTGCCAGACTCTATCAAAGAATGGCAGTTGTGAATATTGTGAATTTGTGATTTATCAACGGACAATTTAAGTTGGTAGTCAATTTGAAAAACATTTAATTTCTGTAACCTTACAATCTAGGTCTGAGATCAATTAATATGCTGGTAAATGTACTGTTTAGTAAGCCGCTGTGATTGGTTACGCAAAATAACACCAATTAGTTTAAGAACATAACACATGACATTTGACAACAGATTTAACAGCGGGTAGCATGGTTTGTTAAACTAATGGTGAATTCGACCAAATTTCTATATCCAGTATCTATATGTTTTATCCTGGGAATAACTTTAGCATTTTTGACAGTATTCCCATACAAAATCTGTCAGTTATCAATTTTATTCCACGGATAAAAGATATTTGATTTTGGTTAAATCAGCTCTTACATTTTTTGTCCACCGCGCCGTGAACGGGGCGTCAACGAGAAACGAGATTACGCGGCCATAGTAAATGTACTGCCGCTACTTCGGCGTCGTCGTCATCTTTTTCTCGTTGACGTCCCGTTTCACGATGCAGTAGACTAAAGGCCATAGTGTTTTCTAATGCAACGGTTATGCGTTTATCCTATACATTATAAGCTTTAACGATATTATTACAAAACAAGGATTATCTTTAGACCCAGGTCATAACCCCGTAGTCGAACCATTTTTTAATTTTGAACGAACTTTATTTGAGAACTTCTAATTACAAAAACCGTAACCGTAAAACAGATTATAACGCCCGCTTACACCACAAATCATTAAGGCCTGTGTTCACCAACATTGAAACCGCTGGTTAGGGGCGATAAAACATTAGCCGCGTGTCCTACGCTGTCACCGGAATGTCACGCTCGGTTCGAAAAATCTCGTTTCTTGTTGACGTCCCGTTGACGATGGCGGGTGGACAAACGGTGTTAGGGGCTAAAATACTCACCGTTATCAACATCCTGCCCCCCGCCCGCGCAGGGCGCCGCCTGCAGCTGTGCGCCCACGCAGGCCCCCGCCACACACGCGCGCTTCCGCACTCGCTCGCCGCTTGTACAGTCGCTCCATTCTCCCCACTCGCCCCAACCTGCTTCTGAGTCTGAAACAAAGAACAAGAGTTAAAATGGACTTTTTAGGACCGTAATGACTACAACAATACTGCCTTTCTGGTATTCAAAGGCATTCGGTACTTTGAAAGCCCCAACAATGGTCTGAAATGACTAGCCCTGGCTAAGCAGGGCCAGCCATTTCACAACTATACTAACAACTGTACAACAGACTGTACCATTTCCTTGAAGATCATTCTGCTTTTTATGATTCATAATCTGCGACTATAGACCGCGCGCGCGCGACTGCTTGTCACCGTCTGAGGTATGTGAGCGATTGAGAGCAATTTTATCAACGGTGCCCCCGTCTCACATACCTCAGGTAGTGACTAGCAGTCGCGCGGAGACTATAGTATTGAACTCAAGTTCTAGTATATTCTCAAACAAAATCTCTTCATACCTGCACAGTTGTTGACACAGACGCGCCTCTCGAGCGCGGCGCCTGCGTCTGCGCAGCCGTCGGGCGACAGACACAGGCGCGCGCGCGTGCGGTGGCCGGCCGCGCTCGCGCCCGCGCCCGCGCCCGCGCCCGCGCCCGCGCCCGCGCACGAGCCGCTGCACGAACTCCAGTCGCTCCAGCATGACCATTCGCCTGCATGAAGCACAATTACAGTTAATAAGAGATCGGTGTAACGCGGATACTAAAAACATGACTTGAAACATTTTGAATTGTCCGGGTTTTGAAGGTCATAAGTCTTCGATTCCCCATCTACAGTACGCTCACCAGTACAAGCCTGCGTGTTACAAGCGCGCAGCATGTCTGCGGCCCCGTGGCACGCGTGTCGCGCACAGCGCCGGCGCCTCTTCTGCTGGCCCCCGCCGCAGGGCGCGGTGCAGGGCCCCCAGGGCCCCCACAGCTCCCAGCCCGCCTCATCCTCTGTGGAGCGTTCTGTGGTACAGCGCCCCCGGGAGGTGCAGTAGCGTTCGTCTTCGCGGACTAGGGATAACTGGGGAGAGGGAGTGTTGTAAATCGATTTAGTTTTTATAACATACATACTAGTAACCCGCCCCTGCTTCGCACGGTTTTGACGACTGACAAAACATCGAGAATATAAGAGATCGAGTATTATATGTAAGTTTATGTTAATGTAATTGTATTATACACATAAACCTTTCGGAATAAATACTCTAAATAATGGTGAAAACCGCATCAAAATTCGTTACGTAGCGTAGTTTAGAGGAACAACGCGATCGCGATTATAATATTATGTATCTTTTAGTGAAAAGTTTAAGAACGGATGTGAAAACAGATCTGTCTCTCTCAAAAAATATTTCTCATCAATTTATTATTTCATCATGAAAAGAAATGGTAACTTACTTTCAGTTGTTCTGGTGATGGTGCTCTGCATTGGAATTTAAATCTCTTTTCTGTGTAGCTTCCGTCTGATCCATTTCCTGTGAACAATAAAATATTACGTGATAATGAATATTTCAATTGTATTAGTATGTTTTGTTATTATTCCGATTCTCTACATTTTTTGCTGAAGAATCTAACCTAAGTATACGTATAATTCATCAACAAAAGATGCATATGGTCACCAACTTTTGCTGGGCTTGAAATTTTAATATTCTGCATCCGTACCAGGTATTTGTACCCAAGGCGTCCAAGCAGTCGCCTTCCTAACTTCACAGGGCGCCATGTCGCACGGTTGCCGCTCCGCACCGAGCCCCTCACACTCGGCCCCTCCGTTCTTAGGGAGGGGGTTGTTGCAGTCCCTTCGCCTCTCCTTCCAGCCTCCCAAGGGGCCGCAGCCAGGGCCGCCGCTGCCCGTGCAAGGGGACCAGGGGCCCCAGTCTGACCAGCCACCGTCTACTGCTGCAAGACTTGGATCTGAGGAAGAAGGAAAAATTAAAGAAAATGGTAATCCAGAGTGTTGGGACTTTCTGGACAAAAAATATTGCCTTACAGAATAATGCTTTACAGAATTTAATTAGCAGTTTTTTTTAGATTGATGTATTTTTTTTACATTGTTTCTCTTTTCATACTCAAATGACTCAATACTAACCTGGACAAGGCGGCAGATTACAGTAAACATCATCAATATCGAGCCCCACACAGACCCTCCCGCCGAACTTGGGCTCCGGCGCGGAGCAGGTGCGGCGCCGCGACTTGATGGCGATGCCGCACGACGCCGAGCACTTGGACCAGCCCGCCCAGCCCGACCAGCCGCCGTGCACCGTGCAGTTCGATACTGATATGGCGGCACCTGGGGGCAGAAGTGTTGAAGGTTGGCTTAAGTTGTCGTTTTAAAACCTAGTTAATTCCTAGATTTAGAAGAAGTTACCTATGTTTCAAACGCATGTCTGAATCACGAAAGTTAACATGACACTTTAACAACAGCTTAACTTGATCTGATGAAACTAGGAGTATATTTAAAACTTTTTGAGCAGCACGAGGCGTTGGACGCGGGCAACACGAATGTGCGGCGCGGGCGTTGCGCCGCTTCTTTCATATTTCATACAAAATGTATAGGGGCGACGATACGTGAGGCAAAAAACCAAAGGAAGATCTGTCATGGGTTAACATAGGGTTTAGTAGGACTTTGTGTTGTACGTACCTTCACAAGTTTGTCCGCCGTAAGCCGGTCGAGGGTTGTCACAGCGCCGCGTGCGACACATGCACATGTCGGGCTTGTTGTCGTCGTACATAGACACCGATGTACCGTCCTGCATGCAAGGCTCCCATTCCGACCAGGATGACCAGCCGCCGTCCACTGTAACAATAGAAGGCCATTTGAGGTTGCTCTCAATTTAACAGCCCATACGACTTCCGCTCAAATACACTTTTTATCTCGTTTGCACAATACTGCACGCGGAATGAGCGAGACGAAGTGGGGTGCTGGCGGCTCCAAAGCACGAATAGTTGAGTAATTGTTTTTACGGCAAAAATAATGGAAATTAAAAAAAACAATGCCTCTGCTTTACAGTTAGTTCAGTTAATAAGCAAATTTTCATTATCTAATTTGAAGTATTTTTTTTATTCTAGCGTTTTATTGTTTAGTCTGAAGGTAACTCCGTAATTACTCGACTTTCTCAGAATGAGGGTAATGTTCTTTTATTCTATACTTAGAGAAAATTTTATAGAATCATGTTTTAGTTAAACATGTCCTTGCCACCTGTATGTATAGCATTTGTCGTTGGCCGTATGTATACGTTCGGTCCCTTTAAACCATAATTACTTTCTTTTATGAAGTAAATCTTACCTGGTCCATCGACAGCCGCACAAGCACCCGTAGCCTGTTTAAACGCCGGGTCTCCCAGCCGGCCGGCCGCCGACACGCACAGCTCCCGCGCGTCGTCCCACCCGCAGTGCGGGTCCCCGGCGCGCACGCAGGCCGCCCGGCCCCAGTAGCGCGCGCAGCGGGCGCCGGGCACACGGAGGACTTCGACTTGGCCGCCTATGTAGACTGACATCTATACAGAGGAAAGGGGTATTTTACTGTTATAAAAATATACACGAATTAAAACTTATCTATACTTACATATAATAAAAATAGCAAGGGGTAAATAAAGAAGAGTAATAGAAAGTCAGAAAGTAACCAGCGATTTTTAGAATTATTTTCTGTCTATCTGTTTGTTTGTTCGCGCACATCTCGGGAACTACTGACCGGATTTTCATATCATTTTCACAGGTAGACTGAGTTTATTTTTAAATATATAAATAACTAAAAAAGATTGATTTGTGAAAAATAAAATCAGTGGAAAAATGGAGAAGTTACACGCTTTTGAAAGTACCCTTCTTTCCTTGTCACGCAAAAAGATCATTGTACTGAATGATGCGAAGTTATTAGAGCGCTCCTGTGTTGTGACGTCAGATTGCAGCAGTGCTGTCTCTGTCTAGCATAAACTTAGCAATTTTTTTTACAGTGGCTAAATAAATAAAAAATCAAATACCCTATTGTGACTGAGGACAGAATGAGATGATCACTCCTAAACATAATATACATATCTCGTATGTTTAGCAGTGAATTTCTTTCGACTGAAAAAATGATGATGGAAAAGGTCGAAATACCTCTCCTACCTAGACGTAGGAGTACATACACTATTTAGTAGTAAATATACTATTTTGCCTTGAGAATTTGCAGGGGTAATTTTGGAATGCCTTGCCTCTGAGGTTTTCAGAAGAAATCTGCTTTTACCGGCTAAAAGCACTTTTGGAACCAGCAATATTTTTCACAAGCTTACTAACAAAGCCTACTAGTTTTTTCACTGCCATTGCAAAAAAACAGCCTTCTAACACTTAAAAAAAAACACAAGAAAATACTCACAGTATCCTTAACAAACTGCATAGTCAGAACCTCAAAGCTGTTATTGTTTCCGTTAAGTTTCCACCTCTCGACCAAACACGCGCCATCCAACTTCGGCAGTACTGCCAACTTCAACACATTGCCAGCCTGTGTTGCCACGTATAACACCAGTTGCTTCTCAACATTCTTAGCGCTGGTGACGTCAACAGTGACGTGGGTGAACCGCTCTGACGTCACTTTGAAGACGGGCTCGCCGGAGACTGGTTGTACTGATTCGTACATTAGGTGATAGTGGTGGTATTCTATTGCTTCGTGGATTCTGTAGGAGAGTTTATGGAATCATAAATTAGGTAATTTCTTATTCGAACCGTTTAGAATTACCTAGGTATAGGTAATTATGTCCGCTGTGGAAGATATCTATAAGTATAGATAGTCTTTTGATCTCCCAAAACTATTCCCGATGGATATTTTCCTGAGGCCCTAGACAAAGTGACATTCTATCAGCGATAACGATTATGGAAAAGGCAAAAATGTATATAGGACTGACATAAGCTATCAAAAAGCTTATGTCAATTCTGTTGAAAGTCTTCGTAGAAATACGAAACGCTTTCGAAGCGATTGTCACTTGTCTAGGCCCTCTGGAGTGCCCATTACGCTGCGATATTTCATTTAAAATTCATCAAGCGCAAATACACTGGCCTTCAAAACTTAGTACCACACTAAAAATTGCGATTTCTCCTAAAAATGTAGAAGCCAGTTTTGAAATAAAAAACGTTTTATAGCAAATTTCATCAGCTTTCTTCGAAATTATAGTTTATTATATATAAGTAACGTTTTATTAACCAAAAAATTGCCATTTTTAACTTACTGACAAAAAAACTCAAACAACATTTATAACTACAGATTTACGCCATATTTACATATTTTTTTTGACACCTTGGGTTTTGAATCAAAATTCATCGATCAAGAAATAAATGTGAAAACAAAAACAGAATCAAAAAGAGTCAAAAGTTGCAACAATTTGAAAGGGAGTGTTTTTGTTTATAAGGATTTTTTTGCCATTCCTTAAAAGACGGTTATCGGCTATAAAGTTTTTATATAATAAATTTAATTACTTTTGTAGGTAATCCTTTTTATTTCGAAAATATATCTTGTATACAAAGTTATTGCAATAGTATTAGTATTAGTTATTGGTATTGTAGTCGAGAGGGGCTCGTGGCTAAGTAATAACAGCCGCACGGATCGATTCATCAGGTTAAGCTACGCTTGCCGGGGTTGGTCCGTGGATGGGTGACCATCTTTACATGTCGAGACTCCTGCGTGACTCGGAAAGCACGTTAAGCCGTTGGTCCCAGCTGTCATTTGTGTATCTTTGACAGTCGTTACAGGTCGTCAAAAGCCCGAAAGTCTGACAACCAGTCTTGTCTAGGGATATCGTATTACCCAGTTACTGGGTTGTGGAGGTCAGATAGGCAGTCCATGTAAAATACTGGTATTCAGCTGCATCCGGTTAGACTGGAAGCCGACCCCTACATGGTTGGGTAAAGGCTAGGCAGTTGATGATACAGAGTTATTGCAATTTTAAAAGTGTGGTACTAATTTTTGACGGCCAGTGTATTTTCAAATAGATACTGTTGATGTGGTCTATCAAGTTACCAGCAGAATCAAAGATCATGATTCCAATTATTCATGAAAAGGTATTGACTCTTACCAAAACAATTTTAAGGTTCAAAATGTCAGTGGCACTAAGTCCGCATCCGTATTTTTGTGTAAAGCATCTACTAATAAAAATCTTATAATCATTCTTTCGCTGACATTAGCTTAAACCGCTGAGGCCTTATAATAAAGATGAGCACTGAAAATTTCAACCCTAAAAGGGGTGCGTCACTTTTGTTTAAGGGAAGTCCCATCCAGCACACGGCGTGTAAATAAATGAAGTCTTAGATTTACTAACCTGGAGTCAGGAACACATTTGAAATGGTCCCTAGCTTGCTTTGAAGGCGATCGTGGTTCCCACGTCGATGTGGGTCTGTCCTGCACTTTATAAGGACCCTCGAAAGCCGCATGGATATCCGACATGCTGTAGATACATACTGCACTCCCAACTATGCTGTTCCTGTGGTAGAAGCAAGGTTATAATAGCATTCAGCGTCAAAATTACTGCTAAGCATCATTCCGTCTTTATCATCTTCAAACTATTTACAGAAACAGAACGATGTTGCAAATTCGTTTAGTGCTAAATTAAGTCATGACTGCCTCGTTGGTCTAGTGGTTGCAAGCGCTACTGCTGAGCATGAGGTCCTTGGTTCGATTCCCAGGCCGGGTAAAGTATTACTGGGTTTTTCTAATATTAATTTCTCAGTAGCAGCCCGGAGTCTGGAATTGTGCCCGGTTGATGGCAATAGGCTCGCCCCCTTTCACATGGGACTTTAAACCTAACTGGCGAAATGTGGGTGTACTACAGGTACACCTCTGCCCAACCCTTCGCTGAAACAAGGCGTGATGTTATGTATTTTTCTCAAATATGCTTGGGAATTCGAGCATTATTTTGACAACCCTACTTCGAGATAAATCGAAATTGCTGTACTGGACAAAACAAAGTGACGGTGAGGCCAAAGTTACTATGAAAATCATACCTAGCGTGTTATTAGCGGCCAAATAAATTACTATGAAAACTCACATCTGTCGTGTTATTTAAAAATGCAACGAACTTCTTACTGTAAGAGATGGCAACCAAGAAGGTAACATATCAAAGATTTTATTTATATTTCGATTTGGCTTTATTGCTGGCCGCTAGAGTAGTGTACTACTTATAGTAGTTTGTGGTGCAAGCAGGCCTAAACGTTTTTCATATGGATTAGTAATTTTACCTCAGATAAAAATTCAAATTCAGCCGATATGTTTCGTTCCGATACAAGAAAAAACATGAAAAAGGTCTTAAATCCTGCAACTAAAGTGCTAAGTAAAAGTTAACTTACACGGGTGTAGTGAACGTAGCAACGAGTATCTTCTCCTGAGGCAGATACTCCACGCTCTGCACCTCATCGTAGTGGAACGGCACGTCTCCTGGCACTGAACACTTCAGCCGAGCCTTGAGGAAAGTGCTCCAACTTTCCTTCATCACCAGGTAGCCGCCAGGGTCATTCTTACAGACGCGGGCGATTCGGGAGTAGATTATCTGGAAATGGTGTATTTGTTAGCACTTGATCTATAAAGTCAACCGAAGTAATGAATCTCCACTACATTTTAGGATATGAATGAAATAGAATAAAATCTAAGTAAGCTGGTAATATAAGATTACTAGCTTTTGCTCGCGGCTTCGCCCGCGTGGGGGTCGGAAGTTATCCCAAGGGAACGTACTACCGGAATATAAAAAGTATCCTATGTCCCATATCTCATGTCAACATGAGACAGTCATAACTTTTGTATATACAACATGTAACGTAATTAACGCACACTCTCAAACACCCCAATTAGAATATTATGTTATAATCATAACACATACACTGAATTTTTAATTTAACATGTATATGCATTGTTATTTACTAAATTAGTTATACCAATTCTTGGAGAACTTTTTAGTATTTAGTATTTTGTTTTGTATTGAATGATGGAATTTGTATGAATACAAATAAAACTGCGATTTTAAGTCTTATTACTTTGATTTACGGTCCATTTCAATTTGTTTTGACTGTACAGCGTTAATATGACAATAATTTCCGTAGTTTTAATTATTTTTGGGATAAAAAATTACCTATATTAAAAATTATATAAATCGATTCAGTAAACGATTCTGAACAAACTATTTTCAGGATGTGCGTTAATTAAGTTACATGTTGTATATATAAAACTAACTGGGCCCCGCGGTTTCACCCGCGTAAGTCTCGATCTCGTGGGAATTTCGGGATAAAAAGTATCCTATATCCTATTCCAGGTCACGGTCTACCCATGTGCCAAATTTTATCCAAGTCGGTTCAGCCGTTTTAGCGTGAAAGCGTAACAAACAAATAAAAAAACAAACTCAGTTTCGCATTTATAATATTATATTGTTAAGATAGCTAGGATTTGAATTGTATTAAGCCAACACACATAAAATGATAGCGGAGGAGAGGTTATGAGCCGTACGCTTCTACTGCGACAAACCCTAAACATACACAAGACTCTCATGTTCAGTACCTTTGCCTAGGCATAGTTTGTATCCGTTTCAGCCTTGAGGAATGGTTTTAATGTTATGTTGAATTGATTTTTAGGTAGAGGAACCTTTCATAACGTAGCTAAATATTTGAAAAAAAATCTGCCAGTAGATAGTATAATATTATCGTATGAGAAAAACATGTTGAATAAGGGTCAAGGGATCAGACCGCGACGTGAAGATACGCGACGCTGCGCGCACTTTTTACCAATTTTCGAACTTATTTTCTTCATGAAAAGGTATAATTTCAGTGCGAGGGTTGACACGTGTCAAAGTACGCTGAGATGTGCGGTGCTGCGCAGCGCGTGTACCTTACTGTGTAGTAAATAAATTCGATATTGTAACGGATCATAATAAAAAGTGCGCGTCGCGTCGCGTCTCTGTGTGAACTGACCCTAAGGGAACTACCTACTCCTTTGCGAACAAAAATAAATGCGTTGAACGTTATAGGTAAGTACTGTAAGGAGTTTGGATGCGAGGCGCAACCTCGCGTGGTACAGGCTGGCTAGAGGGCAGCCCTGTGTTTCGAACGTTCCAACAATTTGGATTAAAATATGTTAAGAATGCATTTTGTTTTGGTGCATCAGTCTAAGCTTAGATACCGAACAGTGTACGCGTCTCTTATAAAAGTAAATATTATAATAAACCCCCTTTGAACCCTCGCCGTCTTTGGATTTGCCACCTCACACACACCCTCACACAAAGATAACGCTCCCAAGCGTTACAGTACACACGGCTACACATCAAGCTATACATTTCCAGTTTATGCTGATCTCGCATTGTATAGAATTTCCGTACAATGCGAGGTCAGCTTATACAGGAAATGTATAGCTTGATGTGTAGCCGTGTGTACCCATAGTAACACCGTAATTACGTTATTTATTCTTTATAAGAATAACAATGCGATAGATCAAAGAATTACGAAGACAATTGGCAAATTGGCAGTGACGATATAATGAGGGTCATAACCTTTTCCGTTACAAGATATATGACACTAATATTAGATGGTACACTTTTCTTGTTAACACGAGAGGCCTATACAGGGTGTTTAATTCATGGGCATCCTCGTAAGAGGTCACTGTACCTACTCGTCATGATGAACCACTTTCACTATGGGAACAACCCAGAAATCGCGAAAAAAAACAGCTGTTCCCTATATTTTGATGAACTATGCGAACATAAATGTAAGGAACAGCCGATTTTTTTTTTGCGAATCCATGGTCTGTCCCTTGTTCTTAATGATAAAGTACAATGACTCCTTAAGAGGATGCCCATGAATTTAATTTCACCTGTATGTATAGGGGGAGTCATAAACTATAACGTTTTCACCCATAGAAACTATGTTTTTTAATTGGCACGGTAATTGAGATATAATGTTTTCTTCATGTCATAACTTTTTTGTTTGTGGTTCTATTTTTGGTGTTATTATTTGCAATTCACATTTAATAGACCTACAATTGATTCTAGGAAATTACTGAATTATGTGTGTCTAGTCTTAAAATGGTGTTAAAGAACGAATATTTTAAAATTTATAATTAAAAAAAAAAAAAAAAAAAAAAATTTGCTAGCAAATAACACTCTCTATCCCTTATCAAATCGGTCGGTCCTTCAACCAAACATCCTGTAATAAGTACTATAGTAACCTACTAAGGTAAGGGACTTCGTACTGTCGTTACAGCGAATATAAATATAGAAACAGTACTGGTTGATCAATAAATTACTGGTTTCGAAAGAGGAAACGGTCCCCAATGTACTGCTCAATCACTCAGTTGCATTGAGCAACAAGTAGAGCAGAATGACCCTTTAAAAGAGGGTAGAGCAGTCTGTGAACAGATTTTGGAATTAGTTCTAAGGTGACCTGTATTTGCTGGTACTGGACACGGGATGACGTCACAAACACGGGCGTTGTTATGTAAACATCTTATTACACGGGGCATGTTTAGAGTACTATGATCTTCTACTAAGCGTGTCTACCTAAGTACATAGCATGTCAGAAATGAGTCTCAAAGCAATAAGAATACCGTACTATAGTTTAGTCTGTCGCCAAATTACAATCAAAGGTTTGCTTCAATAATCTTATTATTAAAAATTCACAATTGCGTGCGTTTTATTCATATATCTAATTACACAGACTTGTGTGACAATAATTGCCCCATTTTGTTCCTTGTGTAATCGCTCTGATCAGCATCCTAATTGCGTAACACACTTTCTTTCCCAATCCGAAGGATTTTGAAAGAAATTACAAATCCATCGCTTCATATTTTTGAAAAATTCGTCTCCTTGACAACGTAAATAACGCGATGAATGTTATTAAATTTTCAAAATGAAAGGTATTGTAATTGTAATTACTGTTGTACGCAATTACCCCGCGGATTAATGAAGGTTATACAAAGCGGTACCTTTGAAAATAGATGCCGTTGATCGAGTCTCGAAATCTGGATCGATTATACCCAGTTCCACAAGTCAAAAGTCACTCATTTTATAATAACGCATAGGCTTACCTTCCCACAATTCATGAACTCCACAGCCACCTCCCTGAACACGAAGTAGACAAAGCGATCGTCTTCGAAGCTGCCCACGAACTGGGGCTCGTTCAGCCAGTTCAGGTCGTACTGGGTTGTGCGGAGCATGCCCAAGTCGTGGTTGGCGGCCCCTTGGCTCCTGAAAACAAAGTTGATATTTTTAAAGATGGCAATTATTTAAATCAATCTATTTTCTGGCCATTTTATTTAAAGCCAGAGAAAGACACTACTGGAAAAATTTTGCAAGGAGGCGACTATTATAATTAATACAATTACAATTAATTTAAAATATGTATTAAAATCTCTAATACATAAAAATATTATTTAACATGTTAAAAATAGTAAGAAGATACATTTTATTCAAACGCATGCCACAAACATTTTGTTAAAAAAATGTAATTGGGTAGTAGAATAAATGGCTTTTCTATTTTTATTTATTTTTTATTTTATTATTTTCTGGCACCATCCAGCAACTAGAAAACTTGATTATCACAATTCAAAAGTAAAGTAAATGGTTTAATTGTAATAAATGCTTTGAGTTTCGAGTTTTTAAAAGCAGTGATACATCCTATGTGTACCTACTACTCGTCTCACCCTTAGATAAATTGAGCGTGATGGCTTAGCTTTCTGTTATTCATAATTGCCAGATCTTAAGCAATACCTAGTGGTTATTAAAAAAAATCTAATTTTTGCGTTGCCATGTTCATCAGACATAACATACCTAAGGGGTTAGATAAAATATTCGTAAGAGGCAAATAAAAGATGATGAAAATTAGTTAGGTAACCTACTTTTAATTGACATTCATTGCCAATACTTATAAAAATCCAATCGAAACAACAGGAAATTAATAATCTTTTAGGAGTATGAGGAACAGGGTGTAAAGTTCACTCATCCACCACAGAAAAGGGAGGATCCTCCGACCAGACGGCTGTTGTGTCTGGCGAGCAACTGCCCAACAATTGATGTCGGGTTCTTGTATATATGTCCATTGCACGGTAAACTTTAATTGCGCGATTCCATTGCACGGTAAACTTTAATTGCGCGATGCAGGATTTATGTGACGTCAGGATTTTTGTGTGACGTCAGGTCTTTGATGCGTAGTTCGCATGTGGCGATGTAGATACCGCCACATCACCACAATCTCTAACTCCGTATAACTATCTTATATTTAGTACAAATCTAATACCAACTCTAAAGGTGAAGTTAATCTAATCACCGCTACTAGGATTGCGAAAACAGATAATAAAATGACTCGACACCACACTGATACAAGGACGACAATCGATATCAACGAATAATTTACTGACCCGTATGTCGATATCAAATTAGAGCGGTGCCACCTAGTCGTTACGTTTATGACACTACTAACCTCTTATAGTAGAATTGTGTTTACGACTTGACACAGTCGACACAATTAGACCACTATAAAATCTGCATGGCAACTGATTGTAATTGTTTCTGCATCGTTGTTAGTAGTTCCTTTTACCAAACTTTTACAATAGGGATAGACTTGGTTTCCAATAGTATGTTGTCAAATACTCTGACAATCAGATCGTCGACCCTATTATTGGCTAGGCAATAATCTTTCTTGACGAAATGCAGAAAAAAGACGCTGGCTCGATGACATATTTAGAAAATAAGAAAATCTCATGTACCGGTGCTGTTTCTGCATATATGTAAAGACATCATTCAACTCAGTCGATCGCAGTCCACTGCTGGACATAGGTCTCTCCCAGGCTGCGCCACAACACCCTGCCTTCCGCATCGAGTCTGTCCCAGCCAACTTTTTGAGGTCGTCGGTCGATCCAGCTGGGGGGCGTCCCACACTATGCTTGCCGACCCACAGCATTGCTGCTCGGTATTTTGGAATTAAGGGCGCACCGTACCTCAAATTGCTTAGCATGATCCTCTGTTATGCCAAAAATACTGCAGCATTAATTTTAAAATAAATATATGTTAAAGTTGAGGATTGGTGCTAGTTCCTATGTTTGGCGAAAACACGATTACATGATTACATAAAATTTTCTCGATAGAAAAAAAATCCTACCTCTAAAAAGAACTATAAACTGCTGGTATTCAAAAAATACTTCAAATTAGATCATGAAACTTTGCATAATAACTGAACTATCTATAAAGCAGGTCTTATGTTTCTTATTTTTTTAAATTACCATTATTTTCACCGTAAAAAGCAATTACAGACCTACACTTTTCGAGGCTTGAGACCCGCTAGCGCCCCACTCCGTCTCGCTCTCACTCAGATCGCGAGTAGTATGGTGCAAGCGAGATAAAATCTGTTGTAGGGTACAGCCTTAAGTAGGATAAATAGTTCACTCAACTATGCATGAATTTGTCTTCGGTGCAGCCTAGCTAACTTCGGGTACAATTACCTACATCTTACTGACATCATCACGATTAATAAGAACGAGGGATTCCTTCACCAAAAAAAAAATTAAATCAAGATACCTGCAAATAGCTGTATCGGAGCTGGCGAAGTCGGTAGGAGTTCCAGCATAGTACTCCCCGTTGCTGGCAAGAATCGCAGTCACGTTGGAATGAGGGTTGTATGGGCAGTTGGCTACTCCCGTCACCCATTCTGTTACTGTTCTTATTGACTCGATCTGGTGGAGAAAAAGGTTTATTATGTAGATCCTAGATACGACTTTCAATTAATGTCAAATTTGTGATTTATGGAAGTCATATATCTGCCATTGCAAGCAGTGATAGCCGATTGAACGTCAGACTGCCAAGTCATAGGTCTCGAGTTGGAACCCAAGGCACGCACCTCTGACTTTTCGGATTCATGTGCGTATTGTATAATTATCACTTGCTTCAAAAACGTTGAAGGAAAACATCGTGAGGAAACCGGCATGCCTGATAGATATTTCTCGACGTCATGTGAATCCAAGTCAGAGGCCCATGGGCGGCTTTAAAACTCTGACACCAGGTTAGTCATTAACCACACGAAAAGAAGAATATTGTAAGAACCATGAGATGACGGCTGATAAGATGTGAGAAAAAAGATGTTGATCCGACCCTGAATAAATTGGGATATAAGGACAGGATGATGATAATATTATATACTTATATAGCTCGTGGATAATAAATACCAGCTGCATGGGTCGATCGATCAGGTCAAGCTACGTTTGCCGGGATTAGTCCGTGGATGGGTGACCATCTTTACATACCGAGACTCCTCCGTGCATCGGAAAATACGTTAAGCCGTTGGTTCCGGCTGTCATTCGTGGACCTTTGACAGTCGTAACGGGTCGTCAGAAGCCCGAAAGTCTGACAACCAGTCTTACCAATGGGTATCGTATTACCCATTACCCAGTTACTGGGTTATGGAGGTCAGATAGCCAGTCACTCCATGTAAAATACTTGTATTCACTTGTATCCGGTTAGACTGGAAGTCGACCCCAACATAGTTGGGGAAAGGCTAGGCAGATGGATTGATGATAATCTATACTATGAGCTGGATAATGACTCCTAAGCTTGGGTTTTTATAGTTCTCTTTTACGAAACTCACATTAAATGGGTTTGGCTTTTCACTAAACTCAAACTTGTATAGCAATTCTTAAAATTGGTAAAATGAAATAAATGCAATAATTTTATTTTATTTAAACAGCTTTTTGTTTATTAAGTAATAATTATAATTTTACACTAACATACACTAATTATCATAATACACTTACCTACACTCTACGAGTCTTCAGGTGACCAGAGGGCTGGCCTATTCTTCGGCCAAAGAATCAGCATTGCCATACAACGTGGCAATGCTGCCAGCCTTTTGGGCACTTTTCCCGCTGACAGCGATGCGGACGAATTTTTTGATGCACTATAGTAGTTATTTCCCCCCGCCCCCCATTTTTATATACATGTAGGTAAATTGATTTTAATTTAATTTTATGTAATACTAGCTGCGCCCCGCGGTTTCACCCGCGTAAGTCTCGATCCCGTGGGAATATCAAGATAAAAAGTATCCTATGTGTTAATCCAGATTATAAACTATCTGTTTGCCAAATTTCATCCAAATCCATTCAGCCATTTTTGCGTGATTGAGTAACAAACATCCAAACACACAAACACATAAACACACAAACACACAAACACACAAACTTTTACATTTATAATATTAGTAGGATTTCATAGATTATTTTAGATCATCTCCATGTTTCTTTAACTTGATTTCCAAAACTTGACAAACTGGCTTGAACACCGAAAGTGTTAGATAAACATTTAATGTGTACCTACACACAAATTCGATTTCAATATTCAAATATTCTTTACATACACACTTATACGGCAGCACGTTTTAAAATAACAAATAAGATTTGAGCGCAGTGTTTTAAAGACTACTGCGATTCCGGTTACTAGTTCGATTCTCGTTCGGAACAATGTTTATTGAACGGAAGTTTTTTATGTGTGTTAGATTATCTGTTCCATCGACTTTTTTGCGTACAAACAAACCCCGAGAATCGCAAGTGGATTTAGTTTAAAAAAATCATTTTCTACAGAGTTTGTCCATCGCACCGTGAACTGGGACGTCATCGTCAACGTGATTACGCGGCTATAGTATAGTATCCTGTCGCCACTTCGGCGTCGTCATCTCGTTCTTGCTGACGTCCCATTCAAGGCGCGGTGGACATTTTCCTTGCGGTGGACAATTCATTTCCTGAATCCCAGCTGTCATTAGCAATTCCTCTAATTTGACATAAAAGCAATTCATAATTTGTGGACCATTTTACGAATCTCCATAGAAAACTGTCAAATAGATGAATTATTTCGTAATATTAATTACACGCAGATCATATTATGAATTATGAGTGTGTGACATTTTACGATGATTTAAAAAAATTCATATTATTATTCTGCTAGTGACCGTTTTAAGCCCTCAGTTCTTATTTATTTTTCAGTTGGTTAGTGACTAACCTGGTGTCAGTTTTTTTACCGCCCATGGGATTTTGACTTGGCTTCACACGCCGTCGAGAAATATCTCTCAGGTATGCCGGTTTCCTGATCCTCACTATGTTTTCCTGCACCGTTTTTGAAGCAAGTGACAATTATACAATACGCGCATGAGCCTTGGGTTCAAACTTGAGACTTATGATTTGGCAGTCCCACGGTCACACCACTAGGTTGTCATTGCTATAAGGACAGTTGAAGACGCTATTTGGTATAAAAGACAACTAACTTGCAATATTTTTTAAACAATGCTGTGACATTTTTACAAGCAAGTGTAGTGATCAATGCTCATGCCTTCTCTGTACCAATGAGAAGTGGCCAGTGCAATGCAGTAATGGCTAGTTTCTTCAACAAAAGTAACAGCCAAAGTAACAGTCAACTGTTCTTCCAGGTAGTTGGATTTACAACCCTCGCCTCAGCGCCGAGGATTGAAAATACGTAAATACACTTTGGCTATTACTTTTGGTGAAGAAACTGGCCGTAAGACAGTAATAGACTTATTATACAAAATAGCTTGGTTCACTGTACAGAAGAAATCTTAGTGAGACCAAGTTTAATGCACATACCTCTCGCCAGCTACAAACAGGGCTGAACGCGTGAGTCCCACAAGCGAACAGCTTATGACCATGTAGCAGCAGCACTTTGATATAATTCCGGCAGTCAGGTTCTGTCTGCCCCTTCATTTGGCATAGCTTTGTCTTGTTGAAGGGAGCCAGCCAATCTGCACGTTCTAGCACGCCTAGACCTCGTAGAGATAGTCTATAGAGGGCATCCCTAGGAAAAAAGAAAATAAGATTTAAAAAAAGAATAGTGAAAAATATGTTATGTATGCAGGCGAAACCAAGTACTATATTTACATTTCAATACAAAACGGCCAGTATTAATCTCATAAAAGTTGAATGGTATTTTGTAACCCTAATTTAGAGTGTAATAATAATTATTAGATACGAGACATTTTTTTTTAAAATAAGTAAGCTGTTAATTAGAGTCAAAGTAGAAAAACACATGCAATTTCTTTTTTTTTTAAAACATTCCTACGTTCTTCTTTCTACATATGTATGTATATTGTCTTTTTTTTTTTAGGCAATGGCTTCGAAAATTTTATACATATTAGATAAAAAGAGTTAGCAACCCTAGCTATGATCGATCAGTACCTAATGGTTTATGAAATTCGCCATTTTCACACAATACTGATTAACCACAATGTTCAAGTGTATAAATACAGTACTTAAGAACCTGCGTGTTTACAATGAAAATATGTATTAAGGTATCATCTTAATCCAGCATAATCCAATAATGATGACAAACAGATAGGATATAGCAAACACGAATTGCGTACATTGTATCCTTGAATGACTTAGAGGGCAATAAAGTAATAAATCCATCCTATATTTCCACATTATGTTATCGCTAACGACATTGAACATTTTTTATCTAGAGGCGAACGTAGACTGCGCGGCGTCAAATTCTAAGTACGTGAAAAATGCAATTTCGCTTGCATCCAACACTGTTTTCGCACTCGACCTCGTAATCTAATCACCTAGATCAAATTTTAAATATCTAGGAAATGTAGTTACACAAGCAGTAGTAAGAATAATCGGAACACATGTAAGTAACCGTATACTATTCGATTGCCGCAGGATCGAGTATCAATGCAATGCCGTTGTAATCGATAGCGTACCGATAGAACGGTATCGAAATTATTCATGTATCGAGTGTGGTCGCGTATATTTACTACATAGTGAATTAGTAAGATTTCGTAATGAGACAATCAGTATAATAATTAGAACTACACTGCCCGTCAAAACTTAGTGCCACACTTCTAAAATTGCAATAACTTTTAAATTACACAAGAAATATTTTTGAAATAAAAAGGATTACAAAAAGATTTAATTTTTTATAAGTATAAAAACTTTATACCCGATAACCGCGTTTTAAGGAATGGATAAAAATAATTATAAACAAAAACACTCATTTATAAATTGTTCCGACTTTTGACTCTTTTTGTTTTCACATTTATTTCTTGATCGATGAATATTGATGCAAAAGCCAAGGGGTACAAAAAAAAATTAAATAAGGCGTAAGACTGTAGTTATAAATGTTGTTTGAGTTTTTTGTCAGTAACTTAAAAATGGCTATTTTTTGGTTTAAGTTAAAAACGTTACTTATGAATAATAAAGTATAATTTCCAAAAGAGCTGATGAAATTTGCTATAAAACGTTTTTTATTTCAAAACTCTGGCTTCTACAGTTTAGGAGAAATTGCAATTTGAAAGTGTGGTACTAAGTTTTGTAGGCCAGTGTATATCGAATATTGGAGAATTGGTAAGCAGAAGTACCTTACTGGCCATGACAAAATGAGCCGAGATAAAGCCGAGCTGCTTTGCAGAATTTGCTGATTCCTACGAAGTTTTGGCTAACAAGAGTAAAATATGTATAGGTGCAATGTTTTCCAAATACCTGATATTATGAAACAGGAAGACAACATTATGACATTATAATTATAAATATTAGACCATAATAACTGTCAAATTGGAACGATGCAAGCCAATAAACCCAACATAAACGAACGTTTGTATGTAAACTTCACACATTTCGGTACTATGATAGACGCGTGCCTTGATACGTGTTTGAAAAGCACATGAACAAACAAAATAGTTTAATAGCTGAGCCAAATGTTCACGCTACACAATATTGACACTATGTGGCAAACACTGGCATTTCCTGGCGTTTGATCTGTGCCGCTTCGTTTGTACCATAGATAGGGCTTCCTTTACTGTTGCTATAGCAGAATTTTCCAGAATTTGGGCCCTTACTTTTACTTAGAATCGACTGTCTACAAAAATCTTTAGTTGCGTTCATTCTTTTAGCTCACTCAATCCGAAAACACATCTGGACATCAGCCAATCTGTACTGTACTGTAAAAATCTCACCGAGAAAACTTAGGTGAAATAAGCTTGAAGTGACCTGTCAGTCCACCTGATGCTAAGGATTGACACTATTGACAGCTCACTTCACCTTTGCTTTGACATCCTAATTCAATTCGTTTAATAACACCGAATAATGACTGCGACTTTCTAAAACCGATTGTTTCCAAGGCAAAAAAACTTCATTCCCGTTTTTACCTATTTGTCGGTAGCAACCCTAGCACTGAACCGAATCCATAGATTATAACTGTAAGTGTTAATACACAATCGTAATAACACTTAGCTAACATTCGTCTTAATATTGAAGAAATTCTCGAGTTCTCGACTTTCGTTTCACACGTGTTACATTGAGTAATTAGGAGTCACGAATTCACGATAATAAAAGAATTGCTTCGGTATTTTAATTCCAGTTACTAATCGAAAGATTCTGCATAAACATCAACTTTATTACCTACTTCAAAGGGTAAGCAGACATCTGACTAACACGTCGTTTACACGCTAAAGTCCAGAGGCTCTAGACGAAAAGACAGACATTCTATCAGCGATAACGATGATGGAAAAAGCAAAACTGTATAGGACTGACATAAGCTATCGAAAAGCTGATGTCAATCCTGTTGAAAGTTGTTGTAGAAATACGAAACGATTTCGAAGCGATTGTCACTTGTCTAGGCCCTCTGATTCGCACGGGCGAGTTTTAACGAGCCAATTTTTACTGCACACTGGATTATCAACTCTCGGTGTTGAGACGAGCATTAAGAATCCTGCAGAGCGTATTCCCGCGTCAAAAAACACTGTTGGATTTTGAACTCTCGGCGTAAAAAATCCAGTATGCGATAAAAATTGCCCGACGAGGGCTGAGTGTTGCCTGTTTCGCCACCTTATGGAATAAACTTTTTATCAGACAACTGTATTCCATTTCTGCTGCCTTTTTTAATTTATTTGATAGAAAGAATGGTTGGTAAATAGAATAACTACTACGAATTTCCTGGCAGTGAGAAATTGGAAATCGAATCCACAATCTCCAACTTGGCAAGCTCTCAGACCAGTAGATCTACCTATTCGACGATTACTAAGTGCTTTTAGATCAAGAATCTTAAAGAAGACCTAGAATCTCCCTTCCCTATATGGAAAACAAGTTCCTATGTTCACGTTAACTTTGCAATGTAAAATAACTACTTATGCTATTGCAATTTTAAGATCGAGCTAAAGATAGTAACTGTACCAGAGTTGAGCAGGATCAATGAATCTCTAGTCGGCCTTGATTTGAAATAACGTGGCCGGATTTACGGTTTACGAATTAGGGACGGTAGAACCTGAAATTGGCTTCGATGAGGACTGTGAGAGCCCAGAACAGGACGATTAGTTCTCGAGAAATTCTGCCCTGATTTTACTGGTTTAAGATATGAAGTCGATTAACTTTCTACGCAGTTTTTAGATGAATTAGTAATTAATTAGTGCTAGTAAATGACCGACTAGTTGTCTTGATTCGTGGAACCGCACCGCGTGCATGATATAGTCGACCTCGTTATTAGGGTTCCGTACCCAAAGGGTAAAACGGGACCCTATTACTAAGGTTCCGCTGTCTGTCCGTCTGTCACCAGGCTGTATCTCATGAATTGAGATAGTTAGACAGTTGACATTTTCACAGATGATATATTTCTGTTGCCGCTATAACATCAAATACAAAAAAAAAACAGAATAAAATAAATATTTAAGGGGGCTCCCATACAACAAACGTGATTTTTTTTCCGTTTTTATAGTTAATGGTACGGAACCCTTCGTGCGCGAGTCTGACTCACGTTTGGCCAGTTTTTGCTTTATCTCCCGTATATTGAAAGGGCCCGTGAAGGGGCTCGTGGCTAAATAATAACAGCCACACGGGATCGAAGGTTAAGCTACGCTTGCCGCGGCCGTTTCGTGGATGGGTGATCAATTGATCATCCATTACATAGTTAGGAAAAGGCTAGGCAGATGATGACCCTAAGATTGAATGTCGCTTAAAACTCATAAAACGACAAGGTCTATTTGTGTATGTGAAGTTTCAATTTCAAGCCCGTGCCATCACTAAAGTCCGGCGGAAAAGTGTGAAACTAATTTTTTTTGTGCAATTTGATGCAATGACATAGACACTAGCGCCGCGCATCAATAGGACTTGAGTGACTGGACTGACTTGAGTGCACGAAGTCAGTACAGGGGCCGTATTATGAAGTATTAATGCCATGATTATTCCACTGCGAAAAAAGGATGGTGCTATGGGCCTTCTATAACTCCGTCTCACTCTCACACTAGAAAAATGATAGCATTATTACGTCATAATACGGCACCTGAACTAGGTTGAAACTAGTATCTACACGAGCCCGGTTGCAATCAGCGCTGGACTGACTTAAGGCTCCCACAAACAGGCGCGAAATCGCGGGCGCGACAAGGGTAGCGCTGCCTGTCGCGCCAGTTTGTACAAGCCTTTACTCTACTGTCACATTACTGGGCTCGTATAACCCTGTCTCATACCTATTTAGAATCTTATATCCAAGAATCTCATACTAAATGAATAAATACTGTTAAATACCATTTATCATCAACCCACCTAATTCTGAGTAAGCACACATAATACTATATTTTCCATTTTATGGTGCATACCTAGTTATTTATTCCGCTACTTAGTGCGCAGAGGTTACTAAATATCGCAATAATATTAAATGTTTATTGGTCAATATCGATCCAGTTCGAAGTTAATGATATAGGTTTGTACTAATGGCATTTAATGAGTGTTTACCACGTCTCATTACATAAAACTGACACGTACTGACTCAATACATCTATAAACTAGGTATTTACTTAATTACCTAGATTTAATGGCAGTTAAATACAGATGCCTTGAAATAACTTGGATCTATCTACTTGGAAGACAAATTACTGAAATACTGACTACATTTCGCATTTTTTAGGATTCCGTTCCGAAGAAGGCCAAACGGAACTAAACCTCCGATGTCCGTCGTGTCAGTCAGCGGGCTGTATCTCATAAAACGTAATAGGTAGACCGTTGAAATCTTCACAGATTGTGTATTTTTATTGCCGTTATAACAACAAGTTATAAGAATAAAATAAAGTTAAAAATTAAAGGGGCCCCCGTACAAAAAACGGGTTCTTTTCGGCGTTTTATGATAAATATTTTACGGTGGTGAGACCCTTCGTGTGCGAGTCCGACTCGCACTTGGCCGGTATTTGAGTATGAACCGAGTTTATTATTCTCGAATGAAAATAGTAGTATGTATGGCTGTTAATAAAGTACACCTTAAAGAAACAGAAACAACATGAGATTTAACGGTGACTAAAAATGTTGTTGTTTTTCGCGTATTATGCCACAATTCCCATATTCAGAGCACCTATAAAGTAAACTTTTAAAAGATCAATAAAGATGTGTTTCAAATTAACCAGTTCCCACTAATTTATTAAGTCATTGGCGAGCCAAAAAGCCTTTTAAAAACGCGTTTTCGTTGCTTGCGCGGCAGATATTAAAAAGCTCTCATGATAAATATATTGACCACACTTATGAAGTAAAAAGCGGCCAAGTGCGAGTCCTCGCACACGAAGGGTTCTGTAAATCCGTACAATATTTAAGAATATTTAAAGAAAAACACGTTTCTTGTATGCGGACCCCTTTAATTTTTTACTTTATTAACCGATGAAAAATAAAGGAGGAGGTTCTCAAGTTGAAACGTATATTTTTTTATTTGCTGAATTTCAAGTGTTTACCTATTACTGTTCAAAAGATACAGCCAGTGTGTGACAGACGGACGGACAGCGTAGCCTTAGTAATAGGGTTCCGTTGGCAACCTTTGCTTACGGAACCCTAAAAAGTCCAATAAACGGTAATTGTTACTTAATTAAATCGAGTCGCAGTGGTCCGGCAGGCTAACAAGCTGTCAAGGTGATAACACTATCTTATATCATCAGGTGAATGACTGCATGTTTGAACAAGTTACTAGAGTAAGCACTGCTATCGCATTAAAATGCTGTTAAAGTACGATAAGGATTTTTTTTTAATGATTTAAAATACGTGTGGTTTTGTAATTGAAGTTTGTTGTTGTGAGGTTCATTATCTCTTTAATTACTTTATATTTCTTTTTCGTTTATTTTGATCTACATATAATAAGTATCAATTAGGATAATATTTTTACTAAGTAAGTGTATGGAAAAGTTTTTTGATTTTATTCAACATGGCATTTTTTTTTTAAATATCCTATATTATGTCCCACTGCTGGCCAAAGGGTCCATTATATTATTTAGGTACACATTAATAATTACAAGGTATCTAAGATTTGGTTCATTTCATTCCATTTCTCAAAATACTAGTAAACAACACCTTCCAATCTATAAAGAAAAGGATAATAAACGTATTTGAAATCCTTAAAACGGTCTTTACTTTGATGTCCAACCATTAACCCTAACAGACATAAACAATTGTTGGTAAACCTAACAAAATAAATAAATCATTGTTATTCTAACAATCTTTTAGAAACTCGTTTAATAAGTAACTAAAAACTCGTAAAATTCGATCCATTATACACAAGTGCAGTCCCTTGAAATTCCCCTCATAATGTGAAGTCTATAAGTTCTATAACTAAAACATAACGTAAGCTTACTGTATAATAAAGTACTACATTATTCATTCCTATAACTCTACACTGAGATAGCTTTATCAATCGATTTAAGATTACAACGCCCCCACAGTTTATTAACCCACCATACTCGTAACACTTGAGGAGGAGCTCGTGGCTACGTAATAACAGCCGCACGGGTCGATCCCTCAGGTTAAGCTACGCTTGCCGGGGTTGGTCCGTGGATGGGTTACCATCTTTACATATCGAGACTCCTCCGTGCCTCGGAAAGCACGTTAAGCCGTAGGTCCCGGCTGTCATTTGTGGATCTTTGACAGTCGTTACGGGTCGTCAGAAGCCCGAAAGTCTGACAACCAGTCTTACCAAGGGGTATCGTATTACCCGGTTACTGGGTTGTGGAGGTCAGATAGGCAGTCGCTTCATGTAAAATACTGGTATTCAGCTGCATCCGGTTAGACTGGAAGCCGACCCCAACGTAGTTGGGAAAAGGCTAGGCAGATGATGACTCGTAACACTTGAGAATTGCATCTATTTCCATTACAATACAATAATAGTTAATATGTTTTATTTAACACTCTCGGGTATTATTGAATCATCTTTATTATTTAATTATTATTAAAACTCAACTACTACTTAGTACCTACAATCATTATTAACAAATTACTAACTATTGTTTAAATGGCGTAATGTGGGGTACTTACTTAGGTATACCTCTGCCTAACACTTCGGGGTGTACAGGCGTGATGTTATGTTACTAAATGAAGCATTATTTAAAAAAAATTGTTATGTTTTGAAGGACGTTGATTAGAAAACCACAAATATTATGTTATGGCAACATTTCAATATTATGTATTTTTTTTAAAACGATACATTGGAAATTTAAAAAACTGTTATTTTTTTTCTAGGGTTTTTTTTTAAATTAGCTTAGCCGTAGGTAATCTACATTACTTACCCAAACATAATTTGAAAAACCATTTCAATGCCAATAGCATAAATTTTCCCTTATTTAAATAATTAAGTTTCAAAATTATTGGCACTATAAAATAGAATCCATGGATTGGATACTATTAATGGTAGCAGTTCTTTATCAATTAATCTATGGTAGCTTTATGGTTTTATGACGATTCGAGTTCGACCTATAATTTAGTTAAAAACTTCATCAAACTTCTATAAAATTTACACCACGAGAGATTATTAAATGATCATTATAAGAAGCAGTAAAGTGTTTATTAAACCAGCATTAATTATTGGAAACTAGAATATTGTGGGGAATTTCAAGTTTTATCACTTCTTAGATAATTAAAGTCTTCTGAGCTTGGCTAAACTTAAATCATTACCATTTTTAGATTCTAGTACTTTTGATCACTTTTAGGGCAAACTTATTTATTTATTTATTCAAATTCTAGAAAAGTTATTCTGGCTTCGGACAGTAAGTCGCTGAGCAGGCGATGGACAATTTTTCCGTGGACAATTTGGAATCGGATGGAAATCACGGCAATTTTTCTTACGTACTCGTTAGATTTCCATACGATTCCAAATTGTCCGCGGAGAAATTGCAGAACTTTTTTTTTTGTCTGCCTTCTCTCCGGTCAACCTATGAGATTGTCGGCTGCTTAACCGGACTTTCCTGTGGCTGCCTCAATAAATTAAGGCCTCCAGACAAGGCATAAAACTTAAAAACTAAGCGACTACACGGTAAGGACACCCCCTGTGGGGACCTCGGCCCTCGGCTAGGCCGTCGCTGGGGGAGGACAGCAAGGGACAGGCTGGATTGAATAAATATTATTATTCGGGGAATTTAAAGCTACAGGCTCAGTGGCGCGGGCTGGCTCGAGTAAGGGTCGGGGCGGGGATGGACGGGGACGTCGCGGTGGGCTCCGGCGGCGAGGACGGAAGGACGGCAGTCGGTTTTGTTGTGCTAAAGTACTGGTTTCCCTACTACTCTCCTGGTTGTAGGATCGTCTGGGATAGTGAGAGTATGCCTCGGTCGGCGAATCCTACTAATGCGGGAAAGACTGTAACAGGCGGCTGCCGAGAAATTGCCCATCGTCTGCTCAGCGCCTAATGAATTGATACTAAACGATCACCACCGACCTGCAACTCGCACTGGGCCTACGTGGAGGTTTATGGCCTATTCCTCCTCATATATATCTCGTGCTGACATAATAAGACAAATATTTTCTTCTACAAATTATATTGAACGTTCTGTTAAAGCCTAAACACAAATTCCCAGCCGAAAAATAAATAAACCAACAACATTCCAATTTTCCAACCACTTGGCCAACTAAATCAAGTATTTCCGAACAGGTTGGATTGCAGTTAGTCTAGACATAAATAGATTTAGGCAGTCACCTTGCGCCCACGATAACCTGGTCTCTTGCCACATCGAACAGCAGTTGCGAAAACGATCCTGTGCTGGTATCCTCGAATACGTCGCTGTGGTCTGTTGTCAGGAGATCTGGAAAAAAATAAAAAAGATGATAAAGAAAAGAGAAAAATAATTTAATTTAAAAAAAAAATGGCCGTCGATAAATGTCAATATTTTTGGCTATGTAAATCATAACATAACAAAAAAATAAACAATTTTTGGGCACCCTGCACATACATCCAGATTTTTGATTTCTCTAATCTATCGTTTCTGAAAATTCTATGCAGACTTTCCTGTTCAGAACAGTATGATGAGATCTTTTCTATACTAGTACCTACCTAGAAATATTCTCGCTATGTAATAAGAATTTACATTATTTTAAAGAAAGCTTACAGACTCATCATCTGCCTAGCCTTTTCCTAACCATGTTGGGGTCGGCTTCCAGTCCAACCGGATACAGCTGAATACCAGTATTTTACATGGAGCGACTGCCTATCTGACCTCCACAACCCAATAATACGATACCCCTTGGCAAGACTGGTTGTCAGAGTTTCGGGCTTCTGACGACCCGTAACGACTGTCAAAGATCCACAAATAACAGCCGGGACCAACGCTTTAACGTGCTTTCCGAGGCACGGAGGAGCTTACAGACTAACAACTTTAAATATCCATCGGTAAGTAGGGTTTGCTAATTTCAAGCACCATGTATAACATTATCTTCAGCCTATGCTGTTCTATCTTTGAGTAAAGGTCTTATTTACTTGTCCTCTACTTCTTTCTATCAAACACATTTTTATGAAGTGAAAACTTATTTCTGCACGTTGACCAATTTTTGGTAGGGGTAAAACTTATGGATTCGCGTCACCGACATAGTGTAGTGCTGTACTATAGAATACAAATGGCGCTACTACCAGTTTTAAGTTTAAAGTTTTTTTCAGTTTTAAGTTTAAAGAACGAGTAAATCGTTAAAAAAACGATTTACTCGTTCTTTAAGAAGGGTTTAGCATAATCCTAGGACTGGAAAGCTGTTGACAAACTCCCGTTCAGTATAAATTAAAAAGATAACTATCACAGCTTGAACGACAGGTTTCTTTTAATAGCTTATGTACATGGAATACTGATTGATTAGACGCCGTGTTTGAATAACAAATGAGATGATTTTAATTCTGACCTTATGTAATAGCGACTTACGCAAATTCTGTGGACACAATCTAAATTCGGCGCCTAGAGTAGTCGAGGCCATTAAAATTTGAATAAAGAGTAGGTTTGTATTAAAACTGCAGTGACGGCAATTTTGACAACAAGATTACGACTAAAATAACGTAACTACTTCAATGTTCAGCACCCCAATTGCATAAACCACTTTCTTTCACAATTAAAGGATTTTGAAGGCAATTCCGTGTCCATTACTTTATATGCTTGAAAAATTCGTCTGCCCGACAACTTCAAAATGAAAGACATTGTAAATGTTAGAATGTTAACGCAGTCACTCCGCTGACTAACCACATAACATCACGCCTGAATTGCCCGAAGGGTTAGGCAGAGGTTTAATCTAATATAGAACACCTACATTTCGCTAGTTATGTTTAAGTCCCATGTAATAGGGGGCGAGCCTATTGCCATCAACCGGGCATAAATCCAGGTTCGGGCAGCTACTGACAAATTCCAGATGGGAAAACCCAGATTAACTAAATGCCAAATAATACTTTAATCTTCGGTCAAATGTAAAACAGCCTTTTACGAGTACATCACAAGGAGCTTTATGCTGAGCTTTAAGCTACAGTTAGGCGAAGTAATTAGCTTTCTACTTTACATTTAGGCTAGCGATTTGACTTGTAAATCCATTAACATATGCAACAACACATTGTACTTGTCGACCAGAATATCTTGAGACCACGAGGTGGCGCTGATTGCTAAGAAAAACGGCAACAATGACGAAAGCAAATTCAGTACATTTAGAGATGTAGTTCCATATTCTACCGCAGGTCAAGGTATGTTGGGTGATTGGGTACTCGTAATTGTCGCGTATCTGTCATCGCATTGAATGTTTAAAGTACCGATTAAGCTATTACCATACGTTGATTATTTTAACACTGGCTGTTCAAACAAATTCACGGTAAGGCACAATAAACATATTTGAGATTTGGTAAATATTGGACCATATGGATGGTTTGATCCAAATATTTGATGTTGGTGTTAATGGCTTTTAATGTAAACAGTGTCATACTTTGATTAGTATCATCTGGGGTAATGGGGTTTACAAGATCAAGATGAAACATGGGAAGGGCAAGGTAACCTGTGTATTATTTATCAAGTACTAGCTGCGCCCCGCAGTTTCACCCGCGTAAGTCTCGATCCCGTGGGGAATATCGGGATTTAAAGTCCTAAGGTCCGAAATCCTATGTCCTATTCCAGGTCATGGTCTACCCCCGTGCCAAATTTCATCCAAATTCGTTCAGACGTTTTAGCGTGAAAGCAACAAACAAACTCACTTTCGCATTTATAATACTAGCTTCCACCCGCGGCTTTGCCCGCGGGGTATGTCGATAAAAAGTAGTCTATGTCCTTCGTCAGGGTGCAATCTATATTCTTGCCAAATTTTGTCGGATTCCGTTCAGTGGTTTAGGCGTGAAAAGGTAACATACAGACAGACAGACAGACAGACAGTTACTTTCGAATTTGTATTATTAGCATGGAAGTATGGATTAGTTAGGATTTCAAATTCCGAGCCGAATACTACAAATATGTCAGCTGCACCCGAGAAACCACTTTTGTCAGCTTTGATTAGTTGAATACTTTGGACTCTCTACTCCTTGCATGTAAGATTACATCAGTAACCTCTTGATCATTCTCTGTAAGTCTGTTGCGGTCATAGACCAAGACCACTTTCAGTAATAATTAATGAGCTAGGATGAACATTACCTACCTTGTCTGTTTATTATCCTGAAGTCATCTTCCGGCAGTTCTCCCTTGCTGAGCGCACTGAGCAGTATTAGCGCAGCTACTTTGTACACTGTCCACGTCATGGTTGAAGATGCTGTTAAACCTGAAACAAGGAAGATTAAATTTAGAGATATTTCTAGCTTTGTTCTCTAACCTGCAGCAAGAATTTTACTCATATCTGCAGTTATAAGTTCACTGAACTCAGCAATTTCAGCAGAAGATCAGAAAAACACATTTCGAGGTGACTGCTAGAAGAAAGGTCTCCTCTTTGTGAGAGGGAGTGCGCCATAATCTACCGCACGCGGGCCCAGTGTGGGTTGGTCTTGGTGGATGTCACATATATTCGAATTTTTTGGTTCTCAGACATGCCGGTTTCCTCACAATGTTTTCCTTCACTGATTTGAGAGCAGTGGTGGTGAAATTAAATACACAAAGTGTCTGCCTGCACTACGTTACTACTCGTAAGTCGGGGCCTGTACTACTGGGTCACCACGATAATGATGGTCTTTTACTAGTATCGTACGAGTATGTACTTAGAAAATTTTATAAAGCAGTTTTTTACTTTGGTCTAAAAACTAAACGGTTTTACGATAGTTGTGTTTATTTTTATTTCGTAGAATTTCGGGCTCCGTTTTTTACTAAGTTAACGGCAGTAGAACAGAACGGTGTACCATTCATTAGTAAATAGATAACGATGTCGTAGCCAAACATTAAATAGTCTCGACATCCGAAATCCATATATCATGTAAATATTTGCAATAAACTTGAATACCACTTACGAAAAGGATGCCATATATGCCAACTGCTAACATAGATAAAATTCATCAAATAAATCTGAGCGTATTTTATATCTTGTCCCGTAATTATTCAAAACTATTGGAATCGCATTAAAATCAATTTGCTTAATTGCCTGTACGCCGATGCCAATCCGTTATGTTAGAGTTAGAAGCTCTAAACTGGTTTCAAGTACTACGTAGTCTTCAAACACATTATCGATTCTCGCTGTCAATTCACGTCCATTTGTCTATCTGTCTGTCAGTCCTCTATCTAGTTTTAGTTCGTGAAGCTCAACGTCCCACTTAGGCATAATAAGGCTGGGTGAACACTAGAGATATGGTGTCATTGGCTCCATTAGGCTTACGCATGATGGGTTTAAGTTGATAAGTTAAATGTATGGCTAAAAGTCACGCATTGGTTAGGTTAGTCTCCCACTCGACAAGTTTTTCAAGGACTTATGTAATGCAACCAACAATCAGCCAAATCCTATTTGATAATATAACCTCAAACTCTGGTATTAATACACGCGGAGTAAAGTCACAGAGTAAAGATTCTTTACTCATGTTACATGGTAAAATTACTACGAACATCAACATTATTAGTGTAACTGTGGCGGTATCTACATCGCCACATGCGAACTACGCATCAAAAAACCTGACGTCACACAAAAACCTGACGTCACATAAATCCTGCATCGCACAGTTAAAGATTACCGTGCAATGGACATATTATATACAAGAACCCGACATCAATCGTTGGGCACTTGCCCGCCAGACACAACACTCGTCTGGTAGGAGGATCCTCCCTTTTCTATGGTGGATGAGTGAACTTTACACCCTGTTCCTCATACCCCTAAATAACTAACCAAACATTTTTTAAGGTTTTAGTTATGCATAATTTTACTCAAAGGGCTAGGTTACATTCGATTCGAAACTTCGAGAGATTTGTCTGAAAGAAAACAGTGCAATGATTTTAACCTAAGCGTAGTCTAATAACATGCTGGTTCAGGCAGAACTCCAACCCAACTATTATAATTAGGATACCTATTATCGGTATGTTATTAACGAAAGATACTACTAATACTAGTTTAAAAACAAAAGAAACGCAATCGATATCGGACTTCAAATGTTTTTTTTATTACTTCGTCTATGGTCAAGGACACTCATGGATGAATCGATCGCCGCAGTCTGTATTTGTATAATACTCGTAAAACAGTCATAGTTCAATACAGGGCACTATTATGCATATAATTATGGGTATTTCGATCTTGCCGTTTACTAAGCGTTTACTTAAAGTTACTTACTTCACTATTGTTTTGTATAGAATTAGTGTTAGCATATGAGTATATATGCTTAGTGGTTGACAGCATGGTATTTGAGGTCGAGTTCAAGAGAATCTATGTTCTCTGTGTATAGTCAGACTGATTTGAATAGAAATTCATGTGACTTCCGTACTACCTTCGTCATATTCTATTCTCGTGTTTTGTGCTTCTCTAACTTCTTTATCCTCCATAATAACAGGCTCTTCTTTAGCATCTTGTTAGTCCATTTAACCTGCTTTTCCGTCTTTATTGTTACTTTTGGAGTCTTTTGCAAAGTGTTGAAAAGTAACATCTTTTGTAGGTGCTATAAGTATAGCTAAGTGGTCTATGATTGTATGGACCTATTAAGCAACTTGATGGTTATTTGTTTTACAAATGTTGTTTCATTTGTTTGTGTGAGTTCGTGAGGATCTGTGTTCTCTGTAGTCAGACTGGTTTGAATAGAAATGCATGAGAATTCCGTACTAACCCTTCGTCATATCCTATTCTTGTGTTCTATTCTGTGCTTCTCTAACTTCTTTATCCTCCATAATAACCGGCTCTTCTTTAGAGCCTTGTTAGTCCATATAACCTGCTTTTCCGTCGTTATTGTTACTTTTGGAGTCTTTTGCAAAGTGTTGAAAAGTAGCATCTTTTGTAGGTGCTATAGGTATAGCTAAGTGGTCTATGTATGGATCTAAGCATCTTAAAGCAACTTGATGGTTACCTATTTGTTTCCTATAAATGTTGTTTCACTTGTTTGAGTGAGTGCGAGAGGACTCTGTAGTCAGACGACTGGTTTGAATAGAAATTCATGTCATGTGACTTCCGTAATACCTTTTCGTCATATGCTATTCTTCTCTAACTACTTTATCCTCCATAATGACCGGCTCTTCTGTAGAATCTAGTAACTCCATATAGCCCGTTTTCCCATTGTCAGTATTGTCATTATTGTTACTTTTTGGAACTTTGGAACGCGGTTTGCATAGTGATGAAAAGTAGTCTCCTTTTTATCAAGAAATGTTTACTTAAATCCAATCTGACTGAATCTGATAAGAAACACCTGCTTAAGTAATGATAATAACTTGTCCAGGATTCTACTTGATCCCATTTAAATTCACTTAAGCAGCTTTTTTTACTTCGACAAAAAGTGAACCCACCTGTTACCTATCAGAACTTATCTATAAATCATTGATATGCGTAACTACCATTTTATATTCAGGCCAAGTGATGTTTTATTACTCGTAATTATTCTGCAATGTTTGTCGGGAAATAACTCTAGAGTACTCTTGGTCTCTTGACCAGTTATGAGTATGACCAATAACATTTTATTAATAATAGTTTAAATAATAGCAAAATGTGATTAAAGAAGCATGACTCAGCATTAGCAAATTGATCTTGTTACTATGAAATAACTAGACAATGTTTAACCGCATAGGTACCGCCGTCAAATGTTTATAGTTTTTCGGTTTTTTAGTTCCATAGGCACTTGATACTCTGTAATTTAAAGGAATTAGCGGACAAAGAAGTGTATAATAGTCAAAATATGAAACGGCGCACGCGCCGAAAAAAAAACTACAACCTATTATAAGCTAACCGGCAATATTCTATACAAAACTTTCAATTCAATTGGCATTTTTTGTAACACCCGCCTTGCCGTACTCCATAATGCAATATTTGTTTCGCATGGAATTTCTAGCGAAAGCATTCCGAGCGAAAACAAGCCTGAAGACATAGATTATAGAAAGTATGTAATAGAAACGTTCTAGACATTAAAGTAAAAGTAGACAATAAAATAAGAAGCGGTAATGTAATGAGATGAAGTGGAAGACAGCCACAAGTATTCAGTATTTCGTTGTTTTTAATCGACTTCTTTAAAAAGGTGGAGGTTCTCAATTCATATTTTTTTTGTTGTTTGTTACGCGATTACTCCGCCAAGTAAGAATCGATTTTGATGATGCTTTTTTTGTTTGGTAGGTCATGCTTCCGAGGTGGTCCAAAATATATTTTATTAACTTTGCTTGCGTAGTTTTTGAGTTAGCTTCAATATTACATATTTTTTCCACTTAAAATGTCGACGATGTTCTATGTGACTCCGTCGCTGTTATTTACATAGCAGGTATTCGAATTTGTGTGGGATAGGTACCACAGCTAAAAAGTGAAAATTTACTTTTAAAAACTTTACTTATACATAAAAAAAACACTAAAAAGTGAAAATTAACTTTGATTTCGGAAGTCGGTGGCAAACAAATAATAATTGAAAAGCAAATACACCGACTTCCGAAACCAAAGTTATTTTTCACTTTTTAGTGTATTTTTTTGGAAGTATTTTTTTTTTAAGTTTTAGCATAGGGAAAGAATAACTAAGTTTAGAAAGCAAAGTCTGCCAAAGCGATTTTGACTCATGCATGACCGAAACTATCATTGTCGACTTGTCGTCATCTTCATTATTTTCATGAATTTCTAGATTTATAATAAAGATTACGATTCTTCCATATTTATTTTGCTTCGTTTACTTTCATACATCTAGACAGACACGCAAGCCGCAGCGGTAGCAAGTCCTACGCACCTGACCTTTTTGAAACACATCACCAATAGGTCACTGTCACGGTGGCTTTCTGTATAGTTTCTGCCTACATTGGAAGGAGTGACTTTATGTTTGTATGTTTGTAATAATATGGCTTAGTCTTCAATTAAAATACCAATAATCTCAACACTGATGTTAAAGCCAGAACGACACATGAACTCATCTGTCCAAACGACGCGTGTGCGCAATTACCTAATTGATTTATTAGCACCACAGACAATCTTCTATAACTTTTTAAACATCAAACTGCTCTCTGTAGATAACATAATGTTTAAAGAGTCGTATCTCAAGGAGGTTCAACAGCTTCGACCTAAATATTGAGTGCTCATTTATTTAATATCTAAGATACGCGTTTATTTTTATATCAGCTTCCGTATTTTTAATTCGGGCGATGGGAACGGTTTTTTTTCAAATATTGGCGGCGCGGCGGCGTATGCGCAAATATTTGGCGATATGGCGAATTGATATCTTACTATCGCTAAATACATACAGTAGTTAAAATATTTAAACGCGATAGTCTATCTAGGCTAGCATTTGAGGAACACATGGTTAGTCACCTTGGAGACCTAGGGTAACAAATAGTCGCAGTCTCAGCTCAAATTCATCTCGGTCGCACGATACTGCTCGCGGACTGAGCGGCGGGAGGAAGGCTCCAAGGCGCCAATAGTTTAGATAATTTCTCTATACGGCGAAAATAAAGAAGAATAAGGTGGAATGCCCGACTTTTTTACTAAAGAGACAAAGAACCAGCGGGGTAATTTGCATACGCAATCAAAGGCAATGCCTACATTTTGACAATTCAACAACATTCATTACATTATTTACGTTGTCGAACAGACCAACTTTTTAAACATAATATAGTGTTTATCAGAAATGCATGATCGGCCCAAATGTATGGGACAGCTGATAATTTTTTCACAATTACAATGTTGGTCCCTGGAGAAAGTTGTTCAGTTTGATAATCTGTAACACACGCTTAAATATGACCAAACATTTCTGATACAAGCTGTATGAACATAAAGCAATGGATTAGGAGTTTCCTTCAAAATCCATCAGATAGTGTTGTGGTAGAAAGTGTGTTACCATATATTTATATTTCTATGTGTTAAACAATTGGGGTCCCGGTGACGAAGGCAGTGGCAGATGACAATAAGTATTTAAATGATTTCGTAACTTCTGCAAAATCCTTACTTAATATTATAAATGCGAAAGTAACTCTGTCTGTCAGTCTGTCGCGCTTTCACGCTAAAACAACTGAACCGATTTAAATGAAATTTGGTACGCAGATAGTCTATAGCCTGAGAAAGAACATAGGCTACTTTTTATCGACATACCACGCGGGCGAAGCCACGGGCGGAAGCTAGTTCGTCATATATCCTACCAATATGTCTTCGCAATCTACGACAAAAATGGTGCACTACAAATATTAATTATTATCAATACAAAACCGGTCATACAATTGCAACATTCATCAAATTCCGTGTACAATGCAAGTCCTCTTTGTACTATCTAATCAACAGTGTTTCATGTTTATAGCCCTACAAACAACAATGAAATAACAAAGCCACCGCAATAATATACTAGATACCGCGGTACCGCCATATTTAAACTGGACGGGTAGTAATGATCATGTTTGAAGTTGTACTAACTTCTATGTTCTATGTTAAGGGTTTGGTTTCCGCACTTTGTCCCTAAGGTGGACCATTGTGCGTGGGCCATGGCGGCCGTTGGGGGTTATTCCAACCAGTTGTACTAACTTATTAGTACTTCTAGGATTAGTTACGTCTGCGGAAACCTTGAAGTGTGAATTTACCCTCAAAGCCTACTTCAAAACTGCCTGCCTTGTTGGTCACAAAAATGTCTCGTTCTGTATACTCTGTTTGTAAACCTATGCAGTAAAGAATTAAATTAGTCACAGATAGAAAGTTGTACTAAAATCCAATTTAGGAGTTAGTAAATAGCTTTTCCCGCGGCGTGGATGTCACAAAATATTCCTCGAGAACGTACTACTGGAATTTAAAGTGGCCTATGTGTAAATCCGGGTTATAAACTATCTCCAAATCTGTTCAGCCGTTTTTGCGCCAATCCGGAACATACCTACATCCAGAGACAAGCAGACAAAAAATCTAAAAACTATATTTTCGTCATCAGACTAGTTCCCAGTTCCAACATCTCGTAGCAATTTGTAAACCTCATATCGCCAGTTATGTTGCAGGTCTATGTAATTAACAGGGGGCGAGCCTATTGCCATGAACCGGGTACAAATCCAGACTCCGAGCTGCTACTGAGAAATTCCAAACGGAACCTTATTTATATGCAATATCTAAAACGTATTGTAGACTTTCGTATATTTGATTTCTTCTTAACCGACTACGGCAAAGCCAAAGGAGGGTTATTCAAAAGAATATTTTAAATGCGAGGCACCTGTTTTTTATTAACTTCAGCTATCTAAGTGTAACTTGTTGACTCAGTAAATATTAATCAATTTTAAAACGTTTAGGATTATTATCGATAAAAAGTTGTGTACCGAAATCGACCTAGATCGATACAGACGTCAAGTGTAAAGTTTATTTATATAGTAGGCGTAACTTCTTAACAGATAAGGCGTCGAGTGTTATCTAAATAAGAAACGTAGGTACTACGTGTATAGATATGCATTTATTTGATAGTACACAAGGCTACACATTAAGCTATACCATGGAAATCCTATACATAATGTTCCCTTGCAACGCACTCACATTTACCCCGCACCACACACACTCACTCCACATCACACACACTCATCCCACACACCACAAACTCTCACCTACATCCTCCCTTGCATGTATTTTTTTGTTTTATAATTTACTTTATTCCATAATTTTTTATTTTTGAGTACTTATAATTTTTTTTTTTTTAAGATTATAATTTTAATGTATGAGATTTTTATTTGAATATTATATGAATCAGATCGTCTCCAGTACGACATAATAATGTAAAACTTTGTTAGGGGGCCTGGTGACCTGACATACAGGATTTGTAAAAAAACTTAATTTAGGCACCAGTCTTCCACAAATTAATTATAAATTTGTATCTGTAGACTATTTAATTACTTTCTCTGTAATTTGTGGTTAGAAAAAAAAAAAAAATCCTATACATTGCGAGATCAGCATAAACTAGAAATTTATAGCTTGACGTGTAGCCGTGTGTACTATGAAGGAAAGATTATGATAACATGGTTGATTAATAAAAATATCTGAAACAGGATGATCCAAATTAATTTTAATTTATATTGCCTATTTATGGCAATCAATCTGCCCAGCCTTTTCTGAACTATGTTGGGTTCGGCTTTCAGTCTAACCGGATGCTGCTGAATACAAGTTTACATGGGACGACTGCCTATCTAACCTCCACGACCTAGTTACTGGGTAACACGATACCCCTTTGTAAGACTGGTTGTCAGACTTTTGGGCTCATGACTACTGTAACGTCTGTCAAAGATCTACGAATGACAGCCAGGACCAACGGGCTTATAACGTGCTTTCCGAAGCACGGAGCGGTCTCGATATGTAATGGGTATATACAGGGCGTCCCACGGATATGCCACATGGAGGGAAAGTACCTTGAATATTGTAGATGGCACATTTGACTGAAAGAAGACATTATTTGAATTTAAAAAACAATTTAAACTGCATTCATAGATATTTAAATAATTACCTGGTTGAACCGGGAATCGAACCCGTTACATGAGAAAAATAATCACCCTGAAGCTTTATCATACCGATCGAAAGGCTTCATCATAAAGATTATTTTTTGCTAAGTAACATAGTGTCACAAATAAAAGGAAGACCATGAATTTGAAGACTGTGTACAAGCCTTGCGTATCAAATAAAAAAATTGTGCCTTCCAAAAAATGCGAGAATCAACAGTCAAAGGGAATTTCCTAAATTCGTCATGTCACTAACAAGCATGTATTATGGCGTCTGTCATAGTTCCTAACTTCCTAGGAATCTAAGTTTATTAATGAACCCGTCTATCTATTCTTGCACTAAGTCTGTAATTATTATTATGTAGGTACCATTTATGTGTCTGTGCTATGGCTACTTAAATATATCTATACGTAAATAAACAAACATGAAACTGCTGTTTATGATCGGCCACATCCTATATCTACAATATCTACTGCCCTAACTACAGGTCTATTCTTGCTTATGCGTCATTTCTCAATTCTATGTATAGTTGTATATGTGTATATGCCTCGTTGGTTTAGTGGTCTCAAGGTCTACTGCTGAGCATAAGGTCCTGGGTTCGATTTCCGGGTCGGGCAAATTGTTATTGGGTTTTTCCATCTGGAATTTCTCAATAGTAGCCCGGAGTATGGCTTTGTGCGTGGTTGATGGCAATAGGCTTGCCCTCTATTACATGGGACTTAAATATTTCCGACAAAATGTGGGTGTACTTTAGTTACACCTCTGCCAAACCCTTCGGGAAATACAGGCGTGATGTTATGTTATGTTTTTATGTACCTATATGCTACACAATTTTCATTATAATCAGACCGCAGTTTGCATGCAGAATCTTATCTGCAACTGCGTAAAACATATCTGATTTCACAAATTATCTCAACACCTACACATTTTTTTATGAAGTGCACATACATAACATTATCGATTACCTACGCTTTTAACATCGATATTGTTTAAAGTGTTCACACAATAGATATACGGAAACCTTTAGAGTATGGGCTACGTGCTGGTCCGCATGTTAGCAGTCGTCGGCGTCGTATCAAATACATGAGCATAACTTGAAACATAAGCACATAAGTGTTATAGAGTGTGTTCGAGGGAACAATGGCTCCTCAGAAGGGTTGTGTTGTGTTGCCAGCGAGCGCAAACAAGAAAGCTACTGTTTCTCAGAATAGGTAAGCGCAACCGTTGAACTCGCTAGTGATGAGGGGAAGGCTTAGCCGCGAGTTGACATAAGCAGGATTTATTGGTTCTTGCGTTTAGAAACGCCGGTAACTCAGTGGGTTGGAAATTAAATAAGCTCATTCCTGTTTAGCAGCTTATAACAATAAAGAAAGGAGGTATTTTCTAAGTCATTAAGAATGTTTACAGTAGTAAGAAAAATAATGTTTGGCTTTGCTGCGTGTGTTCTCGATTATCCTAATATCAATAAGACGCGTCTACACGTCCTAGAACTACGTCATAGCATGAGTTCAATACAGTCTGAACATTCCTTTGTTCCAATCCTGTATAACCCGTCTGGTATAATCAGAACAGGCACTTCAGTCCAGCTTGACGTTTTAATGAAGTACTCGACTAAAAATAAAAGCGTGTCGCATCACTACCCACCATATCAGTGCTTCAGACTGGAAATCACGCGCACCACGCACAGGCAATAAAAAAATATAATTATGTAAGGCAAAGGACCATACTTATACGGTCTTAACTGGTGTTTGTTGGCGGAAATTAGTTATGGTACGATTTTAAAACGGACCTTTTTGAGGCCTTTGTAATTGAATTTTAAATAAATTACTTTGTAAGTTAATATAGAAGCCAAGAGACTCGCGTTTAAGATTTTTTTAACATGATTGTATAATGTCTTATTGTTCTCCATTCATAAAACAACCTCTTTTGTTTGAGGAAATAAGATTTTGTGTTATCGATGGTGAATTAATTTTTACTTTGTCCACATGGGACATCTTGAGGCCTGGCCTAAAGACACTGAGAGCCCACTGAGAAAAAAGTAAAAAAACCCATATTTTTGTCAGGACTTTCAAATTTTGAAGTGGTAACCCTAATCGCAATAGACTTTAGCAATGCAATTAACTTTCGAAGGATATTAACTACAGTAAACTTTTATGCCTAACAGTTATCTTCCAAGACCTACTACGAAGGTCAGCATTGTCTAAAGTTCTCAACCGACTGGTTGTTTGATCATTAGCAAATGTTCTAGCCAGTTCCATCATCAGATAATATTATGGAATTTCTGGTTTTACGCAGTGCTTGTGGCATCTGACATCTGACCTCTACGGCCCATAAACAAACCTGGTTTTCTCACTATGATCTTATCAGCGTTAACAAACAGGTGGAAGATGCTTCTTCTATCATTTTCATCTGAGCAATCATAATTATACCTGTCATTTTTAGGGTCGGCTATGAAAGCGACGGGGCCATGATGGATGACCAATAAATTAGTTAAAAAAGAGAGAGAGAGAGTTCATAATGTAGTTAAAAGAGAGAGAGAGAGAGTTTATATGTTAGTTAAAAGAGAGAGAGAGAGAGAGTTTATAAATTAGTTAAAAGAGAGAGAGAGAGAGAGAGTTTATACATTAGTATTTTTCTACTCTTCAAAAAAATTAATTATGTTTATAACGAAGGTGCCTTGACTGATGCGATTCCTCAAGAATTGTCGAGAAGAAGCACAGCATTTATAGAAGTTACATTTCTACGGGAACCCTTTTCTGTTAGCGACAATAACAACATTAATCATGCCTTTCCATACAAAATAATAAATCGCATAATAACGAGTCATGCTCTAACAATGTACACGTGTTTAGAGAGTTTCCACCGAAGTATGCACAAAACAGGTGAGATTATGCCTCTAAAGTACCTAACGGTGACAAACCAAACAAAGGTAGGTTAGCTTTTACTATCACAGTTCTTTACTAGTACTACGATCTCCTCGTCATCACATGCACGCATATTTTAATATACGAAAGAAAATTATTACGCATTGCATACGGGAGATATTTCTAGAGGATTTGCATATTCACATGCAGAGTAGAGGAATTTCCGAATTTTGCCATGGCGGCCAATCTCAAAGGAGACTAGTCGTATAAGCGAGAGATATTATAGTGCACAAGAGAGTGTTTGCGCAGACACAAGTACACTCACTCTTCCTTCAGTCTAGTCCGATGGAACGGCAATCCAAGTAATTTCAACACGACCGGAGAGAGATCAGGCGCAAGAACTAACAGCTAATAACAATTTAGGGGGCTACCCATTACATGGGACCTAAACAAAACTGGCGATAATAATACTTATCACCAAAAATATAAGCTCCTTTATTCTTTAGAGAGCCTAATGAATGAATTAAACCATTGTAAAATAAAAAATGTTATAAAATCCGTAACATTTGATAAGGGGCTACTGTCCGTGGTTGTTATTTTGGGTTACAATCACAAGCCCAAAAAAGGTTCACAATAAGAAGGTCGGACTTAAGCATGGGATAATATCAGATATCACTGATTACAAACCTAATGGAGGAGCAGAGGACTTTACTCTTGTTTCATCTGATACTTAAAATACAGTCACAACTGGTTAGACTGGTTGTAGACTCAACAATAACGTTGGGTGAAACTTGGGATATGGCTAGGATTATTTAGATGCTAAGCGATTATTTTAGTGTTCCATTTGAACCTTAGAGCGTAAAAATCTTTGGAGGAGTAAGCACTGGTCTATTGCATTTAGGCAGTTACCTATATTGTATTAAAATTACTCTAATCTACACAATCCAGACTCAGTACTCCTGAGCACTAAAAGTAATATCCAAATAACACTTTGCCTGACCCGGCGAATCGAACCAAGTACAGATGTAGTAACTAGCTATACATAATATGTAGTCAGTGTGTAAAAACGTGGGTACTCAACGGGCGACCACCCGATATTATCCGTGAATTCTAATCTCTTATCAGCGCGTCTTACTGGCCTCTGCCATACCCACCAACAACAAAACTACAGACATATCTTTAATTACAAATACCCACATCAGTTTTTAAAACTAACGGTTTGATGGTTTCCTTCCTACACGCAGCTACACAATGGCTTCGTTGGAGTTAATTGATTACAATCAAAGCTTGGTATCAATATGTTTGGCCCACATTGTATTGCGACACCGCGGTAATGAATCAGCGTCATTGAGCAGACAATTTGCATTCATTGGTGCTATCTCCTTAAATTAATAGCTCCTTACATTTTCGGGCACACTCCGTTCGCGTGCTCTGTATGTAGTTAAACATGTCAAGGAGAGATTCGCGATTTCTTTTACTTACTTGTTTTTAAGACTACATTATATAGCCTGAATTGTGATGTATCAACAACTGTTTTAGGAAAACATCGCTAGGAAAAAGCCCTAGAACGAAAAATTCGAAGACATGTGACATCTACAAATCCGTAGGTACTGGACCCGAATGGCAGATCACGGTCCGCTCCCACTCACATAAGTCTCAGAGAAGATGAATATCCGTGCCCAGCAGTGGGAATGTTATAGTATCACTTTCAGCCTCGGCAGGTTCCCGCTCGGAATCCTGACGGGCGAAGCTTAGAGAGCTTGAAGTGGCCTGTCAATGCACTGACGCTAGTAACGGATTGACATTTGACACTATTGACACAGCCCACTTCAAATTCACTTCACCTAAGTTTTCACGGTGAGATTTTATGGAATACGGCTGTAGTAAATGTCGGCAAGGCCTTTTTAGGCCATGTTACACTATATTATAAATTGTATAAATGTACAATACGCCAATTGGAATATCAATTGATTTTCTTCAAAATTACGATGCAATGTGGCATCTGTTTTGCTGGAGATAGGTTGGGATTGGAAGGCGGTTAAAGCCGTGTGGGCCCGATGACGAAGACCTTTCAATTCTCGAGGGTTTCAAAAGATATGGCTGAAAGTTTTCATTGCTAAGACCACTTGTTTGTAGTAACTCATCTGGGGGCTTAAAACAGTCACTTTGGCAGAATCGTAATAGGAAAATATTATGAATCATCGTAAAGTGTCACAAACTGACAATTTATATTATGATCTGCGTGCGATTCATATTACGAAATAATTCATCTGTTTGACAGTTTTCTATGGAGATTCGTAAAATGGTCCACACATTATGAATTGCTTTTGTATCAAATTAAAGAATTGCTAATGACAGCTGGAAATTCAGGAAATGAATATTGCTTTTAGAGGAATTGCTAATGTGGCCGTTTTAGGCCCCTTGGTATGATTTTACATTATGGCTTGGTTTTAATAGTTTTCAGTATGGACATTGAATCGGAACTATAATCAACAGGATGGTGGTTGGTGAACCTACGCATGCTCGACGCAGGTATTTGATTTTTCATGAACCTTCTTAGGGTTCCGTACCCAAAGAGTAAAACGGGACCCTATTACTAAGACTCTGCTGTCCGTCCGTCTGTCTGTCTGTCCGTCTGTCACCAGGCTGTATCCCATTAACCGTGATAGTTAAGACAGTTGAAATTTTCACAGATGATGTATTTCTGTTGCCGCTATAACAACAAATACAAAAAAATAGAATAAAATAAATATATAAGGGGGCTCCCATACAACAAACGTGTTTTTTTTGCCGTTTTTATAGATAATGGTACGAAACCCTTCGTGCGCGAATCCGACTCGCACTTGGCTGGTTTTTAGATTTCTGCTCCACTGAAACTAGCTTTCTCAGGTTTTTTCATAATTGGTTGTTTGCATTGTCCAATTTTTTGCCTCTGTGAAATTTTTGCCAGAGCTTAAACTAGGAACGCTCTCGAGGACTGTGCTCACGAGGAAGAATCAGCGAATTTTCAATGTTTTTGTCATTCAGTACCAAGTTGGTATTTCTTAAATAACTTTCTAGGTACCTACACCGTCCCCAACGAGTAATTTTAAGCAGGAAACAGATCCCATAAATAAGTTTTTTGCTCATCAAGTTTCGAAGTCGCCTATTGACCCAGAACTGGACAGGTCGCTAAAATATTGCCTGAGGTAATCTTTTACGCCGAATCTATGATTAAAACGGTAAATTATATTGATCAGGTAGGTAGGTACCTAACTTCCTTGGTAGGTGTGGTGGCTACGAAAAAAGTTAGGTACCTAGTTGTAAATCGTTTATTTTTATTATTATACACCAGCTATTAAGGCTCGTGCAAACTGGCGCGATATTGCGGGCGCGACAGGCTAGGCAGCGCGAACCTTGTCGCGCCCGCGATATTGCGCCTGTTTGTGGGAGCCTTTATCGGGTAGGTAGGTAGTGTATGTATCTATCCGGCTAGGTTTCTGATATAAAAGCTTTTTTTCCTTGGATTAATAAAAATTACCCCATTGGCTCAGTAGTCGCAAGCCCAACTGCTGAGCGCAGGGTTCTGGGTTCGATCTCCGGTTCGAGCAGTACCTAACTACCTACTAGGTTTTAAGAAGTTTTCAGTGTCTGAATCTAGGGTTCGTTATAGGAATTATTTAACTGGCGAAAGGGTGTCAGTATTCGTACTACCTCTGCCTACCCTATCGCCAAATAAAGGCGAAATAAAGGCGAAATAAAGGCGAAATGTTATGATTATGTAAAATATTATTAATATTCCGTACAGTATTTTCCAGATAGTTTACCTATCTAGGTATTCAGATAGGAATCCGCACTATCATGATTTCAAGTAAGTAGGTAAGTAATTTGCCTACTTGATAGGTTTGTAATTATATACGACCAGCCATTATAATAACCTTGTGTCCTCTTGTATAAAAATTAATAACTTTATGGGTAGGTAAATAATATCATATATTAATGAGTTAATTGAATAATTGCACAGCAGAGTTAATTGGTAGGCATTTATAATTTAATTAAGTGGGTAGTCAGGTGTACCAATACTTACCTACAGTAAAATATTTCACCTGCAGCTTTATTTACGCAAGATACACAGCTAGCGTAGATACAAATATTATCAACTACAGGTTTGGCAATCACAAAACGGCGTCAAATTGTGCGTAGGCTAAACACCATAACCAAACTTCTTGCACGTACCTACTTAGCAATACCGCGAATTTCGCAACCCTAACCCAACAACACCATTGCACGGAGCAAAGCGCGTGAAAAAAAAAAACTAATTTTAAATCTCACCAAACTTTCTTCGTCGTTACATTGTACAAGCATAAATAAAAAGCGCATCACGGCATCACCAAAACTGACTCGACGACCGAAAAAATAAAGTTGTAAGTTACGAAACAAGAAGTAAAACTTTTTTCTTACCATAAACGCTATGTAGGTGAGGTCGTAACAATATTCACGTTCCAATACAGGCGAACGAAACCCATTCTCGTCCAGGCTTTCCAGTTTAGAACATTGTTTAATTCATCACTTTTTGTTCCGAACGCACAGTGTAACTTGTCCCGATCACTGTTTATTATTATTTGTTGACACAAAACGAGGTTATTGCCGTTTGCTCTAACATCTGGACCTCAGTCGACAGAGATTTCACTAGACGCAGTAACTAATAAGTTTTATTATAGTTCAAGCGCAACTTTAGAGGAGAAACGAATTAGATCACAGTTATTAACAAGGATTAAACACTAGCAGGTAAACGGTGGGCATAGAAGCAAGTGGTCGTCTGAATACGAAAGAAAAAAAAACAAAAGTTTACAACACCGCACACAACTTCCACGTTCAGCGTCGCGTCACAGTGTGAGTGAATGGAGATACAAACAATATGCAACGCACGCATGCGCGCGCTCTGTCTCAGGTAAGTATTGCCAGTATGATAATAGAAATTTACCAATTATTTTATAGTAAACAACACCAACTCAAATCCAATTAAATCCAAGACTAGTTTTTACGACTTTAAACACTTAATATCGTAATAAAATATAATAATAGAAAAACAAGCGGGCTGTTAATATTTATTATTTTAAACTAGCTTCCACCCGCGGCTTCGCCCGCGTGGTATGTCGTTAAAAAGTAGCCTATGTCCTTCCCCGGGATGCCATCTATCTTCTTGCTAAATTTTGTCGAAATCTGTTCTGTGGTTTGGACGTGAAAGGTAACAGACAGGCAGACAGAGTTACTTTCGAATTTATAATATAAGTATGGATTACTTATTTGATTTTTATCTATGTCAGTGAAACTTCAAAAGCAGAAAAAAACAAAAGCATAACAAATTGAAAATATTTAATATTTAAATAAGTATTCAGAATTTCATAGTCATAATTTTTTTTTTTCAAATTTTTACTTTTCAATTTCAGTTTTACTTAATCTTTGATTTGATAAATATAATTTTCTAAACTCCAACCATTTTTTTGTTGTTTGGTCTATTGATGCGGTACCGGACTATATTCGCCTTCGTATCAAAATGGCATGCAGTCCGACTATTCCGACTAAAACAATAAATAATTAGGCATTACTATATATACTTAATTGTTTTACACAATTAAACTTCTGCTACTTTTTAAAACGTTCTTGAATTTCTAAAATTATTTAGTTTTTTTTTCGCATTTCCATCACCCTACCTCACTCACCCACACTCAAAACCACAACTTAAGCAAAGTCTAATTTCCTGGCAACACAAACACCCAGCGAACCAAGCAGCACACTCACACTATGAATGCCGCCCGCTGATTGGCCAAGAAGTTGTCGAACGTTTGCCTCCGCCCGCGCAGCAACGTCCTTGCGCGCACGGGCCACCGACCGCGGCCGGTTGCTCCGAGCTATGCTTATTTGAAACTTAGCAGGTAGATACAACCTTATACTTATATGTAAGTATTATTTCTTATTCCACTGAGCTGTTATCACAATATCCGTCCGATCTTTAATAATTCTACACTTGTCGAGTTTTTAAATTATATGCGTAGTTCAAAGTTCAAAAGAGTTAAATACAAATACACAGGATATCACACTAGTAATATAATTAGGTAAGTATATTTACATCAAAATGATCTTACTATAGGTATCTTACTTGATAATAACTGTTTTTGTTTAGGTATAATTTTATTAAGTTTATGGTATTTTTTTGAAGTAAGCAAAATAGGGATGTGGAACTAATTTTATTTAGGTACAAAAAACATTTTATTTAAAATATTTAATGCAAAATAAACATACAGACGAATTGAGAACCTCCTCCTCTTTGAAGAAGTCGGTTAAAATATAGATAACTAGCTTCCGCCAGCGGATTCGCCCGCGTGGTATGTCGACAAAAAGTAGACTATGTCCTTTCTCAGGCTCTAGACTATCTGTGTACCAAATTTCATTTAAATCGGTTCAGTAGTTTTGGCGTGAAAGCGTGACAGACAGACAGAGTTACTTTCTCATAAGGATTCTATTTTATTCTATTCTACTGAGCTTCACCACAACATGTCAGGGGGTCTAGTGCCTACCACCACCACTTCCAGCAGTATTATTTTAATCTTACTTCGTGGGGGAAAGAGATGGAGCTATACATCCTCTAGAGCTTCATCTCTTTCCTACACTGAAGTAAATATTAAAATAATACTTTCCTCGCTAAGTAGGTACTTACTACTTGTACCTATATGTACTTTATAAGTAGGTATACAAGAGGAGTTGTAGGAAATAATCGATTGTAAACGAATACTTATTTATTATAATTATGTACGAGAACAAAACGTTCATCATAAAAGTTCTGGGAAATAAGCTTTGGTTCAAAGCTCCGTGCTTGAACCTACACATTTTCTACTCAGAACCCACTTTTTATTTGCCTAACCTAAACTAACTTTATTTGTACCATTTTTTTTTATTTTTTATTACTACCTCGTTGGTCTAATGGTCGCAAGTGCTACTGCTGAGCCTGAGGTCCTGGGTTCAATTCCCGGGTCGGACAAAGTGTTGTTTTGTTTTTCCGCCAGGAATATCTCTGTTGCATGGAGTTTGGATTTGTGGAGTTTGGAGGAGCTCGTGGCTAAGTAATGACAGTCGCATGGGTCGATTCATCAGGTTAAGCTACGCTTGCCGGGGTTGGTCCGTCGATGGGTGACCATCTTTACATATCGAGACTCCTCCGTGCCTCGGAAAGCACGTTAAACCGTTGGTCCCGGCTGTCATTTGTGTATCTTTGACAGTCGTTACGGGTCGTCAGAAGCCCGAAAGTCTGACAACCAGTCTTGCCAAGGGGTATCGTATTACCCAGTTACTGGGTTGTGGAGGTCAGATAGGCAGTCGCTCCATGTAAAATACTGGTATTCAGCTGCATCCGGTTAAGACTGGAAGCCGACCCCAACATGGTTGGGAAAAGGCTAGGCAGATGATGATGGAGTTTGGATTTGTGCCCGGTTGATGGCAATAGGCTCGCCTCCTATTAAATGGGACTTAAACATACCTGGGCGAAAAGTGGGTGTACCTACAATAGGTACACCTCTGCCTAACCCTTCCGGGATTACAGGCGTGATGTTTATTTACGTAGGTAAGTAAACCTATTTACTGTTACTTACATACAAAATTCTATCATCATCTGCCTAGCCTTTTCCCAACCATGTTGGGGTCGGCTTCCAGTCTAACCGGATGCAGCTGAATACCAGTATTTTACATGAAGCGACTGCCTATCTGACCTCCACAACCCAGTAACTGGGTAATACGATACCCCTTGGTAAGACTGGTTGTCAGAATTTTGGGGTTCTGACGACCCGTAACGACTGTCAAAGATCCACAAATGACAGCCGGGACCAACGACTTAACGTGCTTTCCGAGGCACGGAGGAGTCTCGGTATGTAAAGATGGTCACCCATCCACGGACCAACCCCGGCAAGCGTAGCTTAACCTGAGGGATCGACCCGTGCGGCTGTTATTACGTAGCCACGAGCTCCACCATACAAAACTCTATATAAGTAATTATTTCAAGCACTCTTTTATGTGGGTGGTAAGTACTTGCGAGTCATATAGGATCACTTAAAAACTTATTTAGGGACCATTATTACCGACCTTAAATACCGTAAATATGTAAATTGACATTACATTGGAGTCAAGTATATGGCCCTTATTTGATATGTTAATATAATATTATTTTGTACACACGTAGGTCGTAGTGACCTTAAACGAATATTTTTGTAAACATTTAAAAAATAAATATTGTTAACATAATCGTTATATCAAATGAGATGTCGTCAAGTATTTTATTGTAAATGTCTGACGTTTAAATGAAATTTTATTCATCAATACATATTATAAAACAAAGTCCTCCGCCGCGTCCGTCCGTCTGTCTGTTCGCGATAAATTTAAAAAATACTGCACTGATTTTCATGCTGTTTTCACCAATGGATAGAGTGGTTCTCGAGGAAGATTTTAGTATTATAGTAACCGACATCCACGCGGGCGAAGCCGCAGGCATCAACTAGTATAACCACGGAATATCTATTCCGTGAGTATAACAATAAGTTATTTTTAATTTTTTGACTTAATCAGCTTGTCTTAACAATCAGTAGTGCCTTCCACATAGAGTATAGATAATGCTAAACGATGATGTTACTATGAAAATAAGTCCTACATTTGGCTCAAAAAAAAACCAAGATTCTCATTACCTGAACCACAAAAAAAAATACGTTTACAAGCTTTATAGATCCTGAAAGAGGCTGGTTTCTAGAGAGATCTATAAATATTATGAATGTAATTTTTTTTGTGGTTCAGTTAGTGAGAATCTTGTTTTTTTTTTGTGGTTCAGCTTATGAGAAACTTGTTTTTTTTTTTGTGTTTCAACTTATTACAAACTTGTATTTGTTTTGTGCCTTATGCATTTTATGCAGGATCAAATAAATGTAGCTAGCGAAACTCGTTATGGGTCGATATTTAAACACACCTAACCATAAAATTTGATTCGTACATTTTTTTGGGAGCAACGACCGCAGTTAGAATTATGAGTTTAGAAAAAATTGTTTTGTTTTATTGTGTTTTTTACATATCGATAATTCGACACCCATTACGTCTGCGGAGTTTCGCTAGCTAATATTATTTGACCTTATATAGCCTAGCAAAGTACACACGGCTACACATCAACCTATAAATTTCCAGTATAAGCTGACCTCGCATTGTACGGAAATCCTATACAATGCGAAATCAGCATAAACTGGAAATGTATAGTTAGAGGTGTAGCCATGTGTACGTGTAAAAAATACTAAGCAATAGTCACCATAGTATCTTAAAAAATTAAATCCTTTTCTTATTGTTTGTATTAAGATTAGATAAAGATGCTGGTAATAAACATTGTTTTGCGTAGGCGATCACATTCGTTTGCCGACTTGCACATCTTGCACCATGTGTGTGTGTGTGTGTGTGTGTGCAAAACGATAACACTATTATTTATGTGCTACCATATGTGTATATTGTTGTTAATATAATATGAATATTGTCAGACTGCCTGGAGCGCTATATATTGCCTTGACATGTTATTTTATCTCATACTTATTAATTAAAACTGTAAAGACTGCCTCGTTGGTCTAGTGGGCGCAAGCCCTACTGCTGAGCACGAGGTCCTGAGTTCGATTCCCAGGTCGGGCAAAGTGTCATTGGGTTTTTCTATCAGGAATCTCTCAGTAGCGGTCCGGAGTCTGGATTTGCGGTAAACATGATGCAAAGAAAGAATACAAACACGAAAAGAACAAGTTGGGGGAAATTATGCGTCACATCCACGCAAAACGGCCATCGCTTAGCATAATGCTGCGACCCTATGCGAGACAGCCCTAGCGCAAAAGGCTCGCCCTATTTTACATGCATAGAAAAATTACATAAAGGCTCTTACATACTGGGGCGATTCGTCGCGCGACGCGACGCCGCGCCGCCGCATTGTTCGCCGTGAGAAATTGTTTTGTTAAAATTCGCGTTGCGCGACGAATCGCCCCAGTATGTAAGAGCCTTAATGTGGGTGTGCAGACTGTTCTGTGGTGCTACATCGACACACTATGCTGCTTACCCTTCGGCGAATACATGCGTGACGACGTTTGATAATTTGGATAGCTGTTATTTAGTTATTTTTACAGTTGACAAGTCAAAGGTTCTCACCTTTTTTCGCTGTCATCGGATTTATCTCACACCCCTACGAGTAAGACGCCGCGGCCGTCTCGTAAACTCCTGATGAATGACACGGGTACCAAAGTTCCTATCTGTTGAAGTTATTTCTCTATGCATTTTTTACTTGCCTCAATGTTTTTCAAACTCAAACAGTATAACTCAAAAAAACTAAACCGACGAAAAAAGATGACTGAAAAGCGAAATAAAATAAAATTATCTTTTAGTGTAACTAAGCTCCTAAACTAATTTAAGTAACGCGCCAAACAAACAAACAAACAAATGAATTACATAATTATAGCGTGTATTTGACGTCGCGTAGCGTCGCTTCAAAATGTGTTACTTAAATTAGTTTAGGAGCTTAGTTATACTAAAAGGTTATTTTATTTTATTTTTCGCATTTCAGTTATCTTTTTACGTTGGTTAAATTTTTTGTAAAAAAGTTTTTATTTTTCGCTTTTGAGTTACCATTTATTGTCTGTGTGCAAAATTTCAGCAGAATCGGTTCACAATTGAAAATTCAGTAGGTGACAAATCAATCAACTCCAGTTTTTCTACCCTTAGGGGTGGATTTTAGTTTTCAATTTTATATGGGACCAACTTCGAAGTATACAATCCCCAATAAAAAAAAATCGATCAAATCGGACCACTCTGTAAAAAGTTATGCATGGACATAAAAAAAAAAAAAAATGTACATGACGACTTGAAAACTCCCTCCATTTTTTTTTCGTCGGTTAAAAATCAAGGAGTCGGTCAATTAGATGACGTTATAGTTACCCATTCCAAAGTGTAGTAGGCAGAGTAGGCACCTATGGTAAAGAAAGGGCAAGAAACTCTATGGACTCTCTCTTTAACTTACTAACAATCGGGGGCGATTTGGGGTATCTAATATTCAAGGGGGCGAGTACATAGGCAATTAGGGGCAAGATCCAAGGGGCGAGCGGAGCCCAAACCCTTTCATTTATTTATGTAAAGATTACCAACGATATACTTTTTTAAATCAAAATATTGTTAGTTTAGGTAGGCATCCCCTTCACAAGTCTTCATCAGACATATTATACAAAGATACCGCTGGCCCCTGGTTTTAGCTTAAATAAATTAAATTAAATTAAATTCATTTATTTCAGGTCCTTGACCCACATTACATACAAAAACAATTTAGTGTCACAATGTTGAATTACCTACATAAGTTATAAAGTCATTATAGCTATGATGATTATAATTAAATAAATGTCAGATCAAGATGGTATAACAAAACGCAAAATAACAATCAATTTATTTTTATTTATTTATTTATTTCTAAAACACTTAACCTAATACATTTTGGTTTTAGCCTCACAACGAAAACCTCTCAGGGTTTATCTGTGGGTGGCGAGCCGTTCAAATAAATTTTACAGCAATGTTACTTACATACTACAGTATACAATACTTTTTGGAATAATGATATGAATTGTGGGTACATTAATACATACATACATTAGGAGAAATTTTGTGTAAGGAAATGCTTGGATTTGTACTTATTACTTTTCGAATTCTCTTTGTATAACGTTTGTAAGTCTTCTGGCAGTTTATTAAGGAAAAATGGATAATGGAATGGAAATAGGAAAATGAATTAAATTAAGTTAATGCCGTTATTGTCAGAATCAAAAAAGGTAGGTTAGGTTTAGGCTAAAAACTTTTTACATCCAAAAGCTTTTGCTATTTCTTGAGTTTTGGTTGGTTTTGGTGTTAAGATTACACAAGATCTTATGTAAATCAAACCCGTGGGCTTAACCAGAATAAATGAGATTTTGTCCATCTTTGTTAATAATCTTCACTATATTTTAGAAACTTTGAAACCACGTTTTTTTTACACCTACGACTTTTTAATTATTTTTTCACTTCCAAAAGACACGTTAGTGACTATGTAATTCTATTATCAATACCTATCAGTTATCGAGCAAGACTGCTTGGCTCCAAAATGTGCAACAAGGCCGTGTGCTACTCTTATCAGTCGAAAACGTTATCAGGCCCCAAAAACTTCGATATACAAATTACGAAACGAAGGTTCCTCTTAGCAGGAGATAAGATACGATGTGATATCAGTCGGTGATTCCATATGCACCAACTCATATATTTTAGTTTCAACCTTGTCTGTGATTTAGTGGTCATACTCATTTACATTTTTAGTTTGTTTGTTTATGTCTAAAATGAGGTTTACGAAGCAGCTTAACTGGTTATGCGTATTACGTAGTTTAAATAGAACAATATTTGAGAATTAGTGGAGTTATTATCGTCTTTGCGTTTGGCTTTGGATTCAACGGATTTTGTTATTAACTAAAGCTTAGTACCTTTACCTAGCTCTGAGCTTCTGCAGGAATGTAAAGAGATTTTGACAGAGTCGTTTATTGCAGAAATATTTTATGGCTGATGGTGTTAGCTATGGATCCATAATTATTTAACTGTTCCACGTAAATATCACTTCAAAATTCAAAGCCTCAAGGCAAATATGTTTTTCCATATATCATAAATTCATAACACAAACAACCTTTTAAATCATAATACCGCATGTTATAAATCACTTATAATATACATGAATTGTTTCAGATCACGCCATGCTACCGGAAGGTACGAGTATCAAGGTGTCGAAATTTCTAAGTGACAGTACGAACTATAACGGAATTCGATGCGCGTGGGCAGCTTGCCCGAACATGGGCACCACGACTATATGCACTTGAGAAAAGTGCGTATGAAATCTTGTCTTATTTTCATTATTATTGTTTTCTAAAGGCCAGTCTCAGCTATTTCAAGTCAGAGCATTAGCGTCGGGCATAATAGCTTTACCACCAACGAAGTTTTATATGTGATACATGCAACCATCTGTTTTGTTGTTTTAATTTACTTCGGTATACAGGCTTACCGACTAATGTTTGTGGTCATTATAGATCTCGCATGTATGTAAAGGAAAGCACCGCAATATTAATAATTCTTCTGTCATGTTCTTCCCTTATTTCTTGGATAGTTAATTGATTAATTGATTCAGGCGTGACTTTGCGGAAATATATTATATAAAAAAAAAAATTGTGTTCGGGTTCGCGACAAGTCAATCGTCATCCTGATGATGATGCCTCGTTGAGAGGTGAAACAAGTGTCGATTTCATAGAAGGTTTTTTATGACTCTTTAGAAGCGGAATAGGTTACTAAATATATCTACGTCTATCGCTTTTTTTCTTGGACTTGTCTAAAACTCAAGTGATTCTTATCTAAAACTCAAATGATACTTGTCATAGATGATTGACATCTTTCTTTCACCTTTCTTTGGGGCTCGTAGGTACCACTGGTCATCTTGATAGTCATCAATGATCAACCTTACATGATCATCATAGGCCAACATATTTCGGTACGAGTATACGCCTTGACATTATTATCCACGATGGAGCTATGGACAGCTATTGGTTTGGCACTTAGACCACGTAAAGTCCTATAAAAATATATGTAATTAACATGTTTAGATATTTGTATGCCAGTCCATGGCGAAACATGTAAAATCACAACTATATAAATAAGACCTTAAATGTACCATGTTTTAAAGCAAATAAATATATTCTATTCTATTCTATTCTGTCATTCGTAGATCTTTGACAATCGTTACGGGTAGTGAGAAGCCCAAAAGTCTGACAAACAGTCTTACCAAGGAGTACCGTGTTACCCACTAACTGAGTTTTGGAGACTGCTACATGTAATTAAAAGACTGGTATTCAGCTGCATCCGGATAGACTAAAAGCCGACCCCAACATAGTTAGGCAGATTTATTGACTTAGATGCACTTAAGGCGGTACCCTAAGCAAAACGCCACTCTAGCCGCTTTTTTTGTAGTTTTTAGGAACTATCTACTTATTGTTTAAAAAGAAATATTAAATAATAAAAATACATTAAATTTCTACATAATCTTAATTCCAAAATTGTGCATTTCTTTTTTTAAATAAAGGAGTAAGTATATAATGTTTCTTTCTTTCCAACGAAATCATAAAAATGAGAAATAATCTTTGTTATCATGCATCTCCTCGTAAAATAAACATTATTTAATTTTGCTACTGACACTAATGGATAGACAATTTAATAATGAATATTTTGTAACAATTTTTTTTTTATCAAAAGACCAGTATTTGGTTTTATAAGGATTTTATCCTAAAATGTGGGTGTATTCACTACTGTAACTCACCGGGATTCGGTCTACAAAGAGGGAACGAATTTATTTTGCTCAGCTCAGGGTACCGCCTTAAACTGCAGTGTGGTAAGATCCTTGGTAGGTAATAAAAACTTATCAGCCCCACCTACCTAATTCTGCATTATTATTTACTTACTTTTAATTAGAAATTGTAGAAAGTTTGTTTTCAAATGGAAATCAACAGCTTTCCTTCAGAGAAAACTTTACACAAAAGATTTTATGGCTAAGCCAATTTTATTACTTTGATAGCAGTAATTAGTCATTAATATTCATAGGCCTTTGCAAAAAAGACTACGTCGTAAGCTATACTATTATGCGGAATTAAATAGCTTCCTCAAGTGTGTGGCGTTGCAAATAAAAATACTTTATATTAACATGTGTGAGTAATAATAATGAATATCTTGGTTTGTCACGTAGTAAGCTGCTGTTTTTTTTATTGATTTAGATAGGATACTTATGAAATTCGTACAGATGACACAAAGTCGCTAAACAAAGCAAAGCTTGGTAGGTTATGCGAGATTTTATAGTGAGAATTTCCCAAAAATTAGTAAATGCCATCTAGCTCCTGAACTATAATCGCTGAACATAATTATATGGACGGGGGTGTTTAAGGAAGCGCTTGGAAGGCCTTTAAAATTTTGCTTTGGACCTCGTTTCGTGACCCGCCTTGTAGGTAAGAAGTACCTATATATATGGCTATTACCCAACATGACTATAAGAAAAGCATTCCTCCTCCTCATACATTCATTAAACTTCTTGAAGTCGAAGACACAGGTTGAGGTAAATAAAGCATGATCGTCAAGGAGATAGTGCTTCCGCGGGGAAATCGCGCCGCTCAGTGACCTCAGTATAACTTGAATAAGGAACATGACACGAGAACGAGGCTACAAAGTACCTATCTAAAGAGAACCAGAACACATAAACAGTAGGAAGCATAACAGCCGATATCGGCAGCTTTATTCGGAGCTCCAGAAGGACGGATCTTGAGCTTTCGAAGACTCATTGTAAATCTTATTTCCCTCTTCGTAATCTACACAGTAACACATGCTTGTATTTATTTATAAACTCGCCTCCCTCGTGCCACAAAGCCTTACTGAAACACTATCGCAACCGTATGTGTGCCATTTTACTAACAAAGGCAACTTTTATACAAACTTACGTCTCAAGGACTAACCCGGTGTGGTCCGATAAAATAAAAACTCTCGACCTACGTAAACCGCGGCGCCATGTTGACATAATATTTTATATTATTTTACGAGTCAGGGTGCATTGCCCCGATTGTAACATACACGGACTTTATGAGCTTAATTTTATGTCACTATTTATGTCATTATTACACTAAAATGTTTCTTTTATTCATTTTTAAACTTTAAGTTGTGAACTTTAAGTGAAATGTTTTTGCAATTTACTTTCTAGTTGGTTGCAGGGTTGAATTGTCGCTGAAAGGTTATTAGTAGCAAAATGCTACTTTTGAATTTATCAAACAATGAATTTTGTTAATCAACATGTAGCACTCCGCCGCTGGGCATTCATTATTGTTTCTTCAAAGATGTATAAAATGACTGGAACATCCATCATCCATCATCAGCGTCTAAGTAGCATAAAAGATGCCTTCTTCATTTTTTCAGCTCTTTTAGCAAAAGCTTCACAAGGTCCCAAAAAGCCTGCTAGACTATAAATTTCGAAGATAAACTCTGTGGTTAAACTGTTAAAAGTTTAAGCACTTATTTATTACACTTTTGTTACCTTTCAAAGCTCAATGTAAAAAGTAACATGTGGCTTTGATTCATAAAATAAAATGGCGTACAGCGTAAGTCAAACCAAATAACAAAAAAAAAACGCAATGGGCAACCTTGATACAGCGAGGTGGGAACCGATTCTAATGTTGACCTACCTGGAACTGTTTAAATTCGAATTTGGAATAAAAGAACTTACACCCACGGAGTCATAAAATGTCACCCAAAAAATTAGAGGAAGTTGCGAAACATAAAAATAATACTGTTGGTTTCTTTCGCATCTATGCGATATCGATTTTATAGCTTTTTTACCCACGGCGATTTTAAAATAGAAGAATTATTGTTTCTTACAATTTTTGAACGATACTGGTTATCTAAGCGCTCTCCGGAAAAGTTAAAATACTCAAGTGGATTTTGTCAATTCTTAGAAGAACGCCACGAATTAAAGATTTAAGTAGGTGTTAAAATAAATATTATATGTGTTAGAACTTAGAGATGATTGATTCTTGTAACTAATAATAAAGCTTGCGTAGCTTTTATGTAACAGGAATTTAAAATGCAAGCATCAATACTCGGGAAAAAAACGTAGCACTACTTATTCAAATTATGTTGAAGGTGATTAACCAAACTCATAGGTATGTCATGTAACTCACCCGCTATCAACGCCAGCTGAACATCTTTTTAATTGTTGTACTTACTTTATCTGTGTGCATAAAGGCGTATCTCCGTTACCAGGAACTGCAAACACCATAATACAACATAAACAATGATCTCACCTACAGTCACGTTACGGGACATATTTTATCTTGCGCTGACGCAGATGCACACACCGCGGTCTCTTGCGCTTATCTCGACAACCGGTAGGTTGCAAATATATCGGTAGGAACCACCCGCGCAATATATATTTTGAGCAGCATTTTACATGCCACGACGTGGGACCCTAGAAGGAAACTTATTGATGAAGATCTCTCTGAACTTTATCATGAGCGAGTATTGGCTCTTGTAATGATCTAAAAATCTCGATCAAAGTACCATTTACCTAAGATTTTTTGAAACTAGAGATGTATCAACAATATTTGCCAATATTTTTTTCACCAACGTGTTTAATAGTTGTGTTGTGTTTTAATAGTTGTGTTGTGTGTTGTGTGTGTAATGTGCGTTTAGTTGGTGCAGAATAAACAAATTTTCTTTCTTTCTTTCTTTTTAGTTTGGCAACCACCAATCATAAACTGCGTAGGTATAGCAAAAACTGTAAAACACAAATTATAGCAAACTTTCTATGCACATTTACTACCGCAAAGTCAAAAGTTTTAATTTAAAACTTTCAAAGGCGGGAGGTGCCGAAACGTTGACGCTGACAGTCGGGCTAGTCCACAAATTCAAAGTCGCTCATCGCGCTATGGAGCGGGCTACGCTCGGAGTTTCTTTGAAGGATAAGATCAGAAATGAAGTTATCCGGAAAAGAACTGGAGGTCCAGGGTAAGCAAGCTGAAGTGGCCATGTTTGTCGAAGGACCGATGGCCGGTGGATCAGACGAGTTCTAGAGTGGAGACCGCGTATCGGCTAGCGAAGTGTGGGACGCTCCCAACTAGATGGTTCGACGACCAGCCTGGATGCAGAAGGCGGAGGACAGGGTGTTGTGACGCAGCCTGGGAAGCTTCAGCGAAATGGCGGAGGACAGCTGTAATAATATTTTAGTGGAAAAAAAAAAGTCGAAAAATTTCTAGACAGTGGGTAGCTATTTAGACTAAAATTATTTACAGTTCGACTTTCTGTTTCTTACATTTCTTGCTATTGAATTGATTGAGTTGATTATTACTTATTATTAACAAAAAAAAACCCAATGATTCATGATTATATACCTAATAGCGACCCGCCCCTGCTTCGCACAGTGTTTACGACTTGACAAAAAAATCGAGATGATCGACTCACATGTTTATTATTAATCTATATATACACAAATCTTCCAGAATAAATTTTCTAAATATTGGTGAAGACCGCAGCAAAATATGTTGCGTAGTTTAGAAGAATCACGCGGTCACACAGACAGACACGAAAAACTATGCTTGCCGGAGTTGGTCCGTGGATAGTTAACCATATTTACATAGCGAGACTCCTCCGTGCCTCGGAGAGCACGTTATGCCGTTGGCACCGGCTGTCATTCGTAGATCTTGGACAGTTACGGGTCGTCAGAAGCCCGAAAGTCTGACAACCAGTCTTACCAAGGAATATCGTATTACCCTGTTACTGGGTGGTGGAGGTCAGATAGGCAATCGCTCCATGTAAAATACTGATTTTCAGCTCCATCCGGTTAGACTAGAAGCCGACAACAACATAGTTGTGAAAAGGCTAGGAAGATTGATTTTGACAGACAGACACGAAACCGACTTATTTTATAATATGTTTGTATAGAAGTCCGTGAGATCTGCATAAATATCGACGTACGAAATGGTCTAGTCGTAAACAGCATTCCGAATCTAAAGAATTTCATACAATTTGTAACCGTTAATGATATAAAAGTAGGAAAATATTCATAGTCACGTTATACGGTACCTACATGCGTTGTAGAGAATTTAATGGCGGTAATCCAAACTAATATTATAAATTCGAAAGTAACTCTGTCTGTCTGTCTGGAATGAACTATTCACGACTAATGTTTTGACTAGCGGTCGATAAGCAAGTATTGTTCAGAATTGAATGTTAAAAAACGAATAGGGCAGTTATTGAAACTCGTGCAAAAAATAACAAACAAAGAATTAATGCTCTCGCAGACAGGCGCGACCCGATAGCGCGACGCGACTCTAGTAAAAACAATATGAAAACTTCATGGAATTTTTTCTACCAGAATCGCGTCTCACCGTTGCAAGATTTAAAAGTTTATTTGCTTTACAAAATATAACCATTAAAATAACCAACACTATTTACAGTAGATTAGCAACCTGCCGTCGCCTGCAAGTTTACTGCTCACCTACTTATCGTCATAGCGTGATTAAACCTCATTAACCTTAAAGTAAAGATTAAAACCATATTATTTCGACCACCATTTTAAGTGTGACGTGCTCTTTATGGTATAACGTTGAAATCGATTTTCATGGCTGTCTTATTGATGCCGATGGATGCAGTTTTAGTATCGAATAAAATTAGTTCTAGGCTTTTTGAGTTACAAGCGAGCAGAATGCCTGACATTTATTTAGTTTTAGAAATTGGAACGAATGGTGGCCATATAAAAAAAAAACTTACTTTGTACGCCACCCGACAGTGGATAAGCTCCCAGCACGCGTAGAACACCATAGAAACGAGTTTTCTACGGGATTTGTAGACGGAAGAATAGAAAAAATGACAGATTGTGATATTTTGATCTGTCATTTTGTCTATTCTTCCGTCGACAAAACTCGTTTCTATTGCGGTCATACTGAGCGTGCAGGCAGATCTCTTAACCCCTCTTAACTTAGTCTTAGTAAAGTGATTATGTCAAGAAAATGATCAGCATCTTCCACTTATCTGCTAATAAAGCGGCCAACTCCGTCAGTACCTAGTTTATCACTTTTAAAAGCTTATCTGTAGTGATCCGATACTTTACGGTTTGATATATGATAATGCTTCTCCGTTTTACGACAGAAGACGCGAACAATGTTAGGAACTGTTGCAAACAAAGTAGGTTACAAGAAACACGTACGGAAATGCACCATGTGCCCATATAATTAGTGTCTAATAAGGAATCTAGCGCGGCCTGTTAGAGTAGACGTCATAATTAAATTAATGGAGACTCACCTCCAAGCGTAGGTAATGAGCGCTGGGCAAATGTGCTGGGTTTTAGGTACGTGTTGTAACTACATAACTTGAATAACATACTTTTAGCTCATGCCTCATCATTAACTCTTCATAATCTCCCAATTAAAACCAAGATTTCTCGACAAAATTGCAAATGAACGTTGTCATCACATTAAAATTAAGCTGAGCTTTTGATGCACGCATCGGATGACCCCTGTCCATTCTTAATTAAAATTAAACTTGGACAAGCTTTTACAGAAGTCTCCGATAATTGCTATCGCGGAGTAGTTTATCAACACGATGATTATAATCAAGTTTGCTTATCCCCCATAAAATGATTATTAAATATCATATTTAATATGGAACTGGCGTCGGAACAGCTCGCTTGATATGGTAAGCTCACAACTTTCTACGTGGCAAACCAGTGTAACTTGACCTGGAGAATAAACGAGCTATAGATAATCTTGGAGTGAGTGAACCAGTCAGTACTGCGGTTAGGGTTCAGGTTAGGCTGGTGGGTGTTAGTTTCACTTTGTTTCTGTGAGCCCGAGGATTGGATTTTATTACTCGTAGGTGTTTTGACGACGTTCATCCGCTTTGTTACGTCGTAGTGCTAACATCTTTATGGACGTATAAATCACAGTGTTACGAATATTCTGTTGTTAGAAATTGATTAAAAATGTTTCCGTGACAATAAAATTATAATAAACCGAACTGTAAAATATTGTTATAAAAATTCTTGTTGATTGATGGATTGAGGGCGTCTGTGGGCTACTGTGTACTGGCAAACTTTTACCAATATCAACGCCCAAGATCAAACTGTACCTTTCACGGTAATCATTCCGTTCTTATATGGAAAATATCTTCTGATCATTATCTACTTATAATTTTCCGCTCCAATACCAACAGAATTTCCAAGCTACACAACTAGTTGTAACTTTGTGAGATAAGTAAAAGCACAACCAGTTAGTCTATCCGTGCTGGGACAATGTCTGGTTAAATGCGTGACAATGCCTTAAACATCTAGGTAATCAATCGCTCGATACTTTCATTATGACCCGCAAGATGAGCAAACTTGGATAAAGATTGCATAGACGTATTTCAAGAGGATTAGAAAAAGTGTACGTGTAGGGAAAAAATATTTTAATAACAGACGGTCTATTCGTAAGTACTTAGGAGACGTGAGGTGTCTTTCCATCTGAGTTATCACGGTAAGATTTTTACAGGATAGATCGGCTTTTTCCTGATGGGATTGCACATGCTCGTGCCCCCATTCCAGGGCTCGTGATGAGATTCAATTGGTCTGCTTGACCTTTCCCATATGCTTAAAAGAGCGTTAAAGAGGTTAGGTTAACTTCTATAATTATAATTCAATTAAACACTCCGTTATTATAATAATTCATGCTCTACGTTGGTGGTCGTATGCTGATTACACACTGTTGGTTGACTTGACCCCAGTGAATGATCGTTTAATTTGGTTTAATTACTATTGATCTCTTTAATGAGATTGGCAAAAAATTTGCTAAAATATACATATTTGCTTACCGGCTTTATCCGTCTATATTTAACGTAGTCTTTCTTAAGAAGACTGGTATAAAACATTTAACATACTATAATATTAAGCTCAGTAAAGGCGCTTATGACAAAGAAGCTACCAAGCCCTTCTTGCTTATTCCTCTCATTCTTGTTCATCCCGCCGTCTACGTGTAGATGACCATCCTTTATTCATTAAAACCGCCCACCAATATTAATCAATCCTATAGAAGCCATTGTTTGTAATATAGCCAGTATTACTCGATATGTAATACAACTCAAGTGGTGCAGGTCGTGCGAGTCTTTCTACATCCATAATGCCTATCAAAAACCATAAGAATAACACAAATCGCAGTAATCTCGGCAAAGGCGCTCATAGCAAACAATCTACAAAGCCGTTCATAATGCGTTATCCCGCGTGTGGATGACCAATTGAGCGTCCTTTAGACATCGATACTGCCTACCACTCAAGCATAAGCCTGATAATTCAAATAATATTAAACAGTCCTTTACAAGCCCGTGTTTGTAATAAAGCCAGTACTACTCGGTATGTAATATAACTCCGGTGTTGCAGGTCGTGCGAGGTGCTATTAGGTCAAGGAACAGCGCGGAATTATCCGAGCTAAAGCGTAGTATGATTGTTTTAAATGACTTTTGCCATAACGGATAACATAATTGATATCGTGTTGTGCTGACGTCTGGCTAAAAATAGGAGCCCCCCTTCGCTTGGTGTAAGTTTGTTGTAAAACTAAATGCATATGGAGAAATAATTTGCAATAGGTGCAGGTGTCCTACTAAAGAAGAATTTCGGAAAACACAGCTAATGCAGAAAAGGCCTAAGACACGTAGTCAGCCTTTGTACAGTTTTTTACTTCTGCATAAAGTTTTAATATCATATCAATGTAATTCCCCGAAGGAGGAGCTCGTGGCTAAGTAATAACAGCCGCACGGGTCGATACATCAGGTTAAGCTACGCTTGCCGGGGTTGGTCCGTGGATGGGTGACCATCTTTACATATCGAGATTCCTCCGTGCCTCGGAAAGCACGTTAAACCGTTGGTCCCGGCTGTCATTTGTGGATCTTTGACAGTCGTTACGGGTCGTCAGAAGCCCGAAAGTCTGACAACCAGTCTTGCCAAGGGGTATCGTATTACCCAGTTACTGGGTTGTGGAGGTCAGATAGGCAGTCGCTCCATGTAAAATACTGGTATTCAGCTGCATCCGGTTAGACTGGAAGCCGACCCCAACATAGTTGGGAAAAGGCTAGGCAGATGATGTAATTCCCCGAAGGGTTGGGCAGAAGTGTAACTTAGCATACATCCATATTTCACCGGTTATTTCTTGTAATAGGGGGCGAGCCTAATGCCACCAAAGGGGCACAAATTCAGACTCTGGGCTGAAACGTTATTCCCCATGGTTCAATCCGAAGCCCTGTGCTGACCCTGGGTGACATCATCAACCTCTATAGATTTATATGTTTCCCAGACACGGGTCTAGCATAAAATCTGAGTCAACTTCCATGAATGAAGACGTTTGTCGTTCAAAACTTTTGTATGTTGATAGTTTAAGCACGATCTGATATTTTTTGTTGCACTAGGTTTATGTAGTATGTAGGTCAGGAGAAGAACGTAGATTTACTCTAAACTAGGCAATAGACATAATATGGTTCGTGGCTAATGAATCAACTCAACATATCGCACTCCACTGCTAAACATGGGCTTTTCTCAAGTTGCGTTTGCGCCACAGCCTGAAGGGGAATTCCAGTATTTTCAAGAATTCTGATACTGTAGGTACAGTTACGGACTTTAATTGATGAGCCACTTGACACTGTTCGCATTTTAGCCGTGTAATGCATATCGGGCTTAGTCGGATAAACTCGTATATCCAGACACGGAAAGTCATGTCTTCATATTATAGAAGAAGAAAATTATATTTAATATCTTTACCGGTTGGCTAACGTGAGAGCCAGAACTACAAACTTGACCGCAGAGTGACTAGCTAAAGTCAACCAATTGCAGGTGTAGCAACCGTAACCTAGCAACGATTGTTTTAACGTAGCCATAATAACGTTAGCGTACGGAGAAATTTTATTTCGACAAATTCGAAAATAACGTCTCTGACATCGACATTTCAATTGTCACTGTCTTCGGATAGGTTTTTTTATATCGAGTTAATGAGCTCTGATTCAAAGGAGGTCAGTATCAAATAGATTGGATAAACATTGTATTTATTTATCATTGAGAACTTATTAGTCAATCTTTATGGACAAGACTATTTCCGATTACTTGGTAATTTGTCATCTTGTTTACGGGCATGCGATTTAAGTTCGTGTTTAATCGTATAATCTCGTGAATGTATGAAACTGCAAAATGGAAAAGTTTGAAAGTGGCTCATCAATTAAAGTCCGTGACTGTACCTACCAATCTGTCTATCCTCTGCTGTGATTTACCTAAATTTTTGACATTGATTGTCATGTCGCTGAGGTGAGAGTGCGACTAGATTTTGAACGTTCTTTAATACGGGAATTGGCCTTCCAAGCTCCCTTAAGGTCCAGGTCATCACCATCTAGCTGGTGGTGGTCTTTCAAAAGGGAAAGTATTGTGCGTTACTGTTTACATCTCCATAGGATCTTACTATGGAATTGGAATGGGCAACTAGCTTCATCTGACTGACCGACTCTTTTGACAATTCAAAAGTACCTGTACCCAAATTATTATCATCATCATCATTTCAGCTGAAATATGTCCACTGCTGGACATAGACCTCCCCAAAGCATCGCCACTTCGACCGGTTCTGTGCTTCTCGCATCCAGCGGATTCCTGCGGTCTTCACAAGGTCATCGGTTCACCTTGTGGGAGGCCTTCCAACGTTATGTGTTCCTATACGCGGTCACCACTCCAGAACCTTCCTGCACCTAAATGGTTAAGTGAAATAAATGCTTTAAGTCGAGTTCTGTGCAGTTAATGACGGTCTACTTAACATAACTTAGCACCAAACTAACTTTCTAGTTTCTACAAAGTTAGTCAAATATTGTCCCTAGTTGATGTCGTTTCAATATTCATAATTTATTCAAGTCCAGTTTGACCGTGCATTTGTCTACTGTTAACATCGTTGGAAACATGTTTATTTTAAACATTTTACAGGTTTCGCGGAACTATGAGTAAGTAACACGTGTATGGGTTATTAAGTAATTGTTTGACGTGTTGTAGGCTTCGTAACTAATTAGAAATTAGCCTCATACCATTTTTTTCGAAACGAAATTTCTTCGTAGCGTTTACCTTATTTTGTGAATGAACAACATATAAGGCGGAGGTCACTTCTGGCTAACCCACGATTTCAGTCCAAGATAAAACTTCATCATGCAGCTTTTGGTTCTACCTCTTTCTTGAACACTTCTTTTTCATCTTTTAGCTAATTTTGATTGTATTTTTGACTTTAGAATTTAATTAACATTAACATTATGTAACTTATTAAATTAACTTATTAAACCAAACTTACTAAATTAACTAAAAAACTAAAACTAAAAGGAGTAACTAACTATACCAATAAATATAAAAACAAAGGGACCCTTAGGCGTCGAAGTATTCGTCCGCATCGCTGTCATCCGGAAACGTGCCCAGAAGACTGGCAGCATTGCCACGTTGAATGGCAATGATAATTCTTTGGCCAAAGAACAAGCCAGCCCTCTGGTCACGTGAATTGTCGACCAGTCGGCGAGAAATTTCCTTAAAAAGGAGACGCGCACTCGAGCCCCATGACCCGAGCGTTTCGACCCCAAACGGCTCAAAACCTTAGCTAAACTATTGCAATGAACCCACTATTATTTATTCATCATCATCATCATTTCCATCATGATCAGCCGAAAGACGTCCACTGCTGGTCAAAGGCCTCCTTCAAGCACTACCACTTCGACCGGTTCTGTGTTTCTCGCATCGGATTCCTGCAGCCTGCCTGCACCAGGTCATCGGTTCACCTTGTGGAAGGCCTTCCAACGCTACATCTTCCGGTGCGCGGTCGCCATTCCAGAACCCTTCGGCCATATCGACCATCTGTTTTGCGAGCAATGTGCCCTCGGGCAATTTTTGGGACTATGTCGGTTCCCTTGGTTCTCCTGCGCATTACTTATTACTCCGTGTAATATGTTGAGACTACGAATATAATAGCCCCATAATATCATCAAGGACATTTAAAACAAAAGTTTACATAAGTAGTACACTTTTTCTGTAATGTTCATTTTACGTTCATTTTTTATTAGGAACGTTTTTGTGAACCAAAACAAAATGGCAACATTTGAAAATGCTTAGGTATTTAAAAAAGTATGCAATTAATAATGATATCATAGTGATGATGTTTCGAAGGTAAAATAATTACTTGGGTACGTTCACAATAATCGTTCCTTGTTTACTCACAACTGTAGAGAAGCGAGAAGTAATGTGTTTGACCATGACGCTGGCCGCTAAGGTTGCTATATCCGTTCTATAGTTTGTGTGAAATATAAAAAAGAAAAATCTATACAATCCTTTTGTTATTCGTATAGTTTGTTTCGCTGTGGTTTCGCTGTTTGTACAAAATACAGCAAATACTTCCTGAGTTTATCTTGGACATTACCGACATCGGCAAAGGAAAACATCTTGAGGAAACCTGAACTTCAAATCGCCAACCAGTCTTTTCGCTTGCCCAAAAGTGATCATGCCTTCTCTGTATGAGAAGGGCCTTTGCCCTGCAGTGGGACAGAAAAGGCTGGTCTATAGACTATAGAGCAAGTGTCAGAATATTGAAATGATTAAAGTTACAATACTCGTACCATGATAACCATGCTGCAAGACAAAGATATTTATTCGTAGGATACGGTACAAGGAACGATCGAATATGAACGATCAAACGTTCCAACGCCGATCATTAGGTAAATAAAGGTGATGCCCGATCTCCCCAAGTTCCAAGTTCCCTAAAGCTTTTATTTGCACGACTCTGTCTTGACCGAAAACGTGATGGACCTTAGGTACAAATTGGATATGAACAGCTCATGAAAATGTATGACATTCATTGTCATTGTGATTGTCATCCTCACGGTCTACGGCACCAGGCGCCAGTAGTTGTGAGAGTAGACCTAAATTATGGATAAGCACTTAACTTGCTCCGAATTGTTATCATTTCGAAAGATTAGGCTTTCAAGTTGGACTCACAGTTTCTACATAAACTCCAAACATCTTGTTTGCGTATCTTATCTTTCACTTTACTCATAAAACACTCATGTCCTTTTACTAGCTAAACGGAATCCGAAAAAACATTAACCTGAATCGAAGTGAACAAACCTAAAAGGCTCTTCGATCCTTTTGTTTTGCGTTCACAAAAAGACATAAATCACATCGTCAAGTGTGTTGTCCGTGTATGACGTAAAACATATCAGCAGACTGTATGTTTTTTTATCGTAGAGTATGTAGTAGGTACGGAAGTGGTTATGAAACTATAGGTCTGTATTGATATCACAATCTGCAATTCCTTGTTGATTTTTTGCTTTTTCGTTTTAATGCAATTTGAAACAAGTAGCAATGTGAACTGCATTAATATTTACAAAGTCTAATGCCACACTATAGTGAAGTTTGAATTCAGTCTTGTCTCCTATTTCCAAAGTCTAATGCCACACTATAGTGAAGTTTGAATTCAGTCTTGTCTCCATACAGGGTGAAATTTAATTAATGGGCAGAAAAACTTTCACTATGGGATCAAAATTGAAATCGCATAATAAAATCAGCTGTTCCCTACATTTTGACGAGATATGTGTACATAAATGCGGGGTAGGTATATAATTGCGTAACACATAAAATTAAAATTCGATCGCTTTTTTTTTCATTTTGATACTTCAGCCACGTTCATTGCGTTGTATCCGTTGTTGAGCAGATGAATTTATTAAACCATGAAGCAATGTACGTACTACTTGAAATATTCTTTAAAACTCTCGGATTGTAATACGCAAATAGGGTTAATATATATAGGTACCCCACTATTTATAAACAGCTTCAATGATATGGCATTATACATTTGCGTACTCTCTGGGCCTGGGGTTTAAACATTAATTAAAGATAAGTTTACCTAAATGTCAAAAATGTATCGTTAAACAGTCGCTATTCATTACTTTTTAAATAACATTTATAAATAAACCCCAGAGAGTACACAAACGCATAATGCCATATCATTGAACCATCTCAGTTCTCATAATGTGGCACAAGTCTTACAACACTTAACTTTACTACCGTCTACTATGCGTAGGAAGTGAGCGGGGGACTTGTGACTCTAAAGATATTTACTAATCATTTCCCCTTTATCGGTAGTGTGCACTTAAACGATACATTAAGCCTCGAGGATCTTTGTCAAGTTCCATTGTTATTGGTGCCGACAGATATTTGGGTTATTAGGTCAAAATGGTTGACTTCAACTTGTTGAAATTTTAGTCGACTGCATTCTTGGGCGTTGCTGGGTGGCTCAACAGTTCATTTTGCAGGGACGTGTTTTGGGTAATCTTTGCTGGACTGTCTTTAGTTTTAAAGGACGACCTCGATATATCCCCAAAATTATGCCAAACAAAAGACAGTAACGTTCCCATAATTAACAGCTGAAAATTTAACTCTAAAGGGATTGCAAATCGACGAAGTTAACCTTAGTATGAAAACAAATCACTCCCGGATCAGCACCAAAATAAACCTAATACATATAACAATGGAGATTGTTAACTTACTAGAACCCAATTTAATTTATTTGATTCAAATACAGAGTTCTCTTTTTGCATAAAGGACTTCAAAAGGCGGGCAACACACGGTTTGTAATTATAGCACCGAACGGATACAGATGTTATATGTGAATGATAATGTGCAGTTACTAGAAGGCCTTGTCAAGCCTAATAGGCAAAAAATACCAAAATTAAACTATTTTAGAATCGAGCTAAAACCAGCTGGTTCGATGAATTCGCAACAAAAGGTGATCTGACCACTCCTAACCTGGTATAGTGTTATAGAACACATCATTATATTTCATCTGTCAAGGTAGACAGATCACAAATCTTAGGATTACCAACGGCGCGGGCGCCGGTGCCCGTTTGTTCGTCTAATGCGCCATTTTATAGTTTACGACCACAGTTTCACCACATTCAATTTGTCTAGAATTAAGTATAAATGATTAAGTATTCGTGTTACTGGTTAACTTTCGTAATTCTAATCTCTATATGGATGGTAATAGGATATTAGACTCATAATTTGTAGTTAATTTGTTGGCATTTAATAAGTTTAATGGCGCTTATCTTAGCTCAGAACAAATTAAATGCATTCGATTATGGAAAGTTGATAGCTGAGAACTTTGTGAATGGAAAATGGCTGACTTATTCTTCTGCTTATCGTGTGGTTAATGACTGGTGTCTGAGTTTTAAAACCGCTCAAGGGCAGAAGACTGAATTTGTATCTTTGTAAAACACAGAGAGCAGTGGTTTCCCAGTGGTAACGACCGCGACTTATTGTAGGTCGTAGGTTCGAACCCAGACAGGCGCTTTACTTTGTGTAAATTATTTCATCACCACAGCTCTCAAAACGGTGAGGAAACCGGCATGTTCTAGAACCAAATATTCGAAGACATGTGACATCTACCAACCCGCCCTGGGCCCCCGTGGTGGATAACGACCCGCTCCCTCTCACAGAGAGGAAGCCTGTGTCCCAGCACTGGGAACATTATAGGCTGATTATGTAAAATACAGTTTAATCATACTATGGTCGAACAACAAATAAAACTCATGGCCATCTCATGGCAGTCATAGTTTTAAGTACATGAGTTGGTAGATAAATTATTATTGACTATGTACCTAAATGTCAACAAAGGAATACTTGGCTGTTGTCTAGTAAATTACAACCGTTTACTTTATGCGTACGTTTAGACTTTAACATACTAAACAGTTGAAATTATTTTAAAGGAAAATTCCGTTTTGGAACCAAAACGCAATTGGAATAATACGCCGTACGTGAGAATGCATCCAAATACATTCATAATAAATGGATTCGTCTGCCATGTGATTAGAATTTATTAGGCCCTTATTTATAATCTGTGCGTACAATACAGAGGATTTGGAAACAATCAAACATAAACCTAACGTGCGCAAGCGCAAATTTCTAGGGTACTGTTAGCGGCCTCTTTACCTAAAGTCCTAAAGTCGTATTATTGGAATGATTTCATATAAAATATTAAAATCTTCACCCAACCAATCTCTTGAAAGCATTTGACACTGTTTAGTTATAGATAGTGGGAGTATTTTGCTGCATTAGATAAATATATCTCTAAATTTTAATTCTTCCTTTTGAGAGCCTTATACTGTGCAAGAAATCTATCCCTTTTGTTAGCATTTATCCTTTAACACTGACGTATTAACTAAGGATTCCTAAAGGCTACATTGTTGGGCCAATCAAGACTGTCAGATATCTTCTATTTATATTATTCAGAAGAATGCGATACCTGTTCAGTTTACAACGGTTTGTACAGTTTATCGTTTACCTACTCTACCTACTAAAGCCATTGCTCTAAAGACATTTATTTCTCAAAGCTGACATTTACAACTTGCCTTTAAGGCTAACGCCTATACGTTCTTTGTTGTGTTTACAACAGTGTGTAAATTTTCTAAGTTTATATTTCAATTTTATTTATTCTCCATAAATTATTCAATAAGTTTAGTAGAGCTCCACAATAATATCTGAATTTTCATGTTTGTGTCACGGAACCTCTCTCAGCAGGCGGTTCGTGGATGACTGAGTTATATGGATAATTTTAATCTATAGCAGTTGCGTAGTTATTCTGCCAATGCTAAAATAAAGAACGTTTTCAGAATACTAAACTTACCTAATGTACAAAATATCTCAGTGATGAAAGAGCATAACGCGTAAATCTGTTACGCACACAACATAAGAACAACAATATTGCACACAAATACGAACCTTATTTTAGAAAATGGAACGTTCAAAATTGCATATTGTATCATATGTACCCATGCAAGTACATTCATGAACAGAATCCATTCATGACCCATTGTTTTAATCCGTTAGCAATAAATATGTAAACTGAATAAATATTTCCCTCATGAAAGTTTAACAAACGATAAATTAATATTACATGGCGGAGTATAAATAGCTTTTCCGTATTCCGTATATGTTACTACTGGAACTTTTTGTTTTAAAGTTTTAAACCTTGTATTGGTATGATAGGTATCTTATCATTTTCGGCAATGTACTGAGAATTTACTAGCTACATTCCAAGGAAGACTAAAAAAGAGGATAAAATTTGAGAAAGACCAAAGAAACGCTGGATGGACTGCGTGAAAGATGATATGGCTAGAAAAGGGGTGACTACCGAGATGACGACTAATAGAGAAGTATGGAAGAAAGGGACATGGTGCGCCGACCACAAATAAATTGGGATAAGGGCAGGAGAATGATGATATTCCAAGGAAGTCACACCTCAGACACAGACACTTAAATTTTTTGCTGAGAACTGGTGACTTTGAGTCGTTTTCTGTTGCACACCAGCATGAATATTATGCGGCAAAGTCCGAAAGGGATACCGGGGGCCCTTGGTAACAGGCAACTGAAGGAACACGGGTGGGTTTGAGTCAGTAAAAGTGACACTCCGCTCCCGCTCCGCCCAGAGGGGGAGAAGTCATTTGATGTCATACCAAACTCAAAAAAAAAAGGATGAATATTATATAAACAATATAATGTACCTACATAGGTACCTACACAGTGCACAAATACCTTTCAGTTATTGTCCATCCCCTGAGACTACTGTAATTTTAAACTCTAAGGTTATCCCCCAATCCCCTGAAACAACATATTTACACCTTTTATTTTACTTATATAAATACATACCTTCATATATAAATACACTTAAGCCTGTATCTCATGGCGGGCAGATTCCCCATGTGATTTGATCTATCATCATCATCTCCCTACCTTTGTCCCGTGTTACTTGTGGTCGGCGCAACACATTTTCTTCTTCCACTCTCCTCTGTCAACCGTCACGCTGTCATTCACTCCTTTCTCTTTCATATCATTCCTCACACAGTCCATCCATCTTTTCTTTTCCCTCTCCCTCTCCATCCATCAACATTTATCGATCCCAATTATATAAAACTAAGTCAATCTGGTTAGATACGTATAAATCTCTTTTCAAATCTACTGTACTTTACAAAAAATCTTCTAGATTCCTCTCAGCCAATTCATAAATTTTGCTACAGGTTGTAGGACAGGTCAAGACGAATGTGTTCCTGCATATTTAACAGTGACATATTGCTTCACAGTCGTGGGAAAAGCTACTGTTTCCCAATGGGTTCACAGAATGTGCTGTGGGGTCGTATAATGACGTTTCTGGGAACAATCACTATTCACTACCTATCACGATGGGTACGTAGAGGACGCCGTATGCGCAACATGCACTCATCTAGAATATGTCTACATACGTGGCTAAATAATAACAGCCGCACGGGTCGAGCCGCGGTCGGTTCGTAGATGGGTGACCATCCATTACATAGCGAGACCCATCCGTGCCCATGCGTGTCCCGGTCCCATTCGCAAACCTTTGACAGTCGTAACGGGTCGTCAGAAGCCCGAAACTCTGACAACCAGTCATACCAAGGGGTATCGTATTACCTAAATAGAGTTACTGGGTTGTGGAGGTAGGTAAGAAGGCAGTCGCTCCATGTAAAATACTGGTATTCAGCTGCACCCGGTTAGACTGAGAGCTGACCCCTACATATTGAGAAAAGGCTAGGCAGATTGATGTAAAACAATGTTGGCTGAAGACCACACAGCACACCAAAAATTGTCGATTGTCTCAATTAAATATTTCTGCGTAAACGCGAAGGACATACGAGTAGTCTTAAAATCGAAAGCTACAATTACAAAATGATCATACAATTCCTCATTTCATGTATCTACCTACCAGCTCAACTTGACTTATTGTGAAAGGTTATCAGTAGTAAGTTCCTGTTCTGAATTAATTAGTATGATTCATTGTTTGTCTTGAAAAGCACTAATTAAGTATTCAGAGCTTTAATTAAATTGCATTACCTACATTCAAGGTTCTTATAAACTATTTATTACGCACAGTGCGTGAACAATTCAACACAGTAATTTTTCCAGATTTACATTCCTTTATTTGGAATTGCAACCTCGTTTTTTTTTAAACTCAGACGCTGGCCATTTTTGGTCAAAATACTTTTTAGATGCCATAAATTTTTCTTTTTACTTATTTTTCTTTAAGGGGTTTTATGGCTTCTGTTTTATTTTTTTCATCAAATGTGGACAGCGTTTATGAATATAAAACCTTTTTCAGTAGCATATTGAAATGCCTCGAAACGCAGGCTTGTACAGTTGTACACCTAGATATTTAGAGAGATGTTTGAGAGAGTTTTCAGTGCCCTGTAATAAAGCAGTATAGCGTGTTTACAAATGCTTCTTCATACCGACGTTGCACGGGTGTTTTGCTAAAAAAACTTTTGGGCAGGCAGTTCGAAAATACGAGCTCGTATGCTTCTTTAATTAACCCAACAGATGTGCCAACAACCCAGTACAAGTGTTGGCATGAAGAAACGTAAAAACGCAGTAGAATAAGGCCAATTAAGGCGAGCCCTTTGCCTTACATCGGACTCCTTCTGAGGATGTCTTTGCAGTTAACCCAAAAGCAAATTAACAGATTAGATCATTGACTATCACAACAATGTATTTTCAAACCGCTTTTTAGGGATCCGTACCCAATGGGTGCCAACGGGACCCTATTACTAAGGCTCTGCTGTCCGCCGTCCATCCGTCTGTCACGGGGCGGTATGTATCTTTGAACCGTAATAGGTACGCACTTGAACTTTTCAAATACATAAGTACTTATTACAATCAAGACCTCGTACTTGACAGCCATTGATTGACCAGTAACCATAAACTAAATAACGTTGATAATTTCCTAACTCCATAAATCAGGTGAAAATAAATTGTTTAATTAATACAACACGAACGGAGCCAGTAGGCGTGTAACAAGCGTAAAATCTAAAGAAAATTAAACGGAAACTAGTATGTTTATGTGTGGTGGAAACTGGGACGAGTTTCTAGCAATTCAACGTGTGTGGAGATTATTGGCACTTCGCAACTTGTCAATATGGGAACACGACCAATAGATTGATATGTGATTGCAATTCGTATCTAGTTTCTATTACTTTCTAATCTTAGACGTACTACTATTTATTGAATGGCATTTAATTATAATTAATTACATAATCTGCAGACAATAATTCGCAAAGACGAACTTTCCCACGGATACAGATTAGCAGAAACATTAACAACTATACCCGAATCGCTTTAGCGTGGCAATAGCGGTCATTGACCCACCTACATTTTCTAGAATTCTTTATTTGAAAAACTGAAATAAAGTCCGTTAACGTCCTGAAAGAATAATTTAAAATCACCGCTATTACCACTCTCGGGTTGGTAGGTATGTGATGGATTCACATGCTTCAAAGGGGTGATACCCGTTCCAATTTCCCCAAAGCTTTTATAGAATTGCTGAACTATATTATTAATTGACCAACATCTTTTTCATTAAAGATTTGTTTTGGGTCGTCGTTACCTACATTTCTTTAGAAAATAACTTTTTTTACCTGATTCTATGTGCAACAAGAAAACCACTTCATATGCTATAAATTACAAACTTACAGCATAATTTAGATCAGATACAAATCAAGATGTTATAAACTGTTTTCTTGCAAAAAACTTTAGCTTCACAAGAATGTTGTATTATTTACATTTGGTAGTTATAACGTAGATAATAGAATACTTTCAAACGAGAGAAATGCCGTCTCCCCTGGTGTACAAGTGGATACAATTGCTATAATGGCGGTTTCTCGGTCCGTAATGGGCCCCGTCCGCGGCGCAAGCGCACCTATCATTCATACGTGACGACGCTCTCAATGACTTACGTTGCACTTGCACATCATTACCGCTTACATGGAGACAAGTCGCTCGTTTAGATCAGGAAGTGTCCCTTTTTTGTGAACACTTATGGGCATTTTAGTTTTATATAAAGGGGAGAAAATACTTACCACTCTATCAGCTCATTATCCTTGCCGGGCTTTGATTTATGCTGCACACTTTTTGCAGAAAAAGTATAACTTTAATTAAATAACATTCAGTTAAGTAAGTACCTACTGCAAATTATAATCACTTGGAATATACTGGACCAATATAATTGTCACATAAAATGCTAATAATTACTGCTAAGTTCGAGAAACCTTTTCACAACGTTCAGAAAACAAATCCAGACACAACAGCTCGCAAATCTTTTTGCAATCATAACTTCTATACCACCGATCACTCACAAACATCTCAAAATTACCTAACAGGTTCCCTTCACCGCAACAAAAAATGCCAAAACCGGTAAACATTTTGTTCGCATGAATGGGAGGTACTAGGTAGTGCCGCTAAGTTGACCGCGGGGTCCGGCGCAGCGCTGCGCAGTCGGCGGAACGCGGCACAATATGGACGCATTCCGCCGGGACGGGACCAGTCTCCTTCTAAGGAAGACGACCTGGACACACTAACTGTACAACGAACGGCCCAGCAAAAACGCTCCTCTAATTGCTGACAACGTTGAAACGAGAACTATTTGACGTTTGACGATTTACGCCGCGAACGAGCGCTGGAAGTTTTTACAGATGGTAATGGAATTTGATTAAACATTTTATGTGTATTCTTAAGAGAGGCTATTATACCATGGCAAATCTGTCTATAACTACTAATGCCAGTGAATTAATTTATATTCGAAAATAAGCAGCTACGAGTTCGTTAATCTAACAATCACTTTCAAAACTAGTTTCTAACTGCACTTCCGTTTAAAACCCAATAAAAATATCTATTGTAAATAGAACGTAATGGCAACTATTAATTACAGTAAAAACTTTAGTACAGTCTATAATTACGCTTTCAATTGAACCACATACACATATGTTTATTAATTTACTGGGGAAAAGCCTGTTATTATCTATGTGCTAAACATAAAGAAAGCAATATTGCCAGAAAATCTTGACACTCCATTATCTCTGCTTGTTTATGGTAAATGTCAAAAATTTGTTGAATTCAGAACGCTGCAATTTCATTCAATATTTTGCCAGGTGCCAAGTTAAACTGGTCACTCCGTATTTTATTTGTATAACGAGACAGGAAGTACCACATTAAAGTTTAATCAACCGAAACAACGCTTGATAATGCAAATTATCTGCTTTGATGTGAAAAGGATGTTATCGATGATTATAATCGGAGACCAACTGGCATATGAATCAATGTTCTCACGATAAAACATTAAATAAGATCATCTATGGTTACATTAAGACCTAATTTATATTTATCATTATTTACATTTACATTATGTAAGTTATTATACTAAAAAAATTAAAAGGACTAACTAACTATACCTTATTATTTGGCTTTCTATTATCTTTGCTTTTGTTTTGCGAACTTTAAAACGTGTTTTAGGTAATCGAATCAACCATTTACCTTTTTTTTTGTACCTGTGCTTGGACTAAGTATTACATGTCAATTTGCAACTTTCGACTTGATTCGATTAGATCTGCATTCACATTTCACATTGATTGCAAGCTTTCAAATCCTGTTTTGTTTAAGTCAAACTTTTGGACGTCAATTCTGAACCCAGAACTCCAATTTGTAAAAATGAAAACTTAATCGTTTATTTAAAATGTTTTATTTAAAATCAAAAGTCATTTATTCAAATTAGTCTGAGAATCAGCACATTTGGAACGTTAAAATTACATAAGACATTCTCCCAAAACGCCCGCACCCGCCATCACACACACACCATTTATTGGCATTCCTGACAGCAAGATGAGGATTTCCTATCACAAAACATTGTCCTAGAAGTTAGAACAAATGAACCACTAAGTAGTTCTTATACCTGTGGGTACCTCAAACCAATGACCGCTAAAGTATGATGGCGAAGCTACCGCGTACCTGCGCCTGGGCATGTGGTTATGCAACACTTTTTACTATTAAACCTCGGTTTAGCAATTTTGTACGTGCTGAGCATACTAATAGCTTAGAGAGACGTCCGCCTTGTTAATGAATCAACAGGACTAATGAACCATTGAACAAATTCAACCCGATCGTTTTTTGTTTTTGTTCGGAACCGGCTGAAAATTGCTGCATTGTTTTGCGAGAGGGAGAATTTAGACGACTTTTATTTTTTGGGTTTGAGAAAACGACATCCTGTGATTGTTGTGGCAGAGAGATGATCTTAGTTTTAATTAATGCTGAATTTTATTTAGCAATTTAGTCCTTTAAGTAACTATGTACTTACAAGTAAAACATATAATTGACACCACAGTCGACCACCCTGTATTGATAAATTCTTGCCTGGGAAGTTGTTTTAGATAGTTATATAACCAAAATTAACGTTTAAATAACGCATCTAAAGACGGATGCTTTTATTGGAAAAAATCTTAAAAACGAGGAAGGTTTGATGACGCTAAGTATGGTTTATGGGCAATCAAAAAGACATTCCTCATAGAAATCTTAAAAATATAATACTTATAATATTTTTTTTTTAAATCATAAGTTGTTACCTACCTAATATTTTAACTAAAAACTAATAGGTACTTAACAAAATAATATCTAATGATACTTAATAAATAACAACAAACACTAACAATACTAATAATTGTTAACAACAGTCATAATTGTTTATACTTTAACAATAATTTTCATTCATGCGAATGAATCTTTATATGGAATTAATCAAACATAAAAAGAACCATATATATCAAATCAAACACAATCAAATTATGGAAATACCCCTTCTTTGGTATAAAACTTTAACTTATCAATAAACCTTTTGACTCAAAGTAATAACTTTTAATAGCGTACTCAAATAAATAAACAAACCTAAAAAGGGTCCGTCTATCAATCGTTCATCTGTCTGTCTGTTGTCCGTCAAAACTAAGGGTCTTCTGATAAAAGAGGTATCTCTGACCTTGTGTTAAACGCCGTGTAATAAGCGGTTCCACTACAAGCATCTTGTAATACATAATTTTCACGTATTCGTCAAAATGAGCGAAAGTAGGACAGAGCTGCGTATACGCACTAAATTAATGTTACCGTCTTTGTCACACGTATATAATGTGAGAGAGATAACGTGAAGCGACGGTCAATTGTAAAACACTGAACCGTTGGAGGTTCCGTACTAGAATTTTTAATAGGAACCTAGGGTTAACCCTTTGAAAACCGGTTTCCATAGGGTTATCCCTAGCAACTGGCAGGTCAGAAGACCGGTGCACTCACAGTTTACATGAATAGCAAAATAATACAAAACTGCCACAAGGAATTTCGTTTAAAATAACTGTAAAATTATTTATTTAACTAATAAAAAACAATATGAAATTTATTAGTACTTAAGTATAATATATGCAATTCCGATACACACTAAAGAATTTAAACTATTTTAAGCACAGGTCATAACGGGACGTTATATAACACAATACGTGCAAAATATGCAAATATATTGCAAAATTTTTAACATTAATTGAATATCTACAATTATGCTAATAAAGCGTGTGAAATATTTAATGTGCGCAGACGAACATCGCTATAATTGGATGGACGAACACCTGTGACAAATACCTTAAATTCCTTGGTTCCGGTCTAGACTGTATCCAACGGGAAAATAGAGTAGGCTGATAGATTTAAGCTCATTTCAAACTACGCTATAACTTACAGCTTATAGCATATAGTTCACAGCACAACAATATCGCTCGCCATACATTTCCAATAATATATAGTACTAGCTGATGCCCGCGGCTTCGCCCGCGTGGATGTCGGTTATTATTTATACTAAAATCTTCCTCGAGAACCATCCATTGGTGAGAACTATCCATTGGTGAAAACAGCATGAAATTCGGTGGACTTTGTTTTATAATATGTAATGATAGCAAAGTGTGAACGTCTTCTAAAAAAATGTATGGCGAGTGATGTTGTTGTGTTATGAACTATATGCTATTATATTATAGCGTAGTCTGAAATGAGCTTCATAACCATTATAAAAACAAGTTTTACATAGGAATGTGAATCTGGGCAGTTTTCTCTTACTAATAACAAGCAAACTAATCCGAAAGGACAGGTAATTTTCACTAATCAACAGGATTTGAGGATTGAACACGGTGCCCAGAAAAATTGCTACTCAGCCAAGCACAACACTCGCAAACTTTAAGAATTCTATAGCTTCAGTCAACGCAACAACAAAAACTGTTCTCCATTTTAAGACAAATTATCCAATATCCTTAATTCTACTATAATTTTTACATGACCATCATAGAGAATAAGCTATTTCATCATTTTTCTTGAATTAAAATACCATTTTTTCCAACAGAGTCCTCCTGAAATAAGTCTATAATCGATCAACACAATTCCCTACGGAACCCAAAACCGTCTTTCCACACGGATTACTCGGAAGACGATAAGTGATAATTATGGCTCTGCTAACGAGACTAATGATAAGGCAAACCGTGTTTTTGTATGCCACGCTGCCACGCTCGGAGCACGCAGTTTTGAAACACCAACCATTATAATTATATGTAATTTTAACAACTATTTAAAAACTTGATAGCGCATTAACGGTATGACACATCTAAAACTTTTTTAATTTTGTCTATGAAGGTCGATTGACCTCGAAGCGCCCTATTCTAAATTAGAATTTATTTTAAAAATTATAATGGAGTGGTCGTAATTTATACTCAAATGCTATCGAAGATCCTTTGTCCTGATCGCCCTGATGCTGTAAACCAATGAAGTATTTGATGTTCGGAAATTAATCGTGAATTTATTGCAGAATAAACAAACAATCCTAACTTGTTACACGTTGTAAGTTTTAGTATTTTATCTATTGCTGTAAGGTACGGTTAATCCTCAGTGCCACGTTACCAGTTATAACAATAAATAGAAAAGCAAATAGGTACTTACCTACCCACTTACAATTCACAAGTCCCTGGAGCACCAGTAAATCTGAAAGAAGTAGAAATATTAGTAAATAATTTTGTGCTGGTCACCAAAAGGTCGTGATCGTTAAGCTTTTATTTGCATCAAAGATTAAAATAATTAACAGTTATAGACCCTTTCATTTTGATGAAGTGCCCTTGCAGCTGTTCTTCTCCATAGAGATCTACGTTTTGGAATGGGCACCTCGCTTCAACTTTTTGAATACCTGATCAAACCCCTTGACCTGTAAAATGGTTTTATTGAAATAAATACTTCGATTTTTTTGAGTTGGAATTTCTACTTGGATTTGCTCCTAAGATTAACCATACGAAAAATGTACTAGTCACATTTACCCCTCATACGTACTCACGGGTGATTTTTTATCGTTCACTACATTTTCATCGCACTGCTTAGCACCGAGAATTGAAAATCCAACAGTGTGTTTTTTGACGCGCTGAGATGCACGCTGTTGGATTCTTAGTGCCCTATTCAACACCGAGAGTTGAAAATCCAGAGCGCCATAAAAAATCATCGCGTTAAAAATCACCAGTGTGAACCTGGGCTTGTGCTAAAGTCCCTGCTGAAATGTCGTAATGCCTAGTTTAGTCTAGTAACCTGTTGAGGAGTATCGCTTGATAAGTTAAAACTGGTGAAGGGAACGCGTAGGCAGTTCCTATTACGTTACAAACTAAATTGATGCAAGCGACGATAATATTGAGCCGAACGAAACCCGATTCATTCATCAATTGTAATGAAATGATTTGGTAATATCTCTTATATACTGAACTAGTCGTTCGTAAATGATAAATTTCTGTATTGGACCCGTTTGAAGTGGGCTTGGAGTGATTGGTATTCAGACTGGGAAGTAACGAATGTCTGAGGTTTTGTTGGGTAATTTCAGTATTTTAGGGTTTAGTTTAATTTCTGGGATAAATTAAGCTAACTACAGTATCTATCTCAACAGAGTCAGGCAGCTGATGCCCGAAAAAGATGGCTGAAAGGGAGGAGAAAAGATTGAAGGAAAGAAGAAAAATTATTGGTATAAGTGTGACAGGTGCCCAGCCGGAAGTGCACAGCTAAGGAGATAAGTATTATTATGTGAAATTATCTAATATGTGCAGACTGTACAAACGTCAGATTATTAGCCATGCAATAAACGTAGTGTAAGCTGTATGAACTAATTTGTATTTATCATATTTATGCCTATGAAGCTCGTATACTTGACGGCGCAGTAAGTGGCGCCGCCCCGTTTTGTTACGAAGTAACTGGAATCACCGGAAAGGTCGGATAAGAGTGAGAGCTGGCTGGTGACAGTCACTCTAGCAGAGCGCCGCGTCCGGTACAGTCTTGATGATATTGAAGCTGTTGGAGCACTAATACAACGACCACTTCTGGTTATCCTGCGCCTGATCATACGAAACAATTTTATGACAATTTCTATCGCAAATGAGTGCAAATTTATTATTTCTAGTCAACTTATAATTGCCGATAGGCAAACGAATGAGTAATTTAACGATCTATTAATTTAAAATGAAGCAAGCAATCAATTGAAGCAAGCAATTAATTGAAGCAAGCAATTTAAGTTAGCAAGGAAGTAATAACATTAAACAAGGTGGAATCGAAATACCTAACTAAGAAAATTTTGGGTTTTTTTTTAATCGCTAAAACAAAACTTATACATTTAGTTTTCTGTCAGAGTAGCCACCTCCGAACACCCGCAGCATACAAAACATTTTTTTTCATTAGCTCAATCATCCTTATTAAGTATTTGCACCGGTCGTTCGTGACAGGAAGCTCAAAAGATGGTACTCAAGTATCATTAGCATGTAAGTTTCTAACATGTTTTCCTTCGCCGTTTATCATGCAATGACAGCATCCGTGGTAACCATAGTCAGTGATGTCATAAATTAGCTGGAGAAACATCAGTTGATGATGTAAGTCGAATTATGTTGCACATGGAGTAAGATTATGAGTGGTCACGACTGGCAGTAGCAACACGGATGCACAAGAGTCAGTGAAATTATGAAGATATTATAACAATAACATCACCACAGATACTTTTTTTTCACAGCACTAATTAATTTTTCACAAATTAATTTTCAAATATCTCACACGCCATGTTCGCTATGTTGATAATAAGTTATCACGTTGATGACACGATCTCATCAAATTTTCCTTAGTTCGCATTTCGGTTGGGTTGAGCCTCAGTTTAAAATTATTTGACTGGGGTCAAATGATTTTAACATGTTTTCTATGAGTTTCAAGTCGGGACTTTTTAATGATCAGCTAGCTTTTACACTTTCTTGATTAATTAACTTTAGCATGTAAAAGTATAAGTGGCCAAAAGCACAAGAACAAGAAACTTGTCAAAAAATATCACAAGGAATTTAAACAGCTGTTTTTATAAATATTAACATTATTATTTGCGTTGATCAATTTTATTATTATTATATTTTTACCATTAAGTCAATTTTAGCTGCCAACAATAATAGATTGTTGCTTCGTGCTCATTTCCGTAGACGAAACAGAACGCAAAGTATTTATTACGATACTACTAATTGGTGGGTTTAAAGATCACATCAGTCTATCTCAGTGACAGTGACGGAGCATTGCTATAATATGATATAATATAAGTACCTAATATATAACCCATTTCTTCGACTGACTCATAGGTACTACCCGCCTCCAATGATAAGAAGTTTATAAACTACGTACTAAGTATAGGTAATGTTGTTGCATTTCTTGTGAGTTGTGATTATAATAATGTAAACGAAACATTGTAGTCATCGAATCTTGAGAAAATACTTGGACTATGAGCTGTTCCTTTAGGTAAGCTCTGTGTCTAGTTAGTGGATTGCGAATCTTCGATAACCTTGGTTGGATGTGCCTATGAGCAAATATAAGTGAAAACTTACCTATATGATGACAGCTGATGACAACTAGAGCCGAGTATACGCGATTCAGGGCCGCGTATAGATTAAGTGTTACCGATCTGAGCGAAACGATACAGTTTCGTTCACTGTTCAGAAAGAGCTCAAAGTGCGCCTAGAGAGAGTTTCAGACTTCTGAAAAGGTAAACGAGTAGGTTCCTATACAATCGGCAAAATATTCTGTACTGTTATCCAAATTAATAGAATGGTGCTGTTGTCGGCAGAGACAACTTAGCATCCAGGAAGCATCCAGGCGGCACGCGCGACGACCAAAACACATTGTTGTTAATTAGAAAGTCCTTGACGAATTAAAGACTGAGAATTGCACCTTTTTGGAAGACCAAATTCAACATAACGCATATTTATCACATTTGCTCAGGTGTTGCGAGAAGCAGGTACTTGTGGTGTCTCGTGTTAATAATCAAAGCATATAGATATTGATTGCGACTATGCCCACAATAACTGCAATTAACTGTAACAGCAATTACCGGGTCGTAATCGTAAAACTAGGCTGCAGACTTGCGTCTAGACTGTAGACACTGTCCCACACATTATGCAAGTATTTAATTATGTCAATCACTAGTAACTACGTGTGACTATTCGCGTTATAGTTTGAATTGTAAGTAGATGATCTGCATAATTAGCCGGTTCTTAATATCGGCAGTAGGACATACATAATACATGGTAGTTATTGCTAAACAGGAAGGGAATGTGTGAGCTTTAGAATAGGTATCATCAAAGGCAGTGGCGTAACCACTAAAGTCCAAAGTGGTGCAGGGCACCAGGGCCCGCGGTGTTTTGGGGCTCACTCTGTGTCCGAACCAGGAGGTCTTCCCAACAAAACAACCGGGAAAAGGAATCAAAGGGTTTAAAAAAAAAAATAAGTTACTTTATGAAAAAGTGCACCGCAATCCAAAACACATGCAAAAATTTTCGAGCTCGCTCTATCAGCATAGGTGCTCTTCGTTCTAAAAAAGCTCTCACGCTTTGCTCACCTTTGCAGCCTTGGTTCTATTCATTCTGAATATTTTATGCATAAGTCGACCAAGTAGCTGCTATTTCTCTGTGAATGGTCAACAGAAAATATTATGTATCCATACCAAAAAGGGTGCTTAAATCGAGCTCGCTTCCCTCGTTCTAAAGTACAACGTTCGATATGACTCGGATAGGTTAGATTTTCTGTGTGATTTTTCTAAATGCAAGAGCTTGAAAATTTGACTGCGCCGGTCGCTTGATGCCTTTGTAAGCCATTAATGAACAAATTACGTTATTTTTCATATTTTAATCAGGTATTCATTTCAATCTTCTTCTGCTTTTATCAATAAGAATTTGAGGTTATGGGACATTTACATTTTACGAATTTTCGTTCAGGGGCCCCAGTAACCCGGGGGCCCGTATCACAAAATTCGGCTTATACGGCGGTAGCTAGGCCCTTGATACTTACGATTGCCTCTGTAGTATCTGTGCGTATTGTTTCTGCAAAATGACTGCTTAGCGCTTCATTTGTTTTATCCCGAATGTAGTAAACCTTCTTGATTATTTTACCTAGTGATCTAATGAGGCGAGTGTTTTAATTGCGACCCAATATCCCGACACACCGCCCGCCGGCCCGCGACGAGCGGCTGTGTCACTATTTGCATAGCTTGATTAAAGCCTAATACGCTTGTCCTGGCCGTTTTTCATGCTACTACCAATAAATCTACAAGAGTTTAGTTTAGATGTTAATCTGTTTAATAATATATTTGACTAGTCTCATAACCTGCCAATGAGGAAAGTTAAGGTTGATTATCTTGAATGTCCATTGCGATTCAACCTTAGCCTACAAAGCCTTTTCTGTTAAGACTTACTTTTGAAGCAACAATGTTAGCAGTTTTTTATGTGTAACATCATTCCTCTCGTTTTCCTGGGGGCCTACCTCCACCGCTGACAGCAGTATTATTTTAATATAACTTCAGTGTAGGAAAGAGATGAAGCTCTACAGGACGTATAGCTCCATCTCTTTCCCACATGAAGTAAGATTAAAATAATAGTGCTGCAAGCGGTGGTGGTAGGCCCCCTGCAATCTGTGGGTGGGAGTGATTTAGTGAAAAGGGACGGAAATGTGTAACAGGAAGCAGCTGGTGCTAGAGTTAGCCAGATGGTACCGACCCATTTTCCGAGAGGTTGGTAAGTGTCAGCCGAGATTTCAAATGTTACACATCCTAAGCGCCTACTCGTTTTTTTTATACAATCCACAATTGCTAATGTAATAACACTAATCCTTTAGGTACATCCGGACTATAACCAGGAATATTGTATGTTTTCTAAGATAAAAAAAAACTTACTCACCTACTATTTACTTTTGGAATATCATTATTAGAACAACTTCTGCTAATGACGCTCAAAAGGATAAATCTCTTAAAATAGGCGATCTCATATATTTTAATCAGCAGGTTTGTGTCTACTATGGCGATTTTGGTTAACGGCCAACAGTAAAATTGATTCCTACAAGTAGATAAGTACATACCTTCATTATACAATCTGCGCACATTATAACAACCAGTTTGACTAAGTAAGAGGTGCCTTAGGTAAACTATAATTCAGTGTAGTTACCTATTATCATAACAGTATAATGGGTGTTAACGAATATTTTAATCATTTGCATACACCTCGGACCAAACAATCGCCGCAAGGAATATTTTTTTCGCCACTGATGTACCTTTTGCAAGTTTGCAGCTTAATGATCACCCACGGCCCAGAAACTGTATATATATTAGTTTAACAACTATTTTATGACATCGTTATGGGTAACAGTTACAAAATTGCTGTCTTCACATTACTTGTACATTTAATTTGGTCGATAGATCGATAATATTCGGTATATATACCCGTTTAGGGAGTGTTAAATGTTAATTTTAGGTTTTGAATAACATTGACCCTAATTGGCGTTGCATGTCAATGCATGTCGTTTATCTTTATCAGTCACAATCTTTATTTATTCTGTAACACGTTCAACGATAATTTTCACAAGAATTAATTAGAATAGGCGTTAGATATAGCGTGGACAGCGTAATTGACGTACTAAGCATTATCATTCTTCTAAGCATTTAGATTTGTCTCGTAATCTCGTTGAATGAAGGGAACAAAAACCCATTCATGCAATATACCATCAGACTCGTCGTTTCCAAGGGCAAGAGGGAGACAGCCTACTAAAAAGCAGGAAAAAGTATTAACATTATAAATCCATGGTCCTTGAACTGTTCCGAATATGCGGGTTATATCTATTTTTCCGTCATTTTGCTGCAAAATATTCGCTATCAGCTCAGTGGCATCCTGTGGATTACTGTCAGTTATCGCTGTGGTATCCGGCCATCCGTCCCAAATGGTCGATATAAGTATTCCACAATCACGTTGAGTCCTCCGTGGACTGATCAGTGAGCATGTTGCTTCTTCTATTTTTATTTGGGACTGTTTTAAGTGCCTCTGCAGATGATTATAAGTGTGAGTACCTATTTGTATTAGTGGTGTTTTGTGTTTATTTTTTGTGCCTGAACTGGACATAGTCTTGTTTGGGTTTTGATTCATTTGTCATTCAATTATGTCCACCACCTTATTTAGCTGATTCAACTTATGCCTCTATGCTTAACAGTGCTCTATCTTATTCAATTTTCTTAAAGGTGTACAATTATTAACTCATTTTTTTTTTTACTGCTCTTCTATTATTTTTTACGGTTCCGTACCCAAAGGGTAAAACGGGATCCTATTACTAAGACTCCGCTGTATGTATGTCTGTCCGTCTGTCACCAGGCTGTATCTCATGAACCGTGATAGTTAGACAGTTGAAATTTTCACAGATGATGTATTTCAACAAATACTAAAAAACAGAATAAAATAAATATTTAAGGGGGCTCCCTTACAACAAACGTGATTTTTTTGCCGTTTTTATAGATAACCCTTCGTGCGCGAGTCCGACTCGCACTAGGCCGGTTTCTTCTAACCCTGGCATGCCATGCATCATAAGCACCCCACTACAAACCAATTGAGAGCACTACAGACTGTGCTAGCTTAAGTTGAGTGCTTGATTTGTGTTTTAATCGAATACTTTCGTCATGATAAAAATGTTTAAATTAATTTAAATCCTTACAGCTCATTTACTCGACCCATCATGGCAGGAGGTTATCGCCGAGGGCGGTATGCATATCGGCGCTGGCAGAACAAAACGTTTCATTGCAATAAACGACAATCAGGTAGAACTTACTATTGAAGTTCCTACATATCCCTTAATATCTATCTGCATGTGTGATGGTAGCATTGCAGTCTTCAGATTCATGAATCATGAAACTTACTGCGAGTTCCGAACTAACTTGATAACTAACTAAAACTCACAGAACATAATCTAGGGAGGGCTAAAACTGCCACGGTGACCTGCAAATCGTTTGGAAGCGTTGCAAATAATAAAATAACGACTATTGTTGTTACAAAAAGTTTCTCGGGGGAGCCCCGCTTTTGATAATCTATAGGTCGTGAACTACAACAACGATTAGGCCCCAATTCCCGGAATAATCCTTTCGACTCCGGAGTCCGGCCCCAGTTAAGGTTCCCGCAGACATGCGCGACGCGACTCCGGTAGAACATCATCTGCCTAGCCTTTTCCCAACCATGTTGGGGTCGGCTTCCAGTCTAACCAGATGCAGTTGAATACCAGTATTTTACATGGAACGACTGCCTATCTGACCTCCACAACCCAGTAACTGGATAATACGATACCCCTTGGCAAGACTGGTTGTCAAACGCGACACCGGTAGAACAATTTCTATAAAAACTTAATGTAATTTTTTCTACTAGAGTCACGTCGCGCCTTTCTGTGGGAGCCTTTAGGATCTTGCACGCGTAGTGTAGTTATTGTATAGTTTTAGTAATATTCTGGAAGGATTAGGTACGTATTAATCGATAACAAAACGTTTTTAAATAAACACCAAAATATTTGAAACAATGTTTTGAATTGTTGTGTTAAGGCTCCCGCAGACAGGTGCGAAGCAACAGCGCAACCAACGCACGCGACTATAGTAGAAAAAATTCTATGACAACTTCATGGAAATTGTTCTACTAGAGTTGCGTCACCATCGCGCTGTCGCGTCGCGACTGTCTGCGGAAGCCTATGTGACGTGTTTAGAATTCCAGTGATTGTGTTTGTACGTTGCGCTTACAAGCACAATAGCATTCAAATATAAATAAAAAAAAGTAAGTAGGTATTAAAATAATTGTACAAGTACATACCATAACAAAAGTTTGTTTTTTAAAATAAGCGATATGAAGCTCTATTGTTTCTTCCTAAGTATATTTTGGTCTCTAAATAATGTATAGGTACCTACCATAGATTACACATTGCTCATTAGTTGCTAGCGTTGCTAAAAATGACAGGTGCGCATTGCTACAGATAAACAAAAAACAAAAAAACGTTACAGAATAAAATCTAAGATAAAACAACCATAGAGTAGGAAGATGATCATGCTGTGTCATCATATCATATCCTTGAAAAACGGCAATGGCACATTCTGCCACATTCTGCTTTGGCGGTGGATTTATACAGGGTGGCAGCGACGCGCCGCCGCCGCCGCCATCTTTACAAACTTTTCTTTCTTTTTCAAACTTTATCCAAGAATTCAGCACTGGTCTTCTAGACAAAAAAAATCTCGGTGGTAATAAAAAAAGAAATCCGCTGTTTCATACAGAAAAGTGCAATACCTGAAAAGTTAAATGTATGGAACAACAATATTTTTTTTTAAATATACGACGAATAATTTCGATTCAGGGGGATTCATGTACTGAATCCATATAGTAACAGGTTGCGCGTCGATGCCACCCTGTGTAAAGATCACCAAAATGGTGTCTTGGATAAGTAGTTTCCCCAATTGTTCAACCGTTAACAGGGCCCACTTTCCATCGCTCTCCTCCCAATGTTAAATGTCTCATTCACCCGTACCCATAACATGGATATCACAAAACTCCTCTTCAAATAAAGCCATAAACCGAAAACCCACAACTTCACGCCCACCACACAAGCCTTCAAAATGTAGTTAGAATATGTCGTATTCAATGAGCTGTTTGTTACCTTGCACCAACCTCATTGCGCCGGCGCCGCACCGAGCATGTTTAGCAACCGTTTCGGGATCAACAACATCATTACGCTTGTAAAACATAAGCAATTAGGCATTATTTCCGCGACTAACCTATGTGTGCAAGGGAATTAGCATACAAGATAGACGGTAAGACAAGTCGGTAAGGAATTGATGCCTTTTATTGCTCACGTGACATTTTGTTTCTTAATTTTTGCCAACCTATTAGAATCATAGGTGTCTTCTTTATTAAGATAGCCTAAGCGCTAAGGTAGCTCGCGAAATTCACTTATGTTTTTTTTGCAATTTGCAGGTCAGTATCAGGTTGTAGTTTAATTAAAATATGATTCGCGATCGTAACAAATATGGATTTACAGAATTATAAACATAAGAATCAGCAATACAACAAGTTCATATAAGCGTATTGAATGACTATTTCATGCATGAAATCATGACATTAATCAAAATACAACCTGATACTGACCTGCAAAAAACGTAAGAAAATTAGAATCGCGGGCTACCCTGAAGCTTTCGTCTTAAAGGAGAGCACTCAGAAGAAAGGGTTTTAGTGAAAACTGCTTCATGAACGAGAAAACCCACTGTCTTCTAACTCATTCAGAGACTGATCGAACCGTTACTGACCTGGTTACCGTATTTAACTGCCCAAACTGTAAGTTAAACAGCAGCAGTTTCAGTTCCCATCAGTGTTGATGCAAGATATAATGAAAATCATGCAGCCTCAGATCGTCACAATGCTAAAGAATCACTAAGAATTGATTGTGATTTTACTGTTCTACAAAATGATTCAATAACCCAGTCCGGAGTACGAATTTTAAAGGTACATAGGTACCCTGCCTACCTACTATGCAATGAGCATTCGTCATAATCAATCATTAACACAAACTTAGAACCGAAGCTTGTACATTCTAAAGCACTGGGCTTAATTAAGCAAACCTCTCACTACAAATATTACTATGCGTTTACTATTTGAGTACAAAAGTACTCACTCGTAGTCACAATGACTGTGTCACGATCTTATCGTTAAATGCTGACACAAGACCTTTAATGATACTAAATTAGGGGCATGATAATGTTTTGTGCGAATGTTTGTATGCTGTGGAAACTCTTTTCCCATAGGTCGGTCGGTCGGTAGGAACATTAGGTACTACACTGTTTTTTAGATCTCTATATCTTCATTCTCCTGCTTATCCCAATTTATTTGGGGTCGACGCACCATGTTCCTTTCTGCCATACTTCTCTATTAGTCGACATCTCGGTTACCCCCCCCCCCCCCCCCCCACATATTAACGACAGAACCAGAGGGCCTAGACAAGTGACAATCGCTTCGAAAGCGTTTCGTATTTCTACAACGACTTTCAACAGGATTGACATAAGCTTTTCGATAGCTTATGTCAGTCCTATACATTTTTGCCTTTTCCATCATCGTTATCGCTGATAGAATGTCACTTTGTCTAGGGCCTCTGGTGAAAATGACGAGAGGCACCTTGACGCCTATAAACGGCATTGTTCCGTACCTACCTACAAAGCGGTGTAAAAACCAGTCAGTGGGAACACTGTCTGATATAAATAGGCAGCTCTTTTAACAACGCATAATAAAATCACACTTGTTCACCGTTGTTGACGTCGGACTTAAGAAACTAAAGGCTCCCCAGACGAGCGCGACGCGACGTGACACCAGTAGAACAATATCCGTGAGGTTTTCATAGGAGCCTTAACTCTTCTAAAAGCAATTTGTTTTCTCAGGCAAATGTAGCATATAAAGGCTGTGTCCTACCGAACGGCAAGCCTGGTCACTGCCGGCCCCTCCGGCACTGCATCCAGGAGGAGTTCCGATCTGACTTCATCAAGTTCATGGATTATGTCTGCATTATCCAACAAAAGTGAGTTATGTACAGTCTGATCCAAAATATGTTAATCATCTTAAGGGCTCTATTTATCTGCTCATACCACGATAGAATTTGCTTTACCGACTCTGCATTATATGTATAAGGTGTTAAAATTTATCTTTACACAAACCTTTTTACTTTGCTTTAAACCACCGAACTGACTTCTACTATGGCAACAACCAGAAATTGCGAAAAAAAACAGCTGTTCCATAAAGTTTAATACCTACTATTCTAAACTGTATGGGACAGTAGTTTCTTTTTTCGCGATTTCAAAGTTTTAGTACTTATACAGTTTTCTATCCAAAAGTCTGCTCAGTGCTGTAGCTTAAAAAGGTATGGTAATGTGCCCCGACTTGATAAAGGAAAGAATTTGGAAAATGACGAAGGTATAAAAGACTTGAGACATATTACTAGCACTTTGGGCCTCTGGGAAGCCCAGTCGTCAATTATTTAACTGTTAACTGTCCATATTATTACCTTTAGTACTGTGGGAGCTTGTTGCCCTGACAAAGCAACGCTCAGCGGCGCAGAAGGACTGGCAGGAGACCTGCCAGCAACTGCACCGAGGGAGGAACAGAATGAAGCTGTCATGAAGGTCACCAGGGCTGAGTCTAGAGGTAGTATTATTATTACACTTATCCTGACAGTTCCTGACGCAGTGCTCATGTTACATATTTATCTTCAGTAATAATTCGGCAGCAATATCCTACTACCGTCACAAGTTTTCAAAACATATAAAATAACATCTGTCACTTCTGTTAGTAATTCAAAAGAGTAATTTGAACTTTATACTGATGATTTTAATGATTATAATTCTGTAAATACATATCTACTTTTTACGGTCGCGAATCATCTTTTGATCAATATGCAACGTAATTCTGACCTGCAAATTGCAAAAAAAAACGTAAGAACATTTGAATTTCGCGGGTTATCTTAGCGCATCCGCCTTTAGTATAACTTTCTTTATAGGTTGTGGTTTAAGCACTCGCCAACAAAGCCGCGTGTTGGGTGCCCGACAGGCTAACCCTCGTGAATGGCCGTGGATGGCCTCCATTACTCCGGAGGGCTTCGAGCAGTATTGTGGCGGAGTGCTCATCACAGACAGACATGTCATGACTGCCGCTCATTGCACTAGAAGGTATGATTCCCAACTAGCCCAAGTTAATCTTTCTCGCACTTTCAAATAAGAAATAGGAACCATTTATTTGCAGAAAATACAGGTGTTACCAGTGGTACAAGTTGGTGGTTTAAGGTGAATACTGATGGAAAAACCTGGTACGCTCTACTTGCTTTGCTGGATTGGGGGCCGCTGGGTATAGGGACACCGTTTATCCAGCGTTCAGTCAGTTTCGTAATTAAATAATGATAAGTACTTACTATTAGTTCTGTATAGGTGTGTGGAGCTTCAGATGGCTCTTAGGCTACGGTTGACTAGAAGAGCTGTTTCTGCGACACAACAGCCGCAATGACAGCTGCCATGAAAATGATGGCAACGTTTACAACCTCAATGCAACGGGGTTTGACTTTACGGGGACAAAAAACGCTCTTTAGGAAAACAAACCAACTCATTTTCATAAACGTTTCAGTGACCGGCCACCGCCGCCGCTCATATAGGAAACTGTACCTATAAACAACATTGCAGAACCATTAATTGTAATAATTTATTTTCAGGTGGAAAGCACAAGAGCTCTTCGTCCGTCTTGGAGAATATGACTTCAAACGCGACAACGACTCCCGGACCTACAACTTCAAGGTTTCAGAGATCCGTCAACACGAGGCCTTTGAGATCGCCAACTATAAAAACGACATCGCCATCTTGAAGCTGGACCGACCGGCCATCTTCAATACTTACGTGTGGCCAATCTGTCTCCCACCGCCCAACTTGCAGCTCACTGACGAACCGGCTATTGTTATTGGTAAGTTTTTACTTTTTCAACTAAATCATCATCTTTACTCTACAGTATTCTTATTCATCATTAATGAGAATTTATGATATTAATGAGGAAGCCACATGAAACGTTATTAAGTTACCTTTATATCTGTAATTTGTGTGGTGTACTTAAAAAGAGTACATTCTATTCTAAGTTATTGTCATGCTGCGGATCTCTTATGTATCTAATATCACACCGTCCACTAAAAAGGAGAAACCACCACAGTAACGAATGGTATTATCACTTAACACTTTCTGTTTTTGTGACAGAATTTCTAAAGTAATACACCAACGTCGAGTAGTTACCATAATTATCATTCTCCTGCCCTTCTACCATATCCTACATACCTACCATAACATGCTTCTTCCATACTTCTCTATTAGGCGGCATCTCACACAGTCCATCCATCGTTTCTTTGGTCTTCCCCTACTCTTATAGCCATCGACATTCATACTCAAACTTTTCGCACGCCATTTTCCTCATTCCTCCGCATCCATATGTTATCTCAATATTCAGATTGATACAAATCATCACACATGCGGCCGTAAATGCTATCGTCGTTACCCATAGAATCCTTTTGTTTGAAAACACGCCTGGTTCACCAATGACCGGGGACTGTTTCCCTTCGTAGGTATGTACCGACGTGATTCAGTTTACTTACATACTACCAACCACTTTATTTTTAAACACTGGCGGTACCTTTAAGGCCCATTAATTGGTTGATGATTAACGACCTAACTAAATATACTAACTACTGATGGCAATCACGGTATTTGCAAGCAACAATCGGGATGATGCCTGGCTAAGTAAAGAAATTCTAATTAGTCAGTAGGTAAGTCAGATAATAAAAAATATTAGACATGTATTTTTTGCTTTAATTAAATATTAGTAAAAAATTACGTATAACTAGTAGTTCTACGAACAGTAGAACGCTAGAAAAATAGGAAACGCCGACCTCATCTAGTTTTAAAAATGTGATTGACGTGTAAAAGTGTGTGTACAAACCAAACCTACTTACAGAAATAAAATCATTTATCATTTATCATAGTAGACCTCGAGAGCACAAACTTTTTTGCAACAATTAACCTTTAGCTAGTCGCGCCAAAATAATCACACTGTTATTCACGTGGGGTCTGTGCGGATTCCAGAGTTTATTTGTAAATCAAGGTGTCAAGGTAGGTAGTGCCTACTCTCTAAGTCCGTCAAAGCAGATACGGGTCCGTTCGAAAGTAGTTCGAAAATTTGGAGTGACCCTACGTCATTTTATCATCTAGCTGAAGGGCAGAAAAAATAATTTTAAGTCTTCACCCTATTGATGAATCCTATGACCTTCCCACCAGGTTGGGGCACACAATGGTACGGTGGTCCTCATAGCAACGTTCTGATGGAGGTAACGGTCCCGGTGTGGGACCACGACAAGTGCATCGCTTCGTTTACTGACAGCATCTTCAACGAGACCCTCTGTGCTGGAGGATTGGAGGGCGGGAAGGATGCTTGCCAGGTAAAGCCTTTATTTATTTAGGTAATGTTTTACCCTTGGTACACAGAGAGGTACTTAAGATAGGTGATGGTCGATCATTAGCCTACAGCAGTCCACTGCTGGACACAGGCCTCTCCAATGACGCTCAATTAAGCTCGGTTCTCGGCAACTCTCTCTCTGGTAAAACATAAATAATAAACTATAAAGGATATTCATCAGCGACCTTTACCTACCTATAAGAAGAACCTACCCCGGACCCCGCGACTTTGCGTCCAGCGCTCGGCGTGGCAACACGTCGTGTTCGGGTTCGCGACTGGTCAATCGTCATCATGGATGCCTCGTTGAGAGGTTAAACACGTGGCGATTTCTGCCAAGGTTTTTGTTATGACCCTTGTGAGATAGTCAAGAGGAATAGGTTACTAGATATATCAAAGTACTTACGTCTATTGTATTTTTATTTGAAGAACCTACACTTGTTACCGTTTCAAGGGAAGTTATATTGTTATGTCCCGGTTAAATAACAGTCACATGAGTTGATGAGAAATTGGAACTTTCTCTCCAGTTTGGCCTCTCGTGGTCAATTACATTTAAATGACATATCCATAGGCTGCGATAACTAGACACTCCATCTGATAAGCTGTTGAACTGATTGCCAAACCATTTATTAACAGAAAAATGTAATTCTTTTTTCAACTTCGCAGGGTGACAGCGGTGGTCCTCTGATGTACCAGATGCCGAGTGGCCGCTGGACTGCCATTGGCGTGGTGTCCTGGGGCCTGCGCTGTGGAGAACCCGACCATCCCGGCCTCTACGCAAGCGTCAGCAAATACCTCGGATGGATCGCACAGAATGCGCGCTTCTAAGCAAGGGGGAAGATTTTGTAAAAAAGATTTAAAGAAATAAAGTTGCTCACCTACATTTTAGACGACATTTAAGTGGATTTGGAGTTTTTATTACAAATTTATCTCTCCTTTAGCGTAAACTTCGCCAAATTTTATCGAAAAAAAGAGATGGTAAAAAAAAACAAAAACGTGATAGAAACAAAAGACTTCCAAAACAAAGCTCATCAAGGCACCATCGGGCTTCCAGCTTGTAAAACAGTTTTTAATTCGGTTAATTCTATAAAAAACCATAAAAAAAATATTAAAAAGGTTAACTTACACCCTTTATTCTCCTTATACTTCTCATTTGCATTCCTGTAGTGTGCTAAGAGCTAAGTAATAGGAACGAGAGAATATTGGTCAAACAAACATTGTTCACTGACAGTATTGACAACCAGCTTGTTATGACGAACTGTTTTAGGAAGACGCCACAAAATAATGGTTTACTTAAGTCATACGAACTATGTATTAGTGTATGAGAGGTAGGTAATAGAAATGGTCATAATGAGTTACGTTCCGTTCAGTACAACAGAGGTACTGTAATGATATTGTGTAGGTGCTGTAGTACCTACTACCTACCTATCTCTTGCTTACCTATGTAGCTGCCTACAAATTTCTGAAATCCTACTATCCTACTAATATTAAAAATGTGAAAGTTTGTGTTTGTGTATTTGTTTGTTTGTTTGGATGTTTGTTACTCAATCACGCAAAAACGGCTGAATGGATTTTGATGAAATTTGGCAAACAGATAGTTTATAACCTGGATTAACACATAGAATACTTTTTATCCCGACATTCCCACGGGATCGAGACTTACGCGGGTGAAACCGCGGGGCGCAGCTAGTAGGTAAATAAATGGACTAACTTTTATTTAAATACAGCATGTAACAAACACCCTGTCCGATCCTAAAGAGGGCGCCTAGGTACCGCAATAACATTACAAAAAAGTAATTAAAAAAAAAAAGTGAATATATGAAAATTAATACTGTTTAAAATTATCGTTTTTAGTACCAAAATTACACTAATTTCACTATAAATTAGAAAATATTCTACAGAGGCCATAAGTAAGGTTTTTGTTACACGCTGTATTAAAGATAAAAACCCTTACCTAAACAAGCTAAAAATTCTACAGAGAGTGCCATCCACGAAAACGCGCCCCTCTCCACGATTACTGTACTGTAAGCTACTCGTACTAGTTCGGAGCGGAACGGAGTGGGGCGCGTCTTCGTGGTGCCACCATCTTTACCTACAAGTGTTCTTTGTTAACATTATGTATCATGCGTCAATAGGTATAATCGGAATACCTTATCGTTTTGCGGACAACACAACTAGCCAAATTGCCCCTAAAAAGATTATTTGTGGTACATACGGGTAGGTACCGCAAGAACCGCAGCCCGTTGGTTGGTTACCAACAACCACATAACTGATAAGTTGGATGACCTAATTGATTCCTATAAAAGGGTTCACAACAATGCAAGACTGCAATTGATTGCTTCAAATTCAAGTTGGTAAGTCGGCTTTTTTTTTTAATATTTTGTTCTCTGGTTCAATTCTCGTACGAATCAAATATTTGTGTGATCTAAAATATAGTTCTACCGAGTCTGGCTCTAGATTTTTGTTTCATAAAGCATAGATACAAGAGAAATTCCTGGTCCAACACCATCAGCATTCTCCTGCCCGTTTCGCAATTTATTTGTGTTCGGGCGCAATATGTCTTTTTCTTCCATACTTCTCTATTAGTCGTCATCTCAGTAGTCAACCCCTATCTATCATATCATCTTTCACACAGTCCATCCATCCTTCTAACACACCACACCCACATTTTATGTATCTATTTATTCATTTTAAAATGTTTTGTTTTTAGGTAAGCAATAATTGGAACTCAGAAAATGCATTCCATAGCCGGTTGGAAGCTTGCTCGAAGACCAAACTACATCACCAACAAAGACAAAGTGTATCCTTACTCCGAGTGTCCATTCCTAGGAGAATACTACCTTCTCAAGCTTCCTCCCTCTCTCAATAACTTGATTGAACATGTTGACTACTGGGGGGAGGGTAGGATAGTCACCCAACACGGAGTCAGTGGGTTCTCTGACTGTTACAACGTCAACCATACCTACCAACTCGTGAGCAATGGTCCTGATAGAGGCAGGAAGATCCCAAATAGGATACCTGTCGTTAATTACAATAACTGTGACACCAGCGGATACATCAAGAGCAATTCAGTCAACATTGTCACTGTCATGGGAGCGCCAATAAATTCCAGCTGTGCCAAAGATATTGCACGTATGGTCAACCCAGACTTAGGCAAAGTTGTCGCCTATGGATTTGAAAGCAGTTCCGCTGATATTAGAAATCTTACCACAGAACTGAAGAAGAGAGATGTTTTCCTTTGTCCGAGATACACGTTACCTACTGAACTTCAAGGCTTGTCGTTGTTCGACAGTGATTTGACCTTCCTGAATCTAACGGCGCTTAAAGACCAGCTTTACAATTACGTCACTGAAGGTACTTACGACATTGCAGTGGACCTGACCAAAAATATGGACACTGAAAGTGGTTCTGAAGCCATAAGTGAAGTGGTAACGAAACTTTTACGCGCAAGTTCGAGTAACATCATGGCTTATGCTTACAAGCTATGGAATAGTGGAGGTAACGAAATTATCAGCAAGAGTTTCCCCGATGCTTTTCAGCTTATTTTTAAAGGAGATATTGTGACAATAGTGAACAAACAATATCAACAGGCTTTAAAACTAGATGCAAAAGCTGATTCTAATAATGACAGGCTTGCTTCGGGAGATAGCTCTGACAAAACAAGTAGGCGAGTAAGCTGGACGTTCATGCCAATATGGGACAATGATAATGTCGTATTTAAAATAAAAAATATGGACTGCAACATGTATTTAAAATTGGATTCAAATATAGACAGTTTAGGGGACAGAAAAGGTTGGGGTTCGACAAATGACAACGAAATCAACCATCAATATTATGTGGAGCCATTGATGAAAGATGAAACTTTAGTTTTCCGCTTTATCAATTACCAATTTCATCAAGCACTAAAAATGGATTCGAAAGTGGATTCTAACGGAAACAGGCTGCTTTGGGGACATAATGGTGATCCGCATGGTGAGTATACAGCGTTATACTGGATTATTGCTGCAAACACGAAGACTTGGGAAAAAGAAACCATTGAAATATAAAAAAATTAAGATGTTGGTAAACTACGGTGATTTTTGTAGATCACAAAATACTTCTTATTAAAGAGCTTAACTGGTTAAGATTTTTATTTCTCACCTTCTCATCTCAGAAAATAAAACCAACAAAAAACCTTCACCATAAAAAGATGCAATGAGGGTTTTCATGAAAATTCACGCCACCAGTTGGCGCCACTTTGACAAAAGGTCTTCCATTCCGACAATGAATAAAACAATTGAGATGATGTTCATCATTCAGTCAAGACTAGAGTGCGTTTCATTAAATAGTACATATACCGTAATGTTGATCAATACGAATACGCTACGGCGCTACGACGATACCCAATAGGTCCGTTTTTTAAATGTAACAGTGGAGCTAACATTACGGTAAATTAACTATTTGCTGAAACGCACATATAGGCGCATTTACACTTTTGACAGGTGCCTGGAACTTACGTCTCAGTGCTGCCACCTCGTAAACGTCATTTCAGAAAACCCTCATGTCCGAAACTTAAAAAGAATTTTGAAATAGAATCTGCAATAGTATATTAGTTTAATAGTTATTTATAGTTTATTAATACAAACATCTTATTCTACGATAACATGGACATGGTAACTGTCTCCCCGCACTGCTCAATACATTGCAGCATTCGAAGCACCTGGTCTTCATCCACAGCTGGGTGGAAGGTAAACGCAAAACGGAAGAAATTCTTATAATGACGGACAGGCGAGTACGCTACCATCAATTGAGAGCTTAGAACTAGCAGCTCCTTTATTTTTGGAGTTATCTGGGAAAATGGAAATGGTATATTAGATTAGTGTCTTCATTCTTCTGCCCTAATTCACACGACAGAAGGCCTGCGGAAAATTGTGGAACTACATTATTTTAATACAATGTAATGCGTTGACATAGACACTAGCGCTGCTTTAAATGGACTTCAGTCAGAGAGTTGTATTGATGATTTTAATTAAATCTGTAAATAAATATTTGATACGGCTGCGAATCATATTTAGATCAACATAGAACCTGATACGATAATATAAATAATATGCTGATACTGACCTGCAAATTAGAAATTTTTATTTTCGCGGGCTACCCTGTTGTGTTAAGTCGTTTTTAAGTAGACTTTGACAAGTTCTCAACTTCAAATTCTCAATTCAGAAACCGAGTATAAACAATTTGGGGTATATTCAGAAACGTTGCCTAAATGATTAGCGACTGTTTAACCATACATTTTTGACGTTTGAATGTCACTTAACTTTAAGCAACGTTTATAAATAAACCCCTTAATATTTAATCATCTCACCTTATGCATGATCTCCCACCACTTCTCATCCATTTCCTGTCCCCTCATGAAGCTCGGTATATACCAGAAGCATACATTAGGGCACTGCAGCTCATCAGACACCAGCTTGAAGCCTGGCCTCATTGCTACGGTCTCCAAACAGAACTGAGCCGTCGCCATCGTTTGGTCTGCGAGCTGACTAAGACCGAGGTCTCCTCGGGCTTTCCACATCATCCATAGCTTGAAGGCATCGATCTGGAAATAGCAAGTTCACTATTAATTATGTTACCACTATACTAAGATAATTTCACTTTAGTGGATACATTTTGCATCAGAAATAAATAACGAAGACATAGAGACAGAGAAATTAGCATAGGATCGGATAGCATCTGCCTGATGGCAATAAATATTATATGGCTATTACATCAGACTTAAACATAACCGGCGAAATGTGGGTGTACTATAGACACACCTGTGCCTGACCCATCGCAGATTGGCGCGATGTTAGACATACAATTACTCTTTGCTAACAGACATGTTTGATAACAAAGAATTTATTCATTGTATCAGTATGGGCTAGTTTTACTATAATTTTCTTTGGTTCTTACCTTTCTCCCACACTGCACACTCTTATCGCCCGTATCATACGACACGTCGTAGAACTTGTCTTGTTGGAACAAGTATTGCGCTGCTGCCGAGTTTGCTTCGTGCAACAGTCCCTTGTCTCGTACCATGAAGACAGAACACTGCAGTGGAGCGCCCGCCATCTTGTGCGGGTTCCACGCTATTGAATTTGCTCTGGAAGTATTAAAGTTATTGTTAAAGAAGGAACATAATTTCTCCTCCTTCTATGACTATAGTTTAACCGATACCAATAAACCGCGCCTTAGGAATGCGAGGTGGGGAGCGCAACGCCGTGAGCGTTGACGAATGAGCGGCGGGACACCGCGAGCGTTGACGAATGAGCGGCCTGCATCGCCCCACCGTCTCGCCGCGCACATACATATGGCGCGGTGCAGGATTATTACTTTTTACCCAACAGCGCGACAGCAAAGATAGGATTATGTTTTTCACGCATAAATATGTATATTTATATGTAGGACTCCTTATTTCCTCGAAGCATACTAATGGCTGAATGGATTTTAATAAATTAGTTTTCCATCGCCTTGTCTAGGTTGTGGAATGGATATGGGCTAGGTTTTATTTTTATGAAATCAAAATGGCGGATTTTAAAGTAAATATGTAAGGTATTAAAAAAAATATTTTAGTACCATAATCATGTGGGGTTTCAAAATGATGGGCTTGAGGGGACGATTCAAAAATATAACACATTAGCTTCCGCCAGCGGCTTCGCCCGCGTGACATATTTATAAATTATAGTATATGTTACTCAGCACAGCTCAGCGCAGCATGCAGCATGAGCTCACAGCTCAGCACAGCTTACTTGTTGTTACATAGAAATCTACTGGAAAAGAATTTTTAAAATCGTTCCAGTTGTTTTTAGTTTATTAATTACAAACAAAAATACAAATATTCTCTCTCTATAAGATTAGTGTAGACAAGGTTGAATCTCTTGTTTTCACGAGGTGTTCTAAGATTGATTGGTCTATTAAGCAGATATTAGAAAATAGTATGTATTTCCAAACAGAAGTAAACAGGTACACTGACCTTTCTATTCCTTTTAGCTTGGTTTTGTATTTAGGTGAAAGCATTAAACTGCCTCCCCAGCAAGCCTAGAACATAATACATTAATTTGTTATTAACAATTCGGACAGCAATAACACAAGTGTGGAACTTTATGCCAGCGTCTACGTTCCCTTCCACGTATAACCCGTCAGCCTTCAAAGCAAGAGTGAACAGGCATCTTCTGGGCGTGTTCGTTTCATCATAGAACTCATCTATCGCTTTCCATCAGGCAAGATCGAGGTCTAGTAGGTACCTAGGAACTTAATCGACTTGAATAGCAGCATGGATTTATTCAAATGCGTTTTTAAACATTTCACGTTAAGCCGTTGTTCCCGGCTGTCATTCTTAGATCTTTGACAGTTGCAAAAGTACAAAAGTCTGACAACCAGTCTTACCGTGGGGTATCGTGTTACCCAATATCTGGGTTGTGGAGGTCAGATAGGTAGTCGCTCCATGTAAACTACTGGTATTCAGATGCATCCAGTTAGACTGGAAGCCGACCCCAACATAGTTGGAAAAAGGCTAAGCAGATTGATAAATTGTTTTTAAACATTTCTCCAGCAGATAACATTATGGTATAGGAAATCTATAGTTTTACGAAAGAAAACTCACATCAACATGCATCCAAACACCATGTTTCCTGCACACATCAGCAACCGTATCCAGGTCATCAATGGCTCCTAAAACCGTCGTCCCGGCCATGCCGTTCACGAATATAGGACATCTCCCAAGGTCCCTCTCTTTCTGTATAGCTTCGTCTAGCTTATCAACCAGCATTTGTCCCTTGGCATTGGTTCGTATAATTCTTATACTGTCTGTCCCAAAACCTAGCCAATGGGCTGCTTTCTTTATAGAGTAGTGACTCTGAAAATGTTTGTTAAAATTATGAGAAACTTCGAAGGTACTTCACGGCATGTTATGTCGAGTCATGAGATTAATCGGCTAATTAAACTACTATGAAAATTGTATTAGGTGCATTCTGCTTCACGTTGTATGTCAGCACGAACTATTTGCACAGCAAAGTCATGACTTTATTATTTACTAGCTTTCTCCCGCGGCTTCGCCCGCGCGTGTATGTCGGAAATTATCCCACAGGAACGCACTACCGGAATTAAAAGTACCTACCTATGTGTTTATCCAGGTTATAAATCGTCTACGTGCCAAGAATACTTGCTTACTTGTACAATTTTACAGCAACATAACAACCGATTATAATATTCAAAACAGGATCTTCGACTTACATCTTCTGAAGTAAAAATAACCATCTCAGGCAGATTCCTCATCCCTTTGGACTTGATATCTGGAAACTTCTTGTACCTTGCGGCGACCAGGCCATACATTATGGAGATACTGCCTCCAGGACTAAAGATGCCGTCTCCATCAGGTATACCGAACAGTTTAAGAATGTGGCTCTGAAGTTTAAGCTCTATGAGAGTGAATACTGGCCCCACTTCGAAGGTATATCTGAAATAGAAACACGCGTTTAATTTTTAGTGGAAATAAATAGTACAAATACGCGAATGAAGTAAGAAAGAAAGGAGGTGTGGTGTAAGGCCTGTAGCAGGTGGCGTTCTGTAGTGTCTGCCTACCCCCATGGGAAGAAGGCGTGTGTGTGGAAACTCAACTACGACAAAAAAGTCCAACAAGTAAAAAGGTAATATACAAGACATCACAGACAGACAAATTAAAAATCCGGAATCACACGTCATCATCATCATCATCATTTTAGCCGAAAGACGTCCATCGCTGGACACAGGCCTCCCCCAAGCTCCGCCACTTCGACCGGAGTCACACGTGTTAGCATAAATCAAACAGATTACTTTTAATTATTTTTTTTTTTAGTTCTTGTCTTTATGTCATCTATAGGGCGCCATTTTCAATTTAATGTGACGTCACCAGCGGACGATCAAGACGCTTCCAACGTCGCGCCCGTCTGCACGAGGCTTTACGACGAATCGACGACTGCGACGTGACTTTGTTCAACCCAGTTAAATCTATACCCAATTCTTAAAGAGGTAATCGTAATAAAGAGGTAATCTTAAAGAGGTAAGTAATCGTATGTAGGTAGTCTTTATTTGAGCATAAAGATTTAGAAAGCGCAAACTACAGGTCGTGTACCACGTTTTATGACTATTTAATGACAAACCCAAACAAGTTTTACTTGTTCACTAATATTTTAACACTGTTAGATTATGAAACTTTTCATACTTAGGTACTGTATTGCTGCATACATACTCGTAAAATTAGAAACTGCATTCCATGACCTAAAGATATTGCAATGGCTTAATATAACGGCGTTTCCAAGCATACTTGTAAATTTAAACTGCCTTCTGAGAAAACGAAGACCTTACCTACCTACTCGGCTCGAAAAAAGATTCCCAGGGGGTTTTTAATCGCCTGATTGGTTCCAATGAAACTTCCACTCACACAAACATCTCTGTCCATTCCAAGATTGCCTGGAAGAGATCGCGGAAAGCGATATGACCGCACATTGTATATTTTATATTTTTTTTTTTTTTTTTTTTTGTGTTGTACGATAAATAAGTACTTATATATAAATAAATAAATAATTAAATCATCATAAACGTCCTGTATGCTACGCTAAAGTTTCCATTACCATCATCATTTCAGCCGAAAACCATCTACTGCTGGACGTAGGCCTCCCAAGCGTCGCCACATCAACCGGCCCTGTACTTCTCACACCCAACGACCTTTACAAGGGAGAATACCGTAACCAAATTAACAAATTATACCTACTGACTAGTATTACAAGCCTCCGTGATCCACGCTCCAGCCATCCCATAGGGGTCGGTGGCACAGAACAGCTGGTTCTTGAAGGTTGCCTTATGAGTCTTCACGCTATACTTAAATACTTCTCGCACACATTGCTCCAGCTCTTTGTCATTTACCCCTTTTGTCACGTCGAGGTCTAGGATTGCCTGGAACGTGAAGCGAAATTCTTATTAAAGCTTGGTTGGTTAGAAACTCAATAATCACAAGTATTAATCAAGGCCTTGATTAAAACGGCTACTTGTTTCAGAAGACTTCTTCTGATGGAAATTGATGCCATGAGTAGAATATACCTAGAGTGCAAACCCCGAAATAGGTTTAGAAACGTATGAGTAGGCAACTTGCCAGCTGGTCCGGCAACCTGAACCGTGCATCAGGTCACCACCTATAGCGGCATTGGCCCAAAATCGTGTTTAATGTAGAGATTCATCCAGAATTCATCAAAGAATAAATCAGTAAGTAGGTATTTCATGCCATCAGATAATAGAGATCATGGCATAATAAACTTTATGGTATCTTGAGGAAATTCATCACGTTCACACCAAATAAGTAGCAAACCTTACGTGATGAAATAACTGGAACGTCATTCGATATGTTAAGGGCTCGCAGCTTATGAAATATTATGCACGCAGATATTGCAATGTTCAAATGATTTTGCAACACGTTTTTGCTTTCAACGCGTCTGAGTTGAGTCTGGGTACCTACAGCGAAGGCAAACCCTACCTATTAGCATATCGGGTTAATGTTGTATTTCTGAGGCGATTCTCTAATTTTCTGTTTAAAGATATATTAACATCATGACGGTATACCTTGTTAATATATGAAAACATCATGTACTATCGAAGAACTTCATATCTTAGCAGTTTCAAAACAAAATCCCGTGACCACGATGACCACATCTGTTACCGCCCCGGTTCTATAACGGTCGAGCGCTGCAAGCAGAAATAGCCCTTACGGTGCATAGATATGAACTTCTTCGATGGTACCATCGAAGAAGTTCACCTACCTACGTAAGTGAAACGTAAGTGAGGGAAGTGTACCTACGTAAGGAGAAATCTTTTTTTTTTTCCAGTTAAGAGTTGAACGACACCAGGGACCAATTAGTTCAATCGGGTTTAATTTTAATTTTTGAATTGCTTTTTGTTTTTATCTTTTTATTACGGACGCTTTTAACGTGCACGTCTTTTTACATTGTTCTCACATGTATAATTTCATTGCAATATGAATGATGTGTAGCCATTATTTTATAATAATATTTTGATTTAAAAGAGTTTCCGTGGTGTTTGCCCGTTCTTCTCCAGAGGTACCTACTATAGTTTGGAATGAGCAGCTAGCTTCATCTTTCTGACTGACCGATCCCTTGTCAATTTAAAAGTGCCTGTAACTGGTTTATTTGATAAAATGCTTTGAGTTTGAGTTTGAATATTCATTATTTCTTTGTATGTCGATTTGTATAGTAACTGCAGTAGTCAGTGATAATAATTGCGGTATAATTATATCCACTATCCAACCTTAATAAAACCATAAAAGGTGAAACATTACGTCGTTGTCAACAGTGTCTTTGTGTAATATTGCCTAAGATGGTTACTAGTTTAACACTACCGTGTCTTAGCGATAATCAAGTGACTCAAAGTCATCATTATCAATCTGTAATCTGCCTAGCCTATTCCCAACTATTTTGGGGTCGGCTTCCAGTCTAACCGGATGCAGCTGAATATCAGTATTTTACATGGAGCGACTGCCTATCTGACCTCCACAACCCAGTCCAGTAACTGGGTAATACGATACCCCTTGGTAAGACTGTTTGTCAGACTTTCGGGCTTCTGACAACCCATAACGACTGTCAAAGATCCACGAATGACAGCCGGGACCAACGGCTTAACGTGCTTTCCGAGGCACGGAGGAGTCTCGATATGTAAATTGGTCACCCATCCACCCACCAATCCCGGCAGGCGTAGCTTAACCTGATGCATCGACCCGGTGTGGCTGCTATTACTAATAAATTAATTAGATTTATCTATCCAACTTACTATAATATAATAAAGCTAAAGAGTTTGTTTCAACTTTGAGAAACAATCATTTAGCATTTAATAACCCAATTCTTAAGGAAGGTTTTAGGCTATTTATCATCACGCTATGACCGAGGAAAAAAGGAAAAATGTCAGAAAGAACGTTAAGCTAGGTTAAAGGCCACGCCACAATTGCGGCGATAAGGCCCCTCTTTGAGGAGTGGCTAGAGAGGCGCCACGGCGTCCTCACCTTCCGCCTGACACAGGTCCTCACCGGACATGGCAGCTTCGGGAGGTTCCTGTGTAGGATTAGGCGGGAGGAAACGCCCGGGTGTCATTACTGTGCGGATCGCCCGGAGGACACGGTGGAGTATACGGTGGAGGTATGCCCTGCTTGGGCGGAGCCCCACCGTGTCCTCGTGGAGGCGATTGGCGGCAATGACCTCTCGCGTCCAGCCCTGGTCCAGGCCATGGTACGGAGCGAGAGGAAATGGGAAGCCATCACCTCCTTCTGTGAAGCAGTAATGCTTGCGAAGGAGGAGGCGGAACGCGTGAGGGAGAGGCAAAGTTTGCGCCCTCATGCCCCTAACCGCCGCTGGAGACGCCCTGGGCGTCGGGAATCCCAGGCGGATTCCCGGCCACCATAGGCGCGGGCTTGCGGACGGCGAGCAATGGGTAGCTCACCGTCCGATAAAGACCAGGCCCGGGTCGATGGCGCGTCGTGTTCCACGCGCGCCTCAAAGAGATGTCAGCACAATTGACGGGGTCCGCTAGGACCGATGCCTGCCAGGGTTGCGGGAAAGTCCGAAAGGGATACCGGGACCTTGGCAACAGGCAACTGAAGGAACACGGGTGGGTTTTAGTCAGTAAAAGTCTGACACGCTCTTCCGCTCCGCCCAGAGCGGGAGAAGGCATTGGATGATTTCCCAACCTCAAAAAAAAAAAAAAGGTTGAAGGTGCAGCACGTATGAGGAAGTAAATTAGGTAATGAGGAGGCTAGGGAAGCTATAATAATAAGAAAAGATTCATATGATGAAAACAAACATATTTGTTTGTAATTTAATTTTCTATTGATTTTTTTATTCTGACATTTAAATAAATAATATAATAAATAATTTCAAATAAATGATTACTGATGATTACTGAAAAAAGCAAAATGGGTAGAGCTCAGGCCACACTATTATGGTACTAGCATTTGAACTTTTTCTCGTAGACGAAAAAATGACTGGTTATCGAAGTCAGTAAAACGGAAGACTTGAAATCTATACTTTATTGTAACACGAAATGACATCTTAACATACCGAGACCACTCCGTCCCTCGGAAAGCACGTTAAGCCGTTGGTCCCGGCTGTCAGTCTTGGATCTTTGACTGGTCGTCAGAAGCCCGAACGTCTGACAACCAGTCTTACCAAGGGGTATCGTTATCGTGTTTTCCAGTAACTGGGTTATGGAGGTCAGATAGGCAGTCGCTCCATGTCAAATACTGGTATTCAGCTGCATCCGGTTCGACTGGAAGCCGATCCCAACTTAGTTAGTCTAGGCAGAGATTGTAACACGACAGTTAGCACAATAGAAATTCCAAATGATTAAACAAAAGAAAATGAAAAATACGGTAGGCTTATCGGCAATACCAGCTATTTCACAAACAAGGTCGTTAGAATATGAAATTAATGATGAAATTCCGGCTACAGTTTTTCAGACAGGATACAACTCACTGCTGCATTTATCAAATTATTTATACCTATTGGTATGAGAATGAATTCTTTTGAAACAACATTTTGAATTCATTAGAATGATATCAGCCAGTCTCTACTGATATAAAGAAGCAAATACTATAAGACGGCTACAGAAGGTTTGAGAAGAAATGTCTCCATTGATAATGTGAATATGTGGAAATCTCTAAATAGAAGCCATTTGGGCCGCGGCAGGTACCACTAAGTCAAGTGGGAGAACTCAATCGATCCACAACGCGACTGTGGAGCTGCAAATTAAATGAAGAATCGTTTGAGATCTCCACCTCCTGACGTGCGCTCTGTGCAACAACACCTGCACTATAAAAGACCTTTGTGAGGCCAATGTTAACGCCATCTACGTGGTAGAGTTCAGGTCGAAACTTATAGGTATGTGGAAACATAGATACATACGATGAAGAAGAAGAAGAGGTCCAAAGGAGAGGTGAGAGAAGATCACAGTTTTTTTATATAAACATCCGAAAATGGAAAAAAAAAAAATCTTCTATCGTTTCAGCTGTCGCCAAGCCAGACTGCTGGTAAGGAAATCCTTTCTAACGATATATTAATTAGAAATATTTTATGCAGTAAAGTTTCTACATTATAAATTCAAAGCGTTAATTAATTATCTTGTCTGTAGGTAAATATCTACCTGAGTGCGACATCATTCAAAATGGGCACACACCTTACAAGTATGCTGTGTTATACCTAAAATAAACATAATTCAACAAGTTCACAAGCACTATACCCACAAACGTGCGTCCTAGGTAACATCGATATTAATAGATTTTAATTATGTGGAAAATTACTGCCGTATTTCTACTATTATTAGTTTTAATCGTGATTGTACTTTATTCTTCCTACTTATTCTGTTAATCATAACTACAATAATTAATAACCTATGGCTTTACATTGGAACGAAATTTCCTTATCGTACGACTTTGCACTCTTGGCGAATGAGAACTGGACCGAAAAAAGTGTAGCATTTTGGGCGTCACGACATTTTTTTTATGTGTCGTGACGTGGCCTTCATTCGCCAAGTGTGCAAGGAACTTTGTTCCAACCGGATGTCACTCCCTCGATACCTCGACTGGTTTTGTGTTACCGGTACGGTTAGTAAGAGCAGTGTTTATAACATCACTGAATCTTGAAACCACCAAATGAGAAATTATAAACTGCTGTTGATCTTATCATCTTTTAGAGAGCTGAAGCATCAAATGGGTCACCAGCTCATCGCCGATCTTTTGGAAAATATAGTCGCCATCCCTAAATAACTGTACAGTAGTAACCAACACGTCAGTGGTATAAACAAAAGTTGTAAAACTAAAAGTAAAACCCAACTACGACAAAAAGTAAACTAAAAAGGTATAAACAAGACATCACAAACAGAAAAAAATAAAAATTAAAAATCAAACAGATACGTGTGACTCCGGTTTTTATATTTTTTATTCATGACTTTATATCCCTTAGAGGGCGCCATATTCAATTAAATTTGACGTCATATAGCCGACTAGCTTCCGCCCGGGGCTTCGCCCGCGTGGTATGTCGATAAAAAGTAGCCTATGTCCTTTCTCAGGCTCTAGACTATCTGTGTAACAAATTTCATTTAAATCGGTTCAGTAGTTTTGGCGTGAAAGCGCGACAGACAGACAGACAGAGTTACTTTCGCATTCATAATATTAGTAAGGATACCTCATTTGTCCAATTGTGACGAGGAGTTTAGAAGATATGAGGGAACACATGAACATACATACATAGAAACATACTTATATACATACCGGTCAAAATCATAATCCTCCTTTTTGCCTCGCCGTAGTCGGGTAAAAAGAAAACTAGAATCTGCTGGTCTCTTATTCCATTGAATATCCATAGGTACTACGCTAGGCCAGGTCAAGGTCAAAGTGTTACCGCAGAAGTGCGGCTGTACTGTGTACTACTGTACTGTACGCTTCAGATGAATGCGGCTGTACTGCTGTACTGTACGCTTCAGATGGCTAATAAAACTCAAAGCATTTATTTAAATTAAACCATTTACGAGCACTTTCGAATTGTCAAAGAGTCGGTCAGTTCGGTCAGCCCGCTTCCAAATCGTAAATCTCTATGGAGAAGATAGTAATCTGACATAAAAGTACTCAAGGCAAGGCAACTTTAGGCGACGAATCACGTCCATTTGGTAACAGAATAAACACTAATGAAAATGAAGCAAGTATAGGTATTGTAGTACATAATATATGATCCCAGGTTACGCGCTGTGGTCTGTGCTTGGTTATGCGATATTGTGAAGGCATCCCTTGAAGAAGTTAGTATGTAAACAAAAGCTCATATTTCCCAGACTTCAACACCCACGACAACAACCACGACGCTACAATTTGGCCAAGAGAGCTGATTTGTGGATGAACTGGGGTAGTATTATGAAGTACTAATGCCATCATTATTCCACTGCGAAAACGGGATGGTGCTAGCGGCCTTGTCTAGCTCCGTCTCTCTCTCACACTGGAAAAATGGTGGCATTAATACTTCATAATACGGCACCTGGACCTACTGTTATCGCTAGAATACCAGCTATACTTCTATAAATGGTTTTCATATATCTATCTAAGTATATAAAAAAAATGAAATGCTGTTCGGTGGTCACTATTTGAGAACGGCTAGACCGATTTGGTTATTTTTGTTTTAAAATGTTCGTAATAGTCTGAGTTAGGTTTTTATAGGAAAAAAAATTGGCGGAAATTTTTCCAAATCGGGAATACTGAGCGTCCTTTTTTCAATGAGATTTCTGTATGAATTATTGAAAGGACAGAACAACGTCTGTCGGGTCAGCTGGTAATTATATTTAAGTATAATTTAACTGTAAAGCTACGTTTTAACTTAATATTTCGATACCCTCATTAAAATTACTTCACAAATACCTCCAATTCCTTTGGGTGTTTGAATCGAATGAGCGACTCACTTTCAGCCCTGTCTTCTTTAACTAAATTGAGCACTTTATCTAAGAAAGAGATCCCGTTCGGCTCCATCGTTACTTCGTCGAGCCGTCCGCAGAATGCGTGTGCGCAAAGCAATAGAGAATGGCAGACTGAGCCGACTGTGGTACAAGGTACAGTACAGTGCAGCTCACATAACAAACCATTACAAAGGTACTACAACACATTGTTTATAATACCTAGTTAAGATCTCAATGATATTGTTTATGCTGTCTCCGGACCAGAGAAATGAAGCTAACAGGACAACGGCATTAAAAATGAAATATAAATAACGGTAATTAAAAGATTGCCTCCATATTGGTCGAGCGAGGAATAAAGATAGTGAATAAGTTAAATAGTTAACATTCCAGACAGGTTATAAAATGATGGAATGAATTGTAAACAATGGGCCAGCAATAAGGGCAATAAGTACAATTAACCTTTCACCAAAGTTGGTGAAAGGTACAATACGTAACTTTTTTGGACAAATGGCTAAGTAATCATTTGCCAAAAAAAGTTACGTAACAAAAAGTATATTAGTGTACCTCGACATATGACAGAGGAAACCACGAGGAAACCATGAAAATCACCTGAATCCACCATAAATTCTGATGACACAATGACACTAATCAATTGTCAAAAAGTCAAAACAAAGATCACGGTGTTATGTTGGAAGAATTTAATTATTTAAATTTAAGTTTTCCTTAGAGATAACTAAAATATCACGAACATAGCCTACTCGACTCCTGATGACACTAGGTTAAGTGTTAAGTGACTGTGCCAAATCATCCGGACACCCACTCCAAAATTCACGTATTTACCGCACCTAACCATCCATAAACATGAATTTCCTCAAAAACAAGCAAAAACCCAGGAGAACCTCCACTAGCATAATGGTGGGCACCGAAAAATGGCGGAATTACAGCAGGAGAATGTCCCGTCGAGGTCACGAACTATTTGACGAAGAACTAGATGAATATGAACCACGTTACAAAGAGGTAAAGAACTGGGTGGAGGAGCTGTTTGAGAGGAAGAGCGATGCAGACAAGATAGACCAAGATATTGAGATACAACTGACCAAGAAACAGACTCTTATACTATCAACTTTAGTCCCCGATGAAGTACTACTGCTGGACAAGTAAGATTTCTAGCGTAATTGACATAATTTGTATTATTTGATTTAAATTACATTTAAACATTCGTTACAGCACGCACATCTTATTTGATGCGAAGACCATAAAATAATTAAGCATGCAGATTGTGAAGTGGTGATATATATCATTCCAATTTTTCAGGTTTGATACATCAAATTCAAAACGTTTCGTTGGCGTTCTCCTCATGGCTGATGTTTCAGGCTATACAGCTTTATCAGAAAGATACAATAACACAGGCAAGGGTGGCACCTATCGACTGACAGTAACTCTAAACACATACCTTGGTTCACTCATAGAGCTCATCTACGGCCACGGTGGTGACATTATTAAGTTCGCTGGCGACGCTTTCCTAGCACTTTGGAAGACTGACAAACGTTCATTTCTTTGTCACACCATCCACACTGTAATAGCTTGCGCTCTAATTATACAGCATTCTTACGCAGTATATGAAACTGATGTTAAAGTTAACTTAAAAGTGAAATTAGCGATATCTGCAGGCAATCTCATATTTGCACCTATCGGCACTGGAATAGATATGAGTTATATTATTTTTGGGTTGCCTGTAATAGAAGCCAAAGCTGCTGAAAGCGTCTGTGCTTCAGGGGAAGTTAAACTAACTCCGACAGCGTGGGGGCATTGTTATTCTAGAAATTACGATCATTTTATACATGAAAACGGATTTGTTACAATAAAATCTATTCTGTATGATCCGCATGAAAGCAATGTGACGAAACCATTTGCGGGTTTTGGAAATTTAGTCAGACAAAGTAAAAAGCCATTTAGTGCAATAGAGAGCCTTCCTGATTTTATATTAGACGCATCTAAAGGTTTAAATGTAACCGATGCTTTAAGGAAAACCGAAGCTTTGAGCCTACGTAAAGCTATTTTAGTCGCTGAGGAAAAAAATAAAGGTTGCGAAATTAGAAAATTCATGATAAGACCCGTTTTAACACAGGTTGATGCTCACCAACCACTGGAATACCTGACTGAAATGCGACAAGTTTCAATTTTATTTGTGACCCTCAAGCCAAGAGACTGTTCATTTACGCAATTAATAACAATCGTTAATAATTCTTATCAAATCACATGTGGAATAGTATATAAATCGATGGGGTGTGTTAACAAGATAATTCTTTTCGATAAGGATGTCATGATTTTAGTCGTATTCGGATTGCGGGGCTTCAAACACGAATCTGAAGCCCAAGCTGCACTAAAATGTGCGTATAGTATTAAAAAATCCTTAGCTGCTCTCGATGGAGTCTTAGAAGTATCCATTGGTATAACAACCGGTCAAGTATATTGTGGAGTGGTAGGCCATCCTCTACGAAGAGAATTTACTGTCATTGGTGCTATTGTTAACAAAGCCGCAAGGCTCATGTGTGGATTCCGAAATAAAATCACATGCGACGAAACTACTTTTGTAAAAAGTAAAATGTCTAAAAACGGATTTACACTACAACCAGCAATCGAATTAAAAGGCATTATAAAACCAGGAAAAATATATGAATACACGGAAGATATAAGAGTTAAGGAATTATATGATATACCAATGATCCCGCCACTCCTTGACCGCAGTGATGAAATAGACTATTTTGAAAGCTGGCTAGAAGATAGCAATGCAACTTATAGAGATTTCGATGCTCTTTTAATGGTAGGTGAATCACGAATTGGAAAGAGTAGAATGTTAGAATGGATGGCTCGCCACGCAAGGAAAAATGGTTTTCGTGTATGTTACCTAAACTTGACTTCTATACATTCTGCAACTGCATATTTAGCTTTAAGCCAAATAATGAATCAAATACTTGAGCTTAAGGAACCCGTTGAAGGTTTTGCCAAAGAAGAAAAAATTATACAATTATTAAGCGCCTACTCTGACGACTTATGTTATTTAAACAGTATAATTAAAGTACGATTTGCTTACCATGAAGGAATTCATTCTTTAGATGAAACCAAGCGAAAAGAGAAAGCTAAGGCAATGTTTGAGAAACTAATAAAAGCATTTTCAGATACCACTGTCATATTTTTAGATGATCTACAAAATTTAGATTCATTTTCTTGGGAGTTCATATCAATGATGTTCAGCTCATTGAAAATATTTTTTGTGCTATCCGTCACACGTGGTAAATTTAGCGCTGTTCACAGTTGGCTCTACAGTGTATTTATAAACATTAACATCAGAAAAATGTGTTTAGGGCCATTAGATTCAGAATGGATTCCTGCTTTGGCTTGTCAAATATTAGACGTAGATGGAGTTTCGAATGACTTATGTGCCGCCTTGCGAAGTAAATGTAAAGGCATGCCAGGCCTCGTTGAGAGCTTCATTACTCATTTATTTTCTACCGGCGCACTTGAAATAAAAAAGATACATGACGTTGAAATAGATGACTGGGAAGAAGAGGAATTACAGTTTCCAGATCCAGGTCTGCTACACCCGCAAGCATTGGATGGCCAAAGTCAAAGCACTCTTGATAATCTAATAGAAAATGATTCCACAGGAGATATAAGTATATGTATAGTAATTGAAAAAGAAGAGCTAAACACCAATATAAATGTCCATAATTTAGATGCACTAATTATGATACAAATTGACTCATTGACGCCGTATCAACAACTGCTACTGAAAATTGCATCAGTGATCGGAGATATAATACCAAGGGATCTCTTAGAAAATATAATGTATGAAAACAATGGTTTGGTTACGGCGAAAGCTGTTAAAAGATTATTTGCTTTACGCATTCTCTCTTGTGCAAACGCCGACTGTCTGAATAAATTTGGTCGTAGAGGCACTTCTACATTAACAATACTATCAAACAGTTCAAATCAAAACCCAAATCTTGTTTGTGAATGTTGTTTCGAACATGATCCGGAAAGCTGCGAAAATCTGCCAAAGTACGCATTTTGCAAACTAATGAGATTTAGAAGTAAAAACTCAAGAAAGACATGTTACGAACTGTTACCAATGAATCAGAAAAAAGAATTTCACACGCGGATTGTTAATTACTTAGAAAATAATAAACAAAAATGTGCTAACTGCGGTGGTACAGTTATGGTAGTACAATCAATGATAAGTTTAGGCGAGGTAGAACCAATGAAAAATAGCTACTCAACAAATTCATTTAGCACAACAATGGCTACAGATGAAAGCTCAGATGAGTCCGTAGTAACCTTACAAAGGGAATCTTCATCAAAAGAACCAAGTTCTGCTAATTTACATAAATCAAAATCAGAAGCAGAAACTGCAACTCTTTCTAAAGAAATTTTAAAGGCAACCAAAGCATCTAGTGTAATAATGCCACCTAATATTTCAATAGACAGTACACAATATTATGATATGAGAAATTCGCAAGTAGCGCCAATTTTGAAAACAAGAGGCAGCGTTGATCAGGCTGGCCCAAGCAGCCAAAGATCAGTTAAAAAAGTAACCATGACTAACTTTTTTGAACTTCAAAAGAAAAGCTCGGAGGAATTTGAAAATAACAAGATTTTTGACATGTTTCGTGAGGTTGCTGAAGCTGATGATCCTAGTGATTGGAAGAACCTCGGCATCGTTGACAGTCAAGAAGACATAGAAGAAAAGAGAAATGACAAACATACTTTCAGTGTCAAAATAGAAAAAGGTGTTTCTGCAACCAACTTTGCTAGATGCACGTGTACAGAATTAAATATAACTATTTGTGACCAAGTCGTCTACCATGCAAAACATGCAGAATTGAAATCAAAAGCCATTGAATTCCTGATCAAGTACAGTTATTTGTGTGCACTCAGCAGTAACGTTGAAAATGTATTTCCAAAACTCGATGAAGCCGAAAGCATGTGTCATACGATTCCCGATCTAGATCCATTTGAAAAAAAACGATTTTTAGGAAAAATACATTCAGTTAGAGCTGCGACATGCCTGGTATCGGGCAGACTTACATCGGCTAAAGCAGAAACCGAGCAAGCAGCAGAAATATATAATATCAATATACACAAAGTACCTGAATATTTTAAGTTGAAAAATATAGCAAAGGCCTTTAAATTTGAAAGACAAAAGCATCGTTTACATAAAACAATGTTGAAAGCAGACTCAGTGTTTTGTTTGAACACAGCAACCTTATTATATTCCATGCTTGGTGATGAAAGAGTATCGAGGATGACAGCACTCCGTGCCTTGAATATAATTCAGACTGTGGAATGTTCTGTCGTGGATATCTGCGACACTTATTGCAATGCTTTGCAAGTAGAATTGGATCGCGGTATGCCGGAAGCCACAGCAGAAATAGAGCAAATGGCAGCTCACTCTTTGAAAAAACTTCCAAACCCAATTCAGGCTGATGAACTTTTTGCTGTTGGAAAACTATTTATGACATCCTTTCGAGCTCGGATGGCAAGAGGGCAACTGGCACCAACTATACGCTCCGGCTTCCGTGCATTAGCTGTTAGTCGCTTCCTGTTAGCTGAAGATGTATCGTTGGAGCTAATACCAGACTTATTTTACATTCTACTAACCCGTCGACGCATATCAGAAGCAGTCGACATCTTACAATTTGCCTGGCGTACAGGCCAAGACCATATGTCATATGATTGTGAGACGTGGTATCATGCGCTGTGCATAGACATGATACTGGACGCAGGATTTCAACTGGAATCGCCACAAGATATAAGTCGGTTCGCCGAATATGCAATAAGTAGGGGTAAATCTGCAGGGCCTAGTCGGCGCCGGCTAGTAGTAGGGCTTTGGACTTATTGGCTCAGGGCAGATTCGGAAAGGAGGGCAAAACGTTTTGAGTCTGAAGCGCTAAGTTGGGTATCACATGAAGATGATGGTTCGATGAGCACTCTTTTGAGTGCAATGAGACTTGCAGAGGGGATGCTCGAGAGTTTAGCAAGAAAAGTGGACGATTTACGAAAGGTAAATGAATATTGCTTCGCTACGTATTTATGACTGATGAATTAAGCAAACAATCTCAATTAGGTGGTGGATCTGATGGAGCTCCGTTCGATAGCCGACAGGGAACTAGCACGATTGGAAAACGACGCCCGTTTGTTGCGCACCTTATATCCTCGCTGGTGTCTACTACGAGCCAACTCGTCCATGTTGTCTGGACGACTTGCATTTGCCAATGGTTTCTTCAATCAAGTACGTTATTTCAAATTTTGATACTTAAGTAGATAGTTGCAACTGCTCTCTACGTAGCGTACGTACTTAACCGCTAGAGATATTGCAATTCTCCCTTGAGAACCGCAAAAACGAGATTCAGTTTTGTATTTTCGTGGTCAGCCAGGGTCATCCACAAAGATTATTCGCCTTTTAAGTATATTAATTTTAATTATGTCTTACAGGCTTTAGAAGAAGCAAAGAAGATGAACAACCGGCTCGAAGAAGCCATGGTTCGAGCCACCAGCTCCAACTCCGTGGTCTGGATACAAAACGCACGCACGGGACAGTTCATCCATTGGCGTGAGGGAGAAGAACACGCGCGCGCTTCCTGGCACCAGATTATGTACAGAATAACTACCACGAGGCGATAAAATTAACTATTCTGTATTTCTGTTTTTACATAAGTTTGCGATAACATCAATCAACATTATTGTAGTTCGAAAGATACCTACTCATTCTTGCCTAGTGTTACCTACTGTTATTTTTCTGTGTGCTTTTATTCAATCCCACGGACTTTTTTTAAATAAATAAGCATAATACTTTTTTTTTAAACAAAAGGCTTTATTTCTTTGCTTAAAGATAGAAATAGAAATTTTCCCAAAATTGAAGCCTAAAGGACGAGTATTGAAACGTAATAAATTAAAAAGTAACATTGTTGTCATCGGTTTCGGTGGTGATAAATTGATAATTGATAACAAGCGTGTTGTTATCATTTGGTTCTAAAACATTATGAGAACTTGTGTTTTATTACGTAGTTTAATACTGTTCTGTTCTTATCATTATTTGGTCAGTAGCCTCAGCACGTGTTACAAAAATGACGGATAAAAATATCGTTTTCGTTGGAGTAATCGCTAGTTCGAGTTCTTTGAACAATCTTGTTATAAACCCCGGATATGTCGCTGTTCAGGATGGAAAGGTAACAATAAACTTTAATATTTATGCGTCACAGAAACAATGTATTTTTTCTGTACTTATAGAAAAATCACAAAGTAAACTTAGTTGTTCCCAAAAAAAGTACTTACCGGATTAGATACTGGAGAACTTACTTTTTATTGTTTTTTCTTACAGATTACGAAAAAAGGATCAACAGAAGAGTTTTATCAACTTGAAAATACTGGAGAGTTTTCAAGCTATAAAATAGTAAAATTAAGCCAGGACCAGTTTATCATTCCTGGATTTGTGGACTGTCACACACATGCACCTCAGTTCCCTAATATTGGTCTAGGTTTAGACAGACCCCTATTAGAATGGCTAGCGAAGTACACATTCCCTTTAGAGAAGAAGTACAGTGACACAGAGTTTGCTGCTAAGGTCTACAACCAGGTTGTGGTGAGTTACATCATAGAGAAATTACATCAGCTACCATTTATGCTACAGAATTATTTACTGTATTTATTTATTTTATTATTTATGTACACACAGTAAAATACATAGAGATACAACATAATTATGACAGAGTAGAAAGGTACTGTAATTATATTAACTACAGAATTCCTTTGGTGTCACAATTTTTTTTTTTTTTACCTCTGCCTCATTATACTTAGTAAATAGATAATTGGTAGTGAAATAATCAGGTAAATTAAAGTGACCTGTTTCATCTTTTTCGCATTTCAAATTAAAAACAAACTATTTCACAAGGATTTCATATGATGCGGTTGGCAACCATGTAGCACGCACTTTACATTACTACTTTGCTATTTTTTTTTGCTCATAATCATAACAGTCCAGTTCTACTTTTTCAGCAAAGATTACTTAAAAATGGAACCACAACCGCCTGCTATTTTGGATCTCTTCATGTTGAAGGCACACTGGAACTAGTAAAAAGTGCCATCAAGCACCACCAGAGGGCACTGATAGGCAAAGTGAGCATGAATAAAGAAAATGATGCAGGGTACTATAATGACACCAAGAAAGAGTTAGCAGAAGTTGAAACATTTGTCAAACATGTTATTTCTTATCAGGTTTGTATTTCTATGTTTCTATTTAGAATCCTTTCACAACTGGCAACCGATCACATCTACCTTTTTGCCTCTCTCCAGGAACAATTTGGGACTATTCGTTTCCAGGGGTTGGTGGAGTGAACTTCATACTTCCAGACAGCACTGAATCCCCTTATTCAACAAAATCAGTGGTGGACTAATTCTGTAGGGGGATCAGTCTTTCTGCCCTATTTTCACTGAATCCTAACTAATATTATAAATGCAAAAGTGAGTTCGTTTGTTTGTTACGCTTTCACGCTAAAACCGCTGAACAGATTTGGATGAAATTTGGCACATGGGTAGACCATGACCTAGAATAGGGCATAGGATACTTTTTATCCCAATATTCCCACGAGATTGAGACTTATGCGAGTGAAACCGAGAGGTGCAGCTAGTTTACCATATTATACTGAACTCTTACAGTATAACTCACATTACAACTACATAAAATATTGTATATTTCAGAACGAGCTGGTTGAACCTGTGGTGACTCCAAGATTTGCAGTCAGTTGTGATAAAGAACTAATGGATGGGCTGTCAAATATAGCTAAGAAGTATGACTGCAGGATACAGGTAGACACTTCAATTTATTTATTTAAATATTTTCTTAAAGTAACATAACATCACGCCTTTGACTCCCGAAGAAGGGTTAGGTAGAAGTACACCCGGACTTCGCCAGTTTTAGTCCCATGTAATAGGCGGCGAGCCTATTGCCATCAACCGGGCACAAATCCAGACACCAGACTGCTACTGAGAAATTCCTAATTGGAAAACCCAATAAGACTGTCAGACCTGGGAATCGAACCCAGGACCTCAGCACTAGCTTGGAATGGGCAACTAGCTTCATATTTATGACTGACCGACTCTGTGACTACGCAAAAGTGCCTATAAATTGTATAATTGAAATAAATGCTTTGAGTTTGAGTAGCGCTTGCTACCACTAAACCAACAAGGCAGTCTGTTTTCAAATGATATTACTTTTATTTGCAGAGTCACATATCAGAAAACCTCTCTGAAATAGAATATGTACTAGAAACTAATCCTAAATGCAAGACTTATGGACATGTTTATGATGAAAGCGGTATTTTAAATAACAAGGTAAGATGTACATGATCTTTGTTAAGAAAATAGTGCAATATGCGATCATTGAGGCTGCTGCGGTTAGTGAAAGAAAGAAAGAAAATTGCGTTTATTGGCATTGTAGGAGAAAAATACACCTTATAACTATAAAAACAGAAAACAATCATTACAATGCCAAAAGGGCCTCAGCTCAGCATAATGTCAGATGGCAACACAAAGTGTACCACCTGACGCTAATGTTCAGCTGCAACCCATGAGTGTCATACGCTAGAATAATAATATAAAAAATTAAAAACTGATTTATAAAATAGAAGAAATACAAATAAATAAAATAACTAATTATTGTGAATGTTTATAAATAAAATATAATATTTAAAAAAAATTGTCGGCATGGGCTCGCGCGGCCCCGTCTTAGAGTAGTCTGTGCGCAAAGCTGTCAAAAATAAACTATTTGTCTGACGTAGTGTATTGCTAGGCTGGTCTTGCGCACCCATTCATAGTCAAATTAGTAATTTGCGGCCACGTCCGCCACCCTAAGGCCGTTGCCATTATAACCAGCTCGCTATGTCGCAGGGCATGACCCAACCTAACAACCGAGTATTTTTGAATACAACACTAATCACGTCAAAAAATACAATAGATGTAGATATATTTAGTCTTAAGAGTCCGGCGTGAATCTAGCCCCCGTACCGACAGCTCAATGATAATAAGGCTGGAAATTGTGTTACGCTGACGTCTGTCGCGTACCGATTTATATGGATTCGTGCTCACTGCGACTGCTCATTTATCGTCAGCGTCTTGGTACGTGTGACCGAGTGTACACGACTGACGTTAACATAACACTATTAACAGCCTAACCTTTTATTAATAAAATTAGTACTCACCCACTCTCCACTGTTCTCTCTCAACTTGACATCTTTTCTAGTGCATAATGGCCCATGCAGTACACTTGACAGAGGAAGAGCTGTCCTTGTTGCCAAGCAGAGGAGTGTCTATAGCACATTGTCCAGCTTCCAACACGCGACTGAAGTCTGGCTTGTGTCCTGTCAGGAGGATTATCAATGCTAACATTACTGTTGGATTGGGGACAGGTAAATAACATATTTTTTATCTATATCTTTATAATTTTACCTAAGTACGCAAATGATCAAATGAGAAATACTAAATCTTTAATCCCTATACCAATTTATTTTTTCATCACAGCATCTCTTCTTCCATATATCACTATCAACAGTATTCTTATTATTCAACTCATTCCTAGCCATAATATTATAACCCATCTATTGTTTCCATTCCTTCCACCCAGAATAGTTAATTCAAAAATTTCAGAATATTCACCTCTTACAATGTTATTTTCTTTCAGATGTTTCCGGTGGCGACAACGCATCAATACTAGATGCTATTCGCAGAACTATGGACGTATCCATGTGTTTAGAGATGCAGGGAAGCCCCAAGTATGCCCTGGACTGGAAAGAGGCTTTCTACCTCGCTACGCTAGGAGGTGCTAAAGGTAGGCTCAATAATTACTCATCTGTTTAAAATAAATGCCAGCAGTTTCACTTCCATCCAAGAAACGACTTTGTGAACCTGAAAAAATAAATGCTATATCTTTTTCGAGCTCGTGTTTTATCTCCGTGCACAAGTGTTGTTAAAATCGGTTCTGTAGTTGATGTATCAATAAGTTAAAAGCATGCTAACGGATGCATACGTGTGCTTAACCCGTCAGCCTTCACGCAAGAGGCGGAAAATGGACAGGCATCTTCTAGGCACGCTCGTTCCATCGTAGACCTCTTCCATCGCTTTCCATCAGGCGAGATCGAGGTCAATAGCTGGCCCATTTCCCATTTTTTTTTAAACGCATTCAAGATTAGAAAAGGCTTTGTCTGGCCACAAATCATGACGACTTCCCATACATAGAGTGGAAAAAACCCCAGCAGACGCAGAGAGCAGCTATCATCTGCTCTTTGATCAACTACTATTCAAACATCATGTTGTATGTTTCACCCGAGAAATCCTTGTTACTCATGATCTTAATTCCACAGCATTGAACTTAGACCACAAAATTGGCAACTTTGACGTCGGCAAAGATTTCGACGCTTTGCTGGTCGACGTTTACTCAAAAGGGGGTCAGATCGACAAGTACGAAGGAGCTCTACCAAGTACCACTGAAGAATATGCAGTAGAATTACTGCAGAAATTCATATTCGTGGGAGACGACAGGAATATTGTGCAAGTTTATGTAAAAGGACAAAAAGTTAAGGATACTTTGTAAATATGTGTGAAAAGTGTTGCCATTGTAAGGTTATGAATTAATATTATCCAGTTATTTTAATTAGGTAATTATTTTGCTGATTGCTATTCTAGTGTGATACTCAGCTCAATTAATTTTATACATAAATGCTGAACTCCGACAAATATACAATATTTAGTATTTATTATCGAGAATGTTGTTTATATTTTTCGAATAAGTAGGAATTAAAACGCAGCAGTAATTTGTTATACTTTTTATTCTTGTGTAATTCTTTATAATTTGTGTAGAAAAAATGTGCAAATATAAAGTGAAAAATACAAACTGAATTTACATAAGCAAATACCGTAATACAATAATACTAAAGGAATTAAATTGTAATTTATTCCCTTATTACACACGACGAACATAATGTGCAAGTGTACCCTACAGATATAGGCTATCATTGCACTCGTTCAGGCTTGTTACATTTTCCTAATAAAAATTAATTCACTATCAATGTATAACTCGCTAATAACACTGTTGATAATTTTGCTAAAGCTCCGAGATCTGTTACAATATAAAATGACAGAAAATAATACTCAAATGCAACTGGTGTCGTTATATACTTAAGTCGGTGGAATGATAAGATAAATGTATTCGAGGGTTAGTAATAAATTATAATTATAACATATAAACAGTCTTATAAAGTCAAAAATAATATACTATCTAAACTTTAGAGCAACTAATATTATTGTACAAAAATGTTACTAGTATTTAGTTAATAATGTTATACTTTAAAAATGTTAATTTATTAAAAAATAGGACGCACTTGAATAAAGACGAAAAATATAAGCTAACGTTTACAATTTACAAAAATGTTGGTTTGTTGGTATCGCTGTCACAAGACCACAGAACGCTCGTTTGACGGCGCCGTTCAGATCATTGTGATGTCAACAACAACAAGTCTTTCGATCTCAAAATCTACACATTAAACTACAACATTCGTTTATTCTCCTAACGCTTATCAATGAACACAGGAACTTGGACGTGCAAATCCAAAAATGCAAGCCAGGTATCAATTTATATTTAAGTTTCTTTTACTATTTGGCAACTTTCGGGACCACTTTACACAGTGATCACCACAGCCCTATCATTTGCTTTACCAGTAACATGTTCGTATACAGCATGGGACTCGTCGCCAACCATGCCAATAATGGGGAATACTTCTATAGTTGACAACAAATACCTCACCGAGGTATTAAATTTTTTGATGATAAAATAAAAAACGAATATAACAAAAAGTACTTCTTAATATGGCCATGACATAGCCGTGGGGTAACAGCGATGGAACCACTAGCCGAGTGCTAATACTTATTAATACGTAATTACACAACGAATATAAAATTACTTTGAGCTGCCTTCGATACACAAACCTCTACAATAGCAAACAGGCACTGACACCCGGATACTTGTGTATAATTATCAATTATATAACATAACGAAAACTGCTTTCGACCTGCATTGAAACAATTTAACCTAAAACAGTCTTAAAATACACTCTTACAAATAAAAGGTACATTTTATAAAAATAATGTGCGAATTATGTGCATAACAACACATGTTACTCCAATAATAACTAAACTATTTACATTAATTCTTTAACAAAAACTTTTGATCCATTGCGAGTCTTATAAACTTATAACATTATATTTTAATAGTTACCTATATTTAATGTGAAAATAAATGATGTAAGGAAATAATATAATATATTTAAATGTCAACGTTAGGTATAACTAAATCAATTTTCTCATAAGACGTTTCTGAATAACTAGCACCTATATTAATTTATTAAGATCCAATTGTAGATATTTACAGAAAGTTACAAAACAACCGTTATTCAAAAAATCGACAACTGTATAATGTCATTTTGTACTATTCAATAATAGACAACATTATAATTGCAATATGTGAATGTGACTGTACTACTATCTACGCATAGTTTTCAATCGTGTTTGTTCGTTAGGTAAGATTAACTTCTCTAAACATAGCTCAGTCTTCTCTATGTGGCTCAAATTTGGCGGACACCTATAATCAGTTACAAAAGAGCCAATCGAAAGCAGTAAATTTTGGCATGACTTGGGATTTGCAGCATTTACTATCTATGTCTGAACAAAACTATAACAGCAAAATTAAGTGTTACTGACTTAGAAAGAAATGCAAACTGAAACGAAAATAATGCAGTTTGATAACATTAGTTTCATGACATATTAAACTTTTACGAAGTGGGGAAAGCAATTAATTTAGTTAAATAAGAATTAAACTAATTATTTAGTCTATATACAGGAATGTTTAGTCATATTAATTTGACATTGGCAACACTCTCTTGTCCCCAAATGATAAGCTTTTCCTTCTAATTTTGAATATTGAAGTCGATATTAAAAACATTTAACATTTAGGTAAATTTTACATGGCACAGTTAGGATTGCTTATATTCATATCCCAATCACGTCTTGCGTACAAATACTTGTGTAAATATTTAAAGAAAATGTATGATGTTCTAGCACGAACGCAGTTTTTAACAACCTAGATTGTGAACATTTCGCACACTGAATTTTATTAATATTTTGTGTACTAATCAATGGTCTCGTAACATTTATAATATTTTATATAAAATAGAGAGCATAATAATTTTGGGTTGACATTTAATTCGAATGGAATATAATAATCGAAAAATGACGTGAATTATATGAATATTGTTCTTGAGACTAAAAATTAAAATATGGCCTAAAGCGTACAACATCAGCTATAAAAATGTACAAACTTCGTAATCGCACAAACTACGCTCTATCACATATATTTAGTAAATCAGCAAAACACCCACATGACTCCACGTATTATTAGAAAAAAGTTTCGCGCCGGGGTTCGGTCGCGCGCCGATCTAACCTAGCTAGAGGTGGCGAGCCTCACATAATACTGACGGAGAACCCAAATTTTCTATCTAATGGGTATTTCTATAGAAAGTCTTAAAACATTTTATAACAATTCCTTACGGTTCCCGATTTGCGTCAGTATTTTTGAATCATCCTTGAATGGCAGTGGCAAATTTTCAAGATTTCTGTTATAATTAGTCGTTCAGATGTCTGACACACAACTTTGAAGGAACAGTAATGTTTTTAAGCGTTTTCGGAGAATTGCCATGGTATACAGAGTAGCAATCAAATGGAGTGAAACCCCCCTTGAATTACGCTCACCTAATGTGCATAGGACAAGAGAAGAAATAAACGTAATATCTGATGACAATCCGCTCATGATTTATTAATCGCAAAATAAGCAGCGTCTGTCGACATAAAGCTTGCATTTCGCCAGCATATCATCACTTCATTTGCTACTCCGTGTCCGAACAAGGGCGTGGTACCCGGGCCTTAATACGATACATCAAGGTTTAGAAACAGATAAGACTAATAGAGATGGGGACGCTCTAAAAAGCCGAACGTTTCCTAAAACTCGATGTACAAGTCAGGGTACTTGTAAACCGTCTTACAGCCATTTCATTAGACCGACAAAGAATATCAGTTATGATTTGAATTTACGAACAAATTGCTTATCAATCAAGTCCCCTGACTATTACAAGTTTCGGCCGGGTGCTGTAGTAGACAGATCTTGGTTACCTCGACGCCTTGACAGGATCTTCGGCCGAGTGCGCGTGCCTCAGTCAGGCGGTCACTTTACGAGGCTGGAGAGCGAGCGGGATTTCAGTGTCGGAGTGTGTGAGTGCGCGGCACGCGGGGCCGCCGCAGCACACGCGCGAGCGCCGGGACCGACGCCGCGAGCTGCGCCGCTCGTTACCTACGGTGGGGTCAGTTGTTACTCTGGGATCTTATGGGCTCCTGGTAGCGCGGACGCACATGCGTGTTTACATTTTGTTGAAGAAGTTTTTGAAAATTAGGTGAAAATTATGTTTCTTGCTTAGTAAGCTTAATAAAATAAAAAGCTTATTTTATTTTGTTTAAAAATATTCTTGAGAAAGTTATAATTAATGAAAATTTAAGCTTAATATGAACCACGAAGTTACATAAGAAAAAAAATCAAATTTATTATTTACTTTATCATTTATTTTGTTCAATTCAACTTAGCATCTTAGTTCTCCAACAAATCTGTTTTACGGTGCGAATAATAAAAAACACGCGTGTACGTCTGCAATATTATTTCTAGTAGCGATAGCAAAATTAATAAAAAGTTGTCATGTTTTCAAATCTTCTGTTTTGTCTAAAATTATATTTTTTCTCTAAAGTAAGTATGTATTTCATTTGGTATATAAATTGTCGAAATTTGAAAACATTGTTTAGAAAGCAAAGACTAATTTCCAATCATCTTGTAATTTTGGTAAATTAATCTTCATGATCAAATACTAATACACTCAAAACACTTTATAACCCAATATTAAATAAAATAAATACAATTTCCATTTGTAAAATAGACGTTGCTCTCTCATTTATTAAAAAGCGTTGACAAGTTGATATAATTTTCTTGCCATATCACAACAACATATAACACAGTACTGCATTCAATGCATGGTCTAATAGCATTGCTATACAATGAACATGTAACAATCTGGCATTGTTCTCAGAGCTGGAGGCAATGAAGTATCATTTAATGGTTCGTGACTGATGTCCAAGCATGTGACGTCACAACACCGAACATGCTCGACGAACAATATTTCCGCAGTTCCAACACATGCTTTTTATGACATTCTTGATGATGCACATTGTGCTGGCAAAGCTGCGTAAACCATACAGTATCGTCTTTTATCGTTACTGCTACTGTTTTAAACATCAAAATTCTCCATTCTGAATAGCAGAACTATTTACAATATAGAAATTTTATATAGGATACAATAAAAAGTATTATTCATAAAGACTAAAAATTGAATACAAAACTATTTACAATAGAAGCTTGATCTAAAATCTAGGTTTCACATTTTAGGTGAATATAAATAACAGGAAATAATTAAAGAATTGTATGATATCTGGTAAGAAGAAACAATAAAAAGGACATGGAAAACATATGAGCAGATCATGCTATGCAAACGTGACACGTGCGACATGTAGGCTATCTGTGCGATGACACATGCGATGCGCCCAAAGCGTAAGCCCGCACAAAGCGTTGGTATCGCCCTGTGAGTACAAGCTCCGGAGGCTTTGCTTCTGGCCAGCTCCCTAGATGAAATCACATAATTTTTTACATCAATCTCATACAATTTGCTAGCTTTTCTGTTAACTTTGCGACTTTCGAAGTGACTTCATCATGGGTTCCGAACGTGCCGAAATGGTTTGACATTAATTAATGACTAGTTTTCCCATAAACGCCATGGGTCTTTTACTAAGATTAGATCTAGACTCGACTAGAAAAAAGTAGAAGATATCTAGCGTCGCAATGGGAGCGAGCAAAGCCTCCGCGGTTTAGTTAGTCCTCTCCGCACCGAAGCGAACGAACACAGTTTCACAGTACCGGTGCGCGAGGTCAAAACAAAAATTCTAGGCAGGCGACAAGCACGTAGAGAGCGGTGCTCTCGTTGCGAGCCTCCGCCGCGCACGCGTGCGGCCGGCGCGCGGGCGGCGCGGGGCCCGCGGGGCCGGCGGGGCTCGCGGGGCCGGGGGGGCCCGGCGGCGCAGACTGCGTACCGGCGCGCGCGCGCGCCGCGTCCAGGGACGCGGCCGGCTGCAGGAACCACTCGGACCGCGTGCGCATGCGCGCGCGCTGCCGCTCGTGCACCTACGCACCGCACCACCACGTCACGTCGCGGGACCGCCCTCGCCGCGCGACCCCGCACTCCCCTCTATCCCTCCCTACCCCCTACTCACTGTGTTACTATTTCCTCTCGACACCCGTGACGGTATGGTAATGTATCTCATTTAGGTCATCCGCTAAGTCAAACTTGTTTCGCACACCGTTGATGTGTATAACTATGATCTGTTCCAAAAGTATCTAATGAAAATGTAAACAAATGGATCAGAAAACCTACATTTGGATGAAAATTTGTAGTGCCAATTACAAATTGAGGGCTTTGATATGATTATTTGAATTTAAACCCGAAATTCTAATTTAAAAATCATTCTATAGATGTTTTCATTTGACAATTGAGGTTAATATTATTAGAACCTCAATTTTCGATGATTTTTTAATTACAAGAGATATGAAGTTAAAAGTTTCTAAATCCAGATGAATGTGTTACTAATTCCTTTTAGTAAGTGATTACGTAAGAATTTACCCTGAACAGGGTTTGTTTACACTTTCATCGGAACAGAATATGACTGTTTATTAAAAGGAATGGCATTGCGCATACAAGAACGGCATACGGAACACGGAAGACTTCGCAGTGGTTTTTGACATTTTGAGCTCTGGCTAAACTGACTCGATTTTGCACACTTTAATAATAAAAGACAATATGGCCTAGAAGATCTGATAATACATTAAGTAACTATCCAGTAATCATGGGATTTCTAGCCTTGTGACCGAGTGGTAGATATTAAATGAGAATCATACTGCCTCAATATCATCTCACGACCTAGTGCTTGCTAAAAAAGTCATGGAGATTCGAGTCAATTTAGTCTGGCAACTTTATTAGGGACATACGGTTAAATAACAATAATTTTCTGGAAGCGGGGGTCGCGACTATAGGCGGTTGTATACACTCACGGGCTAATTTAGTACAACAAATTAATTTCTACCGGCAACAATTAATTAATCAAGTACCCACCCTACTTCGGAAGATGTTATTACCTTGGGTTAATTACGATAAACATGGAGCTAGTGTTAATATTTTATTAGTAACTATACTGCTACCATTAGTCAATAATAATGAATCGTATATTAGCCCGCCTACGAGGCATTACCACAGAGGTTCACCACAACCGAAAAGATTACTACATTTCTGTTACATTCCAATGAAATAAATATTCAGTTATTGAGTACATTGTTACATTTATAAAGAAGTATAGTAATTATTGTAAGAATAAGAAAGAAATATCATACAATTATATACCTAAGGTGTTCGTTTTGGGGTGCTCACACTGCACCATCGAGTGCTGCTAAAAGCATCTGTGTTTGTGTGTGCGTCGCCACACCGAGTTCTTGAGTAAGCACATTGTGTCAAACATTCTCTTGTATGTCACACGGTGTAATACCAGAAAATTATATTAATTATGTAAGAGGAAATCTAAGAACTAACAGATCAGCCACAAGTTGTCCTAAGTTATCAGGGATACAGACATCACTCATGCATGTAAGAATAAAACGTGGACCACTGGCGAATTGAGATTGTTTTTATATCGCTTTTGAATCGTACTCTTTGCTATGCAAAAAGTACTTAATTTCCTATGCCAATTGGGGCCCGAATAACACCTATTTTTTAACATTTAGCCACAGATTATTTTTTTCACATCAATCCTACGATAATTTGTACTACAAATTTAGAATAATTTTCTGGTTATATTTGGCGAGCGGTCCACGTTACTTCATAGACAGAACAGGGGAAAGAAACTTAGAATCTACAGGTGGATACTGAGAAAATTCTCGTCACCATCACTTAGTCTTATAAAACATGTTCCTCAGTGAGCGCTAGAATTGAAACAATACTCTTTATACAAGTTATTTAGATTAAAAGGTTCAATGACGTCCATATACGATGTGACCATTTTATGCACAGGTTAGGTGTTTTGTGAATTTTTGTGTTGGCAACACCAAGTTCGTTATGTCATTTGATTAGGGGGCTTAGATCATTTTTTTATTTTGATTCGTTAGAGCACATACTTATATGGACTGTTAGAACCATTTCAGAAATGATTTTTATTATTCATCATGATTCCTCTGGATTTTAGTAGCACTTTGTGAATGATTAAGAAATAATATAAAATCAGCGTTTCTGTGACAGTCTCAAACAAGCAATTTATTCAAGTTTTTTGGAATGTATTATTGAGTTATTCAATTGATTCATTTCAAAAATGATTTCTGAAACAACAGTTAACAGAGATAGAGAGAGACAAGAATGATTTTAATAACAAAGTAGGTAAGTAAATGAGACCTGGTAGTAGTATAGCGGTTGATAACATACCTGGGGTAGGTAGGAGAGGCTCTTTGTGCTCTCCGCGTATTTGTTGATGGCTCTTAACTCTTCTAAAGTCATGTGGGGACTTGAGTTGCTGCGCGATGATTGAGATGACGAGCTCACTGATACCTGGAATATTTCGAATGATGCTTTAATATAAAGTACCTGGGCGACCGAGCTCTGCACGGGTGAAAATAGAGAAAATGAATTTTTATAAATTAGACCTAGCTAGATCGATTTTTCGCCCCCTTAAATCCCTATATTGCAACTCTCATCGAAATCGTTAGAGCCGTTTTCGAGAACGTGACTACAAAATATTGCTCATTTAATAGTATAGGATAAATAAATATGTTTTAACATAACTGCCAACATGTGGGTGTACTATCAGGTGAACCTCTGCCCAACCCTTACGGGAATACAGGCGGTATGTGTTGTAAATATTATGTTTTATAGGTGTGTAGTTTGAAAAAGAACTACAATTTTGTACTAAACTAGGGACCTCACCCACCATAGTAACTATATCAAACACGAGGTCATTAAAAAATATATTATTTTAAATGTTAAATTAATTATTTTATGTATGGCTTACACACTGTACGACCGATCTAGTGATTTCAAATATGTTAACTAAATAATATAATGTATAGATTAAATACACACTTTTCTAGAATCTTCCATTTTCAGTAACGTTACACAAAAACGATGTTTTCTGATACCTGGCTGGTCACAAACTGATTGTAGCTTGCATTATCGTATATCGAATTTACTTGACCTTATTATTTGTGATACTGCTCTAGTTATCGGAATACTTTTATGAATTTTAATTATCACGATTAAGAAAACAAACGGTAGGGACATTTTTATCTTATCCGTAACATCAGTTGATTTCCCTTGTATAGGCCGATATTTTAACGTTGAACGACTGTCGTACTCGTAACTTTTGAAAAGTTTTTCGAATTGCATAGAGTTGTTAATCTATATTTTGGTAAACATAATAATACAAAATAGGCCAGTACGTCTATGGTTGTAACAGCTCTATATTAGGCCACATCATCGCGCGTTCGTATTTTCGAAGACAGACGATGGTTCCCGAAATGCAATTGTTTTTTTTTTCGAACTCTATAGGTACGTACTTTAAAAACGCTCTCTTCGAGCGATATGGACAGCCGTGTGCAGGAGTCGAGCAAACTATGCTCGGGTATAATCCCGAGTACACCCCCCGCCGCACCCGCCCCGCCGCCGCCCGCCAGCGCCGGCATCGACTGGCACTCCTCCGACTTCGACAGCCCTGCGAGACAATCCACTGAACACTATACAATCTACTGCTAAGAATGGTTACACAAGAATTGATGAACGGTCGATTTTGGAGGTTGGTTTTAGGCACCTGTTGACCTGACACACCGCCGCGCCGCCGACGAAGAAGCAAATAGCTATCGACTATTTTCTCGCTCAAGTAACGTACAAGATGTCCCGTGTCAATAAAAGAGATAAATACAGTATATTAACATTTTATCCCTGAATGTGTACACACTCCGGCGAGGGACTTTTCGTACGTTTATTGAGCGGAACGTATTGTACGTTTATTGAGCCGAAAAATAGTCGATACGTCGATAGCTTATCGCTTCCTCCCAGGTGCTTTATTCAGAAAATGCTGAATAGTTTGCCTATTTTGAATGAATGATATTGTTTAAGAATGTAAAAATACGTAATGCTTTCTTTTAGGGGTTGATTCTCGCAAGAATGCAACGATTCACGGTTTTTTGGGGCATAGTTCTGATTACAAGACTGCTGTAAACTTTTTATAAATAAATAAAGAAAATAAACGACAGTTATGTCAAGAATCGACGGAGCTGCAATTGCTACAATGTGCATGTCGCAGATGGATTGTCGAATCCACTATTTTACATAAAGGCTAGCTTTTTTAAAAAACTCCTCTGTTTTGAAAAAAGTAATATTAATTAAATAGCCACGAAACTGCGACCGACTTGGAAGTAGCGGGTGGTCACAGTTCTAACGTAACCCAATTGGTTAGTGTGCCCTAGCTTAGTTACTGCGACCGATTCGGCATTTGATGAGGCGATTAGATGCCACACCAAACGGTTATTGTGACTGCAAATAAGCCATTCCAAATTACGTATAAACGTGGGTAGTAATTTTATTAAACGTAACGCAATGGCAATCTATCTTTACGTTGTTCAGCTGTTTTACATAACGGAGCTGTTTTGTAAAACAGCGGTTATGTAAAACAGCAGATTCGACAATCCATTTGTAACATGTTCATAAGACAACGCTGAAAATTTATTTACTGAAATATCTTTGTAAAAGGTTAAACAACCTAACGTCAAAGGAGTAATCTTAAATTTAATAAGATAAATGTCTTTCTAACTTTCATTTTAAATTTATAATACCGGATTAGTTTAAGTACTTAAATGATTTAATTACAGAAGAACCATAACAACATACATCATTAAAAAAATAGTTGCAAGGATTTATACTCTGTCAGAAATTTAAATGAACAATGGAGTATTTGTCCAAAGATTATCCATATCATAATTTTAGGAGAAGCATAACATAATCTTTGAGGGAAAGACACCATTCCAAAGCATCAAGTTAAAGAAAAAAAAACAGATTATTCATGTCAAAGATTGAAATCCCTCCTTCAAGACACGAAAATGCTTGAAAATGAATACTCTTTTGTATCAAAATTAAATAGTAATACAGTTTCCATGACATGGGGTACAAGTTCGGTGAGTTACTGTGTGGATACGTAATATTAGAAAACAGTTTAGATGATCCAGTCCCAGTTAGTAAATATCCCAGGTACTAACTATTACCTACTCAAAGATGAAATCAAACTCATACACGGGTCTACCATTATAATATACGCCAACGTTTGTGCCAACCGCGGTCAAATAACGCGGAAGAGAGATGGCACGAACCATCCTACTCGCACGTTTAATGACAGCGAATGTCACAAGTCTTGGCATTTATAGTGTGGTGGCTACAAAACCAGAATCTACAAACTCTGTGCTACCAAAACCCATGTTTAAAACAAATCATAGTATATGAAGTATGAAAATTAACTGTGGATGTTATTCAACTCATTCACAAATTGTCGTTCAAAACTCACCAAAAATTATAATATTATTTGCTATGAATTTGGTAACTTTTCTATGTATTTTTAACAACTTAAACGACTTTCTTTCGGATGACCTGCGAAAAATGTTCTGTTTATGAGAAATAAATCCTATGAAAAAGCTAGTTTCATTAAAATAATGTTAGATATTTACCTTCTAAATTGAATTTGTTGCCCCAACGATCACATTCGCACTGCAGCCATGTTTTTTCTGCCTCCAAAGATAATTGTCCTGTGAACAAAAATAATACAATTAATCGTCTCATATACCGTTGTTCTCTAATGCATATTCAAATCATGATAACAATCTTAATTATATTTTAATTAGTATACTGACGACCCGAGTGTTCAAAAACTCTAAACATTAATTTTATAAAATAGTTAATTATGTACTACAGTAGCTTTAAATAAGATATAATTACATAGATTCATGCTACACCTGTTAAACAAAAAACTGGTAAAAACGCGACAAAATATGATCAAATAATCGTATTTAAAATGAATACTCAAGCATCTTCATATCTGTCTAAAATTAATTCTTCTAACGCGTCCTTGATGCGGAGAGCACACTGAATAAAACTGTTGGAACAATGTGTGTTTTGACTGAAGTCTCCCATAACACAAAGCTAAGTTTCCGTGTTTAATAACAATGTATGTTTAATTTTCTCATGTATGTTTATGCAAATACAACCTGATATTATTATCTGAGAGGTCTTCTTAATTTTGAGTCAAAAATCTGGGAAGTTTAATTTCTACTCAGTCTTTGTTTAATTACTGAGATGGTGATTGAAACAGGTGTATAATTATTATAACAACTATAGATTCGGACGAATGTTATTATTCGCGATTGTAAATATTATCTTACATTGAGTATCGCTGTAAGGTAGTATAAGACTCTTATGACAAAAGCGTACATAAGTACACTGTACCCGTTAGTTTTAATCTACAGTTTAACGTTCACTGAAGGAGTAAGGACGATAAAGTGCGCCCTTGAGTGTATATGATAATACTAATAAAAAATATGTAAATTTTCAAGTTGTAGAGCTCGTGGCTAAGTATTAACAGCCGCACGGGTCGATCCATCAGGTTAAGCTACGCTTGCCGGGGTTGTGACCATCTTTACATATCGAGACTCCTCCGTGCCTCGGAAAGCACGTTAAGCCGTTGGTCCCGGCTGTCATTCGAGGATCTTTGACAGTCGATACGGGTCGTCAGAAGCCCGAAAGTCTGACAAAACCAGTCTTACCAAGGGGTATCGTATTACCCAGCTACTGGGTTGTGGAGGTCAGATAGGCAGTCGCTCCATGTAAAATACTGGTATTCAGTTGCATCCGGTTAGACTGGAAGTCGACCCCAACATAGTTGGGAAAAGGCTAGGCAATTGTGATGTAAATTTTCAAGTTGGTAACTTTATATACCAGTAAAAGCGACAAAATACACTACACTTCACAGTCAACACTTTGATTTCTTCGCAGCCTTCACGAGTGCCGATATATATTTTGGTAAACAAGTAAGCGGTTTACCTAATGACCACTGGTTACCACCGCCTACAAACATGCGCAATTCCAGAGGCATCGCAGCGATGAGACATGACATAGGTGAAATGTCTAATGTGCCTATTACACTGACGCCCCTGCCCTTCGAACCTCGCAGCAACGCTGCTTAGCAGCAGAAATAAGTATGGTGGTAGTGCTTCCCTGGACCTTCACATAGAACTCTATTGCTACAAAAATGTCATTGGTATGATATACTTAGGGTTACCAGCCGTCCGGATTTGTCCGGGGTTTTTAACCTCTGCGTACGGACTTTGTCCAGGCTTGTCATTTGTCCGGACTGTTTGAATTAAGAGGATTAAAAAATATATATTTAAATGAGCAACTACTGAAATTCAGGACTTTTTTTTCGCAAATGTTTTTTTATCAGCGCTTTTATACTTTTAAAATGGTGATCGTTTACATACTAGCATAAGCCTCCTGATCGCGATGATGCCGCGGCGGGGGCGGGTCCCTGAAGGAACATATCCACTCGTCCTTGACGCGCAGGATGCGGCCCGTCACGCGCGCGTAGTACTCGTAGTTGTCTCGTCCAAACAAGTCGCCGGCGCTGAACTGCTCGATCAGTTGGCGCATGATGCGGGTCGCCACCTGGTGAGAAGTTAAAGGTTAAGAAGCCACCGGAATAATTGTGCAGTAACTGGCTGAATACTGGTTCAGTTGGATTTTTACATAGTGTATATTTTTAAAGGCAAAATAAGGCTTTGATGTCGCGAGCTAAATCATATCAAACTCAAAACAGTTATTACAATTAAACTTTTTTCAAGCACTTTTTAAGTGTCAAGGACTGTCAGACAGAAAGATGAAGTTAGTTGCCCATTCCAAAGCGTAGTAGGTTCCTATGGAAAAGAATGGGCAAAAAAAACTCCATGGACAATCTCTTAAATCCAAATATTATTACAAAAAAAATATATATATACCTACTTAGTTATAATTATTATATATTTTTCGAAGCTCCTCCATACCGATGTTAAAGACTTCAATAATTCACTGTATCGAGTTCGGAGTGAATATTTTTTAATGCAACAGTATGAGAATTCCATTGCTTCCTGTTTATTTCAATGCAGATGGAATTGTGAGAAACATGCATTGTGGATCAAACTCGAAGGGAAATAACTGGTCAGAAGTATGATCTGTACTGTGATGTGGAACATCAAGAATGGTGCATTCCCCTCTAAAAGATATTGTATTTTCTAATGATATAATACACTAAAATGCATGCAGATATGTACAGAAAACCGACCTTTACCTGGCCTTTGATAATAACAAATACAAGCAATATTCAATCTAAATAGTAAGATACAGGCCACCCCTAGTTTAGGAGACAGGATTTAATTTTTGTTTATATAGACAATTGTTTTTTGTTTTTTTCTCCCCTTGTTTCCATTGTTAGTTGATTAATTCTTAGCATGTAACTAATGTAAAACCTGTGTCTATGTGTTTTGGGATCAATAAACTTATTTATTATATTATTACTATAAACATTAAAAAAATTAAAATAAAAAAATTGTCTCCTTTCAAATTACATAACATATGAGTCATTCCATATCATTAATTGTTCAAAGTAATAATATTTTGTCAACAATACAATGCAATAAATGCAAATTAACAGGTGATAGATTATCATGCATGAATCACACATTTAAGGCGGTACCCTGAGCAAAATAAATTCGTTCCCTCTTTGTAGACTGAATCCCGGTGAGTTACAGTAGTGAATATGCCCATTTTAGGATAAAACCCTTATAAAATCAAATATTGGTCTTTCGAAAAAAAAATGTTACAAAATGTTCATTATTAAATTGTCTATCCATTAGTGTCAGTAGCAAAATTAAATAATGTTTAATTACGAGGAGATGCATGATAACAAAGATTATTTCTCATTTTTATGGTTTCGTTGGAAGGAAAGAAACATATACATACCCGTTTAAAAAAAAAAAAAAAAATGCACAATTTTGGAATTAAGATTATGTAGAAATTTAATTTATTTTACATTATTTGATATTTCTTTTTAAATAACAAGTAGAAGCTCCTAAAAACTACCAAAAAAGCGGATAGAGTGGCGTTTTGCTCAGGGTACCGCCTTAACTAGATAATAAAGCATTATTTATTTCAGTTAGTGATAGTACAAAATTTTGTTCATAGGTTAAGTCAACCGCATGCAGGATGTGAGTAATCCCAAGAATCCATGAATCAAGCTTATCAGTGTAGGATCGAAAAAATAAATAGGTGATGCTACTTAGTATACTGATAAGGAGTACACACAAACATTCTCTGAAGAAATATCTATTCTTTGAAAGTTTATTAGCAGTATATGAGGATGGCGTTATATTGTTATGGTCTTAATAAAAATCATTTAAGTATTCAAATTACGCTGAGAATCAGCACTTTTCACAGCACACGTCAAAATTACATAAAACATTGCCCCAAAAAGAAATAAAAAAATAAGGATATTGTCTAAAATAAGGATCCCACCCCACTTGAATATTTCGCAACCGGTTCAAATATCGAATCATCTGATCTTATAACAATTATCTGAAGAAAAATATTTACTTCGGTGTAGAAAATATTTTTTTATGTAAGGAGACACATAAGAAGTTTTATAAAAAAAAATCATCATAGAAGAGATTGGACATCTGTGCCACATAAAAAGCTGTAAAAGGTTCTTCTGAAGATAATTGGAACTATAACATCGCCATCTTGTTTTTCAGTACAATCCACATAATTATTGGAAAAATGTTTACCAACATTGCCACTCTGCCGACGTCATTCGAGCGCCAAAAGACTGGTAGCACTGTACTTGCGTGACAAACTTTTTCTGGAACTCGATGTGCTATAATTACGGTACAGTTGGCGGTCGAGAGAATGTGATTCTGACACTGTCAGTTTGACAATTTCTAGTAATACTTAGAGTCCGAACCATCACTGAAGTCCTTTTGAAACGGCGCTAGTGTAAATGGCATTGAATCATGTTGGATGAAAAAAAAATTTGTTCCAAAATTTTCCGCTGGACTTCAGTGGTGGCGCGGACTCTAATAAGGATCACATTCGCAAAACACAAATACTCATTAGTATGAAAATGACAGATGTCAAGAACTAATTCTCTCGACGGCCGGACTGTAATCTTTTATGCATAACAAAAGTACCAATAAAAACTATGCAAAAAGAGCATAACATCGAACAGCAAGCATGTAATGCGTATGGAAAATGCGTAAAACATAAATTATTGAAGCCGGTAACGAAAGCGTAGTAAGATGAGCTACATAAGTAACGTAGTGGAAAGTAAAACGTATTGGTTGTATAATGTTATACTTACACTCACTTCAGCCTTTGGACGCATGTTTAAATACAGTTTTAGTGAACACAGTTATAAGCTATTTACAGTAACGCTCATAGTTGTATTTTTTTTTTTTGTGTCGATCAACTGATGTGGACAATATTAACGAAATAGATTGGTACTCTTTTAATATTTGCCAAATTTATGCTAGGTAGAAGTCGAATCTAGAGTATGTTAACTAACGAAGGCCGGTCTCGTTAACCCGCAATAGTATAGCGCCCAAATTAGCAAAAAAAAAAACTTATTGTGAAATATTCACAAAACTATTAAATTGATACGTAAAAGAAACACTCTGTACACGCACACTTGTATTTCAACGTAGAAAGACAAGTGTGACTGTACAGAGTGTTTCTTTTCCGTATCATAATATTTTTTGTGAATATTTTACTATAAAAAAATAAAATAAACTTTTTTTATAGTGGTATTTTTTTTGCATGTATATACGCTATACTATTGCAGGTTAACGGGAACGCCCTTCGATAGATAACATAGGTACTGAATATATACATGTATAAGTAAGTACTGACGGAAAGATCAAATATCTGATCAATAAACTATACTCCATTTGAAATAAAATTAAAAATTTAATCAAACCTTTTTACAGTCCGTTCAACAACCGATTTTGACTTCTATACAGTAGGCACGAGGATGGCATAAAAGCAAAAAAACGTTACACAATACCAACTGTTTACTGCAGCTGCCATTTGTCATGCCACCAACGCAATAGAAGTCAAAATCGGTTGAACGGACTGTAAAAAAGACTTATTTAAATGTCTAATCTTATTTCAAATGGAGTATAGATTTGTGCCTGGTTGATGCAGCAATAAGCTCCCCCCTATTCTTCTTCCTCTTCTTCGTAATTCCCTCAATGCTGAGGATCGCGACGCGTCTCCAAGTTACATGGAACTTAAAACTAATTGGAGCCATATACTATAGGTATACCTCTGCCTAACCCTTAGGGAATAACATGTGTGTTATGTGTGTAAACTAGATTTCAAATCACATGTTAGTTGAAGTCCTAGTGAACTGCTAAATACAATAATTTCAATGAGAATAATTAAAACCGTAATGCATATCAAAGACAATAAGAAAATCTCCGATATGAAAAAGGTTAATTAATGAACTATGACGTCACTCTGCAATCGGCAGTCATCAAACTTTGCAATGTGCCATAAAAATGTGGAATGCTTCGACATACGGCCATGCGGCTTAGATTAAGTTAATTAAGTAAGGCAGAAACGTTCACACACATGTCAGTAGATTATTATTTTTCGTTTCATGCCTTCAGTCTAACCTGAGGGCCTAGACAAAGTGACATTCTATCAGCGATAACGATGATGGAAAAATCTAAAATGTATAGAACTGATATAAGCTATCGAAAAGCTTATGTCAATCCTGTTGAAAGTCGTTATTTGTTAAAATACGAAACGTTTTGTAAGCGATTGTCACTTGTCTACCCTCTGATGTGATTGAAATTCAACTCAGAGTTATTCAAACTATTCGAATATTTACCAGAGTTGTAGTTTCATCAGTCTACCATGAACCTTTCAGACTTATGATTACGTACCTACTCAAAGATCCGATATGAGATGAGGAGCTCGTGGCTACGTAATAACAGCCGCACGGGTCGATCCATCAGGTTAAGCTACGCTTGCCGGGGTTGGTCCGTGGATGGGTGACCATCTTTACATACCGAGACTCCTCCGTGCCTCGGAAAGTATGTTAAGCCGTTGGTCCCGGCTGTCATTTGTGGATCTTTGACAGTCGTTACGGGTCGTCAGAAGCCCGAAAGTCTGACAACCAGTCTTACCAAGGGGTATCGTATTACCCAGATACTGGGTTGTGGAGGTCAGATAGGCAGTCGCTCCATGTAAAATACTGGTATTCAGCTGCATCCGGTTAGACTGGAAGCCGACCCCAACATAGTTGGGAAAAGGCTAGGCAGATGATGACCTAATCAAAGATCCACCGAGAAAACGCAACCACCTAGACTTCAAGCGTTCTGATGCGCGAATGTTGAAAAATGTTTCAATCTTTCAAGCGCAATTTGAAAGATTGAAACATTATTCAACATTCCATGTACTAAGAAGTAACGACACCTTCAGAAACCACCTTCAGAAGAAAAGTGCAGGCGTAACTATAAAGTTTAGTGGCAAAGGAGGTTGTGCAATGAAATAGCCTCCCCAACTGGCTGGATTGCGCAACATTTTTTTTTTTTTTTTGAGTTTGGGAAATCATCCAATGACTTCTCCCGCTCTGGGCGGAGCGGAAGGGCGTGTCAGACTTTTACTGAATAAAACCCACCCGTGTTCCTTCATTTGCCTGTTGCCAAGGTCCCGGTATCCCTTTCGGACTTTCCCGCAACCCTGGCAGGCATCGGTCCTAGCGGACCCCGCCAATTGTGCTGACATCTCTTTGAGGGGCGCGTGGAACACGACGCGCCATCGACCCGGGCCTGGTCCTTATCGGACGGCGAGCTACCCGTTGCTCGCCGTCCGCAAGCCCGGGACAGACGTCTCGCTTGCTGACTAGGTATAATTTTTACACAGGCAGAAAAAAGTGAAAAAAAAAAGACTATTCAAACGCATTATAATGCTCTTACCAGCAAGCAAAAGATAATTTAAATTTAACTTATATCAGATAAGAAAACACTATGAGAGTCCCACTCGACATTGCTGATAAAAAACTGTTTATTGACTATGAATTACGATAGCAAGATTATAATGTTGGCTTTCTTACTTTATTGTTACCGTTGACTTAAATTGATTTCTTTTTCAATGACTTTTCAGCAGTATGAGTCTCTTTTATACACATGACTTGGATTAAAGGATAGGCACCTATAAAAGTTAATATGAAAGATAAATATGTTAATCCTTACTTCCTTACTAATATCATAAATGCGAAAGTAACTCTGTCTGTCTGTCTGTCGCGCTTTCACGCCAAAACTACTAAACCGATTTAAATTAAATTTGGTACACAGATAGTCGAGAGCCTGAGAAAGGACATAGGCTACTTTTTATCGATATATCACGCGGGCGAAGCCGCGGGCGGAAGCTAGTTGATCATATTTAACCAAATAAAATAGGTAATGTTTTATTAAACCACTTTTTACCCGACTACGGCGAAGCAACAAGGAGGGTTATGATTTTGACCGGTATGTATGTATGTTCATCTGTTCCCTCATAACTACTAAACTTCTCATCATAATTTGACAAATGTGGTATCATTAGAAGCGTCTTGATCGTTAAATTGAATTATGACGCCCTCAAGAGGACATAAAAGCACGAACAACAACAAAAAAATATGATGCCATTTTGTGAAGATTGCATTCAGCTTTAAATCTTATTTAGAGTTCGAAATTACTTGGGCAACCTCGATAGCATTGAGCGATTAAGTAATAAGTACATTGATCAAAATGCCGTTTAACTGAATTAGATTCACGAAGTACACCTCAATACTCAAAGCACAATACATTCCTATACATCCACCAATTCCTATTCCACCTCTCTACTCCCTCTGACAATAAATATGAAAGATAAACCGCCGCCGATGTACTTTTATTGTAACTAAGTACTCAATAAATTCGTGTGATGAGCGACCGGTACCAAAACAAATGTATATATACATAAAACACATGTCCACATCAGGTGATTACACCGAAACTCGATATGTTTAATCGTCGATAGTGGTGCAGCTATCACGGAGTGCGACACAAATACATGTATCACTTTACAAAGCGCATTCACTCCCCTTAAACACACATTTAACCGTAGTTTAGTGATCATGTCGAATCTAACTATCCATAATGGTATCATCAACCCCTTATTAACTAACTGAATTAAGAGCAGATGTCGCAATTCCAAGAAATGTTTTTTACAGTTCATGTCTAGGAAGTACTTGATAAATCTGATAATCTCAACTTAGTCATAGTTTGACGAGATTTTAAATAGGACTTAACATTTCATCATACAGTGAATTCATAAAAGTAGTAAAGTCACCTATGACTCACTAGACGAAAGAATGTCACAGACAAAGTGTAGTTCATGGGACGCCATGGCAACGTCGAACAAACTATCGCCAATCAATAATATCATTTCATATTTAACATTTCCACGTACAGTCACGGGCTTTAATTGATGAGCCACTTGGCACTGTTCGTATTTTAGCCGTGTAATGCAAATCGGGCTTAGTCGGTTATAATCGTACATCCAGACACGGAAAGTCATGTCTTCATATTATAGAAGAAGAAAATTATATTTAATATCTTTACCGGTTGGCTAACCTGAGAGCCAGAACTACAAACTTGACAGCAGAGTGAGTACCCAAAGTCAACCAATTGCAGGTCCAGCAATCGTAACCTAGCGACAATTGTTTTAGCGTAGCCATAGTAACGTTAGCGTACGGAGAAATATTAATTAGCCATTTCGAAAAATTCGAATATAACATCTCAGACATCGACATTTCAACTGTCAGTGTTTTCGGATAGGTTTTCAGAATTATCGAGTTAATGAGCTCTGATTCAAAGGATAGATTGAATAAACATTGTATATATTTATCATTGAGAACTTATTAGTCAACCTCTATGGACAAGACTATTTCCGATTACTAGTAATTTGTCATCTTGTTTACGAGCATGCGATTTGAGTTCGTGTTTAATCGTGTAATCTCGTGAATGTATGAAACTGCAAAATTGAAAAGTTTAAAAGTGGCTCATCAATTAAAGTCCGTGACTGTACATTCTACACTACCCACGGCCCATTAAATCATATAAAACCTTTTTTTGTATTTTGAGACATAATATGACACTCATGACACATAATGATTGAACCAACCTTGAATCTCTGAACGTCCTCCATTGTGGCTGTTTTGCCGTCCGACACGCAAGAGTGGAAAAATGATGGGGCCACAGACACGCCCAGGGCTTCGGATGTCATACCTGTACCTAGAAACAATGTTACATTTGTTTGAAACAGATTATTTGGTAACTAATGAAACGTTGATGATCCACCATAAGTACTGTTGATCACGCTCGGTAGCAAATATCTTATAAAACAATTCAATTAGCAGATGAACAAAACGCTTTTTGCCAATCACACAGCACAAGAAATTCACGGAAAACAAATTAACTTTTTCCCCTCCTCGTTTAAACAGTGAAGTCGTTCAACTTGGCTTTTTTATCTAATTTACGGATTAAAAAAAAACTATTTAAGCGGCAAATTACAGTAATTAAAACTACAGACACCAAATTAGCGATGTCTTAAATTAAAACAGAAGTCGTAAGATAATGCATATGTGGTAATGGACTGTTACACGCAATGGCGTATGAACGGAGAATTTTCTTGGTATAAAAAACACAGCAAAAACTTAACATCGCAATATCAATCGTATATATCGTAATATATACAAGTAATATCTGGATGGCATCAGTTCTCTCTCTAACCACTTCTTCACTTATTATTCTATACTAATTCTTGGTATCTCTGGTTTTCAATTTTCGTTTTTTGCCTCCGACTTCCGAAGTTAAAGTTATTTTTTTTACTTTTTAGTATTGGTACCTACTCCACACAAATTCGAATACCACTTCCTGTTATGTAAATAACAGCGACGGAGTAACTAAAACATCGTCCATAAAGACTAAGTGGGAAAAATAAGTAATATTGAAGCTTACTCAAAAACTTCGCAAGCAAAGTTAATAAAATTTATATGGGACCACAGCTGAAGCATGACCTACCAAACAAAAAAAATCATCAAAATCAATTCATAATAGGCGGAGTAATCTTGTAAAACACAAAAAAAAACATACAGACGAATTGAGAATCTCCTCCTTTTTGAAGTCGGTTAAAAAGGTTCTTCAACAGCTGGCGTTTGAGCTTTAGTCAAGCGAGAAGTCTTAAATGAGAAGTTCCTGTCACAATTAGAGCATGCAACCACTGGTGTCCAATGTCCATATCTTGAAACACAGCAGTAATTAACATAATATTTTACATATGAGTACCTGCGACGACAATGACGTTCAAACAGACGCACGTCGCATTTAATAAGGCTCGATAAAGAGCCCAAGTGAACCGTATATGCGCCTGACAATCGCACACGACGCTTTTGTCGGCGACGCTGGCTGACATTGTGACGGAAAACTGTATAGATATTAAAAGGAGACGTGTCGCACAACGATTGTCACCTCTACCTAGCATTCATACAATCAGTTACCATGTGTGTTTATAAGATAGCAGAACATAGGAGTAAATCATTGTTGTGGCATCAGCCTTATAATGCAAAGCACACACGATGTTATACGAAGATGGAGAAGAGAATCGTGTCACATTTTTTCAGATTACCTTAGCTGTCTTGCAGCCTAGGAAAATATGAAAGGTGGTTAAAATAATACGGAATATTTTCCGTCCAATGGAAGCAGTGACATTTCCTGTGGAATCGCGACTTTTCGCAGAAACTAGGACAGCACAGCGCGACCCAAATAATTAATATAAATATAATAGATCAAAAAGGTTACGACCAAAGCTACTAAACTGAAGACGTCATCACAAACTAGGCCAACAAATAATCCGGCGAGATGTTCTGACGAACATTAAATAATCGCACAATGAATGTAAAGCCGTTGCATCACGCGTGCCTGCGCAGGCTCGCGTGTAATTGGCATAATTACCACTAAATTACTTTCGTCAGGCCACTGCCAAATGCTGGCTATGTATTCTCATGTACATAACATCATAATCAACCCTAATCAGAACATTATAGAATCATCGGCATGTGAAAAAATTCAGCATTACTATCACGAAAAAAATTCAAGTTACTCAAGACAAATATTTGGTAAACATATTTCAGTTTTACTTTATTTGCAGTTAGTCATTGCGTTAATCTTAATTAGATTATTTCGCGAGTGGCCTCATTGTAAATATTTTGTGAAATTCCTAACAAAGTCTATGAAGTAAGCTGATTGTGTCGGCAGCAATTTTGAGTGACGGCCGGCGGCCGGCCGGAGGGATTAATATTTAACAAGAAGAGTTGGGAACAAGAAATTGCTTGCGAAAGTTAAACTTAAGAGAAAGAACTTGATCATGTATCATGTTCCAAAACAATGGGATTATGCCTAGTTTCAAGATAAGCTACGGAAAATGAACGAAGAGAAGTTCTATTAATCTTCCAAGAGGTCTAACCATGCTTAATTAATTTTATTTTCCTACACATCGAATCGAGTTCTAGTAAACCAAACAGCAAATTCCTAGACTGTAGAAAATAAGTGCAATATCAATACTTTTTGGTCCAAAGAAAGTGTGATATCCCACCTGCTTTATCAGCGTTGGAAGCCATGACCCGAAACGTGCCGAAGAGCAGCACCAACAATTTCTGCGTGCACACCGGCAGCGACAGGAGCAGTCTGTGGACAAAAACATGCATTTACAACAACTATCATATTTATTCCTGAGGTCCTGGGTTCGACTCCCACGTCGGGAAACCTGTTATTGAGTTTTTCCATCAGGAATTTCTCAGTAGCAGCCCGGAGTTTAGATTTGTGCCCGGTTTATGCCAATAGGCTCGCCCCCTATTACATAGGGCTTACACTTATCTGGCGAAATGTGGGTGTATTATTGGTACATACACCTAACCCTTCTGGGTTTACATCCTATGTTTATTGTGATGTTATATTCATATTTTATTCTACTGGACGAGATCTATTATTTTAGCTGAGCAAACTACTTGGAAATTCAAGCTAATAAAAAGCACGGTGTGTAAAAGTATGACATAGCACATCACAGAATCACACTTAATAATGCACATTTTTTTTTTTTTTTTGAGATTGGGAAATCATCCAATGACTTCTCCCGCTCTGGGCGGAGCGGAAGGGCGTGTCAGACTTTTACTGACTAAAACCCGCAAAAGTCTCAGGACGATTCCTTTCATCCTATATAACATTTGTGTACATAAACCGCATCAGCATTGCTATTCTGTAACCATCTCACCGTGAAAACTTAGGTGTAGTGAGCGTGGAGTGAGCTGTCATTGTCATCGATACCTACTGATGCTAAGGCAGTGTCAGTTCACTCCAAGCTCACTTCACCTAAGTTTTCACGGTGAGATTTTTACAGAATAGCACAACAGAGTTCCACTTGGTCAGACTGCAGCATTGGATCCAGTAAATCAATGAAGCGGCTAAATAAAGCACCGTACCCAATGCCGCGGAGGCCAGACGACTGTCAGCGTAAAAATGGAACATTCGATGCTGAATAGTTTAAAGTTGAGCCTTCAGTTTAGCTAGTTCTTAGTCATAATCATGATGAACGATGTAAAGAATTTTGGATTCAATATACTTAATTTATTCCATATGACTGAGAAATACTGAGAAACAGCACTCTTTGGAGATCATACTAAGTAACCCCAAAAGACAACCCCAAAAACGACTCCTTTTTATGCTGGGAGGAAGTCGCACAACCAGTGTCTCTAGATCTTCGAAACATATTAGCTAAAAAGGCAGACGACCTGCTGGTGCAGCTGGTATAGGCTTCTCTAAGAAATCGGTACAACGTCTGCAACGCTGCTTAAATCGCCATTCATGAGACGACCTCATTTGACCTGATAGGTTTTACTACCTCAATTTTATTATTTTTAAATGTTACTAGCACGCAACCCGTGCACGAAACGTGTAAACAAAAAAATCACGATGAATGAAAGCGAAAACAGACAAAAAATATAGTATTTTATAATATCGTTGAATTCTGCGAGTCGATTGAGAGAAAAGAATCGCATGCTCGCAGAATGATAGTGATCTAAAACACATACTCGTAGCTATTATATTGCAGTACACCACGCGATAAAGAAATATTAAATGCAAACGAGATTTGAAAAAAAATATTAATTTCTTTGATTTTTTACTAAAACAAACAAGCTTTATAAAAATAAACATTATAAACAAACACTTTAATAAAATTAAGAAAAAAAATTGTCAACTCCATTAAACTCTAAATCCAATTTATAATTTTCCCGATTTTGCGGTTACTGGTAATTCAATGGTGTTATCGAAGTGACCCAATTATAAGAGGAAAATTAAAAACGAGAGGTTATTAACCCTCCGTGAGTAATCCACAGTAAAACCGCACAAATAACTCGGTTGGCTCAAGATTGATATGAATGAGTTGAACGACGGCATTGTATAACGTATGTATGAGGCGTCGACTTAACGCTCGAATAACCAACGATTACGCTAATACGCTCAATGCTGTTCCGATTTCGATTATACAATGAATTGGGCCCCGTCTTGATATAATATATGACTGAGTTTCTTTTAATGCGTTAAAAGTTACAGCGGTTAGTTATGTAAAACAGAGTTTAAATTACAGTCAGTCATCGAAACGTTCAGTTGACCGAATCGTTTTCTGCAAGACATCATCATCTGCCTAGACTTTTCCCAACCATGTTGGGGTCGGCTTCCAGTCCAACCGGATGCAGCTGAATACCAGTATTTTACATGGAGCGACTGCCTATCTGACTTCCACAACCCAGTAACTGGGTAATACGATACCCCTTGGCAAGACTGGTTGTCAGACTTTCGGGCTTCTGACGACCCGTAACGACTGTCAAAGATCCACAAATGACAGCCGGGACCAACGCTTTAACGTGCTTTCCGAGGCACGGAGGAGTCTCGATATGTAAAGCGGGTCACCCATCCACGGACCAACCCCGGCAAGCGTAGCTTAACCTGATGAATCGACCCATGCGGCTGTTATTACTTAGCCACGAGCTCCTCCTCGTTTTCTGCAAGACATTGTTTGAAAAAGTTCAATAGCTAAATGCTGACCATGGCTTAGAAATCGGAGGTTCACGGTCAAGTAAGGTACAGCTACGTACTTTAAAACTGGCAATATCAAATTTGAACGTGGAACTGTCAGTGAACACTAATTCATCCGAATCCACATCATAGAGGTTTTGTGTATTTATATCTATGGCCGAAAATCTATCACGCTCGTATTCCCTAACGGGGTACACGGTAATTTAATGGTCGACTAGCTTCAAACAGTTCAAACACGACGTGTCCATATTGAACCCAGAGTTCACGCTCAATATGTCAGACACACCTACCTTTTAAACTTTTTAGGGCAACACACGGTTAAAAGTTCATCGAATGTATGGACATATTAGTTAATAACTACTAGTTTTTATCCGGCATAAAGGAAAATTAATAAGTATGTATATAAGGTAACCAATGGATTCTAAGCACCATATTTTTTATAGAGACTCCATATCTAAAAAGTCGTGCTTTGTCGGCTACCCATGACAACAAGGCTTATCCATTTGTCATCTAAAATGATTCAACAAAAAACTTGGAAAATTAGAGCAATGCTCGTTTTTGGCCGTGACATGACCAATTACATTTGTCTTGGTTACGACTAACTCTTCTTTAAAGTTGGATTAAATACAACGACATAATTGTTTTTCAAGTTTAGTTGGCCGATCGAAAGCAGACAATAGTTTACAGAACGTTTTAGCTGCATGAGGGCATGTAGCGACAGCATTTCAGAATTAAAAAATACATATAATGGGAAGATTTTTATCCGAATACGGCAAAACCAAAAGGAAAGGTTATGTTTTAACAAACTGATGATGAAAGTTAGTAAACGTAGCATAATTTAGTAGATGATGAATGTTCCCAACTTCTCATATCATGTAGCAGCTTTTGGCGCAGTTTTCTCCGGATATAAATATTTATAGCCCAGCAATACAAAGCGTTTAAATATTTGAGCATATAATATTAAGTCTAGTATTTACAGGCTCATAATACTAAAAACATCATTTATTTGTTTACCGCCATGTCCATGGCAACCGAAGCACACCGTTACTATGCGTGTGCGCATCAAAATTCAGGTCGGGTGTTCTATAAACAACCATTGTTCATATCCATAATACTGATGTATTGTGAAAGTCCTATACCATGGCGGAACAAACGGTAAATTATGACAAAGTAAATATTACTTAGGCAACATTTAAAATATTGATGAGCTAGTTAATTGATACTAAGGGTCATCTAATGCAGCGGTGCTTACCCTGGAGATCTCGAAGGTAAGGATCGCCACCGTAGTGGTCTTAGACGGTAAGAGTACGGTATTACCCCCTTACCCTGGCCGAGACTATCAAAGAGGATCTTGCTACGGAAAAGCCCCGTTCACAGGGCTATGATCGGTAAAAAAAATCTTTTTACGAAAAAAAGTTGGTATCACAATCCGTCCCACTTGTCATAAGGTTAAAAAAAACGCAGTGTGAAACTGCCATGTCATCCTAAAAATATACAGTAAGATATTGTGCTAAGCAGCGAGCAGCACGCGTAGCATGACCACCGTAGAAATGGGTTTTGTCGACGGAAGAATAGACAAATGACAGATTGCGATTGTTTAGCTGTCATTTTGTCTACTCTTCCGTCGACTAACCCCGTTTCTACGGTGGTCATGCTACGCGTGCAGGCGTACACCTAGCGTACCTATGTATATGACGAATACGCGTCTATAATGTGCGTCATAATTATTGTGCTAAACTTAAAAAAATATCTTCTATCTTTATTTATTTTACTTTCTATGAAGCAACGCCTCCGTGGAAAGAGCAAAAAGCAAAGAAAACCTTACTGAATTTAAGTTCCGGGTAGTTTAATTACTATCCAATCACGCCTCGACAAAGGGGCTTGTAATGTAATTTTGCTGGGCAAGCTATTACAACGCCTCCGTGGAAAAAGCAAAAAGCAAAGCAAACCTTACTGAATTTAAGTTCCGGGTAGTTTAATTACTATCCAATCACGCCTCGACAAAGGGGCTTGTAATGTAATTTTGCTGGGCAGGCTATTATTGTGCCCGAGAAAGAGGACGTTCCTTCGGGAGAACATCTAATCTTATGAGAGCGAACGTTATAGAGCTCTCTGTAAGTAAAGCTCTACTTTACTTACAAATATATTGTAGTTTCTCTTTACATAATAATCTGTAGCCGATAACTAAGCAGTTTAGAATAGACATAACATCGCGCTGTTTTCCCCGAAGGTTTAGGCAGGGGTGTACCTAGTAAACCCACATTTCGCCATGTATAAGTCCCATATAACTATTGCCACCAACCGGGCACCAATCCTACCTCCATGCTACTTAGAACTCGTAATAATATGACCCAATAAAACTTTGCCCAGTCTGGGAATCGAACCCAGGAAACTCATGCTTAGCAGTAGCGCTTGCGACTAGACCGACATGCAAGTCAGACGCCCTAGACAAATGACAATCGCTTCGAAAGCGTTTCGTATTTCTACAACGACTTTCAACAAGATTGACATCGATAGCTTATGTCAGTCCTATACATTTATTGCCTTTTCCATCATCGTTATCGTTGATAGAATGTCGCTTTGTCTAGAGCCTCAGGTAGTTTAGAATAATATTTTGGTAGTTCCAATAGATTTTGATGTAAGTCTGTTATTAAGACAAGCCATGTCCGAAGATAACACACGGGAGTATCTTCGCCAAACTTACCTTTAACACAGTGCCGTACGTCTATAAATGTTTATTATAGTAGCAAACAAAACATAAAGGGATATAAATACGCAAGTATCACAATATTGTATTCATAATAGAAACAAAAAGGAAAACAAATATTTTGTTCTATTCTGAATGCAGTATGATATATCCGAATTGCTATGGGATGTAACGTAATAAATGGTAAATCCACATTACACTAAATGACATGATAGCAAAAAATATATTGGAAATACGTGTTCTTAAAAACCAAGTTTCCATTTCGTTAATATACAACAATGCATATGAGGTGCTTATCATCCTACACAATTACATAAAAGTCAACAGAGGAAAACGGGTTACTTACGAACATTACACTCGTGCGATGAGCTAACAAAGTATATAAATACTTGCACAAATGCACACCTGCACGGGAAACTGACGCTTCTATGACGGTTTCCATTTGTATGAACAATCCACTTATTAAATTAGGTATCCTAAAGACTAAAGTTGCGAGGTATTCCACTCGGTCTCTCAGGATCGTACATTGTGAATACATAGCTCCATTTCAGTTTGTCAACGAAAATAAAAACTGCACTTTGTGTAGTTTAAAATCGTCTAAGTAGGAGCAAAGGTTTTCCTGTATAAGCGCTTTGGTACTTTCCCCTGCATTCAACTGGGATTCAATTGAGCTCTTCGCCAAAGATTTACAGCAATGTTTTCAGACGTAAATCTTCTGGCAGCCCTGTCATACATACTCCATAGAAGACCGACCAGTAAACACTGCTTGATTGAATATAGTTTATAGGCAGAACAACCAGAAAGTAGAACTAGAGCCGTAGTTTTTAGGAATAATTCCTCGATAAACGTATCTGAAGAGCAACTTAGCTTGAAGAATAGGGCAACTGAAATGGCATAGGGTTATTCGTGTCTATCCAAGTATTATACCCATTAGAGCTAACTCGTCTTTCACCGCGAATCGGAAAACTTAGTCTGGGAAAGAAGACCACACAAAAAAAAAAAAAATCGCCGAATTGGTACGAAAAGCACATTGCCGTTATAAGGATTAAAAAATATACTCAAATCTTCTGTCAGTTTATGACAGTGTGGCTGATATGCCAAATTGTAGAAAACTCATTCAGAGGTGATCAGCCAACAGCTCTCAGCTTTCTTGGTGTGTAAACTTTTAAAATAATTATAACAGCTTGCAGAAGGGTATTGGTTAAAACAATTCAGCTCCAGACAATGGCAAGGAAGCAGACAGGTTGGTAACCCTACATTAGCATACTGTAACCACACATTTCTTTGGACAGCGACTCATCAAGATATAATGCAGTTGCAAATATATGTAAATAGTTTGGTTTGAAGAACATTATCGCAGCACCTCTGCCACATACAGTTGCTAATTCGACTAATTAAACAATTACAAACCTGTTTGTTAACTAGTAATTAAATATAACAATAAATTACTTAAAAAGAGCACAAAATTTACATTAATATCTTACTTTTTCTACCAAATTGGAACAATTACACTGAGTATTATCACATTACTAGCTGCACCCTGCGGTTTCACCCACGTAAGTCTCGATCCCGTGGGAATATCGGGATAAAAAGTATCCTATGTCCTATTCCAGGTCATGGTCTACCATGAGTAGACCGATGGGTAGACCGAACGGCTGAACGGATTTAGATGAAATTTGGCACATGGGTGCCAAATTTCATCTAAATCCGTTCAGCCGTTTTCGCGTGAAAGCGTAACAAACAAACAATCTCACTTTCGCATTTATAATATTAGTTAGGATTATTGCTTATTTGCTTTTTTAATTTATTTATGACTAGCTGATTTCCGCGGCTGCACCTGCGTGGATGTCAGTTACTATATACTAAAACCTTACTCGAGAACCACTCTATCCATTGGCGAAAACAGCATGAAAATCGGGTCCGAAGTTTTTGAGTTTATCGCGTACAGGACGATAGACAGGCAGACGCCGCGGAGGACTTTGTTTTATAATAATGTAAGGATATGTTAAAACATTTACATTATGGTAAATTATTTGCAAAGAGTTTGCACAAAATTTTGGCCTACCTTTTGGGCCATAACTTATCAATAATCATTTCATTTTACAAGCAAAGTTTTAGTCATCAGAAACAATGAGAAAAAAAAAAACTTAAGAAAGAAAAGAAAGAAAGAAAGAAAATACGTTTATTTGCGGCAAACATGACGCTAACAGGACAAATAAAATATACGAAAATAACAAGTTGCGGGAAAATATGCGTCACATTCACGCAAAACGGCAATCACTCAGCATAATGCTGCGACCCTATGAGGGACAGAGCCCCAGCGCTGCTTAAAAGTAAACACTAAGTTAAGCAACTAACCTGCGTATTTCATCAACTTGCTGTTCCTCTGGTAACTCTACAGCAGTGAACAGATGCATCTCACCATCTCTGCCAAACACTCCACCTGGGATTTTCCTAAACCAAAGACAAAACATGAAACGGGAATCTGAATTACTTCTGTATTTGTGATAAGCAATCAAAAGTATGATACTGAGTTGATTTTCCATAGTTCTCTGTAAAATCCTTGGCTGGGTTTAGAATTATACTTGACTACAAAATAATATAATGGTGAAGGTGATGCCATCTTGCCGATTCTATAGCGACTGCAATATGGCTTTACAAAATAATATCTACTGCCATAGGCAAGTTGTGTCAATTTAGCCTTTTAACCTGCATATTAAGGCTACATGATTTGGATCTCAGTAATTTGGTAAAGGCTCTTTATTAGAAAATGAGCTGCTGCCATAATTCTAACACTTAATTCTTTTTTTTAAATAAAGTAGCCTAAGTTACTCCTTATAAAATGAGTAACTGATGTTATCATCAGCTATCTGCCAGTGAAACTTCTGTCAAAAACGGTCCAGCCGTTTCGGAGATCAGCCAGAACAAACACAGACAGTTTTTTAAATTGTATTTTTGTTATAAGTACCTTATATACTTTCATAAGCATTTAGTAAAAAGCTGCTATTTTGACATTACAAACAGACACTTCAATTTTATTTATTTGTATAGATAACATGATTCAGGAAATGTGTATCTTGAAAAATCAATCAATCTACACAAAACCAAGTAGATACCTAACATTATTATCACTTCTGATAGTGCAAACAAAAATATTTACTATAAATCTTATCAGACTATAGAAAACTTATGTTTAATGTTTATTTTGATAAACATGCAACAATAAAATTATCTTTGGCAGCTTTTTGCATATAAACTTGAAAATTCACAGTTAAGTTGTGTTAATATTGGGCAATAAACATGGTCTAGAACTAGCTGATGCCCGCGACTTCGCCCGCGTGGATGTCGGTTATTATAGACTCAAACCTTACTTGAGAACCACTCTACCCATTGGTGAAAACAGCATGAAAATCGGTGCAGTCGTTTTTTGTTTTATCGCGTACAGGACGACAGGCAGACGCGGCGGAGGACTTTGTTTTATAATATGTAAGGATAGCAATGTAAAAAGTTATAAAAATAATATGAATATGTTATTTTTAAGTCTTACCTGAGGAATTTTTTGAGCACACTAGCTATAGTATACACTGAATAATTGTCTACATTGACCAGACGACCGGTTTGCAGGAAGTGTATCAGTTTCTTCATGGCGCCCTGGTGACCGGGTGCGCGGAATACGTCGCGCCGTAAAGGCGCTTCTTTGTTCAGCTTCAGTATCAGCACCTGCACATCACCACAGCTTTATCTCCAAAACAAATTCACGACACACACTAAACAATTTATCATTTTCTTGACATTTTATTTATGTTTCTGTCTTATAATACCTATGGAGAAGCATAAATAAGAAACAGCCGCACTATGGCAGATATGGTTGTTAGGACTACCAGAAAAACCTGTCCATATCAATTCAGCTCTAAAACACCCGGTCATATTCATTAGTAATCAACAAAACTAACAAAAATCTCAGGGGCGTTGTCAAGAACTGAAGTCACAGAAATACTAACAAGCAAGGGTCCAGGGATATCATCCTTGCAAACTTCATGTAGCGGTACACCAAACTTCACTTTTTCTAATCTCCTCGGGTATGGCAAAGAGTTGGGATGCCCGCAAGACGTAACCACATTGCTCAATGTAGCAGCTCGCCGATGCATCCTTCTAGCCCAGTTACTCATTTTGCCTGTTTACGGGATGTCAGGCTAGGGGCAATACTAATAAACAATTATCATAAAAGCTACACGCATTTTTTGTAGACGTAATTTATACCGTATTTATTTTAAATTGAAATTTAACTATAAAATTGGAATTATTTCGGTAAATTCGCGTTCCCCGTTCGTTCGTTCGCCTGCCGTCGAACCGCACGCACGCACAAAACATACAGATGATAAATAACTAGGGTTGTAGTTATCGCGGTTGTCCTTGTCCGTCCGTTGGCGTAGCGTAACTGTTTATCTGATAAAATAACAGGTTGAATGCAAAATACCACTAAAAACCGTTCTTCTGTTTTCATTTTTTTTATTAAAAAGCAGAAGCGTAGTTTTTATGAAATGAGCTTCTCAACAAAACGTCAATCAAATCTGTAAAAAAACATAATTATTATGTCTGGCACTCATCGATATTAGAATGGTATGACTATCATCATAAATAAAACAAATATAATTGTCATCGTAATAAATAATTGTAAGTTTAATCTTTAAATAAAACTACACCATTGTAGAGTAAGCCCGTGATCTGACGATAGACGTGTTTAAAAAAAAATCATTTGGTAATTATTGTGAATGACAGTCATACTTTTGTTCCATCTTCTTGTTTGTCCATTGATTTCCACGTTGAAAAGCAAATAACCCGAAGCTTCATATAAATAGGTGGTCATCGTCACTCATACACACGGATACTCACGAAAACGTTGCCATCTCAGACACAGTTCAAATGCCTCATGTGCCAATGCATGGCAGCACCCACAAATAAAACACAGAACGGTGCTTCATATAATAGAAATTTATATGGAGATAGTACTTCTCCGGCGATAGTGCGTACTTACTTGTTTCTTTATCTTTTGGAAAAGTACTAAGTACCTTCTTTTGCCCTAGCATTTCGTATTTTGGACGCAGTATATATAATAAATTGTCCTAAAATGTTATCACTGGCAGGACATCGGCTTCCTCTTCTCTGGACTCTGTGAGAGGGAGTCGACCGTAATCTGTCATTATTTGATGTTATCACGGACTATCTTGATCTTCTACGTCTGTGGTTCCTCACGATGTTTCCCTTGATAGTTTCAAGTTTGTTTTATTTTAGATATATACCTACCGCTATTCCCGTACAGAAACCCCTTCCTTTATTGAACCTTTGTATTACCACTAATCTAGCTTAAAAATTGTGTTAAACATGAAACTGGATTTGGCACTGTTATTCAGTTATTTTTAACTTCGTTTTTTACTTCGCTCCATCCCTACAAAGCGTTCCATTTCACTCAGTCGAGTCTCGACATTTATATATTATCAACAAAAGAAAAAAGACCAAAAACACGTTTGTTTCACCAATCAATCAATAGTTTTTTATTAGATTGATTCCTGTTAAAGTTATACTCGAATTTCGGATTTTAACAAAAATATCTTTAAGATTGAAATATATAGCATATTTTGAACAAAAGCACATGTTAAAAAAATAAAAATTGCCAAGATTGTAAAATTTTGACAATCCAATCAAATCAATCACGTTGTCGATTTGAGGAACAACGCGATCGTTGTTTTGAAAAAGCTTCTTGTTGTAACATTCGCTTGTTTACGAGTATTCTTTTCATTGAAAGAAAATATCTACGAGTCGTGTTAAATAAATAGACATAAAATGGCTGAATGGGAAGACGATTGGAATGAGCCGGCGGGTGTTATACCGGCATCGGCACCATCAGCTCCCGCGCCCCAAACTCGGCAATATCGTGGAAGAACGTTCAGAGGCAGAGGATCAAGCTCATACAATGATACTAATTGGAGGGAACGTGGTAACAACAGTGGCGGCGATTACCGCCGCAACTTCGACCGCGACGGCGGGGGCAGCGGCAGTGGCGGCGCGGGCGGCCGACGCGACTTTCAACAGCGGGATTCCGGTAATAAGAAAGTTATTTACGTTCCTTCCCACAAAGTCGGGCGTATTATAGGCAAAGGAGGAGCTAAAATAAAAGATCTACAATACGAATCTGAGGCTAAGATTAAAATCGGTGATTCTAGCGGTAATGAAGCCGACGTTACCCTGACAGGCACAGATGCTGCCATCTCAAAAGCAGAAGAAATGATAAACACCCTGATTGAAGATTTCAGACCTCAGGAAAAAGAGCACAATGCAAGTGACAGCAGTGGTCAGTCTTCTGATTTTTTTAAGACTTCTGATGATGGCGTTCAGGTCATTGATTGGGAAAAGCTCAATGCTTATCACACTGAAGCTCAAAACAGTAGATATGAAAAATTGCCACCAATTATCAAAGATTTTTATAAAGAAGATCCAGAGGTAGCAGCTATGCCAGCAGACGAGGTGAAACGTTGGAGACTTGCCAACTTTGACATACAGGTAAAGCGTACATTTGATGATAAACCTGGCTTGCGCCCTATACCAAATCCAGTATTGACTTTTGAACAAGCATTCCAACATTATCCGGAAATCTTAGAAGAAATATATAAGCAAGACTTTAAAACACCATCTCCAATTCAATGCCAAGCTTGGCCTATTCTATTGAGAGGTGATGATTTGATTGGCATAGCTCAGACTGGTACCGGAAAAACTTTGGCCTTCCTCCTGCCAGCTCTCATACATATCGAAGGCCAGACAATTCCACGAGAAGAAAGAGAGGGTCCAACAGTGCTTATCATGGCCCCTACCAGAGAGCTTGCCCTACAGATAGACAAAGAAGTGTCTAAGTACCAGTACAAAGGTATCAAATCAGTTTGTGTGTATGGTGGAGGAGATCGTAAGGAGCAGATTAAAGTAGTTGCTAAAGGTGTAGACATTGTAATAGCAACTCCAGGCAGACTCAATGACTTGGTAATGGCTCGCCACTTGAATGTTATTAATTTCTCTTACATTGTCTTGGATGAAGCTGACAGGATGTTAGATATGGGATTTGAACCACAGATCAGGAAGTCATTATTTGACGTAAGGCCTGATCGACAAACAGTCATGACTTCAGCTACTTGGCCACCAGGTGTACGTCGCCTTGCCGAATCTTACATGAAGGACCCAATACAAGTAAATGTTGGATCTTTAGATCTTGCTGCAGTGCACACTGTCACACAGAAAATAATGTTTGTTGAAGAATCTGAAAAAGAAGAAGCATTGTTTGAATTTCTGAATTCTATGGATCCTGCTGATAAAGCAATCATATTCTGTGGCAAAAAAGCCACTGCAACACACATTACAACAGAATTATGTCTTAAAGGCATAGAGTGTCAATCTTTGCATGGAGATCGAGACCAGACTGATCGTGAGGCTGCTTTAAGCGAAATGGTGGACGGAACTGTCAATATATTGGTTGCTACAGATGTGGCATCACGAGGTATTGACATAAAAGACCTTACACATGTTATCAACTTAGATTTCCCGCGGCATATTGAAGAGTATGTACACCGAGTGGGTAGGACGGGTCGTGCTGGAAAAACTGGCATATCCTTGACATTTATATCAAGGAGTGATTGGGGAAATGCTAGAGAGCTTATCAAAATCCTTGAGGAAGCAAATCAGGAAGTGCCTGATGAACTTGAGCAAATGGCTGCGAGGTTCGAAGGCATGAAGTTACGTAGAGACAAGGAGAGGGGTGAGGGCCAGGGTCGTGGTCGCGGTGGCGGCGGCCGGGGCTATGGCGGGGGGGGACAAGGGGGTCGCGGGAGAAGAGATCGGTGGTAATTCCATATTTATGTACTAGTATTCCATTCAGGATAACATTAGAATAATAATGTTAACATTCTATATAACGCTATTTTGATCGTAAAATAAGATTACTTCTTCATGACAAATAATAAGCTTTTTCACATTTTCATTATAAATGTGATCCATTTCGACACTTGTGTGAATTTTCTTATGTTATCCTGATTGGAGTTTAGATAGGTTACCTAACTGAAACAAACAGCTTCTGATAGATGCGCGGTGTAGCACTGAATTGGAAATATCCTCAAACTGTAGTTCTGTTATTCTATTTATTATTTGATTCTGAGATAAATAGATACATAACTAACATAATTATTATGAATTATAGCTAAGTGTATGTTCTTGTTGAAGTTTCATAATAGATGAGCTGTAAGCTTCTAGCAAAACAGAGATTGTGTGAACAGATGTAATTATGGCCTATTTATCAGTATTATTATGTTAAATTAATAAAAATATTTAGAAAATAGGCACATCTACTTAATAATTTATTTAATAGGTGTGCCTATTTTTTTTAGGTACCTACTTATTGGTAGAGTTGCTTTGGTATCGTATTGTAGTGAGAACAATAGGTATACTTTATAAGTCTCAGTTCAACAATTAAAATTAATTTAAGCTCTCTGTAGGCACCAAGCAGTTTCAGTTAATTGGTAAACATCTAAAATATTCACTAAGTTTTCATTATAACTCTTACATACTCTTTCCATAATATGTGTGCATTTTATTGTCTTTGTACTAAGTGCAAGACATGGGACAATTAATTTAAGAAAAGTAGAACTTAATTGTTTAACAAAAAAATATTTAAAACTAGAATTAAGTTTGACCTTCATGCTGTGATAGAAAGTGAAATGTAAAATTCACGGTCTATTTAATTGTAGTAGTTTGTACTAGATACTTCCTTTTAAAAGCTAATTCTAGCAAAGGTGTCGTATTTATTGTGGTGTTTATGCATGATTTATGTGTAACTACTGTTTTACAACTATGTGATGTTAACGATATTAGATATATCGTTAGTATGTCTATTTTGCCATCTCTTATTACAACGTTTATGTGATCAATATGTATTTTATTACAAATTCTACAGTGGGCATTGCTCGCAGAACAGATGGCCGATGGGGCCGAAAGGTTCTGGAGTGGCGACCGCGTACCGGAAGACGTAGCGTTGGAAGGCCACCCACAAGGTGGACTGATGACCTGGTTAAGGCCGCGGGAATGCACTGGATGCGAGAAGCACAGAACTGGTCGAAGTGGCGGTGCTTGGGAGAGGTCTATGTCCAGCAGTGGACGTCTTTCGGCTGAAATGATGATGATGATTTTGACAAATTCTACTACTACCTTATCTATAAAGCAGAGATGCAACTAGATTCAATCAATCTGCCTAGCCTTTTCCCCAACTATATTGGGGTTGGCTTCCAGTCTAACCGGATGCAGGTGACTACCAGTATTTTACATGGAGCGACTGCCTATCTGACATCCACAACCCAGTAACTGGATAATATGATACCGCTTTCTTTCGGGCTTTTGACGACCCGTAACAACTGTCAAAGATCCACGAATGGCAGCCGGGACCAACGGCGTATCGTGCTTTCCGAGGCACGGAGGAGTCTCGATATATAAAGGTGGTCACCCATCCACGGACCAACCCTGGCAAGCGTGCAGCTGTTAGGAGGTGCAACTAGACTAGATTGCAATACTAAATAAAGGGGACTGTAGATCGACGTAGTTCAGTCGATATCGATCTCCTCAAAACATAAATAATAACTACATAATATTATAAAACAAAGTGCTCCGCCGCGTCTGTCTGTCTGTTCGCGATAAACTCTAAAACTACTGCACCGATTTTCATGCTGTTTTCATCAATGAATAGAGGGGTTCTCGAGCAACGTTTTAGTATATAATAACCAACATCCACGCGGGCGAAGCCGCGGTCATCAGCTAGTGTCATTCATTATAAATGAAACGTAAAATAATATATGAACTTGGCTATCACGGATCGATGAATGATAGGCCATTGATCTCGTATCACAGAGTACATTATTTTCTGACCACTGCAGCCGTCTTCCTCCCATCAGACTAGTGTGGTGGTGTCGTGGCGGAGAGATGGGGACGACAACGACGGAGGTGCTGGTCTACATGAGGTGACCAAATCCAGCTTTCAGTATATTAGAATGTACCTACTCTATGAATAATAACAGTCCCATCGTTCTGAATCTGGATGACATAAAGTAAAATCTTCGTAGTCCTTATGGGCGACGTTCCTGTTTATCTATGGGACGCGGGAGTCCGAACAAGACCGCAAAATAAGTGAACGAACTGTACCGTTCACTCAAATAAGGATGAATTGTATACAAAATCACGAGATCAACCTCTGATTTTGTACCCTTATTTTCGTACCGATTAGCGCAGACAGCAGCGAGATGCTCGACAACCTTTTATTAATAATGAACTTAATTTCAAATAGAACAGAGTTGAAAATAGCGTGCAAGATATTATACCGCGCAGCATGCGCGCTCGTATGTTGCTAATGCAAGGGTATTTCAATCTAAAACTGGATATTATTGAAATATTAATAAGTAGTAGGCAAGTATTTATAATAGGGCACCACTCGGCACAAACATTCTAAAAGTTATAAGTACGTAATGACAGACAGACAGGCATGTGACGACGACGATGACCATTTTTTGGGTTCCGTATGTCCAAATAAAAAAGCGGAACCCTTATAGGATCACTCGTGTTTGTCTGTTCGTCTGTCACAGCCCATTCGCTCCGACTCTATTGGATCGATTAAGTTGAAATTTGGTACACATGTCAATTTCTGTGACCCAAACACTTACTTTTGTCGGATTACAGTATTTTAAACTTTTTTTTTACCAGCCTTTACAAGAGTCTTTGAATAGATTAATTATAATGGTGCACAGGGAGTTCAGATTTACTATACATAGAGAGGTAGGCAGAAACTATAGAACGCCAACTGCTACGATCCTTACATACTCCTTTTGCCTCGTTTACGTTCATACGTCTGGTCATATACGCCACCGGTTGCGAGTACTACGCACCTGACCTTTTGAAGACCATCACCAATAATGTCACTATAATTATGTCCTCCTATGGCGTCGGTTCCTGCGTTTCCACTCACATCTGCCTCAGATTTACTATCCTTACTTCCTTACTAATATCATAAATGCGAAAGTAAGTCTGTCTGTCGCGCTTTCACGCCAAAACTACTGAACCGATTTAAATGTTTGGTACACAGATAGTCTAGAGCCTGAGAAAGGACATAGGCTACTTTTTATCGACATACCACGCGGGCAGAAGCTAGTACTTAATAAATTTTAGGTAAAATTTCCTCTCGTTTGATGGAAACAACAACTAAGTAGAATTAAAATCACGGCCATACTCATGTAAACTAAGGTTGACAAGCATAGGTGCCAGCATGACGGCAAGGGACAATTTATAGTGAACGGTCGGAAGTAAGTAGGTACACACGGGTACACATCAAGCTATACATTTCCAGTATAAACTGACCACGCATTGTACGTAAATCTTATACAATGCGAGATCAGCATAAACTGGAAAAATATAGCTTGATGTATAGCCGTGTGTACCTATAGACCGTCCATTTGTTTTTTCTAAATAAGTAGTAATTTTAGCATAATTATGTATTTTGCTTCCAATAATGACAACAATAGTTGTAATAAAATGCATTAGTTCTTACTAGCTTCCGCCCGCGGCTTCGCCCGCATGGTATGTCGATAAAAAGTAGCCTATGTCCTTTCTCAGGCTCTAGACTATCTGTGTACCAAATTTCACTTAAATCGGTTCAGTAGTTTTGGCGTGAAAGCGCGACAGACAGATAGACAGACAGAGTTACTTTTGCATTTATAATATTAGTAAGGATTCTTAAGATAATCTTCATCTCAATTCCGTGTATATCCGTGCACAAGCCGCTCCGGTTTTCGGAAACGATTCCGAGGGTGTCGCGTTTATGGCCTGTAGATTGTTGGTTGATCGATCGCATGAACGTACAGATTGATCTAGTGTGGTGTGGTGCATGATGGCGGCCGGCACGGCATGGCGGCTGATGGCGGAAGCTGCGATATGTCGCGGAAAGCTTTGGCATGCTTGGCCATAAAAATGTTAATTCTTTGCCGTGGCATGTCGCATCGTGCCATCTATCTTGTTATCCACCTATACCACATGGTCCTATTTATAACTTAGGATAGGTATGTAACTTTTCTTCAAGAATGTGAATAAAAAGTAGGTACTTAGTCGAATAGTATGCATATATTTCGAGTTCACAATATTTATTGACACAACATCGCCAAGCGAAACTATCAGAAATTCTGAAATTTTTATAATAATAATAATACAGGACATTATTCAGTTTTCGAACATTTTATACTCAAAAAATTTAAGCGCCGGCAAGATAAAAAAAAAAAAAAACTTACCACCCAAAACGTTTTTACTATTACAACAAGCACCCCCGGAACCTTTACGCTATTTAAATTTAAGATTGAAAATACTAAACATCATATTTTGAGTTAAAGCTACAGCCATTGCTATTTTGAACTAGTACCTCTATTAGATACGGCGGGGTTCTCTGATTGTTTTTTTGACAGATTTATTATACAAAATGTGTCATCATCAGCGTACAGCAGTCCACTGCTGGATATAGGCTTCTTCAATTACACGCCATTCAGCTCTATTCTCGGCAACTCTCGTCCAGCTGCTACCAGTCACCCTGCGAAGTTCGTCGGTCCACCTAGCCTAAGGGCGTCCTATCTTACGTTTGCCGATTCGCAGTCTCCACTCAAGAACCGCAACGGTCATCGGTTCTACGGCTAATATAGCCAGCCCATTGCCACTTCAGCTTGCTTATTGTGTGTGCTATGTCACAGATTATTACATATTGCAAAGCATCCGGCTCAGAGGTAGAACGACCATTCGTTCGCGTGACCACAACTTGCCTTGCTCGACTCTTGCTATGACACAATAAAGTGCAATCCAGGTAGCACAGTGCTAATTAACTACACTTAAATTAACCCAGAAGTTACCTCTCTTTCTATCGCGTAACTCTTATATTTTCTGATTACGATACGCTCATTGAATTAACCCGACAAGACGAGCCCGCCGCGTATTTGTAGCTTCATACCTAAAATGCGGTGTGGAGCCCTCTGTATGTGGCTATGTCGACAATTTTCTTTGCCATATCACTTCGTTACGAATTTTATCCCTCTGAGAGATTCTAAACATAGCCCGTTCCATAGCTCGCTGAGCGACCTGGAATTGGACGAGCTGTACCGTGAGAGAACATTTTAAATGAACATATGATTTTTGGTATTTTCAACCTCAAATAGCAGCCGGGAGGTTAATTGTAGACTTTCGATTCGTTGTGATATTACAAAATGTTATTCCCCATAAGAGAATAGAATTTTTTTTTCTGGCTGGCACTTACATTTTTGGGTACGGAATGAATGATGTCCTTTCACATTTTTATAATTTTCTACCACTCGAGTCGATTTTCTTCGAAATAAGTGTACCGCATACAACATTAAATATGAATTAATAAGTATAAGTACTATACTAAGAGTGCTTCGCTAATGATTCGTGCGAAAGTCACCAGAGAAACAGATATACTTAATTTAGATTTGAATTACAACAGTAATTGAGATTTGAATAGGTACCTATAATAGTCAAGATTTAGTGTCACGATATATCCTTCCTTCTCAAGTAAAACTGAATACAAAGACTGTTGATTAAAACAACAGCGCAAATAAATAATAGCAAGTTTTTCATAGGACTATACATAGTATACGCAAATATTATGCAAAGATGCATATTACGTCAAATACAGTAACTTTAAGCAAGATCTAATCTCTTCATTTCTTGTAGGAGTAAGCTACCCATTTTGGCTGGGGAGCGGCTGACGATTACGTTAGCACTTTCTAGGGCCTTAATTTTGTCCATGGCACCTCCCTTGCCGCCTGAGATGATGGCACCGGCGTGACCCATCCGCCTGCCGGGGGGGGCTGTGAGACCCGCGATGAAAGCTACAACTGGCTTCGCCTTCTGACCCTGGAATTTCATAAAAAAGTGTTATCATACAACTCCCTCAGTTTCATGACGGGAAAGACATCGCGTAGTCGACTCCGTCCTTGATAATTAATAGGTAAGGGACGTTGGCGTTAGTTTGAACAAGTAATTTCATACCGGCAGAAAATCAAAACAAAACTAGTTTTTCCTTAGTGCATAAGAGACCTGGGGGCCTACCACCATCGCTTACAGCAATATTATTTTAACATTACTTCGTGGAGGAAAGGGATGGAGCTATACGTCCTGTAGAGCTTCATCTCTTTCCTACACTAAAGTAATATCAAAATAATATTGCTATAAGCGGTGGTGGTAGGCCCCCTGAGCGTCAGCTGCTCCAGTAGTGGAGGAGTTCTGAGTCATAGCTTATCAAAGTTGCGTGACATACGAAAATCAAGTCATCATCATCAAATGCAGAACTATCAGTTTATCGTAGCACATACATGCATTTATGTGAACATGGGCCATGGCTATCGTTAATTTGCAAGTTAGCTCTTTGTACAGTCACGGACTTTAATTGATGAGCCACTGTCAAACTTTTCAATTTTGCAGTTTCAAACATTCACGAGATTACACGATTAAACACAATCGCATGCTCGTAAACAAGATGACAAATTACTGTACCTAATCGGGAATTTGTTGACTAATTCGTTCTCAATGATAAATAAATACAATGTTTATCCAATCTATTTGATACTGACCTCCTTTGAATCAGAGCTCATTAACTCGATAATTCTGAAAACCTATCCGAAGACAGTGACAGTTGAAATGTCGATGTCAAGGCCATTATTTTCGAATTTTTTGAAATGACTAAATACAATTTATCCGTACGCTAACGTTACTACGGCTACGCTAAAACAATCGTCGGTAGGTTACGGTTGCTAGACCTGCAATTGATTGACTTTGGGTAGGCACTCTGCTGTCAAGTTTGTAGTTCTGGTTATCAGGTTAGCCAACCGGTAAAGATAAATATAATTTTATTCTTCTTTATTTACAAAGATATGACTTTCCGTTTCTGGATGTACGAGTATAACCGACTAAGCCCGATTTGCATTACACGGCTAAAATACGAACAATGCCAAGTGGCTCGTCAATTAAAGTCCGTGACTGTACATCTAGTTAATGTGGTTCATATCCTGAGTCAAACCATTTTAGAGGATTAAGTAGTTAGCAGTACTCACGTTAATCTTTATCAGGGAAATGGATGCAATATACACTTCTTTGTAAAATTTCCCTCCACAGTTAATTCGAGATTGTTAATCATGGGAATTTTATTGCTTTGAATGATTGAATAACTATTATTAGCTAATAACTGTAACAATCAATGATAAACTAATGTACAATACAGTGTTTGTTAGTTCATTGCTTCGAATCAATTAACTACCGATGTCTGCCATTATTACCGTTGTATGAGAGTAACTACTTTATATCGCAATCATGAATTTTCGAGTAAGGATCTTAATCGAAAAATCATGACCTATGCAATATCCTACAATACCTACTCATGTCAATTTTAGATATATGATGTAACTTCACGACACGACTGTCGTGATATGATAGAAATGATGCAAATAATACTTCAAGTAGGTTCTACGTCAGTAATAAAAATATCTGCGATATGATAATCTTACTTTAAGTGATAAGACCACCTGTACTACATAATTACTAATAACTACACCATTACTAAGTAATTTTGTTCTGCATAATTATTAGTGCACCCTATTGACGTAAGTACAATTAAGAATACTCAACCTATCTATCTACGATTAGGTAATACAATACAATTTGTTATCCAAGTAGGTACCATAGTATCTTACCCCTTTTGAACCCTGTATAGAATAAAATAAGAAAGAAATGTAACAATCACAAAAAAAAACAATCAGTTTGAAGGTTTCCATCCACTATCTCGTTCCAAGCAAAGCACGGTGGCGCGGCGGCGGCGGTTGACGCTCATCGTACTGCAGACGTTAGAACGCGTATCGTACGCACCACCACGATTCATACGCGTTTCGACGGCGGCGGCGAAGTACAAACGCTAAATGAACTCAGACGGCAACTTCAGTGACTGTGACGGCTACGTTACGGGACGGGATAGTGTGTGGAGACCTTAAGCATAATATAATATAGTATGAAACAGTAGCATTGTTAGTAATCCTAATAGGGGCATGCAATAATTTAAGCATTTAAAGATTAATGGATTATGAGGGTTGTTATTATGAATGATGAGGTAGACAACGATAAATGGAAGAAAATAAAAACCAAACAAATTAAAAACACTTACCCTATTATGCTGTTTAAGATATTCGGAAGCCATCTCCTCAGCGTTACCACCAATTTCTCCGATCATCACAATGCCCTTTGTGTTTGGGTCATTCAAGAAGAGGCCTAAACAGTCAATGAAGTTTGTTCCGTTGAACGGATCCCCTCCAATACCGATGCATAGCGTCTGTCCCAGGCCGGTCTGTAAAATATACATTATGTTAACTAACGAAGGGCGTTCCCGTTTTAACCCGCGATAGTTTAGCGTCAATAGTATAGCGTGTGTTGGATCATTCGGTTCCCTACAAAATGGTTGAGCTGGATGGTGCTGATCCACGTGTCATGTTCGTGAACGGGCGCCGTCAGTTGAGACTGGTCATCTCTTATCTGCCAGGGCTTATTTTTAATCTTATATTTTGAATTCTTTTTGATTATTTTTCGTTTGACATTGTTCTCACATATAGAAGCACGAAGAATACTGTACCCAGGATTTTTTAATATCTATATACATTTTTAAAAGAGTGTCCTTGGAGTTTCTTGCCCGTTCTTCTCCATAGAGATCTACGAATTTGAATGGGCAGCTAGCTTCAACTTTTTGACTAACTGACCGACTCTTTGACAATTCAAAAGTGCCTGTAAATGGTTTAATTGAAATAAATACTTTGAGTTTGAGAATACATGATATTGTATTGTAAATTATTATATTATTTTAATTATTGTGAATGTGAAGACTATGTGGATCTTTCTTTTCTTTTTTATTATTCATTTTTCCTTAGTTTTAATTAATCATGGTCTGGCAGTTTGAGTAATTTATGCGGCCTAACCAATGACGTATTATATATACGTCATTGGGCCTAACCAAATGACCTTTCTTTGGTATTGTTCGACAAATGCGTGCACTGACTGGGCAGGTCCACTCAATCTGTGTGGTTCTTTCCTCAAAAGTCCATTTCAGACACCAATCTACATGGTCTTCACATGATCTGACCACGCGTAATTTTGAATCTGTGATATCTTTTAAACTATTCATTTAAATGATATGATGTCAAGGCATAATCTAGTTTAAATGCCCAAGTTAAATAACATATTATATTGGTTGATGATTAATTCAATACCGTATAAAATAGCTTCAGAAATTATAATGAAATGTTTATCAAATTCTTCTGGTTACGGAGATGTTGGAGGTCAAAGTCCCAACTTTTTCTGACGTTAAAACGGGACCCTATTACTAAGGCTATGTCCATCTGTCTGTCTGCCTGTTCGTCCGTCTGTCCACGGCTTAGCTCAGAGACTGTATGTTGGTACTAGAAAGCTGTAATTTAGTATGGGTATACATATATGCATAAGCCACGACGACAAAGTGGTAAAAAAAAATCGTATTTTTTTTTATTTTATTGTACCTCCCCTTCTTATAGTGTTGATGGTTTTTTTTTCTCATCGATCCCATGGTGTGGGGTATCGTTGGAAAGGTCATTTAAAAAACCATTTCATGGATTCAGGGATCCGTTTGCACCGGGTGTCACCACTGTGTGGATCGCCCGGAGGACACGGTGGAGCATACGGTTGAGGTGTGCCCTGCTTGGGCGGAGCACCGCCGTGTCCTCGCGGAGGCGATTGGCGGCGGTGACCTCTCGCGTCCGGCCCTGGTTCAGGCCATGGTACGGAGCGAGAGGGCATGGGAAGCCGTCACCTCCTTCTGCGAAGCAGTAATGCTCGCGAAGGAGGAGGCGGAACGCGTGAGGGAGAGGCAAAGCTTGCGCCCTCACGCCCCTAACCGCCGCCGTTGGAGACGCCCTGGGCGTCGGGAATCCCAGGCGGATTTCCGGCCACCATAGGCGCGGGCTTGCGGACGGCGAGCAACGGGCAGCTCGCCGTCCGATAAGGACCAGGCCCGGGTCGATGGCGCGTCGTGTTCCACGCGCGCCTCAAAGAGATGTCAGCAAAAATGACGGGGTCCAATAGGACCGATGCCTGCCAGGGTTGCGGGAAAGTCCGAAAGGGATACCGGGACCTTGGCAACAGGCAAATGAAGGAACACGGGTGGGTTTTAGTCAGTAAAAGTCTGACACGCCCTTCCGCTCCGCCCAGAGCGGGAGAAGTCATTGGATGATTTCCCACCCTCAAAAAAAAAAAAAAAAAAAAAAAAAAAAGGGATCCGTTTGCAAAAGCGCTCAATTTTGTTAGTCCCCCCCCCCCCTTCCAGCTAAATGATTGGTTTTGGATATGTGAAAAAATTCACGGCAGTAGTATACATATATAACGAAATTAGAAGAAAAGCTATCACCGCTACGTAGGCTCCACAATTTACCGAGTAATAATCGACCAACTTAAATTTGTAGTTGCAAATACAGCGTGCAATGTTGTAAAACAAGCAAGAACATGTTTTTTGTTTGGCAGTGACGAATGCGCTGCGCTGCGCCTCGCCAGATGTGCGCTTGCGTAGGGCAAGCGCACATCTGGCGAGGCGCAGCGCAGTTCCGTACCCAAAGGGTAAAACGGGACCCTATTACTAAGACTCCGCTGTCCGTCCGTCTGTCACCAGGCACTCATGAACCGTGATAGTTAGACAGTTGAAATTTTCGCAGATGATGTATTTCTGTTGCCGCTATAACAACAAATACTAAAAAACAGAATAAAATAAATAATTAAGGGGGCTCCCATGTAACACACGTTGCCGTTTTTTATAGATAATGGTACGGAACCCTTCGTGCGCGAGTCCGACTCGCACTTGGAAAAAAGATATCAAATGGTAAAATATTTTTTTTCTTCCAACTTTATAAATAAGTAAATGAAACAATCATTTATCAGAAAAGGAAACTGAAAAAAGCACCAGGGTGAACACTAACCTCAGTAGTCTGATGAACAGCCTCATATGTGAGGGTACCGGAACGGGACACAACACCGATGCAGCCAGCTTTATGGATGGAAGCCGGCATGATTCCAATCTTGCAGTTGGCAGTGGGAGAGATGATGCCTGGGCAATTGGGGCCCAAGAGACGGGTCTTACTCTGACGTAACAGCGCATGTTTGACCCGAACCATGTCCTGCAATGTGTAATAAAATCAATCAATTTCACATAGCAAGTTTTTTTAGAGTCAGTGTAACTTCTATTCAGTATCACATCTCTTGGTCATGCAGAACAAAGCTCATAAACTGCAGCATGAATGAATTCCAATCATAAGGCATTAAGTTCGCCTTTTGTATTGCATTTTATACATTAAGTAAATAAATAAATTAAGAATTAAAATGCTGTTTAACTGTGGTAATCAATAGAAGTTTGTTATTTTAACAGGATGTTACAAATTCAAAAATAAAAATGCACCACAAGGGCTTTCAAAGTTGACCAGTTTTAAGTAAAAAATCCTTACATGCTGTGGGATACCCTCAGTGATGCAGACAACAAGTGGAATTTGCGCTTCAATGGCCTCAAGCACTGCTTTAGCAGTTCCAGCAGGTGGTACATAGATGGCTGAAGCTGTAGCTCCAGTGCCAGCCATTGCTTCTTTCACTGTCGCAAATACTGGTTTCCCTAGATGTTCTGTGCCTGCCTTTTTTGGCGAAACTCCACCAACAATATTTGTGCCATACTCCATAGCTTGCTTAGCATGGAATGTTCCCTGCTTTCCAGTAAATCCCTGAATAATTACTTTTGTTTCTTTGGTCAGCAATAAGTTCATATTAGTTGAATCATAACCACTTGTATCAGATGAATATCTCACAGAGACTAGCCTTATCACATCTGGAAAAAGAAATGGCAAGCTGTTAATATTTCATATTATAAAAAGTAACATTTGTGATAAAGTAGAGTGATTTTTTCAAAATACAGACTTGTCCCATCATTTACATAACCAGGGCGGGGCAAGATTGATTGGGATGAGATTTTGCTCTGAGTATGTCAATTCTTAAACAATAAACAGTTTTGCATTTAATTTCTCATTAATTGAAAGATTGGATTGGATTACATGAATCAATTGAAAGATTCATGCACATACTTGTCTTTATATTCCTTTAAAATATACTTTTGAGAAAAAAAATCTGCATAATTCTGTTGGAGTTTTCTATTAACTTTGCAAATTAAATCACTAACAATAAAATATACTACTAAAATTACGAATTGATGAGAACTGTCAGTACCTACAGACTTATCTGGTTTGAAGAATATAATAGCAAAAAAAATTAAATGACAATAAACAAATAAAGTACTTATCACAGTCTAACAATATCAAAGCAGCTGTAATCCAAGTAAATCTAACAACAACAATAATATGGGTTCATGCCATGCCTCAGTGACCAAAGGTCAGAATATTGATCCATTGTAATGACACAAAGAGAAATGATATTACATTTAGGGAAAGAGCTGTCTCAGTGTAATTTAGGGTTTATATAACAATATGATATATTCGTCGAAACTTATCACAAGCAGCGACATTGATCGTATTTTTAGATGAAGGTCTCGGTTACATTAAATTAGGCATAATGAGTACGACATTGGAGGTTCACTGTATAATTGATCTGCTGGTCATGATAACATGTATTTTGATCTAGGTTGAAAGTATCATATTCGTCAGAAGCCAGCTAAATTGCAAGGTTATCAACGTAGGTTAACGCAGTCAAAAAATTGGCGTGACGTGATGAACTTTCATCAAAGAATAATATATTTATAATACAAATTAACGTAACCCTTTAAAAAGATAACAGTGTTTCTAACCTTTGAACCGACATAAATTCCGGATGGAAAGAGCCATTTTTACCTGAAAATAAAGATTTAGAAAAAGGGAAAAATTCAGAATAGTTAAATAATTTACAGTGACACTGACAGCGGACTGGCTGCTGTAGTATCTCAAATTCTCAATCAGCCAGCTTATTACGTAACTGACCACAGAATATATCGCAGACCAACTTCAGACCAAGCCCCAAGAAAGTGTGATTTTATATGTATTGTTGTGAATATTTCGCCAATGTAAACGCACTGACCTGCATATTGCAAAAATAATAATTTCGCAGGCTACCACTGCGGATACTCCAAATAAGTTCATGATCCAAGCTGTAATAATAACTACTTCGATATTGACTTCAAACTGACCGGTTTTCCGCCCAGAACAGGATAGGTACTTTTCTCTTTTCGCAAAATATAACATGTATTTAGCATGGAATTCACAGAGCAGTCCATAACAGTCAACAGTGCTGCTATCGCACGTGCTGGATCACGCTGCTGCACGGCTAAAACGGAACTCTTATAATTTCGTCCTGACAAAGACGGCCGCGTCCGTTCGTCCGTATTTCATAGAATATGTATGTCACAGCTATTTTACTCAGACACAAATAGAATACATTTTATTGATGTGATAGGAAAGTGTATTCTATAATCCCGTCAATTGCTAAACAAACATAAGAGAAGTATTATAATTTACCAATTCAATAAAAATTTGGGATGAATGGAATGAACTATGACTGTCTGAACGTAAACGAAGAAAAAGGAGTATGTAAGGATCGTAGCAGGCGGCGTACTGTAGCTTCTGCCTACCTCCATATGAAGAAGGCGTGAGTTTATGTTTATATAAAAATTAGGAGTTGCACTCCTAAGGGGACTAGACGGAAAAAAAAGATTCAGTGCGCATAACGGGTATTGTTGTACAGAATCAGTCAAACTAAAGGTCTAGTGTTAGGTTTGGTTACTTTGAAATAATTTGGTCCCTTTATATTTAGGCCAGTCGGCCTCTTTCTAGTACTAGGGTGTCCAAACGGTGATGAGTTTCGGGTTAGTTGTCAAAAAACAATAAAATGTCATGTCAAAATATTAAATTCCACATTCTGGAAAGCCCCAAAAGTCTGACTACCAGTCTTATCAACCGACCCCAACATAGTTGGGAAAAGGCTAGACAGATGATGATAATTCTAGACTAATCGAATAAATCAGTCGGCGGTTAAATATTTTTATAGGTTGGCAACAATGTGCATAATGTTGTGAAGCTGTGGTTTTATTTGTTGTGAAGCTGTGGTCTTATGTGTGTGCGTGTGCTATTGCTTGTGTGATTGGTGGTCCTGCCTGCCTGTGTCTGTATACTCTGTGTGTCACGTCACAGCACAGTGTATAAAAATGGACTCTGTTGTGTGTGACAGTGCCTGCCTGTGTGTGGATAGTGATATGATATGCCACAGACTACTTAGAGATAATGACGTGTAACTGTAAATTGTATCTTTAGCTTTTTGTTTTAAAGTTAAACTAAAATCAGTATAATTAATCATTATTCGTATTCAATTGAAGTAAATGGACGTACCCCACATTTGATTTGCTTCTTGTGGTGATAAAGTGGGAAGTTAACAAAAGTTCCGGTTTGCATTGTGTAGCAATAATTTTACCAAATAACAAAGAAAATGTGTGGTTCTGATAAGAAACTGGGAGAAATTAGAGCTCTCATACTGGTGGGAGGATATGGAACTCGTTTAAGACCTTTGACTCTAAGCAGACCCAAGCCTCTCGTGGAGTTTGCCAATAAACCTATCTTACTGCATCAAATTGAGGCTTTGGTTGAAGCAGGAGTCACACAGGTGATTCAATTGTATTCATATAATAGGCTTATTCAATTTAACGATGTAAGTTAATAATAACCCCATGCTGAATAAAGGCCAAGGCATTCTGAAGGCCATGACTGCAGCAGCAGTTCGGAATCAAACCTGCAGCGGCACTGTCGCCTGCGTTTATTGTGAACCGCAATATTGCTGCCGTCTGCGGACGCCTACGGAATTCTACCTTTAGTAATTACCTAATAGTTATAGATCTTTCTGAAGTTCATTGATTTATGAATTTTCTCTGGAAGAAGAAATTAACGCTACAATGGCTCTTTTATTATTTATTACTAGGTTTTGTGCTTAGCATTTATTTAATGGTCTTTATGTTACAGGTTATATTGGCAGTATCATATCGGGCAGATGACATGGAAAAAGAGTTGACAGAAGAGGTTTCAAAACTTGGTGTATCTCTCACATTTTCTCATGAAAATGAACCTCTGGGCACAGCTGGACCTCTCGCGTTGGCACGTGATCTCCTTAGTGCTAGCCCAGAGCCTTTCTTTGTATTAAACTCCGATGTGATTTGTGACTTCCCATTCAAAGAACTTGCCAAATTCCACAGAAACCATGGAAAGGTATGAATTAATTATGATGAATCTATAAATAAAAATTTAAAAATTATTATGAGTAGGGGAAATAGAGAGCTGGCTTATAAAAAATTTTTTTTTCTTTTTCTTAATATTTTTAAATGCAATGCAATAAAAATGTAAACAAGGAAACAAAAGGAGGTTCAGGCAATTACAAAAAAAAATCCTCATCCTTTCAATAAATCCAGCATTTTTAATGCCCAGACAGACTTAATATTTTTCCTTATAATGATTTTGCTCAATTATCAAAATTAGATATTAACCTGTATATTGATAAATAACATTGGAATAGCTACAAGACTTAGTTTTAATAATCAATATAACATAGATAATGATAATATCAATATTGATTTTGATAATACAGCAAATACTGAAGCATCACTTTATATGATAGTTACAGTCCCTCCTTGATAAAGTGAAGCAATCAGTACTTATCTAACATGTTAGTCATACAGTACAATGTATGATATGCATATTATGAATAACTGGTGAGGGTTTACCTTTGAAAAAATCCAATAAATTTGTATTATTTAGTCATATTGTGCTGTTGCTGAATTCATCACGTTAAACTACTGTTACCACTTAAATTGTTTAAAGACATAATTATTTTGCTCGCGTTGGCGGCGGCACTGCTGTGCCCTCAGATCATTGTGTGCAGTCGACACGCATTTCAGGAGTACCAAACCAGTATTAGGAGGCCTCTTTATCATCAAATTCCTGCCCCTTTCCCATGTTAATTTGGTACATTAACCACCAACTTTTACAACTGTATTTTTACCCGACTGTCCCAGAAGGAGGGTATTTTTTTTCGAGAATATGTATGTATGTCTATTTCTTTGGCACGCTCTGTAGCCTAAACGGCTTGATGGATTTTAACATACGAGGTGTCGTTAGGTTTGTCTTAATTGTGGAATTGACATAGGCTATATTTTTTTATATATATTTCATCTGCAAATACAACCAATAACCTGAAATACGGTTTAACTTTTGTTTGTCCCCGCCTGCAATGTATAATGTTTTTTCTACAAATAAATGATTCTTATTCTTGGAGCAAAAAGTCTCAAAATCTTCATCAGTTTTCAAATTATTTCTTTTATCAATTCAGGACAACAGGAATAACTTTTGGAACTACGGCATTGAGTAGACTATTACATAAACAGCTATATTTATTAATTACTTGATGACAAAGATTAATATTGCTGAAGACCTTTGCTCAATGTCGAGTTGAAATCAACCTAAAATCTTTTTAAAGCCTGTGCGCGCGTAAAATGAATATGGCTTTGTTGCTTATTGTTACTACTGATTTGATTTGTTATTCTGATATTTGCTGATTTAGGAAGGGACTATTGTAGTCACAAAAGTAGAAGAACCTTCAAAGTATGGAGTGGTTCTTTATAAAGAGGATGGTCAGATCGACAGTTTTATTGAAAAACCACAGGAGTTTATCTCAAATAAAATTAATGCTGGTAAGAATACTTACTGTCAATTTGTTTTTTTTTTACGACTTTACAGAGAATCGAAAATTGTGACTGAACTTTTTTTTTCTTTCTGTCTCAGGAATGTACATTTTAAATCCTTCGGTATTAAGTAGAATAGAATTGCGACCGATGTCTATCGAAAAGGAAGTTTTTCCATTCATGGCAACTGATGGGCAGCTGTTTGCCATGGAACTCCAAGGTTTCTGGATGGATGTAGGACAACCCAAAGACTTTTTAACAGGTTAATCATTTCTTTTTCCATGCAGGTATTCATTGTTGCCTTGAATAGAAGGAAAAAGCAATCGTAAAATGAATGTAAACGATAAACACCCAATTAAAAAAGAATTGACGCATTCTCTTATTCTAGAAAAACCATTACATAGTTTTACGACAATTTTAAAATAATTGAATGTATTGGATTTCAGGAATGTGTCTATACTTAACCAGCCTACGACAGAAGAACTCAAAACAGTTGTATGACGGCGCTGGAGTGGTCGGTAACGTGCTGATTGACTCCACAGCAACTATCGGCAAAGGGTGCAGAATAGGACCCAACGTCACTATTGGACCAGACGTCGTTATTGAAGATGGTAAGCACAAGCTAAGACAATTTACCATTTTCATTTGCAGAAAAACACCGAGACTACCTTTTCACTAATACTGGGCGCAAAGTGCACTGTTGGATTTTCAGCTCTCAGCTCAGCGCCGATAGTTGATATTACAACAATGCAATATTAAAGATAGGCATTAATTTAGGTGTCGCCTATTGTGAGTGAAAACGGGAAAACCTTTTCCTTTATATTTAGATTTATAGAGCACACTACCACACCGTGTTGCACCAGGAATACTAATTTGTGTGCTATTTGCTCCGATTATTTTAGGACCGTTTTTTTGTTGGGAAGTGTGACTTAATGTCGAATGTAGATTTTGTCTATGTTCTATTTTCGCCAGCGGTTGGATTGATTATTTTCGATAATCTATGACAGGCTTAATCAAAAGTATTTCCTAAAATGTAACAAGAAAAAAAAAACCATAAATAACATAATACTTACTGCGGTATCTTATAATGTAAATAAGTAAAATATTTATCAAGATTGTATATTATCTATAGCTATTAAAAAAAAAAAAAAAAAAAAAAACAATCATCCCGAACATAATACCTCCTCCTTTTTTGAAGTCGGTAAGAAGGGGAACCAACCCCTTGACAACATGAGGCTTATTTACTCAATATTGAGTATTGAACATGAGGCTTATTTAAACATCATCCATATAAATATAAACCAACTGATTAGTCATATAGTGTTGACGTGCAAGATGCAGAACTAATGAACAATTAAACACCAACTATAGGTACAGGTGTTCGGTTACGTTTGCGCAAAAGACTTACCTACCTATTACTTTGTTTACCCTGTTAAGTCAGTTTTCACTTTTAGAGCGTTTGCAACTTCGCAGACGGCATACAATCGTTGGGAAATTTTTTGTAGGAGCTAAATGAAACAGTGGAGATCAGATAATATATCAAAACAGACGTCCTACAAAAGGTAGGTTATACAAAGAAAAATCTGACTTTTGTAGAACGTACAAAAAGTATGCCATAACAAGCGCGCTGAATGCAAAAAAAAAAGGCATAAGTACGCTCTATACGGTCTCGTTAGAGCGTATATCCAACGTGATTTCAATAGACATACGTCAGATACAGCAAAAAGAATGTTAATAGAATCCGAACTAGACAAACCGATTTCACAAAACCATGGCAAGAGTAGATTTACGTAAGCAAGTACATATTTGTTTATGTTTGGATACTTAGCTGTTTTGATAGATGCATTTCTTAAAACCTAATAATACCTATCACTAGAGACGATCGAAACTTCTGAATTCGATTTCTAAAAACGGATTTTGAAAACAATTTGAAAATCTGAAATCGGATATTTAAGCATTTGCGTAAAAATACATAAACACTCATGTCTAGATTTCAATCATAAAGATACGGTACGAATGTTTATATTTCATAACCATGAGTGATAGACATAAGTAGTTACGAGTATGTACGAGTAATTAAACTGTATATGTACTGTATTTAGATAAATGTTGGCCTATCATGTAGATAAATGTTGGCCACGTGAACGCATGCCATTGGATAACTGAATGGGCGGGGTATACTCAGCTATGTAATAAAGAAAATACATTTACATAGTTATTATGATGAAGAGGAAGTCTGCAATTACGGAAGAATTTTGTAAACAGTTATTAAAAAGCGATTGTAAAGAGCATCTCGTAAAATTTGCAAATGCTACGGGTTCTATTCGTTATGAACGATTTCGGAGATATTGCAAAGTTGAGTGATACCTATTGAAATATTTGCGGAACACCTTTTGTAATGAGTACTGAAATCTGAACGGTTGTTATTTTCAAGTTGTCGTATCGTAGGTTAAGTAAGAAGCAATTTCGCTACTGGGAAAAACACTCGCTGAACGTCATCCACTTGATTGGATTGATGATGTAATTTTATTTCAAACTGGCTTTTGCTCGCGGCTTCGCCCGCGTGGAGTTCAGAAATGATTCCACGGGAGCGTAGTACCGTGATAAAAACTATCCTATATCCTAACCTAGGTCATGGAAGGTCTCTGGCGCTAGTGATGGCACTAAACACTTAGTTAATTCTGGGCCGAGTCTATTTAGATTGCCATCGACATGCTTAGAAGAAGATAGCTCTATAAATGTAACTGGAAAGGAAAAACTTAATACCCGTTTACACTCACACTAGGCGACACCTAAATTAATGCCTATAAGGTAGTACCGGAATAAAACAGGTCATGGTCTATCCGTGTACTCAATTTCATCCCAATCCGTGAAAAGGACAGACAGACAGAATTACTTTCGTATTAATATTAAGTATCGATTCTATGGATTACGTGTTTGCTTGTGTAGACCAGAGGTCCTAGACAAAGTGACATTCTATCAGCGATAACGATGATGGAAAAGGCAAAAATGTATAACTGACATAAGCTATCGAAAAGCTTATGTCAATCCTGCCGAAAGTCGTTGTAGAAATACGAAGCGCTTTCGAAGCAATTGTTCGCTTTGCCTTTTCCATCATCGTTATCGCTGATAGAATGTCACTTTGTCTAGGGCCTCTGAAGGTCAACAAAAAAACGCAATTCAAATACAAGTCGCAATCTCATCTCAGCGATAATCAATGCCCAAAACTTGTCAAAAATTTAGGTATAATTGGGAGTTTTTGACAGATTGACACTGAGACTAGTCTGAGTCCGTATTTTTAAGAACGTTCTCATTGTAGAATGAAAACGTTCTTAAAAGGGACTAGCCCCTCTGGCCAGTTTAATGTTTTAAAATGAACAAAATAAGCCGTTATAAAGTTATTATGGCACTCAACTGTCGTTCAATCCGTTTTAGGCGCATGTATCAAACGCAGCACCATCCTCCGTGGCGCTTGCGTCCGTCAGCACGCTTGGCTCGACGGCTGCATCGTCGGCTGGCGCTCCGTCGTAGGCCGCTGGGTCCGTATGGAGAACTGCACAGTACTCGGCGAAGATGTCATCGTCAAAGATGAACTTTACGTGAACGGAGGGCAAGTGCTACCCCACAAGTCCATCGCATTATCCGTGCCTGAACCACAGATTATTATGTAAAAAGACTGAGTGGGGATGTTCGCAGTTGGGACTAGTTTTTTAAAAGATTATTGTAATTATTGTGTTGTGTAAGTGTTTGTTCGGTAGCAAGTTAGCATTCGTATGCACGGACGATTTTTTAATGCACGATAAAAATCATGCACTGGATTTTCGATTCTCGGTACTGAGCCGAGCATTGAAAACACAACAGCGCACATCACAGTGCGTCAAAAAAGCGCACTGTTGGATATTCAGTTCTCGACACTAAGCAGTGCGGTGGAAATAAAGGACGTGGTAAAAAAAATCGCGAGTGCATACGAGGGCTTAATGAAGAGTTGATTCTGATGACTTGACTCTGCATTTTGTCGGTTACGATATTTCTGCTTTATCACCTACTCGGACACCACGGCCGTGTATTGGATCACGTAAGTAAGTCGATGTGGCTATGACGACCTCAGTCTCAAACGTGCGTCAATAAATTTTGGCATTCAGTTGCTAAGATATGAACTATTTGTTTTTCCTCATTTCCCTTTATAATCTTTTACATTACTATATCAAATACCTTACTCATAGTTACAACAATGTTGGTGACATAAGCTTCGTATGAATAACGTTCTTATCATCTATTTTACAAAAGATGAACTGGATATAAACACATCCGTATGATAAATGATTAAACTAATTGGTTAATTTTGTATAACATATTATTTTCTTTTAACTTAATCTAATTTATATTCTATTTTGTTAGTACCTACATGCCTACTTAGCTGTAATTTTGTTACCTATTATGAATCTATATTTATTTCGTTTCATATGTTTATGCATTTTGTAATTGATCAAAATGTTGTTATTTATTATCTTCAAGAAATTTATTAAATATTCATATATTTTTTATAAGTAATTCGCAAGAAAAAAATTTATTGGAAAATAACATTTTCATTTTTTTTTTGTTTTTCATCGGAACCAGGGTTGGATTTTGTACTATAATTATATACTATAATTTCCCCCTTTGTATATATTATATACTATCCACATCTAAGGATAGTACGCTAAAATACTATAATTTAAAGTTTGCCCCCGAATGCTTTACATCTTATTATGAATATTTCGACCGTGCTTGTGCGTGTATCCTCCGCAGTACACTTCTCTCTTTCCATTCCATTCGAAATTCAATCAAAGTTTGCGAATTTTTGTGTAAAATTAAAGTGGCAACACTGATGGTTTTGAAAATGACGATAGACCGGGAGTATCCACCCCAAAGTAAATTTTGCCTTAACGGGTGTTGATTTTAAATGACATTGACATGTTAAATTAAAAATAATGAAAGTGTATTTTTTTGTAAATACTATCCTTTTCATTTTTTTGGACCTTATACCGTATCTTTTTCAACATACCTAAATCCAACCCTGATCGGAACATTCCATTTAAAAGCGTGTCACGCACACACTTTGTAAACGTTGGTACGTATGTCACTACACATACGCGGTTTAACTTATATTTTTTTATTTACGCGCATAAATCTTATGCATTTGGTACCTACTGTATTTAACAACTTTTACTTGCATCTTGTGATTTTTTCCGACTACATGTTACTAACCGTGCGTTTCCACTGGCGAAACATTCAAGACATAACATGTTGAAATCTCTATTTTCTGTCAAAGTTCCATACAATTTTTGACAGGAACTAGAGATTTCAACATGTTTTGTCTTGAATGTTTCGCCAGTGCAAACGCACGGTAACATGTGGCGCGCATTGATAACATGCGCCAGATAAGTCGGAAAGGAATGTGTTTGAAAATTGCTAAAACTTTTCACTTACTATGCTGCTTGTTCAGGATGTATACCTATTAGTGTGTGTGTGCACGAGCTGATAAAGCGTAAGAGTCACTACTAAGTGATATAATTATATCGACACACAGGCTAACGCGTGTACGTTCTACGGCCCTATAGGTACATACTTGCACCTCATCATTCTGATGTTCTTGTACCCACAGCCAAGTTAAATCTAATGATACATATTTAAGCGGTTGGTCCCGGCTGTCATTTGTGGATCTTTGACAGTCGTTACGGGTCGTCAGAAGCCCGAAAGTCTGACAACCAGTCTTACCAAGGGGTATCGTATTACCCAGTTACTGGGTTGTGGAGGTCAGATAGGCAGTCGCTCCATGTAAAATACTGGTATTCAGCTGCATCCGGTTAGACTGGAAGCCGACCCCAACATAGTTGGGAAAAGGCTAGGCAGATGATGATGATATACCTGTGAAAAGCTGAGATGTTATTTTAATTAAATAGACTAGTTACATAATATACAGCGTACAATGTGGTAATGTACTGCCATTTTTACACCAAACCCTTTAGAATAAGATTTGTTGTCTGTGTAATGTAAACTATTTTGTAAATTTAAATGATACTACTTTATTATTACCTAGGTATCTATAAAAATAAGGCAACACAATATAAAAGTAATTGAATACTTTGAAGTTGTTTAATTTCCTTGGCCTATTCCTTTTTTAACCGACTACGGCGAAGCAAAAAAGAGGGTTATGATTTTGACCGGTATCTATGTATCTATGTCATGATTCATGTAAGTGCATTGAATGATTTCATGAAATCATGACATTTGGCACTTTCATGAACTTAGAGAGTTGTATTGCTGGTTCTAATGTTTATAATTCTGTAAATTCATATTTGTTACGGGCGCAAATCATATTTAGATCAACATACAACCTGAGAAAATTTGAATTACGCGGGCTACCTTGGTGCATCCACCTTAAATTGAATACGAAAAATGTTACCTGGGTATCTAATTATAACCATAAATTCTTTAAATAAAAATCATAGTTATAAAACTAAAACCCAACTACGATGTGTAACTATACCTTTTTAGTTGACTTTTTTGTCGTAGTATGGTTGTAGTTTTATAATTTAAAAAGATTAATAAGGCGTCATCTCCACGAGAGAATCGTATCCAGTAAACGCCAACGGGACACTATTATTGTACAAACCGTGCGTTTGCACTGGCGAAACATTCAAGACAAAACATGTTGAAATCTCTAGTTCCTGTCAAAAATTGTATGGAACATTGACAGAAAATAGAGATTTCAACATGTTTTGTAGTAAATGTTTCGCCAGTGCAAACGCATGGTAAGGCTACGATGTCCATCCGTCTGTCATAAGGCTGTACCTTTTGAACCGTAATAGGTAAATTACTTGACATTTTTACAGTAAGTATGTATTACTACTATGGCCGCTATATCAACAAATAATAAAAATAAACAAGTTAAAAATTAATGGGAGCGTTGCATGTCACGGGTTCCATTCTCGCACGGAACTGATAATTATGGTCTACTCTACAGATATACAGTTTTAGAAGAATTATTCTATCCTGTTTTAGCCATTTGTTGTTATTTTATAGAAATTTCGCCTTTCACCTAGGCTTTCAAATATGTTTATTGGTTCTAAGCTATAGTGTATGAAAACTATTTTTTGGTTCGCATCGCATTGTTGCAGGTTGGTGCCGATGCCGTTGTTATGAAACTATTTTTTTATACCCATCACATTAGAGATTAGAGACGTAAATCATCACACTCATCCGGCAGAATTGCGCACCCGCAATCAGTAAATGAGTGCATTTTAGAAAACTCGTACCGTCAATCATTCTCCTACCCTTATCCCAATTTATTTGGGGTCGGCGCAACACGTCCCTTACTTCCATACTTCTCTATTAGCAGTCATCTCAGTAGTCATCCCCTTTCTAACCATAACATCTTTCACACAGTCCATCTATCGTTACTTTGGTCTTTCCCTACTCATAAAGCCATCTACATTTATAACCAAAAGGTTCCTCGCGACATTTTCCTCATTCTTTGTTCTTTCGCATCACGCCCACAACTGATTTCGCAAAACTTCCGGCAACTCGTATAATCGACTAAATTGCATTATAATTGCCATGGCAAAAATGGCAATGAACAACATTTTTTGATACTAAAATTGATGGAACACAATTTTTACCGACTTCAAAAAAGGAGGAGGTACTATGTTCGGGATGATTGTTTTTTTTTTTTTTTTTTTTTTTTTTTTTTATGTATGTTCACCGATTACTCCGCCGTTTGTGAACCGATTTCAAAAATTCTTTTTTTGTTCAAAAGCTTATACTTCTGAGGTGGTCCCATTGTCACCAAGTCAGGATCTGATGATGGGATCCTAGAGAAATCGAGGGGAACTTTCAAAAATCGTAAGGGCAACTAGTGCATTCCTTAATTTATTCATTAAGTATTTTACAGCACTACAATTTTATGAAGGCCTGGAGTCGATCTGATGATGGAGCCGAAAGACAGTCAAGGGAACTCCTCAATGGTTTACAGCAGATACCTCGTGTTTGGGCTTGGTTAATTTGTATTGATAAAAACTTTACACTTTGATGGGTTCTGACTGTCGTTAGGGGTCGGATGATGAAGACGAAAGACAGTCGAGGGAACTCCTCAGTGGTTTACAGCAGATATCTTGTGTTTGGGCTTGATTAATTTGTATTGATAAGAACCTTACACTTGGATGGGTTGTGACTGTCGTTAAGGGTCTGATGATGAAGACGAAGGACGATTAACGGAACTCCTCAACGGTTCACAGTAATTACCTTGTGTTTGGACTTAACTCATTTATATTGATAAGAACTTTGCAACCATATAGGTTGTAAGTGACATTACAGATCTGATTATGGTCACCTTATAATATGATGATGAGGGGAACTATACAGTGTAAGCAAATGTATAGTGTTCACCCTTATATTCTTGAGAAGGCACGGGAGTCTCATTAGCCAGCCGGTTTCGTATAACATCTAAACGATACTTGCGCTGTTCAGACGACTCGCCACTTAATCGTTTTTGAATAAGATTGAGTCGGCAGATCTTATCATTTGGCGACTCCTGTGACAAATGAGAATGCATGTAATTTCTCATCTGAGATAACCTAGCATGACAAGCTAACGGTGATTCTTGGGAACCGGACATAGCACTCCGTTTGCGATTCTTAGATAGGCGTTCTTTTTCAGCAGTATTAGTCTCTTTAATTCTGTTTTTCTTCATGCGGGTGGCTCCTTTAGTTGGTCTACCCATGATTACAAAAATCAAATTACACAAAAAATGGAAAAATAATAAAACTTTAAAAAAAAAATTGACCGACTTCAAAAAAAACAAAACAAAAAAGGACTACTGTACTAAAACCAAACGACAAAAGTACTTCTTTAATAATAAGAGAAAAATAAAAAAATAACTTTAATTTCGGAAGTCGGTGGCCAAAAACTAAAATTAAAAGCAAAGACACCGACTTCCGAAATTAAAGTTATTTTTTTATTTTTCTCTTATTATTAAAGAAGTACTTTTGTCGTTTGGTTTTAGTACAGTAGTCCTTTTTTGTTTTGTTTTTTTTGAAGTCGGTCAATTTTTTTTTTAAAGTTTTTTTGACATTTCGTTGACATAAATATTTGACAGTTAATAACCACAAATAACATTTTGCGCCAAAACGTAACATTCCGGTGCCCGATTATTTCAATGGACTTTTTGTAAAATAATTCGAAAATGTCTAAGCGTAACAGTGTAGGTGCCTCTAACACCTTATTTAATTATTTCTCTAAAACTCCTCCTGCCAATAAGAAGGTAAAATCAGAACTAGAGGTCGATCAAAGCCCGAAAGTGCATTCGCCAGTTCAAAACAGCGTTAAGGAATCTAAAGTTGAAAGTAAGATAATTTAATGAGTTTAACTTGATTAAACATGGTCTTGTTAAAAATCCCAAACCACTGTCAATAATATACACTTGTGTTCATTCAGACTCTCTCACTTGGTTATTTCAGATTGTTTATTTGTAAATCATTACTGACCAAATACAAGTGTAAATGGGAGCACAAATAAATTACTTAACTTTTAAGCCCTTATTACACTGTAGTTAGTCAATAGCTTACCACTGCCATTGATAGTTGGTTGTAAAGACTGCCTTTTCAGTACAGGTTAATATTTTTCAAAATCACTTGCAGTATTAAGCAACCTTATTATTTGAATATGCATATCAATAACTTTCGCACTAAAATGTATATCTTAATACGTTTCTACAACTTATCGCATCTTAAAAATTAACCATAATGAATTGGTAACTACTTTTTTTATCTTCAGAGAAAAAGCGAGAGAGACAAGCAACCCCATCGCCTGAAGTGAAACAGAACAGTGGCAGTGAGGATGAGGTACCCATTGCTTCCAAACGCAGGAAGAGGATCAGACTCAACCCTGTTGACTCTGATGACTCTGATGTGGAGAACAAAGGTGGGTAACAAACTTGTATGGACAATATTCAAAGTTTCATACAGATTTATGAATGAAAACTTGCTACTACATCTTCTTCGTGTCACCGGCACTGCAGTACATATTTCAAATTATGTCTGCCCAAAACTTCTTCAGAACCAGAATCAGAATGCTTTATTTGTAAACATAGGTCAAATTACACACTTCACTTCCACATGTAGTAAGTAGTGGCAGTGCAGGATAAGTAATTTGTTTGTAATTAACAAAACAACAAACAAATTAATCATTATTAAAGAGTAGATAGAGAATGCTGCAGTAAAGAACTGAAAAATATCTAAGAATATTTTTCAGTTCATATTTGTTATTAGATAAAGAATTCAACAATTTTTTGTTCAAGAAATTTTTAAACATTGTTTTTATTACACACAAATATTGAAGTATTTTCGTATTCTGTTATTATAAGTAGGTAGTTTTTATTACACACAAATTACCTACTTATAATAACAGAACACGAAAATACTTCATTTTTTATTTTTGAAGCTGTTGTTTAACTAATGAAAGTAATTTTTCAGTAGATAACAAAATGGATACATCTGACATTGAGAAGCCATCTTTGGAGAAGAAATTGCAGGATAGTTTCAAGTTTGAGTCTCCTAAGGCCAGGAAACCCAGTAAACCAGTAAACAAACCATCATCTAGTAATGGGTATGTAATTAACAGCTTTATTAATTGAAGAAGACATGTCAGGATTGTAGCAACCTTGTAGCATATTCAGCCTTTAATGTTCCTGCTGCTGGGCACAGGCAGCCGTCCTCTCTGTGAGAGGGAGTGGGCTGTAGTCCACAATGTGGACGCAGTGGGGGTTGGTACCCTTATATGCTTATAATAAACTGGGAATCTCTAATCCACAGTGTGCTATTATGGTGAAATGACTTGAGGCAATATCAAGATGATAAATTTTCTATTATGGTATAGTGTTTGCAATAGTAATAAGATATGTAATTGGCAGGCTTTTCCCTCAAATACTATGTTTTTAGGGTTCCATACCCAGAGGGTAAAACGGGACCCTATTACTAAGGCTCTGCTGTCTGTCCGTCTGTCATCAGGCTGTATCTCATGAACCGTGATAGTTTGACAGTTGTAATTTTCACAGATGATGTATTTCTGTTGCTGCTATAACAATAAATACTAAAAAAACAGAATAAAACAAATATATAAGGGGGCTCCCATATAACAAACGTGATTTTTTTGCTCGTTTTTGCTTTATGTTGATAACAGCAACAGGTAGGCGCTTGAAATATTCACAGAATATTTAGTTAATTATTCACTTTAAAAATAAATAATTAAATTAAAATAAAACAAATATTTAAGGGGAGCTCCCATACAACAAACGTGATTTTTTTGGCCGTTTTTATAGACAAGGGTACGGAACCCTTCGTGAGCGAGTCCGACTCGCACTTGGCCGATTTTTTCTAAATGACCAGGGTAGTAACTATTTATTTGCCATGCAAGTAACATTATTCTCTACAATATAATATTTATAATATTGTCATTAACGGGTTACAACATTATTCAATTTAATTAATCCAAGTCAGCCCACTGGTCAGTTTATCTTTTGACACAAATACCTCGTCCATAGCATACTACCAGACCTTTCTTTAAAAAAACTAAATTCCTTTCAGACCTGCACCATCACCACCAAAACCAGCTGAGGAGAAGTCTATTGCAGCTGATGAAGGAAACTGGGTGCACTGCAAACTGGACTGGTTGAAGCCTGACAAGATCAGAGATGCCAAGAAAAGGAGACCCGACCATCCTGAATATGACCCTTCTACTTTATTTGTGCCACCCGATTTTCATAAGAGTCAGACACCAGTAAGTACTATTTTAAGCTCTAAAGTGAATCCCGCGCATGATTCGGGTCAAAATTCGTTCGCGCCGGATATAGCAATAACTTGTTTGAAGGTGTTCAAACTAGGCCCGAAACGTTGAGTGACTTCCAAATCATTAACCCTTCGTATCGGAAGTGTATCCACAAGAGACACAATGGCTTTTTAAATTTTTTCTGTAATGAATATCGCACTCTGGGCACTCTACTTATAAATTATAATTTCTTGTGAAAAAGTAATAAGTAAGTTAACATAATGGTTGATATACTGTTTAGACCAGACAAAAAATATATTAAAATAAATTGTGTTATCCTGCCAGGCACATCGTCAATGGTGGGACATGAAATCATCACACTATGACTGTGTGCTGTTCTTCAAAGTGGGCAAGTTCTATGAGCTGTACCATATGGATGCAGCTGTGGGGGTTAACGAACTTGGGTTCTCTTATATGAAGGTAACAATTGATAATCTAAAGGCATATCCTTGTTCCCAATTGATGTTAATACCAGTTAAATATCAACTTTATGCAAGTGTAAATTAAGTTCAACTCAGAATGTCTTATATACTATTGAAAAAGTTATAGAAATAACGATGTTGATAACTGAACGAACAAAGAACACATTAATGACATTATCCTAACATCTTCAGGGCGAATTTGCACATTCGGGATTCCCTGAGAGCGCGTACGGCAGAATGGCGTCCACACTTGTGTCAAAAGGATACAAGGTAGCAAGAGTAGAACAAACTGAGACACCCGATATGATGCAGGAGAGGTGTAAAAAGAGTAAGTTAGAAAGTTAAAAAAATTCTCTCACTGACAGACAACGCACAACCGCAAAATTGAATGCTTCCTAGACCCGGTTCTAGAAAGCATTCAATTTTGCTTGAGTCCCTTAAATAACGAAGGTGAGCACTGATGAAGGATATATGGGGGATGAAAAGTTGTCGTAAATCGTCAGTTTTGAAATCCAATCGGGCGTACAACTGTGAGCAGTGGTGGCCACGTGTTCACGGCCGCGACTTACCGATTTGTAGGTTGTTGGTTCGAACCCTAACAGCTGCTTTACTTTGTGTAAATTATTTCATCACCATTGCTCTAAACGGTAAAGAAAAACATCATGAGGAAACCAGCATGTTCTAGAACCAAAATTTCGAAGACATGTGACATCTACCAACCCGCACTGGGCCCGCGTGGTAGATGTACAGCCCCCTCCCTCTCACAGAGAGGAGGCCTGAGTCCCAGCAGTGGGATCATTATAGGCTGATTATGCATGGCTTATTCCTTGATAATAACTAACAGTCTTAACATTTCAGCCGGTCTGAACAGCAAGTTTGACAAAGTAGTCCGTCGTGAGATCTGTCAAGTGTCGATGAGGGGTGCGCAAGTGTGTGGTCTGCAGGACAGTGGCCCAGCTGACCCGTCTGCCGCCTACATGATGGCCATCGCTGAAGAGGTACATTCTCACTCTACCATTTTTCTCAAATTTGTGAATGTGGTTAGCAAATACTGAAAAAGTAAAGGACAGTCTCCTCACAACGTTTTCAAGTGATGGATAGGGTACTTGCTCTTGCTGATATATATATCTGCCTAGCCTTTCTCCAACTATGTTGGGGTCGGCTTCCAGTCTAACCGGATGCAGCTGAATACCAGTATATTACATGGAGTGACTGCCTATCTGACCTCCACAACCCAGTAACTGGGTAATACGATACCCCTTGGTAAGACTGGTTGTCAGACTTTCGGGTTTCTGACGACCCGTAACGACTGTCAAAGATCCACGAATGACAGCCGGGACCAACGGATTAACGTGCTTTCCGAGGAATGGAGGAGTCTCGGTATGTAAAGATGGTCACCTATCCACCGACCAGCCCCGGCAAGCGTAGCTTAACTTGATGGATCGACTCGGTGCGGCTGTTATTACTTAGCCACGAGCTCCTCCGTACTTGCTCTTGCTGATCCATCTCAGAAATCCATCCTGTATATTCAATATCTGCTTCATTAAACAAGTTCTGACCACTGAATACGACAGTTTTAGTTGATTGTTTTTTTTCTTTTTCACCTTTGCCTCGAAATAACATGGAATTTATAGTTACGTAAAATCAACAGGAGAGCAACAGTAGCAGCACTTACGGCATATGCTTTGTGGACACCTCAATAGGTCTGTTCCACATCGGTCAGTTTCAAGACGACAAGCATTCCTCCAGGCTGCTAACGACGCTAGCGCATTATCCACCAGCTTTGGTAAATATTATCCCACGTTAAGTTAGTCTGCCAAATAACTTAAAAAAAAAAAATTGCAAGTAATTAGCAACATAACTCACATTACGCTAAGCGTATGGTGAGACAGGCGAATAAGCTATAAGGTCTAAATTCATAATATTCTCAGAAACATTTTCATATTTCTTGACCTATATTTTAAAACAATGTTCAAAGCATCTTTATTTACACCGATCCTATAATTTTGAATCGAGGGCTCACTTTGTAGTATGAGCCTGAGAAAAAACATATCCGAAAGATGACCTTTTGTGAAGTCTTTAATCTCGACTTACACCTGAGTTTAAGTTCCCCCCCACCCCTACTTTGCTTTCCAGATAATTTACGACCGTAAAACAACGCCCCGTACTTCCAAGCTGCTCAGTACACATTGCCACAACGCGCGCAGAGAGGCTCAGAACATATGGTCTCCTGAGAAGACGCTCAAAACTCTAGCAGAGAAGTACTACAGGACTAATGGCGATGGAGAGTGGCCTGAGGGGATCAAACCGTTCTTACATGAAGGTTTGTGTTGTTGTTTAACAATTAAATTAAGCAGTAATACTAGATTATTCATCAAGGGGATAAAGCGGCGTCTTATATCACGGGCGGGCGCTATATTAGAAGCTAGACTGTGCTATAGGGAGTTAAGTCTAGAATTCTGAGTGCAGGGTGAGATTCAAAGTCAAAGTCAAATAATTTGTTTCAAATAGGCACATAAAAGGCACATTTGAACGTCAAAAACAAAGAAATAGAACTAGATTCTAGTTGAATACGAAAACTACCTTTTGGAAGGGGTTCTAAAAGGTAGTTTTCATATGGAGTCGGAATGGGCAAGAAACTCCACCGTTACTCTTTTAAAAATGTTTTACAATATTTTGTATACATGAATTATAATAATTATGTTCAAACTCGCCCAAAATGAAGACACGTTTATTCCCGGGGAGAATACTTTTCACACCTTCTGCGAGATACTAAAAAGCAGTTCGACTTCCGAATAAGTTTTTTCCGTAAAAGTTTTGACGACTTAATTTGAACGGGTGGTAAGAAAAAGTTGTTAAATTCCACATATGTCTATTTTCTCTAGAGACTTCGAGTCTCAAAACTAAAGATATAATATCAGATTTTTTCTTAAATAAGGTTTTTCATATTTATACGCGAAATAACAATTTAATTTTAGCTAGATGGTTTACTGTAAGCACCGTTTTTATTATTTGAGTAGATGTAATGGATCATAATAAAGATTTTATCTTCCAGGCGATGCTCTCGGCCTTACTCCAGCAGCTAACTGCTACTTAGCAATAAAAGGCTTAGGCGGCGTAGTATCCTGTCTAACAGATTGTCTCCTAGACATACAAGTACTAGGAATGAACCAATTTACCTCCTACGCGCCCCCCGATGTGCTAAACAAGACCATACCGCCTGAGTTTAAGGTTGAAAATCGATGGGAAGGCGGCAGCAGCATGGTTTTAGACGCAATCACGTTGAGGAACCTGAGGATTGTGCAAGATGAAGGGTGCTTGTATGAAAGGTTGAATTTCTGTTCGACTCATATGGGGAAAAGGTTAGTGTAATAATGCAAATAATTTTTACAAAAGTGTACCGCTTAATCTAAGCATAAGTTTTCTTTCAGCATGTGTATCCATACTAATATTATAAATTCGAAAGTAACTCTTGTTATCTTTTCACGCCTAAACCACTGAACTAATTTCGACAAAATTTGGCAATGAGATAGATGGCATCCCGGGGAAGGTCATAGGCTACTTTTTATCGACATACCACGCGGGCGAAGCCGCGGGCGGAAGTTAAAGTCAAAGTCAAATAATTTATTTCAAATAGGCACATAAAAGGCACTTTTGAACGTCAATGAAAAACAAAGAAATAGAATTGATTCTAGTTGCTCATTCCAAAAGGTAGCTTTTTTATTAATCATAAATCATAGTTATTCATAAATCAAACAGAGTTATAAAGAAAACCTAGATGTTGAAAGTTTAGTTTTCCAGTCTTTTTTTGGGCAACTGAAACATTTATTATTTAAGAAACTAACTACTGAATTATCAACTCCAACATTATTTCAACCCAGAATCAACTATTATGCTGTCTCAGTCGCTTGAAATGGTATTATACCATCTTAGGCTCAGATCTATACTAGAATGAACTTTGACTCTACTCAAGTACACTACTTTGCTTGAGTAAAGTCAAAGTTTATTAGTAGCGTTTCTACAAAAATAAACCTTATGAATGTTGATTGAATGTTTAGATTTGTATAAAACGCTTAATCATAGTCGCTTATAGGAATATACACATTCATGTCATACAAATAAGGTTCATTTTCCTATGAAATTCTACTGTATGTAGACTTTACTAGTTTCGTTTGGGAATTCGTGGGAAAGCACTGAAAATCTTAACCAACATCAATACTTGTTATATTTTTAGGTTACTATACCAATGGGTTTGCGCACCAAGTTGCAATCTTATAGTAATAAAGGACCGACAAGAAGCTGTGAAGGCATTGTTTGACAACCAAGAGTTGTGTCAAGATGCGAAGAGCATTTTAACTACATTACCAGACCTGGAAAGGCTATTGGCTAAGTAAGTATTCTTTGTAGTTTACTTACAAGAACACACGCACGATACATCAAGTTATGGTAAAGGAAATGTTCCAGCGCGACAGCGGATATTTTTCTCTCTCTTTCACTCATGGGTCTTATGGTCACGTGCAGTAGACTGCATTGCTTTTATCGAAAACTTATCGTTATAAAATGCTGCTTTCCCGAAAAACAGCGGCCCATCACTAGTTTTTGCAACTGTAATGTTTTGCCTCTATAAAACTATTGATTTTATTTTCAGAGTACACGCTTTAGGAAACCTCAAGCGTTCAAAACAGCACCCTGACGCGCGCGCCATATTTTATGAAGAGAAGACATATTCTAAGCGAAAAGTTTTAGACTTTATATCAGTATTAAATGGATTCACCGCTGCATTGAAACTGGTCGATATGTTCTCCGATACTGATGCTAAGCTGCTGAAGAGGATCATGCAGTTCCATCCTGAAGGGAAGTACCCGGATTATAGAGATACGTTGAAGTTTTTCAAGGTAAGTGCTATTTAACAACGTGCAATATTGAAAAAAATACGCGCATTAAATACTGTTAAAATCTCTATTCCTTTAAAAGTCAAAGGAATCAAGCGAGAGTTACAGATGACATGTTTTTTTAAACCTGATTTGTTCCAGTATGTTTCATGACACGACATTATGTTCTAGGAAGCTTTCAACCAAAAGGAGGCTGAGAAAGAAGGTCGTATTCTTCCCGGCGAGGGAGTAGACCGAGAGTATGACAATACACTGCAACTTATAAAGGAGATCGAAGGAGAATTGAAGGACTATCTCAGTGGACAAGAAAAGTATTTTAAATGTCGTGTAAGTCAAAACTTTAACTGTTAAGCCTTATTTATTGGTTAAAGGAAAATAATTTAGCCTCATTTATACAGTGCGATTTAATACTTTTGTTTTTATATTTATTAGTTTAGTTAGTCAGTTGAATGTTAACTTTTAACTGAACCCTTACTATTGGTAAGCCACCTGCCACCTTCTAACAGCCCCCTAACCATGCCTGGGGATCCCTTAAACTTAAGAGGCCTTACCACAAAAACTTAGACACTTTTTCAACACGTGTTTAATGTCAGTTTCATATCAAACTCCATACAGAAAAATGTCATGTTTAAAAGGTTTTTAGGCTAAACAGCTGATAAACACGGTGTTGTGGTAATAAGAAAAGTGTGTTGGTGAAGGCGGGCATTAAACTATCAAATAAAACTATTGCAGTTATCATACGTGGGCACGGATAAGAAGAGGTATCAGATCGAAGTGCCACAAGGTGCTGCGTCCAAGGCTGGCTCAGAGTACAACCTGGAAGGAGCAAGGAAAGGATACAAGAGATTCTCTACGAGCGAGACTAAAGTAAGTACAGTATCTAGGATTTTTGAGACATACAGGAAAACGTTCTAAAGTGCTCCTTAAATTTTTAAATAACGTCGCACTATATCCTTACATATTATAAAACAAAGTCCCCCGCCGCGTCTGTCTGTCGTCCTGTACGCGATAAACTCAAAAACTACTGCACCGATTTTCATGCTGTTTTCACCAATGGATAGAGTGGTTCTTGAGTAAGGTTTTAGTATATAATAACCGACATCCACGCGGGCGAAGTCGCGGGCATCAGCTAATTTTAATATAAAAAGAAATAAACTGATTATGGATTCATTGTACAGTCAGCTAGAAAACGTAAATTCTAACTTTTTATTTTTATGCTGCCAATCGATACAGTTTCGTGAAAGAATTAAAAGACTGTTCCAGATGAACTATGGTTAGAGTACTAGAAAAGCCCCACAAACATTTTCCATACATTTAATAGAAACCAATCATCTACGATCTTTTATAACGAAATAGCTATCCCGTGGGAATATCGGGATAAAAAGTATCCTATCCTATGTCTGTTAAACTTTTTCTAGGAACTCCTAGCCCGAATGATAGCCGCAGAAGAACAAAAGACAAACGTGCTGAAGGACCTCAGTCGTCGAATATTCGAGAAGTTTTCGTCCCACTACAACCAATGGGAGACCGCGCTGCAATGTTTGGCTACATTAGACATATTGTTGGCTTTCACCGAGTTCGCGAGGCAACAGAGTGGGGATGTGTGCCTGCCTGACATTACGTATGAAGAGGATCGAAAGGTAAAATAGTAGTCACCGCTCAACTGTTGATTGGCCTTTAGAAGGACGATAACAATTAAAATTTTATTGTGTCTCGTTAGTGACAGTTGGAGGTGTAATATTTTAATATTTTATTGCTCGTTTGTAAACGGTATCGTCCTCTGTATTTTTTTTTTCATCCTATTATCTGCGTAAATGAATAAATTAATAGCACATAAAGGCAAACGTAGATTTAGGCTGGACTACGTTGCAAAACCCTCCTGGATATTGATCCAGATATAGTGCGGCCCGTCTGTCCGCACCACCGCACCGTGACGGGCCACACCGCATCTTTTATGAATTCAAATGCGATGCGCTGCGGTTGTTATATGTGCCTAGCTTTAATAATAAGAAAAGCCAAGAGCCTCGATCAACACCTAAGGAGGCTCTCGTTGGGCAGCTGGGTTAAAGGCTTGATTCAGAAAGCGGTACTCCTGGACACGGCTCGCATTGTTAGGAGGTTCCTTTCTCTGGAGCCCTGACCGCCGGTAGCTTGGACCTTGTTCCCGATACCGATGGGCTACTATTTCTTATATTTTTAAATGTTTTTATATATTTCTTTATTCTAATATTTAAAAATATAATTTATATGTAAGAAAAATGAAAAAAAAAAAAAAAAAAAGAAAAGCCAAAAATAGGTATCAGAACTTGTAAGAGTAATGTGTTGTTTGCTTTTAGATATAGATCATCAAATCATCATAGATATAATATGATTTTACTCGTAAAATTATTTCACTTAGTATTCTTTGATTCTTTCTGTTTTTCAGCCCTACATAAACATCGTAGAAGGCCGCCATCCCTGCATACCTAACTTAGAAGACTTCATTCCCAACGACACACAACTGGGCACTGAAGACTCCAGCTTGTTACTACTGACTGGTCCCAATATGGGCGGCAAGTCCACGCTCATGAGACAAACGGGGCTCCTCACTGTGCTGGCACATCTGGTAAGCTATATTATAACGAGACAAGAGCAAAAATTACGAACTTCGTGGCAAATTTTCATCCCCCATCTTGTCGTCTTCAGGGCAGCTACGTCCCCGCGCCCGCCTGCTCCCTGAGCCTGGTGGACCGCATCTTCACTCGGCTGGGCGCGTCGGACGACATATTCTCGGGACAGTCCACGTTCTTAGTGGAGATGAACGAGACGGCCGCCATCGTGGCGCATGCTACTGTACACTCGCTTGTATTGCTGGATGAGTTGGGTAAGTGTATTATGAAGATCTTGTGAGAATGTTCGGATGTTTGTAAATCCTCCATACTTTAAATTTTTAAACCCGAAATTATAATAATACCTTGGAGATGTGTTATCATTTGACAATAATTGGGCTAAGTAATAACAGCCGCACGGGCCGAACGATCAGGTTAAGCTACGCTTGCCGGGGTTGGTCCGTGGATGGGTGACTATGTTTACATACCGAGACTCCTCCGTGCCTCGGAAAGCACGTTAAGCCGTTGGTCCCGGCTGTCATTCGTGGATCTTTGACAGTCGTTACGGGTCGTCAGAAGCATGAAAGTCTGACAACCAGTCTTACCAAGGGGTATCGTATTACCCAGTAACTGGGTTGTGGAGGTCAGATAGGCAGTCGCTCCATGTAAAGTACTGGTATTTATCTGCATCCGGTTAGACTGGAAACTGACCCCAATATAGTTGGGAAAAAGCTAGGCAGATTGAATAATTGGGGTTAATCCTTACTAATATTATAAATGCGAAAGTAGCTCTGTCTGTCTATCTGTCTGTCGCGCTTTCACGCCAAAACTACTGAACCGATTTAATTGAAATTTGGAACACAGATAGTCTAGAACCTGAGAAGGACATAGGCTACTTTTTATCGACATACCACGCGGGCGAAACCGCGGGCGGAAGCTAGTAAACAATAATTATTGGAAAAACTGGTGAGATATAAAGTTGAAACCTTAATACGGATGAATGTTATACTAATTACCTTCAGTGCTGTAAGAATGTAATCTAAACAGGGTTTGTTCTTACCTTCTATGGTGTTCTAGGTCGCGGCACATCAACATACGACGGCACGGCGATCGCTTCAGGCGTCTGCGTAGAACTAGCAAAGCGCGGCTGCAGAGTAATATTCTCCACCCACTATCATTCGCTGGTGCACCACCTGTCTTCCTACCCTGGGATTATGTTAGGCCATATGGTAAGGACTTTTTTTTTTTTTTAAGGTCTTTTTATCCGCACGCAGATACGTCAACCCCATTGTACCTTATACTCTATTAACACAATATAAAAAATACACTTGTGTTTATACTATATTTTACTACACTACTATCCACCACCACTATACATAAATACTATAAAAATAGAAAAGAGGATCACTGTTTAGACTTCTGCATTAAACCACAAATTATGCGTTTAGTTCTTTCTGATTTAGGGTATGCCAAAATGTTTTGGATAAGTCCAACATGGACTGACTTTGAAATTGATTTATAGATTAGAGGGAATTTTGATGTTGGCCTTTAACATTCAGTTAGGTGGGAATAGCCTATTCATCTTTAAATGAGCGATTTTTCATTATCTGCCTAGCTCTCTCTCAACTATAACCAGGGGGCCTACCACCACCACTTATAACAGTATTATTTTATCTTACACATCTCTTTCTCTAACTGAAGTATCAAATTCAGATCTCATACTATTCCAATCATTATTACAGGCCTGCATGGTAGAAACAGACGAATCAACACCTGACAATGAAGACAATATCCCAGAAGAAACCATTACATTCCTCTACAAACTATCACCCGGTGCGTGTCCCAAATCTTACGGGTTCAACGCAGCCCGTCTCGCCGGCATTCCTAAAGAAATAACCCTCAAAGCACACCAGATATCGAAGAATTTGGAGAAGGAAGCCACGTGTGTGCGCGCCTTTAGGGATCTCATCAAGCAGGATAGTCCTAAGGATGTTAGGGCAATGTTGGCAGCTCTGAGTATTTAGAGTGCTACAAGGATCTTTTGGCACCTGAATGACATTGACAGGGGGGCGTTGTTGGTAAACATTTGTGAAATTGTATTGACAAAACAAGATGGCGGCGTTAGTTCCGATTTTGGCCACGCGCCAAAAGAGCCTCTTTTTTATCAGTTGTATGTGCCAGTATTTTTTATAAAAGTTAGTTTAAGTTTGATTTTGTAGGTATTTTTGTTGCCTGTGCGATCGGTATAGTTGTTTTGAGAAAAAAACCTATCCTATTTTGAATACTCTGATGCACTATAATAATACATGTAATGTTATTGTGTTGAATCGATATCGCCTAAGTTTATAACGTGATTATTTTGTGATCAATCATATTAGAAGTTATGATTAAGTACCCACCTGTTATTGAATCTTTAATAAACCACTTTTTGTATCAATATTTAGTTTTATTTTTTGTTTATTTCAGCACTTGCAAGCACCAAAACTAAAGTTATTGTGGGTAGTTGAGCAGAAAAACGAATTACCCTCTGCCTACTTCGTGTCAAATCCAATGATACACTTCCAGTTTTCATTTTGTTATGAGACCCCAGGGAAGCCTTACCAACACCAACAGATAACAAAAAACTTGCTTTATCGACTCAAGACAAGCGAGTTACGCGAGCCTCTAAATAATTGGGGGGGGGGGGGGTCATGACCCCCAGGACGGGGGGGGCGTCGGACCGCGCTTGAGCCTATTATGACGGCATTCCACGCCCATGTGCTCCATATATTTAAAGCAAACAAACAAGCAAGTACACGTATATTTAGGGGTATCGTCATTATAAAACAATAAAATATGTTCTTTTCTTTATTTTACACATCACCATTGTACTTAAATTACAAAATCATTGCACATCATGTCATCGTAGACACTTTAATAATCCTTTAAATTTATCTACTTATTTACATTCCATATAAGCATCAACTAACATTAATTATTTTATAAAAAATACGTAATAATTTTGTGATAGCAATTCGCTTAAGGAATTATAATTTATTATTATTTAATAAATGCCTCTGGGATTCAAGAATAAAATGTAAAAAAAAAACATTTTATAAAACGTAAAAAAATATGACTAGTATGGGAATTTGATGAAGAATTTGGGAAGTTCCTAATGTGATGAATATTATGAAAAGTAAATGTAATCTAGCTCATGATATGCCTTAAGTTGAGATAGAGCCATTTTCAATTTACTAAACTTATCCGAACCAAATTCAGTAATATATCAATAACGATAATCATTTCTTTATTTGTCACATATAAAGAAATGAGGAAATTATTCTATGGGAGAGTTCATACAAAATGTATGAGATATTTCGAATGCGGCTTGCAGTGGCCACTAGTCGCCTAGGTCTGTGGCAGGGTATTGACCGATAAAATATTTACGTATACATTAAAAACATGGTATTATTGATGAAAAGACGATGAATGAGCGTCTTTTTATCTAGAATACATTCAGAAAACAATTCAGCGACGTAACAACTATATTTACTTATAAAAAACATAAGTCATGTCCTACTCGACATGTCAAAAAATCTCTTAGAAACCAAACGTGTTCCTCTGGCACAAACTAAAACAAATAGCATAAAATTAAATTAATATGGTTTCAATTCGTATTAAGGAATGTAATTTAACTAATACTGTTTTAAATACAATTATCTATTAATATAATAATTAAATTAATTCAGGAGAAGAAATGCTGCAAAAATAATTTCAGCAATTTTCAACCGATTATTATTGGTCATATAATTAATAGATATAAATGTCATTGGAATTCCTATCAATAGGAAAATAGAAATAAGTCATGAAACGCGTATATTTAAAAAAAAAACTATAATATCACACCTCTAATACCGAAGGGGTAAAGTAGGTGAATCCCGCTGTACTCCGAAATCGGATTTATCTCTAAAGGGAACGAATTTTAATGTCTCTTCTATACAATTAAAAGCTTCTAATGTATTTTGTCATTAAGTAAAATATAATTATAGACATTAACTCATGTATTAATTAGTTTAAGTAATTAGAAATAATATACAGCTCTTAATTAAACATCTTGTATAATGTTTTTTTACCTTGATGGTCGATAAACTCGAATGTAAAATTCTTCTGCAGTCTCGTCATTTTTAAGCACTATTTACAGAGCTAAAAATAAGTATCTGTCCTTTGTCTATCTTTTAGAAAAATTGTAGAATATAAAAAATGGAAAACGTGAATTAATTACGTTTATAAGTGAATAAGGAAGATATCTTTAGTAAAATATTAAATTAAATACATAAGTATATTCTAAGAGATGGACATTATTTAATAGTAGGTTTGTAAATTGACAAATCACAATTAATTATTCTTTAGAAGGCCTCCAAGAATCTGTGTCTTCCGCCTTAGTTCTATAAGGAAAGCACTTAGATAATCAATATTGTGTATTAGCCCAGATTTGTGCCTTTACACATCTGACCCGACTTTAATATAGAAAAAGTACTAAATATCTGATCAAAATTCAAAATCGCAATTTTTTTAAGATTCATAGACATAGGTCAGATAAGAGAGAGAAAAAAGGATCTTTCTAAGAATACAATCTGTGGACCTAATAAGCCATACTTTTGTCCATCTCTCACCTACAAAACAAATTAATGGCAGTATAAGAACATTGCTTTAAAAATTAAAATTACATCTATTTTTAACACTTTATAATGATAATTATATTAAAAAACCGTTATTAGATGATATTATTATTCAGCTTTATAAAACTTTTGGTAAGGCAAAGCTTACATGTATTGAACCGTCCTATTATAACTTTCTATAGTTCAGCACCATTTCACTCAATTTACGCATAATTCGTACCTTTTAGTGGGATGTTGTGAACGACCGAATTGTGCAGACTTGGCTCTGTCATGATCAGTATTTAAATTATGGCTGCTTTGTACTTACGAAACATACATTTTTTTTGTCGAATGCTAGCTGATATATCCATACATAACATTTAATAAGTATCTAACGCATTTGAGCAACTAACTAGCAAAAATAGTTAAAGAGAATAAGTTAAGAATTATATAATTCAAATACAAACACACTTCTCATACAAACCGGAGATATTTAAAATGGAAAAGCTTAACCTAACAAAAATATTCATTCTAAATCAGCTCAACTCCAAACTAGACCAGTTTATTATCATTGCTCAAATCTATTAACGCGACCCTAAAGTCGAAAATAGACTTGTATCACTTTACGCGGCGCGATAAAATTACGTACCATAGTTGAATTATATCCATAGAAATAGTGAATGGTATATACTGGCCGAAAAGTACGAGAGAGACAAAGCGAGTGAGCGGTCACTAGTTATCTCTTTCTAGAATTCTGATTAGTCCACGTCACTGGCGGTCAGAAGTGTATCGTTCTGCGCTGCATATGACATGACATGCTTGCAGAAGAGAGACAGGTATTGGCCGCATAAATCTTTCTCTTTCTAGAGAGTGGTCACATTTGTAAAAAAAAAGTAAAAAAATAATTCATTTAGTGAGGCTAACGCTTAGTCCATTCTGTATGTCTATGAATATATCTTAGGTTCTTTCACAGTTATTTTACCTCAAATAACCTATTAGAAACCTTATGGAAACAATTATAAAGACTGATTTGACAGTCATGCAAAACCAGAGGTAAAATAACTGTGTGCGGTGAACACACCTGCCGTATTTTGAAGTGTTTATTTCCAATCATTGTGCCTATGCAAGGGATAGTGCTATTCCTTCGGTATAGCTCGCATCTATTTCTTGCGTTGGAAGTTGGAACAGTAAAATGATGGCGATACGTCAAAATAGGGCCATGTCGAAAGCTGAGGAGTAAAGATTCATTTCAGCTATTGAGATTCCCTCGAGGTTACAAACCGCTGCGTAACATGTCACAAGTCTTCAGCTAAAAGCACGCCCGTTCAACTATTTCTGTACCACAAGACACAAGCCTGCACCTCACGCGGCCGCTACAACAGCCTAAACTCATAGTTCGTCGAAGGACGAACTCTCTCGCTCGTCGAAAGGCCGCGCTCGCTCGCCCCACCGCTCCCATCGCTCGGAGCTGAGAAGTGACTCCGATTCTTCCTCTTGGCTCGGGGTTGGAAACACGATGCCGTCCCCGAAGCTACACCGTCGATTTTTATTCATTATGTTGTTTGTTAACATGGTTTTTGTTGCTCAGTTGGTGGTAGTGATTTTGGTAGAATAGGAAGGGATGCAGATTTTAAATTTAGAGCATAAATATCAAGCAAATACAGTTTCAATGGTGCATCAAGTGTAGGTGTGCAATCTTATATTTGTGATTAATTTGTAGTGTGATTGAATCGGTAATAAAGCAATATCTAAAGTGCATGTAATTAATTTGTGTACTTATAAGGCTTAGCTGTGATACGCATTTGTAAGACGGCTCATTTACGCCGAAATCATTAATGCCTTTATCTACACCCATGCTATAAATCCTCTATAAAAAGTTTCTGAAACAGTTAGCTTATTGCCAACATTAAAACAACCAGTGTCATAATAACCATAATATATCATCCAAACGGGTGTTATAATGTTGTAATAAATTTCATAATGCAACTCATTTTAAAAAAAGAACATTGTCATACTGGCGCGTTTCACTAACAAAGCACAGTAATTTAAAAAATAAACTTATTGTTTATTGGAATTCGAAAAATTCGTATTCATGTGCGTCATGTCTCTCCAGTTTTGTTCGATATTAGTATTGCAAACCTTTTATAGAGGATTCATATGGGTGTAGATAAAATCTAGTATGCAACTGTTAATAATTAGGTATTAAAACACTCATGTGACACTTGGCTACATTCGTGTCTTAATACCTCTTAATAATTAAACAGTTGCATAAATAACTATTACTGAATTTAAGACTCGATAGTTTTGAATTCTGTGGTCCTGCAACCAGCACAAACCAGTGCATTATAGTATTGATTCCATTGAAGAGAGAAGCAGTTTTCAGACGGCATTTTTAGCTTTTTTTTTTCAAATAAGAAAGGCCTTACAAAAGCCCAAAGCAAAAACACTTAGGAAAATCGTCTTAGCCATTTATTGTGTATACTTTGTATGGAATATTTTTAATGAAATTTGTGTAACAACCGTTTTATCTACTTTTTAAAGAATATTTACTCTGAATGTGTAAAAATACGTAGAGCAGCACCTTAAACCTTACATAAAAATACCAAACGATCTTTCTTTAAGTATACCTCTTTAAAAATGTTTCTTGTACATGAATTTGTACCTCGGTAAAATTTATTTTTACATGATCATGTTAGTGACCATAAAATGTGGTATGTACTACAAAGTTACCTACTGTGCTACTATACAGGGCAACATTGTAGGGTGATGTCATCAAGTGCTCATGAGTGAAAATACTATGTACCGTACTTTGCAGATACAGATGGTGCACTATGCATTTTAGGTATGAAGGTACAAGTATGCTGCGGGCCTCCCCTTGTCGGGTCAATTCAGTGAGCGTAACGTAAACAGAAGATATCAGTTACGCGATAGAAAGAGGGCAACTTTTGAATCAATTATTCAATTCAGTGAATATAACTGTTAATAATTAGCGCTGTGCGACCTGAATTGCACTTTATTGTGTCGTAGCAAGAGTAGCTTTTTATTTAAATGATTTTGCGGAGTGAACCATCCGTATTCATCTGTGCTTTGGGCGCAACTTTTACAGTCAGCCAGCTATCAAACTTGCTGACTTTCAAATATTTTAGTCACAACACGAGCTATTGGTGTATGACACTCAAACGCAATAAAAATGAATTCCAAGGATGGTTTAGCGGGTGTAAATATTACCCAAAGATCTATAATATCAAATCTGGACATTTTTAAACTCACATGGATACAATACAAACATCTATTTGAGCTTTGGCTTAACTACTAGTAATGATCCATGCATCCAGCATCACCCAATAAATTAATGACACCGCCATACCAAACACCCTGTATGAGACATCTACAGCGTGCTAAATATAAAAATACAAGCGCAACTTAATTCTCACTTTGCGCACATCTGCATCTAAGTAAAGCTGCTACATCCGGCTATATTAGCATGCAAAGGGACACCTACTAAATGGGCTACCTACATAAAAAAAGAAGTGAATGACATAAATTTGGAATCGTTATCAAAAAGGTTGGATGACGCCAATGAATGAAAAGCAACGATAATTAGTCGAACGGATTTATTTAAATATATTGTAATTGTAATAAATATAGCGAAATGGAATATGTTAGATCCTTATACTATTTGCGGGACGGTCCTGCCCTTTCTGGGGCAGAGTCTCCATCTCTCAGTCTCGCGGCCCATCTCCGAGCTAAAAATGTTAATAAACCTTCTTATTTTTCTATAATAACCGTTCTAGAATAGAATTTTGAATAATAAAGTATATTTTGACAAATGAAGCGTGGATGCTACAGACGTTCGGATTGTTTAAATTTTTTAGTAATAAAGGAAATATTCTTATATATTTTTATAAAAATGCGTGGTATTATATTCCTACAAGGGCGGATCCAGGGGGAGCACAGAGCACGAGCTCCCCCCCCCAAACGGTTTGAATAATCTGAATGGAGTGGCCTGAATGCATATCTATCAAAACATTGCTTCAATCATGAACGCTGAAGAAGTAGACTACCATAACTTCATTGAAAAACAAATGAATCCCAAAAACACCGTAGTGCAAAACAAGATATGAGAGACAATTCTGATCTGTCTGGCCCTTGTGCCCCCCCCAGAAATAAATTCTAGATCCGCTCTTGTATTCCTGCAAGTAGTTTCAAACCTTATTACTTACTTTTGTAAACGTTTACTTTAACATTTATGTCATCAAACTATGAAACATAACATACAAGTTGTTTTGGTGTGTTTCTTGTGTAATTTGAGATGAACACTTTCCAAAATCAAAAAGTTGATGTATGAATCGTAAAACGTATCTGTAACACCCCAAGACATGCATAGACATAGACTGAGAGAATACGAGAAAAGACAATAAATAACTTGAAGATAACTTGTATAGTTACATATACAGCACACAGACGTTTTAAATTAGAAAATTAGTAAAACACTCCCAATGAAAGTTATTTTCCGCAATCATATTACTTGGATCCGTTTGCTTGCTAATCGCTACAGCTCTCTACGTAAGCGTCGTGTGATCAAAACAAGTGTAGCATCATGAAATAAAAAACAAAATCAAAGAACAAAATATTTTTATTGTGCACAAAACATACTTACAAAATACATTTCTAACTTTATCAGTCTTGTGTGTTGTATATAGCTCAGAAATAAATGCATTAAAAAGCAATTTGCACGTTGCACAGTAGTCTTTATATTTGAATCATAATTATTAAAATGTTAAACACATGTCAGCTGTAACTTCCCACATAACTTGAGCATATTATTATCTAAACATCATTTATGTTGTGTACAAGGTTGTTAGTTTAGTAAGTAATAAATGTATCTATAAGGCTAAATTGAGCACATACAAGTCAAAAAGGCACTGTTGGTGTTAAACATTCAAATAAAATTACGTATTAAAGAGTTAAAACTACTTTTTACTATCGATATGAATTCGTATGCACAACTCGACTAAACAACCGATGATTTTCTCCTTACTAAGGACAATAGTCTCTCTCAGCTCGGACTCGCTAAAAATATACCGAGTAGTCAGATCAAATAAAATATTCAAAAATAGCTGCCGATCACATTATTTGGCAAGCATCGATTCATAATTCAGACCTTATTCTAAGGGTACAAAGTTTATTTTAAGTTTCAATATACATTGTTTTAGTAAAGCCCACGTCGTCGACCGTTTTTGGGTGAGCTTCGAGAACTCGTGACCATTTTTCGAAGAGAAAAAGGACAGATAAATGATGCTGTATGAAAGGCCCATAACAGCGCGAAAAGTTGTAAGTTTTACTGCACTGAAACGATAAGTTCAGTGGCGAGTGACGGGCCTTTTTAGCCAGCTATACCGTACGTTATCTTGTTGTTAGTGTATTCGTATTAGCTAGATGTTTAGGTATAATATCCTCAAGGTATGTGGTTGGCTGGAGGGTGTTCGTCCTTGGAGTCTGACCTTGACCGCGTGGTGCCCATGGATTCGTACCCATGAGTTTCCTGGGGCGTGGTAAACGTCTGAAGCTGGTGCTCCCGACGGACGGGGAATTCGCATCCGTCTCCGAGGCTGACAAAATGATCACCATTTGAGAGGGATTTGAAATGCGTGGCGGGGACGAAACCATGGTTGGTTTGGTAAAGGCAAAAACTAATAATCAGTGAAAATTATTTTCTATTTGAATCTTAAAGCGTGCTTCAGTGAATTTAAAAAAAACATTGAAAAACTCAAAATAAATCAATGTAAAATCATAAATGTCAGATTATGAAAATTAACAAAAAATATAACTTACCAATACATGCAATAGAAAACTTAAAATAAATGTAAATACATATTTACGGGGTTATAAAATGGTCCAAAAGTTCGCCCACGCCACGTTAAAATTAGATTTAAGGGACCTAATCGCAAAGTTGATGCTATTCGTATAATTATATACAATATATTATGTGGTGGCCTGCCATATACATAAATGTTGAATCTAGCAAGTGGAAGCTATTTTCAGATGACATGAACATTATTTTTATAACTCCAAAACCCAAGCTATTAAAATGTTTTATTGTAAAAAACAAATATATATTAAGACATAAACAATCCATTATAACTAATCTATAATAGTGTATTTTCCTTTAGTAATTTTGTTATGATGAACTAAACTATAGACAAGTACTGGAAAAATTTACTTCTAGATTTTTAAAGAAGAAAAATAATGATTATGAAATGTATGAATCTTGAAAAATGATATTGTTATTATTAGTATTCGTGTACATACATATATACATAACATACAGTGAATGAGACCCTACCTCCATGCCTAGTTAGTATAAGAGATATTTGTTCCATCGTTGCTAGTGTACTGTTATTTTGTTATTATCAATACTATTCTACACACACTAACAAACATTAGAATTGGTCATTCACTTCTTTTTTCATCAGACATGTAAGGGGACATGCACACAGGTCACACTTATCACGCAAATATATTATATAATAAATATATAATATTTGTAACGCCATATACGTATTAGACCTATATACGTGCGTATTGATTATTTACCCAAACATGCTGTATAACAAGTTCCGTGTTGCCATAGTATGGTCAGTGTTACCAGAACCACAACGGCCCGATGAGTTTTTTTTTGTTTGTAAAAAATATGTTTTACCTGGTGAAGACTGGTACCAGCCAGAGGTTGGGGCTGTTGCCGAAGACCTCTTTGAAGTTGTTGAAGTGGCCGATAGAGAAGCCGTTCTTATCGGTACCACCGCGGAACATAGGTGCTCTAAACGCCTCTGAAATTGCAGAAGGAAATGTTATTAGTATTTGGTAATGGTGGAAATGGAGTACAATCGTTCTATTTAAAGTATGAGTAAGAAACTGAGTACAATGTCGTGAGGAAAATTTTGAGTATGAATGTCGATGGCTATAAGAGTAGGGGAAGACCAAAGAAACGATGGATGGACTGTGTGAAAGATGATATGGCTAGAAAGGGATACTACCGAGATTACTACTATCAGAGAAGTATGGAAGAATGGGACATGTTGCGCCGACCCCAAATATACTGTGAAAAGGGCAAGAGAATGAGGATAAACTGAAAACAAATTTGTTTATGCTTCTATTTATTATTGCCCACTATACAGAGAACAGAAAACAACAAAAGCAAGAGATGCGGTCAAACAGGTCCTGATACTGAAATGGAGATGGTCAGGTCATATACAGAGAGCTACGGATGAAAGATGGTCACAAATAATTACAAATTGGTATCCAATATACAAAAAAAGAAGGAAGGGCAGACCGCTTAAATGATGGAGTGAAGACGTCGTACCAGTAGCCGGAAACTTATGGCCAAGACGGGAAAAAGATAGAGCCACCTGGAACGGTTTGGAGGAGGCTTTTACCGCAAAAGGCGGCCCTTACAACTAACAATACTAACCTTATTTAAGTACAAAACTAAAATTACTAACAAATAAATCAATAAGTAAACAACAAAAAAAACAGTAGATAAGAACAAGATGTAAGGGACGAAATAAAGCTAATAAAAAAATAAAAATAAACTATACACAGATTCTGTTTCGATCTGAAATTTAAAGTTAGTGAAAGGTGAAATTCATTTCAGACCAAGGACTACGCATGATAAATCTATCTAATACAATCTAATGGTAACTTGTACACAAACATAACTATTATTGGAAGTGACTGCAATTACCAGTGACCAAGGTCTTAAGCATATTGTTAATGATCTGTCCTGTAGGACTGCTCAAGCTGCGGTAAGAAACGATCATATCTGAAAGGAAATATTAATTTAGTCTTATTAAAAAAAAAACAATGGTCATCGTAATTGCAGTCAGCTATCTAACCAAACCCCATACACAACGAAGGGTATTTTTTTAAAATTAAGGTGTCAAAAATTATATTTAAAAAAAACAAAAGAATTATTTTAAAAAGACACCATTGAAACTTACCTAAAGTAGTCCTATTATTAATAACGAGGTAGCAATGATATCCGAAGAGCGAGCCCAGAGATATAGCAAACATCATCGCTACAAAAAACGCAAATACTATGTGATAGCGTCCCGCACTCGCTGCAGTTCCGAAATCGCCCTGAAAACGGACTCAACACATCAGTAAATTGGCAACATCGAAGAAAAAATCAATATAATTTTCTCCTATGGCAATACCTTTTGAAATAACATGGCAACTCGCTGATGACATCACAATTGTGTCGTACTAAGATTATACAGCATGTTTGTTAAGACGATGTCGATTTTAATAGACCAAATGATTCGCGTATTTTAATCCCATACATATTTACGAATAGTGTGCTGAGCTGAACGATACAAATTACTTGGCTTTATCAGAGGCATTGTCTATTACTTCATTCATAACGACTTACTATTCATACACCCTTTATGTGAGTACTGAAAAGCACAGGGTGTATTTAAAAGAAGTGCATTCAATCGAGTTGCCATGTTCATTTTTAGTTACATTAAAAATATTAAGAAATAGAAAATAGTGCCTTTTTTATGTCATATGGGTAAAATAAGAACCTAATAAGCAAAATAAAATCAATTGATATTGTATCTGTGCAAGTTTATACGAAGCATTCCACAAAATATAGTAATTAAATAGCATTTATGTGATTACGGTAAGTACCGGTTTTTATACTACGTATAATAATCGTTATTTAGAAGTAAGACAACACGAATTAAGTGCCAAAAATATCAATGAAAACTGAAATACGTAATCGCATGACTCACAAAATAAAGAAATCTAGGTATCTATGTAAGTATCACTAAATTTCTAGATAAGCAAAGATATCAAGTGCCAAGCGATAATGAACTACTTTAAATGTTCCACACTGTTTAAATGTATAGAAATAGCTTTAAAAAATAAATATGAAGTCATCCCACTGCGATCCGCTACCTACTAAATATTTAAACAATGTGGAACATAATAATATATATATAACAATTGTGTGCGATTCTATAATACGAAATATTTGATTTGAACTATTAGCTATCGCTAACACTTATCAATGTTATCTGATAAATGTCAAGGTAATCGGATGATTTCACCTAGCTACGATGAAATGCATAGATTGTGGCCAAAACTAATGAATTTGTACGACGATCACAGTACACTACATAATTATGCAGAAATGTGAAAATGTTCTATGTTACACGTTGCTAGACCAGTTTGTTATTTAAACCAATTTATTTTAATTGCATAACTTAACAATTAATGAGAAATGGGACAGAGTTATTAGTTAGCTAATTTAGAACTCATTGATAACTGAGACTTCTTAATATTATAAACGCGAAAGTGAGTTTGTTTGTTACGCTTTCACGCTAAAACGGCTGAACGGAATTGGATAAAATTTGGCACACGGGTGGACCATGACCTGGGTTATGAAATAGGATATTTCTTTTTATCCAGATATTCCCACGGGATCGAGACTTATGCGGTTGAAACGGCGGGGCGCAGCTAGTTTGTAATATTGTCATGTTGAAAACTGTATTCACTATCATTTCTAACTCGGGCAAAAAAGGAATAAGTAGACATATGCTTTCCATTATAGAATTCGCCGAGCAATGTTTATTAAAGGGCCCTTTATTTTTGGGTGTGCCAATACCCCATTGATATTTTGTTTGTAGTGGACAGAATATTTCGATGCATTTATGAAAAGTTTCTTTTTTACGAATCGGATTTGGATTTCTTACGAAAAATTGTTCAGCAGGACTCGAATGCAGGTGACTAAATAGTCGCCCTTTATTGAAACTTAATATAAAGCCACTCGTCGGGCAACGTGAAATAATAACATTTACTATTACTTAAGATATGAAATAATGGACGTTGTACTGAGCAAAATAATAATAACAAAATCTAATCTATGTAGCAGCATTAACCTATTGATCGCGCCAACGTAAACAGGCTTGATTAAAGAGAAATTAATTAAAGAATTACGTTAATCATTTCCATGCACATTTTAGAAACAGAGCCTTTTTCAATCAAATGGTCGCAGTGGGCATACTTGTAATCCTGATACATCTGGAAATACATCTAGAATTGTCATTTTGTTGCTAAACATGATCAATAATGCCGATGATCTCAGCAATTAATTTAATACCACTGCTTCCCTATTAAGTGCAGTTGAATCTACGAACTAAATTCTAACAGTTATAGCAGATATTATTAGTGAAGTTACATTCTCCAAAAAAAAAAAGGTTCCTTGCAAAAAAATCCAATCACAAAATGGGGCTTTAAGAATTAAATACTGGCCAAGAAAAATCAAGACAACACAAACAGAAAAAAATAAAATAGGAATATACCTTCCAGAACTTAATGAAGTAAGGCAGACACGTGGCCATGATGAATAGACAGTAGAAGAGAGCATAGCCGAGAAAGAGCATGAAAAACTTGTAGTTGTAGAAACAGACGCAGTTGTTGACCCACGGACAGTGGTGGTCCATTTTGAGCACGCAGCGAGAGCATATGCTGCAGTGGTGCGCGCGATCGGGCTTCACGAGCACGCATCGGTTGCAGTAGCGGACTGAGCCAGACATCGTCCTGGAAAACGAATTGATATTATTTGTTTTATTTGTTGACTTCTTCATAGATCTTCATTGTTGGTCGAGGTATAATTTTCCAATCGCTACCCTGATTTTGTGGCAATATTGTCAGTCGAATGAAACTAAAGTCTTTTACGACCAGACGGGCTTATGGCTTTTTATTCCCTCTTACGCACGTAGTATTGTTCTATAACCAACATCGTATCACTTTAGCCTTTTAACGGCCTCGGCTAAGATATAGGCCTCGCTCGAATTTTATAGATCTGGCGCCGTTTTCAAGTGATTCCAGTGATCCTTATCAAATCAACCAATTGTAATCCACTACTGGACATTGAAACATTTGACACTACTACCTAATACCCGGTTCTTCGCTTTCCACCTCCAGGTAATCCTAGATGTATCGATACAATAGTCTTTATTATGTACACCATATAAATCATTACTGTGGGCGGTCTTATCGCTAAAAGGGAGGGTCGGTCGGTTGTTTAGCTACTATGGAGGACGTCCGCCGTAAGTTTTGATGTCTACCTATGAACTGTATTTTGGATATTAATGCATCAAATCTACAAATAATTTGTTTCTGTACATAACATAACACAAAAGTATATTTTAATAAATATGCATATCAAGTTTGTTTTCAGTCTGTCTAATCCTAAAAAAGTAGTTAATATACTTAAATGCCTCACATAAATTAATAAAAATGGTGATAGATTTCAGGTAGCCTTTCTAACTAAATTTTAATGTAATTCGTAATCAATGTACGGCCCACGTGGTCGTGGTTTTAAATAAATTTAAAACGGTTTTTAAACCACGGGTTTTGGTTTAAAACGGTTTATTTACAACTATATCCACAACCCAGTAACTGGGTAATACGATACCCCTTGGTAAGACTGGTTGTCAGACTTTCGGGCTTCTGACGATCCGTAACGACCGTCAAAGATTCACGAATGACAGCCAGGACCAACGGCTTAACGTGTTTCCGAGGCACGGAGGAGTCTTGGTATGTAAAGATGGTCACCCATCCACGGACCAATCTCGGCAAGCGTAGCTTATCCTGATGGATCAATCTGCGCGGCTGTTATTATTTAGCCACGGGCTCCTCAGAGTTTTTATGTCCACATATTACGTAGATATTCTTATTTTTAAGGTACAAATAAAAATACAACGGGCTGTATTTTGGATATTAATGCATCAAATCTACAAATAATTTGTTTCTGTACATGACACAACACTACGTATTTCTACATTTTCAGGAACATGTAACCGTTGTTTACCTCTGTTATGTGATACTAGTGTCGTATTATGCTCAAAAAGATATCTTTCAAACAGGAAATTCGATATCATTTTGGTCGATAAAACGATGCTTAAAATTCTTGGAAAGACATTTACAATTTTACACACAACATTAGTAAAACTTTGTAATTTCGTTTAGTAAACATTGTATTTTTTTTCTCAATTCTAGGTAAGTAACAAACTAGGGACAAACCTCGTTAATACGGGTATGGTTTCGGCAAAGCCTTCTAATACCTCTTTTTTGGTAGTCATAGGAAAAATAAAATGCTTGAAGCTTCTTACAAGTCTTAAGACTCTAGAATTGAGAAAAAAAAATTGAATGAAATAATATTAAAAGGAAGGAATAAAAAAATAATAGAGATATTGTTTTCTTGCCTTGTTAGGATAGGTGAACCTGAGTTTAAACTCCGCGGTTAAGTGATTATAGGAATTTGAGTTTTGTTGCCTAGTCCATTAAGCCGAATTTACATTATAAAACTAGTTTCGTAACTTTGTTTTTTTTTTATGTTTCGTAACTTAGTTATTCATTGATAGTTTCACGTGTAAATAGATAATTACTGTAAATTCGGTTTTAGACTATAAAATAGTCTAGTAACATAAAGTTTCTTGTGCTGCACAAAGGTCAAATGTTTTGGGTATGACTGTAGCCCAAGTGTTAACACAGGCAAAACACGTATTTGACATGATACTGACTAAACACTATTCTTACTGTTCACACATTAGTTCCAGTCTTTACTCAGTAAAAGTACAATGAAGTAAACCTAGTTGTTGAAATTGTCATTGTATTTGGCCGCCATGTTTTAAAGAGTTCTTCTTAAATTTTGGAATTATAAGTCTTCTGCACTTGCCATAAGGTAGGAAGAAAACACTCAGCATTTGGCTCAACTGTTTTAAAAAAGAGGAATAAAAAACATTATAATACGACATTACCTAGTTAATATCGGGAGCTCTTTGGCATAGTTATCCAATATCGCCCGTTGCGCGTCTTCGGATTCCGCGCTCAATAATTTTTCTAATTCATTTTCAGGCAATTTAAACTGAAACAAAAAAGCAATATTTGAAGATTATTTAAAAAATATACCTTGTACTTGACTGACTCCCTCGTTGGTCCAGTGGTCGCAAGAGCCACGGCATGTGGTACTGGGTTTTGACTTTGATTCCCAGGTCGGGCAGTGTTACTGGAATTTTCCCAGTAGCAGCCTGGTGTCTGGATTTGTGCCCAGTTGGTGGCAAAAGGCTCGCCCCCTATTACTACACCTCTGCCTAACCCTTCGGAGATTACGAGCGTGATGTAAGGGGACTGTGGGCCTATACTAATTGCCAAGTGTAATGCCAGCCTTATATTAGCAATCAGGTTGACCACCCAACAGAAAATTGTTTTCCCTGCCTGTACCTTCCAACACCAAAAAATTAGCTTTTGCCAAGGACTGAGATTTAACTTTATATAAACTCAATCATTGAGTAAACCTAATAAAATCAACATAAATGGCAATGAATTAACTACTTCTACTACTTCAATGACAATGAAAAGAAAATTATTAACAGGAAATTGGTTTTATATCACCTGCTAGTCATAATAATACTAATAATAAAAATGAGTCAGATGTAATAACCAGGCATGGTAGCCGAGATTTTTAACGCTTGGGATATAATAAAGTTCAAAATGTTAGCACAAGAAAAAGGTTAGTTAGCAGTTTGTTTTAATGGGATGCTGCACTGAAACAAGAAGAGACCATTTTGACAGTCTTATTTTTATGTGCAATTTTTTATTTACCCACACAGCCATACAAGTTCCATGAGTAAGTACTCTCGGTTATATAAAAAGATAAACAATGATTAACTGGTTTTTGTTGATAAAAATATTTAATAACTCTATGTGATTATGAATACAGCTTTGATGATTCAACTCAAATTCAGAGTATAATTCGTAGGAAACCTATTCATACCTATGATAGAAATTAATGCTACTAATTGATTATGATTATTAATTATTTATTGTTATTTATTGTTAAGGGGAATGTGCTAAGGTAGCCTGGGAAATTCAAATTTTCTTATGTTTTTTGCAATTTGCAGGTCAGTATCAGGTTGTATGTTGATCTAAATATGATTTGCGGCCGTAACAAATATGGATTTACAAAATTATAATCATTAGAATCAGAAAAACAACTCCTTAATTCATATAAGTGCATTGAATGAATAATGTCATGATTTCATGAAATAGTAATTCAATGCACTTACAGGAACTTAGGGAGTTGTATTGCTGGTTCTAAACTAGAATCAGAAATACAACTGTCTAAGTTGACTATTTCATGAAATCATGTCATTAGTCATTCAATGCACTTATATCTTTTAGTCTTTTAGCTATGGTTGCAATATTAATCGCCCACATCTTGGATACTAGAAGCCATATATTTTTAAGGCCTGTTTTACAATTATAACATTGAATGGATCATAATCTACCCAGCCTTTTCCCAACTATATTTAGGTTGACTTCCAGTCTAACCAGATGCAGCTGAGTACAAGTATTTTAGATGGAGCGACCCAGATGCTAGGTAACATGATACTACTTAGCAAGACTGGTTGGTCACAACATTTTATAGATATGGAATTAAAAATGCAACAGTTTTTGCAACAACTTATCTGCCAGATAAGGTAATCCGAACTTATGTGGAGGTAGTAAAACAGGATATAATCCTAGCAAAATGTTATGAAGAAATGTACAAAATGATATCATCAATTATAGCTTATTAAAATTTATATCACACACTGTGTTAACTAACTGTACAGTACGCCTTGGAAGTAGGTCAAAGATATTACACTGATAATTTTGCTTCATTAAGTAAATCAATTGAAAAACATACTGTTTCTCTATGTACAATGAGTCAGTAAATATCATGAGACATCTATTTATATTTTGTTTACAATAACTGGGGTGGTTTATATGTTGAATACCTTTGTTCTTAAATTCTGCAGCTGACATATATTGTATAGCTTTTTTGTTTATAGGTATGAATGAGAAAAATGTTTGTGCACACATACTGTTGTTGTTTATAGACCCCCGCGCCCTACTGGCTCACTTTCGACAGGAAACGATAGCAAAACAAAGAAGTAGTTTGCTTCAGTGTACTAATTCAATGTCAGTCCCGTTTAGAAACTAATTTGCATGATTAGAAAGCTTAGCTTACCTTTTCTGGAATAGGTTTGACTTCTGCAAAAACAGTACGCCAGTACGACCAGCAGAGCATTATCAGAAGAATATGATATAACACCAAATAGATACACTGTTGAACCGTACTCTCAATGGTAACTGAAAAGGAATTTACTGTGAAGAATGTTGCAAAATGCATGCATAATCAATCTGTTATTTTTCTACAATTTATTCAAATACTAACAAATGCACAATTGGATAACGTAGGCATAATAAGACCAAGATATAATGGACACTATTAACAATACAGGGAGCCATTTAAAAGCTCTCCAACAATACATATTGCACGTTCTACAACACACACAATATCCTGGCGACGAAACTCTGTTGTTTTGCACGGATGAAGCCATTATTAGTATTAAATTATGAAACTGAAAATATACATGTTCTCCTCACAAAAAGGACAATAAAAAGTGACAATTGTGCAGCAATTGCCAGTTGCAATAAATGGTTGTTTTGGCGACACGAATTTTATTTAATTGGATTCTCCCTCTCCGTTTGATTCGCAGATTCACAATCACAATCTTCCGACAAACAAAATCCATTTCTATGGTGGTCATGCTACGCGTGTAGGTCGTAGTTCTATCCTATGTTGGTTCATTTGTATAGGTTTAACATGTTTGCGGTAAACACCGGTTGTTTTAATTTTTACTCCACTTTCATAGACAATGAGTCTTAGAATGCTGTCAGAAATACCAACATTTAGATAATATATGTCAATTTGGGAGTCCTTTCTGTAGCGTAGCGTCATAAATTTTGTTGTTTTTGTATAAAACGAATTCCAGAAAACTCTTCAAATCAAACTCATTTTACCGTTTCATTATAAATCATGGAGGTCAAAGAATGCAACGATTTAGCTGAAGAAGTAAGCAGCAGTTCAGTTCATAAAGTTTGGCAAGTAAATATTGATTCATATTTTTTACTGAAATGACGTGTTTCAGAATCAATTCATAGTGGACGATGTGAGTAAAATTATCAAGGAAGCTATTGAGAATTCAATCGGAGGTACTGCCTATCAGCACAACAAAGTTAATCAATGGACTTCGGCTGTTGTGGAGTCTTGTCTGGGCCAATTGACCAAGCTACAAAAACCTTACAAATATATAGGTAAGTTAAAAGTTGGTGCCTACCTACATGTTCACCGGTGTCTGAAACATAAATTCTTGCTCATGCAGATTGCACTGTGCCATTGTAACTACCTAAATGCTGTTCAATGTCTTCATTATTATTATGCAGACATTGATAATAATTAATTAACAAATGCGTTACAATTTTCAGTGACATGCACAATCATGCAGAAAAATGGAGCAGGTCTACACACGGCGTCTTCTTGTTTTTGGGATAATAATACTGATGGCTCATGCACTGTGCGCTGGGAGAACAAAACAATGTACTGCATTGTCTCTGTGTTTGGCCTTGGCATCTAATTCAACTTCGCTTCAATATATAATAACATTACGTTAATAATAATTCCACAAAATATCAATAATCATCACCAGGAACCAGTACTGCATACATTTAATAAAAAACGTAACTTTGAGTAAATTGGTAGTAAGCTAAAAAGGAATCTTATTAATAACTAAGACATTATTTTAAGTTATTGTAAATTGATAATGATGAGTTTGCAGTAATAAATACATAGACCTTATTTATGATGATGGTATTGTAGGGTTAAATATTATAATTTGCTTATAATAAATAAAACACTAAAAAGGCACACTTATCTATTCTTTCCGAGTTGTAACAGACTTGTTTTATAGTCATTACTTAATTTTAAGTAACTAGGATATGTTTTCATACACAATAAAGGATATCTAAAAGGACTTTATGTTTATTTTGTTGACTTTAATTTGCCATATTTAAATGAAACAATTCTGTGAAATTGAAAACCAACAGTATCAATATACATGGACATACGACCTGGAAGAGCCGTAAGTCATTTGCATCACACTGATTGCCAGAAATTATTGAAGCCTATTCGAACTAATAAGGTTAAGACTAACGATTTCTTTTAAAACCAGATGAACATACATACCGGTCAAAATCATAACCCATCTTTTTGTTTCTCCTTAGTCAGGTAAATAATAAAACAAACTCCTTATCTATTTATTAGGTACTCTACATGGAATACTTACTGAAAATAGTGTATTGGATAATTTGGTGCCTAGATTTAGATTTTAGATGACTTAGGTATAGTCAACAATTTTCAACATTATTTTAAGTACATATAAAGACAAATTGAATCTAATTTACCCATCTAGCGTGTATCCCACTGCTGGGCAAAAAAATCCCTCTCCTTTACATAATACCCAACATACCTAAGTATATACCCCTACCCTTTCATAGAATAATGAAAAAGTGCTCAACGCGCCTAAAAAAGTTTTCACTTAACATTCATTCATTTCTTCAAGCGTGACGATGAGGCGAGTTCCATGATTTTTGTTCCCCCAAAAAGTGCTCAACGCGCCTAAAGAAGTTTTCACTTAACATTCATCATTCTTCAAGCGTGAGCATGACGATGACGCGAGCTCAATAATTTTTGTTCACCCAAAAAGTGCTCAAGGCGCCTAAAGAAGTTTTCAAAAAAATGTCCATCACGCGACCCAAACGAGTCGAGACACCTCATGGTTTGAGTATAAATAATTCCACATACAAAGATACATAGATAATTAGATAACATGAAAAACATAACCCTGTCTTTGCTGTCGCACAGTCGGGTAAAAACTACAGTCAATCGGATACACTGCATAATCAGCCTATAATGTTCCCACTGTTGGGACACAGGCCTCCTCTCTGTGAGAGGGAGTGGGCTGAAATCCACCAAGTGGGCCCAGTGCGGATTGGTAGATGTCATATTTCTTCGAATTTTTGGTTCTAGGACATGCCGATTTCCTCACGATGTTTTCCTTCACCGTTTTGAGAGCAGTGGTGATGATATTATTTACACAAAGTAAAGCGCCTGTCACGGTTCGAATCTACGACCTACAACTCGTTAGTCGCGGCCATTATCGCTGGGCCACCACTGCTCACTGCGGATAGACTGATTGTGGTTTATAAATTACAAACTCCTGCAAAAATACCGAAGGTAAAACGAAAAAATTTTTTTTTGCTCTCTTGTTATTGTTACATTGCGTTGCTGACTGTACCATACCTACCGTGTGTAGCGATTATACCTAGGTACCTACATAATTTATTAAGGTTGATGCTCTGGTTCCATGGTGTTGCTGCTCATGCTCAGTTAGGACCCACTGAACGAAGATGTAATTGTTTTACCTAGGCTTTCTGAGCCCAATAAGTCTTCAGTGGCGTTCATCACCACATTATAAAGGCAGGTGATACGGGACTTTGACCATTTGAGATACCTACGAAATAAGACACGGTCTAGTCTGGAATGGGAACGTTGCACTCGCAAAAAGGTGTGGTATTGTACGTGGAACAAGTGCATATTTCACTATTTTACCAAATTGAGTTTGTAGACTTTACTGAGGCTTGTTTCGATGCTTCAGGTGAACTATTTAGTTACTTACCTATTTCCTTATGCCTAAGCCATAGAAGTATATATCTATGACCTAAGCCATTGTCTCTGTTCATTTCCAGACGGAAGGAGTGAAAAAATATACAGGGTTACTGGTAACTCGACGTATTCCTTGCAGGACGTCATAGTAGGGTTAAAATCATAGATGATACACTATAGACTAGTATAGATGGGCCACTCGGGTTTTCGTTTCGTAAAAACTGAGTACCCTAGATAAGAGATGGCGCTGTCATCAATGTCTTTTTTGCTTACACTCTCTAGATGGCGCTGTTAGTATTTTTTTTTTCTTCCTAATATTTTTGAATGAAGAATGATTGTAATTTATTTCTACAGAATACATGAATTCTTATGTGTTTAGAATAGCACGATAACCACAATTTTATGACAAGATCATATTCTAGTCCTGTCAAAGGAAATCTAGATTTCGAAACATACACATAATATTATATGAATTAACTTCACAAAATATGTAACAATCATTCTTCAAAATCTATCTATCAAAAATTGAAACGGAATAAAATGGTAGTTAAAAATGATAAATAATATTTAGTTTTTAAATAATTTATTTCCTTTTACTGTGGACAATATAATAATTTAAAGCTTGTATTTTTGTTGCATTATTATGACACAAATTTGTTTTTCCTTTAAGTATTCTGTTGACATTAGTGCACCAGCTATTTATAATAATATTTGAAACAGTATCCATTAGGAAAGTTTGCACATTTTGTTTATGAGTTACACAAGAGAACTGGGATAAATTACAAAATATATTAGCTATTTGTTTGATTGTACCCTTCAGACGTTTCTGCTGCGGTTCCTCATTTAACTGTGTCTGAATAATCATGCAAACATCATCTACAAACTCGCACAGTGCCTCCGATGGATAATTAAGTGATCTTGTTGTATAATCTCTTTCTAATATATAATCTTTATTACTCGGGGGCACTGTGCTTACCAGATGCATTCTGCAAGTATGGCAATTTTTAGATATTTGCTGTAAAGTTTTTTTAACTATATAGCCAGCAACATACCTTTTTGCCTCTTTACTGGTTGTGTTCCGAAAATTTTCTGTATCTGTTTGCATGAAGCAGTTAATTACAGAATCCACATTAACAGACTCTGAGGGTTGTTCGCCTGCGTTCTTTCCTTTTAAATTTAACAAAATTTTTAATGGCTTTAACACCTTATTATCATCTTGCTCGCAGTTCGCCCCAACCGAGTGTGGTGAGGTTAAATTATTAATAAGTAAAGTTTTAAACGCACCAATGAACTGCGAGCAAGTTGGAGAAGTATTTCTGACACCATTACTCCTTATGTTGCAAAAGAAATTTTCCAATGGATCCTGGTTAATGTTTCTTGTCAACAGACTACTTACATTGTGTGTTTCTTTTAAATATTTAAACATTTCTTTAAACACATTAATATTTGAAATCCAGTTCCTGAGACTTGGTACTTGTTCAAATTTCGTCGAAATCGTTCCATCCCGTAACTTTTTCTCCACTTTAAATTTCATTGATCTTAAAACTGGAAGTAAATCGTCCCACAATTTAAAATGTGGCGAGTTCTGTTTTAGTGCACACTTGTACATTTTTTCCGAATTTTGATAGCTGTGTCCATTAAATGAGTCGAATAACTTGTCAATCATTAGCAACAAATCTGCTGTGTCTAAGCATTCCTTTGGAAGAATGTCGTGATCTGAAATTAAACAAACAATGAATTAGATTGCAATATATGACTAATAGTTAGTGTATAATATTATTATGCTTATGCTATGGTATTTTATTTGATATACTATAACAAGGTTTTGCGAAGATAATATTTTATGGATGGTTTGAATTTCTATATTGTAAATATTTACATATATAATAATAATAACGTGGTGGTTTGTAAGAAATAAATTCTATTTTCCTCTCAAATTATTATACTAAATTATTATATTAAATTATTAATAGGCATTAATAGGTATCTTGAAACCAGACAACCAGTAAAACCACCAGTGGCCTATCAATATGATGAGGTATTGCTTAAACTTATGCCAATGATACTTACTTGCTAAATATCTCATTGTTGCAGACACCCTCTGACTGAACACCTGGGCTGCATGTTTTACCTTCATTTTAGGTATCTTTTCTTTGATGACATGACTGTCTGTCAATTTATTGACTAATCTTACATCATCTTCTCCTGGATCAGCATCAAGTAGCATTTGCAAATGTTTCCACTTTGCAAATTTGACTTCCCCGTTTTTAATGAATCGTAAATCCTTTGTAAGAAGATTATTTCTTAAGCCTTTAAGGAGATGTGGGGTATCAAATATTGGAAATATTTTTGTTTCATTCCATTCAAAAGCTAAACTTTTAAATTCTTTGCCTTCTGATAAATATTTTCTTTTAGTGTCATCAATAAGTTTATTTATGACACTCATATTTGTCGAGGACTGGTCACAAACCATGGCAATAACTTTTAACCCCGTGCTTTGTACAGCATTTAGTACCTCTTGAATTTGTTTTTTTAATTCCGCTGTCTTTGTTGCACTCTGGCAGAATGTGAAAGAGATGGGCTGCTTATATTTACCTTTCAGACCCTTGACCATGAAAACAAGTGCATGGTCAGCAATCTTATTGCTGTTATTGGTACCAAAATCCTCAAAACCAATAATTTGGTCCCAAGTTTTATGATAATATAAGCCAGTGCTTAATGCAACTTCATCGAATATGAGAGTGCATATTTTTTTTCCTCGGGTAATTTCCGCACGGCCTTTTTCAGGTGTTCTATCATAACCTCATTGATTCCAGGCTTAATAGTCACTTTACTCAATATTTTCTGGATTGTTCTTTTTGAAGGTAATGCAAAGAGTCTCTGCAACAATTTGTATGCTTTTTGACTCTGTTTGTATATTGTAAGGCACAAAATTTTCTCTTTATTGGTGAATCTTCTTCCTCTTGGTCTTATAGATCCCTTTTGTAACTGCATTTTAGTGAAAATGGCAGCAGGCTCGGGCAGTTTTTCAACAGCTTTTAAAAAAGCTTTATTTTGGGATATCTGAGCAGCTTTTCGTACTTTTTGGTTTAAGTTAGTACACTTTGCCCTCAATTTTAAAAGTTTAACCTTTAATTGTGTATACTGCTTAAAATATTTGTTTCCGCCAATATTGGTGGATTTAGTGCCTGAAATCAGAGAAACAATTCCTTAATCATTCTAAATGCTTATAAATATGTAGACAAAATACAATCTGATCAGTAAATTACCTTTAATCATAAATTAAAATATTGATCAGTAATTACCAGGGTTGTTTTTTTTTTAGGTATATACACGGCGTAGGGTTAATCGTTTACGTATCTGATCACAGTGTCCAAGTAAGAAGCAGGGTCAAAAGTTTATAGCAAGAGGGTCGTCAAAGAGCACAAAACAGATCACAAGAACACCTCGATTCAACGAATAAAACAGAGAAAGATGTTTTCAAAAGACAACGTACTTTTCCTGTCCTGTCAGGTCAACATTTACGTTTCATTTCACTTATGAACCACTTGAACTTTCAAAAATGTTAATTATTTTGCTAGCATATTTTTGAAATTTATTCTAATTTAATCTCTAATAAAGTATTAATAATAAATAATACCTATTTATTGTTATTAATTCGATGTTTATTGTTGTAATGTCGTCAACTAGCTCTACCTAGTGGCAAAAATGTAAAACGATGGCCAAAATTTATGTACCTTAACCTTTAGATGGCAGCACAATCAGTGAATATTTTGTTATAAGCCAACGTATGGAAGTTTCACCCCCCTGGTTAAAATGCAACAAATTAAGCCACCAAATGTTCTACCGAAATTCAGTAGTTTTTGAATTAGTTAAGAGTTTTAGAGCTAAAAATTACAAAAAATTAAATGTTTTGTTAGTGATATTTGCTAAAGTTTTAGGCATTATTGAACTTTTAATTATTAACAAATGTCTGCTACGGCGTCAACTATGATAATAACTTAAATTTCAGTACAGTCGCGCCGTAAATCATTTTTAAATTGGTTTCAAATGGTTTAATCTGGGATTTTCATTAAAAAACTAAAACTCTTAACTAATTCAAAAACTACTGAATTTCGGTAGAACATTTGGTGGCTTAATTTGTTGCATTTTAACCCTACTATGACGTCCTGCAAGGAATACGTCGAGTTACCAGTAACCCTGTATACAGAATCATTTTCCGCTCCGAAACGTTAATTAATTTTAAGTACTTAGATAGCTTTTCGCCACATTCATATTTCAATATTCCAGTCTTGTTAAAATGTCGTAGGTAAGTGTAAGTTCATGCATACCTACTGTAAATTAGTCTAAAGTTATAAACATTAGGGTTCCTAATAGATGGGGTACGCAGGGTACGGATAATAAGGGGCTCAAAAGGCATCCATCGTATATGGTAGTAGGGAAGATAGGAAGCAGTGTCCTCAGGACACTGCACACAACGATCCAAGGTAATACATAAATTAACTCAAGTCCGTAATCTACAAAAATTAACAGTATCGAAGTCAGAATAATGCTAAGCACCTTTTTTACCGGTTTTTCAATATCTTTTGGCTAAATAAGTATCAAATAAAAAGCCTACCTAAGATTATTAATTAAAACAAACGCTGGTAGGGAATTATTTGAATATTGGCGCGCTAGCTAAAGCGCTACATATTTGTGTCACGTGACCGTCATCGATCCAATGGTTGAACGCTTCTCGGGTCCATTCAACTCAGCTCGGCCATCACCGGGGAGAGGGACACTTCACAACACCGATTCTATTCATACATAGGAAATATTTATATATCGCTGTCTCTTTTACTCGTATTGAGAAATAATTAAATGAATGGTGAACGAGCGAAACGGGAATATGTTCGAGTGGAAATTATTGAAAGCTGGGCCAGGCCAGTCGCCATGTAGAATTTTTTGATGTGGGTGTTGTGTCTTGGGACGTCAAACGCTTCAATGATTATTATTTTCAAGTGGACATTAATTTTAGTGTAAAATCGACATTTGACTATTCGCTTATTGTTAAAAGTGTATTCGGTGAACAATTGCACAAATTGCTTTGTGATCGTGAGCCATCTAATCTGGTGACGGCAGATAATAAACTGGAGGGGGGCTGCTAAAATACTACGATAGGATAGTAACGACGTTTTACAACTCGAGAGCGCTCATAAAATTTCTCATCTCGGTGCGGGCGAGTCGGACTTCCATTTTGTTTTATTATGTGGTTTGGTTGTTTACACTGTGCGTCGCGTTGTGGACAATGGAAAGCGACGGTGAGTATTACTTAACCAGTACTATCGAAAGAGGAAATATGATGATGTATGCGCATGTAGGGCGCACTATCATGACAATAAACATGCAACAGTGAATAGGTAATGGTATTCGATTTTGTGCATCGTGTGGCGCAGCCGTGGTGGTGGCAGCTCTCATTAGTCATAGCGAGGAGCACGCGCCGCCGGCAGCGGCCGCGACACCCGAGTTAGGTACGCGGCACAGCACGTTCCGTTGGGCTAATTGATTTCAGTTAAATCTGTAAGCATGCGCCAATCGTGTGCAGAACGCCTATGTAGGTACGTAGAGTGCGCGTTTACATCGTCCTTATCAGCTGATTACACTTCAGCAGTGCAGTGGCTGCCCCATCAAATGTTTTTAATAATCGTGCACGGCCACGGATACCGGTGCTAATCATTCGGCCACAACTCTACACTATTGTGAGTTCACGCAGATTTTGTTGTTTTTGGGTTTCTTTTTCCTACATGCCAGTATCAGTTTAGCTAAAGAGTATTTTGGTAGGTACCTATTTTGTTCAATCAATAGACAAACAGAAACTGCTATCACTAAAGAACAGTTTGCTATTTAAACAGCCAGCAACAAAATGAAAATATTTCTTACTCTGTGGAGATAAAAACTGCATGATACAATAACAAAAATAAGACCAGATTGTGACAGAATGTTTCTATTATTGTATAATGCACAGGTGTAAATGAAAAGGCTGACGCATACAGGAAAATTACATTACTTATCAATATGAATATCTACATTTTTATACTAAATGCAAAGATGGTTTCAATTAAAATGTGGTTTTATTACTACTGTTTAACAATCATAACATTCTGTATAATTGTTGTTGTATACTACTGTCTCCTGTCTTTTTTATTTAAAACACAACTTCTGTATTGTAGTAACGTTCTACAATAACATTTTCTTTCCCACTTTATTAAAACTAGTATCATTATCAATAGTTTTTGTAAATATTTACATCATAACAAATTATGGAAGTAAAATGAATAGCTACCAATTATAAAATAAATAGGATTATAAAACAAATAGGAATTATAATATCCTTTTAGTAATAAGTTGATAGTAAGAGGCAGGGAAACTATTAGTGAAACTATAAGTAGACATGAAAGTACAATTTACGTAACCAACCAGGGAAAAATAATATAATGATCAAAATATTAATTAGAACGTCACATAGTATCCAGCCAGCAGCACACCCAAAAACCATAATATTTTAAATAGTTTCTTTTTGTAAAAAAAAAAAAACAAGTCAGAGATTTGCTGGTTATACGTGGATGTGGCGAATAATTTTCTCTCAGAGGTAGATGGTGAATTAAAAGTGACACATAGATATTTCTAGGCAGTGGTGTGAATCATAAACTACAGCTATATTTTGTATACAAATACTTGCTCACACTATCATAATCTTGGGTGTTACCTCAGCCTACATGGAATATATTGAGAACCGTTGACCAAGGCCACAGCGGCTTGGGCCTTCAAACATGTTTGAACATGTCCAATATGTATAAATAGGTTGCTAGCTAAAATGAGGCCGTAAGAACTTTAAGTACCAATAAGTCCTTTAAGGTCCATTGTATTTGAAGACCATTGAAAAAAAAATACCGATAATGTAGCTTTCTTTTTATGTTTCCTTTTCATTACAATACTATGTGCCGTATAAATACCTACATAGAACTGCCAGTATAAAATGAAAAACTTTCTTAAGAATTATGTATTGTGTTTGCAGTCTGCAATTACTGTAATTCTAAACAATTTACATTGCATTCAAACAGTTTCAAGAACTAAGATGTTTATGCTGTTTTCTTCTTCCTCCATATGGGCCGTGGGAGCTAATACTTAACTGTTTCATTGATAAATTTTATTAATTATTCTTATCAAGCTGTGGTGTTATCTTAGTTGCCGTTAGTTTGTGGTTTCTTGTTGTTTAATGTAGCAGTTAGAGAATATTCTCTGTATTTTAACTAAAAAAGAAACCAGATGTAAATCATTGTATGATTTTTTTGTGATCTTTTTTCTTTATATCAAATTAAAGATTCTGAGAATGAATCTTCTTTGTCTCAAAAATAGTGATAAATCTCCTATATTATATAATCGGTAGTTTATAATGTCTCTACCGTCAGCATATTTTTGCTGCCGTTCGTACCTATTTCCCGAATAGGAGACAAAAAGATGTAGGTAATAGGTACCTAATTTATATTCTAAGTCGAAGTAGGTACATAATACTTACTTGATAAAAAATAAAAAATATTGAAAGCACATTCATGTTTTTCTCGGCTAGATAGATTGTATTGAAACATAATTAATATTCTGAATCCGTACATCCAGTAAAATTGCATTATCTACCGATGTAGCCATCTACTATCGATCAGAATATAAGCACATAGATAGATACCTATACATTGATGTTACACCACATTTATTTATAACACGTAAGACAATTTAAATGCATAAGTATATCCAGGAAATGCGGTCTTAACTTCTCATTTATCAAAAAAATTTTTGTTTATCTCCTTAATAATGCCCAAAAAGGTCACGCGATGGCTGATAATTCCGTACTTAATTCATTCGCTTGTTTTCGTTGACTTTACTATACCCGCCTACACACGATATGATATGGGTATAGTTTGTGTAGGTACTCCGTAAGCAAACCGATTTACCCTTGCATACTTTTACGTGGGAGTAATCATAGTAAACAGCCTCGAACAGCCTTCGAATAGTAAGGATAATATCGCTAACGTAACTGGTCAATACATAAGTTTTAACCGTATTTTATGAATACTGAACTAGCTCTTGCCTGCGGCTTCGCCCGCGTTGAGATCGCCAGTTATCTCAAAAAAACTTACTGCCGAATAAAATATATCCTAGTATGTCCAAATTTCATGCTGTTAAGGCGTGAAAAGGTAACAGACATTGTTACTTTTGCAATTTTATAATATGAATCATATGTAAAAGTCATTAAAAGCCAAAGCCCGCCTTTGGCTTTTAATGACTTTAACTTTAACAAGTAATAAAAAATAATTGATGGGTGTTAGTTGTTTCGATTTGGACGGTAACCATCAAACTATAGTCAAGCTTTGACCGAGATAGGCCATGACGTAGTGCAACGAAATCATTCGCAAGTTACCTTCCATCAGTTAGGAACTCTTCTCATTGCTACCGGGTCTCTCTAGCCTAAATGCGAGGTATTACCACCACTCATCATTTCTCCGACTCTCCCAAAAACCGCGTGGTATTGCCGCCACAAATCATTTCTCCGAATCTCCTTTAAATACAACGAGGTATTACCGCCAATCTTCATTTCCGAATCTCCTAAAAACCGCGTGGTATTACCTAATTCAGCGATTGATCATTAAAATTTATCCGACTCTCTCATCTTCGGTTTTTTCCTTACGCGTACTAATTTTTTCGAATCTCACCACGTTTTGCGATCATTTAACTGCAGGATACGCCTATGCCGATCATAAATTATTATGCAGTTAACGCGAGCAAAATTGGTATTCTCTCAGTCAGATGAGAATTGAGATAGCTAGGCGTGCAGTCGGTTCCGCGTATAAAAATTAAACAAAAGAGAGACCTCTTAGCCCCGGGTTATTGATCCGAGTTGAATCTATTTTAAAATTAACTTAAAATAGCGAAGTACTGCGAAATGCATTTGACGCAAAAAGTAAAAAAAATCTGCTCACACCAATTAAAAATACTACTGTATAAATAGGCAGTTTTATCACTATAGGATGCTTCTACGTGTAATAAAGCATTCCTAGTGAATATAGTACCGTGTACTGCCGCTCGGTAGGTACCTATTTTATCATAGTTTGATTCCATTACTCATCACCGGTTTTTCAATATTTTTTGCCTGAGATTGCCTTACAACAAGTTTTGTTGTACTATCATAAATTGACGTCTAGTGGGAACATGGACTGGACCTAATAATTAGACAAAACTTTAATTAATAACGGTTCACATACCTACTATAGCTTATTATTTGTATCAATTGTACACACATAAAATATTGTCCCCTTTGGAAATTATAGTCTGAAGTCTGAACATTTGTGACTACTTCGCCATCAGATAACAAAGGTCAAAGATGTTCATTGTTCAAGTATTTTCTAGGTTTAGACTATTATTTATTTGTTGTTACGTATTATGGTAGCGAAACGTCGCAAAATAACGTTTAGTATCAGGTTTTCCGCACCTGCATCTTAGTTTGTTTTGTTACTCGGGCCCCGTGCCCTTTTCTGGCCTTTCCTCTCTACATTGTTTTTCAAGGGTTTCCTTTTTCTATAGTTGTTGGCTTACTCTGCTTCCACTTAGTCATATTACGATCTTTACTTATATAGACAACAAGGCATACCCGGTGGGTGAGTCCCGTAGGGTCTTCTTCATCAAAGGGTGTAATTCAGCACTAAATGTTGCTCCATTTATTTCCTTTGTTTGAGGTCAGTTGAGATTATATAAAATTCGAAAAATCCACGTTGCAGAAGCATTATCTTACTTTGTATTTTCTATTTTTATAGCTTCGCTTTTAAAACCATTTCGCTGTCCAATTCGAACTGTCGGGCGGGGCGTGCCTTAACAGGTTCCACTTTAGGAATTAGATTAAAAATAAAACCACCTGAAATGCTGGGATGCTTGCAAAATTAGGACGGAGCCGGTCGAATCGCAACTAAATTACAATCGTAATCTCATCATGAGAGAGGCACTTCATTCCGGCTAGCTTAAATACACGGAGTGGCAGGTTTTATGAGTCACTTACTGTGATTCAGTTTGTCGAAATCGTTCGCACAGTAACACTCCCTATTGTTAATGAAAGTATATTTTTATTCAAAAGCGTGTAGCGCTTAACTCGGGATATTAATATTGTTGTCATGAGTATAAACTCATATCTTGGGCTTTTTACGTTCACGTATCATGCTTCAATAAGGTCATACTGATTTGATCATTAGGGTTGTCATGCCAGATACAGCAATAGATACACGACCGGTCACTTGTTTGTTTTCACTGACAATACAATAAGAATGAATGTCCATTACGAGTACATTATAGTTTATTAAACTATTAGTAGAATCTTAATTAGAAGCGTTAATAGCGAATTCAATAAATAGCAACTGAATAACGAATCCAGAACTGTTTCTGATTACCGCATGGACGGCCGGATATCTCTAAAAGTAGGGCAAGTTCTGAGAAACCAGGACGGCAACAACCCTAGATATCGAGATACACTAGTGTTCACTGCACAGTGAAGAGCTGACCACTAGAGACGTGTAATGCATACATTAGTTGATAAATACAACAGGTATTAACGTCATGCCGCACTCAGTATAATGTTCCTCGTTATGGTGTAATTTTTAAAGGGTGTTTAATGTCAGCCGGTGTTTAATGACCATATCTGCGGCACGTGAGGTTCTATTGTTTGTTATTTGAGTGCGTTTAATTTCGTTACCGGGCGCATTATTACGAACAAATACCGGCTTCCGTTCCTCTTCTGATATAACATTGCCAGGGCACCTTTATACCACGATAATTAAATATGTATATTATCGACGCAAAATAATTACCGGCTACAAATGAAATATAATAGACATTTGTCATAAGCACGTGGCTCATAATATGTGTTTATAATGTTTTCTTGCGCGTAGAACACCAACTGAAATTTTTCCTGAAGCACATGCAAGGTGTGTGCATGTGTTGTGTAAGCGATAACTGTTCCATACGCGATATGGCGCTGATCAGGATCATCACCTTCTTGCACTTATTTCAATTTATATGGGGTCGTTGCTGCACGTCCATCAGGCATGCGTCAGATACATCAAACTAAAATCCGATTTAAGTCACAAATCCGAAATAGACAAACCATTTTCACATAACCACAACAAGAGTAGATTTGCGTAAGCAAGTATTTGTTTATATTTGAATTGTTTTGATCGATGCATATACAACCGAATGATATTACTAGAGACGATCGAAATTGCGAGCCGGCGCCGCTCCTGAAATCGATTTCTAAAAACGGATTTCGAAAGCAATTTCAACACCTGAAACCGGAAACCGTTTGCGTAAAAATCCAAAAACGCCATGTACACGGCTACACATCAAGCTATACATTTCCAGTATAAGCTGACCTCGCATTGTACAGAAATCCTATACAATGCGAGATCAGCATAAACTGTAAATTTATAGCTTGATGTGTAGCCGTGTGTACAATTCATCCATCGTTTCTTTGGTCTTCCCCAACTCTCCTAAAGTCTACTGGCTTTTGTCTTCTTAGAGCTGTTCTTCTTTTAAATCGCAAAACGTTTGTTTATATACATATCGCAAAATTATGTTTGCCGACCTTGTCTCGAATGCCATTGGTCCACGCACTCCTGATCGTCACTTCTTCGTTTGATGGGAGATGTCACTACGCGCAATGTGTGCAGCACATTTAAGACCCCTTACCATAATGATACCGATATTTACCCATAGCATTAATACAATGCCTGTTTCGTTCAGTTTTAAATAGATCAACAAGACTAATGTGCAGCAATGTAGGTCAGACTCTGAACGTTATAGTTTTATCCAAAGTTTATTTGGACGATGGCATAGTACTGCATTTTTTGTAGTTCTGTTTTAGAATTATGAATTTTGCAATATTTCCATATTTCTCTATGACTATAAATTACTTTTTGGTGTTGTTGTATGAATGAATGATTTCTTTGTATTTTCAAATCAGTACTTGATAGAATCAGTACAGATTAAGTTTCTAATACTTAAGATAAATAGAAAAACATACATCATTAAGACTTCTTATACGAAACGGAAATAGAAATGAATTTTGATGGACATCGGTGCTGAATTTGAAACAAATATGCATTGTCATTGTCGTTCATCCAATAAAACACAAAAAAAAACAGAAACAGCGTCTACTCAACGCATAGACTAAACGTTACACTCAGAACTGAAAAGGATATCAAGATTAATTACAAAAACTGGAAAATAAAAACTTTTTACTAAAAAGTGAAAATTTTTAGTTGTGTTACCCACCCCACACAAATTCGAATGCCACTACCTGCGATGTTAGTAACAGTGACGGAGTCACATAGAACATCGTCTAGATATACTAAGTGGGAAAAATATTTATTTATTTATTTATTTATATATACTTTATTGTACACCAGAAAATACATAGCGAAAATAAATATATTTAACACTACAAAACATACAATGGGCGGCTTTATCGCTTTCTGCGATCTCTTCCAGGCAACCTTAGAATGGACAGTGATTGCGTGGACATAAAAAATGGGGTTGTCATTGGTCAAAATACGTCATATTGAAGCTAACTCAAAGTCTACGCAAGCAAAGTTAATAAAATTTATATGGGACCACCTCGGGAGTATAGATACCCTTTCGAACTTATGAATATTTTTTTAAATCGGTTTACATTTTTCCGAAAACGTCGAGGAACATACACAAAAAAAAACATACAGACTAACATAGAACCTCCTCCTTTTTGGAAGTCGGTTAAAAAGTGTGTACAGCGCTGAAATATATTTGATTTAGCTACGATAATTATCACCATTATCTACTTATTGACAAATACAGCTAACAAATTAAATTACATTACTTACATTTTTGCAAAACAGAACCATTGTCACGCATTTCAGTGTACCTACATTGATGATTGAGCTCGGCGTTTCAATCGCGCTGCTTCCACGAATAAGCCGACGGATGTAAAGCCGATATCTGACGCTCCATTTTTCGTTCATTTTTGCCCATTAATTCGGCGGCATATTTCACTCGGAAGGGAATCGTCTGAACACAGTAAATCAAAAGTGGAACAGGAATTCATAAGTGAATCTATCCAGCGATACTGGATTTCGGCACTCGGCATCTTTCACTTGTCTGCCGTATGATCGAAAAATGAAATGAAAGGAGCAGATGAACGGTCATTGATATATTGTCGGTGTCGTGTGAACATGGAATGAAACAAATGAACCTTCGCTCGAGTGAACTGTCTGATACCGGCTTTACAGACAGCGAGATAGATGAATCATCGGCTCATATCGTACAATAGCACTGAAATTTGTTTTTTTTTTTGGCAGGCATGCGTTACCGGCGCGATGAGTGACCGGTGGTAGCGGGAGGCGGTGATGCAGCGAGCCCACGCGGGCGGCGCCCCGCATTCGCAGGCCTCCGCCTCCGCTCACCCGCACGTACGCTCACACAACTCTTACGCAGACATTGATGATCAGGTAACGGTCACAAGAAATCTATTATTTTTGACTCGGAGAACTAACAAGGCTTGTGTTTTTTTATTATACTCAAATGGAGTCTCCCATCGTTAAATTCAATTATTTGGACATAATATTTAGACTGTATATTTATCGGCCTGAAACACAAATGGTTTCATTGATAATGGGCTTCTCCCTGTTGCATCATTGTCTTTTCTTGCAATAATTATGTATGTTAAGCGGAAACACTTTGCCAATTAAATAATCTAAGTCTGTTCTGTCTGTTATTATAATAACTAAAAGACCATGGTCTGAGTATAATAATAATAATAACTTTGTTTTAATACCTATGCTTGAGTTTTTATACCGGGATCTTTTGTATTACTGCTTTTTTTTGCTCCTGTATTAACAAAAGATTCGAGTGCTTATTGTCTACTATTTTGGAATAATCGCTGTCTGTAACCCATCCACTAAACTTATATTTTTTGGAGAAGCGGCTTGGCTTTGAAATAATCTAAAAAAAAAAAACTAAAATAATTTCAATTGACTGCTGTGTGTAACATAATAACGCATTGTAAATACAAATTAAATCATACTATGTGCATATTAATAGATGTTATTTAATACTACATTATTAATTGTTCCAATCAGGTATTTTATACAAATTACCTTATAATATTTCATATTACCCATAGAGGAATATCTTATGAATTACTCGGCACATGATGAATGCCATTAAAGTTATCGCTCACCATTGATTTCATGGCGTTCCTGAGTTTAGTGTGAATGGAGGCGATATATCAATGTGTAGTTTTATTTATTTATTTAATGATTATTAATTAGTGTGGATACGTCTGAATAGTAGTTAATTATTACTTAAGTTAAGTATTGTTAGGTAATATGTTAAAGTATTCGAATCAGCATTGAAAATGGAGCTGATTTTTTTCTGCATTTGATTTATTAAGTAGTTAAACCGTACTAGTTACTCGTAGAGTACATTTGCCGACGAAAAATTTTACGTCAAATGATGTCTCTTCCTGTTTATATGTAGAGCCATTTAGCTGGTATTTAAATAAATATAATTCTAACACTTTGTATACAAAGTTTCGCTAGACATTTCAATGTCAATAAGGAAAACATTAGCTAATAACTCCTTCCTTATAACATATGTTGTATATTCTAATATAGGTTTTTGTTACAGATACCTGCTTCAGTGATAAGCAGTGTGGGCACAGTGAGCCTGTCTCAATCATCGACGCATCCTACTCCCAACATAACCATGGCTAATCCCACGAACCTGGGCAACGCCAGCAGCGGCAACGCCCAGCCGGCTGCCCAACAAACACCTACTCAAGCACCCGTGCGAAACTTGCCCAAGAAACGGAAATTTGACCCCTCCGTGCTAGAAGAGATGAGCTGCGCGAACAACAACACAGTGAATGCTCCACTTCCAGTGGAATATCAACCAACGCAGTACCAACCAACTGTGCTGCAGCCTTCACCAATCATTCAGCACTCGTCTCCGCCACTGAAGTCCTACATCTCATACCCCAATATCGACTTATCAGAATGGCGGGACCACAGAGTGTTGGCGAAACAGCGCGGCCTTTACGTACCGGGAGTGATCCGTCAAGCTGAGGGTTGCAAAGTGGTAGTGGAACTCGACGGGATCGAAAGTGACCCGATCGAGTACAGTGACGTGTTCGGAGTGAATAAGAACGATGTAATCAGTGACGCGAGTCCGCAAATGAGCCATCTGCACATGGGCTCGCTATGTGTAGTGAGGACTACGGATGCAAGCCGGGAGAATGTGCAAAATGTTTTCGTTGAAGGTCTCGTGTACGAAGTGCTTAATTCTCCTATAAGGATACGAGTTAAGGTGAGGATTTTAACTGTATGTATAGTATCCTGTCAATATAGGTCACAGCTGAATATGGGCTTCCCCAATGATAGTGGACTATTTTGTGTTCATAATATGTACCTATTTATGTCAGGGATGATGCTGTTAGTTTACTAGGCTTTAATCTCATGAAGAATTTAATTTTGTAGTCTCTGCTTAGTTTGGATCAGTATCTAACGACACTATCACGGATTACTTTTTGTATTCGTTGTTTTTTTGCGATCGGATATCTAGGATGTTTCGGATGAACGCCTTCCATCAGATTCAGACGGTTTGAAAAAAAATTGACTAATATCATGTCAATGCTTATCTCGAAAGTTGTAATTGCCATTTGACGCAGTTAACTGCTTAGGTGAATAGAATGTCTTTAAAATATAGATCAGATAATAAAGTATTGCACAATTTTTTTTTTTTTGGAAACTAGTATTGATTCCTAACTTCCGCCCACGTTTTCGCCCAAGTGGTATATGGATAAATAGTTGCCTATACCCTTCCCCAGGTTTCAAAATATGTACATACCAAAATTACCAAATATCATCAAAATCGTTTCAGCAGTTTAGCCATGATCATTGACCTTCACTGGTGAAGAGCCAATCGGAGCGCTGAACGCGTTCGATGCGTAAAGTCGAGATGCTTAAAAGAAACTCGCACTAGGGCCTCTGAAATGTTTTAATTATCACTGTTTAAACTGTTTCAATATGTACATTAAGTTAGTGCATTTGTTTCAAAATTAAATACGTGTCGATACAATATGGAGGTTTCTGATATATCCATTTTATTAAAGGTTGTCAGGTCCTAGTTGCTTCATGTCGACTTCTGACGCTCGGCATTCAAAGCAGACTGAAAGATATTGTAAAAAAGACGAGATCTGGTTTAAAAAAAAAAATCCTGACAGTCATCCTCATTCAAAAATTTAACTTGAAGATTTTCTTTAGGCATAACGGCAACTTATCTTATCCAGGTATCAGACGGCGATCTCTGCAAAGAGATGGTAGAAGTGAAGCGGGCAGACATCAGACTGCTGCAGCCGCCGTGGGCAGACGAGCTGGAGGATGCGGGCACGCACTCCTCGTCCTCGCTGCACCCGGCGCTGCGCATACATCACGGTTCTTCTCAGGTGAGACAGTAACTAATATCAAAGAGATGTCAAGTATAGAGTACCCAACATAGGTGTATACTGTACCCATTCTATCCAATGGAGATGCAGACCTGCGATCCAAAAATTCAAATAATCTTTTCACACCACCTGGTCGAGATTGAGGTCTAGCCGGGTATAATTGTACTCAATCTGCCAAGCCTTTTCCCAACTATGTTGGAGTCGGCTTCCTGTCTAACCGTATGCAGCTGTATACCAGTATTTTACATGGAGCGACTGACTATCTGACCTCCACAACCCAGTAACTGGGTAATACGATACCCCTTGGTAAGACTGGTTGTCAGACTTTCGGGCTTCTGACGACCCGTAACGACTGTCAAAGATCTATAAATGACAGCCGGGACCAACGGCTTAACGTGCTTTCCGAGGCACGGAGGAGAGTCTCGATATTATGTAAAGACAGTCACCCATCCACGGACCTACCCCGGCAAGCGTAGCTTAACCTGATGGCTCTACCCGAGCGGCTGTTATTACTTAGCCACGAGCTCCTCCGGGTATAATGGTACTGAATTTCATTAATAATGTTATTTGAAATAGGAATATCAACCAAAAAAAAATTACAAAAAAAACGAATATCCGATTGCTTTTTATTGTCTCGCAGAAGGTGTGAATAGTAGAGTATCCTCCTCGGCGATAAACCTTGATTGAATCATCTATAGTGCCCGTGACATAAGACACTGCTTTATTCCCTCAGTGTATAATCTACTATTCTAATCATTAATGAACATAGATTTTGACCCATAAAACTCCCATCTAGATGGGCGGCGACAACTTCTACACCTCATCGCCCATGCCGGGAGTGGGCGCAGGCGGCGTGGTCACAGTGGGCGCGCTCTCCAACGGTTCTATGGACGACCTGCGCAAGAGACCGCCCTTTGACGACTACGGCGAGAGTGACGATGACCTGCGTAGAGAGGATATCATGTTCCCCGCTGATGTGTCTCATATGGGTAACTATGGATTTTATTTATTACAATATTTTATCCGCTTTCATTAGACAAACTATGGTCTGTGCCAAAAGTATCTGATAAAAGTGAAACCAAACTCTGTCCAGGTAAAATTCTGACGCAATCACTCTCTAAATAAAATAATAAATAACACATTTACCTGTATTTAAAAGGTTCCACTTTGTATCTCATTTTTCCAACAATTCTTGTTTGAATATGTTTTTTTCAATTAAATTACTTAATTGAAAAATCATCAAAAAAATTGAGGTTATAAAATATTTATTTATTTAAAATATAAAATAGGCTTACAGTATATGAACACCAATCGCTTACATATATATGCTTAATGAAAGAAACAGAAAAAATTACATATATATAATATTATAGAAACTTTTTTTTTTAATAATGTAAAACATCTTATGGAAATGAAATGAAATCTAAAAAATTACTAAAAGTATAGTACTAGCATAGTGCATATTGTTTTACGACATGCATGCATGTTACTACACTAATCTGGGTGTAACTTGGGCGCCACACTCCATGGACATTGGCGTCGTAGTACTATCCCTACCTGAGTTTTTTGAAGGACCTCACAGATACAAAAAAAGTTCGCCATTGAATGATATACACCGTCGTGTTCCTTGCCATTCACATCCCATAAATATTTGAATTTAACCCTTCCGCTTCATCGGAGCCTTCCTAACCCTCGTGATTAAACAATTTTCAATCTACAATCTCTTATCACACCATTACACGACCTGACATTCAATAATACCGGACATGCTACTCAAAGAATGCATTTCCAAAGAAATAATTCTACTTTCATGCTTTTAGCCACACCCAACCTTCACTTCCATCATACATAAGTGTAGGTAAAATGCATACATTGTGGACAGTCGACCGTGCCTTTTTCACGACAATAACTTTAATACGCATAATCCCACTGTAAACTACATAATATTATTATAAAATGTGAAAGTTTTTTACTGACTCATGACATGACCAGTTCACGGATTTGGGGAGATATGTTTTGTGATATTTAGTTAGTTTAAGATAACTAAAATACTTTTTTTGTAGATCTTGGCTGCAACATCCATAATTGAATTTTGGTCAGTACTTCGAACAAATGCAACTTCATGAAATAAGTGAAAATCGTTAAAAAACGTTGCATAACTCTCACACAGTATAGTGTGTATAGGACAAACTTACGTGATAATCCAACAAATACCAACTCATTATTTAGGATTCGGTATTTCAGATGATATCACACTAGTGTTAAATGAGTGTGAAATAAATTACAATAATTTCCTTGTTGACAGATATTTATGACCGATTTAATCAGATTTAAAAATTCAATCACAATATTGTTCTCGAATAGATGAAGATTTAATCTCTTTGTTATATTTTTTGCCGGTCTAGACATCACACATTGTGCATTAGTCTATTAGTCACACAGGAATGATTGTGAGGCATACATTCCGAACACTTTTTTTTATTTTGACAACCAAACGCGTGCGCATTTCAAACTGCTTCGTAAATGTGACCCATTTTATGACGGTGTTTTCTATGTTGACGTGTATTAATTAAGGTTTATAGGTAAAGTGAAAATATCTAGTTTGTACATATACACGTATAGAGCCGTATTTAAAAATATTCGCTTTTCAAAAACTTTAACGGTGTCTGTATTTTTTTATTGTTCTCTCATAGTTAGCTGAAAACTAGTATGACACATTACCTGTAATGATTAAATGTTTACCTAGTTTTGGCTCTCGTCGTACGCAAACGCAACGTAGGCGCTGTGCAAACGCGACTCTGACGCCTCGTCAACGCGAAGTAGATTCGATACAATCACTATTATCTGACGCTAGTTTATGCGTTTTCCTACCGTTTACACGGCGCCAACGCGATGTCAACGCATAAGCTGGAAATTAGTCCAATGAGAACACACTAAGGATATACAATGGTATCCAGTTAGTGTGTTCTCACTTTCACTCTTGTTCGTAAACATTAGTGCAATTGTCACATAAATTGTATTGACAAAACAAGATGGCGTCGTTAGTTCCTATTACGGCCACGCGCCAAATGAACCTTGTTCCGATGTATATTTGTGGGGCTTCGAATGTAATAACAATATGTATTGTCAGCAGATTGCAGCAACAGCAAGCGCAGCAGTCTCCAGAGTCGCGGCAGTACTTCAAGCTTGCTGGAGCGTAGTCTCACACCCAGATCTCAACCCCCTACTCCTAGGTGAGTAAGCGATCCTTTGATCAAGTTTGTTCACACAAATACTTTATTTACCTCCCTAAAGAATACAAAAAAAAAAAAAAACAGTCCTCTACGATCCAGATAACTGGATCGTGCTTCTAATCTCAGGCTTTGGGCTGATTGTACTTATCGGTTGTAGACCTGCATAATAAAGCAATCTGTAAGCCCTGCCAGCGAAATTATATGCTAGAACTTTCAATAATACATATAAGACATATTTTACGCTCGAGGGGCTCGTGGATAAAAAATAACAGCCGAGGTCGGTCCGTGTGTGGGTGACATACCGAGCAGTTGGTCCCTCCATAGATCTTTGACTGTCGTTTCAGGTAGTCAGAACCAGTCTTGGCAGTGTTACCAAGTAACTGGGTTGTGGAGGGTAGATAGGCAGTCGTTCCATGTAAAATAATGATATTAAGTGCATCTGATTAGACTGCAAGCCAACTCGGTTGGAAAAAGGCTAGGATGAGTTAAAACATATTTATCAATCTCCCAAATAAACAACATTTTTCTCTTCATCAGATCTCAAGCGGCAACCCCGCACAAGTACAAGAAAGGTGACGTGGTCTCGACCCCGACGGGAATCCGGAAGAAATTCAACGGTAAACAATGGCGGCGGCTGTGCTCCAAAGACGGCTGTACCAAGGAGAGCCAACGAAGGGGCTTTTGCTCCCGACATCTGTCTCTACGAGGAGTCACCAGGTCTTCAAATACCCCACTGGCACAAGGATCTGCTCATACTCCACAACAGAGGTAAATGTACAAAAAAAATGCTCTGCACTTGTTGGCAAATAACTGTGTTTCTAAAAAACTGAAACGCCTCAAGTCGTCATTTGTTATTCAACAATACCTAAGGCGCAAGACATACACAAGGACAAGGGCGAGCGGCGACGGCGATGGTGCGGCGCGGGCGTTGCGCCGTTCCTTTCATATTTCAATCAAAATGTATAGGAGTATACATACACGGACATATACAGTGTAACGTTACGCTTAACTCCGGGGAGGGGTTAAGCGTAAGTCACACTATTACACAATATAAGATAAGTATAAAAAAAGGATATTCTGTTTTATAGAACCACAACAGGCGGCGAGGAGCGGGCGAGGCGTGGGCGTGTTGTGTATTGTCGTTTCTATACATTTTGTATGAAATATGAAAGAAGCGGCGCAACACCCGCGCCGTACCGTCACCTTGACCCCTCGCCTCTTGTGTCGCCCCTTATGGTACAGATTAGTGAAACGAAACATAAAATGTAATAAAAGAAATGAACCGTTCAAATAAATACAATGAAATGTAACAACAACTACGCGAATTCTTTCAACATGTTACGTATGACCAATCTGTACCCAGTATTAAATACTATGGTAGGATATTTTTTATTTCGACACGAGAGTGACCTTTGTTTTCGTTAAAGGATTCTAAATATTATTGTTTCACTAGTGGTGCAATAATTCTTGTGGTGTACTTTAATTTGATTATAATTGTGGTTCTGGCTCAGATTTCAACCATGTTTTATATAGTGATTTTTCTTATACAATGCGTACTAAAACAATACGTAAAACCGCAATTTATTGTGGGACTATTCATGCAGTCTCCCTATGATTGTTTGACCATTGGGTGTAAAACAGATGAGTCTGCATTTTATTGGACAAAGTGACTTGTCAGTTCAAGTTAAGAAAGATGAATGGGTGCAAATAACGTTGTTGAATATTTCATAGAATAAGGGCGGATTTTCCATACAAGACTATGGAACAATCAGCAGATTTAAATTCACATTTTTAATACCAATGCAAAATTATACAATTTGTTAATATAATGGGATGGTTGGATATTGGAAAAGAGTATCTACCTACTCTATACAATAATTGCGTTTTCCTGATTTAAATGATTTAAATTTGCGATTTTGTGTCCCATTTTGTTCATTCGCCATTTAACAGGAAATTGACTTACATTAATAATTCGTTTCAAAGGTTACATAATCCACGGTAAGTACTCTCAATTTACAGTGAATGGTTATAGTTTTATCCCTACACTGAATGGAATGATTTTCTGTACATTATTAAGAAAATGATATTTGTCGTGTTGTCTCGAATATAATTCAATACTTGTCAAGTCAGACATATACATACTTACAAGAAAAATCAGTTGTAACTTGCAGAACGAGACGGCTTTGAAATAAGGGCTATGAAATCTGCTTTGTTACGGCTTTCATTGCAATGTTTTGGAACGAATCTATTAGGCGGTGGACACGATTTTCTTGTCATAAGTATGACCGGACACCACTACGTCTAACCGTCACCAGGTGACCAGAGATTTATATTCTTTGTAGGAAAGAGCGAACATTGCCACCTTTAAAAAAAAATAAGTCGTAGGATAACAAAGCCGATACTTAGAAGTCTAAGAGAGCCATTTGATTTACAATGTCCTACAATCATTTTTGTTTATTGTATATTCTTACATTGCACCATTCTAAAATAACATTTCCATTTCAGAAGTAGCAGTAAATCGCTGTCTTCAAGCGGTACTGGCGTGGAAGGCGACGAGACTTCGCGAGAGTCTGACACAACGCCTCCACACTACCGCGTGACCGGGCGCTTTGATTCTGATGAGACTGAGGCTGCTAATATGCTGGGTATGATCTCATTTATGTTGTTTATATGTCATCATCTGCTTAGCCTTTTCCCTACCATGTTGGGGTCGGCTTCCAGTCTCACCGGATGCAGCTGAATACCAGTATTTTACATGGAGCGACTGCCTATCTGACCTCCACAACTCAGTAACTGGGTAATACGATATCCCTTGGCAAGACTGGTTGTCAGACTTTCGGGCTTCTGACGACTCGTAACGACTGTCAAAGATACACAAATGACAGCCGGGACCAACGGTTTAACGTGCTTTCCGAGGCATGGAGGAGTCTCGATATGTAAAGATGGTCACCCATCCACGAACCAACCCCGGCAAGCGTAGCTTAACCTGATGAATCGACCCGTGCGGCTGCTATTACTTAGCCACGAGCTCCTCAATATTGTTTATGTGTTAGGTAATATTGTTTATAGAGTTAGGTAATATTGTTTGATTTGTTTTATAATTTTTAATAGTTATTAGAAATAACTATTTTGCCATACCCTGCCATACCTAAATTCTAGAGCCACTAATATTACTCCAAGGCTATTGTTATCTTTACTTAAGATATATTATATACAGAATCTGTTGGTAAACCTTTATTAATAAATAAGTAGGTATTTATCTCTGCTCTAAACGCTCTCTTGCTTACTAAACCTGTCTGTTATGCCGCGGACGAATGAAAGACGATCTGTGACGAAACGAAACGTAAATTCGAACGATTTTAGAATTTAAAATACTCGTTTCGCTCTTAACTATTCAGTTAGACTATCTAATAGAATCGTAACAAGTCCTAATTAATATTATGAATGCGAAAGTGAGTTTGTTTATTACGCTTTCACGCTAAAACAGCTGAACGGATTTAGATGAAATTTGGCACATGGGTAGACCATGAATTGGAGTAGGACATAAGATACTTTTTCTCCCGATATTCCCACGGGATCTCGACTTACGCGGGGGAAACCGTGGGGCGCAGGTAGTAAATTAAAAATAATATTAATACTCTATGGGTGATACTCGTCAAAAATTAAACGAAAATGCTAAAAGGTAGTTATATTTTCCATTTAAAAATCTTTCGAATTTACGTTCTGTTTACGACACGCGTTCGTGTTAGGGCCTCAGCAATATGTCTGGAGTGTTTTGGAGATGAGCGTATGACTGTCGTGCAATGATATAATCATAGTATGTCTTCAAATAATCACATAACAGGTACACTGTGATGTTACTCTAACGAAACGTAAAGCTAAAGTAACATAATTACAACGAGCACATCCTGTTCAATTGACGTCACGATTGTAAGAAAGTAACGTTGTTTGACGTCATGGCTATATGGAGATACATGATATGGTTGATTTGTTATGTGTTATAACCATTCGTTCTTATCAAGGTGCGAATGATTATTAATTTATAATGTCTGGTGTGCGTGTGACAGGAATGTGGAAAAATATAATGTGTGTCTTGCTCGATTTTACCCTTATATAGTACGATTGTTAGGTTAAGTAATGCAAGTTCCTTCTATTCCAAGGGATGTCATGTCACGCAGAAAAGATAAAAATTCTACTTTAAAAACATCTTAAATTCATTCATTCATTCATTAAGGGATGTTATGTCACGCAGAAAAGATAAAAAATCTACTTTAAAAACATCTTAAATTCATTCATTCACTCACTGATAGGTAACGCACAGGCTGTGGCATAAAATTTTGCACTTTGTAACGCAAGTTAGCAGTAGGGAAGGAATTTTTGAAAATTCATCCCCTAACGGTAAAATAGAAGGGGATGTAACTTTCTCTATAATATAATATGTTCGTCACTTTTGAAGTGAAAACCGGGGAAATTTATACTAAGATGTCTGTTAATAAGTAAAAGTTAGTTCAAGCATTGTTTTTGGGAAACCTATCCCCTAAGGGGGTTAAATGAGAGTTGAGAATGAGAGAAAATGAGAATGAGAGTTAACATGGAAATTCGTTATTTTTGAAGTAAGAAAAGCTGAACTTGATATTTAGAAAAATTAAAGTAAAAGTTATTTGTATCGTTGTGTAAAAAACGGTGAAAGAAACCATCGTGAGGAAAACGGCATGCCCGAGAGATATTTCTCGACGGCATGTGAAATCAAGTCAGAGTTCCATGGGCGGCATACAAATTCTGACACCGGGTTAGTTACTAATCACACGAAAAAGAAAGATCATCGCTTTTTGATAATTCATCCCAACCATCAGTACCATCATCGGCACTGAGTAGTTGCCGATGGGATGGGATATCCCATCGGGTACACGGCTTGTACATGCTATATTCTAAATGTTATATCATGTATCTCGTGCCCCAGTGTCGCTGGGCAGCTCCCGCTCGGGCAGCCCGGGCGCGTCGCCGGTGGGCGCGGGCGGCTCGCCGGGCCTGCGCAACAACCTGTTCGTGCCCATCTCGTCGCCGCAGCCGCAGCCGCACCACCCCGCGGCCTTGTACCATCATCACCTTATCAGGTACCATCAACAATCATACAATTAAAAAAACCTTCAGAATGCATAAATTTCCTTCGCATAGGTATGCAAACTTTTTGTCCGACTCCCCTAATTGTTTGCCTACGACTGGGGCCCAAAAAAACGGCTGTCACAGTACGATTTTTATGGAAATTATTATTACAAATGACTGTCAAAGACTATCGCTATTTCATAAAGTTGACACTGATAGCTAATCTAGATACACTTCTCTATCTATGCATAAAAGAGTTTAACTGATTGTTTGTCCAGCATAAGCGTCGACGTAAGCCTGAAGTGGTTGCACCAAAATACATCGTGTTGACACGGTGTAAAGGTCGCGTTTGCGCTGTATAGACGTTTGGCGAACGCTCCCGGTTTTACGAAGCCACTTCCAAGTATAAGCAAGAAAATTTAAATAAAATGAACACAGAAATGTTTTATTCCAGGCCTGAATTAGTCCGACCTAGCAGGGTGAACTCACCCGCCGGCGGAGTGGCCACCAGCGTCATAAGAGTTTCTCCAGGACCAAACTACCATTATCAGGTATTACAAATTACTTACCTACTACTTACAAAATATTTGTTATTTAAAACTATAATTAAGTTATGGTAAAATTAGACCTTTATTTCCCAGGTGGAAAACAGAAACGGGCCTACAATCGTCCAAACGAACAACGTCTCCCAATCCAATGTGATCGGCGTTCAAACCTCAGGCCTGAACTTACAGAATACTATACATACAAGCATAAATGCTACTACCACGACTCTTTCAAGCCTAACACTTCCTTCGAGTATTTCTCTTAACTTGAACAACTTAAATACTCAGAGTCTGCAAACAAGCATCGCGAACTCTATTCGTAATACGAACGAACTCGCACACAACCTTATCGTCCCCAGAACTATTCCAACATCGAACGGAATAGACGTAGAACAGATATACCGAACGCAGCCGATCCATCGGAACGGAATCCACGACAACTACCGACGCGACACAGAAATGTCGCCTCCACTAAATAATCATGAAAATTTTCTGAATAGAAGAGTCTCGGAGTATGATGATGATGAGAGAGATCATCAGACTCAAAGAGAGAACAATATTCTCCGTAATGTTATTGACACTCGGCCCCCAGAACTATCCGAGACTCGCGTAATGGAAGATAATAAGAGGATTCTCAAACCGGCGCCGCTTCAGGCACGGTTGTTGTCCGTTGTGGAACCGGATATGAAAGACCCTGTGAAGAGATACTATGTCACTATGGTGCCACAGAATACCACGGAAAAGAAGTACGTTTTTATAAAAAACGAGCCTGCGGAGACTGTTCAAGTGAGTATCAAAAACGTTTTTATGTGCTGCAATAATAACTGTAATTTTATCAGGTGCAAATTGGCCCATGATATATCATTGCTTGACTTCAATGGGGAGAGACACTACCAATTTATCCTGCGAGCTGTCGCATCGTCGTTGGTGTTGTTTACCTGTCAAACACAATAGATTTTTCACGTGTTACGTGTTAGGGCTCCTGCAGACATACAATTTTTAGTTCGCCGTCTAAATCGCAGAGTATACCAATAGGTATAGTGACATAATTATGCTAGACCGCACATTGTCCAACTAAATTGTAATATAATATTATATTGGTTGTTCTGTGGCGGTATCTACATCGCCACATATGAACTACGCATCAAAGACCTCACGTCACACAAAATCCTGCCGTCACATAAATCCTGCATCGCGAAATTAAAGTTTACCGTGCAATGGACATATATACAAGAACCCGACATCGATCGTTGGGCAGTTGCCCGCCAGACACAACACCCGTCTGGTCAGAGGATCCTCCCTTTTCTATAGTGGATGAGTGAACTTTACACCCTGTTTCTCATTCCCCTAAAGTTCGATAGTTGGCCAACATACAATTGTATGTATGCGGGAGCCCTAAATGTGGAAGTCCTTGAAAAAATTAACAGACACACAGCTGTCAGTTACCAGCAAGGATGGCGTCATCTGTAATAACCTTTGCCTGTCCCTCCCCATTGCATGCCAATAACCAACAGTGTTAGTACAGTGTACATTTTATAATTAGTTTCTTCAGAAAGGTTACGGCATTCTGTTTTTTTATTATTATTTTGACGCTCCTGTGGCTCGACTTTGCATTATAAAATCGGTATCAATATTACGCACGTGATTATTATCTGACCACATCAATAACTATTTAATATTGTTTTTTTTTGGTGGCGGGCGTAATTTGTTTTTGGCCGATAAGTAAAAGCATCACAACATCGTATTGCACCTGCTTACTTATATACACCTAAACCTTCCGGAATTTTAGCTCTAAATAATGGTGAAGTCCACATCAAAATCCATTGTGTAGCTCGAAGATATAAGGGTTCACACAGACAAACACGAAAAGCAACTTTGTGCATACTATGTTTAGATATAGATTTGGTTGTCACCTCTCTAAAACCTAAGTTAACAGTTTCTGACTGACTACATACACAATTACAAATAGTACGTGTGCTTAATGGCTAATGGATGAGTGCATTACAAATTTGTCTTTTTTAAGATTGAGATGTTATCTTCTGTTACCGTAACAGACTCAGACTGCTTTATTCAAGATTGTGGAACATTTCAGATCGAGCAGCGAATAAATCATCTGCAACAACAGCTCAACAATAATGATAATGAACAGGAACACCGGAGTTTAGATAATGGTGATCATGTAAGTAGCATTTACTTATGTTTCTACTATTATAATCGATCTTAATATCATTATTGTTATTTATAGTAACGTCTTAAGACTATACTAAATTCGTATCACCAATGCACCAAAAAAAAAGATAAGCTATGCATGATCGAACAAAAGAGATATATAATTTGATAATTTTATTTTGTGGGACGTCTGTCGAGTTTTGCTAGCTAATCCAATTTGACCCTGTATGTGAATAAACCTATGGGGCTTGTGGCTAAGAAATACCAGCCGCACGGGTCGATCAATCAGGTTATCAGGCCGCGGTTGGTCCGTGGATGAGTGACCATCTTTACATACCAAGACCCCTCCCATGCCTAGGAAAGCACGTTAAGCCGTTGTTCCCGGCTGTCATTATGGATCTTTGGCAGTCCTTACGGATCGTCAGAAGCCCAAAAGTTTGACAACCAGTCTTACCAAGGGGTATCGTGTTTACCAGTTACTGGGTTGTGGAGGTCAGATAGGCAGTCGCTCCATGTAAAATACTGGTGTTCAGTTGCATCCGGTTAGACTGGATGCCAACCCCAACATAGTTGGGAAAAGGCTAGGCAGATGATGATGTGAATAAACCTAATGATTTATTCACAAATTCCCTTTTTTAAACTCGTGTTATGTTGCATTATTAAACAATCAAAGGAAGTAAGTACCCGGTCAAATGGTACTAGAACTGTATGTATACAGAAATTCGAAATCAAATCTATTGATATGTGTTTTTCCTATACTTAGATGTTGTTTTTGCATTAATTAAAACATATAAACATTGGTTATAGATAAACAACGTGAACAGCAGCGCAGTGATAGTGCACCCTAACCAGTTGCTACCAGTATTGCCAGCACCAACGTCACACACGATTATCGGTGAGCACTATCACTTATTAGTCATTATAATACTATTATGTGTACACAGGAAAATGTAATCAGATAGAATTTCTCTTTATCTCTGATTGCATTTTTATGTGTCAATGTCCTTGATTGTTTTAGGTATGTACCTTATTTGTTTGCTCTTTCACGTCACGTATGCGTCGTGACAACTATCACGTTTGCAGAACGATCTGTTCAAACTTGTTTTGGAAATATGGAAATAGACACCTCTCACCATCTTTTCGTCACACATGGTTTTGAGAAGATTTTGTCAAACTGGTGTCTTGTTGATGGAACACAGACACCAGTTTAAATATGTCTCTCATGGGTTATTATAATGCCTTGGATAAATTAGAACGATGGCGCCTAATGTCTGTTCCAAAAATATTTGTTGAAAGTGTAAATAAACCCTGTTTCGGTTAATTTTTTTACGAAATGACTCACTAAAGCGAATTATTAGCATACTAGCTGTTGCCCGCAACTTCGTCTGCGATCCAGGATGAAAAGTAGCCTATGTCCTTCACCAGGTCATGGTCTACCCATGTGCCAAATTTCATCCAAATCCATTCAACCGTTTTAGCGTGAAAGCGTAATAAACAAACTCACTTTCGCATTTATAACATTGGTTACGGTTCATCTGTGTTTGGAAGATTGCACCTTTAAATCTCTCCACTTTTTCCAACCAAATTATTGTCCGAATAACATTGTTTCATCGAGGGAATTTGAGGTTATAAAATTAACCGGGTTTAGTATTCAAATAAACAAATCAAAGCACTCAATTTGTAAGTGACACTACAAATTGGCATTCACAATTCCTTTTTCTCATTTATTTGTTAACATTTTCATCAGATACTTTTGGAACAAATTATACACAGACGCCTGTATTTGGTTCTTTAACTATGCTATCAATAGTTTTTTTTAAATCTTTTATACTTTTTCGACTTACCTAAGTTAAATCTGTTTTGTTTTTAATACATATTTTTTTAAATTTTAAAACATGTTGCTTTAATTAAGTACTTACTAGCTTTTGCCCGCGACGTCGCTAGAGTAGATGTCGGATATGATCCCACGGGAACGTACTCTGGGACAAGAGTATCCTATGTCCTAGCCCAAATAATGGCCCATCTGTATGCCTTTCATCCAAATCCGTTCAGCCGCAAAGGAGTGAAAAGTTGACAGATAGACAGAACTTTTGACCCAGTGGACCGATTTTAATGAAATAAAGACTAAATGTTATCTTAAGATACGGACTATGACTATATTTCCAATAGCTTACAGGTACTACACAAACATTTCTATTACACGTGAATTTTAAAATCATCCCCTATTTTACAAAAACGTTGTAACACGTAATTCTTTATTTCTTATCAAAAGCATTTTAAATATTCATATCCCTGACCTAACTTTAAGCAATGCTGGGTTTCCTATAAAAAACCTTTTCAACCTCTATAGACAAAAATTAGCCTATGTCGGGTTCCTTAGGATACCATCTATGTCCTTGCCAAAGTCAAAATCCGTTCAGTGGTTTTGGCGTGATAATGTAACATATAGACAGACAGACGAGAGTTACTTTCGAATTTATAATATTAGTATGAATGTGAAGCTCGTGTACACCTGTAATTGGTCTATACATACCTATCATCATCGTCATTTCATACCTATAACTTTTATTAAGGAATGTAAAATGTTTATACTGCTGTATACATATTTCTAAATATTATAAAACAAAGTCGCTTTTCGCGTTTGTCTGTATGTTCGCGTTGTTTTTCTAAAATACGTCAAATCATAAAAAACTTGCGAAGCACGGGCGGGTCGCTAGGGTATAATAAAGTAAACTATGAATACTTTCTCTTCAGTATCAGGCAACACATTTCCCTGGCAATCCCTCGTGCCCCTCCTGAGCGGGTCCCCGCCGCCCGCGGGCACCGCGCCCGCCGCGCCGGCCGCGCCGCCCTCGCCGCGCACGCCGCGCACGCCGCGCACGCCGCACACGCCGCACACGCCGCACACGCCCGCGCCGCTTATCAAGACTGAGGACCAGATTAAGACGGAGGCTACCGGTATGTATTTATACCTTCTGTTTTTTGTAAACGAGCTTCTGAAATCAATTTTGTTGGAACCAGGCATAAAATCCAGTTGCAGGAAAGCCCGAAAGGGATACTGGGGCCCTTGGCAACAGGCAACTGAAAGAACACGGGTGGGTTTTAGTCAGTAAAAGTCTGACACGCCCTCCCGCTCCACCCGGAGCGGGAGAAGTCATTAAATGATTTCCTGCACTCAAAAAAAAATGACATAGAAGTCAGAATAGAAGTACTGGCTTCAACTAAGTAGCAATTTGCAGGTAATTTTTTTCTAAATTCATGAAAAACTTCATATTATAACAAAGGATCTAGAAACCTGTTATAACTAAGTGAGAGATTAAAGGAGTTTTATCAGAAGACCAATTCTCGTGCTTAAAAATAAAAAACGTTCACATTCAAGTCGCAAAGTGTCAAACTTGTCAAAAATGTTGGTAAATTGATAGTAATTTTGACAGATTGCGAATGAGATGCAAATGCGAAGGTTCTTTAAAAGTAAGGGAATTGTTCATAATGATCTGAGCACAGATCTGCCCTCAGATCTGAGCACAGATCTGAGGGCAGATCTGTGCTCAGATCATTATGAATAAGAGGGCTACCAGTCTTATTTTGACCTGCATTAATTGGACGGGTTAATTGTATGGTAAAATAAGAGTTATTTTGAAATGACCAGCAGGTTTGCCTCCGAACTATGTATGTCCCAAAAAACATTAAAACTCAAAGCATATGTATTCTGTTTGTCAATTTGTAAGACAAACAATGTATTCCAGATCCTCCGATGTGCATGGATGAAGATGACGAGGTGTTTGAGTCCGAAGACTCGGGTGTCGGCGGAGATGACTCCAATAAGCGGCCGTCGCAGAACACTACTTCGCTTAACTCGCCTGCTACTCAGGAAAAGGTAAATTTTTGTATTTAGAAAATAAAAATAAATGCACAGAGGCCATAGACGGACTTCTTTACTTTACACATTTTTTTATTATCACAAATGGATGTTCAATAAAAAAAAAACTATAATTATGACAGTGTAATGGTATTGCATGGTTAACATTTTGTAACTTTTCTAACTCAACCAAAAATATATTTTTTACTAATTAATTTCGTTAGATTAAGGTTTTCCAAACTAGTTCCGAGAGCATATCTCAATGAACAAAATAAAAAATATGCAAATTAACAAAAATTCATAAGACTATTATTATATATTTTCTATCACGGACTCTCCGTTAAAAATGGTTGGGAAGCCCTGCCTGACCTCTGAAAGTTTCTTACTCGTTAATATTTTATTTATCAAATGACTTTGTATACTTGTATAATATAATATCAGACTCAATGTTATCTTCTACTTACAGAAAGAGCGTCGCATCCGTCGTCCAATGAACGCGTTCATGATATTCTCCAAACGCCACCGTCAGATCGTGCATCAAATGCACCCGAACCAGGACAACCGTACGGTCAGCAAGATACTCGGCGAGTGGTGGTACTCGCTTAAGCCGGAGGAGAAACAGAAGTACAACGAACTTGCTAGCGAGGTTAGTTGCTCTTTGAAAAGATCTGCGTTACGCAAATAAGGTAATTTAAAGGGAATCCCTCAGACAATGGAAGCATGGCACAAAAGAGAGGAGGCTTTTACTCCAGCAGTGAGTGGAACAATGCTGCTAATGATGATGATTGTACGGGTTATAGTAGCTGATTTGTCGTGAAGGTTCAGTTAGTAAAGAGAAACACGTTCCACTAAGATGCACTAAGTAGTTATGTTTATTTAATTTAAGGGTTAGTACTAGAGAGGAAGGGGAAATATATGAGATTTTTCTTTATTTATTTTGCTTTAGGAATGTGGTTATGCCTTATGATTAGTTGATAGTTGTATATTTTGGCACATAGTGACCGGCTTTACAATCCTTACTAATATCATAAATGCGAAAGTAACTCTGTCTGTCTGTCGCGCTTTCACGCCAAAACCACTGAACCGATTTAAATGATTTTTTTACACAGATAGTTTAGAGCCTGAAAAAGGACATAGGCTACTTTTTATCGACATACCACGCGGGCGAAGCCGCGGGCGGAAGCTAGTAGAAAAATAAATCATATTTATAGAAGCGATTATCCCGCAGCGAACGCATTCAAGATCGCGTACGGAGTAAACGTTTATCTATCTATCAACGGGGTACGGTTTGGGCGTATGTTTAGCTTCTGTGCCTTTACACTGGACACTCACATGTTGGCTCGTAATAACACACATGACATGTGTAGTGACCGTTTTATTGCCGTTCAAGCTTGGTTACCTCCCAATACCCTATTGGGATCTCATTGTGTAGTTACTCATTACATACAAAACCGTCTACAATACAAATGAGTGTCGTATACAATACACGTAACATTGTAATGTAAATTATTCATAAATAGTGTTCTTTTATTCTCAGGTCAAAGAAGCCCACTTCAAAGCTCATCCCGAATGGAAATGGTGCAACAAAGATCGTAGGAAGTCTTCCAGTAGTAAAGATCCTACTGGCTCTATGCCACAGGTAACAACGATAAAAAAAAACAACTTGAACCTTATTGTAATGTAAAAAAAACCACCGATAAATTAAACAAATATTAATTATAATTCGACCTCATTGCTGTACCGCGTGTTAGGTACGCGCGCGGCTCCCGGGCTGCAGTGCGGCGCTCATTGGTCAACGCTGTCGCTCGCCGCGCATTCCTACGGCACGGTACAGCGGTATCGGTCAAACTATAGTACCGCCATCAATCAGGATAAACTGCCTTGCTACACCAGTCTCAAGCATGGATTTGTAACCGTCTCCCACATTAACAACATTATCTGATAATAGCAGCCCGGAGTCTGGATATGTGCCCGGTTGATGGCAATAGGCTCACCCCCTGTGTCATGGGACTTAACTGGCGAAATGTGGCGTTTACTATAGGGACACCTTTGCCTAACCTTTTGGGGATTACAGGCATAATGTTATATGTGACACTGATGTGCTCAAAACTGGTTGAACTTATTTCCAGCCAAGTGCCCTAACTTTGTAATTTTCTTTGTATATTGCTGTTGTATTCTTTTAAATTAATTTCGCGCCATGCTTGTTTACAGAGTCCACGAACGCCATCAGAGGTTGTTACCAGCGGTTCTCTTACAATCAACTCGGACTTGCCGGTGCCGGTAGCGTCGTACAACCATATTGGATCACCACACCTTAGTGACGATGAGCAAATGGTATGTTCTCTCACTTATCTAATATCTTCCTGTAAGTGACGTCTACTTTAGTTTCTTCTAGCGTACTGTGAAGTATTTGCTCAGCATCCACAGGTTAGAAGTAAATGGAATGCGTAATTGAAACATTAAACCGACAGGTTATCGACGTAGTTCAATTTCAATGGCTTATTAGGCTACGTACGTTATTAATTTTCTCCATAAATGATATTTATTTTGTAAATTGGTTTTAGCAACACTTTTACATGTCAAAATCGATACTAATATTATAAATTCGAAAGTAACTCTGTTCTGTCTGTATGTTACCTTTTCACGCCTAAGCCACTGAACGGATTTCGATAAAATTTAGCAAGGAGATAGATGGCATCCCGGGAACATAACACGCGGGCGAAGCCGCGGGCGGAAGCTAGTTTTTTAAACCTAGATGTGGTCGGTGTTTCCTGTCCGAATATTCTGAGAAGAAAAACCGAAACAGAGGTCACAGTCTCTTGTAAAGTCCAGACATTATCTTGGTCAGATCATATGAGCCATGATCGCGTGCGCTCCAGACCTTCGCTATACTTTTATATCTAATCTATTTCTCATATAAGTGTCCATTTATGTTACAGCCATCTCAAACATTAGAAGAACCGCCGGCTGCAGTACAAAGCATAGAGATCGACCTGAAATGTGGAGAGAAGGTGACAGATTCGGATTCTGAAGGATTGGACACTCGAGATTACTTGCCGTCGCACCACGACCACACTAGAAGGCCTAAACCTATTAAAGCTAGGTAAGTTTAGTTGTCTGTTTATTTTATTCACATTCATTCACATACATACAAACTTTTTGTAATTGGATCAGTACTGGCAGAGATTACCTCTTATAGCATCATGCTGAGTGGAAACCTTTTTGTCACAGTCATGACGTGCCAGCAGCAATTTACGTGTTTTTTTTTCATTCCCAGGGCTGGTTCGTCGGACAATCTTCACGGCGGTATAACTGCGTCCAGTCCAGGGGGACCTAAAGGTTTCCAGCCGACTGGTGGTGCCTTCAAGTCTACTCACGCTGATACTAGTAAGTTTTTATATTAGGCTCATAAAATAACACAAGCACTAGAACACACAACCTAAACGCTAATAAGCCGGTATTTAAAAAACTCTTAATTCATTTACATAATATATGCACAATTCAGCTATACAAGCTACTGCTAAGGTCACGATTATGTTACAATCACAAGATCCATTGATAATTAAATATTGTGTGGTAAAAAATAAATAAAGGCTTCCAAAAATATTTCAAATACAATGTGTATTTATTGTTATCATTATTTCCAGGCGAAAACCACAGGCAATGGACAGCCTTCACTCAGATCAACAAGCCGATGCTCTCAAACCAAGTCCCAAATTCTCCTCATCCGACTTCCATAGCATCCAGTACACAGAGCCTTACTCACAGCGTGCAAGGAATATCTCTCAGCACGCCCAACCTGTCCACTCAGGCCGCGTTGGACAACGCTATTGCGTCCATTATGAACTCGCCTACTTCTACGTGCGGTGTTCAGGTAATCATTTTTATTTTATTTTTTTAACCATCCCATTTTAACTTGGCAGCCTTTTTGCCTACGTGTAGGATCCCTGCTTCGGAGCGCAACGTGGTGTTTCGTATTTATTTATTTCTGCAGACATAAAAGTAATTGCTTACCTTTGCTGAGAGAACGAACCTACGAACCTTGGCTTATGTTACTTTCGATAGTCAAAAACCATGCTAACAATTTATTATGATAGGTTCAAAATTATCGTGTTAAAAAACAAGGGTCGAGTATTTCCTTAAAATGTATGTTACTACATATAATATTTATTAGTTTCATTTACTTACAGCTAGTATATTTGAGTATGTAATTACATTATGTAGAAGAGGGCCAATTACAAGTTTCCACAGACTATTTCTCAAAAGAACATGCATAGTAGAACATATGCAATAATAATAATGGTTTACCCGTGCCGCACCGGTCGACGTCATTACGTCAGCGCCGACTGTCGCTGAAAACCAGCGCTGGGGCTCTGTCCTGCATAGGGTCGCAGCATAATGCTGAGCGATAGCCGTTTTGCGTGAATGTGACGCATGTTTTCCCCAACCTTTTGTATTTTTTTTTGTGTTTATTTTCTTTTTTTTGCGTCATGTTTACCGCAAATAAACGTATTTTCTTTCTTTCTTTCTTTCTTTCAAATACGAGAAAGCTTAGTTTTGATTATTGTTGGTTTCACTTATTTAACATAACATTATAATCTATGTGCTTCTTCAGGTCATTTCAAGCGGCATGTCCAACACAATCCCGACGCCGACGTCGACGCCGCATACATCGACGCCTCTCAGTAACCCCGTGCTCAAGAGTTTCACCTTCGTCAAGAGGAGTATTGGTGATAATTCGCCTGGTGAGTATTCATTTATAAAAAACTAATCTCGTAACTACGGGATCAACGGCCTCTGGTACTGTAGTTACTTTAAATTATGAGTTTAGAAAATCTGTCTGGTTTTTCATCATTCGATATTGATACCAATCACATCAGTGGAGTCGTCATTTCATGAAAAAGTCTTTTAATAAAATAAGTCTAACTTAGAGAGATGTATAAATGATTCTAATGATTATGATTCTGGTATATATATTTGTTACGGTCGCGAATCATATTTTTATCAAGGTACAACCTGAAACTGACCCACAAATTGCAAAAAAGTAAAAAAAAATGAATTTCGCGGGCTACCTTTGGCTATGTGATGGGTCTTTTGACAATCTGTTTATATAGAATATACATACTTTATTGTAGACTAAAATTGTTACACAGTTAGTGAGTGAAGTTTCCTAATCATACTGTTGTTGTCTCACCAGGTCCTGGTCCCCTCACCCTCTCCCTGGACGCGTCAGGCAACCTGCTGCTGAAGCCGAGTCAGGCGTCCTTGAGTCCCGCCTCGGAGCAGTCGATGCACTGCGTTCACCTGCAGAGACTGTATGTGCCGACCTTCAATACTGGTGAGTGTACATCGGTGATAGACAGGGTTAATACTAACTCGGACAGCCCGTCTGGTATATCACGGAGAGAGGAGGCCCGAGTCCTAATAGTGGAAATATCAAAGGCTGATTTACTTAATCAGCAAATATTAAAGTAAAATGCTGTTTACAGGACGGATTTCAACTAAAATGATGGTCTTTATAATAATCACATCGGGCTACCTTTCTTTTAGAGATAATTCTAAATTATTATCCTCAACATCCAACAAGCAAACGTTGGATCTTGTTTCATCCCTGTCTTAAAACAGGCCTTGAACCTGTGCCTTAAACTAAATACGAAAGCCGCAATGAGACCTTTTTTCGACAGCCAATGCACACGGTTTTACCGCGTGCATTCTGTTCTCACTCTCTGCACGCGTGTCTAATAGAATTTCCTAAACCATTTTGTCATCCCTATTCACGTGATTATCATTCATAACCAGAGTGCTGCATTTAGTTATTGTTGAAAAGCGTGTATGAATTGATGTTTTTCCTCAATATTATGACATTTGCATTACTTCATACGTCTTATTTTAACAGTAGAAATATTATAATTTTTCCATGACTATTGCTGTATTGTCCACAGAAGTAGAGACACCCAAGAACAATAACCAAAGCGTGCTAAACGTGCAAAGCGGACAATCTGTGATAGTATCTCAAAGTAACAACAATACTGCGCCTAAAACTACCACGTGAGTATTTTCTCTATATTTCTGTGGTATATATTTTATCCTGTTCGTGGGTATATGTAATTTATTTATGTATCAGTACTGCGTTAAGTTAATCGCCTTGTATATCTACTCACTCCATGTCGACGTGAAATTTAGCGTCTATTTATAACAGTGTCAAATCAGCTGCAGCTGACTGGAATAACAAAAGCTACTCTTTCTTCCTTTTCGTGTGTGAATAACCTGGTGATAGAGTTTTTATGCTGCCCATGGGCCTTTAACTTGGCTTCACATGCCGTCGAGAAAAACCTCTCAGGCATGCCGGTTTCCTCACGATGTTTTCCTTCACCGTTTTTTAAGCAAGTGATAATTATACAATACGCACATGAATCCGTAAAGTCAGATTTGCGTGTCTTGGGTTCGAACCCAAGACTTATGACTTGGCAGTCCGACGGTCACACCACTGGACTACCACTAAGCCATTGAAATCACTTTACATGAGTTTGACAGGTAATTTTCGTGATAATTAGATTATACTTACCTTTACGCTGCTTTTTCCTTATCAGGCAATGGGAGACTCCTGTGGAAGAGGCCCGTCCATTCCCGTTAGCACCGACGCCTGCACAGCTCGGCAGAGCGCCGCTACAGAAGAGACTTAGTCGAGGTAAACCAATATTATCAATATTATCTCTAAAGAATATGAAGTTCACCATAATACTTTAAAATTAGCCCCATGCCTTGCCTTTAACTTCCCTGTTCAAACTTGTACAATAATGCTCTTTATCAGATGGCATTTTTCTTTTTATCTACTGATCGTAGAACTTTTTGTAGTTCACCTCTAACTGGTTTACAAATTTTGACAGAAACTCCCAGTCAATTGAAACTCGAATATGGTTGAACCATCTAACTGTCACATTTGTCTTGAAAGCTAAATAAAATAGACCTTAACATTTAGTTACGTGCAAGTGATATTTAACCTTAGGGTGGTATAGCAATTACGAGGTCGACTACACGTCTATTGGAGTGGTCGCTGTTGTGACTATATGGGGTCAAATCAAATTAAGTAGCGAAACTCCGAGATGGATATCGAAATCTAATGATGAAAAAAAAATCTAAACGCTTATTTTCCAGTAACTACAGCTGACAACGGTATTAGTATAGTTACTTGAATACCTGCTGTTTTTGTTTTATCGTCATATATCAATATCCATTCCATTTGCGGAGTTTAGCTAGCAAATTTATTTTAACCCTGTTTTTATTATTCTTATCTTTTTTTAATAGCTGGCTCATTAGAAATTTCGGGAAAAAGAATAACCATCCAGACAGGTAATATGCCTGCCTGATACATATAGCTGAACAAGGATCTTTTGGCGTGTGGCCAAAATCGGAACGTTGCCATTTTGTTTTTTCAATACATTCCACAAATGTTTATCAACAGCGCCTTCTTGTCAACGTCAAGCCCAAAAGATCCTTGTAGCACTGTATGATTCATGTTCAAATAAAAAATCAGTATCCTAATACCACCCCCTCATCAGGAACATCTACCGGCTCCACAGGCAGCAACGAGCCAGCTACTTCTACCGGCTGCAGCATCAACATTCCTCGATCTGAGGCTTCGATGAACAACGGAGCCCTAAGTTCGGATGACGCGACCTCGCCCAAACAACACAACGACCTGCCTAGTCCCTCACACAAGAAAGCTCTGTTCAAGAAACGCAACGAGGACGGACGAGACAAGTATGTGTTAACAACTAACTACAAAGACTTGGTAATATCTTACATATATAGCATGTATCAGAAAGGTATGGTATTATTATAAGGGTGTGGTACAGACCATGCTGATGATTTACCATGTTATTTTAAAACCATAGACTTCTTATTGGTTTTCCTTTAATCTATAAGAGTATAGAACTATTTTCTGTTTTTTCAAAAGGTTATGTTAATTTATTTCGGAGATAAGGGGGTAAATTTTTATCTATTTTCAAATAACTTTAAAACTATTAATTTAAAAATTATAAAAAATAATATATACTTAAGACCCTCACAGTAAGTCCTTTCATTTGGTATTATATCACACGGGTACAGTGACCAACATTTTTATTTTATTTTCTTATTTGTCTCCCAAAAGTAACCGCGCCATATTAAAAAAGTATTTATTTACGTAATACATCCGTGTATGGGTCACAGAAGTTGATATGTGTACCAAACAACTTAATTGGTCCATTAGATTCGGAATAAATTGGCTGTGCATACAGACAGACAGACACGAGTGATTCTATAAGGGTTTCTTTATTTCAATCGGATATACGAAACCCTAAAAAACACGTATTTTATCATTCCACCAAAGATCTTATCAATAAAATTTGGATGGTGATTAAAAATTCTTCCTTTATGACAAATATACTTGCGCTCTTTTACCTCAGCGACGTATTCTAACTTATTGTTCTTGTTCTATAGAGTACTGGAGACGGTGAACTTCGAGCAGAAGTTCAGCACTCTTCCCCAGTTCAAGCCCGAGGCCTGCAGCCCTAGCGCCATGGTCGTGCCGCGCAGTCCGCAGCTTTACATGAGGAAGAAACATAACAAAATGGGTATGTTTGCCACTGTCTCTCTACTTTAGATCAACATCTGAACTTCAATATATAATCTCAGTTAATGAACAAATTCAATATCATACATGCGAAAGTTTAATTCCATTGCAGCCATTTAGTTAGGAACTTTTTGCAATTCATGTAAACTATCTGAATTCAAATAAATTAATGATAGCCTTATTTTACCCCTTCCCAGTCTCCTATTCCAGATTGTTTAACTATAGGAAATCTTACGCAAAGCTGAGACAGCAGATGGCACCACTTAGACACCAGGTAAACCAAGCTAACTGGCAAAGGCGCGCGGCAACATATTTCGGCTTTTTTATATATTTTTCGACTTAATAAATAATACCAAAAGGAAAACATACATGCATTTAACCTGTATGACCGCGGACGGGCCGCGCGCGGACCGAAAACTATTGTAGTTAATTAGCAAGTCCTTGAAGAATTAAGTGTTTCAAACATTTGTTTTTGAGATATTGAATTACTTTACAATATACTTTTAAAAGTAAATAGCTCTAACTTTTTGTTACCCCTCTCTATTGTGTCTACTTCGACTGTAAGACCCGTTTTTTTTATCTGGTTCAATTTCTATATTTGTCCCTTTCACGCGCTATTAGTTAGTAAAAGATAGCGTTTCTCTAATTGTAGTTGCTAGACAAGAGAATGTTCTCACTCAAAAAGTTACTTCTAAACGAAGTACCTTTATTTATTTTTATCATTGTTCACAGAGGAAGAAAACACAGTGGTGACTCCGCAGCTAGAACAAGAAGCCATGAACGGCAACGGAATGCCGACGCCGCACTCTTACGGCACTCCGCACACGACGACCAACAAACTCGTCGGAAACACCTTCTTTGGACCTGACTTCAATCTAGATACTTACAGAGGTATGTGGTTTTAGTTTTGTAACTAATTTTACGTTTTGGCTGTCTTTAGTGTTATCCTCGCCCTCGCACTTCAATATCAATGATATCCGTAACCAATAAATAATTTGCGTCATAGCTATCATATTCGATTTTTCGTTAAATTGGAAGCCGACCCCAACATAGTTGGGAAAAGGCTAGGCAGATTGATTTTAAGAGTGTGCATTCAATTTAGCGCAACTCAAAATCTACACGATCTATCGAATGGCACACACTGCGACACACTACAATGGTTTCTCTGTGTGCGTGAGCGCTGAGCCAAGTACGAATCATTTTGATACTTTTAATTATTTAGGATCTATTTAATGTTTTTTATTTTCTAATTGTTGAAATAAAACAAGCGAAGTTTAAAGTAAGTATTTAATTTTAAAATCGCACAGCTCTGATTGGCATTGAGCGACTTTTTCTTGGGTCGATCATCTCAGGCAACAGACATTTATTATAAAAGTCTAATAATTTAGGTTCCATTTTTGTTGTCCAAAATACGTCGTCTCTAGTTATTTTTGTGGTCTTCACTGCAAATTCTTGTCCTGTCCACACCGCAAACAGACAAACATTTTTTTGACTGAAAATAAATGTTATTTTATTTGAAAAAACTTAAATGTCAAAATTAAAATCTACGTAATATGCACGGTCAACCGAAAGTCAGACGTTACACTTAAACTATGAAAATCGCCCTTACTGCTACGACATAAAAATGATATTGATTCATGATATTCATATTGATTAATAATTATAACATAAATATCCCAACCTTTTAGCTCTTGCCTTAGCCATATTTTCTAAATTTTTGCGTTTTTTCTTTCCTATAAATACCTTCGTTTTATTTCCCATTCCGTCTGAAACATAATTTTGTTGTGACTATTAAAATAATGTCATTCATCAAAAAAATATAGGCCGCCAATAACCAAGAAAACGATAGCCACGAAGAAAAATGTGAACATTTTCGCAGCCGCCATCTTGGAATTTTATTATGGCCAAATAAAAATAAAAAACAAATTAGAAGATAGTCGCAAGTATGAACGCGTTTTTGCCTGACGATTTCTGCTAGTTTACGCCTAAGTTAAAGAAACTCGTTCCAAAATTTCAATTACCCTAATCTCCTACCAAAAACCACTTAACGCGCCTAAAGAAGTTTTCACTTAATAAAATACTTACGATTACACTACAAAATCTTATCGGTCATAAAAAATAAAATATTTTACTTACCAAAGTATTAAGATTTGATGATCACACTATAAGCTTGCACTATCCTTGTATAAGCACGGCAAAGGTCAACACGGGTCAGGCGGAGCGCTCAGCGACGTGCCCTCTCTCTGGAAGCGCTCGCGGCCGACTGAATTCAATCGATTCGCACGCAGAATTTTATAGTAGTTTTAAAATATTTATAGAAAAATAATAGAGATAATTTAGTTGAAATTTTAAATTGTAAATTATAAAAAAGAAGTTCTTCTATTACAGTAAATATTAATTATATTCAATTAAGTAAAATATATTGGTAAAAAGAATTATTTTCTCAACTGTAATTTCCGAAAAATTTCACATTGTTTGGATTTTAATTTCATAAGTATGGAGTCTAAAACAAAAAATCCGTTTAACTAACTATTTCCTTAAGGATCTTAGCAGTTAGTTTAAAAAAATTGTTTGGCATATATGTCAGTAATTTCAGATATTTTTAGCTTCGAAATTGACACTGAAAGTGAAATCAAGAAAACCCCTGTTCAGTTATATTGATGGTATTCACAAACAATCTATTAATCGAAAAAACGGTCTAACTAACAAAATAGACAACAATATTTCCTAAAATTGCTATTAATTGATATGTTTGTAAGATAAGTAGTTGATGGATAATCTGGTTTGAAAAATCACGTTTTTGAGCCAAACAGCGCTCGGACCGCGCATACGCTCTTAACATAGGTAACCCAATAGAATAAAATTGTGCACTTTCTCGTCGCCATCTTGGATTTCTGCTTGTAAAAAAGTAGTTCGGTAGTACAGTGCGACAGCGCCTTGTGTGCCCGCAGTGCCGGGCGAGGGCGCGGAGGAGATGTCGCCGCGCACGCCGTGCTCGGGCAGCGCGGCGCGCGGCGAGGCGGGCCATCGGCGCGTGCTGGAGCAGCGCCGCCACCTCGTGCTCAAGCTGTTCCAGGAGCACGGCATGTTCCCCACCACGCAGGCCACCACGCACTTCCAGGTTCCTATCCAAACTTATATACTTATTGCCAAACATTTTGCACACTTTACCGGTCGACCCGAGCCGTCTACGAGCAAGTTAGACATTGTACATTAAACATTTACACTCATATAGGTGGATTTCTTAACCGTTGTAGCTATAAGAAAACGTTCTTAGGAGATATGCTTAATATTTTGAAAAATTCCTAACTGCATTCACAGATTTTGGAAAAATGGTTTCATCGTCATTCATTTAATTAACAAAAAACAAGTTTTAATCTTTTATTTCTTTAGGCAACCCACATGGACATCTTCCCAACAAAGATGGCTCTACAACTAAAGATTCGCGAAGTGCGACAAAAACTGATGGCTCAGTCGAATCTTACGCCCCATTCCGAAGTGAATACCCCTACTAGTAAGTATTACTATAGTGTAAAAAATTATAATCATTCTTTATTACAAAATAACAAAAACTAAAGCAAAAAAAAAAAAGTAAACCCTGCCAGGGTTGCGGGAAAGTCCGAAAGGGATACCGGGACCTTGGCAACAGGCAAATAAAGAAACACGGGTGGGTTTTAGTCAGTAAAAGTGTGACACGCCCTCCCGCTCCGCCCAGAGCGAGAGAAGTAATTGGATGATTTCTCACCCTCAAAAAAAAAGGTGAAAGTAAATAAAATACTTGTTCTGATTAAACTCTCTATTCCAAACTTTATAATTTCCATAATGCATTCAATGGTTTTTTGGAAAACATTGTTTTGGCGATAGGATCGACATTTGTACGGTTCTTAGGGCAAGATTCACACCGCACTTTGACTTTACTTTGCGTTTCATACGAATAATTATTAACTTAGTCTTTCGTACTTACTTAACTCACTAGCCTCACAACATGTTGTTTTCAAAACAAAATATAATTTTTATTTCAGTAAATTCTCCAATCGCGTCCGCGACCCTGCAGCCAACTTCGACGGCCAGTTAGCGATGCGGATACACCATCTCCATCATTGTGCGGGAGTAGTGGTAGAACCACGGGACATTTAGCCGTTGACAGCACACATACGGACACACATAGAGTGCTATAAGGATTTTTTGGCGCCTGAATGACATTGACAAGGGGGCGTTGTTAGTAAACATTTGTGAAATTGTATTGACAAAACAAGATGGCGGCGTTAGTTTCGATTTTGGCCACGCGCCAAAAGAACTTTGGAGCGTTGGATTTTATTTATGTCTTACATAAACATGGGTCAACTCAATATTTATGGTATTGCCAGCAAGAAAAGATTGTTCAGTACCCAACAGCAAAAAAATCATCTTAAAACTACAAAAATAGAAAATAATTATTATAATGCCAAAAGGGCCTCAGCTCAGCATAATGTCAGATGACAACACAAGGTGTACCACATGAGGCTGATTTTCAGCTGCAACCCATCGACAGAGCGTTGTCTCTGTCGGTCATGTCTGTCTGACTGTCTCTTTCTAAAGTTCGTTGGGTTACTCCCATAATATCCCAGCTCAAATTCACTCTTTATCTCGGAAACTGAACGGCGGGGAGAAGGTTCCGAGACGCCAATAGTTTACGTAATTTCTTTTTACGGTGAAAATAATAGTAATAAAATAATTAAAGAATGGTATCTGCTTTATATTTAGTTCATTTATTATGCAAAGTTTACTGATCGAATTATAGTTTTTTTTTTTAATACTAGCGGTTTATTGTTCTGTTTGGACTTGAAGGTAACTTTGTAATTTTTTGTCGAGAAAATTTTATGGAATCTTCTTTTCGTCAAACATAGTACTTACTTAAGTTTAATCCTCAACTTTACCATATATTTATTTCAAAATTAATGCTACAGTATTCTCGATATAATGAAAAATAATGCTAAGCAATTTGGGGTATTGTAGACTCTTATGGAATGGTACTGTACACATGTCTCACATACAAATGGGTCAGGTATTTCCAGCAAGAAAATGTGACCTTGTACCAAGTTCGTCAATTACAAGTTTTCAGCGAGTTTAAAGATTCTTTGAGCTTCCATACCAAATTGTATAGTTTGACCGAGACCGCTTTACCGCGATTTAAGTATGATTGTGTGCACCCGGTCGCGGTCTCGGTCAACTTTATCAAAATTAACTGAACAGTTACTCTGACAACGGCTAAATATTCACGTGTTTTCAATGATGGAGCTGAAACGCGAAAGGTTTCAAGACAATTGATCATAAATGCAGAAGCATTTAATACAGTGATTAGATTAATGTATAGCTACTCGTTTATAGTATTTTATTATTATTCAGAAATACTTTTTAATTAATAAAAGTTGAAAAAATCATAAAAATTAATTGGTAATGTTAAGTCCGTGAGAATTGGCGATGCATGGTCTAATTGATTTATTGATTTGAATTGTATGTTTAAAGTAGTTTTATCTGAAAAATAACAGTGGTACTAATGGTTTGTTCCCTTTTCCAATACTTAGTATATTTTGATCTTAACCAATATTGATTCCTCTATATTATATACGCACCAAGTAGCCAGGCTGTAGCAGCTACTCTGACTTATGTGGCCGGCTGCCCAGTGCGACTTCCGTATGTGAGTAAAGGCAGTCAAATGGTTATGAGATATTCATATCTATAGTGTTTTACATTACAAGTAATACAAAAAAAGCAAAAAATCACAAAAAAATCCGACTTCTTTCTTCTGAGGATCCTTTAATATCAGATTGTATGAAACAATTTTTTAGAGTTTCAAAGTTTCTACTTAATGACATGAGCACCCTCAGATGAATAGAAACATATCTATATTCGCTTTTAATTGGTTATTTAACTAATAGATCATTTATTTCATCATTTAAAGCACATCGTCACTATGGGCACGATCTCAATTCTTATTTGTATATTTGTATTTAAGTACTTTTGTTGGTGAGTGCTGTATGGCTGAAATCTGTGTTGTTGCAAAACCACTTATTAACTAAGATGGGAAAATTACATCGAAAATAACCCTTCTGCTAGACATTAATACCAAAATAAAGTATAGAAAATTTCATATCCTGTAATTAACTTTATTTTGTTTTCAAAATGCTCAAAAGTTTGTTTTAATTCTCTCGGTATTGTCTTTCAATTTTATCCTTTGATTTAACTCTGAATTTAATATAAATAATATATTTTATAGAACTGATCAGTTGAATTCCGTTGCAATATGAGAATCACTTTATTACTTACAAACAATATAATTATTATATTTTAGAGAATTATATATTTGCAATTGATATATTAGCTGATATAGTATATTTACTCCAGATTTGTGTGTTTATCGAGAGATAATTATTATTTAAAAGTTGCCTTCACTCAATTAAATATTGAGCGAGTTGCGTGTAAGAATGTCTTATGGAAGTTCGTTTGTAATTGCGAATGATTTAGTGATAAATGGGGTCTCTATTTATCAATACATTGTCAATCAATAATATTCAACTGGTAAATAAAATAGCAATCTTTTTCATTTGCAATGATTGAATGCTAATTTATTGTGAACAATTTTAACAACTGAGATTAAGATTAATGGTACTAGCAGTGAGCTGAGCTATCATTTCATTGATTTACAAAAACAGACACTTTGGTGTTACATAAATGGTGAATATTAGAACTATCCAAGATAGTGTAATGTTGTTTGAATATAGAGCCCTGATAAAGTGATATGTGTACTGCAACACAGTGAGTGATGCGAGAGTTGTATGAACATGTTGAGTGAGGTTGAAGCAAGGAACTTTGGTGCGAACATTTTCACAATCGTTTAAGTCTCTATTATTTTGTATTGTTTTCTATTTATGTTGTGATGTTGGTCTTCCATGTGTTTCAAATTATTTCATTTTATTAGATTAATATCTACTTATTTAATTATTTTTAATAACGTACATTGTACAGTGATTTATCAAGCGAGTTGTCTTGTGTTTATATGCCGATACTTTATGTATGCCGTGTTTGAATGAATCGTGAGGAGTGACAGATTGTAAACATTTTAATAATATTACTCTTTCTGTCAGTAAGCGTAGACGTAGCGATCCATTTTAAAACATACTGCTATGGTTTACAAAAATAGCTCAAATCAGTAACGACACTAGATAAATCAATATTTATACAATATAATAATCTCATTGTAAATATTAGTTGTATTGTATACTAGCACTAAGTATTCCTGGCTCTCAAAGTAATTAAGGTTTTATTTAGATAATACTAATTATATTATAGATAAAAAGATAAATATATAATTTATACATGTGAAATTTCGGCCAATACAAATGTTATGTATATCAAAATTGTATTTTTTAAATGATCTCTTCGGCGTTAATAGTATTTAGATAATTGCTTTAGGAGTCCGGAAGTGAAATGAATTTATTAAAAGTATAAAACTTAAGAGATATTTTCGCACGGTTAATATTGTATCTCGATAGGCAAGTAGACGGGGGCCGGTACCAAAACTCGACAGTTTGTTTTATTCAAATGTACTTCTTGTCATACATATAATATTACCTGTAACATATTGTGTATCTTATAGATTTGTTCTTGTATCGTTCAAGCTGCCAATATGAAACTAGCGGGATTTGGTACGCAACCCCGCGTAGTCAATTCATCATAATCGATATTGTTGTCATACATTTTAACTCATAAATAAATAATAGAACTGTTGTTACCAGTTAGTAGTAATATACACATATATTTTTGTCCATAATTTGAATTAGTTATTCGACCTAGACGCTGTTTCGTGTCAAATGTACTTAGTGACTATTGTACTTTATGTTAACGTTCAGGAAAGCAGGGTAATTAATTCAAAGTAAGGGCAAGCGATAGGCCTCTTTTCTTAATCAGTGAAATAACTATAACTTTGACTCAGAATAACACATATATAATAAGATTGGTTTTCAATTTTACAGTATATCAATATAAAGAAATATATTTACTAATCAATATCTCTTTGTGGCAGGCAAATATCATCCCGATTTAGTGAAAACAGTTGATTTTCCTTCGAGCGAAACGATTTCAATTCGATTATTTTAACGAAATTAATGTAGGTTCATATATTTTATGTTTTCACACGCACTACAACATATATGTTTTCATAAAATTTCATAGATTCTGATGTAACTATTTCAATGATATCAAATAATTTAGACTTTTAGATCGTTTTAAATCAATAGACACTAAAGTTACGTAAAAGAAAGTTTGCATTTGGTTTTTCATATTATAACTTTATGGAATTTGTATGAAAGCATACATGGCGATTTTATTTACACACTTCGTTGCAATACCTAATAAATTTATATAATAATAGAAGTTTTCCTCCATGGTTTATGATTGCGATGGTTTGTACTAAATGTTTCAATTTGTTTTTAAACTGTCCATATCTTTAAGTTTGCCTCTTGTTGAATTAATTCTAGTTTTGATGGTATGTTGAGTTTTGAGTGAATGTCTTTTAAGTGTGTTATAGTAATAACAAATATGAAAAATCTTAATAGCTGCATACTTCTAGTGCCTTATTGACTGTCAAAACTTGGTTCATACTCATTGCAGTCTCTAAAGCAGAATGTGCTTCTGATTTAACTCTCTAGGCTTTGTCAGTCAATAAACAACAGATGATAGGCAGTTTTATTTTATTAGACTGAATTAACTATGTTGCATAACAAGTTAAATGTTATATTTTAAGAAATATTAGCAATTATTTCGAAAGGACATTTTAAATAAAGCATTTCATATTCGTTATTTATTTCTTCTACATAAGCTACTAGTGTAATTGTTTAGTCAAAATGGTAAATGTAAATATCTTGTTTAGATGATTTATTTAGATTTAAGTGTTCAATTTAATGTATATTAGATTGAATTAGAGACAAAACAATCATAAGAAAAAATGAATATCTGAATCAGTAACCACTTTTACATGAGCAAGTTTTTTAAATGTTTATGAATCCAACTAATGGACCAATAAGTGGCACTTTAAATTTAGACATTGTAATCAACAACAAACCAACTGTGAACAGGTAATAGAGAACCAACCCATAGTGTTGTGGACAGTTTGTTCAAGCATATTGGATCATTGTATGAACTTATGTTAAAACATAAAAACCTCGAAAACATTTTTTGTATTTCATTTTAATTTATAAAATACCTCATTCCAATTTTATTAAAATAAAAAGGCAAAGTGAAACTACCAACTATGTTAGAACTCAGTTCCTACTGCAAATACGATATTACATCTTTCCTGATAATACAAAGGTCTTAGAAAAGTAAATGCATTGGTAACAAATAATTTATTTATTTACTATTAACAACAATTACACTAAACTCTTATCATGTACCTATCTTAAGTTCACTTTATTGCATTTATTAATAAGCCAGGCTTTTCTTGTTCCAACATTGAGAGAGCAGCCTGTAAGTTTATATCTTCACCAGGGTCCGTTATAACTAAGAACTTCAAAGCTTGCATCTTAACAAGAGCAAAGATACATCCTACACATATGTTACAACCGCTTATATCTAAGTATTCCAAGGTGTCGCCATTCTGCCCAGCTATTCTATCTATGCCCCAAACATCTACGTATTTACTATTCTTCAAAGATAACCACTTCAGAAAGTTAAGGTTCTTTAGGTTTTCTAAGCCTTCATATCGGATACCATTGTGGTGGAATTTGGAACAGTCTATAGCTTCTACCAAGTATCCATCTGTATAGCGATCAGGAAGCTTCAATGTTGTTAAATCACCAGATATCCATGTTGGTGAATTTGTCAACCTGAAATAAAAATTATTTTCTTAGTCACAGGCTACTTATTATGTGGGAACTTCCCTAAATCTAAGCTGGATTATAGCTAAAATAATGGAATTTGAATTGCTATAGTGGAGTGAATCTGTCAAAGATTAGACAAACTATATTTTGGGTAGTCTTTTCAGTCAAATATGTATTCATTGTATCAGTGAATGAATTTCATGCGTCACCCATAAATATAACCTTTGCCAAATATTTTTTGTTTTTTGTATAGCTGATGCATGACGTAAAGAGGTGCATAAAGAATATGAATTAAGAATCCAAAAAATAAACACTATAAATCAGTTTAAGCAGTATTACCTGACAGTACATTCACGATGTGTAAAGAAGTGCAACGCTGCCAAATTAGATCCAAGAGTAGCAACTCTTTTTGGTATATACCTCTGGTTCTCTATTTCTTGAAGCACTTTCATTTCACCCCACCAGTTTTTTATTACTTTCATAGTTAAATTAGGTATACTTGACATGAAACTCAAAATATCTGGGCTTGGATTTTTCTCAACGAAAACAGATAGTTTGCTTCTGAATTCGCCATCTCGTTGTATCCAAGGTTTCCTCCATTCTGGGTACGGTTTACCATGTACAAGCCGTGGTTTTTGTCCCTCTTCTTCAATTTGATATTTCGTCTTTTCTTCAGAGTAATGCCGACCAATTGCATAGATAGATCGATAACATCTAAAAGGTTTTAAACTGAGCGACATTGTTACTTTCTAGAACTGTTAGGATAAACTCAAATATTACAGTGGTAAATTACACTAAAACTGGGTTTGTAAATAACTAATTTTTAAGAATTTGAGACGTCTTCAGCAACTTTTTGAGGTTATTTGAAATGTTTTGACATCAACATCACACAGTAGTGACATTGACGCATTGACGGAACTGTGACACCAGCATGGAAATAGTAAGTATAAATTTTTATTTTTCCTCTTCATACAACTATCTTTACTGCATAGCTATTCACAACCATTCGACAGGCTTTCGAGTCGAGGTCTAAGGTCCTAGACAAGTGACAATCGCTTCGATAGCGTTTCGTATTTCTACAACGACTTTCAACAGAATTGACATAAGCTTTTCGATAGTATATGTCAGTCCCATACATTTTTGCCTTTTCCATCATCGTTATCGCTGATAGAATGTCACTTTGTCTAGAGCTTCAGGATTGTCCTTGTTTGCACTGGCGAAGGATTTACGACAAAACATGTTGAAATCTCTATTTTCTGTCAATGTTCCCTAAAATTTTTGACAGGAACTAGAGTTTTCTACATGTTTTGTTGTGAATGTGTTGCCAGTGCAAACGCACGGTCAGCAACTAGATGTCGAAAGAATAGCGGTCGTATTATTTGGTTTAAGTTAATTTTATTGATGCGTTGTGTTTACTGCCTACCTCATCCATCACCTGCTAATAATATGCCAACTACCCTCACTACCAACTACCCTCACTTTGGTGAAGTGACACTTGACAGTGATGTTAGAGAGGTATGAGGAACAGGGTGTATAGTTCAGTTCACTCATTCTCTATAGAAAAGGGAGGATCCTCCTACGAGGCGGGTGGTGGGTCTGGTGGGCTATTGCCCGACGATTGATATCAGGACGTTGTTTATAAGCTAGTGATGCAGTATTTTGCGTGATGTCATCAGTGTGATGCATAGTTCGCATGTGGCGATGTAGTTGCCGCCACAATGTGTATTGTTGTTTAGTGAACCAATTAGTGATACGGTTATATATGTTACCGGCCAAACCCGATTTCAGGACAAACTAGTTTAGCCTAGGCTAAACTAGTTCTTCCTATACGCGATAGGATTAACTAGTATAGCCTAGGCTAAACTAGTTTGTCCTAAGCCCGATAGGATAAGCCAGTTTAGGCTAGGCCAAACTAGTTGATCCTGATATAAATACGCACACTCTAGGATAAACTGGTATGGCCTAGTCTAAACATTCTAATAAATGTATTTAGAAAGTCAAAATAAATAGATAAACTGAATAAAAGGTTTTGTGAGATGCGGCTGCAACAAAAACTGTTCCACAAACAGATGCCAGTGCAAGAAGGCAATGATACTCTGCAATTCTAAGTGCTACCAAAGTAAACCATGTAAAAATAAATAACAATTTTAATAATTGACATAATATGATTATTGCTTCTATTAAAAAACAGTATTATTTGTTATAGTATGATTGTTTGTATTGCCAATTATTATTCATAACTTGTAGTGACGAATCATTATGGTTTTAAATTAGTAACAATTTAAATAATAATTGCTTCTTTTAAAAAAAACTTATTATTTGTTATAGTATGATTATTCGTATTACCAAATTAACCATAACTTTTAACGACGAATTATTATAGTTTAATAAAAAATGATTATTTTTCCAATTACGGAGTATTTTATTCAGTTTATCTATTTATTTTGACTTTCTAAATACATTTATTAGAATGTTTAGACTAGGCCATACCAGTTTATCCTAGAGTGTGCGTATTTATATCAGGATCAACTAGTTTGGCCTAGCCTAAACTGGTTTATCCTATCGGGCTTAGGACAAACTAGTTTAGCCTAGGCTATACTAGTTAATCCTATCGCGTATAGGAAGAACTAGTTTAGCCTAGGCTAAACTAGTTTGTCCTGAAATCGGGTTTGGCCGGTAACATATACATAAAAGTTGATGATAAACCATGCTTTTGACCATCACCCCCATTATATTGTAAGTAGTTATACCCTCTCACATAAGTTATTGATATTCTATATGATTAACTTAGTTTCTGTCTACCCCCATGGGAAGAACGCGTGAGTTTATACATATATTATATGTATGTACCATTACATCTATATAACTTAGGTACATATTATGTATTGTCGTAGGTAGGCTTAATGGATTTTTAGTACAATTTTAATTTCGAAGAATTTATAACATTTACATGATAGAGTCTGGCCAACGAAAGCTGTCCAAGAAAAAAGGCGGCAATTTTAAAAAAAACAAGAGCTGGCTATACACTGCGGAGTCGATACTATTTATTATTCAAGACATGACATATTATGCAATACTTACATTAGTATTTCATATTATATAAAAATTAGTCATGTAATATTGTACTTAGAAGTGAAGTAAAATATTCAACAGATAATAATTGGTAGACAGCTTTCGTTGGCCAGACACTAGATAAGACTTGTAGAATGTCGAGGCCAAATTAAGAACCAAGACCTACATAAAACTTATATTAATGTAACGTTACACGCATTTTCTTATTTCAAGTAAATTAGAAAACAGCTACGATTAACGGCAGAAGCCGTTAAATAGATTTCTCGGTCATATTTCATCAAGTCACTTTTTATTTCTCTCTGCGGGTAAATTTAATTATCCCGTCGTCACGTCTTGGACATAAAAGCTTAGTATTTTATGTATTTTTTAGAACGCGGAGTATTTGCGCTTTTAGAACAGTTTCTTGAAAGAAGCAAGAAGTTATGTGTGCGAGTAGATAGTGGTTCTTGGGTCCTGGTTATGTACTCCCATACTCCATTTGAAATAAGATTAGACATATAAATAAGCCTTTTTACAGTTCGTTCAACCGATTTTGACTTCTATTGCGTTGGCGGCATGACAAATGGCAACTGCAGTAGACAGTTGGTATTGTGTAGGTAACCTTTTCTGCTTTAAAGGCCATCCTTATGGCCTACAGTATAGAAGTCAAAATCGGTTTGAACGGACTGTAAAAAGGTTAACATGTCTAATCTTATTTCAAAATATGGAGTATAGATTCGTTTGAAGATGACTTAAAAATAAAAATAAAGTTTTGTGTAGAAATAAACAGTCGAAAAGCCACTGCGAATCAATTTGCACGCCTCCTAAAAAGATTTACCATCTCGTCAATTTTTTTTGATATTCCGTTAGCTCATGCATGACCTAATGAGGTGCCATAAACAATATTAAAAATCAAAAAACATCAAAAGGAACACACAATATGAACAAATATTTCAAGATAAAAGTAGTAATTAAATAGTGAATCTCGCTTGGGTGGGGAAGGTCAAACATAGGAAAAAATATTCCATAATATATGAAAATATTAGTTAATCTTCATCTCATATATTATGTAACCTAATCCGGACTGAGTTTTCGATATGAGACCTAATACAAAAATTATTTTACAATATTATTCTGCACCGTTTTATTCATATTTTATCGACAGCCGCCAAAAAACAAACCGCATCAGTCTTCATACTAATTTGATAATTGTCCTGTATGGCGAAGGCTTCAGAGTAGCCCGCGAAATTCAAATTTTCTTACGTTTTTTGCAATTTGCTGGTCAGTGTCAGCGACCGTAACAAATATGGCTTTACAGAATTATAATCATTAGATTCAGCAATATGCAACTCCTTAGGTAGCCAATAGCACAAGGTAGCATCAATAAATCTACGTACTCTAATATATGTTTGTTATCGTCTCCCGAATGTTGATTTATTTCGATACTGACATTCTGATGAGCTTTTCTAATTTCGAATTATGATATGACAATGTATGTATATCTAAGTACCTATATACTTTCAAAGTGTAGTCCCAACAGCAACAGTCTCTTTTCTTCCACCATCTTGTTTAATCTCAGTCTCTAATAACATAATAACGCTTAGTGGATTATATTTTAATCGAATCCAGATGATGTGTGGCTCGAGTCAGCTGCACTTGCTAAGTTGGCTTGACACACAGTAATGGCGGGAAACACAGAGTCGTTAATCTTGATTTAAAGCTGAGCTTTCAGTAGATGTCCTTGGATTTTCAGTACATTATTTTGTTATTAAGTATTTCTTTAGAAATAGAGTGGAGTAAATGAGCGAGAAAAATGAGATCTGAACGATAGAGGACAATATCAATCTGCCTAACCTTTTCTCAACTATGTTGGGGTCGGCTTCCAGTCTAACCGGATACCGCTGAATACCAGTATTTTATTTACATGGAGCGACTGCCTATCTAACCTCCACTGGGTAATACGATACCCCTCTTGGTAAGACTGGTTGTCAGACTTTTGGGCTTTTGACGACCCGTAACGACTGTGAAGGATCCACGAATAACAGCCGGGACCAACTTTCCGAGGAACTGAGGAGTCTCAGTATGTAATGATGGTCACCCATCCATGGACCAAACCCGGCAAGCGTAGCTTATTTTGATGGATCGACCCACGCGGCTGCCACGAGCCACGAGCTCCAGATGCAGATATAAAGAACTAGCTTCCGCCCGCGGCTTCGCCCGCGTGGTATGTCGATAAAAAGTAGCTTTTGTCCTTTCTCCGGGCCTAGACTATCTGTGTACCAAATTTCATTTAAATCTGTTCAGTAGTTTCGATGTGAAAGCGCGACAGACAGACAGACAGAGTTACTTTCGCATTTATAATATTAGTAAGGATTGACTGGTAACGGGATCCTCACTATGACCAAAATGTATATTAGTGTGACGGAATAAATTCCAACTTTGTTGAGTTTTTTGCTTAAACTGAAACCCCAAATGGTCTTAAAATATCCATTCGATACCCGAGTCCCTTAATTGAACAGAACACACGTTCAAATTAAAATTGTACCAGTTCTAATTGTACATTTCGACGCTCAATTTCGCCCAAGCGTGCCTCTCCGTAGTTGGTAACTTCGCCGTAATTCTGGGTACAGCGGGATTTTGACTATCAGAGTCGCACGTTTGTTCCCCGCTTAACGCTTTGAGTCTCAGATTGGACGTGTGTGGCGTACCTGTTAATTCGATTGTTCTCCAGGTAATGAGCCAAGAGCCAGCCTCAAGTAATAAGTTAGAGATTTTAATGCAATCTTGCTTTATTTTCCGCTTGAGACTTGTGTCTCAAGACTTGTGGCTCGGTAATTGGTCTAGTTTTCTGATGTCCTTGATTAGGTTTGTATGTGGGATGTCCAATTTAGAAAGTGGGTAGATTAATTTGTCTTTCTTGTTTTTGTCACGGTCCATTTTCTAATTATTGTGTAGATATTTGCTCTCTCTTAACAGGCAATGCGGTTGGTCTTTTCTCCATACAAACGCTCTCGCCTGTTTTCGTTTTGGTTTCTTTCTGTTTTTTTTTTTACAGTAAAATAAATATTTACTACTTGTATGTCCCTATGTTTTCCTTTTTGTCTTTGAAAGCACTAGAACACTCAATAAATGCTCAAAATTGCCTATTTAAACCGATGTCAATAGAGGTCTAGTGTACAAAGACAACTATTAGTGAAAAAAAAGATATATGTTTATCTTTTATGGGACACAGTATACATCCTTCTTATTCAGTTTATGAAATATCTTTTAAATTAGGCTAGTACTGGAGGAGGAAATAGACGAGGGCCAAACCTCGAATTATGACTTTTACCTTAGACTATTCAGTCGGATCTGCAGCTGTCCTTGTCGCTCGAATAGCGGCCGAACGCGAGCGCTCGCGACAGCGATCGTTTTTTCAAATACCTAATTTTCAAAAGTCTCCGCCTACATTTTCTCTTAACCAGGAGATAAAATTATCCTGACATTTTAGTCTCATGTTCTTTTTCAGCCCATTTCACCCACGCATTCGCTATATTTAAAATGTCTTTTCCTGAAGAATTACAGTAGGTGAGGGTTGTATTTAATTTATCAATGAATGAGCTGACGACTTAAATGTACGAGAGCCTCTTTTGCATTTCCGAAACGTACATTTTTAATTTCAATTTTTTATTCGCTTGTTTATTCAATTACCTGAGTATTTTGGTTCATATGTAGTCTGAAACTCTGAATCAAATATCTTCGTTGTTTCCATTAAAACAGAGATTGGTTTGCAAAAAATGTTGCGAGTCCATGATCGTCGGTATTCGGATCACGTCGTCGTGCTTTTTGTGAATCAGGGACGACAAACATTTAAATTGTTCCCCAAATTACTAGATGCTGCCATGTTCGACAGTGTACTGTTACAATATCGAATAACTATTTTGTATTCGAATGTATTTCAATCTACATATTTGCCATTAATTGTTGTTTACTCTGCGGAACTTGTGTAGTCGTTAGTTTGTTTATTTGCGAGCTGTTTCAATGTTGATAGAGAAAGGTGAAAGGAAACATGGTAGAATTGGTTACAAACTCAGTTCCTCTGTGTGTCAACATCGATATAATATCTTTTATATCCTGTATGACCGCGGACGCGCGCGAATCAAAAACTATTATAGTTAATTAGAAAGTCCTTGAAGAAATATACTGCAAACAGATTTTTTTTTTACATAGTGCTATATTTAGCAAGTTGAATGCAACTTCTTTGCTCTCCAGATTTTTTATGAATGAAGTGCGGAAAAAACGCGCCTGACTGAGTCAACGATGAGGCATAGCGCTCGTAATTTGGCGTGATACAAGCTAATCATCATAACTTCAGCGCGCAAACGGCCCAAATAACAGGGCTGTCACTTGTCACATAAAATGCACAACAAACCGTGTGCACGAGACGAGTATTTACATAACTAGATCACAAAGCAACTGTGATATTTCCGAGCCGTTGGGTACAAGACGTATGGACATGATTAAGCTAGCATTATTGTGTCTTCAGGAGCATATTTCAGTCGGTCGAGCATTATTCGCACAGTTGGAAGCTCGCCAGCCCCGGTCGTGATGTATCCTCGGGTTACTTCCGGACTATTAATCATAATTCAATAATGTCGGGCAATGAATTGCCCATTTTCGGCGTTCATGGAGTTTTTACGTAAGAAACGGTTTGTGTAAGTCGTTTTTGTGAAGAGATGTTGAGTGGTAATTACGTAAAAGTTCGTTAATATACATCTCTTGGGCTCTTTGTTTGCCCTTTGAGGAGCTCGTGGCTAAGTAATAACAGCCGCACGGGTCTATCCATCAGGTTAAGCTGCGCTTGCCGGGGTTGGTCCGTGGATGGGTGACCATCTTTACATATCGAGACTCCTCCGTGCTTCGGAAAACACGTTAAGCCGTTGGTCCCGGCTGTCATACGTGGATCTTTGACAGTCTTTATGGGTTGTCAGAAGTCCGAAAGCCTGACAATCAGTCTTGCCAAGGGGTATCGCATTACCCAGTTACTGGGTTGTGGAGGTCAGATAGGAAGTCGCTCCATGTAAAATACTGGTAGTCAGCTGCATCCGGTTAGACTGGAAGCCGACCCCAACATAGTTGGGAAAAGGCTAGACAGATGATGGTCTCTTTGTTTGCTATTATTTTTGTAGGTACTGATCTGCCGGAATTCTCCGAAGGGCTTGCGGAAATTCTGCGAATCAGAACGCCAATGAACATTATGAGGTATGTTTTGGTAGCTGGGTACTGAGAATTAACTAAGAAACAATATCCTTTACTCAACATTTCTAGCCGCGAGTTGAACTTAAACAAGTGCAATCACTCAGTTTAGTTAAGTATATCTATGAGCACAAACTTTATGTATGTAACAATTTAAACAGATAAAACTGTCGGGTGCAAAGTCAAAGCGCAGCGAAAAGTCAATCTCACAGATAACATAGCTAATTCACCCTTATGTCTAGAATATAATCACATATTTCTTTCTTTTTTTATCGAGATAAAAAAGACGCTCGACTTCGCGCGTATTCTATACAAAAAGTGCGTTTGCGAGTGACCAGCGTACATCGGAGATAATGTGCAGAACGTTGTATATTGAGAGAAGCTTGTATATGTTATGTTATCTTATATTTATTTATTTATTTAAAGACTTCGGAAGACTTACAGCTAAATACAATGGTAATAAATAACAGTTTGATAATCAGACAGCCAATTACAGGTCTTCACGTCTAGAGCTTGTCTGGTGTAAAAGTACTGTGGAACGGAACAAAATATACACACTACCAAATATTGCCAAAAACAAAAATACATTTAAAAAATAAAATTTGCAGATAGATCATCACCTAAATTAGGTAAAGACTAATAGAATGGTGACTTAGATTTTAGACTTACTATTCACTGCGCTAGTGTGAATCGACCTAACAATAAGTCGATATTGAATAGAATAGAATAATTTATTTTTTAAATAAAATATGGTACATTAAAGGTCTTAAATATAAGAAGTTCCACATATTTCGCTTACGTATACGTTTCAGCATGCTAAAAATACCTTATAGGTAATAAAATAATACTTATACAAACAACAAATGTTGCTATTGAGATCATGACATTGAGGTAAAAAATTAAAATCTTTGAAATTACATTATTTTTCTATTACTAGTGAGATCATATTTCAAAATTTGCTAATAATTTAAGAATTCATTTATTGTATAGAACGCATTATAAATACGCATTATAATTAACTACAACAGTCAGTATTTCTTTGGAAAGCTGTTGATTTTATCTAATTGGATCAACTGCTCGATTTTAAAGTAGCATCAAGAGTATCTTCATTTAGGGAAATGACAATTTAGTTCATTGTCGAAGATCTCTCGTTTGTCCCATAATATTGTGTCATCAACTTATAAAATGCCCGCAGAGGTTGCATGGAAACACCATGCAGGATAAAATCTCTACAGTACTTAGTTTTTCATCACGAATTAGATCTGAACATTATCCTCTACGGATCAAAAGTAATATTTTACGGTAAAATAACGAAAATATTTGACATAGCAAGCTGTGTTAGTGAGATTTCACTAATACAGCTTGCTATGTCAAATATTTTCGTTGTTTGTTGTCTGAAATATCGTCCTGTACAAACGTTATGCTCAACAATGTTTATAAGTAGGTATTAGGTACTATCCATACGTTGTAAATCACGGTAAAAGGGACGACGATTTTTCACTAGGGATACAATAGTTTGTTTATTTAATCTGAGTAAACATTGGACATAAATATCATCCCTTTCTCATGAATCTTAGTGCTTTATCGTGGAGCCTCCGTCTCATAAACTAGGGGATTTTATGTGTTTTTATTTTTTATTAAACGGATATTAAATTGGTAATGGCTGCCAGGATTAAACTATCCGTTATTACTGTTATGTTGGCTTTATGCGGTGTTTTGTTTTGTAAAAACAAAACAAAACACCGCATAAAGTCAACATATCTGCAGTTTATTGATGGACTACTTTAATTTGATTTTACAATAAAATGTGTTTCCGCTTTATTGAATATTATGTTGTCATAGTACTTTCAAATCAATCTCGTTTTACGGCCTACTATGGAAGCGTATGTTAAGGTGTTTTTCTACACCCTGTCATTGTGTATACACAAAGAAATACATATATGTATTCAAAAGCAACAATGTAAAACAACAAAACCATCCATCTCGCTACATGGTTGTAAAACATATAACTTACTACACATCTCATCTCCGTAACACGACACTAATACCGCCCCGCGGGCTCGCAAACTTTAAAATGAGCCATTTCAAAACAATATCTGACGGAGATTTCCCAAAGGTCGTAACTTCATATGTGCCAAATAGGTCATATAACGCGCGGATACAAAAACTATGCTATAAAAGAGTTATGTAAAACATGAACTTGTTTATATTGACGCTACTTTATGGACTAGCGAGCCTAATATTTTTGTTTTACAGTCTAAACCGGATTTTAGATCGCCAGTGATTATAATTTTCGCGTAGAATGAATGTCGTAGCGGCGTAGACTGAAAATCGTAAATGCGTAGGCCGGCGTAGAATCAAGACCGTAGATGTGTAGTTTCGCGTAGCTATTTGCTACGCCATGGCTACGGCGTAGTCGGTTTTCCTCATTGAGACTTCTGATGAGATTCTTTGCCATGTAGGACGTTATTTTAGTTGAATCTAATAAAGACTAGTCTCAATCAAACTGAGCTATACCTATTACAATCTATTACTAGCTCTATATAGAACTCTATCGGTGTCTGAAAGCCAACTGAATAATCTCATATTGAGATATTGATTTTGATGTTATTGGTGTTTTTTTTATTGGTTTTATGTCAGTCAATCACATCGTACTCGTAACATAAGATTTGACAGCTTGTTCATTAATTTTGTAGTTTATGTTTTTCAGAAAAGGATAGTTGATATGTCTGTTAATCCATATATATCTCTCTGCAATAATTTAACACAGATCAAAACATTTTCCATGTATTCCAAGCAGTTCAAATAAGCGTGGAGTATATAACATATTTCGTGTGTTTACGTGAAGTGTATTCGCTAATATTTCAGGGAAACTTCTCGGATCGAATCTAACTTAAAGTTCGCCCAACTTAGAAGACGAGCTTAACTTCCTATGTGTCTTTTAGATTGAAAATATTTCAGAATCAGTGTACTTTGTTATTGCGACGTTGTAGAAGATTGTACACTGTTTATAATACAAGACTTTTTTGGAAAATGTGTATGGTGTTCGGGGAAAGAAAGAAAGAAAGAAGAAAGAAAATACATTTATTCAGTACAGACTGAAAGGCACACAATATACATAATATACAGCACATAACAAATAAAATATAGAAAAAAATGAAAAACAAAAAAAGGTGTAAACGTGCGATGTAGGGGAGTGTGCCTCACGGCTGCACCGAAAAGGTCCAGTTCAGCAAAAATGCCAGACAACTGTAAGTGCCTGACGCTGGTTTTCAACCGGACCCGATGAAAGACCGGGGAAAGATGACTGTAAGCTTAGATATAATAAGGTTGCGGCTTTATCGTTAAATACTAGGTAAGTAGATAAGTTTATGAAGAGAAAATCGGTTTTTCTGTCTGATAAACATGAAAGATATCATGAGGATTCCTAATTTTCGTTTTTTTTACAACCATTATTCGCGGGAATTATGTATTCCTTAATTTCAACTAAAATTAAGTACCTGCAAGTGCAACATGGAATGTGAACGCGTAAATAAAAGTTTAAAGCCAAGATTCACCGAGAGTAAAATCAGAAAAATTATGCCATTTATGCGCGAATAAAACCACATTCCAGTTGTATTTTTCAAGCGAGAAATTCATACGAGTGTTTTAAAAATTGCTCCCCGCCGACTAACCCTTAATTACGTGGACTGTTTTGTGAAAAATAAACAATACTTTATTAAAAGTCAATAATAAAACGTTTTATTTTTATATCTAAGTCGTAAAGTCGGGGCGCACTCAAATGACCCTTAATCACGTTGGGAGATTAGCACCGTATTACCATTCTTAAGGTTTTCCCGTAAACACATTTTACTGAGCAGTTTATGTAGAAAAAGCTGAGAATTATGGAGTTAATGGTTCATCATTTATTTAAGTTACGCTTTTGTGGTTATTGAAATATGCAACGATTATTGTTTTATAACGCGGTCTTTGTAATGCGTAGTACTCGCAACTCAGTAAAAGTCTGACACGCCCTTCCGCTCCGCCCAGAGCGGGAGAAGTCATTGAATGATTGAATATTTATTATTATTTATATATACTTTATTGTACACCAGAAAATACATAGCGAAAATAAATATATTTAACACTACAAAACATACAATGGGCGGCCTTATCGCTTTCTGCGATCTCTTCCAGGCAACCTTAGAATGGACAGTGATTGTGTGCACATAAAAAATGGGGTTGTCCTTGGTACAAAATAATAAGTAGGTACTTAAACTTACCAATAAATACAGTATACTATACTTAATAGATGTATAATATGCTATGTAATAAATACATACATACTGACTTTAAAAGAATATTTATGTAAGCAACGAAAAATAAATGACGACTACAGACTATTACAGCTACGAGAACAAGATCACAACAACAAGTAATGTTCCTTCACAAGTCTCTTAAATGCAGGTAATGATTGCGTGCGTTTTATTTGAACTGGCAATGTATTCCACAAACGAGTAGCCTGGACAGAAAAGGATTTGTCGAAGAAAGTTGTGGAATGCATTATGCATTTCCCACAATAAAAAAAAGGTCTTTGTAATGCGTAGTAGTCGCAACCGGCGGCGTGCGTCAGAGGCCCTAGACAAAGTGACATTCTATCAGCGATAACGATGATGGAAAAGGCAAAAATGTATGGAACTGACATAAGCTATCGAAAAGCTTAATGTCAATCCTGTTGAAAGTCGTTGTGGAAATACGAAACGCTTTCAAAGCGATTGTCACTTGTCTAGGTCCTCAGATGTATGGACGTAAACGAAGCAAAATTAGTAGTTATGTATGGCTCGTAGGAGTATGTAAGGTGGCGTTTTGTAGTATCTGAATTCTACCTGTGGGAATAAGGCATGAATTTATGTATTGTTTTGATCACGCGGCGCATCTTTAAAAGCAGATGGCTATGCGGGCGATTACATACGGGCTGCTAACAAGCACCAACTTTTAATCCAACTTGTACCTACCTGTGTGTGCTGAAAAAGTTATCATGTAGCACACAATAACGTGAATATTAACAATGTACTTAAAAACTTGTCTATTTTTAGTCGGTTTAACTCGTTGTTGACGTTGCAAAATCTAAACTGTATTGTAACCGACTTTAAAAAAGGATGAGGTTATGCAATCGGCGAGTTTAAAACGATTTCTCCGTGATTACTGGCCCGGTTTCTGTGATTATTATTTTATTTGGTAGAAGTTCGCGAAGTGGTCCCTTACAAATTTTATTAACTTCGCTTGGGTAGTTTTTGAGTTAGATTCCATTATACGTATTTTTTCCACTTAGTGTGTTGATGATGTTACAATAAGTTCCTGTCACTGTGATTTGCTTATCAAGTAGTGGTATACGAATTCGTGTGGGGTAGACACCACAACTAAAACAAGTTAAATTAAATTTAAAATTTAAGAAACCCCCGATAAAAACAAAGCATCTTTTTTTTATTTATGTTTTTATAGCTAAGAACACTCTCGATCAAGTCACCTTTCAAACAAAACAAAAAAAAATCTAAATCGGTTCAGCCGTTTGGCAGCTACGATGGCGCAGACAGACACACAGATACACACGTTAAACTTATAACACCCCTCTTTTTCCGTCGGGGGTAAAAATAAAAAGTTTTTTGTAGTGTTTTTTTAGTTGCGAGCCAGTTGTATTTTTTTTTAATGTTATGTTTTTTATAATAAATATTGCAGAGGTCTAGTGCCTTTCATGCCTCATGAGAGTTGCCTGCGCATGTGCGTTAAGCCATTTCTGATGTAGTTCCTTTAGTCTCAATCTCACTACCAGAGTTTCTATAACACATGTATTATAATCACTGAGTACGCAGGAAGCAGTTGCAGCTCTAAAATAATTACATTACAGTTGCTCACCTGGATGTTAACGAGGTTAATTTAATTTACCCGGTTAAGATCGCAACTACGAAATTGAAAGTGACTCTGTCCTAGTTAGAAACTTATTATACCAGGACAGAGTCACTTATACTCGTACAGGATTATCGGTCGGTTAATGTAGAAGAGGTCATTTACAACCAAATGACCTTTGATGACCCCTATGCCAATGTCAAAAAAATTCGAGTAATTTGACATTTTATATTTTCAAAATGTCATCATCATCATCTGCCTAGCCTTTCCACGAACCAACCGTGGCAAGCGTAGCTTAACCTGATTGATCGACCCATGCGCCTGTTATTTGTTAGCCTCAAGCCTCTCCATATATTTCAAAATGTAAGAAATAAAAATATAAAATGTCGAATGACTTGAAAATTGTTTACATTTGCATAGGAGTCAAAAGGGGTCATTTGGTTGTAAATGACCTCTCCTTTATCCCCTTAGTGGATTGCCGACATATAACCAACAACCCTGTATATGTATGTTGTTGGGTGGAGCTCGTGGCTAAGTAATAACAGCCGCACGGGTCGATTCATCAGGTTAAGCGACGCTTGCCGGGGTTGGTCCGTGGATGGGTGACCATCTTTACATATCGAGACTCCTCCGTGCCTCGGAAAGCACGTTAAGCCGTTGGTCCCGGCTGTCATTTGTGTATCTTTGACAGTCGTTACGGGTCGTCAGAAGCCCGAAAGTCTGACAATCAGACTTGCCAAGGGGTATCGTATTACCCAGTTATTGGGTTGTGGAGGTGAGATAGGCAGTCGCTCCATGTAAAATACTGGTATTCAGTTGCATCAGGTTAGACTGGAAGCCGACCCCAACATGGTTGGGAAAAGGCTAGGCAGATGATGATGTATGTTATATCCCTGGCTTATACAGCACTACTTTCCGTTGGTCTAGTGGTCGCAAGTGCTACTGTTGTACTGGGATCGATTCCCAGGTCGGGAAAATTGTTATTGGTTTTTCTGCGTATTACATGGGACTTAAATATAACTGGTGAAATGTGGGTGTGTACTTTGGTACACCTCTGCCCAACCTTATAGGGAAATAAGGTGTGATATTATGTTGTCTATTGTATTGATCGCTTGTCAATGGCCGCCATTCAAACTACGAGCAGATTTTATTGAAAAACTTATACAAACGATATTATAGTAGAGTATACACGAACTACATAGTTGTTTGTGTTATTTTCATTCAGACTTCGTTTATTGGATTTGCAAGTACTTGTCGAGAAGCTCAATTATAAATTCATTGAACTATGTACTGGTAATTGTTTTGATTGCGTCCAGTTTTGCTCAGATTCATTTTTAGGGTTCCGTACCCAAAGGGTGAAACAGGACCCTATTATTAAGACTCCGCTGTCCGTCGGTCTGTCTGTCATCAATCTGTATCTCATGAACGTGATAGTTAGACCGTTTGAAGTTTTTACAGATGATGTATTTCTGTTGCCACTATAACAACAAATACTAAAAAACAGAATAAAATAAATATTAAACGGGGCTCCCATAAAACAGGCATGATTTTTTCGCCGTTTTTATTATTTTTGTTAAGTTCTTCATTTGTTTCCAAATAATTACAATTTTGTTAGTCATCTTCAAAAATTGCAGCTAAATATAACTTTATTAATAGCAATATAGTTACCTACTATCTTATTAAAGTAAGAAACCTAATCTATACTCAACTAAGAATTTACAAAATCGGCCTTCAGTTGGTTAAAATATCGACGAAAATACATAAAATAAACTACATACACACGAACATAATAGAACCTCCTTCTTTTTTAAAGTCGGTTAAAAACAGTTTTCGGCTATACATATTTTGGGATAGCCCGGTCCTATGTCACTAAGCTGATTCTTGTTCAAACTCAAACTCAAACTCAAAGCATTTATTTCAATTAAACCATTTACAGGCACTTTTGAATTGTCAAGGATTGTTTTTATCTCGTTCCTTGTACTTCCTATATAAATCTGTAAAAGCCATCTCAGTGAAACCACAGTATAAATAAGTAACAGTATTATATCTTCATAGAAAACCCGAAACGATGCGCTTCGAAATCTCAGTGTATTGATTACGCAACAGTAACGAGTGCGCGGTACTTACGCACGGACGCGGAAGGTTTGTCTACCGAACGGCCCCGGCCGTAGGTAATCATTACAAGAACACTGCCAAGATATAATGCTGTGACTTCATTATACTGTGGTGAAACTAAAGTGCAACAGAACAAAGAATTAATTATTCTCCCGGTGAACAGTAGATAAGTAGTGCTTCCGACGCCAGTGTCAATTTAATTTCATTCGGGTAACGACCTCGCCTGAATTTGCTAAACTAAAACTGTGTAGTTACATCACCAGCTTAGTAAGACCTCTTTACTTAAAGACAATGTTCCTAACAATTGCGTAATTGAAGAAGAAAAGAGTGGTGAAGAAGGTCAGGCTATACCGGTTAATGTTGTGGAAGGAATTCGGCTAGTGTCGACAATGTTGCAATTGTGACGACAGCTGCATTGTATAAAACTAAACAATGATACTTTTTAAACTTTTCATTATTATGTTAAAAGTTTAGTTCTGTTCGTTGTTTTTAAGTATCTATTTACCGTGCGTTTGCACTGGCGAAACATTTAATACAAAACATGTTGAAATCTCAACTTTCTGTCAATGTTCCATACAATTTTTGACAGGAACTAGAGATTTAAACATGTTTTGTCTCGAATGTTTCACCAGTGCAAACGCACGGTTAGTAACACACTGTTTTGTTGCATTTATGTGAGTTTTTGAACATTTTGCAAATACTTACTACAGCAAGTAACGTGACACCACTATTGTCAACTGACAATCTAGGAATCCTCGTCCAAAATGTATACCGTTTTGATTTGCCGCATAGCAAATGCAATTTGCTTACTGCTTTGCAGTTTTAAGGTACTTACTTTTAACAGATATTTTAAATTTAGCTTGTCTTCTGTCGTTATGTAATCAAGGTTCTTATATTTTGTAGAATGATACCAAAAGTATCATTATGATTCTCCTGCTCATTTTATTTTTTGGGGTGTTGCATGTCTTTTTTCCATACTTCTCTATTGTCATCTCAATAGTGAAAAAATAGAAAAGTTTTATTTGAATGTATTTTAAACTTTCGGAATTAATTCTCTAAATGATGGTGAAAACCTTATCAAGATCCATTGCGCAGTTTAGAAGAACAACGCGGTCACACAGACAGACACGAAAAGCGACTTTATTTTATAATATGTATAGATATAGATTATCCTGATAAGTAAAGAAAGAAATAATTGTGTTTATTTGGACACAGTTTATGAAACGCAAAATACAAATAACAAAATAAAAATGAGTAAATAATGTTTTATCAACAACAAAGTCAAAGTCAAAGTCAAATAATTTATTTCAAATAGGCACATAAAAGGCACTTTTGAACGTCAATGAAAAACAAAGAAATAGAATTGATTCTAGTTGTCCCTTCCAAAAGGTAGCTTTCGTATGGAGAAGAATGGGCAAGAAACTCCACCGTTACTCTTTTCAAAAATGTTTACAATATTTTGTATACATGAATTATATAATTATATGTGAAGACCATGCACCCACAATAAGATTACTGTCCCACAAAAGGCAAAAAAAAATATAAATGGAGCAATGACAAATAAATCAGTTATGTGATAGGTACATGGTGCTCACATATTTACAAACACTGTAAAAGTATACGATGTTACAATATTCCTAACATCTTAATACACACAGAGACAGAGTACAAACAGTAGACTTTCTACTTTAGAATTTACAGCATTCAAACCCAGTAGCCCGTTGACAGTATGTTTCAGTAAGATTGCATCTATATCACGATCCGCATGACTAATTGTTTGTCCATTTATAAACGAGTCAATGATTCGACAATTAAGATAATACGAACATTTTACAGCTGGACTAATGGTCGTAAGCGCACTATCCATTAAATAACCATTAATATTAGCGACATGTATGATATTGTTACATTTCAATTATGGTTTTAAATGCCCGTTACTGGATTAATATTTTCAATTTTGAATTAATATCAAACATTGATTTCAATTAAACTAATTACAGGCAATTTTGAATAGTAAAGGAGTCGGTCAGTCAGAAATAGGAAGCTAGGTTGTGTGTAAAAGATCGCTTTTAGCGATAAGGCCGCCCATTGTGTCGCCCTACTATGTAGAATTTATTTATATCTGTAATTGCGACACTTGAACAAGCTATTTGGTATACAGGCAGATAACTTGCAACTACTTGAAACAATTTTGTGAGTGTTTTTGGTAGTCAAAAATCGTTTTACGTCACTCTCCTAAGCCATCCGTTTTTCTTTATTGTATTTAATAATTCTTGACATTATAATTAATAACCCCTTTTTTTTTTTGAGGGTGGGAAATCATCCAATGACTTCTCCCGCTCTGGGCGGAGCGGAAGGGCGTGTCAGACTTTTACTGACTAAAACCCACCCGTGTTCCTTCATTTGCCTGTTGCCAAGGTCCCGGTACCCATTTCGGACTTTCCCGCAACCCTGGCAGGCATCGGTCCTACCGGACCCCGTCAATTGTGCTGACATCTCTTTGAGGCGCGCGTGGAACACGACGCGCCATCGACCCGGGCCTGGTCCTTATCGGACGGCGAGCTGCCAGTTGCTCGCCGTCCGCAAGCCCGCGCCTATGGTGGCCGGGAATCCGCCTGGGATTCCCGACGCCCAGGGCGTCTCCAACGGCGGCGGTTAGGCGCGTGAGGGCGCAAACTTTGCCTTTCCCTCACGCGTTCCGCCTCCTCCTTCGCGAGCATTACTGCTTCGCAGAAGGAGGTGACGGCTTCCCATGCCCTCTCGCTCCGTACCATGGCCTGGACCAGGGCCGGACGCGAGAGGTCATTGCCGCCAATCGCCTCCGCGAGGACACGGCGGTGCTCCGCCCAAGCAGGGCGAGTACCTCCACCGTATGCTCCACCGTGTCCTCCGGGCGATCCGCACAGTAATTAATAACCCCTGACATTGTATTTGATAGTATTTAACGTCTCCTTATTTTCGATATTGTACGGTTTAATTTTAATTGTTTGAAATATTTGTACGCTGGAAACAGCAGAATATTATGGACATCATATTATGTGTAACACCTATGTAACAACAATATTCTAATAAATAAATTTATTACTTACTTACATAAGCTCAAAAAGTTTAATTACACACAATAAAAACGAGTTTTGGCAGTGTAGCGGAAAATATATTTTGCCTGTATACCAAACAGCTTGTTCGACTGTACATAATAAAGAGTGTTCTATCTATCCAGTTGTCCATTCCAAAGCGTAGTAAGTTCCTAGAACGAGCAAGAGACGCAACAAACGCTCCCGAAATTAACCGATTTCAATTGCCTTCATGGCTTATCCTATAACTTTGGAGCGTAGTCAAGAGATGAAAAATAATGTAGAGGTAAACATAGGTACCTTCTGCAACACAGATAAGTTATCTAATATTTGAACTTCTTTGCCATGTAGGTATCTTTTTATAACGATGAAGGAGGTAGCGAATTAGAAAATATATCAATGTTTTAAATTAAAAATAAGAGCTATAAAACTAAAACCCAACGACAAACAAGTCAACTGAATAGGTATAATTATAAACAAGAATCACACACAGACAAATAAAAAATCCAGAGTTACGAGTACAAGTGTTAGGGCTTAAATAAAACAGATACGTGTGACTCCGGATTTTTAATTTATTTGTCTGTGATTCTTGTAGTTGGGTTTTAGTTTTATACATTTTGTTTTTATTTAAAAAAATTGGGATTACATTTTTTTTTTAATGTGCTTATAAGCCCCTTCATTCGATAACCAACATGGCAAATTTTTATTATTTTTGATTCTTGACTGTTTGTCCTCTAGAGTACGTCATATTCAATTTAATGTGACGTCACATATCCTATAACCAGCGGACGATCAAGACGCTTCCAACGATACCTCATTTGTGATGAGTAGTTTAGAAGATATCAGGGAACACAGGAACATACATACATACCGGTCAAAATCATAACCCTCCTTTTTGCTTCGCCGTAGTCGGGTAATAAATATTTTTCTCTTGGCTTTGCCATAGCTAGATAGGTAAATATGAAACATGGCTAGAAACCTGGCAAGGAAAATACCCATAAAACTGATGGTTATCATAAGAACCGGCACAACAGCAGAAACTAGCGGTCACATTTTACTTTGCTTGTTTGTTGAAACTTACCGACAAGTCTAACTATTGGAATCAATACGACAGTTTGGAGTTTATCCTAAACATATGAAGTTTCTTGAACATTGGAAGTTGTCAAGATTATGTTGTGTGGTTTGTTCTTATTATTTTCTTTTCTCCGGCTAAGGAGGGAATTTAAAAAAAGATTTGTAAATTATTATGCATGAATGCCTCATTGGTCTACTGGCAGCAAGTGCTACTGCTGCGCATGAGCTCCTGGGTTCAATTCCCAGGTCGGGCAAGGGGTTATTGGGTTGTTCCATCAGCTCAGTACTTAGCAGCCCAGAATCTGGATTTGTGTTCGGTTGAAGGCAATAGGCTCGCCTGCTATTACATGGGACTTAAACATAACTGATGAAATGTGGGTGTAATATTTGTTCACCTCTGAGTAACCCTTCGGGGATTACAGGTAAAACTGGTTGTCAGACTTTTGGGGTTTTTGACTACCCGTAACGACTGTCAAAGATCTACGAATGACAGCCGGGACCAACGGCTATAGTTACGAATATTACACGAAACATAATCATACAAACAAGTTTACAATTATATAGCATGTTCTTAGAGTCGACAAATACGATCATTTGTTATTGTTAATTACTAATCCACGGTTGAATAATAGTGAGGACGTGGCGGGTGTAATTGCCAAATTATTCAAATGATTTATGAAGCGGATCCCGGATTCACTTCGAGCTGAATGATAATATTGTTGAGTTATAAATTATTGTGTTTATTCCTGGATTGATTATGGATACAGATAACCGCTTTTGAATGAATGTATAAATAAATAGGCTTTCGTTTACCGTTCTTTCATAGAAGAAGAGAAGACAAGAGTAGTTTTCAAATTCCTGGCCATATCTGTTAACTTTCGAATAGGGCCGTAGCCAGGAATTCATGTCGGGGGGGGGTTAGGGTTGCCAACTTTTTTTGTCCTTGTAATTTTTTGCGAAAAATCATTTAAAAACAATTGCGAGTGCAGTGAGCTCGAAATTTTTAGCATCCCACTTCGAATAAGTTAGGTTTTCTTTCTCTTTGACCGTTCATACAGAAATAGAAGTAACTTTATCGACATATGCAGAGAAGTTTGAACATTAAGAGAATATAGGAGCAGTAGGATACAGAGCGAGCGAAGCGAGCTCGAAAATTTGAGCACTCCGCCTGGAATATCTCAGAGAATACTGAAGTTGCAGGATAAAGTCAGAGTTGATAATAATACAGTATTTAAGCTTACTTTTACTACTATTGTAGATTATGAAGTACGCCTATGCGAAATACATTACAATTATCAGTATACGGAGTATTACGGAGGTACCCTAGGGGGTCGATCTCTGGTTTGAGGTTCTGGTTTCTCGCATTTCGGGGGCCCCTCCTGCCTACGGCAATGCTTTCGAACCAAACACTATAGATTATGATATTATGTTTTTTTTTCCTTAGTTTAATTAAGGTATGGGGATGACGATACTTCATCGGCAATTGTTTTTAGGTATTAGGATGTTTGGACTCCTTAGTTATGATTCTTGGCTTCAGTTACATGTTGTTGGTAATGCCTGTGATGTCTGATATTACATAGGTACTCGTATGTGGGCCGAGCACCAACGCGCAGAGTAAACGAAACGTAAATTCGAACGATTTTAAAGTTGAAAATAATTGTTCCGCACATAATGTTTACTAATTGTGCTTGAAGAACAACATGACATGGAACGAAAAAAAATCGGTAGAATTTACGTTATGTACGTTCATGTCGCGTGTTCGTGCTAGAAGCTATGATTCAACCTTATTTGAGACACCACTGCTAAATCCCAACGGCCACAAACATAACAAAATATGCATGCAACAACAAAGTAAGTAATTAAAACCACATTCGAAGTATGTAGTGTAATCAAATGCGGCGCGTGCGAACCCAAGTGTTAATGTAAGTATGCAAACGTACATTACTCGCGCTTTCTACTTTATATTACGAGTAAAGCCTAATACATATTTATTCCTAGTATTGCTCAGTTGTACATAATTGTGTTGTGACTTTATGGCGTTGTTTTAGCATATAAAATTAGGTTTAGCGTTGGTTTTTACTTCGTGTTGGTACCTAATCTGTATGGTTTCGACGACTAAACATTTGTCTCTTCTACCTACGGGTGACGTAAAGTGCGACTCAATGTTATTCTGCATCCACTGGAGCGGCTAAGGAAATTGTCAGTGCTGTACGTCGATTCTGTAACATTCAAACAACTCGCATCTCACATCGCTATTCACTCTCACTTCGCATAAGGTTCAAAATGTGTTCGGGTTCGAGTGCGAAGTGAGCGTCGAAGTGACGGGGGAATTACCTTACTGAATGCCACTTCTTACGTCATCTCATACTTTATCTGTCAAAATCTCACGGTCAATTTAGTTCAACTCGCTGACACGCTCGCAAGGGTAGCGCTTGTGTATCAACCGAGTTTTTAGAATGCCAATCAAGAAACTCACAGAGGATTCAGATTCGAAGTTTAGAATGAGGTCTTACAGAATCACACCCTGTAGTCAGCAGATGACCTGCTTAGCGTGGTGATAATATCCGAACTCTCAAGGACAAACGGGAAATAGGACGAAAATAGTTTGCTTTGGAATTATGCAACAAGCATTTAATTAAGTATTCCTTATTATTGAAAAATGTTGTAAATATTGGTGTAATAGGTGGCCTGCTTGTCTATAATATAGAAATTCCAAGTTTTGTAGTAGCAAAATACTCGTATATTTTATTTGTCGACCTACAAACCCAAGCTACTAACACCAAGAGTCAAACAAACAACTAGTCTTACTAAGTACTACAAACAGCTGTCTGCAAACTTAGAGTACGTACTACAAAAAGTTACAAAAAGCTCTTCTCTCTGCGAGGAGGTCAAAGTTTCTTTGAAAAATTGAATTCGTAATGAGGTGAGAACAAGATTTACCGACATTAATTCAACAAACTGAATGGTAATAATGTCTGTTGGAAACAAAAATATGCTGAAGATTTTGAATAAAAATGTTTTGAATATCCTGAATATTGACGCTCTTGTAGCTTATGGAAAGTGAATGATAACAGATGTGGCTTTGACTAATGAGGCTTTGATGACAATATAGTCGATACCAATAATTAAACGAGGAAAAAAAAACCACATGTGTGTCTTTGGGATCAGCGATCTGTCTACAGTACAACTATGTTCTTAATGTCCCTCGGGAATCATCGCATTTCCGAATACAAACAAATGCTAATTTCTATGTCCATCAATTATTAGATATATCGTGTATGATAATTTGAATTCAGAATTCATATTATTGTTGTTTAGTTTTGATTTCCGTGTGAATTGTATTCTCTCACTATACTGTCATTTTAAAAATAAATTACATTAAGGTAAAAGATTATTAACAACTCTATGTACTTCCAAGTCGTTTGAGAGCGTCCGGTCTGCACCAAGTGCAAAGGGCAACTGATAGAAATCCGACGACTGACGAAACACGAACTTTGCCGAGGGACATTAAGAAAAATGTTGTACAGTACAGCGTTTACACTTGCAGTTGAAACATTGCAAGACGAGAGCGTTTATGACCCTTTATGATCTCAAGGTAGAAGTGAAAACTTATATGATAAGCACCGCCGAGTATACGCGATTCAGCGTCACCGACTCGAGCGTGACGGTTCAGTTGCGTTCACTGTTCAGACAGAGCGCAAAGTGAATTAAAAAAACAAACCATAACAGTGTATACGAGTCTAGCTCCATTACTCCCCTTTAGAAGCCAAAACCTTTCGTACTAACGGTGTGTTTAGCATGTAATTGTGTCACCACCTCTGCTACATTCTCTCATATTCGGCTGCATAGTCCCGGTATGTTTAATTTTATCCCGTATGTCCCGGGACACAGCGCCTGTCAACACTAGTCCCGTGTTAAGGCTGGCTCACACTGGACGGGGAAAGGCATTGCTGAGGCGTAAAGGCATTTAGGCTGCCATGCATGGTATAGTTCCGCTTCTAGATCCACCTGACCTCACCAACATCCGTGTGTGTGGATGTTACGATATACATATCGATTATTTTTGAAGGCCGGAGCGATTATCTACTCTTTGAAGAAAGTAAATATAACTTAACAGCATCATCGATCCGTGTATGTATGTGCACGCATGAGGAGGCCAAGTCTACTAATTTACAAACGTGTCAGTGGTCTCACAATGATCAGTTTTTGACAGATATCCCATACAAAATCTGTCAAAAACTCATCATTGCGAGACCACTGACACGTTTGTAAATTGGTAGACTAGGCCCCCTGGGCCGATCGAACTGGTGCAGGTCCAATTTCTCCATGTAGGTATGGTAGGCTATTTTTAGGAAGTCCGTAATAGTGGTCTATTTTGGTTCCGGTTGGATTTTAATCGGAAAATGGCAAATGTCACACTTCCTATTTAATAAATGTTGATATTGTCATTGGAGAAACGTAGGTGTACCAAATTCAACAAAGTAAGTAATAACTTACTTATTGTTATTACTTATCTTCACTTAGACATATTGAGATTTAGGAAAAACCAACAGAAATTCGGCTTCATATAGTGTCGTATACAAAGTCACTCATACCTGAAAAGCCCCTTTTTAAACCACAAAATGCCATTAAAGCTCTGATATTTTGTTTTTAAAGGAGTCGAGTCAATCAAATGTGAAGTATGTTTGGTACCTCGCCTCGCCTCGCCTGAAGTCAAGCTCTCCTCAGCACAGTATGTACCAGTCCTTACTTCATTGTCCCACATCGCCCCGCCTCCAGCACATGTACCAACACTAACTTATCGCGGCTCTAGTTAACAACTTTTAATTCTCTCCGCGAATTACTAATCGAGTTCCTTTGTTAGTTTTGTACTTCGTTTTTGGTCATTATGGAAAAAACAAAGTTTTTATGGTATTTGGTAGGTATAGGTACCTAGATCGAGTCTTGGTTTAGGACCCGCAAGACGGCAAAAGCTCCCTTTGAGTTCACAAACTGTTTGGTAATCCCGAAACGATCATAAAAAGTCGGAATCATTATTATCCATTTTTACTAAGTTTTAAAACGACCACAACATAGAGCAAAATGAATGGTAAATACAATTTCAATCACCATGTAAATAAATACACGTCAATTCAAATTAGATACATTTCGAATTTAATACGTACGTCGCTACTTTTCACCGCACAAAATCAACAGTTTCACTAATCATGGTCGGCCAACGTAACTCGTGGCTCGTGGCTCAATGTTCGATGACACAAAGCTAATTTAGAGGGGTTCAGCAGGCTGAATAAAATCTAATTACACATTCGGGGAAGGCCTGCAGCCTACACATGTATTGTGATGTTGTATGCAGGAGTAATAACGGCTAATCCTACACCGAGCCACGGATCCGACCTGCGTCGCCTGCGTCACAAATTACTCGCTTTTGTCCGTCACCGAGGATTTTGGCGCAATGTCTATGAATGCATTATATGCTCGTGCATAATGCAGGGCTGCGTGTAAGGGCATTAACATATAAGTTACTTAACGACTTGAATTAAAATTGTGCATATTTATAATGTGTTTGGTATTGGTAATGTTCATAGTACCTACATTTTGTAGTTTGTTTCGCCATTTCTTCTCAGAGGGTAGTCATTATGGATTAATTCGCATTCATTGTTAGCAGGCGAATGCACATTTAGCATTTAGCAAATGAAATGTAGTTGCGTGTTTCTGTGAAGTGCTAAGTGGATTTATCGCTTCGTACTTTTTATACTATCATACGTCAGAGCGTCGACACACGCAGCGGTAGCGTGCGCTCTCCGTCGCAACTACGGGAAAGTCGGGAATACTAAATCTATCGGTTTCACGTGACTGTGACCTCGTTCGCGAGTGATTATCAAAATTCACATACTTCATTATTATCAATTATAGTCATATTAGCTATTAGCATAGCAATAGCCATTATCATGCTAAGACTCAAGAATTCACATGCTAATGAAATTAATGCAAAATAGCATTCATTGCCATTACTAGTAGTCATATAGGAAATGTCGACTCCATGTATCTTTTTTATATGACGTGTAAAAGTGGTTCCGATATCCTATTTACAGAATAAACAATTTAATTTCATTAACAATTTCGTTTCGTTTCATTTCATTGTTTTATATTGTCTGAATTTAAGAAAACAAATTGGCAGTATTTTTATGTAATCGGTAGTTGTACAGGTTTTTTTTTTTGTTTAGAGCTCTCTGTAACTCGCGAATTTTTAACGTCTCAAAATGTTTATTATAAACTCAATATCAAAAGTAAAGGGTTAAAGGAACCTCAGCTGTGATAGTGGTCGTACCTTATTACGGCACCAAATATTACCATCCTATAGAAATATTACCAACACAGGAATACCTTGCGTGCTACAATTTCAAAGGCAGGGAACACCGTCCGTTTCCTTGGCAGCGAAGGCTTTTGTTGTCTACGACAGCCTTCGGAAGCCGAACCAACTGAACTGTCTTATTAATTAATAAAGTGTGATTCTTTATAATGTGCACATATCGAAATGAGGGAGAATCTACGTTCAATTTTATCGACGGCAAAAATATTTAAAAAAAATCTAATTTTTTATTATTATTTTTATGGAGTTTTTAGAAACTGTGACCCCTGTTTAAAGAAAACGGTGTATCTTTAAAACTAAATGATCTATCACGATGAAACAAACTCCGTAATGATTGGAAGTAATTAGGCGTACTCATAAAATGCAAATTGTGTACCCTCAATTGAAAATAACCATTTTTTTTTTTGCAAAAATCGTTAATTTCGTTAACAATGATCGTAAATTTCTCAATAAGACCATTATCTACCTATCCATATTTTTGCTAATAAAAAAAAAAAAAAATTTTATCCTCCGATAAAATGACCTAAGCATAGATTCCCTCATTTCGATATGTGCACAGTATAAAGAATCACACTGTATACACCGAAGTATCACGCCATCTTCATGCCATGTTGCACACATGTCTAACAAGTACCCGCATAATTAGTAATTAATTTGCACAACTATCGCACAATTTTACTTTTTACAAATCCCTCAACAGCCTTTGGGAAAATAATAAAATTTTACTGTCTCTACAAAATGTCTGGCCACTTGAAATCTGTGAACGAAGGAGATTGTAGGATAGGGCAGAAAATATCCTTAGGGCTGCAGACTGCAGGTCAGCAGTATTAAATGCAGTGTTTATAAGTTCACTTCTAGTGATAATTTTCAAGGAAATTGTATTAAAAAGCAGCTTAGAGAGTTTTATTCTTATAACATAACAACACGCCTGTATTTCCCGAAGGGTTAGGCAGAGGTGTACCTATAGTACACCCATATTTCGCCAGTTATGTTTAAGTCCCATGTAACAAGGGTGGGCCCCTGTATATTGCCATCAACTGGGCACAAACCCAGAAATACTTTGCTCGACCCGGGAATTGAACCCAGGACCTCATGTTCAGAAGTAGAGCTTGCAACCATTAGACCAACAAGGCAGTCTGGCAGTTTCCATTTAAGTTTTTTCTTATCTTACCGAAAATTCTGTTATGAGCTATATGCTAGTTTATATAAAAGTACCACAACGTAATTCTTTTGGTTGCTTTCAGTAGCTCGCTAGCTATACATGAGAAACAAACACCATTTCGTCAGTAATACAATCTTAGTTTGTAGGCTTTATTCTGAACATTGACTCAATTCGGTGACCTTTTTTCTTAAGCAGGCTTTGCAAATGACCTAACGCTTCATTAAACGTGTTAAACATTAAGTGTGGATGCAATTGTTTAATCTTTAGTTACACCGAAAAATATAAACTTCCCTTTATTTTCCAAACAGTTTTTAGTACAGTTTCAATCTCCCTGAAATTCCAGTAGTATTGTAATGCGGTGTTGTTACGTAACATGTCGTTTGTGCATTTGTGCAACTGTGCAACGTGCTCTGTGCAACTGTGCACAACTCGCTGTGATATAAAAACGACGCGTACATTTAATGTAATTAACTGTTTGTAAGTTGTTGCGTATTCCGCGCTCTCCACTTTCTTGTGGATTTAAACAATTACTGTTCATTAGGATGCACACAGAGCCCGCTTTTGTAATGCAAATCCATTGTTTTTGTCCACGCTGCTCCTACACTTTTATGTGAATATATGTTGAGCAGTAAACATGGTTTAAAGTATGTATGTATGAATACTTTGCTCGCTCTCAAATGAAAAGCAATTTCATAAGTGGAATGCACCAGAAAGTACATACGAAGTTCGTCTTAACTTTATATAAAATTCAATATTTCCGAGGGAGCCGCGGCGCGTGGCGGTCCGAAGTCAAACAGTCGCGAGTCGCCTGACTCCACGAATTTAAAGGAATCCACCATAAAAGTAGTAAACACAATTTCTTGTGAAAAGATAAATTTCGGTCTAGCAAACATGGTTGTATCTCGAGGGGCGGAATCTCGCGCAACTTTGATTTGATTCTTGAATTTGACGCGTCATATAGAAAATATTGCAAATTCAGTTTGTTGTGTAGTGCGGAGGCGAGTGGCGCCAGGGGGCGAAGCTCGCTAGTAATCGCATTTCAGGCTTCGAAGCTGCCAGCTTAGTGTTGTGTTAGTATCATCTCAGAACTCTATGTGGTGCGATATATCATTTAATTTTAGTTCAATGTCAACTGCTGGATGTATTTGCAAGCAAATCTGTCATGTTTTGTCCACCGATTTATGTTATGGGCTTAAAAAGTTTGTAAAGCGAATTAATCTATACCAGGAAGCGTATTTATTAACTCATATTTTCCTTATTCATAATATTTATATAAAATAGTATTAAAACGAACCCAGCCATTCAAAAGCTAACATTTATTTTAATACGGATTTTAAACCATTAAAGTTCAAAGCTAAATTTTCCACACTTTCAGGAAATCACGAATAAATTAAATTAAAAAAGTTATTTTGATTACAATAATAATTATAATATTAAAAGCTATTTAATGTTATTAATATAACGTTATACTAGATATAAAATTGGTTTTCACAAATACAACATGAATATCTGCCTTGTTTCCGTTTTAATGATTTCCAAGCTATTTTCTGTACGAGTTTTATTTTTATAGCTTCAAGTCACGTGGCAAAGATTAAAAGATAATTGAAAGAAACAAAGATCATAAACTAAGAAATACCTAACAATAAATTATTTCCATCTTCAAAGGCAGAAAAAGCTCTAAGTATTCGAATATAAATTACACAGCTTTATTGCTCTTGGGCTATAGGCATTATCTTGTTACCTGACTGCTCCAGAAGAGAGGGTAATGGTTTTGGAGAGTATGTATGTATATTTCTTTGGCACGCTCTGTAGCCTAAACGGATTTTTAACATTATGAGATGTCGTTAGATTCGTCTTATTAGCGTTTATCTTTTTCTCTTCGGTAGTATTAATACCAATAAGTAATTTAATATTATACAGCCTATTAATTGCTCCATTAAGTCTTCATATTCCTACAAAAGTTGATAAATAGCATTATTGCATTGATATAGGCACACGCGCTCGGTCCAAAACTACCTGGGGCGTCTACTTATTTCCGAATAACGAGTTTGTAAATTAGTAGATTTGCCGCCCTGCAATGAAAAGTTCATTTCTAACATTACGAGCTGTGTCCCTTCTGCTCAAGCTTATAGACGGAATTCCGTTTCCGAATTTCGAATCGGAGAAAATTTCGAATGGACGTGTGATTTTGTATGGATCTGCTGCCTTCAAAATACCAAATCGATATTTCGAAACGGAATTCCGTCTGTATGTGACCGGCCTAAGGCGTGAAATGTAACAGACAGGTATAGATAGTTCCTTCCGCATTTATAATATTATTAGTATGGATAATTATGTATGAAGACAGTATACACAAATGCACACGTCACTATTCTCTATCTAGGTGGAAAGGAAGTGTTACCGCGTGCACTGGCGGGTGTTTTCACTCGATTCCCGTGAGAGGTACATTGCCAACTAGCTCAGGTTACTGGAGTGTTGACGTGAAACATGACGCTTTCGTTTTAGTTTTATACTCAATATTTCGGCTTTTTTGATGTTGTATTTCATGTCTTTCATTCATTCATGTCACGAATACCTAAGTGTTTTTAGCCGACCTGCGACCGAGTTAATGATTGTTTTTGCTTGTTACAGGTATGTCTGCATTTTAATCGAATTATCAACCGAGACAATTGAAATGAACTTAAAACTGATGAATAATTATGATTAATAACTAAATATTATTATTGGTGTAAGCTTTTTATACTATTCTTGTGATAAATTAGTAATCTCTCTAAATTAGTAACATCTAATTTAAATAGTTCTGATATATATTGTCTATAGTAATTTTAATGATATACTGATCCATAATATTATAAAAAGTTTACTTCACTATCTGTCGTCACTGTGGGAAAGCAATGCAAGGCGCCGCGCCAACAACTAAAAATGCAAATAAAACAGGTTTTTTATGAAATGTTGCATTAAAAGTGAATTATGGTCGGGAAGGTGTCATTATTCTTATTGCCTTAGAGAGAAAAACAGGCAAATATATTCAAAAAGGGGTTAAAAAAATTCCAGACATGGTCAGAAGTTTCATTCTTAAGATATTAATGGAAGTTGATTATTTTTTCGGTCACAAAATAAGAATTTAAAATTGAGATAGCCTTGTTTTATTTTAAAGGCAAATTAAATAGTATCCAAGCAAATGGCAAATCAATTATCAGGGTTTAACCCCCCATAGATTGGGTTCTATGTCCAAACAGACTCATAAACTCTTAACAAAATAAACATAATTTACCAATATTTAAGCGCACAGATTTAAAATTATGATGAAAAATGCTATTTATTTCACGAATGAACATTAAAATCTAAACCATGACCTCCCTAGGGAAATCAGATGGTTCACAAAATGTTGACGAGCCCTGGTCGGCGACGCGACAGACTTATTCTGTCATTTCCCTGCGATTTATGATAAAAAAAGGTTTATTAAGTAAACTGATTAGCCTGGCTTATAGTCCGACATAGCCCGGATTATAGCCCCGTTTATAAAGAGACAATTAGAAATGGATCACGGTTGATAAATGCTTTGTTTTTGCATTTATCTGATATTTTGTGAGAGTATGCGGTAATTATGTTTTATACATTATGGCGGAAATTAATGTTGATTGATGGAGTGCTGTGTTGTTATAGCCTTCAACGTAATGTTTGTCCTTTTGAGTTAGGTGTTATGAATGAGGAGAAGTCGACGGAATATCATCTTCATCATCATTTCAGCCGAATGACGTCCACTGCTGGACATACAATAAGTCTCCCCCAAGCACAGCCACTTCGACCGGTTCTGTGCTTCTCAAATCTAGCGGATACCTGCGACCTTCACCAGGTCATCGGTCCACCTAGTGGGGGGCCTTCCAACGCTATGTCTGGAGTCCGCGGTCGCCTCTCCAGAACCTTTCGGCCCCATCGGCCATCTGTTCTGCGAGCAATGTGCCTTGCCCACTGCCACTGCACAAGTTTGGCAGTTCTTCGGGCTACGTCGGCTACCTTGTTTCTCCTACAGATCTCTTCATTTCGAATCGCCAAGCCCTCTCCATTGCCCTTTGGGTGACTAATAGCCTTCTGACGGTATATATTTTATTCTAATTTAATGGAAATAGAGAGAGATGCTGCTTTCCATTAATCTCTTCGTGAATTCTATGTAATCTATCGTACAGTTTAAAATACGTACAATTAGATTAGGAGGAATTAGAAGAGGGATTTTGGCTTAGTAATAACAGCTGCACGGGTCCATCAATCAGGTTAAGCTACGCTTGCCACGGTTGGTTGGGAATAGGTGACCATCTTTAGATACCGAGATAATAACTTTTCAAAGAGTGTGGTTTTTGTGAATAATAAATAAATAGATCCCTCCGTGTCACGGAAAGCACGTTAAGCCGTTCGTCTCGGCTGTCATTCGTGGATCATTTATAGTCGTTACTAGTCATGAGAAGCTTTTTTTTTTATTACCCAGTTACTGGGTTGTGGAGATAAGATAGGCAGTCGCTCCATGGAAAATACTGGTTTTCAGCTGCATCCGGTTAGACTGGAAGGCTACCCCGACATAGTTGGAAAAGGTTATGCAGAAGATGTCAATTAGATTAAATTCATTCTAGACTGAAGTTACAAGATCATAGCTTTGATCCTCATTGTCTGTGGAAGGAAAGGCAAATCACGGAATAAGGATGAAAAGCAAGTTCCGACGTCGAATAATATTTTCATTTCTCATCTGCTAGTAAGTATTATTCACAATCAATAGCTATATTTTAATCTTCGCAGAGCCATTGTTGAAACGGAGAAGCGTCTGTCTTGAAAGAAATCTATAGTCCATGATAAAAAATGGAGGAATTTTGCAAGTCGTAGCTACTTAGATATTGATGCCAATTCCTTTTATCGTGTAGAAAATTTGTAAAGGAAGTTTAAGTAGCTATCGAACGGCGAACATTCGGTAATGGAAAAATTATACTATCTATCTATGATGGAACATATCAGGGAAGTAAAAAGCAAACTTTGCTCGGAAAAGCTTCGAAAGCAGTAGTGAGCCGCGGGTAGGGTTACCATTTCGAAAGAAGTCCGAAAAGCCGGACATTTGCAGAAAAACTTCGGACATTTTCCTTTTCAGTAATCATATAAATATTTGTATTAAAAATAAACCTACTTTGAATACTCCGGGCAAATGACAAGGAAGGCCGGACTAAGCCATTTGGGAGACAAAGTCAAATAATTTATTTCAAATATGCATAAAAGGCAAAAATGGACAAACGAAAAAATACAAAAAAAATCAATTGATTCTAGTCGCCCCCTTCCAAAAGCTAGTTTCTTAAGGAGAAGAATGGGCAAAAAACTCCACCGTTACTATTTTAAAAAACCTGTCCCTATCTTGACAAATCTAGGCGGATGGTTACCCTAGCCTCGGATACATTGAGAACGTAAGTGCCAACGGTTCTAGTTGGCACATAAAAGTTAACAGCGCGTGACAATAATTTTTGCTAACTAATACGTCGGACTACATACAAGATATTTACGATAGTCAATTTGCGTAATCACGCGGGGCTGGATAATAACGGGATATGAGCGAAATTACAGATATGGTGGATATTACTGGAGTGGTGCCAGTTCTGTGGAACGTACGGCTAACGTCCTCGCGTGCAAGAACTTTTGAGGGTAAAAACTGAGGATTTGCACTCTAGGTTCCGTAAGTATGCGAGGAATCTTCGTGTTTTGGGGAATTTGTGAGGTAAACATTTCCTTAACCCGTTTTTTGCTTATTTGAATTCCTTAAAACGCTGAGGTTTTGGAAACTATACAATTTGTACTTTACAAACAATACCTTTTTTTTTTTGAGTGTGGGATGTCATTCAGTGACTTCTCCCGCTCTGGGCGGAGCGGGTGGGCGTGTCAGACTTTTACTGACTAAAACCCATCCGTGTTCCTTCAGTTGCCTGTTGCCAAGGTCCCGGTATCCCTTTCGGACTTTCCCGCAACCCTGGCAGGCTACAAACAATACCTGAGGGGCAATTTCAGTATTTGTAAGATCGTTAAACACCTTTTGATATTGATTGTCTCTGAAAAGAGATTCCGACTCGATTTTGAACGTTTTTTGTTGACGGACTGAATCGAGATGGATATTATACGATTTTGCAAATAATATAGTTGGTGTCCGTTTAGGCGTAAATATATCAATAGTTTACAGACTTCGCAACTACTGTAACAGCACAATGTCCCACATAAACACATCTATTGTCCAACAATATAAAAAAAAAAAAAACCTTTTCCTATCGTTACAAAAAAGCCCTGTATATATAAATCTACATACAAATTGGTGTGAATGAGAGGAGTCGTGGCCAAATTGAAACTAGATTGGCACAGCAGATGTGCTCGGCAATCCATCGCCTGGTCAGACTAGCACAATTGAGATGAGCCCCGGTCGATGTATATCACTTACAGGGGTTAACGAACCCAGGTTTAAGCTAATAGAGAATACTTTGACGGGTTAAGTTTATGGACAAATGGGATTTTTTCGTTGTCAATCGGATGTGTGTTTTTCATTGAGAGAGCCAGTGCCTTGTACCTACGGGCTATTTTTTTAAAGCAGATAGTGATTGTGGTCCAATTACCTATTGGCTAAATTCAATTTAACATAAGATAACTATTTAAAAGGCAGATGTGAGAGGGAACGCCGGGAGGCCCTAAAAAGCCATTTGGTGAACTTATTGGTGTTATATCGTTCTTCAGAAAGGTTGGGTGCATAGTATTTGCAACCGGCGTGGGTGGGCGTATGAACGTAAACGAAGCAAAAGATTTAGCCCCTCTTGGTTGTAGCTTCTGCCTACCCCCATGACAAAAAAGCTTGGTTTTTTTCTTATATAAAATTACAAAGAACTAGCTGTTGCATGCTCAGGATGACGACGTGTTGCAACGCCGAGCGCCGAGCGTCACGGCCACACGTCGTGTTCGGGTTCGCGACTGGTCAATCGTTATCCTCAGGATGCCTCAATGAGAGGTGAAACACGTGTCTTGTTCTTAAAGGGATTTTTATGACTCTTGAGGAATAGATAAGCGGAATAGGTTGCTAAATATATCTACGTCAATTGTATTTTAAAATACTTTTCTGCAGTCACATGAACACAAATAATTCTAAATATCTTTTTCTATCATAAAATCCGTTAGTAATCCGTCAACAATATGCGCGGAAAAGTGAAATTTAGAAAAATACCGAGTGTTCATAATACTTTACATTATTCTTTTATCCTTAGAAATAATATTGTAAGGAAACATCTTAGGTACAGTCAGCAGCACTTAATATTAAGCTAACGACCCGAGTACAATAGATAATATTATTTCCACTACAAGCTCAAGTTCCATTGTGATTTATTTCTTAAGTCGACAATAGTACTTTGTTATGCTGCGAAAAATGGAACTTAAATCTTTAGGAAATGCTTTAACAGGGTGTAGTAGTTCTGTTTTTAGGATGAGTTTACATACAGGGTCAAATTGAATTAACTAGCGAAACTCCGCAGACGTGAAGGGTATCGATACCTAAACAAGAAAAAAAAAAGATTAGATGTTTTTTTTTTTAGGATGGCTGGTTGTTTTTTTACTTGAAGTAAGAGTCTCCACTCATACTTTTCATATTTTAGTTCAATACAGAGAGATATTTCATATTTCCTTACAGTAATATTGTTATTATTGTATTCAAATGTTACAAGTGGTGCCACCTAGTATCTGTTTGTGTATTAATAAATATCATGTCATAGACAAACAAATTAATAAAAACAGGTAAATATTTGACAGCTATTTGCGACGTTGCCAACTTTAAGAATACACGCTCAAACTATTCTAATACCTATAAGTAATTCGTGCCAATACGAGAGAAAACAAGATCCATGAATGTCTATAGATCACATGGTGTACTATATCCACTTCTTGACACAACGCTTTGGACATATCCATTTTTGATGGAGATGTCCAGCCTGGATTTTGATCCAGGCTGGCATTTACTTCCCCTTTTACATTTCCTTTACTTATTTCCTTATGTATTGTTCTGTACTTGCATTACATTATTTAACTGTTTAGTCGGTCAGCCTCCACGAGCCTTTGATTGCGTGTTTGACTTCAGTTGGTTGGCTAAAGCCAAGTTGCGCGGTCCACCCAGTAATGTGAACAGTCAACTAACTGGGGCTTTTCTTACCCCTGCTCTGTTTGTTTTGGTTTAATACTGGTTTTGTTTTCATTGTTTATTAATTAAACAAGCGTTTGTGGGTGTTATTGTTATGTGAGGAAATGCTATTGCTACTTTCCCGTCCTTTCCTGACTTTTTTTGCGAAGTCCATTGGATTAGCTTATGAATTTCTGTATTATTATTTTTTGTGTTAATTCTTACAGAAAACGGCCACATTAGCAATTCCTATAAAAAAATCCTGAATTCCCAGCCGTCATTAGTAATTCCTCTAATTTGACACAAAAGCAATTCTTTTGTGGACCATATTACTCTCTCCATAGAAAACTCAATTATAGATGAATTATTACGATTTATGAATTGCACGCAGATCATATTATGAATTGTCAGTTTGTGACATTTTACGATGATTCATAGTATTTTACCTATGGCTTATTATTTTCCGAGTGACTAATAACTTAAAAGTCGACTAAATGCTTGCAACAAATAAAATAACTTGCCAGCGATTAAATATTTTCGCGACTATTATATTATGTAAGGTTCAAAATTAAAGGTGTTATAAAAACTAAAAACTAGCAGCTGCGTTTAGGTAGCAAATAAACTATACCAGTCAAATAAAATATTAGGCGAGGAGCTATAAATAATGACTTGGCGACTAATAATGTTAGTAGGGTGGCAAAGATAATATATTACCAACTATTTCGTGCCGTCTAAAAACCCACTTTCAGGCTTCGCTTTGCGGGCAGCTCTAAATATTAAAACGAGTACAATAAAAATGAATAAGAGTTAATTATTAATATTTTTTTATCATAATTTCATGAAAACGGCGGAAGGTGCGATGGTTGGATACGAGTGTAGTGCGGGGTGGCGGGGTGCGTGCGGGTGCACGGCCAATAGCAAGCGGCGCGGGCGGCGGGCCCCCGCGACTTCTAGATTGTTATTGTTTTCATTATTCGCCGGTAATGTGCACGTTAATGTTTAGTTTTGTTTATTTTGCGTAATATTTTAGTGAATTACCAGTATTTAGTGATTTATATGTGGAGATGAGTCAGTTAGAGTTAGCTGGACCAAGTCGTGAAATAAAATTGAGATGAAGGAGTGGATTACTATTCAAGTGGAGCAGAATCAGAGGATCAAGGACCAACGAAACCCAAACGTGGACGAAACAAACTTTGGGTTTTTAAATCTAAATTTTCAAACTTGAAAGAGGCGGAAGATTTCGTGAATTCAAAAAATACTTGGTCTCGGAAATTTACGCGAATGACAGAAGAGGGGCAAAAACGTTTTTACAGGTGTAATAAAGTTCGGAAGAAGGGACCACAGTGTGCGGCAGAACTTTATTTGTTATTTGAGAGTGGAACCGACAATGTTCTTGCATATCATACAGATGCTGAACATAATCACGAAAATATTGGCACTCGAGGCGACTACGGCATCGACGCTCATACTAAAACAGAAATCAACAGACTCTTTGACTTACATTTGAAGCCTAAAGCTATATTGGCTTCTCTTCAAAAAATTGATGGAATAAAGTTGCCTACAAAAGTTCAACTAAATAATTATTTAAGTGATAGGCGGCGCGTGAAATTCGGACACCACACTATTCACTTAGGTGAATTAGAAAAGTGGATACATGATCATGAAGCTATTCCTGAAGATGAGGATAAACCATTTGTTATGAAGTACTGGATATTAGAGAGTGACCAACCGATCTTCAGATTTGTTTTGACAACAAGAAAATTATTAAAGTTTGTATGTTCTTCTGACGTTTTCCACGCTGATGCAACCTACAAATTGATATGGCAAGGCTTTCCTGTTTTGATTGTTGGAACTACAAATAAAGACAGAAAATTGTATCCCCTTTGCTTAGGAGTTTCCACTAATGAACAAGAAGAAGACTTTGAGATGATTTTTAGTGGATTAAAGGAGAAAGTTCATTCACTGTTTGATCATGATTAAAGACCAAAAGTATTAGTGTGTGACGCAGCTCAAGCAATAAAACATGCTTTTATCCATGTTTTTGGTTCTGATACTACTGTGCGTATGTGTTGGGCGCATGCTAAAAAAAATATGCAAAAATCTGTTGAAAAGTTTATAGAAAAAAGATACAGAAAAGATATTTTGCAAGATATAGACGCTTTGCATAATGCATCATCAGTTGATGTTTTCAATGCTGCTGCCCATGCTTTTGTTGCCAAACATGCTACTAAGACAGCATTCATACAATACTTTAAAAGGGAGTGGCTAGTCAAAAACCCTAACTGGTACTTTGGGGCTGCAGCAACCCTTTCACCGACCACAAACAACGCTTTAGAAGCATTTAACAAGACTATCAAAGATCATAATACGATGCGGGAACGTTTTCCCCTTTCACGTTTCCTTGTTGTGGCGAGTGATATGGTTACCCAATGGTCAAACCAAATCTCTGAAGACTTATTCCCAGAGACACACAACATTGAACTCAAAGAATGGACAGAAGGATATTGTTGGGCAAAGCAGAACATTAAACAGTAAAGACAGTAAAGACTTTAGCATCGGATTATACAAAATACGTTTATATAGTACCTAGTGAGAAAGCTAGGGCTACGGATATGGCATATAACGAAACATGGCATACATTTGATGAGTATAAAGAAAAAAACTTTGCGTTCTGGAAAGTTGTACTGCCAAGAACAGAATGGAAGAAAGGCATGTGCAATTGCCCTCAATTTTTTAAAATATATGTGTGTAAACATATAATAGGCCTCGCCATAAGGTTGAAACTAGCCACTCCGCCTTTAGAGGCCAAAATGATTCCAATTGGTCAAAAAAGAAAGCGAGGGCGTCCTGCCAAATCTAAATCTGCCCTAATAATACAATAATAATATATATTTTTTTATTTAATTGTGTCTAACTGCGTAACTTTTTACTGTGTAACTTTAATACTTAGGTATAACTACAGTCTTCTATGATTATTTAAAAATAAATAAAAGTAATTACTCTTTTTATTTTTTTTATTTATTCACCTATAATTTTGAAAATAAAGGCCGCAAAATATTTTTTCTGCATGCCATTTTAGAGTTTATTTAAAGCTATTAAAAGTCACACAATATATGTATAATATAAGCTAGTTTATATTTATTCTTCATACAAACAATTTTAAATAGAATCTGATTTATATTATTTATGAATGCCCATTTTCTATTTTGTTTTCGCCATTAAGTTTCCGCTTAGATATTAATTCTGTTCCCAAAAGAAAAACTTGATGCTAGTTTAAATTAAAACGGAGCTTATTACTGATACGAGTATATTAATATGCCACCTATTACTTATTACGATACTCCTTATTAGCTGCCAACCCATTATATATGGTACCCACTCTATTTTTTTTTTAAACCTATATTCATTTTACTTAGTTGCCGCATTAAATACATGCCTTTACCTATTATGATTCTATTAAAGTGGCCGTTTTAAGCCCCCAGTTTAGTGATCATACACACGAGCGGTACGCGTCATCGGCAGAGACTACTGAAGCCGTCGACACGTGCCGACGGCAGCCGTTGACGCGTAGCGCTCCGCTCGTGTGTCTAAGCACTTATTCCTTCAGCTCTCTTATTCAAACTTATCTTTTATTCGTCAGATTCCTGATATAGATTACCTTAAACTGGTAGAACATGGCAAAAACATAAAAATAGTATCTACTATAGTAGGCCTCCCACAAACGCACAAAGTAAACGTAACCCTAACGGATGATTCGGAAATTGTTTCTCAAATACTTTATATTAATTTAGTTTGAAGTCTTTATTCATATCTATCGTTAAATAGATTTTATGTAGGAGAAATCCAGTCGAATTGAGTACCTACGTTTATATTAGTGCGTGTGCGCTAGGCCTAGTACCTACTCTCGTAGTCAATTAATCTGCCTAGTCTTTTCCCAGCTATGTTGGGGTCGGCTTCCAGTCTTACCGGATCCAGGTAAATACCAGTATTTTACAGTTACTGGGTAACACGGTAACCCTTGGTATAAGACTGGCTGTCAGACTTTTGGGCTTTTAACTACCCGTAACGACTGTCAAAGATCTTCGAATGCCAGCCAGGACCAACGGCTTAACGTGCTTTTCGATGCACGGAGGGGTCTCGAAAGCTGAAGTGGTAAGTCACCCATCCCCGAACCGATCGCAGCAACCGTAGCTTAACCTGCGATCGACCTGCGTGGCTGTTATCATTAGTGCACTCGCCGTTATTCTTCTCCACACCCCAAAAATACCTGTAGTGGTATTCTGTAAAAATCTCACGTGAAGTGAGCTTAAAGTGAGCTGTCACTCCTATGATGGCATTAATACTTCATAATACTACATTATGAAGTATTAATGCCATCATTATTCCACTGCTAAAACGGGATGGTGCTATCAGCCTTGTGTAGCTCCGTCTCTCTCTCACACTGGAAAAACGGTAGCATTAATACTTCATAATACTACATTATGAAGTATTAATGCCATCATTATTCCACTGCTAAAACGGGATGGTGCTATCAGCCTTGTGTAGCTCCGTCTCTCTCTCACACTGGAAAAACGGTAGCATTAATACTTCATAATACTACATTATGAAGTATTAATGCCATCATTATTCCACTGCTAAAACGGGATGGTGCTATCAGCCTTGTGTAGCTCCGTCTCTCTCTCACACTGGAAAAACGGTAGCATTAATACTTCATAATACTACATTATGAAGTATTAATGCCATCATTATTCCACTGCTAAAACGGGATGGTGCTATCAGCCTTGTGTAGCTCCGTCTCTCTCTCACACTGGAAAAACGGTAGCATTAATACTTCATAATACTACATTATGAAGTATTAATGCCATCATTATTCCACTGCTAAAACGGGATGGTGCTATCAGCCTTGTGTAGCTCCGTCTCTCTCTCACACTGGAAAAACGGTAGCATTAATACTTCATAATACTACATTATGAAGTATTAATGCCATCATTATTCCACTGCTAAAACGGGATGGTGCTATCAGCCTTGTGTAGCTCCGTCTCTCTCTCACACTGGAAAAACGGTAGCATTAATACTTCATAATACGGCACCTGACCGGCTGCTTTTTTACACAACAGGATTTACCGACATTCGGGAAACTTTCCCTGCTGAACACCTCCTACAGACATCCATAACGAACCTTCCCCGGAGATCCACCACAATCAAAATGAATCTTATTTGCCATAATTTAACATACCATTTGCTCTGACTACGGCCGGATGAAGAGAATAAATAAATTTTACAAACTTGTGAAGCGGATGAGTAGTTTGTTGAACAGCTTCTGAGATAAATGGATTTATGACATACAAAAGTAATTAATGTAACTGCCTCAGAATGAGATGTAAATGAATTATAATGAAGCTTTATTTTTAGATACTTTATATTAGTCTTTCCATCATAAATATTGTAAAAAATAACCAGATTTCTGTACTTTTTAATAAAGTAAGTATCACGCAAATCCCTGGTCTACATTTTGGTACTAGAATATTTTAGAACATAATACAACAACAACATAACACACAACAACAACAATAAAACACACAACACAAACGACATACACACATAACATATTGGCTGGTGTTGAAATATGGTTTCTTGAACCAGCGGGGCAATTCCCTTTATTTTTAAGAACGAACCACATTCGCATCTCATTCCCAATCTGTCAAAAAAACCATCAATTTACCAACATTTTTGGCAAGTTTGACAGATTGCGACTTGAATGTGAACGTTTTATAAATAAGAGAATTGGCCCTCAGGTTCCTTCATTAAGTTCTTTGAACCCGTAACTTTGTTTTACGCCAGACTACCAAAATAGCGATAATTAGGTTACAATAAGATTATCCATCTATCTATAGTAAGTACCTCTATAAGTGCGAAGCTTTTAGCATGAAAAATGCCGCATAAACAAAACATTTAATGAATAATTTCAGAAAATTGCACAACCAATCCGCTTTTACCTGTTTCGGTATCCCATATAAATATTTATTTTCACATGCGTGTAATGAAAATAGAACAAATACAAATAAAAATCACGCAACAACACTGCCATACGGTATGTATTCTATTATTTTTCCAATTTCCACATGTACCATCGTCCGACAGGCGTTCGTATTGTAACTAATCAATCGCAAACACAGCACCACCATTTTTTATTTAACAAAAAACAATATTTTACAACAAACGCTAGCCAGTAGTATGGCCGAATAAATATTACCTTTGTCAATAACACGTTGCCATGAAAAAGTTTAACAAACGAACGAGCGAACGAATAAGTGAATGAGTGACCGAAGTGTGTATGAAATGCATTTGCCGGCACAAAAGATGGAACTAAATGTTTATGGAGGGAATTGCACACGGGTTCCAGGATAATTGTTCACGCGTCTGGAATTGCCGTGCATGGGAATGTCCACGTGTCATTCTGACTGACGTTGGTGTACAGGGGCCGGTAGAAGGTTAGGTTTGAACAGAAAAATATAAAAAAGATAAGACTTAATACAGCGAACCAAAACTATTTTCTCTCTGAAAGTTACGATTGTTTTTGTCGACAGATCAGATTAAGCTAATTAAAAAAATTACATAAATAATATAAATTACTATTATATCAATAATCTAACATTAATTACCATTATTTTTAAACTAAAGGGTAAATAAATTATATAAGGGCTACACTTGCCGATTTTAGTCCGTGGATGGGTGACCATCTTTACATTCCAAGACCCCTCCGTGCCTCGAAAAACAGCAGGAGCCGTTGGCCCCGGCTGCCGGGACAGTTGTTACGCACTTAGCTGAACGGCCAAAAGTCTGACGAGAAGCGGCTAGTGCCCGAATTCCTAAGTTCCGAGCCGTTTTCACCTGCTGCCACTAATCTGTAAAGTGTCAAATAGCTATGGGGCAGTCCATCCGCTTCGCAAATCGCTGTATGTATTTTGTAGCTATGAAATATTCAAACCGTTTGCCATGGGTGCGGTACAGTACGGTGTGGTCCGGTGCAGTCCGTTGCGGTGCGATCGTTAAGCAGATTTTATTTCGTAATTAAAAAGTGATCATTAATGTAAGGCATATATATAAAAAAAAGAATCATCTATAATTTATTTAACAGATCACAAAATTTTATTAAAATGTGTTTATTAGTTTTAATGTCTGTTGTGATTGTGATGTATATGTACTAGTTTGCGAGTTTTGTTTATTTGTCGAAAGTCTCTGCAGTAACCTGTGGTCTGAGATTGAATACAGCTCACAACTGGCAAAATTCTCACCTCCATTAGATACGGAGAAACAAGTACTCTTCTGGTGAAATAGGCACCTACATAACATAGTACACATGGCTACAAATCAAACTATAGAGTTACAGTTACAGTATAAGCTGATCTCGCATTGTATAGGATTTCCGTACAATGAGAGGTCAGCTTATAAATGTAGGTACAGCTTGATATGTAGCCGTGTGTACATTTAATTTAAAGCTGGGACAAATAATGTTAACAACAACTGTAACACTCTTAATTTTAACGAAATAAAAAATAAAAAAGGATACTTTACGGAGAAATAAAAAAGAAATGAAAACATCAAATTCAAATTGTAACTACAATCGCGGGATCTTTTGATTATTTGCGTGAATCAGGCCGAGATTATCGGTAATCCGAAGTCAAATAGCATATCCTTAAGGCGTTATCTCCCGATATTGGGGGTTTAATAAAATTAAAAGTTTTCCGATTTGCCCATTCGGTTAACGCTCGGCAATTGTCGGGAATCGTCGGGAATTTATTGTGAAATTCGAGATTCGGTTTTGTTATCTATTTTGGATAAGTGATTAAAGTAAGTAAATAAATAACCTTTGTTGTTTTTTACACAGTTAACAGTTTCATTAGTTGAACTGGAATTTGATATCTATTGATATTTTTGGATGTTGGGTTTGCAGTTGCTGGTAGTCTAAATACTTTACAACAGCATAAACAGTGAGCCTTTACTGGTTTGTATTTTACTTATGAAATGATTGAATGAAATCTTAGTTGAAACTTAGTACAATAATGAGCTAATGACAAGGAAATTTTACCACAATTATTTAACGTGACTCAAAATTTTAATATTTTTAACCGACTTCCAAAAATGAGGAGGTTTTTTGTTCGTCTGTATGTATATTTTTTTGTTTTTGTGTATATTCATCAATATTTTCGCAAATCGTGAACCGATTTAAAAAATTCCTTTTTTTTTTGAAAAGGTGTACTCCCGAGGTGGTCCCATATAAATTTTATTAACTTTGCTTGCGTAGTTTTTGAGTTAGCTTCAATATTACGTATTTTTGTTTCAAAGGAAATGTCTCAATAGGTAGTTTCCCTGTAGCTCCTTTGTTTTAAACTTTAATGGTCCTGCATTTTATTAATTTTATTTTGAGTGTTCGATACTGTTTCTAAGTAATAGTCCTAAGTTATTAAATTGTCCCAGATAACTAGACGAGACTTCGGCTGTCACCAGTAAAACGACGCCTTAAGCAAAACCTGCACCATAATTCAGTAACACACTTTCAATCACAATGATGTTTGATTTTGAAGAATATTGCTAATCCATTGCTTGAAATTTGTCTGCTCAACAAGGTAAATAACGCAAGGAATTTTCTTGAACTATCAAAATGAAAGCCATTGCTACTGTAAGTGCGTTACGAAATTACCCCGCTGTAATATGTAGTTTGGGGCAAAAGCCCAACATTTTTAGAATATCCTTTTAATGGCGACGTAGTACAGATTCTTGTACTGAAGATTGATTGTTCCATCACCTCAAGATTAAGATCAGATACTTGCAAGTAATTTATTAATTTATCCATGCAGAAATACAAATATTTTTATACCACCGACCAACTAACTTTTATCCAAAACCTTAAAAACACAAAATTGCACTTACTTGCCTTACCTCTCATGCAACGTTTCCTAATTCCTTCCTCATTGTTCCATGTGCAATCATTAACAGCGTCGGGGGTTCGTACAAAAGAAAATGGCGGCGTATCAAAAGTCCAATTAACCTGATTACAGTAACATTCCGCAAAGCTAGGGGCTCCCAAGTTTTCTCGCGAAATTAAAACTTTCGCGGAGCCCTGTTAAGCCACCTGAAATTGTACACTTAAGCGGTTTATATGTATGTAATTAGTTCGAGCTGAAGGTGGATATAAAAGTTTTCCTGAAAAATGAAAAAAAAAACATTTAAAAACAATATCATTTGAATTGTACTTTAAAATAAATTATAAATATATATAATAATATAATAATAACATATAATAATAATATATAATAACCCCACCGCCGTATCTCTACGTTGACGTCGTGGTGGGGCTTGCGCGCTCCGAACTCTAGGTCTGTGCCGGTAGAGTTTACTTTGCCGGGACGGGTCTAGGATGAGGAGCCAGACCAAGAGAGATACAGAAACCCGCAGGGCAGCATGTGGCGAGCTGTTGGGCAGTAGCGACCCCACGGACCCTACCTCCCGGGAGAAGTCTTGGTCCTCATCTCTAGCTTGCCTTTATTGGCCGGCTGGAGTGAACACTGACGAGGAACAGAGCTCCCACCTCATTCTTGCCTTGAATGGCCGGCTTGAGTGGAGATTCGCTAGAGCAAACGTGCTCGGAGGAAGGAAGTATTCCAGTAAGATGCTGGTAGGGATCTTGACCGTACTTCCGGGATTGTCCTGATACCCGTGGAATACCTCTCCACTCCTCTCAAGCACCTCAGGAAGTGTTGCCCCCTTGTTGCTACGTCACTATGTGCTAGCGACCGTTTTCGGGGGCCCATTATTGAGTGTGCAAGTCACCCCCTGCCATTTTTATCCGTGTATATATAAAACATTGATCAGGCAGGGGCCATAGTCCTTCCGTAGTTCCAGGTTACCAGTCCATTTTAGCCACCCAAACCCATAGTTCAATATCATTGTTTTGTTTCCATATCCTGCAATAGTCCTACACCACCCGGGGGTTATCCTTGGGTGCCCTTGCATAGTGCGAACAGGGATAATCGTCGGTTGGTGCCCCATTTCATTATGGATGTCTAACGGGCCTCTGCTAGTTGGCTTCGGCCCCTCGTACGTCCTCCAAAGGTCCGGGACCCCAGGGTCCCGAGATATGTTAAAGACATTTTATAAATAATAATAATATATAATAATATATATATTTTATTTAGAATTTCGCTAGTCCATGTCCGGACATACTGTATAATAGAAAAGGTAAAATATCATAGTCAGAATAATATGTTTAGTTGATTGAAACTTTAATAGCTACTAAAAATGCATCAGTTAAGTAATTTTGTTTTATTATTTTATCCATCAACACTTTTCTTATTTTACTATATTTAGTTTAGTGAAACGACATACCACTGACATTATATTAAGATTTTGTCATATCACTAAACATTTTTAGTGATATGACGAAATAAACAGGAATATTCGACATCTACCGTGATTTCGTGGTATCCCTAGGGTTTTAGTGAAATCCCTGATATCCTCATATTCGTATCCCTGCGACATATACATTTTCTTGTTGGTAGCCGACGACTACAGGAATAATTATAACCCTTCTATGGTCGAATTCGACATCATTAAAACATTTATACGGGTCGGTGTACTAAAGTACACCTCTGCCTAACCCTTGAGGGAATACAGGCGAGATGTTAAGTTTTTCCTTCTGTATCAACGAACAAGATAAAATATTTATAATGAAAAGCCTATCAAACAACAACTTGTATCCAATTACGAGTACATGGCAAAATTAAAGCGTACCGAAATAACCGGAGTGAAATCAGCCAAGTACAGCATTGCCTTTCCTAGAACATTAATTGTACCGATATAACCATGACGTCACATGAATTAAAACGCCCGAAGCACACAACATGGTATGTGTCGTCTGCAGAGACACATTGGCAAACATATCGGAGAATAAAGACAGTTGTACACTGGGGAACAATGATACGCAACATTTTGATGGGCAACGTTGCCCAACGTCGCGCTGCGTTGCTATTTGAATCGTAAACGTCGCTCGGCTCGTTTCTTGCGGTATTCCCCTAAAAATGACGTAGTAGGGCAACAGATCGCTGAGGAGTTTGTTGCGCCGCTTTTTTTTCGCAGGTAAGGCACTAGGAAGTGGTAAAGGACGGGCGTTTCGGGGGACTATCGTGATTTTGACGTTCGTAAAAGTGCTTTTATAACATTTTCAGCCTAGTTTGAATAAATGACTTTTGATTTTGAGATGTTGAAATGGTAGGACGATTTGCGTTGGATCTCATTTCGAATCATTTTTGACGGACCAGAGACGGTGACCTCCGAGTTTGTATCGTTGCCTACAGTAGTCGGTTAGGAAACACTGAACTCATCTACGTTTCAAATATTATTGTTTCTTTTGACGTGTAGTGTAAATGTGTTTTTTTACGGAAATAATATATTATTTTAGCATCATAAAATATTATTTATCAATGTATATAATCAAAAGCCGCGTAAATTGTATTGCATGCGGAAATTCTACTGTTGAACGTAGGACTGTTAATGAAAACAGCAGCACACACAGAGCTACAGAATGTACTGCCTTGATCATCGTGGCTGGCAGACGGATCTCGCCTATATTTTTAACCGACTTCTTCAAAAAGGAAGAGGTTCTCAATTCGTCTGTAAGTTTTTTTGTTGCTCTTTTTTTTTGTATTTTTGTTACCCGCTTACTCCGCCAATTATGAATCGATTTTGATGATTCTTTTTTGGTTTGATAGGTCATGCTTTCGAGGTGGTCTCATATAAATTTTATTAACTTTGCTAGCATAGTTTTTGAGTTAGATTCAATATTATGTATTTTTCCCTCTTAATTTATCTCGACGTCATTTTAAGTAATTCCGTCACTGTTATTTACATAGCGGGTAGTGGTACTCGAATTTGTGTGGGGTAGGTACCACAACTAAAAAGTGAAAAATATTTGTTTTAGAAAACAAAAAAAAACGGTTTCCAGTAAAACACTAGAAAGTGAAAAATAACTTTAATATCGGAAGTCGGTGGCAAAAAACGAAAATTGAAAAGCAAAGACTCCAACTTCGAAATTAAAGCTATTTTTCAGGTTTTAGTGTTAAAATACCAATGGTTGACAAGGACTAGCTTAAAGAATTTTCACGCGGGATATCGATACCCAGAGATCGATATCTTACAGGTTGCCCAGTGGACACCCAGTTTTACGATTATCCGGGTTCATACGTAGAACATAATTATTCCGGAAGGTTTAAAATAAATGTACAGTGTAATCGATTTAAAATTTCGATTGCGGAGCGTACAGCCGATTAATATTCAATAGTATTCATTATTGTTGTTGTGTGTGAACCGCAGGCGTATTTGCAATGATCGCTAGAAATTATTTATGTATAGTTCGCTCGGATGCGTTGTGATTAAACAGGTGCATTATTTAATATACATTATATGTTTTCACCAACAATATGAGCCTTGAGCTGTTTATTGCAATTCGTAACGTGTAAGCTGCATGTATGTAGGTAGGTATATGTATTTAAAATGTGAAATAAATCGAGCGGTTTTAGGAGAACTATGAGACCTTCTGAATTATGGTTTGTAACGAACTCGTATGATGAATTAATTGGAATTCAGTAGAAGTTAACTATAGGATGGCCACAAAATAAGGTAATGGCCGAAAATCTATAAATAAAATACAGCTCTGCTGCGCCCGCGCTTATAACTTGGTTCAGTCTGCGCTCACACTCATGGCCCCAAATCACGATGTCACCTGAACGAAGTAGGTACCTATTTTCTGTCTTCGAAGCACTGATCCTCAGCCTGATGACAAATAGTGGAATCAAGCTTGCCTACCCAAATTGACAAACTACGTCAATTTGCAGTGTCAAGGAATGACAGTACTGATTTGATTATGCGAACAATTCAAGTTCGTATTTAATCAATTAAATGTGTCGTCGTGCGTATTGACTAGATGTACGAACATAAACGAAGCAAAAAATATGTATGGGTTGTCGCAGGAAGCGTTTTGTAATTTCTGCCTACCCTATAGGAAGAAGACGTGAGTCTATGTATGTATGTTAATGAGATAAACAATTAATTACCCTGATTTTACTTATAACGGAGCGTCTTGATTTCAGATATTAAGGGTGTGGCGACCGATGAATTGTCCATACAAACGTAATACCAAAATCATTTGCAAATTGAGCATATTTCCACAATATTAAGTTGATATTCGGATTTAGACAGTATTTATCTAGGTTCCTCCAGCTTTTTTTTTTCCAAAAATCTTACCTAAAATGAAGTTTAAGCGAATTGAATTTCGCACATTTTTACAGAGTAAATGACATGTTTTCATATTGTTTTTTCTGTATTATAAACAACAATATTTGTAATATTGTTTCAGCAGAAACATAGCTCACATTATCAAGTTACAAATTATAGAAAAAGAATTGGAAATACATTAAGTTTTCATTCATCATTTTTGGTATTACGGAACACATCTAAATTTCTCATAAAATTTCAATAGCCAGTATTGCTATTGCTTCACGCGTATGTCAATGTGTGCGTGGTCGTACAGCTCACGGTAGCTGTGTGTATCGCTTCAATAGGCACATTAGGCAACTAGCGCAACGGGCGCCGGGGGTTGTTTGTTGTCAGTGTTAGATGATTACTTTAAACTTTTAAAGTACTGTGCGTGCGTAATTAATTATTAGTTTGCTAAATTTTATTGTAATCTTTCTAACACAGACCTATGCTACGAACTTGGATTTTGATTTGCCTTGTGATTTGGTATCCAGTAACCTACATTCTTACGAACTTTTTTTTGTTTACGGACTTCGAATATTATTGTTTACGATGTGGATTTGGTTGAAAACATGGCCTCTGAACGGAGGGATGTATCTCACAGTAAGTATTACCCAATGATAAGATAAGATAAGATGATAAGATATGATAAGTTTATAAGTTACCTATAGGTACTTTTTTAGCTAAGTACTAATTGTTTACATATTTACAACTTAGCCCAAGAAAATAAAGACATTTTTTTCTTGCTATTTTCGTTTCTATCTTTAGATGACATTTAGATCTTATCCGTTTCATACTAATATTTATTGGAAGGTACCTACTTATGTATCTAAAGAGCCTCTGTGAGCTGTGGGCTCAGCTAGTGTTTTGTAGTTTGTACGTTACGTATTTGTCCTAAAGTTCATTATGCTTTGACCCAATTTCGTGAAAATAAACTTCATTCCGTACCGCGGCAATGTAAATTGAGCCTTATCGTGAGTACCTACTGGCCGAGCCCGCCGAGCCGGTATAAGCTGGTTTCTCTCCGTACGCGACGAACCCGCCATCTCAGCCGTCAAGCAGTCAAGCTTGTAGTAGAGTACCTATCATAGCGCGGCTGAATGAAGCTTTGTCATGTCACTGTTCCGTTTCTTTACCTACTCATATGACCGAGCGGGCGTCATTATTTCAAAGACACTGGTGATAACACTGCTTGCCACTTGACTGTGATAGGGAAGGTTTGTATTTACGCGACCAGGTTTTTACACCAGGTATTTACTTGCTGCGGGAAAGTCCGAAAGGGATACCGGGACCTTGGCAACAGGCAACTGAAGGAACACGGGTGGGTTTTAGTCAGTAAAAGTCTGACACGTCCTTCCGCTCCGCCCAGAGCGGGAGAAGTCATTTGATGATTTACCAACATCAGAAAAAAAAAAGGTATTTACTTGCAAGTACGGACCCGAAATACTTCAAAGTATTTTGCTCCGTCGACCATCGACGCTATTCTGATCCTTATTCGTATGTCAGATAAGGATCAATGTTCTGTGAAAGTATTTTTACTTTAAAGGTTTGGAAGTATATTTTTTTGTGGACGCAATTCTGCTCCTTATTTATATTAGATTACGAATCAATGTTCTATGCAAGTATTTTTCTTTTAAAGTTTTGGAAGTATTTTTTTTGTAAACACGATTGTGCTCTTTATTTATATAAAGTTACGGATCAATGTTCTATGCAAGGATTTTTCTTCCACCAAGGCTTGGTTAGAAGTTGGACGTATAGTTTTTTGCATACGCGATTGTACTCCTTATTTGTATCGTCTTACGGATCTATTTTCCATGCAGAAAGAAAATACTTGAAAGTATTTCGAGCCCAGATTTTTGGCGCTGGTGTCCAAAGGTGGACGTACTTGGAAGCCCTGGTACTCGATTTTGCAAGTACGACCCATGTCTACTGTGATGTTTGTCCAGCGTATCCGGGGTAGGGTGACCATACAATTTGATTCCGGATTTGTCTGGACAAGTGCGGCTTTATGGCCACGGTCCGGTTTTTGCTCGGACTTTTTTGTGAAATTCCTATTACATAAGTAAACATTGATAAAACTAAAATAAAAGTTCAAAGTCGTTATAGTTTATTTAATCATTCTAGGATTTTTATCTGGACTTTGGTGATCCTTACCTTGGAAGTTGCTCCGATAACAACTTGCTTGATAACTAACTGGCTAATCTTTTTAAAATGACCGGACCTATTCGGATATTGCCCGTGTCGACTTTGCCTGGTGGGATTTAATATTATTTATACATAATAAAACTTTTTGCCCTTTGATTACGGTTGATTATCATCTTATGTATGGTACTGTAGATAACATAAAGTAACAAGCCAAATCTTATAATCAGCGTGTTTTGTGTGGATCTTTGAGACTACCTATGTGTTCTGATTACCATAATTGTTTTTTTATAATACGTTCAGTCGATAATATATGGTCACCCTACACGACGGATCGATTCATATTTAAAAACAAATTGAATCAATGTCTCTGATGTTAGAACATAACTAGGTAAATAAAATTTTTTTCTAAACACTTGTTTTTTATTTTTATTACTCTTAGCTCAGAACGCTGTTCTTTATCTGAATTTACATCGCGTAAATATAAATTATTGGAATATTTGTCTTTTACTGATACTTTGCATAGTAGTACATAGTAGTACCTACTTACACTTTTATTATTCGACTTGTATTCATTATTTACTAATAACAATATTTAAAGTCTAGTAAAAATGAATAGGTAAGTACTGAAATAGGAAAGAAAAAGCCGGCCAAGTGCATGTCGAACCACGCACAATGAAGGGTTCTGTAGTTGGGATGAATTTATCCAACAAACTTAACATTGTAGTTGAAAAACTTGTTCTCCCATACAAAATGTATGGGAGAACATGTTTAAGCAACTGCAAATTAAAATTGGTCGATTATTACTCGGTAACTGGTGGAGCCTTCGTAGCGGTGATAGTTTTCCTTTTAATTTCGTTATATATACTACTGCCGAGAATTTTTTCACATTTCCAAACCCAACCATTTAGCTGGGGGACACACTTGACTCTAACAAAAATTTGCCCTTTAAAGCTTAATATTCCGCAAACGGATCCCTGAATCCAAAAATGGTTTACACAAACTCCCATTATTTTTAAACGACCTTTCCAACGATACCCCACACCATGGGATTGACGAGAAAAAAAAAACAATCCCCACTTTAAGTGCAGGGGAGGTACTTACCCTAAAAAAAATATTTTTACCACTTTGTCGGCGTGTTTTATATGTATATCCATACCAAATTACAGCTTTCTAGTACCAACGGTCTTTGAGCTAAGCCGCGGACAGACGGATAGACAGACGGACATGGCGAAACTATAAGGGTTCCTTGTTGACTACGGAACCCTAAAAAACCTTCGTTTATTCAAGTGAGACCACCCAAAGGAAATAAATAAACATGTGTTTATTGATTTCCTTTAGGGTTAAAATAAATAAAAATAATAAATTGTAATAATAAATACCCCATCATCTGCCTAGCCTTTTCCCAACTATGTTAGGGTCGGCTTCCAGTCTAACCGGATGCAGCTGAATACCAGTATTTTACATGGAGCGACTGCCTATCTGACCTTCACAACCGAGTAACTGGATAAAATACCCCAATAATTTATATTTACGCGACGTGTGTGTGTCAACTTTAGCGCCGTTTGTCGGTTCATTTGCCCCCAAGGCCACGCACGATATTGATGTAGGTTACCTTATTTGAGATCTATTAAATTTTCTTTACATGGCCTAGATCTCGAGATATCCTAATAAGTTGAGATATTGGCATGGACAAGAAATTTCCAAAAAACGCATTACTAGTCTATACATTCACTAACGATTCCCCAAAGTAGTCAACAAAAATAAAGCAATTATTGAACATACCTAATTACTAATAATAAATATAAATGCCGTGTGGACTCGATGAATGAATGGCAAGTATAACTAACAATATCTATCTATCCACTCACACACACACACACCGCTTCTCCCGCCCGCGTTCATTTGTCAAACAGAGATAGCAATATACCTAAAAAACTTTCGTTCGCTTCTCGATTTGTAGTTGAGAGCCGTGTACGGTGGCCTCTTAAACATCTTTCTTTTTAGGAATACATGTGATGGCGACGCTTTCAAGATGAATAAGATTTAATACTTTCAGCACAATGCTAAAACTTCTTTGTTATCAAGGTCGTACGTATAAAATAATGACAGTGAGTACTTACTTAGGCCTGGTTTAGTAAGTAATATGAAACTCTGACGCAACTTTAATAGCATACGTCGTGGAGACATATTACAGTCTGACTCTTTTAGTCGAAAGGGGAAGGTCAAAGTTAGTCTGGAATCTTAAAAAACTATACTAGGTACTATTATTGAAGCTTACTCGAAAACTACGCAAGCAAAGTTAATAAAACAACCGATTTCCAAAAAAAAAACACTAAAAATGGGAAAAATAACTTTAATTTCGGAAGTCGGTGTCTTTGCTTTTCAATTATCATTTTTTGCGACCGACTTCCGAAATTAAAGTTATTTTTCCTTTTTTTAGTGTATTTTTTGGAAGTCGGTAGATTTTTTTTTTTAGAGGCTAACTCAAAAACATCGCAAGAAAAGTTAATAAAATTTATATGAGACCACCTCTCAAGCATTTAAAAAAAAAAACATACAGACGAATTGAGAACCTCCTCCTTTTTGAAGAAGTCGGTTAAAAATTTATATGAGATCACCTCTGAAGCATGACCTAACAAACAAAAAAGAATCATCAAACTCAATTCATAAATTGGCAGAGTAATCGTGTAACAGAAACACAAAAAAAAATACATACAGACAACTTTGCAGTTGAGGTTTAGGGCAAGTTTAACAAAAAGGTACTCACGTATTCGTAGATTCATCGTATTTATTATTATTAGCTTTTGTATCCCACTGGAGGGCAAAGGGCTCCTTTTACCTCCTTCTACTAATTAACTCTAGAGAGGAATAAGGTACAGGGTGTAAAGTTCACTCATCCTCCATCGTAAAGGGAGAATCCTCCGACCAGTCGGGTGTTGTGTCTGGTGGGCTACTGCCCGACAATTGATGTCTGGACATTGTATATTATGCTAATCGCGTGGTAAATCCTGCTTGCGCGATACAGGATTTTGCGTGACGTCAGTGTGATGCGTAGTTCGCATGTGGCGATATAGATACTATAGTGTATATGGCGAAACTCGACTCCTTACGAAAAGAGTCGAGTTTGTTCCGCCATCTTCTCCTGGGCCTGAGGCGTTGCCGTTTACTGTACAGCCGTAGTTTATTATTATTGTAAAACATATTTAAGTATATAAACATAGCTGCATTGTGCACTTTTTAAGTTTATTGTACAAAGAGAGACACATAAAGTTACACTAAACATGATTGTACATTGTACAAGAGGTGGTCAAAATCAGGTAGAACAGGAACAAAATTACATTGACACATAAATATACATAGATACGTCTGGCGCACTCTGCGGTAAGCCTCACTACTTTCTATCTTGCTGACTTGCGAATATTTTTATTACAGAATGACCTACTATCAATATTTTTGTATGGATACAAGAGTAGAAAGAAAATAAGAATAATAGTACATTTCGAGAACTAAACTTACCGAAATTCGGCTCAGTAAGTGACCTAGCGAGTTCATGTATGTACAAACAAAATTAATTGTAGCTGTTCTTTACAACTTTTAATAAAAATGAATTAAAAGCAAAATAGGTACTTTCTTCAAACATTATTTTACTAAGCGTTGTAGATTATCCCGACATAATAAAAACGGGTCAGCGTCAACTTTTCTTCGTCGTAAATTAAACTTTTAATAAAAACAAGTAAAAAGTTTCATGGACTTCTTATTCAGGAACTTAATTTTTAATTAAGTATGCTCTCAGAGAAGTTGTTCATGTAACTAATTGAAAATGTAATATGAATGATGGGCTTAAAAATAGAACTAAATGGAACTGACCAGAGTAATTACTTATTTATGTAAGATGGATGACACTGAAAAGCAAGGTTTATTTCAATATCTAAGAAGGTTCCTATTTATAATCCTAACTGATCGATTCAAGTGGATTTATTACCAACAGGGGTAATTTTTGATGATCATGATTGAAAAATACAGAGTACAAAGTGAAAAATAACTTTTATTTCTGAAGTAAATACATAACCGAAGACACCAATTTCTGAAATTAAAGTTATTTTTCACTTCATAATGTTTTTTTTTTGATCTCCGTTACATTTTTCACTTTTTAGTAGTGGTAGCTCACACCAATTCATATAAAGTAACACTACTTGCTACTATAACATCATCAATATACACCAAGTGGATTAAAAACGTATTATTGAAGCTAATTCAAAAACTACTCAAGCAAAGTTAATAAAATATGGGACAAATGAAAAAGACATTTCATAATTGGTTCATAAACAAAAAAGTTATGCCCGAACATATATTCCAAAAAAAAGATGTTCAGACCAATAACGAACCTCCTTCTTTAAACAATTATGACAAATCATTTTCTTTCCGCAAAAAACAAACATCGCATAATTGTCATCAATAATAGGAATATACCCTTAAATATATTACTTGCTAACTCGTTTTATTTTCCAAAAGGGTCTACGTTTGTTTACTCAACGCATTTTACGTCATAGTTACACCATCAAACCGGCACTTTGTAAGCAGCACTTACAGATTTAAATATTCATAGCATGCGCTGTAAATTAGTCCTAAGTATCTATTTGATGTGGCCCATTTAATTGATCTAACTTAATTACTCTCACCGAAATAAGGAGACATATCGCTTGTATGTAACATCAGAACCTCTAACGTAAGGTTAGTGACATTTTGTGACCCTTTTCACATCTGTAACCTTAGCAGGAACATAAAAGGGATATAGTATAGTCATTGTTATCTAGTGGCCTTGACTTTTGGATATAAATTGTAACACAGTTTTGTGAGCGTAGGTATGTGAAATTAGAAAAGTGGCGAGAAACATATTCTCTCCATAATGAAAGTAACCTCTTTGTTCGTTTTCCAATATAAATCGTTTATTTAATCATTTTCCACCATTAATAAAAATCACGAGCTCATTAACTTTTTCCCTTCATTTTGTCAAGTGACAGCTGACAGCTGCCAAACTACTAAAACATGACTTTTTCATTATCACTGTTGCAAGTCATTATAATTTGGAATAATTTGGTAGGAGTGTAACAGGGACTCTGTCTAAAACAATCTGTTACCAAAAGCTATTTTCGAAGAAATGTTTACGAAAAACACTTTTGATCGTACCTGAGATGAATTCTTCTAACATTTTAGTTTTGTTAACCTTATCACGACCTTTCTATTTTAAAAAGAAAGAATCATTTACAGACTTTCTTACCCATATCTTCATCATTTTCATCTTTATCCCAATTCATTTGTGGTCGGCGCAACATGTATTTTTCTTCCATATGTAGTCGTCTCTTGTAGTCGTCATCTCGGTAGTCGCCCATATCATCTTTCACACAGTCCATCCATCTTTTCTTTGGTTCATCCATCTTTTCTTTCCATCCTTAGTATTGACCAAAAATAAAAAGAGCATAACATCATAAATATAACACAAAGACTATAAATATCTATGCTCAGATAAAAATGGGCAGAAACTCCATAAAAAGCAATATAATCAAAACTCGACGCTTGAATGGTAAAATTGTTAATATCGCTAAATCAGCGTTTTTTGCCCAAGTATCTATTATACTTAGAGCTCCCTTACTGTTAACTTTTGACTTGTTTTTTATGGAATTTAAGAGGCATAGGAGGTCAAGTTAGAGTGGCGATTCTGTATCAATTTATCTTTGCCTAAACTTGCAAAGCTGAGGTAAGTGACGCTGAAAAATTAACTATTGGCCTCGGCCTGATGTACACAACCTTTGTGACGGAATATTTTAGCCTCTTTTCCTTTTAAAAATCATTTTCATTGTTAGGTGCAAGTAAAAGGTTAAAGCTTGCATGAGTTCAGCTTTATACATTACCCGAAGGCTGTTTCAGTCAAGGATCAATAAACGACATAGGTACTAATCCACTGCGATGCTGCTACTTAGATGAACAAGAAAAACAAAAATAAAATTGTGTATTCTTACACGAAATATCATATCAAATATCGGAGACAAGTGGTGGCCCAGTGGAAATGGCCGCGACTTATCGAGTTAATACGTCGTATGATCGAACCCTAACAGGCGCTTTACTTTGTGTACATTATTTCATCACCACTGCTTTCAAAACGGTGAAGGAAAACATCGTGAAGTTACCGGCATGTCGAAGAACCAAATATTCGAAGATATGTGACATCTACCCATCCGCACTGGGCCCGATTGGTGGATATCCGCTCACTCCCTCTCACAGAAGGCCTGTGTCCCAGCAGTGGGAAAATTATAGGCTAATTATGATGATGATGGCACGAAATATCAACCCAAGTTTAAAAGCAATGTTGATTTTTAATGTATGGTCATGTTATGTAGTAAATTAGTAATGAATGGTTTCTACCATTGCTATATTCATTACATTTTGAGTAACATAGTAAATAAAAAATTAAAGATTATAATTATTTATGTAAAAATTATATACCTATCAAATTAAAGAAAGCACTTCAAGTTATACATTTTCTGCTTGTATTCGCGAGAAGATTTTTGTAAACTAAGTCATTACAACCGTTGTGAATATAAAAAGGGTTCGTCCGCAGCTTTTTGTAAAGTTTTACAAACTCCGACACTTCAGCGGCGACTGAAGAATTAAAGTTGAAAACTCAATATACTGCTGATAAGATATTTTTGTGTAAACTCTCCAAAATGGGGTAATGACGAATGATGGTTTTTTCGATGGTTCAAGTATTGGAGCGTGACGAAAATTCGGCTCGAAGGACCAAAAATTTACTTTGTGATGTAACCTTTTGTTTTTATGAATAAACATAATAATTGTAGACTGCGACTTGTAAAGAATTACAATAAGCTATCTGATTGATAACTTTCCCTTTAAATAATTAAGATTAAATGTTAATCGCTTGGACCAACTTTTCGAAGTACTTTTGTGCCTTATTAACTACTAGCTGATGCCCGCGACTTCGCCCGCGTGGATGTCGGTTATTATATACTAAAACCTTACTCGAGAACCACTCTATCCATTGGTAAAAACAGCATGAAAATCGGTGCAGTAGTTTTTGAGTTTATCGCGAACAGACAGACAGATGCGGCGGAGGACTTTGTTTTATAATATGTAAGGATAACCCTGTTCATCGAATAAGTTATCATGTGTTTGTAACTAATATAGGTATGATTATTACCGAAGTCACCAACGAATCCGTCTTCATATACTAGTAGTACTGTCTAATTCATTAGGGTCAGATTACATCAATATTACAGCCCTATTAGCATCGGTGTATAATTGGGGGAGTCATTGGGGGAGTCGTACCTGCGACATTTGCCTGCCTCTCTTGTGACGTAGTCCGGTAGACGCAATGATTTCTGCATATTATACTGTGCTGCATTTAAATACGATAATTTTGGGCGCCAGTAGGTTGGATTATTTTAAATAACATTCTTTTTTATGTGTAACATCTTTCGTCTCGCTTTCCTGCAATCTATGGGAGCGATTTTGTGAAAAGAGACGGAAGTGTGTAACAGGAAGCCGGGGAAGCGCGCTGTTACGTCCTCCCTTTGTACTCCTTTTGGCCTATTCAGCAGTCTACGCTGCATCCTCGCTGCTGACGCAGCATCCTCACACTCCTCACCTATCTTCCCCTCGATCCAGCAGCCAGTCGTCTCCGAACCGTCATCCCGTGCACTTGTCCCTTGCACTCGTGTGTATTTAATCGAATATAGTGTTTTTAATATTCAATCATTTCTTTTTTTAAAAACCTAAAAAGGATCCCGGTTGTAACATTGGTGGCAGCGTGAAAGGGATAGAAAAATCCCTGGACTCCTCCCAAAAGTGGTGCTAAATTAAAAAGTGCTAATTCTAAAAGTTCAAAGTGCTAAAAAGTGCTAATTCCAAAAGTGCCAAGTGCTATATAGTGCTAATAACCTCAAGAGACGGCTCACCTCACTGGACAATCTGGTATTGACTAAGGTCAATCCAGTTCCAGTTCCAGTTCCAGCTCCAGCTCCAGCTCCAAGTCCTCCAGGTCCAGACCTAGTTCCAGCGAAAACATGAAGAACATGTGCGCAATTTTACTGTGAGTTGTGAACATAAATATTATCCCAAAATAAGTGATCAAAAGTTCAAGTTATAAATAACTTACAAGTCGACAACGTGTTATCTTAAATATTGTAATCCATACCACATCAACGGATGTTGTGTCTCGCCACTCGTCGCAGTTCCAGTCTCAACACAGTGCATAAGCGATAAGGCTTCTTCGTAATTCCTACATAAGTTAGCATAACTAATCTTATCCTTCTAATTTTAAACCTTTGTTACCGATTTCAATCATGTCTAAAGATTCAAAGAACCTGAAAGAAGAGCCTAGCGAAAATATTCCTTTAAACGTAATTTTGAAATTCATTAAGCCTTTCGATGGCAGCAGAGAAAAATTAAATGCGTTCATAAATAATTGCGACAACGCGATCTTGTTAGCCTCTTCTTTCCAAGTTGACATCGTCTTCAAATATGTCATTAGTCAACTAGACGGTAGAGCTGAAATAGCGTGCTCCATTAAGGAATTTGACTCATGGTCATCCCTTAAGGAATTCCTTCAGAACCAGTTCGGAGAGCGTAAACATTACGCTCATCTTCTTGCAGAGCTCCAAGACTGCAGACAAGGCGTCCAGGAAAATGTAAACCAATTTTCGCTTAGAATAGAAACCTGTTTATCCAAGTTACTTACAGAAATTTCTATATCCAATCATAGAAAGGGTGAAATTGCCGGCAGAGTTGCTGCAATGGAGGACCTTGCTCTCCATACTTTCACAATGGGCCTCACCCCTCGTATAGCTAATATCGTGAGGTGTAGAAATCCCAAAAACCTTAACGAAGCAATAAATTACGCGATTTCTGAGGAGAAACTTCAACAGTACTCACACAAACAATCCTTTGCCGCAAAATCATTACGTTATAATGATACAAACGCTAAACCTATTAGACCCAATAACTTCAATAATAATCAATCTGAGAAAACTTACCAACCAAAATCTCCTTCAACCGAAACATTTTGCAGATACTGCAAAAAATCAGGACACATCTTAGAAAAATGCCAACTTCGCGAGTATAACAATAAAAAATATAACCAAAATAAATATAATTATTCAAGTGCGCAACCGAGCACATCAAATTTCAAACCCAGCATTAACTACATAACCGAACCAGAAAATATGGACGGTTATGATACTGTCGACAATTTAAACTAAACCATGTCCCGCATAGGCGTCGCACGGGACATATAAATTCCATTACAAACGACGCCAAATCCCAACGAGTCAAGCAACAGGGTAACCAGCCCCAAATCGTAGACTCTAAATCCTTAAAATCCCAACGAGTCAAGCAACAGGGTAACCAGCCCCAAATCGTAGACTCTAAATCCTTAAAATCCCAACGAGTCAAGCAACAGGGTAACCAGCCCCAAATCGTAGACTCTAAATCCTTAAAATCCACTGAAGTCAAGCAACAGGGTAACCAGCCCCAAATCGTAGACTCTAAATCCTTAAAATCCACTGAAGTCAAGCAACAGGGTAACCAGCCCCAAATCGTAGACTCTAAATCCTTAAAATCCCAGAGAGTCAAGCAACAGGGTAACCAGCCCCAAATCGTAGACTCTAAATCCTTAAAATCCACTGAAGTCAAGCAACAGGGTAACCAGCCCCAAATCGTAGACTCTAAATCCTTAAAATCCACTGAAGTCAAGCAACAGGGTAACCAGCCCCAAATCGTAGACTCTAAATCCTTAAAATCCACTGAAGTCAAGCAACAGGTTAACCAGCCCCAAACAGTAGACACCATCCGGAATCCTGAAAATAAAAAACACATTAATAAAGAAATATATGAGTTTACATCTAACATATCAAATAAATACTTACCATTCATAAAAGCGAATTCTCCCGTATCTTCTAAAGATCTTTCTCTTCTCGTCGATTCAGGCGCTTGTATAAGTGTTATCAAGAAATCAGCAATCGAGCAAATGCCCGTCATTAACGAATCAGTCATATTCAGAATAAAGGGTATCGATTCAACTATCGAACACCCGCTATGCACATTGGGACAAATTCCCATTACTATATATACACATGAAGAATCTCACACCGATTGTAAACACCTTACACATACATTCAATTTAGTTAAAGAGCTAAGCCTACCTTACGATGGAATTATCGGCAACGATTTATTTAATTCAACAAGTTGCCAGATAAACTATGACGAAGGAATATTACAGCTAAAAGATTTTAAACTAAAAATGCACTTCAATAACCCCAGATATACGATAACACCACGTACGGAAACAATAATTGAATGTACTGTAGCAAATCCAGAGATTAAAGAAGGTCTAATAATAGACCAACATTTATCTAAAGACTTACTAGTAGCGAACTGCATAGTTCGAGTAAAAAACAATAACCGCATTAATATCTCCATAGTTAATACCTCAGAAGAATCCAAAACCATCAATTCTGACCTTAAATTACATCTAAAACCTTTTGACCTAGAAGATTCAGCCCTTATCAATACCATGAACGAATCCCAAGTCTGGGAACGCACTGAAGAAGTATTAAAACAGCTTCGCGTGTCCCACCTTAATCCAGAAGAAACCGAAGCACTATACTCCGTCTGTTCTCAATTCTCAGACATCTTCCACCTACCTAACGATCAGCTAACCTGTACTGACGCAATAGATCATAAAATTAAAACCACCTCAGATAGCCCAATCCATGTAAAAACGTATAGATTTCCCGAGTGTCATAAGAAAGAAGTTGATTCCCAAGTAGAAAAAATGCTGAAACAAGGTATAATAAAACCTTCCATGTCCCCTTGGTCCTCACCAATTTGGGTAGTACCCAAGAAACTTGATGCTTCCGGTCAAAGAAAATGGCGCGTCGTAATCGATTACCGCAAGCTTAACGACGTGACTATCGGTGATTCCTATCCTATTCCGAACATAGCTGATATCCTAGACCAATTAGGGAAGTGCAAATACTTCAGCACATTAGACCTAGCTTCCGGTTTCCATCAAATAAATATGTCTCATGATGATTCTCCCAAAACAGCATTTTCAATCCCCACAGGGCACTACGAATTCACACGTATGCCATTTGGACTAAAAAACGCACCATCCACCTTTCAGAGATTAATGAACTCTGCTTTATCTGGTCTTCAAGGCATCCAATGCTTCGTCTACCTTGATGACATCGTCATTTACTCATTTGACATACCTACCCATATGGATAATCTAACTAATGTATTTTCTAGACTCCGTAAATTCAGATTAAAACTACAACCTGACAAATGTGAATTTTTACGAAAGGAAGTTTCATATCTAGGCCATGTCATTACTGACAAGGGCGTTAAACCAAATCCTGAAAAACTACGAGCAGTTCATGAATTCCCTATACCGAAAACTCCCAAAGATATCAAATCATTCCTTGGTTTTGTCTCCTACTATCGCAGGTTCATCCCTGATTTCTCAAGTATTGCCAAGCCCCTTACTAATCTCCTGAAAAAGAACGTAGAGTTCGTATGGTCAAACGAACATCAGTTATCCTTCGAAACCCTCAAAAACAAATTAACTACAGCTCCTTTACTAGCATACCCTGACTTCTCCAAACCCTTCCTCCTCAGTTGTGATGCATCCAATTACGCAATCAGCGCTATCCTTTCCCAAGGCGAAATAGGTAAAGATAAACCTATTGCCTATGCGTCCCGTACACTCAACAAAAATGAGTGCAATTACAGTACAACTGAAAAAGAACTACTCGCAATTCTTTTCGGCTGTAAAACATTCCGTCCATACCTCTATGGCAGAAAATTCACAATAATTACCGATCATCGTCCCTTACGTTGGCTATTTAATCACTCTGACCCCAGTAGTAAACTCCAAAGATGGAGATTGAAACTAGAGGAATATGAGTATGAAATAGTATATCGAAAAGGTAAACTCAATAATGCCGCTGATGCATTATCCCGCTATCCTATAATTAAATCTGTCAATCCTATAAATCCTATACCTAGCACTTCTAATAAAAATTTAAACTCACCTGATCATGATGAAACAACGAATCCAGATGTTCTTCCAGCCGAATCCCCGGATGACTTAATTGAACTGGAAGACCTTACAGATCTCATCCAGCCTACAAGCTTACCAGATTTAGGCAACCTTGATGACCTAGATAATACAACAAATGAAAACTTACCTTCATCCTCCAGCGATTATCCAAATCTAATGTCTCCACCTGATACCTCCAGCCCTAATAGCTCTTCTACCCTAGACGGAAACTATTCGGAATTCCTTAAAATTATTTCTAAAGATTTTAATCCTAACGTGACCATCATAGAACACAACGAAAGCCTATCTAAAACCAATAAAAGATATATAATAATACCTACATCTATAGACATGGATGAATCCATCCCATATACTCAGGAAGTTTTATCAAACATTCCTAATTTAAGTGAATTTTCCTTATTAGAAAGAACACTACATTCTTTCCTTAAATATGAATTAGAAAGCAAAACTTATTATTTCATTTTCACTAAAGTCAATCACTTTGACACTTGTACATACGAAGACATCTTCAAGTGTCTCAAATCTGTAAGAAACGAGTTAATCGTCAGCCTCACAGATCAAGACAACCCCGAGATAGCTATATCTGACTTTAATAATCCATTCGATACACATCAATATATCAAATTATATAACATGATTATATATCTATTTCATAACTCAGAAATGTGTATACACATTTATAAAAACACTATCATCTATCCGTCATTAAGTGAAATCCCAAAAATCCTGAAAGAAAACCATGATCTCCCTATAGCCGGTCACTTAGGCTCTGGTAGAATGCTAAAACGCATACAGGAGAAATACTACTGGAAACACATGCGAACAGACGTTGAAAATTATGTTAAGAAATGTCCGCAATGCCAGGTTAACAAGGCCCTTAGGAAAACCAATCGGGCTCCTATGCAAATTACATCTCTTTCAACACGCCCGTTTGAACGAGTGGCCTTTGATATTGTAGGACCACTACCAGAAGCCGGTAATGATAAATATAAATACATCCTGACTCTCCAGGACGACCTTACTAAATTCTCAGCTGCTTATCCAATCACGAACACTACTGCTGAGGAAACATGTGAATGTTTGGTACACTTTATTACATTATTCGGAATACCAAAAACAATCTTAACAGATCAAGGTACCAACTTCACGGCCGAGCTATTCAAGCAAACCTGTAATCTACTAAAGATAAAACAATTATGGTCAACCCCATATCATCCTCAAACTCAGGGTGCTCTTGAGAGAAGTCACTCTACCTTAAAAGAGTACTTAAAATCTTATGTAAATGATCAACAAAATAACTGGCCCCGATTTGTATATACAGCTATGTTGGCGTATAACACAGCTGTCCATTCGACTACTCACTTTGCTCCCTACGAACTAGTATTCGGAAATAAACCATACATACCAACCTCTATCTATGAAGAAGCAGCAGGCGCTACTTACCCTGAATATGTCCGCATACTCCAAAACAGACTTAAGTATTGCCGAGCGAAGGCAATAGAACATATTCAGAAATCAAAACTAAATTCAAAAAATTATTATGATACTCACACAAGACCAATTAAATATAAAGTCGGTGATCTTGTTTACCTTAGAAATCATTTGCGTCTTAGAAAAGCTCTCTCTCCAATATGGAAAGGTCCATTTAAAATTGTGAAAATTCATGGAAACAACACAGCATCACTCCTAATAAACAGACGTCACGTCAAACATCATTTTGACGAAATGAAACTGGCCACTAGTAATATGAATTAGTATTTTAAATATCTTTATAATCTAGCTAACCTATAAATATCGCTTCCTTCCAGAATTGGTTTCATTTATCCTATCCTGGCGTCAGACAGTCAAGGATATATCCGGCCAGCATCAGACGACGCAGGCATATATTTTGATCCTATTGGCTCTCTAAAAATAACTGATGATACCCTAGATATTATCATTCCTATAGATATATCTTTCATTCAACCACATTTAGATAACATAAAGGATATTCTAACAACCTCGAAAGTTTTATGTAATCAAATTAATGCATATTACGAAGATGATTGTCACTATTTGTTCCAACCATTGTCGTCCCGCTATTCTGATATAGTTAGAGACTTTGATTCTATTTCCTATCTTATATCAAAATCTAATAAAAGATCACCTTGGTTTGGCGGAATCGGCTCTGTAATTAAATATCTGTTTGGTAACATGGACCAGAATGATGCCGAAAAATATAGTAATGCCATTCAAACCTTAGAGAACGATCAAACCAAATTGGCAACCCTCATGAAAGAAAACATGATGGTTACACAATCTACACTTTTGTCTCTAAAAGAAACAATCGAAAAAATAAATGCAAATGAAGAAAGTTTAAGTTATGCCATAGATAACTTGAACCGGGAAATGGCAAACTTAACAGTTGTTTCCAACAAATTGTTAATGAGATCTAAAATATCGGGATTGTCGAATATTTTAGAAAGTAGTTTGTTAACATTATCATTTAAGTTAGAAGATATTATTAATGCTATTATGTTTAGTAAGTCTAATATATTATACCCATCTATCATTACCCCTAAGCAACTGTTTTCAGATCTTGTGGGTAATTATAGATTTCTCCCTAGTTCTAAGCAATTACCTGTACCCCTAACTCTAGATAATATCCATATTTTAGAAAACATATCCGATGTATCCAGTTACTACGCAAATAACAAAATTATATTTGTACTACAAATGCCCTTGGTGAATACAAAAGAATTTGATTTATATCATACTATACCTTACCCTATTGCCCTTAAAACTGTAAATAATACATTGTACTCTACGATAATACCATCCACTAAATATTTGGGCATAACTAAAGATAAAAAATCTTATTGTAAACTAAATTCACTTAATGCTTGTAAAGTAATAAATACGCAATATTATATTTGTGAAATTTCCAATGTATATCCCACATCCGCTGTACCTATATGTGAAACTGAGGTTATCTCAAAAGCTCTGAATTCCGTTCCACCTCTTTGCAAAACTGAATTCATTAACGGTAATTTCGAAACCTTTCATAAACTACATAGTAACCAATGGATCTACATGATTAGCCAAAATTCTAAAATCACAATAGAATGTAGTAATCAAGATTTATCCGAATCCTCTATTTCCGGTACTGGTATATTAACTATACCAGACAATTGTATTGCTTATTGCAATGACAATAAGTTGATACCTAAACATAACATTGAAATAAAAATAAAACCAATAGTATTGCATTTTGAATTAATTAACGACACTTGTTGTAGTTCTACTACATACTTAAAGGACAAAATCAAAGTTCCTTACGTTAGTTTAAAAAACATCAACAACTTAGATTCCCTTTTCTCGAATTATAATAAAGCAACCGATCAGATTAAAACAAACCTTAATGAAGTTATTGAGAAACCTCACATCGTCGTCTATGGTAGTTACTATTCATATACTACTGTTATAATAAGCCTTATTTTAATTCTATATGTTTCCTATAAATTGTATAGTTATTATAAAACATCAAAATGTAAACCCAAACCTGACACTCCCATAGAATTGACATCCATAAGTACTGAAAATATCCCTGCTCCTCGTCTTCGAATGTCCTAAAAACCATAAAAAAAACCTGTATTTCTTTCTAATCCCGTCAACTTACCTTCCACCCGTAAGTTTCCTCCTAATCGGGGGGCTGTTACGTCCTCCCTTTGTACTCCTTTTGGCCTATTCAGCAGTCTACGCTGCATCCTCGCTGCTGACGCAGCATCCTCACACTCCTCACCTATCTTCCCCTCGATCCAGCAGCCAGTCGTCTCCGAACCGTCATCCCGTGCACTTGTCCCTTGCACTCGTGTGTATTTAATCGAATATAGTGTTTTTAATATTCAATCATTTCTTTTTTTAAAAACCTAAAAAGGATCCCGGTTGTAACAGCGCGCTATTTGATTTGGCTAATGAGCGCGCGCGGTGCTAGTATTACCAACCCATTTTCCGAGAGGGTACTGTCAGCCAAGATATCATATGATACACATCATGTGTGACTATTGTGAGGCTCGTTATTTTGCCTTGAATTACATTTGCATCTTGGGAAATAAACAGTTAGGTACTATTTTGTTGTATGCATCGAAAACCGTGTCTAATAGTTTATTTCAAGAGAAATATACTTAGGCAAATTATTTTCCTAACCCAATAAATCACCTTATTCTGAACTGTAGCGACCGAAAATAGCAGAAGTATGTATACGAGCCTGTTCAGTAGTAGATGTTGAAAATCTCATTTAATGAGTCATCATCATCGTCAAATAACAGAACAGATCTAACATATGTTTTCCAGCATTCAGTAGAGACCTTCACTGAACAGAACTATTCAATAAAGACTTTCACGGAACTGTAAACGTCTCACTCCACTAGCACAACTTCAACGCAGCACCAAGTGACGTACTCGTACCACTCGTACGAAGCACTCAGCGTATTTCCCGAGCGTCTGTACTATCATGGCGTCGAACCATCCGATTGACGGGACACACAAACTGATACACTCACATCAATTTACATATATTGAAGTCACTATGTCAGATACTCACACGGAAAATTCTGCGTTTTATAGAATTGCATTTTTTTTTTCTGTTTTTTCCACACTAGCGTGCGAACATCGGTCTCGCGTGTTTGAGTTGTAGCCCTCTACGTTCATAAAAAATCATAATAAAGTTTATGACTCTTAAACGATTTCACAATAGACCAGCTGACTTGTGCTTGCAAGTGTATAATATTAACTCATTAAGTGCGTTACCACACGAGTTTAATTTCGAATTACCTAGTCTTGTTCTCAGTACGTGGTAATTGTAGCTGTAATACCTAATTCTGTCTAATTACACTATACACTTTACACTGTTAGAAACACCCACTTTCTTGGCTTTATAAAGTCTAATTAGAATGTCTGAAGGAACTCGACGAACCACGTACAGTTAGTTACAAACACTGAATACAAAATATCCAAAACTATCAACCATATACACAAAGGAAATAAGGAAATTCCGTGAGATATGGCAACCCTGATTTATTCTGTACATTTAATCACAAGAGCTTATCTCTTCGCCTATTCGTTGCAGTATTCGTAATTTTACCTGTCATTCCTTGAACAGTCATGGCGTACGTTGAAAACGTTATCCGGGCGTGATAAAGTAGCCTGATTGCGTGCCAACCCTGAAAAATTGCATCCCATGGCTGTAACGATCGACATTTGTAACTAGATGTTGGCCGGACAGCCCTATGAATTATTCGTATACTTGTGTAAATAAGGATGAAACGTTTTATATGTCCGATGATATATTGGGCGCATTTTTTTTTTTGGTATATTTGTGGCACTTGTGATGTTAGAAACCACGGAAACAGACCTATACAGATTGGCAGGGACATTCTTGCACAACCTGCTACAATGGAAATTTTTCTTAACCAATTAAATTTTTTAATGTTGGAGCGGCCAGAATCATTTACTGAACCTGTATTGTGTATACTCATGCTATATCTGTCTTGCCTATCCTCCCGAGTGTTGATCTTGTACCTGGCAGGCCCCATACAATACGCCAACATTTTCTTGAAGAAAATATTAGTTGGTATTATGTAGGTACCAAGCGACCAGTGGATAGCTGTGGCTATACAACGTGCCGCTACAATGGCGACATTAATTTAACACACGGGTAGGGCTAGTGGCCAGTTAACATAAAAATTATAATAAAATAAAATAATTCGTAAATTGAAAAATTTAAATTTTCAAACAAACTAAATAATAAAAACATAACGAAAATTGAGATCACACTGTGTAAAAGATTCATTCATGAAGCTACCTACCAGCTGGCTTACGTTCTATCGGTAAGTTCCTATGTCGGCATAATTTCTAAGAAATTGTGCGGCTTTCCGTTTACTCGCCTACATATGATCCATGACCCCGGCAAATGACCCCTTCGCTACAGTTCTTTAAGTACAGGTTGCTCCAAGATGGTAATTTAGAAAATTGAAAATAAATCAATAAATAATAACGTTTAATGAAATTCAAATATTTTCATAAAGCGAATACGCGAAATCCTATACGTATGTTAAATTAATGTCGCCATTGTAGCGGCACGTTGTATATTTGACATAACATCATTCCTGTGATCCCGAGGGGTTAGGCAGAGGACTACACACATCTCACCAATAGGGGGCGAGCCTATTGCCATCAACCGGGCACAAATTCAGACTCCGGGCTGATAATGAGCAATCCCAGATGGATATTTCAATGTTCTAACTAGCGGATCTGATTCTTACTTCAATTCCCTAAATCAATGGTTTGCCAGACTTGTTAACTTACTAATATGATAAAAGCAGACTTGTAATTTATTAACTAGAATTTCAATAATAATAACTATTACTTAACTAATGAAATCATAACTAATATTAATTAAAACTAACTATACCTACAAACAAACAATTAATAACTAAAATATGGCGTCGAAAAATTCCTCCGCATCGCTGTCGGTTAGTAATGTACCCAAGAGATTGGCGGCATTGCCACGTTGTATGGCAATGCTTAGCCTTTCATCAAGGTAAAAGCCAACCCTTGGGTCACGGGAAGAGTCAAACAGCCGTTTGGAGATTTCATTGAACAAACTATGAACACACGGACCCCACGGCCCTAGGGTTTCAACCCCAGACGGCTCAACAATATAATTAACTATAAGGCTATTATACTTTCGCCGCTTGAGGTTTTCCGCAGCCGCAGCGGCAGCGCCAGCACAGCACGCCGAGCCAGGAAGATGGGATGGCGCAAGAGTATCGAATTAACTTATTGATATTCTTTTAATTGTTAAAACCCGTTCCTTTAACACAATCTGCAAACAAAACCTCACTAATAGCGTACACTATAAACACGGCCGTTATAATTTAAGTCTACCCATAAACAATTCGTCAGCGACCTGAAAAAGCGAAGGAAAGCAGCTGAAATACCAACACGTTAATAATAAATTGTGTCGGCCATTTAAACCGGTTGGTTGCATAAAATTATATGATTTCCATTTCCGAGACCGCAACTATAACATTTTTAAACGTCACCGGCATACATCCAGGTATGATAAAAACATTAAAGGTATACCACATTAGCGTACCGCATGAGGACTGACGGTATCGACGTAATGAGGGCCACATTCGGACCGCGGGCCGCATGTGGCGGGGCCTCGGGCCGCATGTGGCAAGGCCTCAGGCCGCACGATGTAAACAAAACGTGAAATGTACAGTTTTATTGCACTGCTGTGGTCGCGTTACCGCTATGATTAATTGATAACTTGCTTGTAAATGTTACGTTTGTTATCGGTATTGCTGTTGTTATTGGAGGGTTGAATGCGTTTCTAGTACCTATGGAGTAAGTTTAATTAGTGTTGTAGTATTTTACTTTTCTTTTTAGGGCTCCGTACCCAAAGGATAAAATGGGAAAAATGGGACCCTATTACTAAGACTCCGCTGTTCGTCCATCTGTCTGTCTGTCTGTCCGTCTGTCACCAGGCTGAATCTCATGAACCGTGATAGTTAGACAGTTGAAATTTTCACTGATGATGTATTTCTGTTGCCGCTGTAACAACAAATGCTAAAAAACAGAATAAAATAAATATTTAAGGGGGCTCCCATACAACAAACGTGATTTTTTTGCCGTTTTTATAGATAATGGTACGGAAACCTTCGTGCGCGAGTCAGACTCGCACTCGGCCGGTTTTTTATTATTTATAAGGTGAATGGCTGATGTTAAAGTAGACTGGATGTAAAAAGCAGAAAACTGCGAGCTATGACCTAATTATTCATTTATTGATATGGCACTTTTCCATGTAATATTTAAAGTTAGGTACTAATAAGCGATAAAGTAACCGTATAATTGCAAAATGTATAGTAAATTCTACAATCCGCCATGACGAGCCGATAGAAGCGCGAGGGCACTACCTACCTTTTCTCGAAGCGCTTCGTTGTTTTTTTTGAACCTTCTGTTAAACTTTCTGTTGTTCTACTCGCCCTATCCTCCTTTAGAAATAACCACCTTCTCTTAAAGCTATTTATTTATTCCAACAAAAGATATACACAATACACGACACACATAAATAATGGGCAAATTAAACAATTTTGGTTGAACCATCTAATGAACCATTGCACTGAACATTTTTAAACTTCCAAAAAAAAATTACTTCCCCCTAAAAATCTTCGTCCAATCAACTCTAAACGCAGCTCCGTCGATCACCTTTTATAAATGACACCGTATCTGCTCAGCTGAACCCTCAATCGCTGCCTAATGGGAGCCGAGATGGATGAGCTATCCCCTGGGACATGGCAGCCCGACTGGAGCGGTCGATGCCAACGTTTTAACTTGCAAATTAAAATGACACACTTTTTAGGCCTATTGAGATCGAGGAAGTGATATTTGTAAACGATTTCTGCGAGTGATGGCGCATCGTAAAAGGCGGGTTGTTTTCTGAAATGGTTATTGGTTACCCATAGATTTATTGGCTTATAATAATATTTTGACGTTCAAAAGTGCCTTTTATGTGCCTATTTGAAATAAATTATTTGACTTTGACTTTGACTTTAGGAAAAGCTAATGCTTGTCAATCTGCCTACGCTTTTCCCAACTATGTTGGGGTCGGCTTCCAGTCTAACCGGATGCAGCTGAATATCAATATTTTACATGTCGCGATACCTATCTGACCTCCACTACCCAGTTACTTGGTAATACGATACATCTTGATAAGACTGGTTTTCAGACTTTCGGCCTCAGACGACCCGACCCCACCTGAAAAGCTAATGATAATGTGCACAAATATCTATGATTCAGAACATTTACTTTGCAGTGTTTATAAATATCGATACCCATCGCGTGTGCGGAGTTTAGCTGGCCAATTTAGAATAACCCTGTATAGTATTTTTGCTAAATAGTCATTTAGGGGTATGAGGAACAGGGTGTAAAGTTCACTCATCCTTAGAAAAGGGAGGATCCGACCAGACGGGTGTCTGGCGGGCAACTGCTCAACGATTGATGTTGAATTCTTGTATATATCTCCATCGCACGGTAAACCCTGATTGCGCGATGCAGGATTTATGTGACGTCAGGTCTTCGATTCGTAGTTCGCATGTGGCGATGTAGATGGCGCTACAGTCAAGTTAATTGCAGTAAAAAATATTTAACACGCTTCACTATGTAACATAGGTGTAATCTCTTGCCACTGTGTGTATGTACACAATAACATTACTTGTAACGGTTGGATCACCATGTGTTCGTGTCCTCCAATGCGCATGTAAACACCCCCAGTGGAATATCGCAACCACAACCGAAAGGGAATATCCCTTATATCTGAATTAGTTATTATTCGCGACTTTGTTCAGACAGCGTGGGGTCTTGTCTTTACCCGTTGGGAAAACTGTTGTTGGATTTTTCATTAGGAATTTCTTAGCATGTGTTGGGGTTTTAGGGTTACAACCCTAACACTAAGCCTCCGCTGTCCGTCCGTCCGTCTGTCTGTCAGCGGGCTGTATATCATGAACCGTAATAGATAAACAGTTGAAATATTCACAGATTGTGTATTTCTATTGCCGCTATAAATAACAAATACTAAAAATTAAAAAAAGCTAAAGCGAGTCCCTATACAGGAAACGTGTTTGTTTTGCTCGATCTTAATTCGGTACGGAACCCTTCGTGTGCGAGTCCGACTCGCACTTGGCCAGTTTTTTTTTGTAATAGGCTCGCCTCCGCTTCTTACCTATTCGTACATAGGAGACAATCTGTCTATTTACAGAAGACAGAAGGCCAATTCTCGTATAAAAAGTTTCACATTCAAGTCGCAATCTGTCAAACTTGTCAAAAATGTTGGTAAATTGATTGTATTTTTGACAGATTGCGAATGAGATGCGAATGCGTTCATAAAAATTACGGGAAATACCCCTGGTTTTTAGAAAAACATTATAATTATGAATAAATTTTTACCTAATAATAGTATGATACTGAATTATTTTGTTCTAGGAATGTGGCTTTCGTAGAACCTATCCAACAAAATGTTTATTTCAGAAACTGGAATATCTGGTTATTTACAATAATTAAGTACATCTCAGTTGGTAGATCTATGCGAAGTTATAATTTAGTGTTTCTTAGCGATTTAATTGCTCGTTTATGATTCATGACAAAACAGGGCTCTAAAATAGAGCAATGTTTTAGCATAAATCTCGATTTATAACTAAAGCAAGTTGTGTGAAATCGGGTTTTGAGATACCCTGCCTGAAATGTCTGTTGAAGTTCCAGATTTTTTCAGGTCTGTGTATTTTTATTTAGTCTTACATCTAACTGACTAACAGTTGGAATTATAATCGAATTCTTAACATACTCCAGACCCTGGCAATTCTCGTATTTTTAAGAACGGTAGCATTCTCAATCTTCCAAAATTAACGCAAATTTACCAACATTTTCGAAAAAAAATCGCTGAGTATTGCAACTCTATTTTTAACGTTTTTAAAAACGGGAATTGGCCTTGACGTTATTAATATGAATTTATTGTTTCTCTCACTTCTCTCTCAACTCCTAAAAGTAAAGTAGGTACTAAATAAAATTGACAAAGACTTCACAAGCCAACCAAATTACACAATAATCATCACCGTTATTAAAAACCGTACAAAGACATCAACCACATCCAACACGTTGTTCCGACGTATCGGGAATGTCATTAATTCAGTTTTGGCCGTCCACTGATGATGACTGAACGCCGCCGCCGGCGCCGGCGTCATTTCCCCTGGCTCGCTTACAGTCGGCAAACACGTCGGAATTTGTCACTGGCTGCTAATATGATCGTCCCAGATCGTGGTACAACCGGGAAAATGTACAGAAGGCTCAGAAGTTTAAGTTACTGAAAGACCAAAGCAAATCAATGATAGTTTTTTGAAATGACGTTAATTAGGTGGCAGCACACCTGTCAAAAGTGTCAAAGTGCCTATATTTTATATAATCGACAGTGGACCAACGTGACAGTACAAGAGTAACCGTGGAGTTACTTGCCAGCAAATTCTCCATAGGAACTGGTACTGGTTACTGGGTTGTGGAGGTCAGATAGGCAGTCGCTCTATGTAAAATACTGGTATTCAGCTGCATCCGGTTAGCCGACCCCAACATAGTTGGGAAAAGGCTAGGCAGATTGATTGAATTCTCCATGGGAAATGAACTATTGGAACCGTGCACCTAGCTTCTGAAGTTGCATAAGTGCCCATGTGGGTTTATGTGAAATAAAATATTTTGATTTTGAATTCGTTTTGTGCTAACCGTGTTGAGTGAGTTGGGGTGCAACCGGGCCTTTTAAGGAAAACATTCTATTGTTTTTTTTATATCTTGAAATACTTTAATTTGCAATACAGCCATTTTTGTTTCACTCCTAGTAAATTTTCCAGCATAACACGGAACAGACCTTTTCCATCCATCCGTATTGTGACCCCGTACTCTATAGCTCGGATCTCGTTGTACCTCCAGGTTTTTGGTATCTCTTGTCATCAGTCAGTACCTACTGAACTGGGGTACCTAGTCCGGTAGACCAGTAGTATGGTCTTAAGGGAACGTTGTCTAATTATGACGGCCTCGATCACAAATCTGCCTTGAATTTGAAGTCAGGTAAACAGAGAGGATGCTGTGTTGTGTTCTGATTTTGACGTCTCGTTACCTTTGGGACATAAGTGTATAGGATGGGTAAGTATTAGACTTCCAGAGTTTCAGATTTGTTTTCTTGTGCTTCTAAATATGGTGAAAAGGTTGCAAATGCTATTAATGTGTGTTGATCCTGGGTTCAACCCCGGCCTCTCGGCCGATCGCGAACCCCGTCAACCCACCAGTCAGCTGTTGCACGCCTCCACCCACGGCTGCGCTTGCGCTTTTTTACTGTCATAATTATATTATTGTTTTCTCTTTACCTTTTTAAACCGTTGTGATTTCTATTGTTCTAATTCATTATACATGTTATACAGTCCGCTATTTTCAATTCTTCTCCTGAGACTTATCGTCGCGATCATTGGGTTTTAGTCAAAATGCCAAATTCTCTATAGCAGCCGCTGTAAGTTGCAGGAAGCCCGACTTCCATTAATTATTTTTTATTTTTTTAACCACAACGATGAAACTCATTTCCTTTATCTCACCTGATGGTAAGTGATGATCAGGCCGAAGGTGAAAGCAAGCTTCACCCGGAATCCTTAACCACAGAGGAATCTTACCTCTAACTGCTGAAACACAAGAATGCTGTTAACATTGTTGTTATGGTGACAGACCTAAATAAGATGATGGTAGCTAGCCAGGTGGACTTAGAACAAGCCCTACCATCAACCATACCGAGCAGAAAATTTTGCACCAGCTGGGAATTAAACCCGTGACCTCTGATTTTTGTGTGTTGTCAAATGTCGTCAAATGTTGCCATGTGATACACCACTAAAAACACAATAGTATGTTACATTGATGGCACAGACGGTGGACGTAATTCAATATAGCATTCTCTATTCGTTTCCACGCCGAGCTGCAGTATTTTCTCTTCAGTAGAATTTACCAGTTAGAGCTAGTAAACAAGAATCTGATCGGGTGTAATCAGTATTAGTCTGCAGAGGCCAATGATTTATTTTAGTGAGTTGTTGCGACGCAGTCTTCTACGTTATCACATACTCACTTATCTGATATATGATCTACAACTTTGAATATCGTCGCCGTGCAGTAAAAACCTCGGGATTCCAGTAAACGTTATGTACAAGGGAAGATAAAATCTGTTCTAAAAATGACCATCAATGGTTCTCGGACGTTCATTATCTAAAATCGCTTTTCGTGTTTGTCTGCATTTCCCGTTGTTCTTTTAAACCACGCAACAGATTTTGATGAGGTTTTCACCATCGTTTAGAGAATTTATTCCGGAAGGTTTATTTCGTTTAAGAGTTACGTATAACTTAGAAATTTCGATGTTTTGTCAAGTTGTAAAAACCTTGCAAAGCCAGGAGCGGGTCGCTAGTCATCAATAGAAGGAATTAGAAGCATCTAAGAGCTGTGCATGTTTGTTCTGAATATGCATTACGAGATATTCTAAAAGTAATCCTAACTAATATTATAAATGCAAAAGGAAGTTTTTTTTGTTTGATTATTTGTTTATTTATTTGTTACGCTTTCATGCTAAAACAGCTGAACGGATTTAAATGAAATTTGGCACATGGGTAGACCATGACCTGGAATCGGACATAGGATACTTTTTATTCCGATATTTCCACGGGATCGAGACTTATGCGGGCGAAACCGCGGGGCGCGGGGCAGTAAAAACTTGTAGGTTATCATTTATTTATTTTATTATTTATGTACACACAGTAAAATACATAGAGATACAACATAATTATAATATGAGTACAAATAATCAGCCTAGATAATGTTCTCACTGCTGGGACATACATAGGCCTCCTATCGGAGAGAGGGAGTGGGCCGTAATCCACCGCGTGGGCCCAGTGCGGGCTGGTAGACATGACATTTCTTCGATTTTTTGGTTCTAAGACATGCCGGTTTCCTCACAATGTTTTCCTCCATCATTTTGACAAGCAGAAAATATTTATTTAAGACTGACAAGATAATATACCAGAAAATAAAAACTATTATATGAAAAAGAATCCACTAAAACACCAGATAAATGAGACAAACACGAAACGATTTTGTCCTTGTTTCCACTTTCAATACACAAGCAATAACAGCGTGTAACCTTAAAAAAACGTTATCTATCAGCAAAGGGAATACGGAAAGAATAAATTTATCGGCTGTCAAGCAATAACAATAAAGAAACAGAACTATCGGATACGACGCAATGAATATTGTATTACGAGACTACGAGTAGGCACAGGCACAACACGTAGACAGACTACTTATAGCAACAGACAAGGCAATAAATAATTATATCCAACTACCTGCGCCCCGCGGTTTCACCCGCGTAAGTCTGATCCCGTGGGAATATCGGGATAAAAAGTATCCTTTGTCCTATTCCAGGTCATGGTCTACCGATGTGCCAAATTTCATCCAAATCTGTTCAGCTGTTTTAGCGTGAAAGCGTAACAAACAAACAAACAAACTCATTTTAGCATTTCATAATATTAGTTAGGATTAGAATAATTAGGATAATGAGACAAGGATACACTTATTAGATCCAACTAACTAATTGCGTAACACATTTTCGTAAACAATTAAGACTAATCTGTTACATTTTGACAGTTCAGCAACATTCATTGCGTTATTTACGCTGTTGAACAGATGTTTTTTTCGAACTTATGAAGCAATGGATTCGCAATCTGTTTCAAAACGATTCAGATTGTGTGTGATCGTGTATCGTGATACAAGAGAGAAATATATTTTCTCTATCTCCGCGGGTGCAAACTTTTCGTATGACCCCAGTGGTTGGCCGACAACTGGGGCCTAAAAAAACGACTCTTACGGTACGATTTCTTTGGAAAGTATTACCAAACTATATTATGCTAAGTACGACAGCGACTTTGATCGCCGGCGATTCGCCAGCGATTTCTAAATCAAACGTACTCACACAGACTCTGACATCGCTAGCGACAAATTGGCTGTCGAAATATGTGTGTGAACGAGATGCGCAGTTTTGAAAACGACTAAAGTCGTTGCGTGTGTATCTAGCATTATGTCAGTACTTAGTAGCAGTTTACAAGTGACTGACAAAGTCTAGATCGCTATCTTTTAGGAGGATGTACAGTCACGGACTTTAATTGATGAGCCACTTGTCACTGTTCGTATTTTAGCCGTGTAATGCAAATGGGGCTTAGTCGGTTATACTCGTACATCCAGACACGGAAAGTCATGTCTTTGTATAAAAGAAGAAGAAAATTATATTTAACATCTTTACCGGTTGGCTAACTTGAGAGCCAGAACGACAAACTTGACAGCAGAGTGACTACCCAAAGTCAACTAATTGCAGGTCTAGCAACCGTAACCTAGCGACGATTGTTTCAGCATAGTAACGTTAGCGTACGGAGAAATTGTAATAATTAATACTCATTTCGACAAATTTGAAAATAACGTCGCTGACATCGACATTTCAACTGTCACTGTCTTCGGTTAAGTTTTCAGAAATATCGAGTTATTGAGCTCTGATTCAAAGGAGGTTAGTATCAAATAGATTGGATACTCATTGTAGGTATGAGAACTTATTAGTCAACCTCTATGGATAAGACTATTTCCGATTACTAGCAATTTTTCATCTTGTTTACGAGCATGCGATTTGAGTTCGTGTAATCTCGTGAATGCATGAAACAGCAAAATTGAAAAGTTTGAAAGTGGCTCATCAATTAAAGTCTGTGACTGTACGTTGACATCTATAAAATACTCTATCTACGGCACAACAAATGTTAGAAAGGAGGTGGCGTACGATATCTTTGTTACCATGAATTATACGGATTTTGTACGAAATAGTGGGGAAAGACCGATTATTTATGACTGCCAGTAAATCCTGGCTTATAATGTATCGGAGTCCTATTCACAGGCTCGTGTGACTAGCCACGCCGCCCAGCGCCGCCCGCCAGTCTCCGCAATTTACGACACTATATTTTTACAAGTACTTACGTAACACTGTGATTTTTCATTTTATAAATATAAGTTGGTGGGAAAATTCGTAAACGTTTCCAGTTCGAAAAACATGAAAGTTTCCGGAAAATTCTGTTTTCAGCGTGGGAATTCTATGTCTGTAATACTTGTTTTGGCGCAAGCGACTTTATTTTTGACACTTCAAGTCTTCGTCGATCAACAATAGCACTAGATTAGGGATTAGGAACAAAAACATTGCTCAAGTGGCCGCGATTGCATATAATTTGATTATAAACCTTAACGCTCATACATAAAGTTTATTATCGTTCGCTCTTCGATTGAAAAGTAAACGTATTTTTAAAATAAGTACAAAAATATTTATAAATCATAATTTCTAAGCAATAAGGTTGAAAAAAAATATGTTGCAAAATAATATCACAACATTATTAATTGCGATTTTATTTTCCCGGCTGTTTTTGATGCCCTCATCGGAAAGTACTATTGTTGATCGAAGCTTCAACTGCTACCATATGCCTAAAAACTTCTTTAGTTTCGTCAACCTTCATACATACTGTGTCATTTTGTCATACACGAAAACGCACACGAATACGACATTTCAAAATTTTACTTACAACAGAGGAAAGAGGCAGTGTAACTATAGGCAAGTTAATCGCTGTAATTTTATTCTGTTATCAAGACTATAATCTCAAACTCTCTCTCTCTCTCTTTTAACTATCTTGGTGTTTTCATAATAATCTTCTTTAAAACTAAAAATACTGACGTCTAATGATATTATCAAAACCTTTAAGTCAATATACAAAACAAGTCATCGTACAAAAGCCTCTTTTCCTGGAGTTTTGTTATTTACTCACGGACGAACATTCGACTCCGCAAAATTGATTCCAATTCCGATTTCACCTCTGGGAGCACTAATGTTACACGATTCGGTGTTCTTCGGTGTTCTGTCGACATTATCCCCATCTTTCTTTTTAGTTTTTTTGCATGGGATTTTATTTACGAGTAATGGGACCTCTGAATACGGAATGGGACGATCTGGTTCTTTGATGTTTTGGTCTAACGTATGACGTGTTGCCGTTGGCAGTTGTTGAGGATTAGGTCCTTAATTAGACTCATAGGCTAGGAAAACATTGTTTTTGTTTGGAAGTGCCGCTGACTAAAGACTGTTCTTTCAAGAATGAATGTTGCTCGCGTGACAAGAGCTCGCGCAAATAATGTTTGCAAAACAAATAAATGAACCGAATGCTAGCGGTGAGCGTCATTTAAAACAACAACGAATTCTGTCATCGTTCCGTTTTTAAAATTCATCCTGTCATAATAATATTTAAGATAGTTAATTGATTCAGGCGTAAGCGTGATAAGGGATTATCGCACTGATAACGATCCAAGCCGAGTAGCGCCGAGCAGCAATTGGTCAATCGTCATCCTAAGGATGCCTGTGTCGATTTCTTACAGGGTTTTTTATGACTATTGAAGAATAGTTAAGCGGAATAGGTTACTTAATTTATTTACGTCTATTGTATTTTGTAATAAAATTTTGAAATTAGAATTATTGTGTTAAAAATACCTAAACCCATGCACACATAAAATCCCTCTCTTATAGCTACAAAATGTAAATTAAAAGTAATTAAACCGTTCCCATACAATTACAGAATTAAATTAATTGCGATTAATTAAATCTAAGTGGCCTGTATCGAGTTGCGGGCGTCGTCAGGCCTAATTCTGTACCTACATACAGTTGAAGCGTTTCTCAAATTAGATTACGTTCCCAGTTCTCGGCTTAATTTCAACCCGGATTACTGTATAATGAACTTTGGGCAGATACGCCTTTATTCTGCCTTTCTGTTCTACATTTTTTGGTCGATGACGATTGCTTTTGGCTTTTATTTTTGTTAAAAAATGTGGGAGAAATGGAAAAATGTAGGCTTTACCATGCTATTGAATTTTATTTGCGTTAATGGGTCAAATCAATGTGAAATACCATTATAATGACGTTTGAGCTGCAAAAAAAAAAGATTTGTTCAAAAGTTTCACTACCTCTTTCTTCTTCTTTTGTCTTTTCGAGTGACCACTGAAAATCAGCGCTGTGCTGTGAGTCTCCATAGCGCAGCATCATGCTGAGTGGAAGCCTTCTTGTCACAGTCATGACGTGCAGCTGCCGATTATCTATCTGTAAACTCGTAATCTCATATTTGTATTTAAGTAGATCTATTCTGTTTAATATTGCTGATTAATTATCTATTTTGTATGCACGTGTTTCTGTGACAAATAAACCTATTTTTCTTTCTTTTTTTTCTTTCTTACCTATATAATTTTTGTCGTCCATAATAAAGTGAAATAATCATGTTCAGAATAAACACAGCGGAGAGGAGCTCGTGCCTAAGTAATAACAGCCGTATGGGCCGAACGCTTGCCGGGGTTGGTCCGTGGATGGGTGACCATCTTTTCATACCGACACTCCTCCGTGGCTCGGAAAGCACGTTCAGCCGTTAGTCACGGCTGTCATTCGTGGATCTTTGACAGTTGTTACGGGTCGTCAGAAGGCCGAAAGTCTGTCAACCAGTCTTACGAGTATCTAGGGGTATCGTATTACCTAGTTACTGGGTTGTGGAGGTCGGATAGGAAGTCGCTCCATGTAATATACTGGTATTCAACTGCATCCGGTTAGACCGGAAGCTGACCCCAACATAGTTGGGAAAAGGCTAGGCAGATGATGTTCAGAACAAACATAACAAGTAACTATTATTTTTGTGCTCCACTAATACACGGTGTAAAAAGACCCATTACATAACCGTTATCTACGCATTCTGTACATCAAACTAAGTAACACTGAGCTAAAATAATTGCTTGGAAACGTCTTTTATTTTTGTTATAAAAAATCGCTGTTTACGGCAGCGCACAATGCAACGCACGCAAAACATTGTGTTTGGGTGCATGCAATAGATAAGAGTCGTGGGGTATTTAAAGTTAAGTTATAACATTTAAAACTTGATTTCGTGAATTAAAAAAAGTTCGGATCTTTAACCGTCAATATCTCCGTAAACAGAGGGTTCCCACGTCCATACTTGATCCATATTGTTGTAAATAATATCATTATTTACCCGTTATTTAGAAAAATTACATCTGGAATCGCCAAACTTCATTTAATTGGTCGATTCTCACGCTTTATTCCAAAAGCCCTTACTTGCAACTAAATAAAGCCCAAATTAAACAAACAGTTTATTAGTTCCCTTTACACATCGAAGCCCCAACACGCGGGTCAAAATGCACCGGTCCTTTGTTGCTATTGTTCTAAAGTAACATGTTCCTAACATTGTATAAAGAGGTTTACATATTATGCATTATAAATCTACGCATCCATTTTGATAATAAGCCCGCATAATGTTGTACTAATTATATTAAACGTGGCTGGTTTAGCCGTGAACAAGGATGTAATGGTTGTTACTCAACTGGAGTTAATATGTTAATGTGGGAACGGTATGCTTCGTTACCTCGACGGTAATTTGACGGGAAAAATGTATGGTGTTGTTGATTTTGGCTTTGGAAATTTTCCTGAAGACTTTTGTGCGAGTCAATCTTTGTTCTTTGCCCGCACTGGGCCTGTGTGGTCGTTGCGGCCCACACCCCCTCCACAGAGAGGAGGCCTGTGTCCCAGTAGTGGAAACATTATAGGCTCAAATCAAATCAAAATATTTTATTTCACATAAGCCTACATGGGCACTTATGAAACGTCAGAAGCTAGGTGCATTATACTTATGCTTATGCTTATGCAATCTTTGTTCCATAAAAAAACTATGTGCTAATTTCGCTAGCTAGAGTCGCCATATTTTTTATGAATGATCAATGCATAACGTATGAAAATTTAAATTCAAATGGTGGATATATCCCGACCAGTCATACTCAGCGCTTCTCCTCAAAATTTATTATGCGCACAGCCAAAGTGTGGAACTCTCTGCCAGCGTCTGTGTGCCCTTCCACATATAACCCGTCAGCCTTCAAAGAAAGGGTGAACAGGCATCTTAAAGGCACGCGTGCCCATAGATAAGTGGGTCTGATCAGACAGGTGGCAACGTCGCAAATAACTGTCAAATATTTCACTGTTTGGATTATTTTGGCACTATTACTGAATGAAATGATGAAATACCGCTCTGTGTTTCACTTAAATGCAAGGCTGAATATTTATGTTTAGGTTTTTTAAAGTATTTATTAATTTTCAAAATCAATTAGCGCAACCTATCGCAGTCCACAGCTGGAGATAGGCCTCTCCGAGGCTGCGCCACAGCACCCTGTCCTTTCGCATCCAGTCTGTCCCAGCCACCTTTAAAGGTCGGCCCATCTTGCTGGGGGTTGTTCCACGCTACGTTTGGTGACTTTCAAAATGCTAGTGTGTTAATAAACATCACCGAAATAAAATATCGATGCCATTTTATCCTATAAACTTTGAAACGTTATTCAAATGCAAGCGAAATAAAGAACTACATATAAAATTTATAGCAAAATGATGTAACAAATAAGTTAGCGCTGCGCACCGCTTTATTTATCCGGGTCGGCTGCAAGCGCCCGGGTAAGTCGACGATTTGTTGACTTAAAGTTACCCGGTTCAAGCAAGGTTGGATCGCGATGAAAAATCAATTATTGTAAAAGCGTGGTTTATCTTCAAAGTGCACTTTCAGTAAGGTTAACGTTAGGAGTTTGTTGGTTGTTTGCGTACCTATCTATAACCAACCAAGTGATTCGTTATGTTTATGTACCTTTTGCAGTGGCAGAAGCAAACATAACGAATCACTTGGTTGGTTATCTTATCACTTATAATCTACGTACCCCAAAAACATAACTAGGTAGGATGTTATGTTTTTGGACAGCAGAAATTTCGTAATAGACGATCAATCAGAATTGGAATCGGTTTGAAACAAATGTCTAATCCATTGCTTCATAAGTTCGAAAAAAAATCTGCTCAACAACGTAACTTACGCACTTAATTGCGCAATTACGGTGCGGTGTCGTCATTTTTAGGATTCCGTACCCAAAGGGTGAAATGGGAATATTACTAAGACTCCGTTGTCTGTCTGTCCGTCTGTCACCAGGCTGTATATCATGAACCGTGATAGTTAGACAGTTGAAATCTTCACTGATGATGTATTTCTGTTGCCGCTATAACAACAAATACTAAAAAACAGAATAAAATAAATATTTAAGGTGGCTCCCATACTACAAACGTGATTTTTTTTATAAGCTATGTATGTAGTCCAGTGGATAGGTTCACAATATTTGTTTGTTCAATCAAGACAAAGACAAAGACGAATTTATTCGTAGGATATGGTATGTTCAAAGAAAGAAGAACACGAAATCCAATAAACACACGTTAATTATACACAATACATAGGTACTTACATTGTTTTTCTTATATATATTTTTCCTAGCCTACTCTGTCCCACTTCTGGGCAAAGGCCTCCACTCCTTCCATCCTTCCTATTAACAATTATCATTAAAAAAAATATTGAACGTATTGAGCAAGAAATACTCTTTTTCTTCCTCGTATTTTGCTCTAACCGTGATTTTATCATTTTATTCCTTCACATCCGTGCAATCTTTACTTAATATTATAAATGCGAAAGTAACTCTGTCTGGCTGTCTGTCTGTCGCGCTTTCACGCCAAAACTACTGAACCGATTTAAATGAAATTTGGTACACAGATAGTCTAGAGCCTGAGAAAGGACATAGGCTACTTTTTATCGACATACCACGCGGGCTAAACCGCGGGCGGAAGCTAGTCTCCCATATATGGGACTTAAACATAACTGGAAAAATGTGGTTGTAGTATAGGTACTCTGCCTTACCCATCGGGGAATGCAGGCGTGATGTTATGATACAGTAGAATCAACCACATCACTAGCACATTTACCGCATAAATTCATTTAACTTCATTGTCTTGTCTCCTCAGATGCAAAATGTATTTTAAACGTTTTAAACCTTTTGGTTTTAAACCGTCTTTTTGGTTTAAAAAACATTTTAAACCACACTTAGCGGTTTATTATTAGCTTAAAATGTTTTTTAAATATATTGCACTGAGGCTTCACACGAAGTGATCTGGACCATATCTACTCCCTTTTATTGTTTTGAAATAATCTCGATTTGTCTATACAATTTTATATGCATATTTTCAAGAAAATATATTTAAAAAATATCCAGCAACTGAGTAAAAACCTAATCAGACTTCTTTTTTATTGATACTTAACTAAAACTTGTTTTTTAAATGCATATTTTAATAAATACGCATATCAAGTTTGTTTTCAGTCTGTCTAATCCTAAAAAAGTAGTTAATATATTTAAATGCCTCACATAAATTAATAAAAATGGTGAAAGATTTCAATTAGCCAATTTTTTAATTCAATACGTAATCAATGTACGGCCCACGTGGTCGTGGTTTTAAACCGTTTTAAACTTTAAAACGGTTTTTAAACCATGGATTTTGGTATAAAATGGTTTATTTACAACTATACTCCTTACACAATAACATTACTTCGTCCCAAACCCTGTAAAGTCACACACATTTTTATTCTCAGTTTCAGTTTTACATTTCATATCGCCGACGGAAGTCTGCGTAGTACAGTCACGTGCAGATATTGCATTCGTTTCGAGTCTGGTCTCAGCTCTAGTGCGACTGTGCGACGTCCACAGGAATACTTTGAACGCGTCTGCAATCGTTTGTGTACGTGAGTATGTGTAGGTGCTTTACGGGTTGAAAGGGAGAGGGATGAAGGAATTATTTCTAAGAATTGTTATTAACTTACCTACGTAACCTACCTAACCCCGTTTGTATATTAGACACCTGACATAAAAACGCCTGACAGACGATCTTGTCGTTCTAATTTTAAATCCTCGTGTTTACAGCGGCAACTAAAGGTTGCCTACTTAATTAGCTAGGTACGGGCTCAGACCATATAAAAAACCAAGACAGAGTGCTAACAACAGTGACGTGAGGCCGGTTTCATAAACATGTGTGCACTTAGTTTGGTGTAGTTTGATTGTAGTGTCATTGTAAATAGTTGTAAATGTGTGTGTGTGAGCGTGTATGTACAGAGCGGTGATGTAGTTTTAGCATGCTTCACTGTATTGTTCGTAGCGCTCTGTCTTGGTTTTTTATTTGGTCTGAGGGTATGGGGCACAGGTATGGGTGACTTGTAATTCGTCGTAGTTCCTTCCAGGGAGTGATAGTGTGACATTAAGCACCCCATGTAGCCTGCGAAAATCCATGGGATACCTACAAAATTTTAACAAAAAAAAGTGGATAGGTGATTGTAACACGTAATTATCTGCAAATTTTCATTCGGTTGCGCAGTGTGTCGTTGGAAATAGATAACACAAGTTTTAATATAACAGCTCGTAGCGTATGTGAGTACATAAGAGGAAGTCTGAAAGTGGCAACGGTGAGTGAAAAGTTGTGCGGAAATCGGTTGTCGTCATGATAGGATGGTCACGTGATGCGAAGGAATGAGGAAAATGTCGTGTGGAAAGTTTTGAGTATGAATGCCGATAAGAGTAGGGGAAGAGCAATGAAACGACGGATGGACTGTGTGAAAGATTATATGGCTAGACAGATGGGTGACTACCGAGATGACGGCTAATAGAGAAGTATGGAAGAAAGGGACAGGTTGCAACGACCGTAAATAAATTGGGATAAGGGCAGGAGAAGCTCGTAGCGTATGTGCTGTTATACCAAATATATAAATAAACAAAATATTTGACGAGTATCACTTCAGTAGGCTGCAGTACTCGCACATGATTCGCGCAGCCAGCAGTAATCATCACGCTTTACTGAGCGATTAATGAACATGTCTCTTAGCATTGATGAAAGATGCACTTCTTAGAAGCCAAATCTCTAATTGCCAAAGATATAAATGTCTAGGCAGCTTGTCTAAGCTGTGAATTCATTGAAAAAAAATAGCGTCCAACTGTTAGCCGCTAAATGCACGCACACTAGAAAAGCACAATGACAGCATAATGACGTGCGCGATTGTAAGACGTAGCTGTCACACACTAGCATAAAAAAGTTGTCCTGTTTTTTTTAGTTCTTTTGCAGCGCCACACTATATCTAAAGAAAGAAAGAAGTAAAGAAAATACATTTATTTTTATCTAGACATATACATAATCAAAGCCAATTCCTAAAGGCACACTAACCTTGATACAACCTATTTGTACCTACCCCTAAACTAAACCTACCTACAAACCCAAAAACGTCACCCCAATTTCCCAAACAAAACCTATACCTACAAGATAACGTTTACCGTTACTTAATAGTTATTTGACAATAATTTACGGTGACTAAGTACCGAAGGAGTGGCAGCATGGCGGCAGGATTGAGTTTCATCAATAATGAGGTTAGAGGGCGCGCGGGTTCCCGTGTCAACGCTAACTAAGCCGTGCGCTGGTTAATGATAATTATGTGTTGTCGGAGTATAGTGGAAACTTGTGTAGTGAACTTGTGATGCTGGAGAGTTTAGGCCATTTTGATTTAGAATGGTTTTGTGGACAGGTGTTGTTAAAAAACGCTTAGTAGAAGAAAGATAGTTTAATGTATCCTAGTAGGTACTTACTAATTCCATAGTTTTATGACAGTTTTGTTTGAATATCGAATGTATTTTTTTAAGATAATCGACCCACTGCTAGGCAAATGCCTATTCTGAGACAGGAAAGAGCAGAGCAGACTGGGTTTCCAAAAAAAAAAACTGACCAAATGCGTGTCGCACAATGAAAGGTTCCGTAGTTGAGATGAATTTATCCCAAAAAAAACTTTACATTGTTGTTGAAAAACATATTCTTCCATAAATCGATATACACCACCGTAAATTCTCCAACTGAAAACTCCAAAAATTAAAACGATTTTGGTTTTTTTTTTTCTTTCTTCTCCAGTTTTGACGTCACCCTACTAAACTGCAAAGCAAGAGTATGGTCACACAGGCAAGTGCCATGAGTGGCAACACAGCCTAACTTGAAGCACCACCACATAAAGGGTCAACTCGCCCACAAATCACGCAATATATTCGAGTTCACTTGTATGTAGTGGCATAGTGTTCTCGCATAGGTTTTGTCCGTGACGCCACTCGCGAGCTTTGAGTTATGGCTTTTACAGACACTCGACCACGCCCGCGGGAATTTACAATATGGCCAGTATATTGTAATGTTTAGAGATATAGGATTATAATGTAGGTGTTTAAGAAAACATCGTGAGAAAACCGGCTTGTCCTGGAACCAAAAATTCGAAGACCCGCATTGGGCGTGGTGAATTATGGCCCATTTAGTCTTACAGAGGCCTGTGTCCCAGCAGTGGTAACAATATCGGCTGATTATGCTTACGCTTAGGAAAATATGAAAGATGTATTGCACAACCACCGTCCATTCTGAAAAAACTCACCGTATAAACTTAGGTGAAATAAGCATGAGGGAGAGGCAAAATTCGCGCCCTCACGCTTCTACCCGCCGCAGGAGACGCCCTGGGCGTCGGGAATCCCAAGCAGATTTCCGGCCACAGTAGGCGCGGGCTTGCGGACGGCGAGCAATGGGTAGCTTGCTGTTCGATAAGGACCAGGCCCGGGTCGATGGCGCGTTGTGTTTCACGCGCGCCTCAAAGAGATGTCAGTACAATTGACGGGGTCCGCTAGGGCCGATGCCTGCCAGGGTTGCGGGAAAGTCCGAAAGGGATACCGGGGCTCTTGGCAACAGGAAACTGAAGGAACACGGGTGGGTTTTAGTCAGTAAAAGTCTGATACGCCCTCCCGCTTTGCCCAGAGCGGGAGAAGCCATTTGACGAATTCCTACGCTCAAACGAAAAAAAAAAAGGTGTTATAAGCATAAAGCATTTAAAGGATGGATACTGTTGAGAGATAACTTCACCCAAGTTTTTACGGTGAGTTTTTTTACAGAGCAGCCGGGCTATTCTGTACAAATCTCACCGTGAAAACGTAGGTGAAGTGAGCTGTGGGCCTAAAACGGCCACATTAGCAATTCCTCTGAAAGCATTTCATTTCCTGAATTTCCTGCTGTCATTAGCAATTCCTGTAATTTGACACAAAAGCAATTCATAGTATGTGGACCATTTTACGAATCTCCATAAAAAACTGTGAAACAGAAGAACTATTTCGTAATACATATTAATCGCACACAGATCATATTATGAATTGTCAGTTTGTGACATTTTACGATGATTCACAATATTTTCATACTATGATTCTGCTAAAGTGACTGTTTTAAGCCCCCTGATATTTCACCTAATGCTAGGGATTAATACTATTGACAGCTCACTTTAGGATCACTTCACCTAAGTTTTTACGGTGTGACTTTTACAGAATATAGCGGCATGTCGGCAGTTGTCCAAAGTTCTTTGTTTTCCCGTGAAAAAATATGCCTGAAACAATTTTCTCCCAGATTAGATCATCATCTGCCTAGCCTTTTCCCAACTATGTTGGGGTCGGCTTCCAGTGTAACCGATGCAGCTGAATACCAGTATTTTACATGGACCGACTGCCTATCTGACCTCCACAACCCAGTAACTGGGTAATACGATACCCCTTAGTAAGACTGGTTGTCAGACTTTCGGGCTTCTGACGATCCGTAACGACTGTCAAAGATCCACAAATGACAATGATTCTCCTAGATTAGATATTGATCCATATTTTGAAACCGCTGGATGCGAGAAGCACAGAACCGGTCGAAGTGGCGGAGCTTGGGGAGGCCAATGTCCAGCAGTGGACGTCTTTCGGCTGAAATTATGATGATAATAATAATAATCTAAAATTTGGGGATTACAGGCGTGATGTTATGATATTATGCCACTTAGATGCATAGTTTAGAAACTAGCGCAGGTTTATTAGTTACGCCAGCGATCGTTCCACGGACTGCTCAGTGTAGTTTGCTTCGGCACCTAAATTGTTCGACGCTGACTCGCTCTTGGCCGGTTTTATTTTTTATAAACCACTATACAGGAAAATAAAAATAAAAATAATCAAAACCAGTAAAAACTTGCTTACCTAATAATAGAGGACCTACATAATTACTTTTCAGAGAAATTCTAGAGGTTGTCTGTGAAATTGTTCCGTTTGAGTTAAAAGTTACAGGTTAATTTAGCTACGCTGCCGTGCCTCGCAGAAACTTTTTATCTTTAGCTAACACAGGATGTACTTGGTGATGACGGACATCGATCTTACACATACAAAGTTAAATTAGATTCATAGACGATTATCTATCGTCATTTTATTTTCAAATTAAGTCGCTACAAGAATTAGTATCACCTTCAATTAACTTCTTTTAGCGTTTCGATGACAATAAATGGACTCTGCCTAGAATTCGGCTATACGTTTTTGGCGCTATAACTAGCGTCCATCAGTTCCTGTAACGTGCAGCTGACAGGACACGCAGGACATGATAGTAAGTGTCCCATCGTTCGTGGAACAGCACCACCTTTCCTTCCAAGGCGGAGTCGTCTATGAATCTAACCAATCAATGTAGACTTCACCGAAAATTCAACCAACAAAATCCTTATCAGACCCAACCCTCTCATACCCGTGTACCGTCATAATTGCACGGCAACCGTTAAATTGATATTTACTTAACACGTGAATCTTCATGGGACGCTGTATTTGCACGATCTGTGCGCATAAATCATCGGAATCGTGTCGAGCGTGCATTAAAGCCGTCGATAGCGCTTGCATGGGAATGCTACATTATATTTTGCACGATATTGTTTAGGATTTTGAATAGTTCGGGAAGATTAATGTGTTGGTTGTATTTTTGGGGAATAAGTAATGTTTTTAGAGTAAAATATGTTTGGGGTTTCAGCACATTATCCAAATCATCATTCTTTAATACGTTTTGAAGTACGCCTGAAGTTATTCACTGTTCACAACTTCCTTATCTATGTTTGTATATTTATCTTAGCTATTAACTCTCTTGTTCATTTTTTAACATACATAAAGCCTAATTGTTTTTATTGTTTATTATTTTAATGAAAAAATGCTATCTTTATTTGCATTTCGGTCTTTATTGAGTATAGACCAACTCCTTCCATTCGTTTTGTTTTCTTGGTCTGTTTAAGTTCATGCTCCATGCTTTCTTGACCTCTGTTCAATTTTTGAAGTGCTGATTTATCACAAACCCCATGGGATTTGGCAAAAATGCGGCGTTACCAAAATACCAGCGTAAATATAAGCCCCTAGCACACGGCATATTTTAAGCGCGCATACGACGCGCGTTTCAAGATCTTTACTTGAAAATTGACTTCGGACAGCGAAGAAAAACTTTGAAACGCGCGTTGTCTGGAGTTTTAAAATACGCCGTGTGCTACCGCTCTAAGAGGCTTGCTCATACACAAAGCTCACTCGTCAGCTGCATATTTTCAAGTCCATTCCCATTGCTAACACGTACGCGCTTCCGCATTGATAATTTGGCGGGTAAACGCAAGCATTTAAATAGTCGGCAAAGAGAATAATTCCCGTTGTGCATCGCAGTGATGTAATAATATAGAAATGTGCAGAAAATCCACTTCCAACAAAGTGCGATACTAAGCTAAAGCACGCTTGATTCGTATCTGTTCCAACTTCCTCAATAAATTTTATAAACAGTCGTACTGAAAATAGTAAGAGATCTCGTGCACTAACTTTGTATGGGCAAACCAAGCGTATCGCCGTTAACTCGCACTTTGACATTTAGTCTTCTTCACCGTATCCGGCGAAAGCTTCATCATCAGCCTATAGCAGTCCACTGCTGGACATAGGCATCTCCAATTGCACGCCATTCAGCTTGATTCTCGGCAACTCTCATGCAGCTGCTACCAGCCACCCTGCGAAGATTGTCGCTCCACCTAGCCTAAGGGCGTCCTACCTTACGTTTGCCGATTCACGGTCTCCACTCAAGAACACGTCTACCCAACGCTCATCGGTTCTACGGCTAATATGGCCGGCCACTTCAAAGGCCGACCGCTACCCAAACAATTTTTTTTCTTTAATCGCACTACATCACAAATGGCGTATAGCTTTGGATGGTGGTCCATTGCAGAAGTTGTGCGGTCAACGTACATTTTCAGCAAAGAATTTAATTAAATTCTTAACTAGACCTTGACCTTATTCTTGACTAGAACTGCCGTCTCTAGACGCTGCAGGCACGCTGATTCAGCGCTGTGCCTTTGCTCGTCGCAACTTGGAAATCGAACACGCTCAAAGCCACGCTATGTCCTGACCTTCTGCCCTCCCATCTGCAGTGTCACGCTAGGCCTCGCACAAAGGCCTCGCGAGTCCGTTGCACGTGTTGGCCTCGATCTAGGCCACGCAAGCTTATACACAACCACGAATGTGGAATTTTGAGTCTTTCCGCAGCCGCATACAGTATTCATAACGTGACCTGCAGGATTTGATGTGTGAGCTTTTCAAATATCATATCTATCATAGTTGGGAGGGTGAAATTGCATTTGTAAAATACAATAGACGTAGATATATTTAGTAACCTATTCCGCTCAAGAGTCATAAAAAACCCTGTAAGAAATTGACGTGCTCTCAACGAGGCATTCTCAGGATGCCGATTGACCAGTTGCAAACCAAAACATGACGTGTTGCCATACCGAGCGCTGGACGCAGAGAGTGGCGCGCTGGAGCCTCGTTGAGAGGTGAAACACGCGTCGATTTCTTACAGGGTTTTTTATGACTCTTGAAGAATAGTGAAGCGGAATAGGTTACTAAATATATCTACGTTTATTGTATTTTATAATGGATTTCCGCAAAGTCACGCCTGAATCAATTAACTAATGCATTTTTGTGATTTGTATAGTATTGTCAGTTGGTCTTTGGATTTTGATTGTTACAGTTGCACGATGGCTGTGTAAACGTTTAGTGCCTTATCTATGAAGTTAGAACTCCTGCATCTACTTTGAAGCAGATGCAAATGTTTCAGTAAAGCCATATAACCGGATTCACGTGTTGATCAATCAAAAGAGCTTTGCTTTTCTTCTTTGTATAACAAAAAAACGCAACGTAAATACGAAAGAATTTTGAATTAGAAATCCTAGTTTCGCACATAACATTTATGAAGTTTGAAGACTTTATTCATAACTATGGGTGATACTATAGTTTGACCAATACCGCTGTTCGGTGCCTTAGGAATGCGTGGCGAGTCAGGAGGCAACGTTGACCAATGGGCGGCGGGACGCCGTGAGCGTTGACGAATGAGCAGCCTGCACTGCCCCAACGACTCGCCGTGCACATACCTACTTCGCGGAACAGCTGCTCGGTCAAACTATAATAGTGCTTGTGGCATATTTTCAATAAAAAAATGGTTCGAATTTACTCTACGTTAACTTCTCTCGTTTGTACTAGGCCGACGATATAGTCATCGAAACTCAGGTTGTATCACTTTAGTAAACGAGCCTCGTCAAACCGATACTAATTATTAGGTACAACCCCGAAAGTAGTCGCGTTTATGTGATGAAAACTCCATGTTGAACAAATCCACCTGACATGCTCATCAAAATTACAACTAAGTAATTAAAAAAGATTACGCATAGCCACAGTTCCACGTCAACAGAATATTATCATTTATTAACCCAAAGCTTACAACACAACACTACATAAATTAGCTGCCATCATTATCTAAAATTATCTAAATCCCACCACTTTGCCCGATGACTTCTAATTAGCTAATCGAAGCACCGTCTGGTACATGAATAATAATAAGCTAGGATGACAAGGCTAGTGCTGTGCCACGCTTCGTAATCACGGCGGACATTATCCGCAAGCCCGCTATGACGTGGCTTGTAATGACACGCTTGACGCGCTGTCACGTCATGTGACATCACTGACGTCAGTGATGCGGTGTTTGTGTTGTATCGGAATAATTGTCACTAAAAGTTCGTATTGGTGTTTATTTGTGATGAATATATTAAAGTGGCTATTGTAGGTTTTTAGTGGAAATGTTTGTTAACATAACACTTAACGTCACGCCTCTTTTACCCGAAGGCTTAGACAGAGGAGTCCCTGTAGTACTCACCCCACATTTATTTACATAGTTATTGATTTTGAAATAGCGTACGTGTTATTTGTTTTTAGCATTCAGTTGGTTTTTCGCCAAAATATGCAACTGCTGCATGTATGAATTTATACGATTGTAACTGAAAATACACAGTTGCACTTTAAGCCTTTGTTAAGCATTCAGCTCTTGTAATTGTATTCATGAATTTTCTTTTATTAATGTTGATCTGGCTTTTAATACCTACATGGGGTTTTATTTTTACTATTACAAAACCTTTTAGTGGTCAACTAATAAGCTATAATAAAATAACAATTAGGTTACATAAGTAAACTTAAAAGTGCATCAACAAATCTTTAATTTGCTTTCACCGCCGGTAGATACTTTATACAATATTTACAATGGATCGTAGCTCACCGTAATCCGCCTAGTGTAACGATACGTAGGTAGGCGCCACCTTCAGTAAGCTGTGACGTGACAGCTGACGTCACACAGCACGTCGCTCTTCGCAATAATTACGGTGCATTTTTAATTGTTACCGAGTTTGTGTGAAAGATTGTAGTAATAATAATTAGTATTAATTTGGAAATATGTCAAGGTGTTTGGGGAACCCTCATTTCCCCCGTTAGGTCATATTTATTACGACTTATTTGTTCATATAGACAACCTTGAAATTGTGCACGTACCTAATTGAAAAAAAAAAAATGGCAAGCTAGCGAAAATAAACGGATTAAAACTTAAAAGTGATCTGCGGAAAGTAGCCCCAAAGATTAAAAACTATTCAGCAAAAAACGATTACCAACTGACGTTGACACATATGAAGCAACTGAAAGTTTAGTGCAGTAACGACTGCAAAACGAGACTACGAGTTCCCACCGCGCAGTTAAAAGCACTTCACACCGAAATTATCATCATTCCAACTAAAAAGGTGCAATAAAGCCTTGGACTACTCGGCACACTCAGTTAGCGTCATTACGCTGAGCGGGGGAAAAATTCGCTTTTACTGAAAATTGGGTAATCGACGGCCGACAGGCGGTTTATTATTTTTAATATTGCCCCTGGAGAGTGTAAATGGTGTGCTCCCTGAGTGATGCTGTGTCGTAATGTCGGCATTAGTTTGATCGAGGAAATCCCGACCCGGTGTTAACGTTGATTGTGATACCCTTAATTGGTGATTAAAGTGCCAATTTATCTTTTTAAAACGCTGTTTAGATACTTAAATGAGAGTAAAGGTTTTATATTTTTGCGGCGGAATGAAGTTCAGGCGTTGTTACATGAAGTATTAGGTGTTGTAATAAAGCGTTCTAGCTGAGTCGTATTCGGTTTTGTAATGAGTTTTTTTTATGATGTTCTCGCGGATGTTTTATTTTATCATAATATTTTGGGAAACCTGTTGGATACACAGTGCAAAGAATTTATGTAGGTTTAAGGTTATTATTGAGGTTCTCTCTTTTTATTTCAACTTTGTAAAAGTAACCTTACAATTAAAACATTAATTTAAAATACTCAACAACTCCTCGTCTACGCGAATACTAAAACCATAAAGGCTCTCTCCCACAAACAGGCGCAACATCGCGGGCGCAACAAGGGTAGCGCTGCCTGTCGCGCCCGCGATATCGCGCTAGTCTGCACGAGCCTTAAAACTCACATTCTCCTTTACCGTGAACCCTACATTATCATTCTTATATTCCACTTGGTACGGCATGCAAAGTAAAATGCACGAGAAATATTTCGACGTCGCGTCGCCCGACGTCGCCAGTCGCGAACATATCCGCGCGACCGTGATTAGACGTGAAACGACGACTCGTCGCCGGCATGCGCAACAAGGCGTCACTTTGCCTCATGCCATCGTGCCCTGCCCAAATTGAAACCGCTAATCGAGCTGTCACACTGTCTCTCAACTGACATTATTTTATGTTAACTTCAAGGTATATTTTTTCGGATATTTGTAGAGGTGCGTCACTTTTTGTCGTTTTTTTTTACTGAAGGTCACCTTTTGCTAGATTTGCGTGTTGTTTGTTGACAGTTTGCAGGAAGAGTTGGATGCATTCACAAGTAACTAACTAATTCCAAACTATGAATTTTAACAATGATTAAGCCAATATTATTAGGTTGTATATTTCACTGATAAAAGAAAAAAATATCCAGCAAACTGCAACAATAAAAATAAAATAACCGACTTCCAAAAAAACACAACAAAGTGAAAAATAATTACAATTGCACCGTACACGTGACAGAAGTGAAATTTCTTTAAAAATGAATACTAAGAGAGATTTAGTGTGAGAGACACAGACAGTTTCTTCTCTTTCATGTAACGAAATGTGCTTAAACATGACGCGTCCTTGAAATTTCACTCTCAATTCTCGTCCAATTATCGAATAACCGACTAAGAAATTTTACTCAAAAAAATATATCTTACCGACGAATTGAGAACCTCTTCCTTTTTAAGAAGTCGGTTAAAAACTGAACGATAAGCAAACACATCGATTATGCAATCCTCTTACACGTTAGTCCCTCATTATGTCAGTATCGAAGCTGATTAGCGGTTGACGTGAATCAAACAGGCGAACATGTTGTAAATCACGCGCGTATCGTCACGCGAGCGTGTCACGGTTGCCAAGCTCTCTGTGATGTCACGTCCTCTGCTTCAATTGACAGTTTAGTGTTTGAGGTAAACTATCACTAATCATATATAAAGTTACAGCTACTGCTTATAGCACCCTCGTTATTGAGTACGTTGCTAAATAGATTTTATGTTGATATTGTTTTCCGTTTATTTATTTAAAAAATAAACAAATTACAATTAATTCCGTGACATAATCATGGCTCGTGACGTCATTTGTAAAGCTCATTAATGATTGACATAAAACAAATGGCGAACATGCTGTAAATCATGCGCGTATAGTCACGCGAACGTGTCACGCTGTCGCTTATCAGGGACGTCACGTCATGTGTTTCAATTGATATTTAACTTTTGCAAACAATCTACATTTAGATTAATAAAGTTATTGCTACTGCTTCTAACGACCACGTTATTGGGTATGGAAATAGAAGACGCTTCTCATTTCTCAATGTTGCTCTAAAAATAATTAAATTGGCAGTTTTTGCCACATTGTAACAGTTCAATATATGTTTATTCGTTTAACAAAGTTTATTAGCGATCGAGGAGTAACAAAGGACAAACTTGTTTCAAATTACGCGTATTTTTGTCAAGACACGTCCTAACCAAAAGCGATCATTGCGTTCATGTCACTTTTTGTTCAGTGAACAGGAACGCGTTGTCGCATCAAAAGATCGCCTTCCAGTTTTCCGAACAAAACGTGACATTTGAACGCGCGTATTCGCGTGACGATCGCTATTAGTTAGACCGCGGCTTCACGCTGTGACGTGACGTTTGCGACATTGACGTCGCTTGACAGCGATCAAATGCGGTGGCAGGAATTTATATCGACTACCAAAACTTGGTGGAATTGATTGGTTAGCTTTTCAATTCTATAATTCGATCTTAAAACATGCCTTTGCGTACTTTACTTTAGTGGGAAACAAATGGTTAAAGTTATTGAATGAAAATCATTTATCAAAGAGGTACAGATTAATCAAACATGTTGATTAAAACCGATAACACGCTTCTGTGTATTTTCATTTTACCTTAATTTATTATGCTCATAATTTATATAATAAAAATGAAATGCTGTTTTTTGGTAAGCGCATCACTTGACAGCGGCTGGACCGAATTGGTTACCTACTTTATGTTTTAAAAAGTCCGTAATAGTCCGAATTAGGTTTTTGAACGTCCTTTTTCTATGGGATTTTTGTATTAACTTTTGGATAGGACTACGTCTGTCGGGCTAACTAGTGGAATGATTAAAATTGACTTCATTGAGATTTTCCAACATCTAAATGACATCACCCACATACGACTCCCACTTGAGCTGTTTTTATAAACAAGTCCACCATAAAGGTTTTTCTAACTATCAGAATATCTATGAACCAATCAAAAGTCTGTCGCGACGGCCTAACTCCGGGTGCACGCCCACGATTAATGCATAGGAAATCGTAATAGCGTGTTCGGTTTGCGGTGACGTGTATCCGGTGTCATGATCTGGTTGTTGGCGATCCGCCATATTTTATTTATAGTCTATAGTCTCTAAATTATGTAAATGCTCCAATGATCCGCTGTTTATACAGGTTGTGTAAAATTGTCATTTGTTGTTATCTGTACTTGATATTTGATAATTAGGTATGTTGGTGTTTTATGTTGGAGAGTTACTTTGGCAATAAGTAAAAAAGAAAAGAATTTCCAAAATCAGTTCACATTTAATGAAATTATCGACGAAAACATTTAAAAAAATACAGACGAACCGAGAACCTCCGGCTTCTTTTGTTAAAAATAAAAATGTTTTATATTTCGTATTCTTTATGAATTTATTCCATAAAATAATACATACCTTGTATAATAATACTATACCTTAAAAGTTTAAATGTTTAAAAAGCTGTCTACTATCCTTAATTATCGGATGAATGTGAAAGAATCAAAAATATACGTTAAAATTCTTAAATAAAATATAATGAATTTTTTTCCGTTACTTTATGTCAAAAACTGCGTCATGAAAACACGCACGTTAGCACGTTATCAAACCGCTGCCGCGTTGTTACTAATTATTATAACAAAAAGTAACCGCAGTCCTTCTCTAATTATCTTTCCTCTAAACAAGGAGGCCGCAACGCCTGGGCTTAAGTTTGTAAATTACGAGAAAACTTGGGTAATTTATCAATAATTACTTGAGAATTCATTGTTAAGAGCCCTTTCTTTATGTTTTATTGTAATTAAATATTTTTGCCATTATGTTTTGGGTAGCGAGGCGATTATAAACTTTTTGAATTTTGATCACGCCTAATTTATTTTTTATTTGGCCTTCGTGGAATTAATTGTTTTTGAAAGTGAAAGAGAAGCGCGTTTGTCTATACTCCATTTGAAATAAGATAAGACATTTGAATAAACCTTTTTTACAGTCCGTTCAAACGATTTTGACTTCTATTGCGTTGGTAGCATGAAAAATGGCAGCTGCAGTAAACAGTTGTTATTGTAACCAATTTTTTGCTTTTAATGCCATCCTTATGTCTACTGTATAGAAGTCAAAATCGGTTGAACGGACTGTAAAAAAGGTTCATTTAAATGTCTAATCTTATTTCAAATGGAGTATAGTTTTGTTGAAGTTTGGTTTTACCTGTTTGTGACGCGATTATCTAAGTTTACTTATAGATATACCGGTTTATGATAGTAATAGATATGGAAAAACCAAACATAACTGGCGAATTGTGGTTGTATCCAAGATGTGACACATCTTTTTGAAGCCAAAGCAACATCCTATATTTTGGCGTCAGTTGTCTGGTCAGATAGTGTTGGTGTGCCTGCGATATCACATATTTGTGTTGCCACTTGTAATGCCTTCCACAAATGATCACATATATTTGCCGTCACCTTGACGACAGATATTAATGGATGAATCATGAAACCGGATATTATTTCCGAGCTGTTCATAGTAATATATTTTTGCTCGTGACAGTACTAATGGTACGCCTCTGCCCAACCCTTTGGAAAATACAGGGGTGAAAGGAAAACTATCTTACGTTATTCAAGCTCGCTACCAGACGAAATAAAATACCAAGACATGGCGCTTGCGCATGCTTCACTGTATTGTTCGCAGCGCTATGTCTTGGCTTTTTATTTGGTCCGAGGTGTCACCTAAGGATGTTTAAGACTACTAGCAAGTATGTGGAACACTGCGAACTAATTAACTAACGGCCCATTGCTTTAATTTACGGAACGCTATTGGTTAAAATTAAGAATTTGCTAAATATGAAGCAGAGACCTCATTGCTTTGCATTTTAGAACCTCCCTATAAGGAAGTAACTATCACAGGCAAAATTAGCTTACGAATCTATTTATATGCCCAGTTTGGCAATAACAAATGCCAACCCTTGGTAAGAACAACGATTCGCTTTCGTTTATAGGAACCGAGCATTAGTTAGGACTTTTTAACTTGCGCGGCAAAGTCACTGAAGGCGTAGAATTGACGAGTCTTTGATCCCAGTAACCGACCGTACTTGGCTTTTTAATTATTTAACATCTTGAACATTATCAAAATCAAAAGTCATTTATTCAAACTAGGCTGAGAATCAGCACTTTTCGAACGTCAAAATTACATGAGACAGTCCCCCAAAACGCCCACCTTTCACCACTTCTTAGTGCTTTAGCTGGGAAGAAGAAGTGGCGCAACAAACTCCCCAGCAGCAGAGCTGTCTGTTCAGTTAGAAACAATTGATTCTATACAAAAGTAAATCAATGAAACATAAACTTAGGAAAATATTAAAACGTCTTGCTAAAGAATACATAAATCATATCATATCTAAACAATTTCCCAACAGTATAAACAACACAACAATACACATAAACATAGGTATTCATGTGTCAGCTAACTACAAACATCTCCAAGACATGAATCTGCATTGGGACCACTTGAAGCTCGCTCGGTAATTAAGCACAAGTCCAAGATGGCTACAGGGCATAAGTAATGATAGCTTGCCAACTTGTTAACTTAACTGGCTAATCTGCTGAGAGATGAACACACGATCAACTGGTTGAACTACTTTCAACATTTCGAGTCTAATTGTTTATATGACCGGGAGATATGTTTGACATGGAATATAAATGTCAAGTTATTAATTTGTTCACGGGAAAACACTATCCCGTTCGTCTATTAGTATACTACATTATTCCCACTGCTGGGACACAGGCCTCCTCTCTGTGAGAGGGAGTGGGCCGTAATCTAGTACACGGGCCCGGTGCGGGTTGACGCAGTGTTATTGGGTTTTTCTATTAGTAAAAATTCTCCGTAGTAATGAGATTTACGTACCAGACTACTAAATTCGAGCAAAGGATGGGTACGGCTGTGCCTTTGTTTGTTTGTTTTTGTTCGACTTGGCGATGACTATCTAATTATGGCTGGTTAAGGAATGGCCAATGACTGAATGATTGAATTGAAAGCAGTCAGAAGGACAAATCTACCCACTATTTTCTCAAAACTAAAAAAAAACCCTATAGAATAAATTAAAACCATTATTCCAACCATACCTATTTACCTCCTCTAAAGTAGGTACATTTTTACATCTTATTCTTCTATCATGAGTGAGGGCTGTGAAAATACTTGAGAACATAAGCATTGTATAAATACGCTTTGAGAGCGGGACACGGGAGAGAAAGCGAAATAAGGCCGGCTAGTGAGCTATTGTCCGAGATATATATAAAGCCTTCAAATATTCGATAAGCCTCGTGCAGGGTTGCCAAGGATTAAAATGATTATGTGATCAGATTTAGCCTTATTAGTGATGTCTTTTGAAAAGGTCAGGTGCGTGGGACTTTGTACCAGCGCGCGTGTAGTTATATGTATGAACGTGGACGAAGGCAAAGGATTATGTAGGGATTGTAGGCGTTCGTTAAAAGCTTTAATTACAATGTTTTAAAACATAACATATTATGTACATAAAAATCTTATATCTGTATTCTTAATCCTTTAACTATCTTGTCTGTCTTTATGTTACCTTTTCACGCCTTAACCACTGAATGGATTTCCACAAATTTTGGCAAGAAGATAGATGGCACTCTGGGAAAGGACATAGGCTACTTTTTATCGACATACCACTCGGGCGAAGCCGCGGGCGGAAGCTAGTATAATAATATTTTTTAAATGCTAAAGTGAGTTTGTTTATTTCTTTAGCTTGTTACGCTTTCACGCTAAAATGGCGTAACGGATTTGGATGTAGCACATGGGTAGACCATGACCTGGATTCGGACATAGGATACTTTTTATCCCGATATTCCCTCGGGATCGAGACTTATACGAGTGAAATCGCGGGGCGCAGCTAGTTTCCAATAGAACGAAAAGCGGGTCAGATAATAAAATATAAGGGTTTCGGAAAAGGGCAATGCTTGTTTTTTAAAGGTATACCTTACAATGCGGGTCCAAAGATTAAAAGTTTTTCATTAGGATGTTGTGCGTATTTTGGGTTGTTAGAGTTATACATACGAATGCAAACCTAGATTCTTGGAAGTAGCGCAGGTTATCGACTGATCTTTGTGTCTTCCTGGAACCTTTGCTTTCTTTCGCAAAAGTACCCCGCTTCCTAACTAATAAAAACAAAAAAAAATGTATTTATGTATGGACGCTTTTCAATGGTGGAGATTGGCAGCCCTAATGTACACAATGGGTACTGGATGGCCGGTTAATAAAAAAAGCGCGATTCTGTTTTGTATTTTCTCAAGAGTTTGTGTTCATTGATTATGTTGGGAACTTGATCCGAGGGATTAGGAATGCGATTCTTTTAATTTTTTTGTTGTGATTTCCACGTTATTACGTAACGGTATTTGAAAGATAGGAAAAAGCGTGATGCTGTATGCTCTATAAATAATCTAAAATGAAAAACTAAGCAAGTTCTGCATTCAAAAATGACGTTCTTGTTATTAATTAAAATACCAACGTACGTTGATATTTAGTACATTAAATCGGTACAGTGAAGTTTGATGGATTTTCAATAGATATTGAATTATTACTAAACAATTATCCCATTCATGGACTTTATTTATAAAGAAGTCGATGTAATTTACTACCAATAGCTTGTTAAAAATAAATAAACACAGAAACCGCATACGATACGCGGTAAAACCGCATGGGTAATAAGTTGTTCCAACCGGCAGAGGGTGCAACGTTATTAAGTTGTCACGAGCCAATCACTTGGCGGTTTATTCATGGGGGCAACAAGTTATACCTACGGGAAAGAAGAACGTTATGACACAAACAGAAAAACAAACAACTGTATAAAACATACCGGTCAAAATCATAACCCTCCTTTTTTCTTCGCCGTAGTCGGGTAAAAAATAGACAGCCGTGGGGACTGCCGACAGAAGTGAAAACTTAAAACTGAAATAATAATGGTCACTTTGGCAACATTAGCATGTCGGTGACGCGAACCTAAATAAGTTTTCACATTTTTTTTTTTTTTTTATAACTTATCATCAAGCCTGTATTCCCCGAAATGTTAGGCAGAGGTAAACAAACAATATATTAATAAAATATTTTTAGGTATAGCAGATACACCCACCTAAACTGAAGTCTTCAAAGTTATGATGGGTATGACTGGTCCGAATTGGGCATCTTGAAGGCAACCTACTCGTAGTACTAAGCCTAGTTTGGTGATGATGGAAATTTAATGACATACGAGTGTTTTGCTTGTTAACTTGATAAACAATTTCTTTACCACTTATTAACAAATAATATATGGCGTATTATTATGCCGTTTTTTTAATTTTATGGAACAAAGTTCCTTATTGCTCGTTATACTCTGCATACTCGGCGAATGAGAGCTAGACTGAAAAATTAATTTAAAAAAAAAACTACCGACTTCCAAAAAAACACTACAATGTGGAAAATAACTTTCATTTCGGAAGTCGCTGTCTTTGGTATTGAACTTTCGTTTTTTGCCACCGACTTCCGAAATTAAAGTAATTTTTCACTCTGTAGTGTTTTTTTGGAAGTTGGTTGTTTATTTTTGTAAAAAGTTTTCGTTTTTAGTTGTGGTACCTACTACACACAAATTTGGATACCACTACTTGATAAGTAAATAACAGTGACAGGAACTTAAAACATCATCCATATAGACCAAGTGGGAAAATACGTATTTATTGAAGCTAACTCAAAAACTGCCTGAGCAAAGTGAATATAAAATTTATATGGGACTACCGCGCCAGCTTGCAGCATTGACGAAAATATAGATGAAAATACATTTAAAAAAAAAAACATGCATAAAGTCGAACGTAGAACCTCCTCCTTTTTGGAAGTCGGTTAAAAAATTACATTCACGACACTTTTGTTACCTACGTAAAAAAATCATTCGCCAAGTGTCCAAAAGCCAAGGGAACTTCGTTCCAATCGGGTGTCCCACGACACCTCTCGACTATTATTTTAGTTACTAGTGTGGCGGTATCTACATCGCCACATGCGAACTACGCATCAAAGATCTGACGTCACACGAAAATCCTGACGTCACATAAATCCTGCATCGCGCAGTTAAAGTTTACCGTGCAATGGACATATATACAAGAACCCGACATCAATCGTTGGGCAGTTGCCCGCCAGACACAACACCCGTCTGGTCGGAGGATCCTCCCTTTTCTATGGTGGATGAGTGAACTTTACACCCTGTTCCTCATACCCCTAAACTAGATTAGTCATTTTAACCACCAACAATCGGTTAAATATATGAACCGCACAAATTAGTGTCTCGTCTCACTAAAATGTCAATCGTAAACATGCAGTTTAAATAGCATGAACTGCCAAACAGTTTTGTCTATGGACAGCTGATTTACGACCGAACATACACGAATGATAATTCGGCACAATTCGATTCGAGCAATTTTCCCACATCATTTGCATCTATACGTCACTAATCATTATTGACGAATAGATATACGTTGCGTAGATATGTATGAGCTGTGTATCTATGGATTATAGAATACAGATTGGTAGGGACGGGATATGGATCTGAATTAAGATTGGTACATACAACGATCATACATTATAGTACATTATAGTACAGTCGTTAATAGAGTTTAAAAGACTCGTTAAGGAACATTACTTGTCGTTGTGATATTGTCTTCGTAACTGTGTAATTATCTATAGTCTTCATTTATTTTTTCGTTGCTTATTTATTTATTTCCTATGTATTTATTATTTAGGATATGTATGTATATGTGTATCTATTTTAGTATATTGTATACTTATTTTTTTATTTTTTTGCACCTACGACAGCCCCATTTTATGTCCAGACAAATCACTGTCCATTCCAAGGTTGCCTGGAAGAGATCGCGGAAAGCGATAAGGCCGCCCATTGTATATTTTGTAGTGTTTGTTTTTTCCTTTTGTTATATATTTTTGTGGTGTACAATAAAGTATATATAAATAAATAAATAAATAAATAAATAAATTATCATCTGTCTAACCTTTTCCCAACTATGTTGGGGTCGGCTTCCAGTCTAACCGAATGCAGCTGTATACCGGTATTTTACATGGAGCCACTGCCTATCTGGCCTCCACAAGCCAGTAACTGGGTAATACGATACACCTTGGTAAGACTGGTTGTCAGACTTTCGGGCTTGTTTTTTCTTAACTTATAATTTCAAATAATTGTGATTTTCTTCGTCTTACGTAAAAAACATACCGCCCTTTACACACAAGATACTTAACAAAAAATATATATTGTTACTAGCTTTTGCCCGCGGCTTCGCCCGCTTAGAGGTCGGAAATTATCCCACGGGAACGTACTACTGGGTTAAAAAGTATCCTATGTCTTATTCTAGGTCATGCTCTACCCATATGCCAAATTTCATCCAAATCCGTTCAGCCGTTTTAGCATGCAAGCGTAACAAACAAACTCACTTTCACATTTATAATACTACTAGCTGCGCCCCGCGGTTATATCGGAATATCGGGATAAAAAGTATCCCATGTATTAATCCAGGTTATAAACTATCTATTTGCCAAATTTCATCCAAATCCATTCAGACGTTTTTGTGTGATTGAGTAACAAACATCCAAACACACAAACACAAACTTTCACATTTATAATATTAGTAGGATAGTAGGATACCTACTTAGAAGAAACGAGGAAAACTTTGATAAGTACACACCATCGTTTATACTTGCATTACAATATGAAGCTCGAGTAAATCGCTTGCGTTAAGTACGTAAACAAAACTGATGTCTGTAGGCGTACCCGCGGCATATACCTTGTTCACAAACTTTTAATAGTATTGGAAAAGTTTGATCGGGGTTTTTTTGTAGCCCTAACTTTGTTTGATAAAAATCTGTCGGGTGGATGTTGGGGTTTGGGTTTAGGAGTCCGTAGGCTAAAAAAAGATAATCTTTGCGATAGTGTTTGACTGGTAGAAATGCCTTAGGCATTAAGTCCACCTTTGTATCTAATTGTGTGCGAGAAGTTTAAATAAATAAATAGTGTTAGCTCGTGGGTAAGTAATAACAGGCGCACGGGTCGATCCATCAGGTTAAGCCATCACGCCTGCCGGGGTTGGTCCATGGATGGGCGAGACTCCTCCGTGGCTCGGAAAGCACGTTAAGCCGTTGGTCCCGGCTGTCATTCGTGGATCTTTGACAGTCGTTACGGGTCGTCAGAAGCCCGAAAGTCTGACAACCAGTCTTACTTATTGTATTACCCAGTTACTGGGATTTGGAGGTCAGATAGGCAGTCGCTCCATGTAAAATACTGTTATTCAGCTGCATCCGGTTAGACTGGAAGCTGACCACAACATAGTTGGGAAAAGGCTAGGCAGATTGTTTTTTGTTAGTTTCAGTAATGGTATTTAGAAACATTTTGTATCAAGGCAGCCAACTTCTAAACAATGTATTATATTTTTGCAGAAACCTGTCTAAACAGAATTTTAAGTACACATAGTTCTTAAACAGACAAACAACAGACGTGTAAGATGAAAATCTAAAGTTTTCTATACAAGGGAACCCTAAAAACATAAATGTTTACCGAGTTATTTATCGTTTTTTAACGAACACGCCTCCATCTTGGCCGGAATTGGGTTGAAACTGATCAAGAAGTATGAAGTGCCTAAGTTCGGGCGGCGTTAGAGATTGTTTGAGCTACTCTTCAGTTTAAAATTGATAATGTTGGAGATCTGAGAATGATGAAGCAACTTGTAAACTGTTTTGGTTAAATATTCACACGTGTAAGGTTTTTTCTTACAAAATGTTGTCGTTTTGCTGATTCTTGTGTTACAATATAAGTACACTAGCGGCGTCCCGCGATTTCACCCGCAAAATTCACGATTCCGTGGGAATATCAGAATATAAAGTATCCTATGTCCTTTTCCAGGTCATGGTCTACTCATGTGCCAAATTTCATACAAATCCGTTCAGCCGTTTTAGCGTGAAAGCATAACAAACAAACAAACTCACTTTCGCATTTATAATATTAGTTTAGATTGTTAGGATTTCGGATCCCTGTTCTGCAAGGAAACTTGCGTTTAACACGACAGCATCATGACGTCATGATGACATCATCATTTGTGTATAAATATCTGTATTTACTTGTGGCAAACAATACATGAATAGAATAGAATAGAATACTCTTTATTATGTACACCATAAAAATACAGATACAAATGTAGAAAATTTAACATAGGGTGACACAATGAACATGAACAACTTTATAGTAAAATAAGTCAACTCACAGTAAACGATATATTAAATGAACAACGTTTTCAAAAGGTAGTTATTTTTAGCAGTTTGAAATACAAAGTTGGACTAGTGCTTGAACTTAGATTTTTACATAAACTTACATTACGTCCCAACCCACAGTTATTTATTTATTTATCATAAGCACACCAACAGCACAGTCACTTTCAATTCAAATAATTTTCATCTTAAAATAGGCATTTCAGTAACCATGCAAATGACAGGTATGCATGTCATTGACATATGAAAATTTAGAGAAAAAGGAGAACAATAAAAAGTGTGTTTAGTAGACCTTAATCTAGAATACTATAAACAGCTAGACAGACGAACACTCAGATGTCAGTCTATACAAGTTATTATTAAATTAAAAATTAAAAAAACCACCGACAATAACAAAGCATCGAATAAACGATTTTTTTATATTTTTTTTATAGCTAAGAACACTCTCAATCAAGTCACCTTTCAAACAAAACCAAAAAAAATTAAATCGTTTCAGCCGTTTAGCAGCTACGATGGCGCAGACAGACACACAGATACACACGTTAAACTTATAACACCCCTCTTTTTTCGTGGGGGGTTACAAATAGAAATCAATCCCTCTACACACACAGAACACATAATTTCCTCCAATTTAATTAAACCAAAGAGGATGCAATAATTATGTGCAGCAACAGCACTATGTACAAATGGAACCGTATTCGTATGTAAGTGGGTAGATCACAATATGTTCTAATTTGGGGCAGCCCCGAGCGCGTGACGTTCGCAGCAATAAACATGGCCAGTGTTGCCAGAACACACAATTTTCCCGCAGAGTTGTGAGTTGAAATGTAAATTGTAGCAAATGTTAATTTGAATTTTAATTCAGTGTATGGTATTTTCTATGTTGGTTTTACCGTTCATTAAATTTCTACCCAGCCTGATAACTGTCTTATCTATCATGGAGAAGTCGGTTAGAAGGTGAATCGACCGTTCGTAGACGGCTACGTCGTAGCGAATTACTGATCAACTACGCGCTACGCGTTGGTTTCGGAGACTTCGCTGCTACGCGCTACGACCATCTACTACGTATTTGATGAAAACTCAAGCGCAGATTTTAGTTATTATTTTCGGTTATCAGTTACTGACAGATTTAAAATGCGAATAAAACAAAACAAGTATCGAATTTTCCTTCTAATCTTTAACTGCCACCAACAACAAAAGCTAACCCAAATCTTTAACCGAAACCTCCTCAACTCCAAGTGTTGGTAACCCCGACGTAGCCCCGTTAGTTGTTATTTATTGCTCAATATTACCATCCGCCACTTACCCAGTAATATCGCAAATTATGTGCATATGTTAATTCGGGAACGAGCAGCGAATTCGCGAGATACTGCCTCGTTGTGCTATGAGGAATGTTGTTGGGCTGAGGTGGGTGCAGGTTACAGCGCTGTAGGTTTATGTATTGTTAGACGTGAAGAGGTGCTTTAAAGCGCTACTTAGATTGGTGACTGAAGATTCTGCCTTTTTGTCTCCCGTCTTCAGTTCTCAGTTCTACAGACATTGGTTCGTATCTAAATGATTTCTAATGTTAATGCCAGAGAAGTTAAGGTGTGTACGCAACCATATGTTTCGTTGAGTTTCTGATTTTGGGAGTCGATTGATAAAACTGTAGTATTATAAAAGGTTCCATGTCAAAAATCAATCTGCTTTTTCCCAATTTTGTTGGGGTCGGCTTCCAGTCTAACCTGCTGCAGCTGAATACCAGTATCTGACCTCCACAACCCAGTCACTGGGTGACACGATCGATACCCTTGGTAACCGGTTGTGAGACGTTAAGTGCTCGGTGACAAGACGCCGCAGACGCGCCGCCGCCGCGCCGCTGACGCGCCGTCATCGCGCCGCCACCGCACCGCCGCCGCTCGGCCGCCGCACTGTTCCGCTTGATTAATTAAAGTATTATGAGACTACCCGTATCGACTGTCAAAGATCTATGAACGGCTTAGCTTGCTTTCGGAGCCACGGAAGGGTCTCGATATGTCATGGATAGTCACCCATCCCCGAACTGACCAGGGCAAGCGTAGCTTAACCTTCGATCAACCCGTGCGCGCGTTAAAATTTGGCCACGAGTCCCACCTTAAACTTTCCACATTTTATACCTATTTCAAAAATGAGTCATTCACAAGAAAGAGAAATATTAGCCGTTTTTAAAAACACAAAGTTAAGATGAGATAGTTTTGTTTTTCACTTTGCCTCTATCCACTTGGTAAATTCATAATCTCGTGTCACCCACATAAAAATAGAATACCCTAATACTAGTAATCGTCAATTCCCAGTACCCCATCGTAATTACCCATACGATGCTTTCCTCATAATGCCCAGCGAACCGTCTGCAGATTTAAGGGTTAGCTGCGACGCAGCCATGCGTCCGGCTCAATTGGCTTGAGTCTGATGAGGCTAGTTAAGCAGTAGGTCTAGAACGTTAAGTGTTCGTTTAATCAGATTATACCAATCAAAATTGATTGAGAGCCTATCTCAGAGTGTATTGAAGGACAAAACTATCTGATGAATAAAAAGATAGAGAGTTATTTGTATGGCATTAACTGCCGGAGTGGCAACTGACGTATTTTTAAGACCGTTCACATTCTAATCCCTCTAAATTTGTCAAAAATAATTCTAATTAACCTAAATTTTTGACAAGTTTTTGATACAATGGACGTAGATATATTTAGTAACCTATGCCGCTTAACTATTCTTCAAGAGCCATAAAAACCCCTGTAAGGAATCGACACGTGTCTCACTTCGTTTGACCTTCATATAAGTTAATATGTACTTATCCGTAGTGATTCTGTTATTAATCACATAATCGGGAAAATTTTGCAATCCAACAACTGTGAATTAGTATCAAACACGTGTCACATGCAATAGCCCTTACCTACACGACTAACACGTTACAGCGTGTTTCTATACGAGTGTGGACAAAAACACAAACAACGTTGCAGCCTGTCCAATGTTACTCAGACATCACGGGGACGTCACCCGGGCCGTGTTAGCGAAATACAACACTTTACACACCGAGCGTGAACCGTAGTGTAGTCGCGATTTGTGTACATGCATTGATGCTACGCTCATTTGAAGGAGAATGCAGATGAGAGAGTATTTTGCGATTGAGTCTGCGGTGAACAAACCCCTTAATTATAAACGTAGATTAGGGTCTGCTTAAACATACATTATTTGGCTTTTAAGCGCGTTTTAAGTTAAAGCTATGTTCATAAGTAAGGGGATAAGTCTGCAAGTTGTGCTTGACGAGTGATAGTGTATTAAATCACGTTATTTCATTTAATAAGTCAGCCTGCCACTGTTTCTTTGACTACACGGCTACCATGCATGGTCGGTCGCCTTTATCCATCAGAGCTAACCAAAGTCCGATCCGGTACGGCTGTTATGTCTCATGTAACACGCCTAACTATTTAAGGCCAACGCATTTAAGGCTCTTACATACTAGCACGACAGGTCGCGCGACGCGACTTTTAACAAAACGATTTCTGAGAAACTTCACGGAAGAACAATACCGGCGGCGTCGGGTCGCGCGACAAGTCGCGCAAGTATCTAAGAGCCTTTAGGCAGGCGGTATAACACCAATACCTACATCTTTATATACAAAGTGTCATTCCAGTCAGCTCAAAACTCAATTAAAATATCATTAATTCAAAGCAGAAACCGCGACCAAACAAATTCAAAATAAAGTGCAAACTAAAAGCAAATATCCCTCAATAAATATTCTCGTCACATTGTTGGAAATAAATCAGCTTTACATGAAAGTGTTTATAACTGGATCGATTCAATTAATGTCTTTATGCACTGAAAACTTCCGGCGGGTAGTTTTGAAAAAACTTTGAAGAATAAGTGGGTATTCAGACAATCGATTGTAATCGCTGCGACTGTAATGAGAACGACATTAAATTGATAAGCATGATTTATGTTATATGTAACTATTTCTAGCAAAAGCCTACCCAGACGAGTATCGCTAATGGCGCGTTTACATTAGGTCGGTTTGGCCGTGCTCAACTGCAACCATTTTCGGTCACCGAATTATGTACACTGTAATTCGGTTGGCCGTATTCGATCACAGCCCGTTTGCGGTGACCGACCTAGTGTAAAAGTTGTTACGGTTGGCCGTATTCGGTCATAACCGACTTGTTTCCGTTCTCGGTGCGGTGGAAACACAGTGGAACCCTTCGAGGAACACAGAGTGATGTGATTTGCCTACTCTATGGCACACACGCCGCACCTCCCGTAGCGTCTCGTTTCCTGTGCTTGTCCCAAATAAAATATTTTTCTTTCTTTCTATAAAATTCTAAAGAACGGTGATAGTCTAGCTATGCCTTAACAAACTTCAGTTCAAAGGCAATAGAGCAATAGCAAAAATAGAGCAATTCTTTTATTTCCTCAGATGCCTTGCATTTTCAGCAGGACTGGAGCTAAGTGCAGCCGATGCGAAAAATGCAAAGTCGTTTGCATTGTTTTTTCAAGAAACTATCGGTTCGTCTTGTTTATTTATATTTTACTCTGACGGTTATTTATAGTTGTATTCCACAAAGGAGTTTTATTGATTTCCTTCTTTTATAGATATTGCGAAACGTAATTTGCTTCAAAGCCCCAGTTACACGATGCAAATATCTTGCCTGCAACAATAAAATTGAAGCAAAAAATTAGTCTTTGTGTTGCTTTAACGTATGATATGCCACAGGTTCGCACCATTGGTCCCCACTGTCATTCTTAGATCTTTGACAGTCGTTACGAGTCGTCAGATACCCGAAAGTCTGACTACCAGTATTGCCAAGGGGTATTGTGTTACCTAGTTAAACAGGTTCACAGGGTTGTATCCAGCTGCATCTGGTTAGACTGTAAGCTGACCCCAACACAGTTGGAAAAAGACTAGGCAGATATAACTCATGAAAAAGCTACATAATCGACTACACTTGGTAACTAGTGACCACAATTAGTATTTATACGCACAAACATGATGATAATTTAACCATAGTTACACATACACTGCGTTATCTGCTATATGATACGGAGGACCCGATTTATGGTAAGCGTACCTGCTGCGTACCCATTGTACGTACAATACGGCTGAAATCTAAAATACGACTTAGATTCGCGGCACTTCGCGGTACTTCGCGAAATATGAGCTCATTTTGGCGTTGTGTTACCTATTATATTCCGGGACATATGCCGTGTTCAGGTTACAACGAGGAATGCCAACTAAGGGGTAGATAGAAATAGATAGGGATGTTGATTTGTACGCGTTAAAGTTAGGATTATTGTAAAGAGATCGTTTGTAATAACGTGTTACTACCTCACATACATCAACATCATCTGCCTAGTATTTCCCAACTATGTTGGGGTTAGCTTCCAGTCTCGCTGGATGCAGCTGGATAGTAGTATTTTACATGGAGCGACTGTCTATCTGACCTCCACAACCCAGTAACTGGGTAATACGATACCCCTTGGTAAGACAGGTTGTCAGAATTTCGGGCTTCTGACGACCCGTAACGACTGTCAAAGATCCAAGAGGAGGGGTCTCGGTATGTTAGATGGTCACCCATCCACGGTCTGACCGCGGCAAGTGTAGCTTAACCTGATCGATCGACACGTGCGGCTGTTATTACTTAGCTACAAGCTCCTCATTTAACCACTGATAATAGAATTTATAGATCTACGAACCAGCTGTGGGTTTGATTTTTTTATTCTACAAGTCGTGTGCCCATGAGACTTCCCTTCGGCATCTTTTCATGCTTTCGGTTAGACTGGATGCCAACCGCAACATAATTGGGAAAATGCTAAGCAGATTGATTGAATCTATTATCAGTAAGAGACCTCTGTGAGCTTTGGCATTATTCCATAGGTAACGGAAACACAAATATGCAGATTAAACTGTTTTAACAATCCTACCTATTTGACGAATTAATAATTAATTTTCAAATCTAAATAACTCCGCACGTCAACTTTATGCGACGCTCTACTAATTTGAATTCGATAAATAATCTAAATTCTAATTATGTAGTGTGTTTAATGTAATGATTGAGTTCATTGTTTATTCATCATCAAGTAACGGCTCATTTGCACGGGGATAGTTGCTCGCATCGAATAGTCGATTATTGTAGGAAAATAAAAATGTTGACTAGTATAAACAGGCTGATCTATTCTGTAAAAATATCACCGTGAAAACTTAGGTCCGGTGAGGTGTCATTACACATTTTGCGAGGGATTGACACTATTGACAGCTCATTTCACCTTAGTTTTCACGGTGGTGCAAACTAAGGTGAAGTGAGCTGTCAATTGCAGTATAAATCGTAGAATACTCGAAAGTCGGAGGGCAAGAATTGCTTTGTCTTTCAAAATTGGAAGCATGTTTCCGGGGAAACGAAAAATCGTATTTCGAATCCCGTATGACAAAATTGCAGGCGAATTTTTATTTCTAGCTTGTGTCTATAGTCTAGCGAGTCTCGCTTACACATTCTCGCCATTCGGCTGGAGATAAACTTTTCTCATGTAAATGAACGTTCATACAGTATCAGTAACAGAGTGTTGAATTTAATCAAGGAAGTAATTATTATAGTGTTCACTGTTGTGTCATTTCATGTGAATTTTAGTCTGATTCCTAATATTCATATTGATTCAGATCGCCGTTATTTAACGAAATGTAACGTATTATTATTTCCGAGTTCATGATTGGTTCATGACCTATAAACATTAATTATTACCTAAATATTTGAAGCAATCAACACTGCGTGGAGATGGATACTTTGTCATTTAAAAATAAAGGGAAGGTATTGAATAAGTTTTACCTGTCTCATCTATGCATTATGATATATATGTCGCAGATTATAAAAGTTGAGCGATAATAGTCTCTCATTTGATTATTGTAGTACTAAGGTGAGGGTAAACTCCGTGACGCGCTCACTGGAGTGGGGTGTCACGTGGACAGAGTCGTGTTAAGGGAAGTGGCTGAACGACGAAGCAGTCTTGTCAGGGCAACGAACAGATGCACACCTCCACTTCTACTATGCGAAACTGTCGGTTTGCCCGAACGTAGAAAGTAGTGCGTGAACATTATTAGTATTGTACCTACTGTGATAATTATTCTGAAAGTGAAATACTAACTGATTTACTGTATCATCGTGTTTTATTGTAAACCTGCACTATGGAGTCTGTACCACCGAATCGAGTTTATGGTGGCACTATCGCTCAGCCATCGCTGACGCCGACATCAGAAGTGCGATAAAGGATCTGACCCCCACTGGCGTGCAATGTTTCATTGCCACACCAATTGGCATCGAATGCATCATCTGGAGTCGAACAAGTGATTTGTTTCCGTTGTGGCGAAAACGGACGTAACGTCACACTGTCGACGCGGCTGCGCGGATGGCGCGAAGTCTACTAGTGCTGCGGGTTTGAGCGGCGCCGTCGCCCGGTGTGAGCAGCGCGAGTCTCGCTGGAAGTGGTGACGCGGCGAAAGAGCGACGCTTAGATGCTTGAAATAGCTGGTGTTTGTGGACAGTTACAGCAATCTGGTGAGTCGTATGATTTTTGTTTTGATTTCGGTGCTGAATGCTCGTTAGTAAACGAGAGTTATGCAGCCAAATTAAGTGGCAAATGAGTTAATAACGTTGTTGCGTTGACTGGTATTGGTCAAACACGTGTATTCAGCACAGAATAAATCTTATAGCGTAACGATTTTACGACAGAGAATCTATTCCACGTTTTGCCCAATACGTACTTCCGTAGTAATATTGTATTAGGACGAGAGATTTTGAATAACGGCTTTTGTGTGAGCATGACTGCAAACGAATTAATTTTGAATAGAGAAAAACTATAACGCTATACAGTAATAAAGAATAATTGTGATAAAATTGACACTGATCTACCATTTGATAAAAGAAGTGACCTTGTAAATATCTTAAAATAAGGTTGACTTTTTATTAGCGGTTTTCCGACCACACGTGTCAATTTTGGTGCGTTGGAGTTAATCGACCCTAAACCAAACGTCGAATCATGCGCGATAAGGTTAACGAATTGATGGAAGCGAAAATAATTAGACCCAGTAGTTAACCGTTTGCTAGTCCGCCCCTTTTGGTTAAAAAGTATGATGGATCATGACCGTGTTCGGAAGATGCCCAAAGGCCAAGTACTAATTGAGATTGTAGACGAAATAGAATGATGATGAGTTGGCATCACTTTAGATTGTATAAACAGGTTCTCTATTCATTGGGTCGGAGACCGTACCAGAGTATCGTAGCTATGGTGTGCGATAGCTCTGGGTAGTATGGTCGGGTCTAGCCTTGAAGCCAACACCGTAGAGTCAGGGTCGACTCTGTATTCCCGTGGGGAATAGTGTGTGTGATTGTTGACCGCGAATGAGATACCTGTGGTTTTGTTTTATTTGATTAATTCAATTTGGAATCGTTGTGCTTGGTCTCGGTAATCTCGAAACTAGATAGGTTAAATTCGTAGGTTAACCTAGTTTTTAAATTTCAAATCTTTAGTTCCAAATTGCTTGAAAATTGAAACAAGGTTACACTGTCAACTGCCTAGTTCAACTTTGGTGATCTCAAAACTAAAGTCTGTTGCTGTCTGTAGTTACCTATCAAAATCGATATCGATACTGATATCCAAAATAACAAAATCGCAAATATCGTTGCTTTAAAGAATCTTCGCTCATTTTTATTGACGGTTTACCTCGTATGCGTATTAAAACTGGTGAACTAAAGATAAGACTTCAGGACTCGACTCGTACCGTTTACCGTTTGCCGTACCTACAAATATGCACACGATAGGCTAAGGAAGATGCCAGCGGGTAACGTACCAGTCGATGTTGATGTTGACAAGGATGATGATGATCAAGCTTAAGTTGTGGTAGAAGGTCGAGTAAGGTTCTCTTTCGGCCGTATTGTGTTCGACCGTACCAGTTGTTATTACGTAGTCGTAGCCCGGTAGAAATCGGTGTCTCTTGAGGCAACTCAAGTAGTCCGTGGGTGCGCGATGCGCGTTTAACTCTGGCGGAGGTCGGGGTCTGGAGAGACCGTAGTGTGTAGTCAGTGGGTGATGCACACGGGCGATCCACTTGATGGATATGCATACCGAAGTTTTGATCCATGCGCTGGATGTGTGTAAGCAATGCGATTGCTGGTCGGCTGGAGAGCCGTGGCGTTAGAGGTTTTACTCGAGAGTTTCTGTGAGCTTGGCAGTTATTGTTGCAGTAGAGTTTTAAAGGTAGATTCGAATGACTATGGTACATGGCCCATTGTAGTGATTGTAGTCTTTTCGATTATTCCCACTTGTATCATGTTTGATTTAATTAAAGAGTCAGATTTGGTTAAAATAAAACTGTAGAGTTCTAAAATTTCTTTATTTTACCAACACGATGAATCTAGAGTTTGGTCAGGAGTGACCGAGTGGAACGAAATTCTCCCGTGAACTATTTGTTCGCAGGGTAAACATCACACGAGGACGTGTGCAAGCAGGATGGCCGTGTCGCAGATTATAAAAGTTGAGCGATAATAGTCTCTCATTTGATTATTGTAGTACTAAGGTGAGGGTAAACTCCGTGACGCGCTCACTGGAGTGGGGTGTCACGTGGACAGAGTCGTGTTAAGGGAAGTGGCTGAACGACGAAGCAGTCTTGTCAGGGCAACGAACAGATGCACACCTCCACTTCTACTATGCGAAACTGTCGGTTTGCCCGAACGTAGAAAGTAGTGCGTGAACATTATTAGTATTGTACCTACTGTGATAATTATTCTGAAAGTGAAATACTAACTGATTTACTGTATCATCGTGTTTTATTGTAAACCTGCACTATGGAGTCTGTACCACCGAATCGAGTTTATGGTGGCACTATCGCTCAGCCATCGCTGACGCCGACATATATATATTTTTTTCTCTTTGTTCTTCACAATCAGAGCACCTGCCATCTAATCTTTACACCACCCTTGGTTGACTGGTAGAGAATGCCTAAGGCATTAAGTCCACCTTTGTACCTCTTTTTTGAGTGTGAAAAGTTTAAATAAATAAATAAGTTTTTGGAATTTCCAGTTCCAAAGTCACACGTACGTGCTGCTGCTGCGAACACATATGTATTAGATCCCAAAAATTAAGAGATCTTAAAAGGTCGTTATTAAATAAAATATCAACAAACTCGCGTATTATTTAGTCCCATGTATTTTTTCGCCCGCTGCCGTTCAAAGGCAACACTTCTTCACAAGTTTTCCACAACACACTCACACCACACATACCTACTTACGTACACTCAACAACTATAAAACCTCCCCCATATTACTGTAAACGTTTTAAAGAAATTCATTCTCAGTTAAAAGAGTAAGGAAGTTAATTAACTTAGACCACGAGGACTTTACTTGTGGGAAATAGTCGAGGTTCACTTTTTTCGCCCCCAGTTCTCTCCGACACTTGTAGATGAATTAAATTAGAAGAAAAAGCTGAATTTTCTAACCGGACGCATGCGTCAGCTGACGTTGCTAAACTAACAGTTTTTTTAGTTCAAGTTGTGAGAGTTTTATTTTAGAGTTTAAGGACTAACTTGTCGGTACGTCGTTGTTGATTTGGAAATAAAAATCAGACGTGGCTTTTAAAATAAATATGCGGTTTGTGGGGATATGGCATGTATTAGTATAAATTACTTGACGAACAGACGACTCGATTTGTTTAAATGCACTCGCAGTATTTCAAAATGGATTGGATTTTTAAATACATTTATATAGGATTGAGGAACGGGGTTCACTCATCATCCACAGATAAAGGAAGGATCCTTCACCCGGATGGGTGTTGCGTTTGGTGGGCTACTACCCAACGATAACAATGTCAGGACGTTGTTTATATGCTAGTCGCCCGGTAAACTTTGCTTGGGTGATGCAGGATTTTGCGGGACGTCAGTGTGATGCGTAGTTCACATGTGGCATAACAAGCCTACGCCATGCAAAGGGCACGGGGTATGAATGTACACCATAGCAGAACGAAAAAGCAATTTTCAAACACGTAGCAGGCGCTTGTCACCTTTTTGGAGTCTCATTTTGAGTCATAATATTCACAGTAGGAAAATGATCAAGTTTCATGCATATTGCAAGAAAAAATATACCTAAAGGAGGTGCCTAACCTTTTCAATCCGTAGCTGTACATAAATTCACAGCGCAGTTTAATTTGCCTGAATAATTTATATCAATTTAACTTTTGTGACTCTTTTTCTCCTTTATTATTACATCTAATAATAACATAAAAAATGCAGTAAATACGTCCGTCAAATAAAAAGTTTTAATTAAATGTTAAAACGGAGAGAATTCTTAAATCTCAAAGATTACATTGCTACGCAAAATGAAGTAACTTTTTATTCAATATCATTAGATATTGATGACATTCCATATTGCGTTTTGATATTAAATTCAATGTCACCCTATATATTTAGAAAATTCTTAATTTGAGAAAGAATTTACGAAAAAATTCAATATCTTTCTCTGCAAAATACCTAGATTTTAATTTGATAAAGTGTGCGTTTTTTGGCAAATCTAAAGTAATCTTTTTGAAATAGTTTCGTTTTGAAATTGAAAGGTCCTAATGTTAAGGTGAATTCAAAGGTTACTATTATGAGGCACATTTGTTGGGAGGGGTCATAGAGGCCTACGAACTTATATTAAAAAAAAAAACCTATATACCTTACTAAAGCGTTCTATTGCAATTTTTTTCCGTAACTTTGTTAATATTTTGTTTGCGTTTTAAAGTTATGGAAAATTACGCTTTAGTAAGTGGAGGTAATGAAAATACTTTTAGGCGCTTCTATCTTAGACACAATCATAAATATCATCACGCTTATGTTCCCCGATGGGTTGGGCAGAGTTGCACCTACAGTATACGCACAATTTGCCCGTTATGTTTGAAGTCACACGTAATAAGGGACGAGCGTATTGCCATCAACCGGGCACAAATCCAGGCTCCTCATGCACTTAGAGACATAAATTAGGCTACACTGAACCTAAAATATACTTATTTTAAGACCTAGAACGTAAAAATAAACTTAATACTGTAAAATCATTTTTCGTGACCTAAAAACAATTACAAATGGCACTCAAAAATATGAACTGACCTGCACTATAAATTCACGGTACAGTGGTCGAGAGTACGTTTAGCGTCATCGTAGCCGGTCTGAAATGTGTTACTAATTGTACAAAGAGTTTGTCTGTGACTGTACACGGTGCAAACACATTGGCTTTGTGAGCAGGTTAAAAGAGGAGATTTTAAAATGGTTTTGGTGGAGTGACACCTGATATTACATTTCGGCTTTGGTTTTGCCGAATTTTGTTTTTATAAGCTGTGAATTGTTAATCTTATGAAGAAAATATTATTGTATGGTAAGTGTTTAATGTTTATTAATTAAGTCAACATTCAAGGCATAGCCAGCCTTTACTTTACAAACTCGAAAATATACCGCATTTTAGATAAGATCTGCTATCTAATTGCATAATTTATTTTCGTAACCGATTACGACAAGTTTGTTTCATTTTGGCAGTTCAACAACATTCATTGCGTTATTTACGTTGTTGAACAGAATTTATTTGCGAACTTATGAAGCAATGAAATAATAGGCATTTGTTTCAAACCGATTTCAATTCTGACCGATCGTGCATAACGCAATCAGGGTTCTGGTGATCTGATTGATCAGATCCGTTGAACAACAAGCGTTTGACTAATAATTTGTCCAATGTTTATCTCAAGGTATATGCGCTTGACGAACCGGTTGCATAAACAAAAGAATATCTACGGCTCGACAGAAGTCATTGTTTTGTCGGCAAAGGGTTTACGATGACCGGTCAGCGCTCTGACGGCTCGTTTGGAGCCAAAGCTGATGTGAAGCCAAACAGTCGACTGGCGACAACCCTTAGTTCACGAACACGTCAAAACGGCACAACAAAGCTAGCAAAATACCAACACTTCCACCTCCTAGAGTCGGTAAAAACACCGTTCAATATTCACTGATGACATAAAAAAAGCAAAAATACTCCGCATATTTCTGTATTCGGCAGCCACAAGGCCGAATTTCGCATTCGGCTTCAGCGAAAAATCACGTACGCTACTCTAGCATCAACGAAGGGTATTCGTTATGTATATGGGTTCCGCGCTTCGCAATTACAGGTGCCTTTGATGTGTGAGCCAGGGAAAATGAAATAATGGGACTGGAAATATTTTACCAACCGTTTGTCACTCCTGATGGAGTGGTGTGACTTCAATGTATGCGAATTAGTGTTGACAAATATTAACGTATTTGCGTCGAAAAGTTGCGAATTTGAGCTTTTTCGGCTTTGTTTTCATTTGTGTACTTTGTTGACAATTCCGGCGTATTTTGACACCTGTGTAGGTATTATTTTAAGCTGATTTGATATTTAGATTTTTCAACCTGGTTTCGTTTGTGTTTTTGTAAAACCGCTCTGCCATAGATTGATTTTGTAGATTTTAAGTACACAGAAAAATGAGATGAGACTGCTGCTTCGTTGGTCTAATGGTCGCAAGCGCTACTACTGCTGGGTCGAGTTCGATTCCCAGGTTGGGCAAAGTGTTATTGTATTTTTCCATCTGGAATTTTACCAGCAGCAGCCCGGAGTCTGGATTTGTGCCCGGTTGATGGCAATAGGCTCGCCCCCTGTTACATGGGACTTAAACCTAACTGGCGAAATGTGGGTGTACTATAGGTACACCTTTGCCTAACCCACCGGGGAGATATTAAGCCGTGATGTTATATTATATTATGTCAAATTGAGACTAAACCTTGAAGCAAACATCGGCCAGAAATTGTCAACATGTGGTAAGCATGGTTAGACAAATAGTATTCACCGTGCTCAGTAACATCTTAGCTAATATTATAAATGTGAAAGTGAGTTTGTTTGGTTTTTTGTTACGCTTTCACGCTAAAACGGCCGACCGGATTTAGATGAAATTTGGCACATAGGTAAACCATGACCTGGAATAGGACATAAAATACTTTTTATCCCGATATTCCCACGGGATCGAGACTTACGCGGGTGAACCCGCGGGGCGCAGCTAGTAGGTAATATTTGTTACCTAATATTATAGTGGATTAAATAACTACTTTGAAAGTTATTTTGATGACATATATCATCTGTTACAGATGTCAAACAAATCTTTACTAGCCGATTTATATTCCTTTCTATTCTCAGGTAAGTCTGGTATGTTTATTTAGATTTAGATTAAAAACTAGGCCAAGTCTGGACTTCACGAACGTAAATGGATCAGACTGGAAGTCGGGTGAAATGTGGTGAAAGTTTGGAAGCAATTTACGACTTCAGGCGACTTCAGACGAGTTTGGTTTGATGGTCTCAATTGTTTGGACGTTTTCGTAATAGTTTCTGTTTTTACCATTTTGTGGGTGTTATTGATATCTTATATTTATGGGAGTTAAAGATAAAGATATATTTATTTGCCCAAACATGTGTACACATACAAGAATAAAAACGTGCATGCAGGATGACATAACGAAAGAAATACAGGTTCAGACATGTTTGCCATATGCTATGGCGTGCTAATATGAATACTTAGTTATGATTGCTAAAAGTTTCAAGTCAATATCATTAATTTAAAGTGAATTTAGCAAACAATAACAAATTTAAAAATGTCAGCAGTAAATAAAAAATTAATCAATAATAAAAAAAAATATAAAAAAAATCCTTGTAAAAATAAATGCTTCAGTCAGAAATTAATTAATATTATAAATAATCAATAGTGAACAATTCTGTCATGAAGTCAAATTAGAATAATAAGAAATAAAAAATAGATTTAGATAAAATTAAAAATGTTAATACAATACATAATGTCAGAATTTATTTGTAAAAAAATCTGAGACACTATAATAACATTTTTGACATAGCATAGTGTTTAATTGTTGCTTAAATAAATTAACATTATTTTTCTTTAGTTCCTTTGGCAATTTTTTATAAACGACTGGTGCCATAGTTCTGCCGTAGTTCTATTCTAGATACTAACATCTGCCAAACACTACTACATTGCCGCAAACTAGTGAATTTATTTAAAAGGATTGTGTCAAGAGAATAGGCAACAGTGTTTCTCCTGTCTAGCCCTGCCCTATCAGAATACCAGGGCTGCGGTTTTTTTTTTCTATATCGCATCTTTAATGCTTTTTTACTTTTGTTTTTAATGTTAATTTTTTAGTTTTAAATGCAAAGTGCCATTATAAAAGCTAGGGATTCTATATATACAGCATGGGCTCATTTAAATCACCACATATTATAAAACAAAGTCCCGCCTCCGCATCTGTCTGTCTAAACGCGATATACTCAAAAACGACCAAACAGATTTTCATATAAGTTTCACCAATGGACGGAGTGATTCATTCAGGAAGGTTTAATGTTTAATTCATTAAGGTTTTGTTGTGAATTGGCTGAAATATGAAGATGTCTGTGGAAGATGACGGAAATAATCATGCACCGCTTAAACCAATTGAGTTATATGAAAATAATGTATTACGGAACTAACACATTGCTTACCTGGATTAACACGTTACGTTCCCGTGGGATATTTTCAGACATACACTAGGGCAAAGCCGCGGGCAAAGCTAGTGATAAATAAACCTAAGACTATATCAACTCGGAGTAACAAACCATGGCCTAAACATCTACACCTTTATTCATAAACGTTGCTTAAAGTTAAGTAATGATTAGCGACTATTTAACCATACATTTTTGACGTTTGAACGTCACTTAACTTTAATCATCGTTTATGAATAAGCCCCCTAGAGCGCACAATAACACAGATTACCGTTAAAAAGCCACATACAATTAATCATAAACTTGATTTTTTTTACATATTTTCAAAAATCGAAGGAAAATACAGACGAATATTCTTCCCTTCCCATTTTTACTTTCCCTTCTGTAACTTCATCATAATACCCACTAACGAAACAACTGAACTACCTACTCGAAACTCCTTCACCCCTATTTTGGCCTCAGCTACCTCACGATAACCCCCATCCTCATTAGTTGGGTCCTTATGTCATCTGTCATCCACTCTTGGCCAGGACACTTTGATCTCATGCGAACTAACTGGGTCAAAACATTGTCGATCCTTAAAACATGCACGACCGTGTTTTGTATGTGGTCACGACATGGATTGGGTCAGAAGATCCACTGCAATGAATTCATACAATTCAGGTCCAATGACAACTCTAGCTGTAATGTGGGGGGATGGTGTGGTGTAAGTTAAAAGCCTTCACTTTACCTTCCAAAAATACCTTCCTCCGCTGCACCTTGGAAGACAGCCCCTCTACCAATTTTCTTAACTGGCAAATCTTTTCACTCCTGGATACAACCCCGGGGTCCCCTTGGGGGTTTTCTATCCAATACAATAGACGTACATATAAACCCTCTAAAAATCGACACGTGTTTCACCTATCACACGTTCACGTGATACGTGAAACACTTACTGAGATCATATCTGAAAGATAGGAAAGTTAAAGTTCAAGTAAACGGCGTAAACTCATTGGGGTCTGAAATGGCAATGGGCGTTCCTCAAGGCTCGATATTAGGTCCATTCCTCTTCTTAGTTTATATTAATGATTTACCCCAATTACTTCTAAATCAACCGAAGATGGTGTTATTTGCAGATGACACATCATTGATTTTTAAAATAAATCGACGATCACAAAATCTTGACGACGTGAATAGCTCTATTCTTCAGGTCCAAGATTGGTTTACGGTAAATAATTTGGTACTCAATGAAAAAAAAACCAAATGTATTCGATTTACATTACCTAATGTTAGAAGTAGCGAATGTGACATCATATTGAATGGAGAAAAACTAGAGTTTATTAATGAAACAGTTTTCCTGGGTATCACGCTAGACGAGAAATTACAGTGGGGACCTCATATAAAATCTCTTGCGGGGCGGTTAAGCTCGGCCGCTTATGCTGTCAGAAAGATAAGACAGTTAACAGATGTAGAAACCGCGCGTTTGGTCTATTTCAGTTACTTCCACAGCATTATGTCGTATGGCATTTTACTGTGGGGTCGGGCTGCTGACATTGAATCCATCTTTATTTTGCAAAAGAGAGCTGTCAGAGCCATTTATAATCTATGTCGCCGCGAATCTCTCAGGGAACTATTTAAAAGGATTAATATTATGACGGTACCTTGCCAATTTATTTATGAGAATATTATGTATGTAAGAAAAAATTTAAATCTATTTAAGAAAATAAGTGACAGACATAATTTTAATACTAGAAATAAAGATAAAATAGATCAACCATTTTTCAGATTAGCTAAAGTACAAACATCTTTTATGGGGTACTGCGTTAAATGCTATAACAAAATACCTTGTGATATATTGCAATTAAATGAAAGAAAATTTAAAACTCATATAAAAAGTACACTTTGTAAACAAGCTTATTACAAATTAGAGGATTATATCCAGGATAAGAATGCTTGGAAACATGCTGGTCTTGCTCCATAGGACAATTTAGAGTCTGGACAAAATCAAACTGGTTGCTAATTTAGTTGTATATTTTATTATTTGTATGTCATAGATTTTTACACTCTGTGATTGCATGGAATCACGCACTGACTTATTAGTATTACTTGTAAAGATGTTAGGAATATTGTAATATCGTATACTTTTACAATGTTTGTAAATATGTGAGCACCATGTACCTATCACATAACTGATTTATTTGTCATTGCTCCATTTATAATTATTTTTTTGCCTTTTGTGGGACAGTAATCTTATTGTGGGTGCATGGTCTTCACATATAATTATATAATTCATGTATACAAAATATTGTAAACATTTTTGAAAAGAGTAACGGTGGAGTTTCTTGCCCATTCTTCTCCATACGAAATCTACCTTTTGGAATGGGCAACTAGAATCAATTCTATTTCTTTGTTTGTTTATCATTGACGTTCAAAAGTGCCTTTTATGTGCCTATTTGAAATAAATTATTTGACTTTTGACTTTGACTTTGACTTCTGTAGTTAATACATAAGTAAGATAGAGAAGTGAGTAAAGTCAATTTTCATGTCCTATGGTCATTAATGCAACGCCATTAATTCGTCACCGTGACACTCACCGTTGTTGAAATGTCTCCTTTGCATGTAATTTTACTGAAACAGGCCCTTTAACACAGACATGCTACTTAATGAATTGCTTGCAGGGCACTGCTCGTTAAAGAAACACTTCCACACAAAAGGCATAACGGACAGTTCGTTCGTTTTATCCTCTGTGCAGGGCGTGTATGGTGGCTGACGAAACCGTCGTGCACGTGCTCTTTGAATGCACGGGTTGCACCCAGATTAGAACAGAAACCCTCGGGTCACCCAGATCTTTTACAGATGTTCTGAACACACTAGGAGATTTAATAAACTTCTGGAGGTGATGGGCTGGTTGGAATAACCAATGACGGCCGCCATGGCCCACGCACAGTGGTCTACCTTAAGGATTAAGTGCGGAAATCAAACCCATTAACAGAACATAGAATTACCTGCAGCAGAAATAAGGACACTTGATGGTAAAACTTCCCAAAACTAAAGTTCAAGTTCTGTACGTCGATTCTGTAAAATTCAAACAACAACTCGCATCTCACATCGCTCTTCACTCTCACTTTGCATAAGGTTAAAATGTGTTCGGGTTCGAGTGCGAAGTGAGCGTCGAAGTGACGGGGTAATTACCTTACTGAATGCCACTTTTTAAGTCATCTCATACTTTATCTGTCAAAATCTCACGGTCAATTTAGTTCAACTCGCTGACACACTCGCAAGGGTAGCGCTAGTGTATCAACCGAGTTTTTAGAATGCCAATCAAGAAACTCTCAGCGGATTCAGATTCGAAGTTTAGAATGAGGTCTTACAGAATCACACCCTACTAATCCTTCTGTACTGTCTACATACTCGGTGTTGGGATACTCTTGAACTAATTGCTGAAAAGTTAGCCCGTTCCGCTGCACTTATGTTTAAATTTATTATTATTGTTATGGGGCACAAGTACTGTCATTAACATCCAGCAGATTACGCTTAGTTCTGACTTCTGACAATTACAATAAACGCTTATTATCTGTTCGGTTTGGTTCGGAGCAGTGGTGGTCCAGTGGTAATGGCCGCGAGTTACGAGGAACAATACTACTTTCTTTTCGTAGGTTCGAACCAAGACGGCAAGGCGCTTTAGTTTGTGTAAATTATTTTATAGAAAAACCAAGCAAATATTAATTAAAAAATCATACTACACAATAAACGAATACATACAAGACAAAAAAATTGATTTAACACAAACAGACACCTTAAACAGTTAGTCGTACATTTCATACATAAGTACATAGAAAAATATTATAATATTATGATCTCAATTATTGTTAAGAACTTAATTTAAAAAATTGTTTGAATTATTTAATGTTTCTTTTATTTTTATATAAAGAGTTTGTCATTTTATACTTTTTGCTGTGCCCTACAGGGTCCGTAATTGTACTTTTAGCTTTAAGCCATTGCAATACCTTATCTACATTATGGAATGCAAATAAAATATGAATATGAATATTTCATAACGGTGTAGGAAAAAAAGTGAGGAAACCGGCAAGTCATAGAAAAAAAAATTGAAGACATTTGACATCTACGAGTACCCACTGGGCCTGCGTGGTGGATTACGGCACCTCCCCCTCACCGAGAGGAGGCCTGAGTCCCAGCAGTGGGAACGTAAAGGCTGATTATGTATCTGTTCGGTTCAGGGAATATTGTTTAATAGTTTCATATTAGTTTCCTGTAATACCCATAGTAGTAAAAATAGTTACATTTAAGCCTCGGTGAGTTTGTTGAACCATACTGGTTGTTATCAAAATATCTGTCCAGCATGAAAATGATACCACTGTACCCCTGTAAAATAGAAAAGACGAATTTTCCCAGATATGAGACCTAGTAAGATCGATTCTTCGTCCCCGTAAATCACTATATTGCAACTTAAATCAAAATCGTTTTCGAGAACGTGATTACAATCACTACATATTATAAAAGCAAAGTCCTCCGCCGCGTCTGTCTGTCTGTTCGCGATAAACTCAAACTATTCCACCGATTTTCATGCTGTTTTCACCAATGGATAGAGTGGTTCTCGAGGGAGGGTTTAGTATAATACTAACCGACATCCACGCAGGCGAAGCTGCGGGCATAAGCTAGTTAATTAAATATATTTAAACATATAAAAATTTTGCTCATTTAATATGAAAGATTTTGTTTTATATTTCAACGAAAAAAAATCTTTTGTTGAAAACTTTTACAGCATTATTGGATATCACAGCCAGAGTTTTTTCCTTTAAGAAAATATAGAACGAAAGAAAAATAGGTTTATTTGTCACAGAAACACGTGCATACAAAAAGATAACAGTAATCAGCAATATTAAACAAAATAGATCTAAGTACAAGTATGAGATCATGAGTATAAAGATAAATAATCGGCAGCTGCACGTCATGACTGTGACAAGAAGGCTTCCACTCAGCATGATGCTGCGCTATGGGGGACCCACAGCACAGCGCTGATTTTCAGTGGTCACCCGAAAAAGACGTACGGAAATCAAGTCAGGTTCAAAGATTTGTACATAATAAAATTGAGTGTACAGACACAAGACCTCATTAAAAGTTTAAAAAAAAAAAATTAAAAAAAAAACGTTAAAAATTCAATTAACAGTACTTAGAATATAATACAACTTATAAGATTTCTAGCTTAAATACAATACCACCAGCAATTTCAATTTACATCTGCATTTACCGCACACATTAAACACAACATAGCATGGCAGTACAACATTAAATTCATACATAAATTCAAACGAACATTTACAAGTAAAATGATGCCAATTACGTTAATTACAAGCATGACTAAAATCACTGTTTTATTTAAGGGCTAGCGTTCATGACACATTTGAAGAGATTGTTTGTGGGAAAGGGAAAAAAGATCGATTAAAATCGGCAGGACCTAATAAAGGCATTTAGACAGTGTGATTCTTTATAATGTGCACATATCGAAATGAGGGGAATCTATACTTAATTTTACCGACGGCAAAAATATTTTAAAAAATCTTTTTTTTTTTTTTTGCCGAAATTGCAAAAAAAAAATTCGCTTCTGAGTCCCCATGGAAAACAAAACGGTGTAACTTTTAAACTAAATGATGAAACAACTCCGTAATGATAAGAAGTAATTAGGCGTCCTCATAAAACGAAAATTGTAGAAAAAAACTGCCCTCAATTGAAAATAAACATGATGAAAAAAATGTTTTTTTTCATATTTTTTTTACAATAATCGTAAAATTTCTCAATAACACCATTAACACAACAAATTTTTGAAAAATTCCATAAAATAATTAAAAAAATATTTAGATTTTTTTTATATTTTTGCCGTCTGTAAAAGTAAGCATAGATTCCCTCATTTCGATATGTGCACATTACAAAAAATCAAAATGAAGAATGCTTAAAAAAAAAAAAACTTTAGTCGGGTGAAAAGATAAAGCATTAGGTTCTACGAGTTATAAATTGTAAAATCTAAGTAAATTAATTGAGCAGTTCAATATCTATTCAACACCTCTTGAAACTATGATTTAGGTGATTAAATTGTGTCATTCAGTTCTAAATGATTTATGACTGAATATTCGTTCTTGTAATAAAGGTAAGTATGTAGGTATAATCACAACAAGAACATACGACTAACAGCGAGCATTCATACAACTAAAATAACACTCCACGAGCCCGCATTGTAGGCTTGATTGATTGTAAAACAACATAAACTCTAACACACGTTGTACTGCGAGAATTGTACTGTTCAAGTAGCACAGCCATACATCACAACTTCAAACCGAACAAAACTTATAATCCATTCAAACTGAATAACATAAAAACGCAATTTACATGATGCGAGTAAAGTACACAACTAAATTACACTGTAAAGCGCAAAAAATCAACCTAGACGAATAACTTGTTACTCCCCGCAACTCCGTTAGCTCGACAGTGTAAAAGAAAGTGTAAAAAACACAAAGTTTTTTATGCAATACAGGGTAATTGCAGCTCAACTGAATAAAATGATAAAAGTAAGAACTGCTCTTTAACTGTGGCCCTGTGGCAAACATCACATTAAATTGTAGCGTTGTCTCGTTTCAAGACTTTCCGACTGTTTTTTCGCACCATTTACCTTTTTCTCTTATTTCGTAGGGCATACCTGGAATTACCTAGAAGTTACCCTGGACTAAGGATTGTGTTAGCTTCGTGTAAGGTAAACTTTGGTATGAAGTCATTAGGTGGGAGCTGTGTTGCTAGATACTGTGAGATATTATTAGTTCACTTACGTAATTGGTGTTGCCATGCGTCGGGATTATTATTGTTTCGAGAATAAATCTGTCCGAGGTTTATTCTCCGAAAAAAGTGAAGGAAATATGACTGGCGATAAATTTCAGACCAGGGTTTATAGATGAGTTATCTTGGTTTAATGATTGTTAGTTTAAGTGGCTGCCCTAATGAGCTGCGTTATTGCCCCTGTACAAGTATCTATACAGGGTTAAATTTCATTAGTTTTAATCCACTTAAGGGGTCATTGTACTCATCATTATGAACAACTTTCACTATGGGACCAACCCTGAAATCGCGAAAAAAGCGCGTTGGTCCCATAATTAAAGTTGCTTTTCGTGTCTCTGTGTGACAAAGTCGCGTTACATGTCTGTATGTGTGACCTAGATCTTCTAGACTCCGGAATGGATTTAGATGCGGTTTTTACCATCATTTAGAGCATTTGTTTATGTGAATAAAACATTAATATTGAACTCAGGTATTGCATAGAAATCTCAACGTTTTGTCATGTCACCATTGCACTTGCAGGAGTTGGTCGCTATACGGAATATTGTAAAAGTACTAATTGGCGAAACTAAAGTCACTAATATAAATACCTAGATATAAATATTCTATGGAACCAAACCAGAAATCGCGAAAAAAAGAATCAGCTGCTCCCTACATTTATGTTCGCATAGCTCGTCAAAATATAGGGAACAGCCGAAATTTTTTCGTAATTTCAAGTTTGGTTCCATAGTAAAAGTTGTTCATAATAATGAGTACAATGACCCCTTAACAGGATGCCCATGAATTAAATTTCATCCTGTATAATAAATAAATAATAATTATTGAGTTTGTCCGTATTGTATAAATGTCCCTGTTTAAATCAAGAGCAGATGTAATGCTCATTGAATTCAGTTTAATTTCCTCCCGGACCGCACAGAGTATTGCAATGATTACTGGGCTGTACTTAACGGATACTTGTTTTTTTAATACCTACATTATTATGACAGAAATAAACGATATTCCTGAATTTACTATTTGACTCATTGTGAATTTCGCATGAACAGGATTTTATTACAGACTGGGTTTAAACAACTTTAAAATGGATATCATTATAATAAATCATTTATTTGCATAAAATATATTATACAATTGTGTTAAATATGGTTGTTGTTATGTTTTATTATCATACAACCTGCCTGCGACTAGATAATTAGACAATGGTTGAAACATTTCTGCGGCAAATTGTATGATTCGTCGTTTTGAACTGGGTGAAATAAGTAAGGTTAGAACTGTGACCAGGAGCGCGAGCCGAGCGAGCAAAGCGAGCGGTGCCGCTGCTGCGGCATGCGAGCACTACTGCCAAGTTGCTCGCAGATTTTTTTTTACTATTTTCTTATTATCCGGATTTACGCAATACTCCTAGGGTCGCGAAAAGTCGAATTATCAAATGACCCTAAAACATATATACGTTGTTCTTGAAAGCAAAATTCTAACCGTGGACTACGGTAACATTTTACAGAATGAGAAAGTTGACATTGATAATGAACAGTTAAAGATTTTTATCTACACCTATGCTATAAATCCTCTTTAAAAGTTTCTGAAACAGTTAGCTTATTGCCAACATTAAAACAACCAGTGTCATAGTAACCGTAATATCATCCAAGCGGGTGTTATATGGTTGTACTGAACATAATGTAACTCATTTCATAAAAACTTTTGACAAATAATTTCAAATTTCGTTTTTTGCCACCGACTTCCGAAATTAAAATTATTTTTCATTTCATTAAGATGGTTTTTTTTTGTAAAATGTTTTTATTTTTCACTTTTTAGTTGTGTTACCTACCCCACACAAATTCGAATACCGCTACCTGCTATGTAAATAACAGTGACGGAGTCAAATAAAATATCTTCTGCATTGACTAAGTGGGAAAAATACGTAATTATTGAAACTAACTCAAAAACTACTAAAGCAAAGTTAATAAAATTTATATGGGACCACCTCTGAAGCATGACCAAACAAAAAAAGAATCGTCAAAATCGATTCTTAATTGGCGGAGTTATCGCGTAACATACACACAAAAAAAAAAGACATACTGACGAATTGAGAACCTCCTCCTTTTTGAAGAACTCGGTTAAAAAGAACATTGTCATGCAAGCAGCACGCGCGTTTCACTACCAAAGCGCAGTAATAAATATTAAAAAAAAATTGGTTAATGGAACTCGAAAAATTCGAATTCACGTCGTAGGTATCCCGCCATTTTTGTTCGATATTAGTATTGCAAAAAACCTTTTAGAGGATTCATATCATGGGTGTAGATAAAGTCTTGTATGCAACTAAGTAATTAGGTATTAAAACACTCATGTGGTGCTATTATCATACGAGGCGTATACCCCATAGTATATAACAGTTGCATAAATTACTATTATTCCTGTAAACATTCTAACTTAATAACTTAGATATAACTTGGATATACGCGCGCTCCGGCCGGTTGTTTACCGGTATCTTATAAACTTAGAAAACATAACATAACATTACGCTTATACTCGCCAAAGGTATGGACAGAGGTGTACCTATAGTACACCCACATTTCGCCTCGTTCGATATGGTTGTCCCATGTAATAGGACACGAGCCTTTGCCATCAACCGGGCACAATTCCAACTATGAAAAACCTAGTTTAAACCTCAGACCAAATAAAAAACCAAGACAGAGCGCTGTCAACAGTGACGTGAGGCCGGTTTCGTAAACATGTGTGCACATAATTTAGTGTAGTTTGATTGTAGTGTCATTGTAAATAGTTGGAAATGTGTGCGTGTGAGCGTGTATGCACAGAGCTTTGGTGTAGTTTTAGCATGCTTCACTGTATTTTTCGCAGCGCTCCGTCTTGGTTTTCTATTTGGCCTGAGGTTTAAACTTAAAAAAAAATTACCAGTTCACTTTTAACAAAATATAGCATGTTAAAATAAATGAGACAAGAATCTCTTACACATCTTATTCTCTACAGAGTACAGAATGCTGTGAACTCGTGAAAACTTGAAATGGTCGGTTTTATGATTCACAGTTACATAACTTGCACAGCGTTGTGACACTGTCCGCGATATTAGAACTACTGAAAACTGAAATATAATTAAAAGGAAATTGTATTATTTGGTAGAATGTAGTGTTGTTTGTGTTGACCGTGGCTTCACTAACACAAATACCATCTTATCTAAGCCTGTCACCATAGCAACAATGTCACGGCATTGTTGTTTCGGCAATTAGAAGTTAGATAGCCAGTTCCTTCTGTGGTTGAGGATTCTGAGTGAAGCTCACTTCCACCTTCTTCCTGATCATCACTTACCATCAGGTGACATGGAGGCCAAGAGATTCCCAGAAATGGTTACAAAGAAAAAAAAACTGACCTCTCTAGTTTCCCCTTTTTATTGCTAACTCTCAACAACCACAAAAACCACACACACACACACAAAACACACCCACATTCACATAAAACACACCCTACATTCTACACCCTATGCAAATAAACGAATATTTTATTATTATAAGTCATACTTGTGTGTCAATTTCTCGTAATATATCATAATTGACAGATGTATCGCCTTCACTAAGTACGTTTCTCGTACGTAAACTTTTCTTCTAAAGTTACGAACATTTTATGTAAATACATACCTATATATATAAACAAGGTATTATAACTTGTATGGGTGAACACACACAACATCTTAATTCCCTAAATGTCAAGCACACTTGCACACTGCACCCTCATACTGACGGAATGCACACTAATGACCGGCTGATGTCGGTGCAGCCATTTTGGTTGTATGGACGCACCGACACAGATTTGAAATCACCAATCAGAAAATCATCATCATTCTGTCGAAAGACGACGATAATGGTTTTAAGGAGGCTGCTAAATTAAGGCTTTCCCTTAGAGGGCCACTTTTAAGTAAAGTTAACCTAGACGACACAGACACGTCCTAATTTTTAGGGCTCTGAGGGCCTAGACAAGTGACAATCGCTTCGAAAGCGTTTCGTATTTCTACAACGACTTTCAACAGGATTGACATAAGCTTTTCGATAGTTTATGTCAGTCCTATACATTTTTGCCTTTTCCGTCATCGTTAACGCTGATAGAATGTCACTTTGTCTAGGGCCTTTGTACCCGAAGGGTGTCAAACGCAAACGGAACCCGCTAAGCCTATGGTGTCTGTCCCGCGTCTGTGTGTCAGCGGGCTGTATCTCATGAACCCTTCGTATCTAAAATAATTTGAAATGAAGTATAAATTGATATTTGCGCGTTTTAAAACGTCACATTCCGTAACGAAGCCTTTAGTACTTAATCTAAATAAGCTGTTGACCATCCTGTCACATACTATAAACCAGAAAAAAATCCTAAAATGCCTTTATACTTCAACTACCTCATTTTTCACGGCAACAAGCATTACCCTATTAAATTCTTATCAAGAATCTACACAGTATACGGCAAACTCGGAAATATCTCATCACAATCTTATTACAACAAACTTAACAAAGTAGGTTGCAACGATAGCGTCTATCGTAAGTATATCTTAGCCTGCACTTCCCGCACACAGACTTATACCAAGAAAAACAAACTCAGGTAACACTAGCTAAGTGTTAATGCACTAGTTAAAACCTTAACTAAGCACGTACTTACGTTCATTCGACGTAAAGTTGAAAGTGCTACTGCTATACACAGCATGTATCAGAAAGGTGTGGTCATATTTAACGGTGTGGTACGGACCATCGAACTGAACAACTTTCTCTATGGGCAACATCGTAATCGCGAAAAAATTTAAGAAAGAAAGAAAGAAAGAGGTTTTTTGTCACAAAAACACGTGCATACAAAAAGATAACAGTACTTAACTTGTATGACCGCGGACGGGCCGCGCGCGGACCAAAAACTATTGTAGTTAATTAGAAAGTCCTTGAAGAATTAATCATAGATATAAATCATAGAAATATGAGATGAGGAGTACATAAAAAAGAGAAAAAAAAAACTGTTGTCAGCTGCACGTCATGACTGTGACAAGAAGGCTTCCACTCAGCATGATGCTGCGCTATGGGGGACCCACAGTACAGAGCTGATTTTCAGTGGTCACCCGAAAAAGACGTACGGAAATCAAGTCAGTTTCAATGATTTGTACATAATAAATAGGAAAAAAATAAACAGTACTTAGGATATAATACAACTTTAAATAAAACGAATTAAGTATTTGAATAAATATTATTAAATAGTTAATGTAAAAAAAATTAAGTAATAAAAACTAAAACCCAACTACGACTAAAAAGGTATAAACAAGACACCACAGACAGACAAATTAAAAATCCGGAGCCACACGTGTTAGGGCATAAATCAAACAGATTACGTGTGACTCCGGATTTTTTATTTATCTGTCTGTGGTGTCTTGTTTATACCTTTTTAGTCGTAGTTGGGTTTTAGTTTTTATTACTAATTTTTTTTTAAATTCTTTTGGGGTGATAATATGTATATTTTTGTAATGTGCTCATTACGCCCTTTCATTTGATACCTAACATGGTACGATTAAACAATATTTTTTTTTAGTTCCTAACTTTATGTCCTCTAGAGGCGCCATTTTTAATTTAATGTGACGTCGCATAGCCTATAACTAGCTGACAATCAAGACGTTTCCAACGGTTCCTCATTTGTCAAATTGTGATGAGTGGTTTAAAAGATAGGAGGGAACAGATGAACATACTTACATACATAGATACATACACACATACCGGTCAAAATCATAACCCTCTTTTTTTCTTCGCCGTAGTCGGGTAAAAACTCATCCGCAGGCACTGTGCGTAGATAAATAATGTGAATGCCTACCTGTAACATAAAATTACACGAGAATATCCAGTGTTTTGTCTCGCTACCACCCCTACCTTCGCGTCGTCGCCGTCGAATTATCAACTGTCCCATACAAAACTTCAATACCTACTCGACCTAAATGTATGGGACGGCTGATTAGCTTTTCGCGATAATAATGTTGGTCCCATGGAGAAAGTTGTTCACTTTAATGATCTGTATCACACTTTTAAATATGACCTCACATCTCTAATACACGCTGCATTTATAAAACGTCTAACCGCCACTTCTTATTCCGAGGCGCGAATATGGATTCAGAGGACATTTAAACAGTTTTACGATGACCGTAAACATTTGAGAGAACGCTATCTCACTTAGTTCCCGCAGTCGTTTACGTAAACGTAAAATATGAAGAAAGCATCCGAAATAAAGGTGCAACATAAAACTGGGCCAATGATAACAATATACAGAACCGTAAAAAATTTACAAGCCCTTATAAAAGTTTTATACTGTTTACGATCATCTCGTAGCTGGAATTTTTATCTGAATTTTAAAACGTAACAAAAGATGCTCTTTTTTATAGGTGACAGTATAAAATTGTTTGGTTGTACCTGTGAGTCGCTTACACGCGGTCTTTGATGAAACGGTATTTTTACTTTTCTGTAACATCGTAAAAACAAAATAAATAAAACAAAAGGGAAGCAGTATCTATATTTATTGCAACTGTATTTTTCTACATACGTTTTTTTTTACATATACATAAATACGATTCGCCATTATCTTTCGGTATCAGTATGTAAAAATCGCATTTCAAAAGAGTCATAAAAAACCCTGTCAGATATCGACACGCAGAGTCTGTGCGGTGACTCCCAACGAGGCATCCTCAGGATGACGCTTGACTTGTCGCGAACCCGAACACAACATGTTGCCACGCCGAGTGCCGGGTGCAGAGACTGTGTGTCGATTTCTTACAGGGTTTTTTATGACTCTTTAGGAATAATTAAGCGGAACAGATTACTAAATATATCTACGACTATTGCATGTTACATTTCATGTTGCATTGTATAAATTAGGAAGGTTCATTGGTGTTACATTTTTATGTTACGTTTCACCAATCTGTAACCGGCATTAAATTAACTTAGCAAATACAAAGTGGCTTTCTTTTGTTTAATTTCAGCCGATCTCTTCTGTAAAAATATCTACGTGAAAACTAAGGTGAAGTCAGCTGTCATTCCACGTAATGCTAGGTATTAACACTATTGACAGCTCAATTCTCCAAAACTTTCGCGGAGCAGAAGAGTTCGGCAGACAAGGTCTTTAAAAAAGTGCGAGTCGGACTCGCGCACGAAGGGTTCCGTACCATGATCTATAAAAACGGCAAAAAAATTATGTCTGTTGTATGTGAGCCCCCCTTAAATATTTGTTTTATTTTAATTTAAATATTTATTTTTAAATTGAATAAATAACTAAATATTCTGTGAATATTTCAAGCTGTTATTGTTATCAATACCGAGCAAAAACGAGCAATAAAATCACGTTTGTTGTATGGGAGCCCCCTTAAGTATTTATTTTATTCTGTTTTCAAGTATTTGTTGTTATACCGGCAACAGAAGTACATCATCTGTGAAAATTTCAACTGTCTAACTATCACGGTTCATGAGGTACAGCCTGGTGACAGACGGACATACAGACAGACAGACAGACAGCGGACCCTTAATAATAGGGTCCCGTTTTACCCTTTGGGTACGGAACCCTAAAAAGGCTATTTAATCAATTTGATTCACATTAAATTCGCAATCACTAAACCTCCCATCCATTTTGCCATCAACCACATTCACCTATAGACATGTATGTATGTCCCACCACATTTTAGCGCGGCAAATTGCAATTAATTAACGATAATAAGTTTATCACACTATTTTAACTGAAATACATATTTTGTTGCTCAATTACATAAATTACGTGCAATTGAAATTAACTTTGTAACAATAATTTTGGTATCCAGAAATGACAAATTGAAAAATCTTTTGACGCTGTTAAAAGTCATCGCCTCAGTGGCGTTTCGGGATGATGTTTACCGTCATAAAAACCTTAAAGGCTCTTACATACTTGAGCGATACGTCGCGCGACGCGACGCCGCCGCATTGTTCGCCGTGAGAAATAGTTTTGTTAAAATTCGCGTCGTGCGACGAATCGCCCCAGTATGTAAGAGCCTTAACCCGGTTTTTGCTACCACGCAGTCAGGTAATAAGCAGCATGTTTGCCAATTAGTGAATATTTCTAAGATAATAATGTAATGACCGCTGTCTCTGTGAAACGCTTTACGACGCAGACGGGCGCGACGAGACGACGCCGACGGTGCGTCGCGATTCTGGTAGAACAATTTCCATGAAGTTTTGGCATAGCCATTCAGACAAAACCTCTCCAGTAAACATACATAATATATATTGTGCTTATTCTATCCACCAAATATAATCCTGTAACCTCTCTATCCAGTAGTCTATAACAAGGTCACTGGATGACCTAATTTGGGTGACCACAAGACAGATTAGCTTCAACACTGACCCAACAACAGTGCTTTCTTGGAAATGAGCCTAAGCGCCCTACGTCATAGAGACCGCAATGCGAGCCACCGATGAATTTTGTGGCTACTTAGAAAGATGGATGAATATCCTTACATCGGTCAGGGGCATATTTGTATCCAAATCAAATTGTAGACATATTTGTTTTTAGAGTTCCGTATCCAAAGGGAGTCAAACGGAATACTATTACTAAGCCTCCGCTATCCGTCCGTTTCTCTGTCAGCGGGCTGTATCTCATAAACCATAGTAGATAGACATTTGTTTTTTTTTAATCAACATGTTTTTATTTCTATTGCCTCTGTAACAAAAAACAACAAAAATAAAACAAAATTTTAAGGGCTATATTTTTTTTTTTCGGTTCGGCTTCCTGTCTAACCGAATGCAGCTGAATACCAGTATTTTACATAGAGTGACTGCCTATCCGACCTCCACAACCCAGTTACCCCAGAAACACACAACAAAAAACCAATACACATAAATTAATAATACACACAACACAATACGTTTACACACAACTTTTTACAGCGGATATTACGTGTAACTCGACGACAACAACACACGTCGCCCATGATTAATGTTGCGGGATGCAAACGCTAGATGTCAGTGTGGTCGCCAACGTAGCTGTACGGTTATAGTTACGTGTAATGTAAATGTGTTATTATATTTTGATTGGGGGACGTGAGTTATGGGACTGGCTTATAGGCTTAAATACATGTGATTGGGAAACTATTATAGTACATTACTGTCGCGGCCAGCAATAAGGCGATTGATGGACGATCGTGAAAATGTGGGCCGAGGCGAAACGGAGGCACACATACGTGAGTCCATCAATTCCTGATTGCGGCCAAGGCTTGTATGGTATTTTTCTCAAATAATGCGCGGAAATTCAAAATGAGTAAATTAAATAAATATTCCAGAATCAATGACGAACAACTATAATTTTACATGCGCCAATTATGTTCATTTGTTTCTTCTTTACTTGAAACAGTTCTATTTGCAAGCCAAATTGAAATTTAAATAAAATCTTTGATAGGCTACCTCCTTGGTTGTCATTTGTCGAAGTAAAGAGTTCGTTCCATTTTTAAATAACACGTCAGATATGTGTTTTCTTCGCAATTTATTTGGCCGCTAAACACGCCAGATATGGATTTTCATAGCAACTTTGCTGGCCGCATCGTCACTTGTTTTTGACCAGTAAAGCAATTTCGATTTATCTCGAAGAAGGTTGTCAAAATAATGCTCGAATTTCCAAGCATGTTTGAGAAAATACTTTAATATCATCAGTAATGGTGACAAAGTATTTTCCAAGCTGTTGGGAAAAATAGGTTGAAGAAGCTTCGAGAACCATGTCATATGTTTGTTAGTTGTAATGTTCTTTTTTATTGTTTTCATTATTTTGCTGGTTGTAATGTTCTTTTATGTTGTATTTCCTGTGAGTGTCCTAAATAAAATATTTTTCTTTCTTTCTTTATTTAGCTCCTAACTAAATGTTCACCTTTATTTTGGTCTTCCTACCCCGTCCCTTTCCTTTTGGTTTTCTTGGTCATAAGTGTGCCTAGCCTTTTCCCAACCAAGTTGGGGTCGGCTTCCAGTCTAGCCGGATGCAGCTGAATAACAGTAATTAACATGAAGCGACTGCCTATCTAAACTCCACAACCCAGTAACTGGGTAATACGATACTCCTTGGCAAGAATGGTTGTCAGACTTTCGGGCTTCTGACGACCCGTAACGACTGTCAAAGATCCACGAATGACAGCCGGGACCAACGGCTTAACGTGCTTTCCGACGCACGGAGGAGTCTCGGTATGTAAAGATGGTCACCCATCCACGGACCAACCCCGGCAAGCGTAGCTTAACCTCATGGATCTACTCATGCGGCTTTTATTACTTAGCCACGAGCTAATCAATTTAACAACATCACTAGTTAATAAATTTCGGCATGCTGTAACCCTCATAATGAATCAGTACATACCTATATGGTTATACAGGGTGTTAGGGTAACCTCCGTTATCCTTGAAACCAGTGGTTTAGTGTCTTTTATAGAACGTAAAATCAATGAAAAATAACGATATATAATAACTTTTTTTTATATTAATTTTTACCGCTAGAGTATTTCACCCTTTTACCTATGCACTAGGGCAACGAACTTGCGTCTCAACACGGGTGGGGGGCGTGGGAGGTAACCTGACCGGCCGTGAGCGCGACCCCTCTCTGAGACAGTCAGCTGTTTCGGTAGCGAGCACGGAGCCGCATAGAAACTGTTTAAATCTTTTAATGAAAATAATGTTTTTTTTTTGTTGTTACTCGGTCATTTATTATTATATTTAAGTCAACTATCCATGGTTTGAATTACAAGACTGTTTACCCTTACACCCTGTATATATAACTCATACCTCCTTCAATATTGATTCTATTGGCCCTCTATCATATGTTTACATTATGTAATTTGTGTTTACTTATCTGCTATTATTATTTATTGCTATCCAATTTTGTTGGATATTGGCTTATAATTTGTTCGGTAAACTAGTTTTGGTTTATGATTGTTTGTACAAATATCCTTTTAATATTCTTATTGAAACAAGGAATACGAGAAAAGGGGGTCAACCCCCCTTTCCGAGAAATATCATGTGCTTGCAACATCTGTTGTGTTTTTTTTTTATTCCGTTGAGTATAATAAATCTAAACTCTACTTAAAATGAACATAAGATATTTACTTAAAGTATCAATGTCGTTCATATTTGAATGAGAATTCTGAGTGAATGAATGAAAGATATCGGTCGACATGATTGAATCCTTACAACCCAAATAGAAAATCTATTTATAATAATAATCGATAAATGAATTAATGGATAAATTAAATACACGCGTTGACTTGAGAACCTCCACGTGTTTTTTTGTCAGTTAGAAATAGCCAAGTCATGCTGAATTGTTATTCGAAATATGGAACTGATCACTACTAATAGCCTAATATTATACAGAAAATTGGGTTAAAACAATAATTATAGTGTACAAAACAGTCTAATTGGATGGATATCAGTAATTAAATTGAAAATAATCCCTAGCTATACGTTTCTTTAGTATGATCTTCTGAAAATAAAAAAATATACTTATTACATCTGTTCAAAAGGATTTGTACTATATAAGTAAAGTCACACTAAAGCATTAATTTAGTTTTCATAATACGACAGTATATTCGCAGCGCTACGCGTCGCCGTAGCAATTCCGTAGCACCACTACGCCCGACCGCTACACGTAGCCACAGTTCCGGCGACCGCTACGCCGCCCGGGCCGGCGCCAAATGCTTGGGCCGGCAACCCGCCAAACGGTGCACCCAAATTGCATAGTTCAGTATTTTACTTTATTATATTCCTTCGTTGAACCAACATGTATTTTAATATCAGGTCCGGTTGAAAACCAGCGTCAGGCATTTATAGTTAGTTGTCTGGCATTTTTGGTGCAGCCGTTAGGCACACTCGCCTGATAATCAAATCAAATCAAAAATCATTTATTTCAATCCATTTAAGATCATAAAAAAATTAAATTAAAATTTCATTCACAATAAATAAAAACATATAAACATAATTAATAAAATAATTAATCCTACTAATATTATAAATGTGAAAGTTTGTGTGTTTGTGTGTTTATGTGTTTGTGTGTTTGGATGTTTGTTACTCAATCACGCAAAAACGGCTGAATGGATTTGGATGAAATTTGGCAAACAGATAGTTTATAAGCTGGATTAACACATAGGATACTTTTTATCCCGATATTCCCACGGGATCGAGACTTACGCGGGTAAAACCGCGGGGCGCAGCTAGTAAAATAATAAAAATGTAATTATAAAGAAAATAAAATTAAAATGACTAACAATACGCCTGCCTCTGAGTCATTTGTTTATTTGTCATTACATTAACCATTATAACGATGGTTAATGTACTGACAACCTTGAACCTGTTCGCAAATACGCTCAGGGTGGTGTCCAGGATGGTGTGGTGGTGGAGGTGGTTGTGTGATAATGTCCTATATCGCACTTTTACACTTTTTATTTGTTTTATATTTTATTTTGTTATTTGCTGTATATTTTGTGCCTTTTAGTCTGTGCTAAATAAATGTATTGTCTTTCTTTCTTCTTTTTCTTTAATAATAACATAATCGATTTTAGAAAAAAATACTTTCATCATTAGTAATCTTACTGATTGTTTATAGCCATAATGTGCATCTAAGCTCAGTCAAATTAGTACAAAGTACACAAGTAAATACCCGTTGAATAATGTTCTTCTCATTGTCTTTACAAACTGCGACTATGGCTACACATATGAACGTAACCAAATAAAAAGGAGTATGTAAGGATCGTACCACGTGGAATTCTGTATTTTCTGCCTACCCCCGTGGGAAAAATGCGTGAGTTTATGTGTATGTATGAACTAATCTTATGTATTTTCGTTTTTATTATTATTATGTGACACATATTTTGTTTTTTATTTTATTTAGGTAGGTATACATATACATACACTTATTATATTATAAAACTGATTTGCATCCGTCACGTCACCTCACACTTTCTGGTCCGGTTGAAAACCAGCGTCAGGCACTCACAGTTGTCTGGCATTTTTGCTGAACTGGACCTTTTCGGTGCAGCCATGAGGCACACTCCCCTACATCGCACGTTTACACCTTTTTTTGTTTATCTTTTTTTTTTATATTTATTTTTCTATATTTTATTTGTTATGTGCTGTATATTATGTATATTGTGTGCCTTTCAGTCTGTGCTGAATAAATGTATTTTCTTTCTTTCTTCTTTCTTTCTTTAAAGTATGTTAGGTTAAACGAGAGACATACTTAAAGGGAGATAAAAATATCAACTTTTAGTATGTCCCTTGTTTATACTCGTAGTAATAGGAATCGTTTCATATGTAAAAACAAATAAAAATATTTTGACGATTTTTAAAAAAAAACGGCATGAAATTTTTCGTCAAATCGGCAACCAAAAAATCATAAATAATTAGCACTATGACCACCTCCAAGGATATTACGGTTAAACATGCCGTTTAGGAGATAATTCGATTTTTCATACTAGCTTCATACAAATTTTTCGTAAAAAAATTATATTTCCTTCGTTTTTGGGCAGAATTAACTCGGGTGTCATTTTTGTACATAATAATGACTAATAGAAGCGATATCCAACGTAAAAACAAGCACTTGCAAATTGAAATCCCTAAGTCTATGAAAGCCGATTTTCAGCCCACCGTGCGGCGGTGCGCTGGCGGTGCCGTGCAGCTTAGAGGCGCGGCGGGCGGAGCGGTGGGGCGACGTGGTGACGGCAATGCAGCGATGTGTCCACGAGCACTAACTCCTTAGATATTGTTATAGGTAATAACAATATCTCATGCCTTGATAAAAAATAGTAGCCAATCAGGAATGAGGTACAGAGGCTATCAGCCAAAGTCAAAGTAATTTCGTTTTTTTAAGTAGACACGTAAATTGCTCTTTTGAACGGCAAAAACAGAAAACTATAATTGATTCTAGTTGCCCAAAGTGTGTATTACATTCAAGTATCATCTCTCCTGAAGGCTATTTTTAATACACTTCGTATAAATAATGAATGAATGCCATTAATCACTGAACACTATTAAGGACATGTCATTTTTGCGATGGATGCCCCATATTTCCGGTCACATAGCTTATCCGATGTCACTTGTCCTCAATGGATCACTATTTTGTAGGATTTTTTACATTCATGCCTTTTTTCCAACGATGGGTAAGTAGGGACAAAAGAAAATCAAGGCATTAAGTCCACCTTTGTACAGTTGTTTTTACTTCTACATAAAGTTTTATTAAATATATCTACACCAATATTATACAGGGAAAAGTTTTTAATTTTTGTTTGTAATTAATAAACTCAAAAATTGGACCGATTTCAAAAAAATCTTTCGTCAGTAGTATGCTATTTATCACTGAATAAAATCCTAACTAGTATTATAAATGTGAAAATGAGTTTGTTTGTTTATTTGTTATGCTGTTTTTTTATTTGGGTGAAATTTGGCACTTGGGTAGACCATGACCTGGAATAGGACATAGGATACTTTTTATCCCGAAATTCCCACGGAATCGAGACTTACGCGGGTGAAACCGCGGGGTGCAGCTAGTGGGCTATCATTTAAAAAGATATCATGCAGGCGAAACCGCTGGCGGAAGCTAGTATTTTAATATTCTGAGCTGCATCCCTAGTTGCGTAACACACGATCACTTTCATTTTAACAATCCAAAAAAATCCAATGAATCAATAATGTTTAAAAGTTCTGTTAAAACAATTCACTCTTAATTCAAATAGTTATTTATGCAACTGTTATATAATAAGGGGTATCGCCTCGTGCGATAATAGTATCACATGAGTGTTTTAATACCTAATTATTTACAGCTGCATACAAGACTTTATCTACACCCATGATATGAATCTTCTATAAAAGTTTCTTTGCAATACCAATAACGAACAAAAATGGCGCGGTACGACGTGAATTCGAATTTTTCGAATTCGAATATATGTTTTGTTTTTATAATTACGGTGCTTTGTTAGTGAAACGCTCGTGAATGACAATGTTCTTTTTTTGAAATGAGTTACATTATGACATTCAGTACAACATTATAACACTCGTTTGGATGATATTATGGTTACTATGACACTGGTTGATTTAATGTTGGCAATAAGCTAACTGTTTCAGAAAATTTTAGAGAGTATTTATAGCATGGGTGCAGATAATGTATTTAAAACCATTTTTAATCTCAAATAAAGTAGATACATAGAAAAAAAATGGCTTCCAAAAAAAATCATTACGTTACCCTACCGAGGGTGTTAAGTCCCCAGATAAAAAACGCTAAATATTTTTCCATTTTACGTAAGTATATTTGTTCGGTAACTCATAAAACTTGACTTAGAAGCGAACTGGTCTTGAGTCATATTGCCCTCAACTGATATTGGAAATCGGAGTTGTATGCACCCTATATTTGAGGATCACTCGAATCGGTATGAAAACCCCGCCAAATTGAAAGGTAAGAAACTACTAACACGCTCGAAGATTGCAACTGCGATTTGATTTTGAAGTGTTAAATGTTAGGTAAGTAGGTTTGACTTTGAGAAAAGGTTTTGGAATATTAGGTATACTCGTACTCAATACTTTATAAATTATCAAGTTTAGCTTTGCATTGGCTTTCTTTCCGTCGGCGTCGTAACACTATTGATTTAATCCTCAATGAGTTAGGCAGTAATAAGATGTATATTTTCATACACGAAATCTCTTAAGGGATCATTGTACTCATCATTATGAACAACTTTCACAGTGGGACGAACCCTGAAATCGCGAAAAAATATCAGCTGTTCCTTACATTTTGACGAGCTATGCGAACATAAATGTAGGGAACAGCTGATTGTTTTCCATAGTGATGATGAGTACAAAGACCTTTTAAGAGATTTCGTGTATTAAAAGATACACCTTATATATTCACAGAAAACGGCCGAAACGATGCGCTTCTAAATCTCGTACGCAACAGTATCGAGTACGCGGCAGTTACGCACGGACGCGGAAGGTTTATCTACCGAGCGGCCGCAGGTAATTTCAAGGTCACTGCCGAGATATAATACTGCTACTTTTTTATTCTGTGGCAGTAGTGTTCCCAAGTCTAATATACCCATTTGGCCAGTTAAGCCCCATGGATTATTGTGTCAATATATTTAAAAGGTCGAATTAATTTGCCTTTGAATGAGGTGGCCCACTTGAGTGTGATTAGAAGCATTTCGCTACTATATCACACTTTTTTTTTAAGGCGGTTTTTTCTTGTTTATTTATTCGAGCACAATGCTAATTGACGTTGCTTCAGCCTATATTTAGCACAAATTATTATAAATTACACGTAACCAAATAAAAGAAAAATATTCACCTAAAAAAGGTGGGAATGTAAAAATGAATGACGATCCCGTCACGTGATGTACAGGTCAGTGTTATGAATAATTTAGCCATTACGAACACTCCCAATTTCCTGGCAGCAGAAATAATGTTATTTTTGATTACGATATCAAGTTTCCGTCTGCGATCTCGAAGCAATACATTGTAAAGGTTATTGGTGATGCCAGAATAGGTACCCTTTTTTTTTTTTTTTTGAGGGTGGGAAATCATCCAATGACTTCTCCCGCTCTGGGCGGAGCGGACGGGCGTGTCAGACTTTTACCGACTAAAACCCACCCGTGTTCCTTCATTTGCCTGTTGCCAAGGTCCCGGTATCCCTTTCGGACTTTCCCGCAACCCTGGCAGGCATCGGTCCTATTGGACCCCGTCAATTTTGCTGACATCTCATTGAGGCGCGCGTGGAACACGACGCGCCATCGACCCGGGCCTGGTCCTTATCGGACGGCGAGCTGCCCGTTGCTCGCCGTCCGCAAGCCCGCGCCTATGGTGGCCGGAAATCCGCCTGGGATTCCCGACGCCCAGGGCGTCTCCAACGGCGGCGGTTAGGGGCATGAGGGCGCAAACTTTGCCTTTCCCTCACGCGTTCCGCCTCCTCCTTCGCGAGCATTACTGCTTCGCAGAAGGAGGTGACGGCTTCCCATGCCCTCTCGCTCCGTACCATGGCCTGAACCAGGGCCGGACGCGAGAGGTCACCACCGCCAATCGCCTCCGCGAGGACACGGCGGTGCTCCGCCCAAGCAGGGCACACCTCAACCGTATGCTCCACCGTGTCCTCCGGGCGATCCACACAGTGGTGACACCCGGGCGTTTCCTCCCGCCTAATCCTACACAGGTACCTCCCGAAGCTGCCATGTCCGGTGAGGACCTGTGTCAGGCGGAAGGTGAGGACGCCGTGGCGCCTCTCTATCCACTCCTCAAAGAGGGGACAGAATAGGTACCCTACGTTTTATGTTCTGGAAAAATAACAATTACATATTACAGCTTTTCAGTAATGAGAATTTAGGGGAAACTCGAACTGTTTGAATGAGATACTACATCAGTTTTTGTAATCAAATAGTTTTAGTAAATTGCTACAAATTCAGTTGGTTCGATACAATCAGTAAAATTATACAGTTATACATCTATTTTGAATTTAAAACTAATTTTTTTTTTACTTATTTTTGTGTGATGGCCTCGTACTCAGCGACTCTTACAAACCAATCAAAATCATGAAAAACTGCTTAACACTAAACAACTTACAACAAGGTGACTTCTTACCTATTAAGTACATAAAATCATTACAAAAACAGCATCAAAACAACAATAACATGACAACAAAATACGCGACCACATTTAGCTTTTAATAAATTTCATTAAAACCGTCGCTCTCGGCTTCAGTCAATTAAAATGTGAAAGGCATGGACGCCCCTAACTGTGAACAATATGTACCTTTATTTACGTGAAATAGCGAGCTGAGTGAAATTATATTTTGTTTCATGTTTGCGCACTTTACTTTGTGCCATTTGTTTCATGAACACTGCTCCAGAAATTTTGAAGGAAAACATCAATCACGTAAAGTTGCCATGTGGGTGTACTAGAGGTACACGTCTGCCTAAGCCTACGGGATTCCAAAAAAAACAGAGTTATGTGAAGTCTACCATTGAGCAGTGGACCCGCGCGGTGGATGGGTAATCCACCGCACAGGTACAGTGCAAACTCCTCTAAGCAAACGCCCGAGCGTGGCATTGGCCATACAAGTTTGGGGCAACCATGGTTGCCGGGCGTTAGAGTGCCTAACAGAGTTAAGGCGTGCAGACGCGACACCGGTAATGGTTCTACCGTGAAGTTTTCTCAGAAATTGTTTTGTTAAAGTCGCACTAGTCTGCACGAGCCTTTAAAGACTCTGTGACAGCAATAGGCAGATGCGTAGCCTTTACCCAGCTTTGTTGAGTTCGGCTTCCAGTTTAACCGGAAGCAGCTAAATACCAGTATTTCACACGGAGCCTAACTATATGACTTTATTACCTACAAGAATGAAAATCTAAACCACTCAAAAAGACTTTTCGATACAAATATTACACAAACATGTGTGTCGTGTGTAGTAAGGAAAACCAAAAACCTTTCACAAGACATAAACTCCAATTTCACAATATTTGATTGAAAACCAATATCGAGTAACAATATTAACTTAATAATAACTTAGGTAATAGACAAGTAATCGAAGTAGAACTTTGCACAATTTCCTTCATCAAACTACCTATGCTAATCAGTTGTAGCGAACGTTATACAGGGTGTCTTTATTAATATTTTAATTGTGTAAGTGGCTATGTTGAAATAGCCGCACGGACCCCTCGACTAGTTTAAGCTGGACTAGCCGAAATTGGTCCATAGACAACTATCTTTACCTATCGAGAACCATCCGTGCTTCGGAAAGCACGTTAACCTGCTGGATCCGGCTCGGCTAACATTCGTAAATCTTTGACAGTCGTTACGGGTCGTCAGAAGACTGAATATCTGACTAAGGGGTATCCTGTTAATCAGTAAGTTTTGGAGGTCAGATAAGCAGTTGCTCCATAAAAAAAATACTGGTATCCAGCTGCATCCGGGTGATCTGGAAGTCGACCCCAACATAGTTAGGAAAAGGCTAGGCAGATGTTGATTTTAAAGCGGTCAATTTAACAACAAAATACTTCTGTCGTATAATGTGTGTACCCGGTAATATATATTCTATTTTAATACCGGGTGTCGAAACTACGACAAAGGTACAGCAGAAATAAAACAACAACAGAAATAGGCAAAAACATAGTATTGTCAAAAATTCATTGGTGAAGTATATTGACCAGTTTGTCAGCTGTAATTTCTTCCCTAACTTTATTATTTCATTTTTGACAAGAAGATAACAATCCTTACTAATATTATAAAAAATGTGGGAATGATTATTACTAGTGGCAACACGAGACATGAGGAATGTTAGAAGATAGGAATGACAGGACTGTGCGAGTGAGAGGGAAGAATGAAAATAGAAGATGGACGACGGTGGAAAACGACGAACGTGTGTGAAAATTATAAGAAGTTAAAGCTTGTTTTTTTTAATAACAATCCATTTTTATTCCAATCGCTACATTTGGGGGCTCGTCCGGGATGGAAAAGTAAATAAAAGAAAAGATATAAAGTAAAAACAGCCGGCGGGTGTGAATTTTTATTCCAATCCCTACAAATACGAAAGTAACTCTGTCTGTCTGTCTGTCTGTCGCGCTTTTACGCCAAAACTACAGAACTGATTTAAATGATTTTTTATATACAGATAGTCTAGAGCTTGAGAAAGGACAAAGGCTACTTTTTATCGAAATACCACGCGGGCGAAGCCGCGGGCGGAAGCTAGTAGCTTAAATAATAAACTGTACCTATTTTAAAAATATGTATAACTCAAAAAAAATAGATTTTTTAAATTAGCTTTGTCAGTGCACAACTAAATCATTATTAATTCATACCATAAAAGTTTGTATTAAAAACCCAGCCTGTATAATAGGTAACCTTGTGTATAATTATTATATTATACATGTATATAACGACAACTTTGAACCGTGGTTATATTGGTTTCCATTAGTTTAGGGTCTTTGAGGCCGCCGTCCTGGTTCTTCCAAGTGAACTATTTGGTATATTAAATTGGATACACGAATTATACATCAATTGATGCATACCGATCGTGGATACTATAGACAATGTGGGTCCACATTTTATTTATAAAGTGTCCTAGAAAAAATTATTGCGTAGTTAATTTTGAATTTCAGAAAGTAGTGTTTTTTTTAAACTGGTTACAACAACCTTCATATATTAAAGTTAAGTACACAATTTAAGTTTATTGTTTAACACGGGACACATTGTCTGTCTTTAGAGAATAGTTATTTATTATGCAAGGCTGCAACGTTGTTTTTTGGCGCGATTACTTGTATTGAAACCTGAGCAAATGAAGAATTTTAGGATTGAACCATGTGCGTAGCGAGTGGTTCAAATATAGAATCCTGAGGGTTGCGAGGGTTTCAAAGGTACGAGACGCAGGATAACTTTGCGAGGAAAATGCAAGGTGTCTCCACACATTGAATAAATATTATACGCTTTTATGTACTTTTCGCGCAATTTTTCCGGAAGAAAGTTCAATTCGGCACTATGTACTGCTTGCACTAACTCCGCACTGCTAAGCAAACCAAAATGATGGAAAGTGAATATACAGAAAAAAATTATATAACGTTTTTTGAAGAGAAAACTTCTTTAGGCGCGTTGAGCGATATTTTATCGTGTTGGCCAGTGCGATTATTCTAAAAATTAGGTTGGCACACTGACATGAAATAAGAATTAATGCATTAACAGTGGACCCGGCGGTATAGAAAATTATTGAATAGAAAGGTTTGAATTTAAAAAACTCTTTTCACACTAGCAGATAAAATGCAGTTTTGCAGTAAGATTTCGAATGATAAACAGAATATTTCCGAGCTTGTGAAGTGAAAAAATATTTTTTGTCTTGTCTTAAATATCTCTGCCACAAATTCACAGAATTTTCTTCAAGACTGCCAAATCCTAAGCTAAACATTACCGTGATGATTCACTCTTCCTCAAAAATCCCAAACTCCACCTTTCGTTACCAAGACAAGACATTACCAACCTGTTTTTTATAATATTTCTATGTTACCAACTTTAATCTTAAACTCCAACAAAACCCAGTCTCTAAAACATGCAGAAAATAAAGATATTCACGATATCCTCCAAACTCTTGTCTCCTGACGAAGTTTCGTCTCTGAACATCTTAGGATCCTACTGAACACACTGGAACTCTTTCAATCAAAATTTAAGTTGATATTGGAAAAGTTTTCGAGATTGATGCGTACGTAACGGTTATACGAACGACTTACTACGGTAATAGTACTGTGCCCTGGGTGAGCAGTGTTGCTATGCGAAGCGAACGAGTGACGTAACACAAGGAATATTTTTCAGAACGTTTTGATTTCGATCGATCTCTTTAGATTGATTTCTCGCAGTTTTGCAAGTCCGAAAAGCAATTCTGATATCTTTAAAACGTACTGCTTGTTTACCACATTTTGGTATAGCTAATGGAATAAGATCATACTATAACAGAACACAAAGTTATGCATTCGTTAGTGGGTAAACTCATAGATAACGAATTGGATTGGCCCTGTAGGTGTTATGTGCAACTTTCACGACCTAGAATGAGAAAAAATCTCTATCCCAAGATCCTAGAGAATTTAAAACCGGCTGTTGGCTTCTTATAAGACATGAAATTTGCCACAAAATATTTTTTCTTCAATATAATAATATTAATGCAACGCTGTATCGCATTCTCAACTCACATAGGACAACGAGTAAGAAATTGGTAGAGATAAGCGGTCCGGTTCGAGTAAAAAACTTTATTTGTAACTACGATGTTTTCGGGTGTATGTTTACGCGAAACTTTTGTTACTTACCCCTCTTTTTGTTGTTAGGTTGTTGCACTGATATTAAACACACAATGGAGTATAAAATTGCTGGGATTTTCGAGCGGTTTAACTTTAATAAGTTGTTGTGTTTTATTCAGTGGGTTCTACGACTTTTTTATTTCGTACTTTGGTAGCGTCTAATTTACTAAGTGGTTTGTGTTGTATTCTTCCCGTTTTTGGGCGGTTATCTGTCGTATACTGTATGTTGGTCTGACTTAGCATACACAGGATGGACACAGGTTATCGTAAACATGCTGATATCACACTTTAATCCACTGCAATACACCGCAATGTAAAATAAGTGTTGTTTCAGGAGTGGGTCTCATCTCCCTTAGCTATATTTAAAATTCAACACATTACACTTAACGTAAACATATCATAACATCACGCCTGTAATCACTGAAGGGTAAGGCAGAGGTGAACCCTATTGTATCTACACCCACATTTCGCCAGTTATGTTTAAGTCCCATGTAATAGGGGGTGAGCCTATTGCCATCAACCGGGCACATATCCAGACTAAGGCCTGTTGCTGGGAAATTCCAGATGGAAAAATCCAATTTCACTTTGCCCGACCTGGGAGTCAAACCGAGGACCCCTTGCTTAGCAGTAGTGCTTGTAACCATTAGACCAACGAGGCAGACACAATACCTACTAAATAACAACTATTAAAACATACAGCAACCACACATCAAAGCCGCCATTCCCATCACCCACAGACGTCATAATGCGCAAGCGACGCCGACACATACACAGTCAGATCGCATTACTAAATAGTAGCTCCCATTTACATGCCAACCATTTACGTTAGTAGTTATGTAACGACCGACACCAAAAACATTCATTTTAATTAAACGTACGATTTCAGTGCAGATTAATTGATGTACGCATTGGGCGAATTCGTATAAAAATAACACACTGAAATGTTTTGATGTTTCATCTATTTTATGGACAGAATAGTGTGGTATTCGATGCGAATTATTGAAAATGCACTTACCGAAGGTTTTAGGTATATGCTATTTTCATCAGGGACTTGAAACGTTACTCAAAATAGATGTACGATAACGTTACGTAATAGTGTTATGTATAGTTCCAGTAACCATTTATGAACTAATTTCTTGGCAATATAACGAAAATCTATCGGAACGAAATCTTCAACTTTTAATTTAGTTACGATCCGGGTGGAACGGTAGAAATTATGGTTATTGGAAGTATACGTAACGTTATTATAGCGTTATTTAACTATTTCATAACGTTTCAAGGCCCTGATTTTCATAGGCCGACTTTTTCATTGGTGACAGTCCCATGGTCCAGGGAGACTCTGGAAGACGAAAACAAATAACGCGCACCCGATGACCGTACAAAGTATTACGTCTGTCATAGACGAGTCTACAGATTTCTCTACGAAATATTACGTAATAAGTTTCGTAAACACAAAGTGTACAATAAATAAATACAAAGCTTTTCCACAAAACTGTGCACCACAGTGAAGAAATTAATACTTCATGAAAATGATAATAAAGTCAATGAAGTAAAAAGTTGAAAAACGTATGCGGAAATTACTTTATAGGCAATGTTCAAAGGTCTCAAACCAAATAACTTTTAACTTGAATCACTTTGTTCCTTCACTAAACAAGCCACAAATTAAATTAACTTTCTTCTTTTACCAGTCTAAATATTAATTGATAAGTAAAGTTATAATACACAGAAAAAAATTAAGGTAAGTGAGACCAAAACTATGCTCAACAAAGTAAAAAGAACGAGCAAGCTCTCAAAGGATTTTTCCGAGTATTTTAATTCAATAAATACACAGTATTTCCTCCATTATACCTTACCGGAGAGCCATCAAAAGTCTATAAACAAATTCGAAGAACGTTTCATAATATCATTAGTCCGTAATTTGAATAAAACGAAGAGTATATTGTCCATGGTCTCTGCAAAGGGAGGTTCAATGTTTTGTCGCTTCCTTCCTGTGATATGGTAATGTAAACATTCAGAATAAACTGTTGGACATCTTTTGATTTATTTTACCTTGTTGGAATATTTTAATGTTTTAACAAGACTTCGGGACAACAACAAGATTTTCTTATGTGGAACTTTAAGTGGTTTAATACAGTGGTATGATGTGAAATCGCTATGAATTCGTGATTTATGCTCGATTCGTAAAAACAATAACGTATCGTTTGTTGACCAATGGTAGCATTTTTTATTGCCAAACTGAGCATATAAATAGATTCGTAAGCTAATTGTACCTGTAATAGCTACTTCCATATAGTCTACTATGCAAAGTTATTGGTCTTTGCTTTATTATTGGTAATGACAGAAGAGTCTCAATTTTAACCGATAACGATCCGTAACTTATAGGAATCAGCCATTGAAGCATCGTAACTTTAAGCAGAGAATAAAAACCTTAACAGGAAGTACAGCAAACCGTAGCAAAGAATAATTAATTAAACTTAAAATAGATAACTGTTTTTCTACCACATAACTGATTTTGTAACTATCTGTGGAGACTTGTAATTAGCGATCTAGTTATTTAATATTCATACTAAAATGTGATTAGTCTGTAATACTTCGTAAAGTCTGACAGACTATAAGCATTCTTAAATACGTACAATGTTCCATCCGAGGGATTAAGTGTGGAAAACAAACCCTCTAACATAGATAGAAAATAGAAAGGTTTCTTAAAATTTCAAAAATATATAGATAAATATTATTCTATAGATTTAAATATATAGTTAAATATTATCCTATAGATTTAAACATATAGTTAAATATTATCCTATAGATTTCTAGAAATTATCCACAATAGATAGCTTTCCCGGTATTCATTAGAGAGAAAATAGTTCCCCATCATTTTCCTATTTAACTACATCAGTATTGTGTAATTAAAACAACGCAGCATTGGTGCATTGGAAAATCACAATAATTACTATACATATTTCAGAATTTCCTGCTTTTGAATCAGTATGATTCTCTAAGCTTTGTAGCCTACATGCAAGATAACGAAAAATACTAGATTTATGCAGTTGCAGCAAATGACTAACATTACTACAATCGAAAAAACTATCAACTGAAGTCCTATTCCGTCCCTCTTCACAATCTTTTATCCACAATGAAAAGGTAGAATTGACACATTCCTGGCCAGTTTACAAAGGTCTCTGATACACGATACGGAGGTTTAAAACCGTTGAAAGTTCGTATGGAGAGGGGTCTACGGCTTTGGTTGTTAGAAACCACGCGAGCGATTTTTTACGTGGGGTGGTATCGGTATTTACATTGCAAAAGAGGTTGCCGTGCTGGTGGGCCGTTCGGGAGGCTCGTTCGGTAGACCCGATAGTGAGGCATTTATGTGCTACCTCCAATAGTGCGAATTCACCTTGTTTTCCCCTCTGTGGAATTACTAGTTTGTAATAACAACGCTGTATGTTGTATAAGTGATGTGTTTGCGTGTTCTGTGTAGTTTTGAAACGGGTATTAAGTTGTAGAGAGAAAGTTTTCGTAGAAAAGTATTCTTGAACTCTTTCAGCATTGGTTTCGACCTAACATACATGATTTGTCTCTTTAGAAATGGTTAATAACTTTTACAGAAAAAAAATACAAACTCAAATATTTATCCTTTAAATAGCCTATTTCTAACTCCATCACAAAGCTTTCGGTAAAGGTAAACAATATCTACCCAAAATTAAGTAAATACGCTGAAACTGCTAAATAGTCTTAAAATAGTTACCGAGAGTCTGAACCTCAAGTTTATGTTTTATTCCACAATGATGTCCAAGGGATGTTTCCAGGAATTGATGGTTCTATTCAAAGCGTTACAAACAGTTTTCCCCTTATAGTCTAAGCGGCTTAACCCTCATAGTCCCCAAAAAGTCCCCATAAGACCCCCATTGAAGAATGTACTCTTTGGGCAATGTAAAGAGCTTAAGTGGTTTTATTTCTTTGTGGATCATGATTTTCTTTCTATCTTTAGTTGAGGAATATTATTGAAGGTGTTTGATAAGAATATAGTACTTACCTATCCTTACATATTATAAAACAAAGTCCTCCGCCGCGTCTGTCTGTTGACCTGTACGCGATAAACTCAAAAACGACTGCACTGTTTTTTTTTTAATGCTGTTTTCACCAATGGATAGAGTGATTCTCGAGTAAAGTTTTAGTATATAATAACCGACATCCACGCGGGCGTAGTCGCGGGCATCAGCTAGTGTTTAACCTGTATGACCGCGGACGGGCCGCGCGCGGACCAAAAACTATTGTAGTTAATTAGAAAATCCTTGAAGAATTAATAAATGTGGTTACATTTTGTAATATATGCTAAAGTTTAGTTTTTGCAAACACCTTTGCCTAACCCTCCGGCGATTACTGGCGTGATGTTATGTGTTTCTGGTTTATCTTAGTGGTTATGATAATTTTTTACATATGTATATTTGTACATACTTTGTATTTATTTGTCCATCCATACTATATTATAGGAGCTCGTGGCTAAGTAATAACAGCCGCACGGGTCGATCCATCAGGTTAAGCTACGCTTGCCGGGGTTGGTCCGTGGATGGGTGACCATCTTTACATACCGAGACTCCTCCGTGCCTCGGAAAGCACGTTAAGCCGTTGGTCCCGGCTGTCATTCGTGGATCTTTGACAGTCGTTACGGGTCGTCAGAAGCCCGAAAGTCTGACAACCAGTCTTACCAAGGGGTATCGTATTACCCAGATACTGGGTTGTGGAGGTCAGATAGGCAGTCGCTCCATATAAAATACTGGTATTCAGCTGCATCCGGTTAGACTGGAAGCCGACCCCAGCATAGTTGGGAAAAGGTTAGGCATATGATGACTATATTATAAATGCGTAAGTACATTATCACGCCTTAACGGCTGAACGGATTTTGATGAATTTCAGCACACACATAAACTAGAACAAAATGCAAATATTTCTAATTGGCGCCCTGGCTTCAGATATCGACCTAGCTAAGGGTTTAGCTTGGTTTAAGGCTTTCATTTATATGCCACACCAATGTACTATGAGCAAAAAACTTAAGCCAAGTCAAGCGGCGGCGTGGCGAGCTATCGTGGTTTTCAGTTAGATATTTTAAGTTCCAGTCTGGGATCAGCGTTTCATTTGATTCAAACTAGAATTGGTCTTTTGCCCTAGAATTAGTTATTGTATAGCGGCCATCAACCAGAACCGAAGTAGAAAATTCTTATACGGAATAATATTTTGGTTCTTTTAAACGGTAGGTTAATTATACCAGACACACAAGTCCAATCCGAAAAGTCTGAGGTACGTGGCTTGGGTTCGAACTCGAGACCTATGACTTAGTAGTCCGACGGTCACACAACTAAGCCATCACTGCTATTAAAAAAAATACAAATAAATGCCTAACAACAGTCGTTCTCTTTGGGATAATTTCAGCTTTCACAAACGTGACCGCTACTGGCAATATATTTCAGAGTTTTTTTCATACACTACCTACTAGGTAACGAGAGGTCTTTCAGTACCAAACCAACCGCAAAAACTGTGCAAGAAATATGAATTGAATTTTTTGGTGCATTTTTCGTTCTGTGGTACTCACGCCGAAGTTTGGACGTGGCCTATTGTCGGCCAGTGGTTAGGCTTCATACGTGCTCGCGATTTGAAAAGCTCTACAGTTTAAGCCAGGTTAAAAAATTTGGGGTACCTAGTGGTGAGTTTTTGTATGGTAAACTAGCTTTTATATAGGCTATTGTTCGTGTAGAAAAAAGGTTTTAGTTATGTTTGGGAAATAAAGCTATTTGATATGAAAAACGACATGTTTTTAATCGGACCTGTAATAGTTCCCATTTTGCGGTCCTAAAAATATTATTGAACCCTCGAATTTATATTAGAGGGTTCAATAATATTTCACTCAGGAGGCTCACAAAAAGAATTCCAATTTTGAGATTCTAAAAATCAAAATCTAAATATTTTTTTTTCACATAAACCTACATGGGGACTTATGAAACGTCAGAAGCTAGGCGCACGGTTCCAATTGGTCCATTCCTATGGAGCAGAGCCGGCAAGAAACTCCACGATTACTCTTTTCAAAATAACTGGCTTTTAAAAATACTAAATAGCCAAATTGTATGACCAACTTGGAAGTAGCGCTTGCCGACCGTTGCTACGGCAGCGCTCGCTTCGCTCGTTCAGCTCGGATGGTCACAGTTCTAACCTAACCTAACTCGTTCGGTCGGGCTGCCCCTACCAAACCCGAGTTTTTTATTGGAAAAAGTATGACGAAGGTTATTCGGACCATGCAATTTGTATTGATAGAATTTTTTACGAATTATCCGCACTAAGAGACAGAATGTTACCTACATGGTAAAAAAGAATAATAAATCTGGTAATTGAAAATCTTTTTGACACGAGAAGAGAATATAAACACTTTTACATGACATTTAACTTTACTACGTTATCTACATATACCATAGCAAAGGAATTCTCGCTTCAGTACATGTGCAAACATTTGCGAGGCCTACAGGTTGTCAACAAGTATGGCGGCTACACTGTTGCATTTACTATGAGAAACAGGACTTTTCCTGTTTCTCATACACGTCACGTTATCATGCAATTTTCACAGATGATGTATTTCTGTTGCCACTATAACAACAAATACTAAAAAACCGAATAAAATAAATATTTAAGGGGTCTCATACAACAAACGTGATTTTTTTTGCTTGTTTTTGCTCGATATTGATAACGGCAACAGGTAGACGCTTGAAATGTTCACAGAATATTTAGTTATACATTCACTTTAAAAATAAATAATAAAATTAAAATAAAACAAATATTTAAGGGGGGCTCCCATACAACAGACATGATTTTTTTGCCGTTTTTATAGATAATGGTACGGAACCCTTCGTGCGCGAGTCCGACTCGCACTTGGCCGGTTTTTTTATACACTAAATTCAGGTAGGAACAACGATGCTTTATGAAAAGTTCCAGGGGTGACGATAGTTTACTGCATTGACCACACCATGGGCAGTTATCACCGCCATGAAACTCGTTGGGTAGCTAATATTTTCGCCACAGCATGAGCTCTTCAGTTGTGGCCCAATAGTAACGGCCCCGACTTACGAGTTATATTTAGGTCTTAGGTTTGAACCCAGACAAGGGATTTTACTTTATGTATATTATTCATCACTGCTGCTCTCAAAACGGTAAAGGAAAACATCGTGAGGAAACTAGCATATCCTAGAACCGAAAATTTGAAGACATGTGACATAGCTTCGAACCCGCACTGGGCCCGCGTGGTAGATCACAGCCCACTCTCTCTCTAAGAGAGAAGGCCTGTGTCCCAGCAGTGGGAACATTATAACCTTATTATGATGATGCGTTTTTCTTATACAGATCGTGGCGACATGTCCTAATGTCCCAATTTGGGGAAAATCTTAGACGTTTTAAGACCGTTATTACAATGGTTGAAAGCAAATTTAATATCTACTTCTCAGAATCATTGCAGACTCAACCTTACTATTACCAAATCGAAATAATGACTTTCACAAACTATTAATAGTAATAAGCTAGCAAATACATCAATTACGAAATGTTACGACGACAAAGTTCAGCAGAATTTGAGCTATTAACCGGTACATAATACATGAGGTAAATCAAACTATTACTGAGATTAGCTAGGCGACTCGTCGCGTAATTATAATATAATATTTATTAGCTTAAATACGTATATAATGTTGCTACGTTTAGATAGGAGACGTTGCGTTTGCGTCATGATTGATATATTTAAACACACAAAATTAAGTAAGTGAAATAATTTGATAGAAATGGTATGTTTTCTTTTATTTAATTGATGGTATGAAAGGCTAAGTTTGATTGGCTTCCGCGCTACAGGTATTGAATTTACGTATCATAACATAAAATAACACGTGTAATACGGGGCGAGCCTATTGCCATCAATCCGACGAATTCCAAATAGAAAAACCCAATAACACTTTCCCCGACCCGGGAATCGAAACCACCATAGGCGCGGGCTTGCGGACGGCGAGCAACGGGCAGCTCGCCGTCCGATAAGAACCAGGCCCGGGTCGATGGCGCGTCATGTTCCACGCGCGCCTCAAAGAGATGTCAGCACAATGGACGGGGTCCGGTAGGACCGATGCCTGCCAGGGTTGCGGGAAAGTCCGAAAGGGATACCGGGACCTTGGCAACAGGCAAATGTAGGAACACGGGTGGGTTTTAGTCAGTAAAAGTCTGACACGCCCTTCCGCTCCGCCCATAGCGCTTGCGACCTCTAGACCAAGGTAGTCATGTTTTGAGAATAGATTTCGCAAAAAAGAAAAAGTAATAAAAACTAAAAAGGTATAAACAAGACACCACAGACAGACAAATTAAAAATCCGGAGTTACACGTAATCTGTTAGATTTATGCCCTAACACGTGTGACTCCGGATTTTTAATTTGTCTGTCTGTGGTGTCTTGTTTATACCTTTTTAGTCGTAGTTGGGTTATAGTTTTTATTACTTAATTTTTATTTTTATTCTTTTGGAGTTATAATATATATATTTTTGAAATGTGCTCATCCAGCCCTTTCATTTGATATCCAACATGGTACGATTAAACAATATTTTTTTTTAAGTTCCTGACTTTGTCCTCTAGAGGGCGCCATTTTTAATGTGACATCACATAGCCTATAACCAGCAGAAGATCAAGACGCTTCCAACGATACCTCATTTGTCAAATTGTGATGAGTGGTTTAGAAGATAGAAGGGAACAGATGAACATACTTACATACATACATACATACAGACCGGTCAAAATCATAACCCTCTTTTTTTCTTCGCCGTAGTCGGGTAAAAATAAAGAAATCGTTTTGTTTGGCTCGTTATTATTGCTTCTATTTCAAGTCTGCATTTTCGCTCTGTAGGGTCAAAGGGTTTCTGGTAGGTTTCCAATAAAACCAAAGTAATTTAATTAAAAGTCGTTTATTTTCAAAAAATGTAATTATTATGACATTTCCTTTGATTAGACGCAAAAACTTTTGCACAATTTGATCTTTACAAGCAACTCTATATTTTTACTAGGTACAGTACCTACAACTATACAGGGTGGTTATGGTTATTCAGGAATCAATAACAAGGAAAAAAAAGGAAAAAGCCCTGTATATGTGTCTCGGTACAATACAGGGCTTTTTGATTCTTTTCTGGAATCATCATCAGCACATACAAATGAGTAGTGGTAGCCCAGTAGAACCGGCTGCGACTTACGAGTTGTAGGTTCGAACCCAGACAGCCACTTTACATTGAGTAAATTATTTCATCACCACTGCTCTCAAAACGGTAAAGGGAAACACCGTGAGGAAACCTAAATATAAAAGAAAAAAATATCCTAGAACTAAAAAAATTGAAGACATGTGATTTCGGATCTACCAAACCGCACTGGGCCCGCGTGGTGGATTATAGAGAGGAGGCCCGTGTCCCAGCAGTGGGAGAATTATAAGCTGACTAGCTTTTGCCCGCGACTTCGCCCGCGTGGATGTCGGAAAAAATCCCACGGGAACTTACTAACGCCCGGGATTGAAAGCACCCTATGTGTTAATCCAGTTATCTAATTGCGTAACTTATTTGCGTAACCGATAAAGACTAATCTTTCATTTAGACAGTTCAACAACATTCATTGCGTTATTTACGTTGTGGAGCAGATTTTTTTTTCAAACTTATGAAGCATTGGATTAGAAATTTGTTTCAAACTGATTCAGATTGTGGATCGTGTATTACGCAATTAGGGTGCAGGTTATAAACTATCTGTGTGCCTTTCATCCATGTCCGTTGGGCAGTTTTTGCGCCAATCCGGAACACACATCCAAACAAACAGACAAACGGACAAAAATTCTTAAAAACATATTTTCGGTATCAGACTCGTTCCCACACCTCGTAGCAATTACACGGGCAATATTTCCTTTTCTTTATTGATGAAAAACATATCTGCGGGCTGTAACAACATATGATAATAATTATGTAGTCGGTGGTTTAATTATTATTGTATCATTACATAATGAAGGTATTATTGAAGTTAAGTCAGATAGTAACATACAAAACCCCGAAACACGTACTTTTAATTTTTTTGTTTTAAGTATTAGTACCTACCGTACCGAGTTTCGAGTTAATCCGACAGCACGTTAAAATGTTTACTTACTTTGCCACCCCGTTATTCGTCTATGTGACGGATTGCTTAAAAAACTAAAAGTGACAATTTTTTTATTTGCTATAGCAAGTATTGCCAAGTTTCAAGTTTAATAACTAAAGGAATAAGGGCGAATTTCCAAAAACCCTTTCTTAGTGGATTCCTACGTCCTAATAACTATCTGTGTGCCAAATTTCAGCCCAATCCGTTCAGTGGTTTGAGCTGTGACGTGGACTACCCATTTTCACCCCGTTAGGGGTAGATTTGAAAAACCCTGATACACATTATTCTTTATTTTTCGTTTTAAGTTTATGTACTGAGTTTCGAGTTAATCGGAGAGTGCGTTAAAATTCTTCTATACAAACTTTGACACCCCCCAATCCTCGTTTAGGCGGTAGTTTATAAAAACTAAAAATGACAAACTTTATAATTTACTTAGATAAGTATTCGTGCCTTTTTTCAAGTCTATTAACTCAAGGAATAAGATTTATCACACAAACGAAATCCCCCCTTTTCACCCCTTTAAAGGTCAAATGTCCAAAAACCCTTCTTAGTGCACGCTTGCACGCCTAGGTCGTAATAACTATCTGTGTGCCAAATTTCAGTCCAAATCATTTAGTGGTTTGAGCTGTGACGTAGACTACCCATTTTCACCCCATAAGGGGTAGATTTTTGAAAAACCCTACTGCACATTATTATAAAAACTAAAAATTGCAAACTTTATAATTTACTTAGAAAAGTATTCCTGCCAAAATTTCAAGTCTATTAACTCAAGGATTTTTTTTTTTCATACAAACGAAATCCTCCCTTTTCATCCCTTTAAAGGTCGAATTTTCCAAAAGCCCTTTCTTAGTGCACGCCTAGGACCTAATAACTATCTGTGTGCCAGATTTCAGCCCAATCCATTTAGTGGTTTGAGCTGTGACGTAGACTACCCATTTTCACCCCGTTAATGGTAGATTTTTGAAAAACCCTAATACACATCATTCTTTATTTCTGGTTTTAAATATAAATACTGAGTTTCGAGCTAATCGGACATCACGTTAAAATTCTTCTATACAAACTTTGGCACCCCCCAATCCTCGTTTAGGGGGTAGTTTATAAAACTAAAAATGACAAACTTTATAATTTACTTAGATAAGTATTCGTGCCAAAATTTCAAGTCTATTAGCTCAAGGAATAAGATTTTTCATACGAACGAAATCCTCCGGTTTCACCGTCTTAGCGGTTGAATTTCGAAAAATCGTTTCTTAGTTGAAACTTACTCTTCATAAAGAACACACCCTCCAAATTACATGTCTCTCGAACCAGCGGTTTAGGCTGTGCGTTGGTATCTCAGTCACCCTTGCCTTGTATATAGATTCATTAAAATAAAATAAACTTTAACTTTGTAATGTCAATTCTAATGACTCGACTTTGTATATAGGTATGTTTTGTTTGAAGTTCTAATTCATATTACTGAGGCATAGTATGTAAGACTATTATGTGTGTTTGAAGTACTGAAAAGAAATCTTATAGTATTCGAAGTAAGAAGACCGGGGAAATATGACTTGATTGAATATCTATCGGTCTTCCTGGTTTCCTTAAGGGTCTTTTCTATCTATAAAGGTACTGAATCATTAACCAAGTCGGACAGATTTATATGAAACGAACTTTTGCCAGGCCAGCGGCTTCGCCCGTGTAGATGTCGAAAATTTACCCATGGGAACCTACTACCGGGATAAAAAGTATCCTATGTGTTAATCCAGGTTATAAACTATCTGTTTGCCAAATTTCATCCAAATCCGTTCAGCCGTTTTTGCGTGATTGAGTAACAAACATCCAAACACACAAACTCACAAACACACAAACACACAAACTTTCACATTTATAATATTAGTAGGATTATTATGCAACATACCAATACCTTTGAGATCTCTAGTAGCTACCGTCAAGCATACATAAATAGTCACTTGACTACCCAAATCATAACTCAAATAAATCTACAACACAATAGGTAGAAAAGATGGCGTATACGACGTATACATGCGTTTATATCCGGATCGGAATACAATACGGAACCACGTGTATTGTTTGCACAGCCATTGTGCTTTCAATAAGCCTTCAAGAATAAGAGACTGGCTCGTGTGTACTTATGAATATACTCGAGTGTACTAACAGTCCCTTGAGACGGTGATTTAAAATTATTATCTAAGTGTTCTAGGCATAATCAGGCTTTAACGTTCCCACTGATGGGACACAGGCCACGCGGGCCCAGTGCAGGTTGGTAGATAGATGTCACATGTCTTCGAATATTTGTTTCTAGGACACGCCGGTGTCCTCACGATTTTTTCCTTCATCGTTTTGAGAGCAGTGGTGATAAAATAAGCAAATGCCTTTTTTTTTTGAGTTATGGACATCGTCAAATGCCTTCTCTCGCTCTGAGCGGAGCGGAAGGGCGTGTCAGACTTTTACTGACTAAAACCCACCCGTGTTCCTTCGGTTGCCTGTTGCCAAGGTCCCGGTATCCATTTCGGACTTTCCTGGGTTTGAACTCACCACCCACCACTCGTAAGTAGGGACCGATACCACTGGGCCACCACTGCTAACTGCTAGTGTTCTAGGAGTACACGGCTACACATCAAGCTATACATTTCTAGTATAAACTGATCTCGCATTGTACAGGATTTCCATACAAAGCGAGGTCAGCTTATATTAGAAATGTATAGGATTTCCATACAATGCGAGGCTAGCAATAGCTTATATGACCAACGAACAAGGCAAAAGAAGTATGTAAGCATGGTACTCTGTTGGTTCTGCTTAATTTTGTGGGGGAAAGGCGTGATTTGCTTGTATGTATGTTTTATGAGTAGGTTAGGTCAAAGTCAAATCATTAATGTCAAGTGGGCCAATAAAAGACACTTCTGAACGTCAAAATTTACAAGAAAACAGAATTGGTTCCAGACGGTTCCAAAAGGTGCTTCCGTATGGAGATGAATGGGCAAGAAACTCCATAAGTGGAAATCCGTATTTTAATGTCATCATCATTTAAGCCGAAAGAAGTCCACTGCTGAACAAAGGCCGTTTGTCCACCGCCACGTCAACGGGACGTCAATGAGAACGAGATGACGGCGCCGATGTAACCATACATACATTTACAATGGGCGCGTGTCCACCGCACGCTATTATCGGGACATCTAGCTCGGTTAGAATAATGTCGTTCCTCGCTGACGTATTGTTGACGTTGTGCAGTGGACAAACAGTGATAGGCCCCAAGCACCGCCACTATCTTAATAGATTCTTTCTTATTTATAATCTATTATTTTATCCGATTCTATGTAGGTATGTTTATTTTGGGAGTAATGTCAACGGTCCAATGGATTCTCAGTTTAATTAGAACTTTAGACTGGGTGGATTAATGTTGCTAGTTCGATTCTTGGAATCCTGGATCAAAAGAAAAGAAAGAAAACAGAGAACTACTAATCACTTCTCAGACAGTAATAAATAGCACCTAAAATATAAAGTGTACTATTGTGTACCTAATGTGCCTTCTATATCTACACATATTATAAACTAGCTTCCGCCCGCGGCTTCGCCCGCGGCTTCGCCCGCGTGGTATGTCAATAAAAAGTAGCCTATGTCTTGTCTCAGGCTCTAGACTATCTGTGTACCAAATTTCATTTAAATCGGTTCAGTAGTTTTGGAGTGAAAGCGCGACAGACAGACAGACAGAGTTACTTTGGCATTTATAATATTAATATATAAAATATATTAAGTAAGAACATTATTAAGGATTAAAGCGCTTTTCGTGTTTGTCTGTATGTCCGCGTTGTTCTTCTAAATCACGCAACAGATTTTGATGAGGTTTTCATCATCGGTTTAGATATTTTTTCCGGAAGATTTAGGTGTATACATATAACTAAGAAATCTCAATGTTAAGTCAAGTCAAAAAACTGTGTGAAATACGAGCAGATCGCTAATTATCTAAGTTCATAACATTTGTAGGTGCTTAGTAGCCGGAAGGATACGTTTTGTTGTTTTAGGTATTTAATAACAAAAATATCTGTTTATGTTTACTTTAGAATACAGGTGCTCGGTACTGATATTAAAATGTTATACCTATCGCCGTCAACACCACGCTTTGTAAACAAATCGGAGATCGAAGAATCTGTTGTTTATTTAAAACTGGGCTGCTGGCAAAGTACGCGTGAAAAAAAACCACTGTAGCTCATAATTATCATCATCATTTCAGCCGAAAAACCACTGCTGGACATAGGCCTCTCCCAAGCACCGCCACTTCGACCGGTTCTGTGCTTCTCGCATCCAGCGGATTCCTGCGGCCTTCACAAGGTCCAACTTGTGGGAGGTCTTCCAACGCTACGTCTTCCAGTACGCGGTCGCTACTCCAAAACCTTTAGGCCCCATCGGCCCCATCGGCCATCTGTTCTGCGAGTAATGTGCCCTGCCCACTGCCACTTAAGTTTGGCAATTATTCGGGCACAAAATTCAATGTAGCACAATCGGCAAAAAAAACTCTGGGCTGCTACTGATCAATTCCAGATGGAAAAGCTCAATAACACTTTTCCCGATGCGGGAATCGAACCCAGGACCGAGGCAGTAAACGATAAACGATACAATTGTTTCTAAATCATACAGAAATGTACTAATAAATTCCCAAGACTACATCGTAATTCCGTTATGTGATAATATTATTCAACGGAATATTTATCACATATTCATGGTATTCGTTAAGCCTAATAATACGCACCGAGGGACGCCCCTAATGTAAACGATGTTATAATATTTTCTTACCAACTAAATGAATACTGTCGGTGTGTGCTCCGAGAACTTTTATATTATCCCACGGGAACATACTACTGGGATAAAAAGTATCCTATGTCCTATGTCCTGTCAATTATCTATTTTGTATGCACGTGTTTCTGTGACAAATAAACCTATTTTTCTTTTCTTTCTTTCTTTCTATTGCCTGCCTTGATTTCCGTGCGTCTTCTCTTTTCGGGTGACCACTGAAAATCAGCGCTGTGCTGTGGGTCCCCCATAGCTCAGCATCATGCTGAGTGGAAGCCTTCTTGTCACAGTCATGACGTGCAGCTGCCGATTATTTATCTGTATACTCGTGATCTCATATTTTTACTTAGATTTATTTTATTTTATTTAATATTGCTGATTACTGTTACCACTTTTTATGCACGTGTTGCTGTGACAAATAAACCTATTTTTCTTTCTTTCTTCTTTTCTATTCCAGGTCTATCAGCCCAAATCTGTTCAGCCGTTTTAGCGTGAAAGCGTAACAAACAAACAAACTCACTTTCGCATTTATAATATTACTTAGGATTGAACCTTTGGAAAAGATAAAAAGTCCAGTCCTCAAAATGGGCCTCCATAAAAACGTCTACTTTGGCAATTTTATTCGTCAAAAGCTATTTAATTTAAATACTATCGACATCCATCCCAACGCAAAAAGCTTACAAATACTTAAATACAATATTGCTTTTATTTCAAGAAAATTATTCGACGGTGAATTTTTTTATCGAATACGAATTCCCGACTTTCAAAAGGCGTCGGCCGCGGGCCAAAACAATGTACCTACCTGCAGCTTGTTTTATATTAAGCAATTAATTAATAAAGAGGGAAGGCGATGCTATGAGAAACGGCTAACTTTCTCATTTTCAACACGACCCAATACAACGTTTAATTAAGTCAGTTTCTGACCTTTTTTTTCTTTCTTTTAATAATTACAAGTTTCAACTTCTTTGATCTAATTTTCTATGTATTTATAACAGCTGGATAATTAAAATTTATGGAAGATTAATTGTACGGAATCGTCAGAAGGAATAATAGAAAAGTTGAGTACATTTTAAGCTTTGGCTGTAAATGTAGGTATTTATATGTTCTTCTACTTAATGAAAGCATTAGGTTTTACTGACATCTTAAATTGACTGACGTGCATAATTTAAACCGCTGCCTGGGTCGAGAAGCATGAAATTTTGCACAAGAGGTAATTTTCATCGTCGTATGGAGGGCGTGTCAGACTTTTACTGACTAAAACCCACCCGTGTTCCTTCATTTGCCTGTTGCCAAGGGTCCCGGTATCCCTTTCGGACTTTCCCGCAACGCTGGTAGGCATCGGTCGTACCCCGCCAATTGTGCTGACGATAAAGTTTGTATGGAATTTTGTAATATTTGCCGATGTGGAAACCCATCGGGCGAGTCTTTTAAGAACAACGTAACCTAAGAAAAATAACTATTGAAAAAATATACTGAATGGAAAATCGTCGACTAAAGAAAGTTGTCCAAATTGTTGCTTTGCCCATGAAACCATTAATACGGTCTTCAGAACGCTTATTTACCTACACCTTTTTTTGGAAGTTCTTTACAGGAGTATTATTTTTCTATAGTGCTATTTGTTAGATATCTTGACACCTAGTCGAATTAAAAGAGCCACATATTGCAAAATAATTTAGGTATTTATAAATAAAGTTTATCAGAGGACCCCAGAAAAAGGGCATCTGTAAATTATCACGGATTACATTCGAGTATCAAAATTACCTTTGCTTAGATTCGAGTATTAAAATGTTTTGTTTTAGTATCTGAAAGTAATCCTTACTATTTAATATTATAAACGCGAAAGTAACTCTGTCTGTCTGTCGCGCTTTCACGCCAAAACTACTGAACCGATTTAAATGAAATTTGGCACACAGTTAGTCTAGAGCCTGAGAAAGGACATAGGCTACTTTTTATTGATATACCACGCAGGCGAAGCCGCGGGCGGAGCTAGCATTAGATACTAGAACAAAACATTTTTATTTTTAAACTTCTTCATTTCGTGTCGATGGTACTTTGTGGATATTATAAAATACAATACTATCTCTATGATAGAAAAACTACTTAGCATAACATCACGCCTGTATTCCCCAAAGGGTTAGGCAGAGGTATAACAGTACACCCACATTTCGCCAGTTATGCTTAAGTCCCATGTAATAAGGGGCGCGAGCCTATTGCCATCCACCGGGCATAAGTCCAAACTCCGGGCTGTTACTGAGAAATTCCAGATGGAAAAACCCAATAACTTTTTGCCCGACCCGAGAATCGAACCCAGGACCTCACGCTCAGCAGTAGCGTTTACGACCACTTGACCAACGAGGCAGTCCGTAGTAAAACTATCTACCATTTATATAGGTATACGTGTGAAAAGTTATTTAGTTCAATTAGTATACATTTCCAAGTTTATTACAGAACCGTACTCCAAACTAATCGTCGTCATAACTCACAACGCCTAAGGTAAAAATGTTCAGTTTAAATTGTAGCTACTGTAAACTAACTACTGCAAACGACATAATAGCTTATGACTCAGTAAATAAAGATGAAAATTGCACTTATATGTGACGTTGCGATCAACAATTCACTTGACAAGTATGGGGATTATTTATTGGCTTAAATCGATTTTTGCTGTACTGTATAATGACTACATATCAGGGGATTTTAATATATGCACACACGTATTCAGGTGAGGTATAATTGGAATATGGCTGACATTATATACCTACAATTTAATTTCAACTCTTTTGTGGACAAAAATAATCAGATTTGTTACAGTTGTAATGGCAAACATGGGTTTTGGTTTAAATAATAAAAAAAAATAAGGAAGTACCTAGTACGTGTTGAAAGGCCTACACTATCCTCCCATATCCATTAACACTGTTATTTGAAAATAATAACCAATTATTTTTAAAAGAGTTACCGTGGAGTTTCTTACCGGCTCTTCTCCATAAGAAACGACCAATTGGAACCGTGCACCTAGCTTCTGTCGTTTCATAAGTGCCCATGTAGGTTTATGTGAATTATAATAATTTTGATTTGGATTCTTGACTTAGATAAGTCTTTTCCGTATTTTATATAAACATTTTATTTATAATTTATATGATGATCCTTATATTAAATAAATATTTAACGTTTTATTTTCGTTATTGCATCACTGGTAGAGAATGCCTAATGGCATTAAGTCCGCCTCTGTACATTTATATGCTTAAAGTACTAAATAAATAATAATGATCGTTTGCGCATTCAGGCACATATATATTGGGAAATTTTAATGATGCCTACTATATTTTTAATGGTACTTATTATCTATTCACCATGATTCCAAACCCGTTTCTTCTTGATAAAACTTCTCTGTTATTAAATTTTTCATTAATTGTTTTTGTAACTCAATAGTAACCAGACTCGACTCCTTGACGAATATTATTTTATTCTTATAAACAGGAGTAACCTTCAGAGGTTATCAATCTTAAAAATGTAGAAGCATTCCAAGAAATTACACAATAGAATTTTCCAATAAAACGTAACTTAAGAAAAATTGCTGTATCATAATAATTTATAAAACCAATTTGTAAAAAAATATTTATAATAAAAAGAAACGAAACCAAGTATAAGATTAAGCCAATCAAAACAAAAGTAGAAAAATAATAAGAGAGCTCCGACATTGTTGAATTAAGTTTGATAGAAAACGAAATTTTCCTTTGTTCATAATAAAAAGAAAATAATTTTCTAACAAAAGCCAGATTTGATTGGCCGCGTCATTTAGCCTGTCAGGAAGTCAACTTTTTGTGATAATTACTTAGAAGGAACTTGTTAAAGAAATTTCAATGGAATGTTTCATAATGGGGAAAAATTTAACACATTCAATCAATTATTATTGACATAATTGTAACAACAGAATAATAGTCACTAAAATATCAATTAAATGACATTGAATTAAGCAGCCATTTTCAATACGAAATCCGGGGAAGCAAGTCTATAGTGAATTTTAGAAAACCGGCCAAATGCGTGTCTCTCCACGCACAATGAAGGGTTCCGTCAAGTCTGTTTTTAATCTCGTAGACTAATTTGACATTTTAAGTGATTGCTGTTTGTTTTTGGAGTTTGACATTTGCACCTGTCAAATTAGTCTACTAGATTAAAAAATAGACTTAGTTGGGATGAATATATCCTAAAAACAAACTTAACATTGCAGTTAAAAAATATGTTCTCCCATATATCGATATACGTCACGGTTAATTCACCAAGTGCAAATGTAAGCAGGAAATCACAAAAAAAATAAAAGTTGTGTTATAAATCTACCAATTAACGGTTTTCGGACTTTTTCCTTTACATGTGCTGTGAGACCTTGCTTCCTGCCTTTCATGATTCTAGGTATTTTAGGTATTTCATGGTTTTGATTTATTTGCGAGTATCAAAATATGTCGTATAAATAAATGGCCATATTTTTTATTTTTATTGCGGTGACTTAGAAGCTTGATTTTTAGAGCTCCAAGGGACCATAGACCTACCTACGTATTTGATATTAATTTCAACATGATACCTTCACGCGTTCCTGAGATAAAGGTTCTTGACAGACTGAATGACAAACAGAGAGACGGACAATGAAGTGATCCTGTAAGGGTTCCGGTTTTTTCTTTTGAGGTACGGTACCCTAAAAACAACCCTCACTACACAAGTACCTATGTAGATAAGCGTTAGCCCCACCACCTACAAGTTGACACTAGTAACGAAGTTGCGAGCGGTCTTCCTAATTATCGGCACGAACCGGACCGGTCCACATTAGCTTTGACTCGCCCGGATACTGGCCGGACAAAGGGACGAATAAGTCAGCCGCCATGTTTGGTTCGTTTACACGGCAGGTTCACCTGTTAGTGAGTGTTGTTCATTTGTTCAGTATACAAAATATTGTAAACATTTTTGAAAAGAGTAACGGTGGAGTTTCTTGCCCATTCTTCTCCATACGAAATCTACCTTTTGGAATGGGCAACTAGAATCAATTCTATTTCTTTGTTTGTTTTTCATTGACGTTCAAAAGTGCCTTTTATGTGCCTATTTGAAATAAATTATTTGACTTTGACTTTGACTTTGTTCATGTTTAATTGTCGTTTGTTTTGTCACGACGGTTATAATTGTTTAGCCGAGACCGCGGTGGGACTTATTTGTAACTAGTAGCTTATTTCCTTCTCCGGGTCATAGTTAGATGTGCAATTTTTAGTTGTTTGACAAGACTCTGTGTCCCATTGCTTGTGGTCCAGCACCATATTTTTGCATTCTAAGTAAGATAAGTTTTTTCTCAATCAATATATTGAGTATCTCCGTAGTGTTGATGGATGGAGCGGGAGAGGAAGGCCAAAGAAAAGATGGATGGATTGTGTGAGGAATGATATGAAAGAGAAGGGAGTAAATGATAACGTGACGGTTGACAGGGGAGAGTGGAAGAAGAAAACGTGTTGCGCCGACCCCGAGTAACACGGGACAAGGGCAGGAAGATGATGATATTGAGTATCTCCAACGAAGTACTTTTCCGTTATTTGGCCAACCTGAGTCCAAAGTCTATTTGAAAGCTTTCAGTTCAGTTCAGCCAAGTCACGCCCATCCATCGGAGACTTGGAGTATGGAATGCATGGAAGCATTATCACGGTACAGCATTCTTGCTTGTCACGCTTATCAAAACTCTGCTTTAAATTCATAAATGACGCGATATCTCAGTTTTCTTTAAAAAAAAAACAGATATCGCGACTTTTACGGATTATTTTTAATTGTATCTTGAAAAATACATCATAATCCTAACTTAATATTATAAATTTGAATGCGACAGTAAGTTTGTTTGTTTGTTACGCTTTCACGATAAAACGGCTTAACGAATTCGGATGAAATTTGGCACATGGCTACACCATGACCTGGATTAGGACATAGGATACTTTTTATCCCGACATTCTCCGGGATCGAGACTTATACGGGTGAAACCGCGGGGTGCAGCTAGTCCTTTATAAATGAGAGTAAAAGATTACAGCTTTCTATGTAAAAGACTGGAATATGATCTTTAAGATAAAACCACTGAATCAAAGAAAGAAAAACAAACAAGAAAATCCTAAGCCTCACTCTTTTCAAAGCCCGTCTAATAATCGCCTTTCAATCGAACGAAAAAGACGTTTTTGTGATATCCGAGCTCGTTTTTCTTCCGCCTAGTTAGAAGACGGACAGTGTGGTTAATTGTGCTATGATTACAAAGGTTGAAACAGGCTGAAACACCCCGAAGCAGCCTGGAACGGCCTTTACAGGCTGTAGGTGTAATCAGTGTCGTATATCCAGTACTGTAACCACGATTTTACAAAGGAGGGTTGGACAAAAAGTAGAGTAGATGTAGTCTGAGAAGTGTTTTACTTGGACCAGGCTAGTTTGGTGTAATGAGGGGACCAGACTTTAGTAATTTCAGAGACAACTAAAACGTACAGTCCGGCGTCGAAAGAATGCTTTCTTGGCACCTGTCAGCTTCATGCTAACGAATATGTATTTTGCAAATTTAATCCTTATTACTAGGAGCTCGTGGCTAAGTAATAACAGCCGCACGGGTCGATCCCTCAGGTTAAGCTACGCTTGCCGGGGTTGGTCCTTAGATGGATGAACATCTTTACATACCGAGACTCCTCCGTGCCTCGGAAAGCACGTTAAGCCGTTGGTCCCGGCTGTCATTTGTAGATCTTTAACAGTTGTTACGGGTCGTCAGATGCCCCAACCCGCCGAAAGCCGAAATTCTGACCACCAGTCTTGCCAAGGGGTATCGTGTTACCCAGTAACTGGGTTGTGGAGGTCAGATAGGCAGTCGCTCCATGAAAAATACTGATATTCAGCTGCATCCGGTTAGACTGGAAGCCGACCCCAACATTGTTGGAAAAAGGCTAGGCAGATGATGATGATCCTTATTACTACTAGAAATTGTCCAACTGACAGATGTCAGGCACGCACTCTCTCGATGGCCGGTCTGTAGGCTAAAAACTTGATACTTCAGAGCCTGTGGTCGCTACTGAAGGTCGACTTATTAAGATGACCTTCGAAATGCTAAGAAAAAGTGCTTATTATTATTTGACACAATCAATAGGTTATTGTGTCAAAGTGACCCTAATATTTTATTAACGATATTTTCAAGCATTCAGTTGAGAGTTCAAAATTTAAGCCAGGTTTACTAAGGCCACATTTTCTTGCAGGCAGGTAAGCTGAAGGCAACTTTCAAGATCAATCAATCTGCCCAGCCTTTTACCAACTATGTTGGGGTCGGCTTCTAGTCTAACCGGATGCAGCTGAATACCAGTATTTTACATGGAAAGACTGTCTATCTGACCTCCACAACCCAGTTACTGATGGGTGACACAATACTCCTTGCTAAGACTAGTTGTCAGACTTTTAGGCGTCTGACTACCCGCAGCGATTATCAAAGATCTGCGAATGCAACCGGGACCAAAGGTTTAACGTGCTTTCCGAGGCTCGAAACAGGCTCGGTATGTAATAAAGATGGTCATCCATCCATGTACCAACCCCGGCAAGCGTAGCTTAACCTGAGGGATCGACCCGTGTGGCTGCTATTACTTAAAAAAACTTACTTATAAAGTCACAATTGAAGGAATAATGTTTGCATTAACAAATAAAAAAAGGCCCATCTTATCTTCCTTCGAAGTTACTTTAATTTATTTTAAGATCATAAAAAAAGGAAACCGAAATAGACTGTCCTAAATTAAACAAAATTCTGGTCGTACTAATGTTTCCAGAGGCTAATTTGTTCTTAATTGACACCTGTTTTTGTGTGCCACTGCGGAACCCTTTCTCTCTTTGGTAGAAGCATATTAGCGGAGTAAAACGGTTGAAAAAAAAAAATTACTTTGATTTGATATTTTATACGGATCAAACGAGAAAGGTATACGTAGTGACTTTTTGAGAGTTGAAAATGTAAGCCAATTATTTCGCGCAATTTTCCGAAATATCTCGATTGTTCTAGTGAAATCATAGTTTAATCGATACTGAATTATTTTACCTTCAGTCTTAAAAATGATTGATTTTTTTATTTAGGTACATGACTGCCCAAAAAATCTAATTATGTCTCACCCAACTGCAACAAAGCTAGGATTGTTAATTATTTGTCAGTATCAACTAACTGTTCAAATAGATTCACGAGATTAAACTACCCACAGACAAGTTCTTTTGTCGCCATAGAAAGAATCAAGCGCACACAGCGACTATGTCTACAAACATTGCATCCTTTTCCTGGAACTAGTGAGTTTGTTCCCACAGGTACGTCACAAAACAGACAGGTACAGAAGGCTCCTTAAAACAAGGCGAATAGGGGTATGCATGTATTTTTTTTCACAAAATTAATATTGCAGCATCTTGGATTTACATTTATACCTCACTATCGGCCTTAGCACCCTCGGAAACTATGAAAATGACACCCATGAGAAAATCAGTGGTTGCAAAAATGTTCAAATGTTTCTTACATTTGAAAATTTTGTGCAGCCCTCTTTTTTTTTTTTTTTTGAGGGTGGGAAATCATCCAATGGCTTCTCCCGCTCTGGGCGGAGCGGAAGGGCGTGTCAGACTTTTACTGACTAAAACCCACCCGTGTTCCTTCATTTGCCTGTTGCCAAGGTCCCGGTATCCCTTTCGGACTTTCCCGCAACCCTGGCAGGCATCGGTCCTATTGGACCCCGTCAATTTTGCTGACATCTCTTTGAGGCGCGCGTGGAACATGACGCGCCATCGACCCGGGCCTGGTCCTTATCGGACGGCGAGCTGCCCGTTGCTCGCCGTCCGCAAGCCCGCGCCTATGGTGGCCGGGAATCCGCCTGGGATTCCCGACGCCCAGGGCGTCTCCAACGGCGGCGGTTAGGGGCGTGAGGGCGCAAACTTTGCCTTTCCCTCACGCGTTCCGCCTCCTCCTTCGCGAGCATTACTGCTTCGCAGAAGGAGGTGACGGCTTCCCATGCCCTCTCGCTCCGTACCATGGCCTGAACCAGGGCCGGACGCGAGAGGTCATTGCCGCCAATAGCCTCCGTGAGGACACGGCGGTGCTCCGCCCAAGCAGGGCATACCTCAACCGTATGCTCCACCGTGTCCTCCGGGCGATCCGCAGCCCTCTTGGATTTTCATTTTGACCACAATTGCAAGTATGAAAGCTCCTATGTCGACGTGCAAAAATCACTAAACACACAGACTAGCGTCGGCAGTCGATTGACATATGTAGTTTGAAATTACCGTACGTACGTAATACGTCTGTTCTTTCATTTTTGCTCGTTCTTTGTAGCCGACCGTCTGAACCTATCTGTAATGTGGTTCTGCACATGCATACAAGCCACGTTAGACTTCTAATTAAAGGCTTTCAAAGTAAGGCGAAGTGTCTACAATAGTCTCCGTGGCTTTATATGTGTAGTAAATTCATGTGTTAATAGAGTGTGTAGAGTATATAAACTGGTTGAAATACATCAATTCAATCGTAATATTTGTTATAAGTTATTAAAAAAAAATTGATTCTCTGTATGATTCTTAACAACACTCTCACGGATTGGACAGGGTTTTTTTTACAAGCTGTATATAAAATACACGCAGACGAAGTCACGGGGAACAACTACAGACCATAAAATAAAACCTACATGCATTACATAAAATTACGCCATAACTCGTCAGCATAAAACACGAAACAGTTACTAATAAAAACTTAGGAGATAACGGGAATAAACCGGGACAAGCCTAAATTGCTAAAAGAAAATGAACGCTCAAAAGTTTGAAGTCCTAAACTTGTATTAACAACAAAAAGTTTGATGACCTTTGTGTAACGTTTCTTTGTTATTTTATAAATACCTTCCTTAAAGCCACAAAGGTCATTTTTCACAGCTAAATGTTTACCAAATCCTTATTAATATTATAAATGCGAACGTAACTCTGTCTGTCTGTCGCGTTTGCACGCCAAAACGACTGGACCGATTTAAATGAAATTTGCTACACAGATAGTTTAGAACCTGAGAAAGGACATAGGCTACTTTTTATCGACATACCACGCGGGCGAAGGCGCGGGCGGCGCTAGTATACAATATATAGTATTACAATATTTCCTACTTACATAAATTAAGCATCGATTTGATTTCAGCGTAGATGATTTTTCTTGGAAAACATAATTATATATACATATTAATATAAATTATACATAGCCGATGGGCTATTGTCCTGTTTTAAGAGGAAAACCACTTCGCGTCGGATGTGATGGGAACTGGTTTCCTTAGACACCCCTGCAACACCAAGTTTGCAGATGCGGCATACTTAAAAACAAAATTAAAATTCTACATACCTGTAATTTCACAAGAAGCTGAAGGAAATTGAATGTATGACTGCGAAATAGAAGATTAACAATACTAAGACATGCCAATCAGTTAAAAACCATAGGCGCGCGCGGGACATACACAAGAGGCGGGTGGCGCGGGCGAGGCGACGACGTTGCATCGCGGGCGTTGCGACGCTGCTTTCATATTTTGTATGAAACGATACGGCGCAACGCCCGCGCCGCATCGTCACCTCGCCCGCGCTCCTCGCCTCTTGTGTATGTCCCGCGCCTTAGGTAGGTAAGCATTTATTTAGTTTAATATTTAGCAATTTTTGCCCGCGGCTTCACCCGATGCGGGTCGTAAATTATCCTACGGGAATGTGCTACCGCCCGGGATAAAAGTATCCTATGGCCCACAATTTTTCGACCCGTTTATAATCTAATCGATTCTCACAACCTTACTGTGAGATAAATAATATACAAAGTGTAACGGAATAAACGCAAGAGCTCATACACCCCAATTATAATATTAAATTATAAGACTAAAATAATATCTGTAATTTAATTTAATTAAACCACACCTTAAATTAACTATTTTATTTAACGCGTACTACACATTTGGTTATGCATTTAAATAGGCTTTACTCCTTTGAGATATGCCTTAAATTTCCTTAAATAAAATATCTTATTACCTTGTTATTCTTATTACGCAGTGGTTTTTATTTCAGTTAAATAAAATATTTTTTCATGAAAAATTAACATAATATATAAATAATGACGGAAATCGATACAGAAGTTGATTCTGAGCAAACTACTTTCAGGTCTTGCGCTTATTCTGTTACACGTTGTATGTAGTATATTTGTTTTTATTAGTAAAAAAGTAAATGAATGACAATACGCGTTTGCGTTGAATCCTATAATTTTCTAACTAGTTAGCGTCCTTTGTATGTATGTGCGTACCTGTATGGTGTTTTGTCCACCTATACGTCTGAGAGACGGACAGGACAATGGGTATACAAACTATGTGAGATTTATCACTGATAGCAGAATGATGTATCACATGGAGCACACAGAGTTGACATATGAGAACAACAATAGTACGTATGATGTGTGGGGGTGTGGTTGTATGTATGGGGTGTAGTGACATTGAGAGCGAAAGTGTTTGCTTTGACATGGTATGAGCTGGGTTGGTGTGTGATTCTTATCTGTATGTACGCTGAGGACGTTGGAAAGAAAAGTTTCCACAAAACGTGCAGGGTTATGCATTCCACGTGGTTTTCTTCCAAGGATGTACATCACCACCATGTGTGATGATGTGATATGTCCAAGATTTCCGATAATTTTTCTTTTCTTTTTTTTTGGCCTCCTCTTGAATCTTATGCACTTTTACTCTTACATAAACTCACTCCTTCTCTCCATGGGGGTAGGCAGAAACTACACTACTTTGATTCATTGTTTTCGGATCTGGTTGTTTTTATTTTGTAGTAGCTGCGCCCCGCGGTTTCACTAGTTCTCGATGCCGTGGGATTATCGGGATAAAACGTATACTACTCCTGGTAATGGTCTACCCATGTGCCAAATTTCATCTATATCCGTTCAGACGTTTTAGCGTGAAAGCGTAACAAACAAACAAACTCACTTTCGCGTTTATAATTATAGTTAGGATAGTAAGGATTTAAAGGTTTTATTACAACGCTAAGGGGCCCTAGAGCAGCATTATATTTACATTCTTATTAAACTTTTACCCTTGTTATGCAACATACAGTATAGCACAATAAAACAGTCCCACAAATGATTGGCCAACGATGTCTAATTAAGAAACTTGTGAACCCGAAGGTCACTCCTAGACGAACGGTTAGGTTAGGAGTAAGTTTAAGACCCAACATTCAGTAGGCCCGGCTAATTACCGTGCCGCCGCGGGCGCCCTCTGTTGTGTCATAAAAGGAAACTTAGGAACTAAGCCCACTATTATGGTCTGAGGGCCTTTGGGTAACTAGTTATTATTTATTTATTTAATACTTTAAGCACATAAATGTACAGAGGCGGACTTAATGCCATAGGCATTTTCTACCAGTCAACCTTTGGGTGATGCACAGACAAGCAGTGGTAGGTGCAATAGCGAAAATTGTAGAATAAATATAATTTAAATACGATAACCTATAAAAAAAAAATTAAAAAAATATATATATACAACATGTAACGTAATTAACGCACACTCTCAAACACCCCAATTAGAATATTATGTTATAATCATAATACATACACTGAATTTTTAATTTAACATGTATATGCATTGTTATTTACTAAATTAGTTATACCAATTCTTGGAGAACTTTTTAGTATTTAGTATTTTATTTTGTATTGAATGATGGAATTTGTATGAATACAAATAAAACTGCGATTTTAAAAGTCTTATTACTTTGATTTACGGTCCATTTCAATTTGTTTTGACTGTACAGCGTTAATATGACAATAATTTCCGTAGTTTTAATTATTTTTGGGATAAAAAATTACCTATATTAAAAATTATATAAATCGATTCAGTAAACGATTCTGAACAAACTATTTTCAGGATGTGCGTTAATTAAGTTACATGTTGTATAAATATAAACCTAAATACTTAAATACATATAAATATAAGAACAAATAAATACACATAACTACACGAATATACTAAAACAAATAAGACAAACAATGGGAAAACATTACCGTTGTGATGATACTGCCAGCTTCTTGCGAATGTGCTCGCGAACTTTAACTTTAAAGGATAATCGGTTGGTTGCCATCCTGATTTCCACGGGCTCGTGGTGTTGCTGGGCGAATTATGGTTTTCGTTTGTAAACGTTTTTGCTGGATTTCTGGTGGTTTCTTTGTAACATAAATAATTTGAAAATATCCTATCATGTTGAGTATTTTCTACACAAAATCAAAACTATAGTGAAAGGGACAAGAGGGCCAATTCTCTTATTTAAAAAACGTTCACATTCAAGTCGCAATCTGTCAAACTTGTCAAAAATGTTTGTAAATTGATGGTTTTTTTTGACAGATTGAGAATGAGATGCGAATGTGAACGTTCTTAAAAATATTGCCCCGCAGCTTGCCCATGAACGTCGCAAAGACATAATAATGTCATAATTACCAAACTTAGGGAGTAACCATACTAATCGACGCGGAATCTATTTGAGCTGATCACATATCAACCACTGTGTCACTGCGTAGAACCGTCGTCGGAATCGAAATCAGGCGAATGACGTCATTTTTGCTTTTCAAACTCAAAGCATTTGTTTCAATTTACATTTTTGGATTGTCAAAGGATATTTCACGCAATTGTCAGGTCATGGGGCTCTTTCTGAACGCGTCGATAAGCGTGGTCACCCCCTTAGATGGTAAAACCACTAATTGCAATGTATTTTTTATATCAAATGCAGAAATTGCCTATTTGACCTCCACAACCCAGTTACTGGGTATCACGATACTCCTTGGTAAGACTGGTTGTCAGACTTTCGGGCTTCTGATCCGTAACGACTGTCAAAGATCCACGAATGACAACCGAGACCGACTCCTTAGCGTGCTATCCGAGGCACGGAGGGATGGTATGTAAAGATGGTCACCCATCCACGGACCAACCGCGGCAAGCGTAGCTTAACCTGATCGATCGACCTCTGCGGCTGTTATTACATAGCCATAAGCCCCTATAATATCCCATAAACAGAGCAGACTTCTACATCTAAGCATCAACTCTTATTAAAACATGAATTCGAGTAGAATACAACATGACATTAAACATTTAACCCTTCTGCTGCCATTGTGGATTTGTGAGAGTTAATATTGACACAATCCAGTTAGAACAATAAGGTTATTTCTCAAACTATTCGACTGCTCGCCTTTGTTACTGCGGCTCCTGAAATTACAATGATAAATACCGAATTCTTGATTTATATTTATACTAGCTTCCGCCCGCGGCTTCGCCCGCGTGGTATGTCGATAAAAAGTAGCCTATGTCCTTTCTCAGGCTCTAGACTATCTGTGTACAAAATTTCATTTAAATCGGTTCAGTAGTTTTGGCGTGAAAACGCGACAGACAGACAGACAGACAGAGTTACTTTCGCATTTATAATATTAGTAAGGATTAAAGTAAGGATTAATTTAGTAACAGTTAACGATAAAGATTGAGGGTTTGTTTATTTTGGATGTTACTTGAATTATATACGAGTATAACTGGAGGATTGTTATCGGAATTATTTTGGAAATAATAACTGAAATTACCTTTACTCTAACTGTAACTTTGAAGTACCTGCGTCATTGGTCTTGTGGTCGCAAGCGCTGAGCATGAGTCGATTCCCAGGTCGAGCAAACTGTTATTGGATTTTTCCATCGGAGTTTTTTAATAGAAGCCCGGAGTCTGGATTTGTGCCCGGTTGATGGCAAAGGACTCGCCCCCTATTACAAGGGACTTGTGGCGGTATCTACATCGCCACATGCGAACTACGCATCAAAGATCTGACGTCACACAAAAATCCTGACGTCACATAAATCCTGCATCGCGTAATTAAAGTTTACCGTGCAATGGACATATATACAAGAACCCGACATCAATCGTCGGGCAGTTGCCCGCCAGACACAACACCCGTATGGTCGGAGGCTCCTCCCTTTTCTATGGTGGATGAGTGAACTTTACACCCTGTTCCTCATACCCATAAAGACTCAAACATAATAGGCGAAATGTGAATTTCCTATAAGTTCACCTCTGCTTAACCCCTTTGGGGAAACAAGGCGTGATGTTATGTTATGTAAACTTTAGTTCAAATCTTAAGAGGAAATAGGGTCGGACCGCTGTCATCAGAAGCCTATTGTACAAATTTGACAACTATTAATGAAAGAAGAAAAACATAGGGGCACAGTAAATATCCTTCTCATTCAATTTATAAAATATTTTTATAATTGGTCCAATATTGGAGAAGGAAATAGACGATAGCCGAACCTCGAATTAGGACTTGTTGTATGGAGAAAAGACCGACCCTATTTCCTCTTAACATAGTATTTCGTATTTTGCTACGCGCCTACGCACTCGTTACGATCGTAGGACGTGTGCTACGACATAGCTACGGCGTAGCTCGCATTGTATTACAAATTGAGAACGCTTTGAACGCCTTCAGACCGCAAGCCTTCAATTTGTTTTCAGATTAACCGCTTTTGAAGCATGTCCGTTCAGATGAGCATTACGTTGAACCAATCTAGGTCGATCAGAAAACACCTATGATGTTCAGGTGGCCATATTTTACATAAAATTATAAATACGAAGACCACTTCTGGTAAAGGCTATATTGCGCCGTAAAACAAAATTCGTCGTCCTAATTTTCTGTACTTCTCAATCAAAATTAAAATATTACTTTTAAAGACACGTGAAAGCAAAAATTAAACCGACGAAAAAAGAACTGAAAAGCGAAAAATAAATAACTTTAATTTCGGAAGTCGGTGTCTTCGCTTTTCAATTTTCGTTTTTTGCCACCGGCTTCCTAAATTAAAGTTATTTATTTTTCGCTTTTCAGTTCTTTTTTCGTCGGTTTAATTTTTTGTAAAAAAATATATTTATTTTTCGCTTTTGAGTTACCATCCACTCCAGGGTACTCCAGGGGGTTACTCCAGGTTAAAGACCTGGAGTTGATGATGAGTGGTTGTGTCATCAGAACTATGTATGTGTGCGAAATTTCAACAGAATCGGTTCACAGTTGAAAATTCAGTTGGTGAAAAATCAATCAACCCCATTTTTTCTACCTTTAGGGGTGGATTATAGTTTCCAATTTTAAATGGGACCAACTTCGAGGTATACCCTTCCCAATAAAAAAATAATTTTTCAAATCGGACTACTCACTAAAAAGTTATGCGTGGTCATACATTAAAAAAAAAATACGGGTCGACTTGTGAACCTCCTCCTTTTTTTTTCGTCGCTTAAAAAACACAGCCTCTACTCTAGATTATAGATCAGGTTGTAAAGCAAATACGGCTAGAATGAACGTTCTCTCTAATTAAGGCCCGATTATTTCCTAGCCTGGAGGTAGAATTGCTAAAATTGAATGTTGAAGCCTCGAGCTGGCTGTATCGAAGCTGGGCTGGTAATTCGATAGTGCGATGATTATGCTCTTGGATATTCTCATGTACACTGGCCTTCACAACTTAGAACCACACTTTTAAAATTGCAATTTCTCCTAAACTGTAGAAGCCAGAGTTTTGAAATAAAAAACGTTTTATAGCACTTCCTTGGAAATCATAGTTTATATTATACATAAGTTACGTTTTTAACTTACTGGCAAAAAAAACTCAAACAACATTTATAAGTATAGTTTTACGCTGTAGTTACATTTGTTTTTTGACACCTTGGCTTTTGATTCAAAATCAAAATTCATCGATCAAGAAATAAATGTGAAAACAAAAACAGACACAAAAAGAGACAAAATTTGCAACAATTTGAAAAGGAGTGTTATTGTTTATAAGGTTTTTTTGCCATTCCTTTAAAGACGGTTATCGGCTATAAAGTTTTTTTATAAAAAACTGAATTATTTTTGTAATCCTTTTTATTTAGAAAATATATCTTGTGTAATTTAAAAGTTATTGCAATTTTAGAAGTGTGGTACTAAGTTTTTACGGCCAGAGTATGATGGGTCTGGTAGGATTATGTACTCCCATGTCGACACCTGACCGCTTATTTGTTTTAAGGTAAGTGTAATTAATTTATCGTTGACAGATTTTGTTATATTTTAGTTAAAAATGAAAAATATTAAACTTCTGCTTCCCTTCTCACTTCAGCATAAAAAGCTGAAGCCCCACGTAAGCAACAGGGGCATACCTATTTTCATAAATCGAGCACAAACCCAAACAAAATACTAGGTACTCACACACTTGCCCCATTTTAATTAGCCCTCAGATAAAAAGGTGCTATTACTAAAAAAACAAGGTATAATTGAAGCACTTAGTGGAGGAAAAGTGTGCAGATCGCACATCGTTAAGTGCACAGGAAGACGTTCCGGATATCTCTCGTTAAGAAAGTGTTCAGTACAGGAAAACTGCGCACCGCTGTCACACCGGACCTTTAATTTTGTTGAGAACATTTTATGAGAATCGTGTGCACGCTGCTTGACAATCTTGAATGCAATTTTCAAACCGCAGTAGTTCAATTATACTGACTCGCGTCATGTTAGCGTAGCGGACATGACGTGGCACTACTGCGGTCTCGCTACTATGATTTCGTGGCGGAGGTGTGCTACTGGCGTAAAGTTTTAGGCGGAGGTGTACCTGCAGTACAAACACATTACACGAGTGCATTATGTTGCCCTAAAATGTTATTTAGTCAGTCACCAAACTGCCTAATATAAACCGTATTTGTTTGATTATCTTAGTTATAACAAAGTATTATACCTATTAGTTACACATTGGTCTAAATATAGCTGAATTGCTCATCGCACATTAGTCAAAGTCGAATAATTTATTTCAAATAGGCACATAAAAGGCACTTTTGAACGTCAATGAAAAACAAAGAAATAGAATTGATTCTAGTTGCCCATTCCAAAAGGTAGCTTTCGTATGGAGAAGAATGGACAAGAAACTCCACCGTTACTCTTTTAGTTGTATATTTTATTATTTATTAATTAATTGCTTTTGTGTCAAATTAGAGGAATTGCTTATAACAGCTGGGAATTCAGGAAATGAATTGCTTTTTAGAGGAATTGCTAATGTGGCCGTTTAAGGCCCCCATGAGTCGAGTGGTTACCCGAACTCAGCAGTTTCGTGCTATTTTGGGATAAATCAATTAACATTCGTTCTCTCATTCACCTTCGACGAGGCTCTCGAGCTATAATAAATTATTTATAGACAAAAGATAAGACAAAAGATAGCTGGACAATGTTTCGAAGTGCGTGTAATCGATTCATAGTACAGTCAAGTATTTTATATCTTCGTCAGTTTTCAAATTCTTTTGTTTCAGAGGGCCTAGACAAGTAACAATCGCTTCGAAAGTTTCATTTTTTTTTTCAACAGGATTATCATAATCTTATGTCAGTCCTATATTTATTTTTTTGCCTTTTCAATCATCGTTATCGCTGATAGAACGTCACTTTGTCTAGGGCCTCAGGTCTTTCAAGTCAAGATACGTAATACCTTTTGAAGCTACGGCACTGAGCAGACTATTGCATAGAAAACTGTTTTTAATGACTTGATAACAAAGATCAAAATAGCAAACACCGTTGACCAATGTCAAGTTGACATCAACGTAAAACCTTTTTAATGGCGGTCATTTTATGAAATCCTAACTTCCTAACTATCTTAATTAATATTATAAATGCGAAAGTGTGTTTGGTTTGTTTGTTACGCTTTCACGCTAAAACGGCTGAACCGATTTGGATGTTTGGCACATGGGTAACCCTGGGTTAGGACATAGGATACTTATCCCGGTAGAACGTTACCGTGGGATAATTTCTTTAATTTAATTAATGAAATTAGGCACATGCATAGACCAGGACCCGGAAAAGGACATAGGCTAGTTTTCATCCTGGATCGTAGACAGAGCCGCGGGCAACAGGTAGTATATCATATATATTTTTTGTTTCATTTTATTGTCAGAGTCTGTCATCGTCGCATATTTAATTCTGTCTGCATGTAAAGAAAATGGCTGTCAATGTCATTCTGTAGTATTGACATTATGACGCTATATTATAATGCTGATTGCTGAGTCAGTAAAGCAGATTCTATCATGAGATGAGCAGACAAAAGTAACTATTAAGCCAACCCTTAAGGAAACGAACGTATCATATTACTCAATTACTGGGTTGTGGAGTTCAGATAGGCACTCGATCTTTGTAAAATACTAGTATTCAGCTGCATCCGATTAAACTGGAAGCCGACCCCAACATACTTGGGAAATGGCAGGCAGATTGATTGAAGGAGACGAACATATTTTGTCTGTGACTGTACCAGACATTGTTTAATTTCCTGAATCTACTAAGAACATAAACGCCACAATTAATTGGATTAATTTAAGCAAGTAAGGGACAATTAACTGTTTCATTAATAAGAGCGAGACCAGTAAACGGTTTATATTTATTGCTGTGTGTATATGAGGCAAAGTTCATGTGGCAGTAAACTAGTCGTGAATTGGCATGTTAGGCGTGGTACACACTTGCTCGAGTCCGCATAATTCGGCACAGTCGGTCGGCAAAATTGAATATACATAATACGAAGATATATAGGGTCAAATTAAATTATTTAGCGGAACTCCGCAGACGGGCATCGATATCTAAACATGACAAAACAAAAAATAATTGATTTGATGATATTAACTTAAAATAGAAAAATAGTTTTTTGTGTAAACTTCACAGACGTGATAGATATCGATATCTAAACACGACAAATAAAACTGATTTTGTAAACTCATACTTCAAGTTCAAGTTCATACTTCAAGTTCAACTTCAAGTTCAACTCATACTTCAAGCGGTTGTTCAAAAAAATCATCTAATCATATTTTGTTAGAACTCATCACGCCTGTCAAGTTTCGCTAGCGAATTTAATTTGACTCCGTATGTGCGGAAAATCACCTGCTCACATAAGCAAGTATAGTCAGCTTGCAACGTTTCCATTGCTGCCACTCAGGCCTCTTTTTTGTAAGGATAACGCTGCTCGGCTTAGCTCGAATTGTGTCGAGCCGAGTCGAACATGATTCAGCGAACGTAGATGCCGAAAAAAGTTTACTTATCCGCACGAGCCGAATCATCTGCCTAGCCTTTTCCCCAACCATGTTGGGGTCGGCTTCCAGTCCAACCGGATGCAGCTGAATACCAGTAGTTTACATGGAGCGACTGCCTATCTGACCTCCATAACCCAATAACTGGGTAATACGATATCCCTTGGCAAGACTGGTTGTCAGACTTTCGGGCTTCTGACGACCCCTAACCACTGTCAAAGATCCACAAATGACAGCCGAGACCAACGCTTTAACGTGCTTTCCGAGGCACGGAGGAGTCTCGATATGTCAAGATGGTCACCCATCCACGGACCAACCCCGGCAAGCGTAGCTTAACCTGATGAATCGACCCATGCGGCTGTTATTACTTAGCCACGAGCTCCTCCCGCACGAGCCGAATATGTGTAGTAATTGCTTCGCTTTGTTATTCGACGAATAGTGCCGAATCGAATGTGCCGACCCGAACAAGTCTGTAGCTCCCCTTACGTGGCAAGTCACATGAGACATTTCTGTTTTTTCTCTGTGATGACGCACTTGCGATGCCTCTGGTTTTGCAGATGCAGATGGGCATCTGGCGGTGATCCTTACCATCAGCACAGTATAACGAAGTAACAGTATTACGTCTCGGCAGTGACCTTGAAATAATTTCCTGCGGCCGCTCGGTAGATAAACCTTCCGCGTCTGTGGGTAACTGCCGCGCAGTCGACTGAGATTTTGAGCGCGTCGTTTCGTCCGTTTTCTATGAAGACGTAATACTGTTACTTATTTATACTGTGCTATTCGGTGGAACAGCTTTTGCCTGCGGCTTCGTCCGCGTGGATGTCGGAAAATATCGCATGGGAACGTACTACCGGAATTACAAGTACCCTATGTGTTAATCCAGGTTATAAACTATCTGTGGCTTTACATCCAAATCCGTCCAGCCTTTTTTGCGCCAATCCGGTACGTACATCCAGACAGACAAACAAACGGACGAAAAGTCATCGTTACTTCTTTATTATATGTACTTTTTTTATATACCTACTAGCTTCCGTCCGCGGCTTCGCCCGTGTGGTATATCGATAAAAAGTAACCTATGTCCTTTCTCAGGCTCTAGACTATCTGTTTACCAAATTTTATTTAAATCGATTCATTAGTTTTGGCGTGAAAGCGCGACAGACAGACAGACTTACTTTCGCATTTATAATATTAGTAAGGACTAGCTGATGCCCACAACTTCGCCCATGTGGATGTCGGTTGTTAAACTATCCATTGGTGAAAACAGCATGAAAATCGGTGCAGTAGTTTTTGAGTTTATCGCGTACAGGACGACAGACAGACGCGGCGGAGGACTTTGTTTTATAATATGAAAGGATAAAGATAATACCGTCGAGGCATATTTACGTTTGTCTAGCCTCGAGGGCAATCCCTAGGATTTATGTAATATATGCGATAGTGTTTCTCTTCAAGATAAGCATACATAATGCTACCGTTAGACCCTTCTAACAATTGAAGCTAAAAACGAAATATAACAAAATGTGCTGCTATTAACATTATGTAGAAAAATTGTAAACTAACACATACATAAACTCACGCCTTCTTCCTTGGGGGTAGGCAGAAACTACAGAACGCCACCTGCAGCTATGATCCTTGCCTCGTTTACTTTCATACACCAAGGGGCCTAAACCGGCCACATTAGCAATTCCTCTAAAAGCAATTCATTTCTTTGAATTTCCAGATGTCATTAGCAATTCCTCTAATTTGACACTCAAGCAATTCATAATGTGTGGACCATTTTACGAATCTCCATAGAACACTGTCGAACAGATGATTATTTCGTAATATGAATCGCACGCAGATCATAATTATGAGTTGTCAATTTGTGACATTTTACGATGATTCATAATATTTTCCCATTATGATCTATTATGATTCTGCTAAAGTGGCTGTTTTAAGCCCCCTGGTCATACACGCACGCTGGTAGCGAGTACTACGCACCTGACCTTTTTGAAGAACATCATCAAATATACACGTGCCTTACCTGGGTCAAATAAATTTATTTTCTTTCTTTCTTTCTTTCTTAATTAGGTCACTATACAGAGTGTATCAAAAAGGTCTGGTCAAAAACGGTGAACTGAACAACTTTCTCCATGGGACCAACATCAGAATCGAGAAAAAATTATCAGCGGTCCCGTACAAAACTTCAATACCTACACCACCCAAATGTTGGAGACGGCTGATTGTCCTGGCATAAACGAATAGTCATTACTGTTACCGTTTATTAATTGTAGCGTTTCAATTAAAAATCTATTGTCAATTTAACCGCTGCAATATCCTGTCTCAGTGCAGACCCATAAATTAAACAAACGTACATACAATTATTCACTTTGAAGCCACAACTTTAGCGATTCTTCCTGAGAATTCCTAACGAGAACACTCTGTATATTCCACTCACAGAATCCCAAAGGACTAAAGCTTGACACCCTGTTTTTGTAGTCACATCTGTAGCTTTGACAACTAACATGAGGAAAGGCTGATTTTCGGCGAACACTAAACCAATTTTAATCTGTGCAGGACTGTTCTTCTTCATGATCCACACGAAATATTTCTGCATAAAGTGGAGAACTATCTGGTTCAGTCTATATTTTGTTATCTATCTATCTCTATTATCTTTGTATATATTGGAACAGCGAATCGCCTCCCCCTTAAGACCCGGGCCAAATATTTTTTGATATTCGGATAGCTCATTACCTAAAAGCCGCCGCAATGGATGCACATGTATGAAAAACAGGCTCAACTATGCTAACTTAGTTTAGCTGGCGGTGGACAATCGGCTTAAGAGATGCCAAAAAGAATATAAATTAATAATCTCGACAAATTTAAAAGTTAGGAAATGCCTCCGCTACCGGCGCCGATTGCTGAATTGGCTGCCAGCGCCGGTTGCTGAATTGGCTGCCAGCGCTGATTTTGGTTGTCAATTTGGCATATGGAGTAAATAGGCGGGGTAGGCATACTTAAAAAATGAAGTAAAATACATGTAATACAGCATTTTTTTTCCATAATCAATAATTTCCATATTTGAGTAATAAAGTACTACCCGGAATCGAACTCGTTAGATTAGGTTAAATATTTTTACTCGCAAAAAGAGATCAAAATATTTTAGTTAGCGTTAGTTAGATAGGGTTCTGAATACTGGAAGGGATTCCATAAATGCTGCGCTGCCGGTGTCCATTATGGGAGCTAGGGGTGCCGACAGCCAATCTTTCAAATCTCGGCTGCCGGCAGGAATGTCACTGCCGGTTCCCAATGGCGTTAGTTTTGGGAGCCGGCATCGGCATCGGAGACACTCCCAAAAACTTATGCAACAACGCAAAACTTCCGCGAGCATTCTGGTGACACAAAACAACAGAAATTTTAAAAAAGTGCCTATGAAGAAGGAAACGATCAGTACGAGCAAGAAGAGTATGTTAGGAACGTAGCAAGTTGCGTTCTGAAGTTTCTACCAACCCTCATGGGGAAAAAGGCGCGAATTTGTGTGTATGTTTCTCTGTGTACGTATTAATAGAAACCACGTTTGTACCTACTAAGTGAAACATTTGATGCCTTGTCATTTACACGCGGTACACCTGCGTACCAAAAACCATTGTAGTTAATTAGAATGTCCTTGAAGAATTAAAAACCCGGAACAGTTGCCAATCCCAATTGGATCACTAAATCACGTCTTGGGAATCAAACTCTGACTCCGATAAGACAGACTCCGACAAGCTTTCAAACCGACCTTTAATCATAAAGATAGGGGAAGCGTATATTTTCACAGCAAGAAATATTCTCGCAAACCTCTTGTCGACACGAGAAATGTAACACGCCATTCGTCGATTGTCTATAACTATAAAACATCACTGCAGACAAGCGACAAATGCCCTCCGACACACAATAAGTCCAGTGTCCTAGCCTCCTAGGGCTGGTATAAATCCGTGCGAATTCGCCACAAATAGTATCGGTTACTAACGTTTGTCGGTACAAGAGAAGTATTACTAAATCGCTTCCTACGAGTCGTTGGCTTACATTTTGCGAGATGAGCAATGGGTCGTTGAAACTATTTTTATTTAAAAGTAGGTTATGCATATTCCTTATTTGTTTTTTCTTGGTTTACTACAACTGAGATTCTTTTAGTGCACTTAATTTTTTGGTTTGTTTTGCGTCACGTAAATTGGTCGCTGAGAAAAGATTGTGGGATAAGGTCATTTTCGTTACAATGACATATTAAATAAACTAGCTTTTGCTCTTCCCTAGGTCGAGGTCTACCCATGTGCCAAATCTGTTCAGCCATTTTAGCGTGAAAGCGTAACAAGCAAACTCACTTTTCACATTTACGATTTCCACACAGAAGTCATCGTGTGGGATTTGAACTTTGTATGTTATTAGGACTATCCTAATAGGTCCTTTTCAGTCTAATTGTTGAACTTATTACTTAATTCGTTTACTTTACGAAAGCCCGAAGTAGATTTGACTTCCATTTTTTTTTAAATGTGTTTGTTACGCGATTTCTCCGCCAATTATGAATCGATTTTGATGATTCTTTTTTGTTTGGTAGTCATGCTTCAGAGGTGGTCCTTTATAAATTTTATTAACTTTGTTTGCGTAGTTTTTGAGTTAGCTTCAATGTTACGTATTTTTCCCACTTAGTATATGTGGACGATGTTTTAAGTTACTCCGTCAATGTTATTTACATAGCAGGTAGTGGTATTCGAATTTGTGTGAGGTACCACAACAAAAAAGTGAAAAAAAAAAAAAAAGTCGTTTTTTTTTTTGTAAGAAGTTTTTTCATTCCAAAAATAGTTCTTAGTACGCAGGTACCTATTTCTGAGTGGTTTTTTTTTAAAAGAATCATTTCATTACAGCTACATGAATTCAGTAGAATTTTCTCTAAAACTCATGTTAAAGGTTAAACATGTTTATATTCTATCTCTAAAACATTTTTTCGTATAATAATATTACGCGGGCAGCTAATATATTGCCAAAAGTACCCTAACAAGCTAACATATTTTTATATCACAATGAAATATTTTGTGTAACATACCTATAAATAAAAATGTAAAGCTTTTCTTTTTATTAGGGTTCTGTACCCGAAGGGTGCCAAACGGAGCCTATTACTAAGCCTCCGCTGTCCGTCCGTCTGTCTGTCAGAGAGCTGTATCTCATGATCATCACAGATTCTGTATTTCTATTGCCGCTATAACAACAAATAATAAAAATTAAATTAAAGTTAATAGTTATTAATTATTAACCCTCTAATTATTATTTTTAATTTAATTTTTACATTTATTTTACGGTACGGAACCCTTTGTGTGCGAGTCCGAATCGCACTTGGTTCGTTTATAGGGTTCCGTACCCAAAGGGTAAAACGGGACCCTATTCTTAATACTCCGCTGTCCGTCCGTCTGTCTGTCTGTCCGTCTGTCACCAGGCTGAACCTCATGAACCGCGATAGTTAGACAATTGAAATTTTCACAGATTCTTTATTTCTATTGCCGCTATAACAACAAATATTAAAAAACAGAATAAAATAAATATTTAAGGGGACTCCCTATACAATAAACGTGTTTTTTTTTCCGTTTTTATAAATAATGGTACGGAACCCTTCGTGCGCGAGTCGGACTCGCACTTGGCCGGTTTTTTATATAAGGTTGTGTAGGTACCTATTATAATCTTTATTGTAGAAACTATAAAAGTATAATCCTTCGTTTCTATTTTGATGTTATAAATGTCATTGCTTGAGTATTATTATTTATGGTTTTTATAAATCAGAAAATATATTCCTAAAGAATTAAACATATGTAAGTCTATTAGAAGAATAAATTAATAAGAATAAGGAAAATATAACATTAAATTATATGCTTGCATGGAAATAGCAAATTGTATTTAAATAAAGGAGGAACATGTGGTTTCTAAAAATGGTCATAATCACCAGTGGGCTTATAGTATAACCGAGACGGCTGTACCGCGCCTTAGGAATGCGCGGTGAGGCGGCAGCGTTGACGAATGAGCGGCGGGACGCCGTGAACGTTGACGAATGAGCGGCGGGACGTCGTGAACGTTGACGAATGGGTGGCCTGCACTGCCCCCCAGTTTCGCCGCGCACTCTAAGGCGCGTTACAGTGATTTCGATCAAATTATAGCACGAACGCACGATATAAACGTAAAAATCATTTGAACCATTTTAAAATTGAAAATACACGTTTCGCACATAATAGGTATTTACTTAGTTTTAAGACTTTATTAATATTGTATATGGCTAATACTAAATAACGTATTGTGCTTATCACAAACCAAAATGCTATAAGATAGGTATTTTCGACTCAAAAATCATTCACATTTACTTACTTAACGTCTTGCGTGTGGTGACCTTTATGAAACGAATAGCTCCCCATGGATATAACATATCTATCCATAATATATATATATTATAATCTGAAGTACAATCTACAAAGATGTTTAAACTGTAATTATCTCACCAGAAAGAAATTAAACTGGTACCACCTGTGTAAGATATCAAGAACAGATAAAAGGTTCATAGTTTCCTATTTTTATTTGGACGAGCGAGGAGGAACAGGTCGGGAGAACGGGGGAAAGTCGGGAGAACGGGGGAAAGTAGGCGATTCGCGGGGAATCGCACCTAACTGTTCAATTTGCAAAGAAATTGATGGTCGGGATGTTTGTTCCGTATTTTATTTTAACTGTCCAAGTTTACGCGTTATTTGAGACAATAATTGGATCTTTTATTTCGTATTGTTTTAGATGTTTTGGTGTTTTCTGGATCTGTTATGGTTGGTAGTGATTAAATGCTAACATGACCTTATACACATTTTAAATACTGGTATTCAGCTGCATCCGGTTGGACTGAAAGCCAACCCCAATATAGTTGGGAAAAGGCTAGGCAGATGATGATGTTGACCTTACACACATTGGTGCCAATTCTGTTGTTCACAAACTAAACTAAGTTTAAGTTCAGTGCATCTTTTCTTTCCATTTCATTAAGAAAAGGGCAGAAGATAAATTTTAGTTTAGTCCTGTCAAATTTATCAGCGCCTGACGTAAATTGACGTAATTTTAGTAGGCAAGTTTTTAATCACGTCTAAACTTGTAAGAATTTGTGACAGGAGCTGATTAATTTGACAGGACTAAACTAAAATTTATCTTCTGCCCTTTTCTTAATGAAATAGAAAGAAAAAGATGCACTGAACTTAAACTTAGTTTAGTTTGTGAACAACAGAATCGGCACCACTGTCTGTTAATTACTTACTAATTTTTATTTGAAAACTAACTGTTGCCCTCGGGTACGACCGCGTGAAATCTTTTTCTTTTTCTAAAATAATATTTACTCCTTATAACATTAGCTATCTGCTAGTGAAAGTCCAAAATCGATCCAGCCGTTTCGAACATTAGCCGGCACAAAAAGAAATTCAGCCAAAAAAAAAATACCGTATATACTTTCATATACATTTAGTAAAAAGCTGTTATTTTGATTATTATAAACAGACAACTCTATCACGCAAGTAATGTCGCGGGCAAAAACTAGTACATTATATACCACTGTCAGAAGGCCCAGTGCAGCTTAAGTGTGATTCCTGCCGTCCAGAGTACACAACACAAATATATTTATTATTCCACGCGACACAGTCATTAAAATATGTCGCGTCCACTACAGTGTAAGTGAAGAGACCGACTTTCCACTTGAAAAGCGTTGCACTCCGTTTTCAATGGCCGCCAGTTCTTTCTTCGGCAAAGTTATACGACTGCTCTGGGCGCATTTAGATTTCATGAGAATGATTATTTTGCCTATGAATACGCGGCTTTACTGTTGGAGGCAATGGAATCAGATTTTTGTAATATTCAAGAAAAAATTATACACAAATAAAAGTTTATACAACAATTGTTAATGATACTAAATCTACAAATACTGTATTGTTTTTGAGAACAATCAATCTGCCTAGCCATTTCCCAACTATATTGGGGTCGGCTTCCAGTCTAACCGGATGCAACTGAATCCCAGTATTTAACATGGAGTGACTGTCTATCAGACCTCCACAACCCAGTAACTCCCATACGATACCCCTTCGAAAGACTGGTAGTCAGACTTTCGGGCTTCCGACGATCCGTAACGAGTGTCAAAGATCCAATAATGACAGCCGGGACCAACGGCTTAACGTGCTCTCCGAGGCACGGAGGAGTCTCGATATATAAAGATGGTCACCCATACATGGAACAACCCCGGCAAGCGTAGCTTAACTTGATGGATCGACCCTTGTGGTTGAGAGCACTGTCGTTAATTATGGATACGTTAATAAGTTAATACTAACAGCATTTTGAATTCGGTAGGTTACGTATTTAAAAGTTATTAAATCGACAAAATATTTAAAGCTTATCATTGATCAAACTCACAAAATAAACAAAAAACTAGCCTACTAAAAAATTCTAGTACTTACACGTATCTCACTATTTATACGGATATTCCACCTGATTAAAACTTCTCAATCCTGTTTACTAAACCCATAAAACGCTTCAAGGATCGGAAAAGTTTTCCAGGGCAGTTAAATTTAATAATAGCATGATAAACCGCTGATTAAAATTTTAACGCCTGCTGGAAAACTTACAGCAATGAATTTCGAACCCACAACTTAAGTGTAAGTGATTATAAATCTTCTTCTGAATGAGATTTAAAGATAAAAAAATAAATTGAGAAATAAACTGACACTACAGGGATAATTTAGATTTTAGTTATTAAAATTAAGCTTTATAAAATATCTACTTGTAAACTTTTACACAGTGTTGCCATTTAATTGATTCCCTAATGTTCGCTTCAATTTAACAAAATACCTTTAAAACTCATGTGAAATCGCTCTGCAATAAACTTGAATAAATTTCTAACAACACAAAACGTAATAAAGTCTACACAGTGACCGAAACCCAGTTTCAACAAAGTTAGCCAAAGGTCCGCAGACCACTCTGAACGCATCCGAAAGAAATATCGCCGAATTACTTACTTGGCACGGTTCCAACCACAGACGTCTTGGGTTTATTTTGAGTATACCGCTTTCAGTGGCGACGCTAACCTATTCGATTGAATTTCCACCAATTTGTTCTAACTTTAACAAATAAGTACCTATGTTTATAAGCCCTAGAGTTTCAACAGAAGTGGTTCGTTGTAGTGAAACTTCCAAGTTCTGAAGCAGTAATGAACGCTAATGTCCCAACTTCTGGAAGCCAGGAATTTCTTTGATCACAATGTACGTATACTCGAGTGTTTTACTCTAACATCTCCCAAATTATTGATAGAATTTGATAATGAAGAAACTAATATTAATTTAGTAAGAGAATATTATAACTTTGAAGTGACTCGCATGTAATTAGAAGTTAATAAGACTTTGTAAACAATGTCTGGAGATTGTTTTCAATGAGATATTTCGTGAGTTATATTTTATGTCGGAGATTTTAATAATTTAGTTGGTAATTTTTTTCAATACCTATAACTAATCTAGCAATATTTAGGGGTTTAATTATTTATAAACGTTAGGAGACGTTTAAATGTCAAAAAATGTACGGTGAAGCGTCTGCTTGCGTCTCCTAACGTAACGTAATTTACGTCTGTAAATCATGAGTTAATTTTAGGCAACATTCATAAATAAACGCCTAGAAAGAAAAGACAGAAGTAAAGAAAAAATATTTATTCTGCACAAACTAAACACACATTACAAAAAAAATACATAAAATACTCATTTACAAATTAGCCAAAAGTCTCCTTAAGAGATTTCGTGTATGAAAAGATACACCTTATATACAACGTGTAACAGAATAAGCGCAAGACCTGAAAGTAGTTTGCTCAGAATCGGCTTCTGAATCGATTTCCGTCATTATTTATATATGTTAATTTTCATGAAAAAATCTTTTATTTAACTGAAATTAGAACCACTGCGTCATAACAAGGTAATAAGATATTTTATTTAAGGAAATTTAATCCTTATCTCAAAGGGATAAAGCCTATTTAAATGCGTAACCAAATTTGTAATACGCTCATAGCTATCCTATGTGTAGTGCGCGTTAAATAAAATTGTTAATTTAAGGTGTGGTTTAATTAAATTAAATTACAGATATTATTTTAGTCTTATAATTTAATATCCTAATTGGGGTGTATGAGCTCTTGCGTTTATTCCGTTACGCGTTGTATGTATGTATATGTAGCCTATGAGTAAAGACGTATTATTTAATTAAACTTATGTAAAATTCTTAGGTTTAAACAATACTTTATAGTATTGTTCGCATCAGCATGGTTAGTAGAAGGACAGCCAGGAAGATGCGACCAAAGGCCTCCGCAAGCTAAAGTGATGGAGCCTTCTAAAAACAATAGCATTTATCGTTTAGATATACAAAATCCTTCTGAGAATTCATGGTGCTATATACCAGACCAGACATATGTTTGTAAGTAATTTTTATATCTTTATATCTAAACGGGTTCAAATCTCACAATGTTCTTAGTGGTAAAAATTAAAGCAGATTTAAAACCTTCTTATTTTAAATAAAACCATGAACTGATAAAAAAGTTATGACCATAGAGCCAAAATGGAATGTTCCATTTTGGCTATATATTCATAAATGTTCGCACATCATCATCTGCCTAGCCTTTTCCTAACTATATTGGGGTCGGCTTCCAGTCTAACCGGATACAGCTGAATACCAGTATTTTACATGGAGCGACTGCCTATCTGACCTCCACAACCCAGTAACTGGGTAATACGATACCTCTTGGTAAGACTGGTTGTCAGACTGTCGGGCTTCTGACGACCCGTAACGACTGTCAAAGATCCACAAATGACAGCCGGGACCAACGGCTTAGCGTGATTTCCGAGGCACGGAGGAGTCTCGATATGTAAAGATGGTCACCCATCCACGGACCAACCCTGGCAAGCGTAGCTTAACCTGATGTATCGATCGGTGTGGCTGTTCGCACATGCAAACAAAAAAATAACACCTCAGTTTTTTTAAGAGCAGTTTCGTCTTTTGACAAACTGTTGCCCTAGCTAATTGGTCAGGCGCAAAGTACGTAAACGAAAATATACGCTACAGCTCATTTTCTAAATTTTTCACAGTAACTATACACACGACGATTCCTGACAAGCCGTTCCGTTGGTTCATGATTACTGCTGAAGATCCTGATGTGGACAATAACGTTTTCGAGTTCAGTCATAAAAACATTGACGTTGGTACTTTGAAGACTTTGGACCAAGACAAGTCGCGATACAGTGAGAGATGTTCCAGCTCTGTGGAAAATGCAGATAACTCTGATAAGACTAGTGTAGAGGTACCTACTTTTTATTTACTTACCCGACCGGAAATATGAAGTACTAGCTTCGGCCCGCGATTTCGTCCGCGTGGTAACTTGATAAAAAGTACCCTGCGTCCTTTCCCGGGATGCCATCTATCTCCTCCGTGGTTTAGGCGTGAAAAGGTAACATACAGACAGACAGAGTTACTTTCGAATTTATTATATTACTAGCTTCCGCCCGCGGCGTCGACCGCGTGGTATGTAAGATAAAAAGTAGCCTATGTCCTTTTTCAGGCTCTAGACTATTTGTGTACTAAATTTCATTTAAATTCGTTTAGTAGTTTTGGCGTGAAAGCGCGACAGACAGACAGACAGAGTTACTTTCACATTAATAATATTAGTAAGGATAGTATGAATACAACGAGATTTAGAAAAAGGCTGTCCGTGCATTTACGCCCAGTTGCTTTATTTACTCAATTTATTTAGTACTTAGTATAATACAAAGTTAAAAAAAGAATTATTTCAAAACCACTTATCCAACTCCACCAGATCCATTGGGTGTCTCCAAAGCAGAGTACGAAGAACCAGACAGTTCGGATCAGAGCCATGGTTGCGGAGAACGATGAGGCATGGTATACAGGAGACAACCTGACCGTGGTGCTTCAAAAGAACACCGATAAGGCACTGGATAGTCCACCTTTCCCGGCATCACCGTACTGCAATCTCTGCAGCGAAGCGAGGTATGAGGTAAGGAAGACCATAGTCTATTATTGATAACTAGCATCCGCCCGCGCCTTCGACCGCGTGGTGTGTCGATAAAAAGTACCCTTTGTCCTTTCCCAGAATGCCATCTATCATCCGTTCAGTGGTTTAGGCGTGAAAAGGTAACATACAGACAGACAGACGGACAGACAGAGTTACTATCGAATTTAAAATATTAAAAATTGATTTTAAAAATTTCAATGTATTAGCCAACCGATTTTATTCAGAAGTAACATTTTAGGTACTCTGAAAGTGCGTTTGCACTGGTGAAACATTTACAACAAAACATGTTAAAACACGTACAATTATTCTGATGAGTGTATAATTATTTTGGAACTTAAAACGTTATGCTTTAGGCACCTCGATATAGAGTGGGTTTAGTTTATTTGAATTTAACATATTTTACTTGGTACTTAATCTTTGGGTCTAAAAAATATTTTGGTGAGCATTTAAATTGTAGCCTTATAATATTCTGAAAATGCATATTTTCTATACGGTCTCGAACTACTTTTTGATCAACGTACAACCTGGTACTTCTCCTTCTTCTTTTTCGTGTGATTAGCGACTAACCTGGTGTCAGAGTTTTAAAACCGCCTTTTTCATTACAGGTGATATTCTACGGCAAATGGTCTCGAGTGGCCCATCCGCGCCACTACCCCAGCAAGCCTGATGACAATGGGTACAGCCACATGGTAGGCTGCTCTCACGCGCACAACTACTCGCTATGGCAGCAGGGAATCAATGCCAGTGATGGTTTGAAGAAGCTGGCCGAAACCGCTGACAGTACTTTAATGGAAAGGGAGATAATTACTCAGGTATGTTTATAAACCGGACAGGACTGGTGGCCTAGTGTTAACAACCGCGACTTACGACTTGTAGGTCGTAGGTTCGAACTCGGAAAGGTGCTTTACTTTGTGTAAATCATTTAATCACCACTGCTCTCAAAACGGTAAAGAAAAACAGCGTGAGGAAACCGGCATATCCTAGACACAATAAATCGAAGACATTTTGTGACCGCACTGGGCCCACGTGGTGGATTACGGCCTACTCCCTCTCACAGTGAGGAGACCTGTGTTCCAGCAGTGGTAACATTATAAGTTGATTATAATACGTACGTTTTTAAAACGTTGTACGTTTTAAAACGTTGTGTTCTGTATACGTGTAAACGTACTTAGTTATTTTTCTGCACATAAAAAAGAGGTGATTATTATCTGTAATCATATCCCAATACTTTTGAAAAAAAAAACTAAACAAATAAAACATAACATCACGCCTGTAATCCGCAAAGGGTCAGGCAGAGGTGTACTTCCCTCCTCCGTATCAAAACGTCCTAAAAGCAAATGGTCCTATTAGCAAACCGACACTTAACGCAACTAAACAAAAAAATATGTTTTCTGAAAATCTAAAACAAGCATCACATTGGTACATTAATTTTAATTTTAATGCTTAGTAATAGTCGTTTCAAATGAAACAAGTAATCTTTTTAGGTTGAGCCTCTGTATCATCTGTATCATCAGGTAATCCTATTAAAGTAGTCTGAAAGGTTTTAGAAGATTTAAAATATTTAACGGCTCATCACTTCGTTCACCATGTAATTAATTTCTCTATGCATTTTGATTGATGTTGTGAAGGTCTTTGAATACTAAATGATATTATTTGAGAGTGATTTTGATAATTACTCACTCACTGAACAAAGATAAACAACATAACAAATTTTTACACCCAAGAATCACTAAATATCATTTATCTACTCAAGCTAAATTTTCTTTTTTATATGCACATGTTTCTGTAGCAATAAACCTATTTTTTTACCGACTTCAAATGAGGACGAGGTTCTATGTTCGTCTGAATGTACTTTTTATATATTTTCATCAATTGTGGTCCGATTTAGAACATTATTTTTTTATTTCGGACGGTATACTACTGGGGTGGTCCCATTTGGTCAAGTTCTGACGAGTGGTTCTGGAGTTAGCTTCAATCACACGTATTTAATCTATTTTGTGTATGTTATTATAAGTTCCTTTCATAGCAAGTAGTTGTACTTATACGAATTTGTGTGGGGTAGGTACCACAGCTAAAGAGTAACAAATAAAAAACTTTTTTACAAAAAAATTACAACCGTCTTCCAAATAAACCACTGCAAAGTGGAAAATCTTTAATTTTCGAAGTCGGTAGCAAAAAACGAAAATAAAACCAGGCATGGAAGTCGGTTTGTTTTTTTTTTGTTGTAAAAAAGTTTTTTCTTTCTTTCTTTTCTTTATCACATAATCTTCCTTCTATTCTCAAGATGGCCGAAAGAACAGGTACCAGAACCCTTATCAGAGGCAAGAGGCGTCACCACCCATACATGTCAGAGCCATCCCATGCTCTCTTCAGGGTCGACAGATTCCATCACCTGTTCTCCATAGCAGTGGGGATGAGACCCTCACCTGACTGGTTCCTGGGTACTTCGAAGTTTGAACTGTGCACTGATGATGGTTGGCTTGACGATGCGGAGATTCCTTTGTATCCTTGGGATGCTGGTACGATGGATGGGATTTCTTATGAGGTAATTTTGGTTTTGATTTAAACTTAAAACCCTTGGTAGACCTGCTCGTGCCCGGTTTCTACAACTTGCTTAATTGATTGAAAACTTCTCAATGTCTACTGATTTGGAAAATTAATTTTTTTGGGCGAATTTCGTCCGCGACGGAATTTTCAGAAACGATACACAACCAATAACACTATCGAATAAATATATATTTTAAAGTAGATACTTCAGAAACCGCAGCGGTATTTGAGTTTGGAAAGATCAAGAAAGAAGAGTTTGGACCCCCTTTCAGTAAATTTTTACACAGAACACTGTTGCAGCGCAGTGGTATTTCGAACACCAACAATAAAAGTGTGCGTTCGGGGGATACCCCGTCAGGAACCAAGTTCCTTACGCGATACTCGCTCGCACACACACACACACTCGTATATAATAGAGAGAGACAGAGAGAGAGAGAAGTCGCATACCTAACGCTTTTGCCTTACTGAAGATATCTACTAGTCAATTAACCGCAAGCCGCGTTTAGGAACTTTCGTTCCAACAGCTCCACTTGCAACCTAGGAGCTAGGTTGCAAGTGGAGCTGTGAGTAAAACGATTCTAAAAATCCTCTTTATTACAGTCTCAACCAACAGTCTCGACACCCAGAGACAATGTGGAAAGAGTAGAAGTAGGGTCCTTCAACATAGACTCGCCGTTCTACCAGATGAACCTGAACGATCTGCAGCCCTTCGCCTATCTGAGGGTCAGGAGACTGGACGTGTTCCCCCTGATAGGGGCGGAGTGCAGTGAAGATGCTGCTGGTGAGTTTTATAGACAAAGAGCCTAGCTAGACAAAGAAAGAAAGAAAATAAATACAACTCGATCATTTATAACCACTGCTTCCAGTGCCTGCGATGATCGTTACTCCACCATACCTGAGGAATTTCTCATAGAACAGAAAATAACTTATGCGATGGTAAAATTATTGGCCAGTCTGCAAATTGTAACTCTAACGCGTTGTTGTACTTTTTTTAAGGAACCACCTTTGAAATTGCGAAAATAAAATCAGCTGTTCCATACATTTTGTCGATTTAAGTGAACACAAATGTATGGAACAGCTGATTTTCTTTCTCGAGATTACAAGGTTTTTCCCATAGAAAAAAATGTTCAAAATGATGAGTAAAATTACCCCTTTTCGGGTTTAGAGTAAACAAAAACGAATGCTGTATAATAGGTGTGTTGAGAGTTGCCCATAGAGGAACTTTGTAAGCTACATACTTACCGGCTTTTATTTAACCCACAACTATGTAGATAATTCTTCAAGGACTTTCTAATTAACTACAATAGTTTTTGGTGCGCGCGGCCCGTCCGTGGTCATACAGGTGCAAGTGCTACAAACAAACATTAGAAAATTAAATAAAGTTTTATATTTTAGCCAAAGAAGAAGCAGAACAACAAGCCGAAGAAGAACAGGAAGAACCAGAAGAGTAAGTAAATTAGGCTTTTATTATTGAGATCTGAACACATCTAGGGTTACATTTCGTATGACCAAAATCTGCCTGACCTTTTCCCAACTGTATTGGGGTCGGATGCAGCTGAATACCAGTATTTTACATGTAGCGACTGCCTATGTCCTCCACAACCCAGTAACTGAGTAATACGATACCCGTTGGTAAGATTGGTTGTCAGACTTTTGGACTTCTGACGACCCGTAACGACTGTCAAAGATCCACGAATGACAGCCGGGACCAACGGCTTAAAGTGCTTTCCGAGGCACGGAGGAGTCTCGATATGTAAAGATGGTCAACCAACCACAAACCAACCAACCAAGCGTAGCTTAACCTGATGGATCGACCCGAGCGGCTGTTATTGTTTAGCCACGAGCTCCATTCGTATGACCAGACTTTCCGAAATAAGAAGTATATTTTTTGGAAATAAAAATTGTTAAAAATTTTTGCTTAAAAAGATACCTATTAAAATGTAAAATGTCCGGACTTCTTTGCAAATGACCGGCTTTACTCCAGGACTTTTCAAATTTTGAAATTACCCTAATAACTAAAAATCTTTTTCTTATTTTGTCGTGTTTATTTTAATTTTGTCGTGTATTGATACCGATACCCATCTGGGGAGTTTCGCTACCTAATTTCTTTGACCTTGTATACAGGTCAAATAAGTATTAATGTCGTAAAAAAACGGAATCGAAAGTCGAAGCTAAAGCAAACCAACTAATCAGCATGCATTTGTTCAATTCGGCAATTTGGTCAATCGTCATGAATTTATTTTATATTCCAGCGAGCCTGAAGAACCAGTACTATTAGAAGTAAAGCAGGCCCTAGGAGGTGATGGAAGGTGTTCCATCAGCGAATGGGGTGCCTGGTCTCCCTGCACCCTGGATGAAGGCAACTGTGGGTCTGGTTTCAGAACTAGAACTAGACATCCCGTGGAAAGGAATATTTATGGCGAGAGTTATGATGTAAGTGCATAAACTCGTAATTGCTAATAAAGAATAAAGGCGAATTTCATCAACGAAACTGAACGCGATCAGTTTATTTATCTAAACTGAGTTTATGAGCTGTCAGTGTCATAATTGATAAAGAATATTGACACTGACAGCTCATAAACACGGTTTAGATGTGCCGATCGCGATCAGTTACATGTGTGAAATTTGCCCTAAGTCTGTATTAAACTATGAACTATGAAAACGAAGTTTATTCTGCGGTTGTAATCGAAAATATCCCATACTTATCTCAAAAACTTTTGACTTTAATAGCAAAGTCACTTGGAAACATCATAAGTACTTAATCTTTTAAGTATGCGATCCACAAAATGACCCACACGCTATCTGCTACTTAATTCATCCTCGCTGCTAGGTTTTTAAGAGTACCCCGCCCCCCCTCATAAGTTAAATCGTAGGTTTAGGTGTGCACAGAATACACCTTCTCTCCAATTTTTATCGATATAGTGCAAACAGTCTCCATGGCTAAGTGACACCCGGACGGGGCGGGAATTTTAAGGGATCTATTTTTGCCATTTCGTTTTGAAATCCTAAAAATTGGACAGTATTACGTAGCTTTTTTTTTATTTTGGGTTATGGGTTTATGGCCCAATGTAAATGACAATAGCTCAACGGTTAAAACGTGCATGGGCTGGCTACCGAGAGGTCGCGAGTTCAACCCCGTTGGCCGTTGCCCTCCCGACTTTACTCATCGCATAGAAATTCTTACTACAGGGGGATAAACTGAAATACTATTCAAAGTCAAAGTCAAGTAATTTATTTCAATTAGGCACATAATTTATATACCTAAAATGCAATCCACAATGCTAGAAATCTTAAAAAGACTGACTATCTATACTTACTGATAATGTAGTCGTAGATAATAAATAGATACATAAGAATATGATAATTATTTATTCTATTCATATAAAAGTGTAAAAACCAGCAATTAAATTATAATTTAAATACAGGTTTTACTAGTTGTAAAAGTTAAATTCCAGATATGTGCATTATAGTCCATATTTTGCTTATTTAGGGCATGCAAATTAATTTTACAATACTACTTGAACTGTCAACTAGCCTAATTCAGCATCTTATTTGCGTAAGACACGATCAATCACAATCTGAATCATTTTGAAGGATATTGCTGATCCATTGCTTCATATGTTCGAAAAATTTGTTATTCAACAACGTAAATAACGCAATGAATATTGTTGAGCTGTCGAAATAAAACAGATTGTGATTAATCGTGCGGTGAAGATCGCTACATTCAATTTTAAATAAGTAGCTATAACTAATTGCCGATTTTTCAATCGTCAATGAAGAATAAATATGGCGGTTTGACAATATTTTCTATACAAAAGCTGCCGCAACTTTTGTTCCTCCGATGAAAGTTATCTGAGCATTGAAAAATGAGCCCTTAATTATTTTTTCTGTCTAGCAATTTGATAGACAAAGATTTAATTACCCAGAATTTTCGTAACACCTACTTATTTGCTACTTTCAAATTCAACTCTAAATAATTGGAGCATTCATCCATTGTTCCAGTATCAAGATAATGTGCAAGCGCAGCCAACGAGCAGCAACTGTGAAGATCAAGATACTAAGTTAGTTGAATATCTGAATTGTTTCGTTGACTGCTATTAGAATGGATGAATAATAAACTGCCTAGCTACATTAATAGACGGGTATTTATTTCTGTACCTGGATACTGGATAGTGGATCGACTAGGTGTGGACTTGAAACAGGTTTGAACTGAGGAGAGATTCTGTCTTCTCGTTTTTGCGCGAAAATAAACCAGTTGGTTGAGTTGGTGAGTTTTGCCGGCCGGTGGCGCGCGGCGTCGAGAGCGAGGCGGGGTGACGCAGCGCGCGGACGGCAGGGGGCACTGTCAACATTGTTTGTGCCTGTCGGGTATGAACATAGGCGCGGATAGCGCATGCTCATTGCTCCGAGCGCAACGGCCTGCCTCGCGCGCGATCGCAACTTGTTGAATGTTCACTCACTTCACGCCAGTTGAGTCGCGAACGATGCGCCGGGTGGTCGTGTCCCGCGTACGCATCGTTGTCGCTCCGAACTTCGAAATTGTTTTACGAGAATATGTGAAGTTTCCAAATTCAAAATTGTGCAGAACTACCGTGTCGAACGTGTTTATTTGTAATCAGTCCATGTAAAACGTTACAAATAAGTAGTTTTAAGTCATTGAAACTTAATAGGCTTACTCGTTTTACCTGCATGCCTCGTCCCACGTCTCAGCGGTTACCTACCTTATCGGATAAACGAACATTTTTCAAATGGATGTGCGTTTGAAATCTGTGATAGTGTGCGTGTTTTGTGTTATAAAACTTCGTGAGAGCGTTGTAGGAGATTGTGACAAGTTTTTACTATAGTGACGTGCTCAGAGTTGTGATACGAAAAAGTTGAATTACCTCAAGACAAGAATCATGTTTCTGCGCGGGAGTGAGGGGGGCATCCTCGCGGCGGCGTTGTTGCTCTATTCGCTAGCGGTGGCGTCGGCGCAATACACAAAAGGTAAAAACTGCTTTCCTACCTGTGCACACGCAGCCCTACGTTTGTCGTGGTGCTTTGTTCTATTGCCTTTTGTTCGTTTCTAGGAACGACATTTGAATTTAAAAAATGAGAATGTCAAAATGACGTCATGAACAAGTTCATACAAGACTTACTTCTTTCTTGACACATTCAAGGAAGCTATCTCGTTGGCTATGGTATTTTTACCTAAACTTACCTTGGCATTTTCCCGGCTATTCGCAATACGTATCTGCAGTGCATTTAAATGAATGAAGTGTTTGTTTCCTGTTTCCAAGTAAAATCGAATGACTAAGTTAAATGACTGGTTCTGACGAGCGTATTGATAACGGAATTTAACGATAAGAACGGCGCGCCACACCTATCAATAAATTCTTACCTGAAGTAGGTAACTAAGTAGGTACTTCAATAGATACTAAGTATCTAAATAATAGTAATGGATGAAGAATTATTATTACTAAGACTACACAGATAAGTTACCTACCTTCCATGCTATCTTTACTTGATAATAACTATACTAATAGTGATGACGACAATGGGGTAGCTAGCCACACATCATATTCCTTTACGAATACCTACGTGATGAATACCTAGTATACAATTATTATTATTCTGAGGTTTTCTTGTTGAACACGTGTTTTTAACTCCGTGCGCGTGCTTATCTCGATCGACGGTTGATATTTTTTGCAAATAATACGCAAATACATATAAAATGGGATCCCCAGCAAATTTCTTCTGTCTGTACTTGTCTGTATAATTGTCGTGAATTTGTGACAATCTCTTAGAAAAAAGCCTACTTACGTAAGTCTCTTGTTATTATAAGAAAATACAGTTGGTATTGGTCAGAAAAAAAAATTCCTTCTTATTCTTATCTCAATAAAAAAAAATATATGTCGCCGCGGAGATTATTCGGGCGTTAATTAAGTTGATTTTGTGTTATAATAATAGCACCAACCAACATTTAGAGAACTTTTATGTTTGTTATTAAATAACCTCAGATTTGGTTTAGTGATTTTGACAAGACTTGTCAAAATTACTAATTAAATCTGGTAACACTAAAATAGAATTACGATTATTTTTTAAATAACTTAAAATTTTGGAACATTGTTTTGTTGATTAATACCTACCTAAAACTAACTCGCTTTATAAAGTAACATTTAAACGTCATCTGTTTATTTGGCGGTAAAATACTTTGTGATTGACGTTTGTCTCTGGTGAGGCAAACGAGTTAATATAAGGCGCGACTTGAGCGCGGAGCTCAGTTTTGCTGCCGATTTTGAAGAAGAAACATTGTGAGTAAAATCTATGTCTGTTTGATTTAACAATTATTGCTTTATCTGCTTATTTTGATTTTATTGAAATCTATGTGCGTAGACTACAGGGAATTAAACTCGAACATTGTCCGTGATCATTATCCCCTTCCTTTAATCGCAGACCAAATTGATCAGTTAGCTGGTGGTCAGTACTACACAACCCTTGATATGGCATCTGGATTTCATCAAATTCCAGTTGCTGCTGATTCTATAGAGAAAACAGCCTTTGTAACCCCAGATGGTCTATTCGAGTACAAAACCATGCCATTTGGGTTGTGTAACGCACCTTCCGTGTATCAGAGATGCATTAACCGTGCCTTAGGTCCTCTTTTGAGTCCAGGGAGTGCAGACAATGACCATAATGATAGCATAGCTCAGGTTTATATAGATGACGTCATCTGTAAATGCCGTGATTTTTCATCTGGTCTCGGATACTTGGAAAGAGTCTTTATAGCATTACGTGAATCAGGATTTTCAATTAACATTGATAAGTGTCTGTTCTTCAAACAGTCCATCGAATATCTTGGTAACGTGATAGAAAACGGTCAGGTTCGTCCCAGTCCTAAAAAGGTCGAAGCTTTACTGAAGGCCCCCGTACCGACTAATGTTAAACAGGTTCGCCAATTTAACGGTCTTGCAGGATATTTCCGTCGCTTTATACCCGATTTCGCTCGAACTATGGTTCCCCTTTACGAATTGACTAAACAGGGCGCTAGGTGGCAATGGACTCATTTTCATGAAGAGGCACGTCAAAAGATAATTCATCACCTAACTTCTACACCGGTCTTAACAATATTTCAAGAAGGGAAACCTATTGAACTATTTACTGACGCTAGTAGTCTTGGTTTTGGAGCGATACTCGTTCAGATTATTAACGGACGGCAGCACGTGGTAGCTTACTTCAGTATGCGTACGACAGACATAGAAAGTAGGTACCACTCCTACGAGCTTGAGACACTGGCCGTAGTCCGAGCGATCAAGCATTTCCGGCACTTTCTTTATGGACGCCAGTTTAAGGTAATTACCGACTGCAATGCGCTCAAAGCTTCAAAGTACAAAAAGGACTTACTACCCCGCATTCATAGATGGTGGGCCTATCTCCAAAATTTTGAATTCGAGATAGAATACAGGAAGGGCGAGCGGATGCAGCATGCAGATTACCTAAGCAGAAATCCGGATCCTTTGACTGTCAACGTCTTGACCAATAATCTGGATTGGGTAAATGTTGAACAAAGACGTGATAACCACTTGCGAACCATCATAGATGCTCTGCATAATGGTGAAGATATCCCCGGATACCTTCTCGAAGATAACGTCCTTAAATTTGAGAGGCTAGATACTATTTTAGGCTTACAAAAACTTATTGTGGTACCAAAGTCTTTCCAGTGGAGCCTAATCAATACTTTCCATAGTGCTCTGAAACACCCAGGCTGGGAGAAGACCCTTCACAAAATAAGGGAAACTTATTATTTTGACAAAATGAGCACCACCGTCCGAGACTTTGTCGACAACTGTATTGTGTGCAGAACTTCAAAGCAAACGTCTGGAGCTACGCAGGTACAATTGCATCCTATTACCAAGCCAGTAGTTCCATTTGAAGTAATACACATGGACATCACGGGTAAATTGGGAACCCCTAATGAGCAAGAGTACGTCGTGGTTACGGTAGACGCCTACACTAAATATGTGTTACTGCGCTACACTAATGACAAGAGTCAATACAGCACTCTGGCGGCTCTGAAGCAGGTCATCCACCTTTTCGGAGCTCCAAGGCAAATAATCGTAGACGGCGGTCGCGAGTTTCTAGGAGAATACAAAAACTACTGTGATATGTTTAACATAGAAATACACTCCATAGCACCAGGCATTAGCAGAGCCAACGGACAAGTAGAGCGGGTGATGGCAACACTGAAGAATGGTCTCATAATGATAAAAAACTATGAGACTCCAGACTGGCACACAGCCCTGGAAAGCTTTCAGCTTGCCCTGAACTGCACTGTCCATAGAACCACAGGCACAGCTCCCCTCGCACTACTGACTCGACGTCAAAACTGTGTCCCACCAGAGTTACTAAACTTAGTTAACCTGGACAATGCTACAATCAACATTGAAGCCCTTGAACGCCATGTGCAACAAAAAATGGCGCAGGTAGCTAGTAAGGATAAAGCAAGGTTTGACAGAGGCCGAGCTAAAATTCACCGATTTCAAAGAGGCGATTTTGTTTTGATAAAAAACAACCCCAGAAACCAGACTTCTCTTGACCTTAAGTTTAGCGCTCCTTACGAAGTTCACAGGGTTCTAGAAAACGACCGCTACCTTGTGAAAAAGGTAGTGGGACACCATGGGCGACCTCGCAAGGTCGCACACGATCAACTGCGGCGCGCCCCAGTACCTGGAGGGACCACCCAGGCGGCCGTGTCGCCCCCAGACGATCAGCAAGCCGGGCCATCCAGCATCGGGGCAGTCTTGCAACCGCTAACCACGTCAGATACGTTGCCGCCAGCAGAGGAACAACGATGAAAAATAACAACGGTGAGAGTCTTCCATATTAATTCCTAACAACTGGTCTGTTTTTGTGTGTTCTACCGCAAATAACAAAAAGATGCTATTGGCGTGTGGAGCCGTCCAATAAGCCAATTATTTTAACAAAAACAAAAGATGCTATTGGCGTGTGGAGCCGTCCAATAAGCCACTAATAAAGTTATCCTAAAAGAATTAAATGTCCCCTGTGTACCACGGCGTACGAGACCGCCCAGAGCACAGCATCGACCTATCCCATCATCCTTAGAGCCTCTGTTCTATACAGTATCGACCTTTCATCCACTTATCCCTTCTTTTTACAAATATGTGAAATTCTGTTACTGTTGTCATGTGGAATGAGCAGAAACATTGTTGAGAATGATAGCTAAATCTACTATTATCATGCGAACGATAGCCAATAGCGCTAATGATAACTATAGATAGCTAAGGTTACTATTTTCATGTGAGATGAGCAGTAGACACCTATTATGTGTTATCATAATAAAAATAAATTTTACTTGATCTGTAGTCACGGGGAGTGAACAGTAAATACGAATATATTTCCTTTGTAACCTTTACAAATAGGCTTGTATGTACTGTGGAAGTGCCTGGCCTCACAATATTTATTTCTCTATTTCAGAAGAGACCAAGAGCGATGCAGAGCACGCATCGCGCATCAGTATGGCCGTGTCGCCGCGGAGATTATTCGGGCGTTAATTAAGTTGATTTTGTGTTATAATAATAGCACCAACCAACATTTAGAGAACTTTTATGTTTGTTATTAAATAACCTCAGATTTGGTTTAGTGATTTTGACAAGACTTGTCAAAATTACTAATTAAATCTGGTAACACTAAAATAGAATTACGATTATTTTTTAAATAACTTAAAATTTTGGAACATTGTTTTGTTGATTAATACCTACCTAAAACTAACTCGCTTTATAAAGTAACATTTAAACGTCATCTGTTTATTTGGCGGTAAAATACTTTGTGATTGACGTTTGTCTCTGGTGAGGCAAACGAGTTAATATAAGGCGCGACTTGAGCGCGGAGCTCAGTTTTGCTGCCGATTTTGAAGAAGAAACATTGTGAGTAAAATCTATGTCTGTTTGATTTAACAATTATTGCTTTATCTGCTTATTTTGATTTTATTGAAATCTATGTGCGTTTGATTAAAATTTATTGTTGTAGTAATTTACCTACTTGTTTTTATTTTACTGAAATCCTTGAGTTTGCTTTATAGATCAAATGTAAAATACATTGTAGCTATAAGCAGAACCGATGACCAGAATAAGGTCAGCGGTTCTGCGTATTTTTAAAAATACCTACCCTGTCTCATCTTCGACATATATAACCATAGATTTAAGTATTTCTATGAATAAAACACTGTCTGTAACACTGATTACGTGTAAGTCTGCGAATGTAAACGTTATCATTTAGAGAACACATAAATCATAATAACCAGCCCTTCTGTCAAACCCTCGTAACCACGACTCTCTACAAGCTAGAGGACGAAAAGGCTAAGTATAGGCACCTAGGAGGTACCATAGAGTGTATGTAAGTACCTGCGCAAGTTCTACGAGACATTTTATTACTCTTAAATAGTTATTACCTCCACAAGGTACGTAGGTAATGTAGATAAAAAAAGTAGGTTGGTGCGTATAGCAATAAACCCAGGTAACATTTAGGCCAATTTCAGTGTTTGGATAGGCACCATCTTGTTACCGTAACAGATAATAAATTAAAAAAAATATAACAAAAATAATTTGTATAAAATTTAAGCAACCAGGTATAGCTGTAGTGAAGCATGCCATCAAAGGCTCCCGCAGATAGGCGCGAGGCGACTCCGGTAGAACAATTTCTGTGAAGTTTTCATAAAAATTGTTCTACCAGAGAGGCTGCGGCAGCATCAGACAGAGGACCTGAGGCTTTAAACCAAAAAGCTCTAAAAAGAACGAGTTGGGGAAAATATCCGCCACATCCATGCAAAACGGCCATCGCTCAGCATAATGCTGCGACCCTATGAATGGTGGTTTTGGTACTTTCCTAGGTACAATTATTTACCTTCTCAAAAGTGACGAATGAATCATAGCTTATGGGAAGTGGTGCAATAGTAACCTATGTCACAAAAAAATCCGTAACGTCATTTTTAGTAGGTATTCTGATGACGTTTTTTTTAACTTTCCAGAACGTAGTAGGTTAAGTTTCTTCATTCGAGACCGGTTCACAATTAAACCTTTCACGGTTAAAATTCAAGGCCTGTCTAAAAATTATCGATTTCACTAAATAACTTGTTAGTACAAGTTACACACACTTAGAAAATGATTGTCATATTTGTCATATTAAATAAAAACTTGTTGTCATATAGGTAATTAATTGGTATGATAACACTACATACGTAATTGATAGCGTATTCTTCAAATAAAACAACGTCCAAGTACCACAGTTGATTTAAGAATTTTGTTAGTACTTAATAATAACATTAAGCTTCATGCAAACTGGCGCGACATCGCGCCTGTTTTTTGGGAGCCTTTATAGCCATTTCAAAGTCTGTCTAAGAATGACAGTTGTCTACTAACAATTTAGTTTGGGATTGTATTTCTTACAAACAGGCGCGACGCGTCGCCGCCGGTATTGCTCTGCCGTGAAGTTTCTCAGAAATTGTTTTGTTAAAAGTCGCGTCCCGCTACAATTCGCGTCGCGCGGCAAGTCGCGCCAATCTGTAAGAGCCTTAACAATTACCTACCTAGTTTCCCCGACTGTAGTGTAGAAAATAACTTCTCAACTTCGACATTGAAGTGCCGATTTCAATCGAATTTCTCTTGTTTATCCAGTAATTTCTGACAAAGGGTCACTTAATATTTTGAGGGGCTCGTGGCTAAAAAATAACAACCGCAAGGGTCACCAAAGTAGATCTTCGAAAGTAACCAGTCTTACCAAGGTAGTATTGTGTTACCCCAGTAACTGGGTTGTGGAGGTCCGGTAGGCAGTCGCTCCCTTAGTCCAAAAAAAACCAAGAGCTCTGCGAACAATAAATACACTGAAGCATCCCAAAACTACACCTCCGTACTGCAAACACGCTCACATTCACAATTGCAATTAAACTACACCTCACTAAGTGCACACATGTTAACGAAACCGGCCTCCGTTATGTCTTTGTTTTTTTATTTGGTCTGAGGTCGCTCCATGTAAAATACTGGTATTCAGCTGTATCCTGTTAAGGCTTTCGATAACGGGCGCGACATGGGTTCTGCTGTCTGTCGCGCCCGCGATATCGCGCCAGTTTGCACCGGCCTTTTTAGACTAGCAGCCGACCCCAACATACCCACCTAATTGGGATAAGGCTAGGCAGATAGTGGTCGCTTAGTATTTCATTAAAATAATATTAGAAGAGGTCAACCATTATTTAAGATGGCCGATAAAGTCATTTGTCTTAGTGAAAGGCGATCGTGACCATTACATAGAGGTACCTACACAGTTGTACATAGGTAGAGTCTATTGTTACTTGTATTGCCTCGGACTATGAAAGTCCCCTTCATATGACCCAGATGGCCATGTATGTAATTCATGGCTAGAAAGGTTTCAGCTGCTCTGTCAGTTATTGTTAAGTGCTTATGAAATGACCTAACAGATGATCTTTAGGTTTATTCGACGTAATGTTGATGACCTAGTACCTACTTAGCTTTTTCTTGTTAGAAGATTGAATTAAGGCTCTTACATACGGGGGCGATTCGTCGCGCGACGCGAAGCCGCCGCATCGTTCGCCGTGAAGTTTTCTCAGAAATTGTTTTGTTAAAATTCGCGTCGCGCGGCGAATCGCGCCAGTATGTAAGAGCCTTTAAGCACTTCAACTATCATCATCATCATTCGTCAGCCCTTATCCCAATTCATTTGTGGTAGATGTATTTTTCTTGTATACTTCTCTATTAAGTCGTCATCTCGGTAGTCACAGTCTATCCATCGTTTCTTTGGTCTTCTCTTCCCCTACTCGTATAGCCATCCACATTCATACTCAGAACTTTCCTGACGACATTTCCCTCATTCCTCCGCATCACATCACCAGACAACCTCTTTCCACAAAACTTTTCAGTCACCGGTGTCACTTCTGTGTCAGACTTTCTCCTATATTATACTCATTTATTTTTGTATCCATTCGCATAACATCCCTCTTAGCATTCTCATCTATCATTGCCCCAAAATTAATATGTATTATGTCATAATAAATATTCAACAGACATTTGGGACAGATTGTATTTTTTTTTAAATACATAAGACAGTGTTCTGTTCCATTGTTTTGGGAAAAAATCTCGAGATGCACTAAACGAGAGAGGGTAATTAACTTCATTGAAGTATTTCAAAAGGGCCCAATTGTTTATCCTATGGGTCTTCCAATATTATTCACCGATTTAACCCTTTAACAATAGGAAAGTGGCATATTGAATCTCATAACTTGAAAAATAAGTTTACAGGTTGAGTAGGTAGGTATAATTAATTAATTAATTAGATACTTTCTAGTACTTACAGATCAGCCGACGACGAGAGAATGCGTTCCTGACACTTGTCACAGTTAGACAATTTCTAGTTGTAATAAGAATCAAATTCGCAAAACACATATTCGTTAGAATGAAACTGTCTGGTGTCAAAAACGCATTTTCTTTCAAACTTTCAATTTTAGAACGTTTTAAATTTCTACATCAGATATAGGAGAATGTAGTTTTAAAAGACCCAAAAAGAGTAAGTTACTTGAGGTGGCGTAAAGCAGGCTTAATTTTAAAAAATTGAGCTCCTGCTTCTAATATAATTTTATCGTTCAACAGTCTTCATAAAGTAGATCGCCGGAGCTCGAAGCACAACAAACAAGTTTATGACCAAGTAGGTCCCAGTTCCAACTACTTATTATGTGCCAGGCTTAAGCATATAGTTACTGAGTTACTAAAGCCATACTGAGAACAATGGGAGCCCCGACGGACTGCAAGCCCACGACTCGAGTACAAGTATCTGGTGAACTGTACTTTAATAAACCGGTACCTATAACGAACTAAAACGGCTTGATATTCACTTTGACATGTTTTGCGTTCACTCGTTAAAATTGGATTTAATAATAATTTTTAAATAATTAATAACAAATAAATAAAATAAAATCATTTTAATTCGGACAACTAAGAGATCCATAAATTGTTAGTAACAGGCACTTAAAACACTATTATTAGTAACTTAAACTAAAGACGAATTTATGAAGAGACCAACCATCACTAGACACCGATAAGTGGAAACTAGAGTATGAGTCTTCTCACAAATTGCCTTATTATGGCGGAGGAATTATCTGCCGCCACAGCCTTCAGGATACTATTATGACTGCCCCTTATTCTGCTCAGGAGTGAGGCCGTCTAATAATAATATGTATAAGGTATAGGTAAGGGTTATTTTATCAACTGTCAGGAACTCAGGACCTGACTCTAGGGTTCAACTTCAAAGTTACATTATAAAAACCGGCCAAGTGCGAGTCGGACTCGCGCACGAAGGCTTCCGTACCATTATCTATAAAAACGGAAAATAAATCACGTTTGTTGTATGGGAGCCCCCCTTAAATATTTGTTATTTATTTATTTAAATTACAATTATAACACCTTTACAGAATCATCCAAGGCGATGTTATAAGTAACAATTAATATAAACATGACAAACCTTATAAGATGGGACCTCTTTCAATAAAATTTTGTGCCATTTTAATGAATTTCGGCAGGTTTTGCCCAAATATATCCTCCGATGTCGTAATAACATTAACAATACGTGCCTCTCGAGACATAGGGGTAAACTTGTTATATTTTAATTTAATTATTTATTTTTAAGGTGAATATAATTATGTATAACTTAAATATTCTATGAATATTTCAAGCGTCTACCTGTTGCCGTTATCAATATCGACCAAAAACGAGCAAAAAAAATCACGTTTGTTGTATGGGAGTCCCCTTAAATATTTATTTTATTCTGTTTTTTAGTATTTGTTGTTATAGCGGCAACACAAATACATCACCTGTGAAAATTTCAACTGTCTATCGCGGTTCATGAGATACAGCCTGGTGACAGACGGACAGACAGACAGACAGCGGAGTCTTAGTAATTGGGTCCCGTTTTAAGGCTCTTACATACTGGCGCGACTAGTCACGTGACGCGACGCCGCCGCAATGTTCTGCCGTGAAGTTTCTCAGAAATTGTTTTGTTAAAATTCGCGTCGCGCGACAAGTCGCACTAGTATGTAAGAGCCTTTACCCTTTGGATACGGAACCCTAAAAATCAGAACCTTGGTCATATCAAAATCGATCCTGGCAGACGTGAGAGTTAAAATACCTTAGTCGGAAAACTGGTCCTGCACCTGTAATTATGATTGATTTATTACTTAATTAATGCAGGTGTGATGTTACTTTTTACAGGCTTTACAACAGTATTGCTTTAAAAATTAAAAATATCGTGTTCGCTTCGTAAGCAGTGAAGTTTGACCCCCACAGTAACACGAGCGTCCCACCAATAATAATTTCCTGTCCCTCACACAATAAGCCATTCATTAGCCTTAATTTATGCTCCTTGCTCTCACCTCAACCACTGACAATTTCTACAACATAAACTGTATTTTACACAACACACACCATCCATTGCTTACTTCCTTCGAGTTATTACAAAGAGGTTTTGAACTAAAGCGGCAGTGGAGAGCAAAGTTTACGATGGCGGTCGCGTTTGTGAGCTTGGTCTGTATATGGCTTCTGTGACACGGCTGCCTATCGAGTGACGTCATCATGCAACCGGACCACTCAATGGCAATGGTATGCAGTTATATGCGCCTGACCTTTTTTTTATGAAAGGTAACAATAAGTTGACTGAATGTAACAAAACAATTTAAAAACCCATGTGGATTTTTTAAAGTAATTTTATATGTAATTCTTGTATTCGTAACTTATTGATGATTCTCAAATATGTCTATCAAAAAAATACGGTTTTATAATTACATACATTTTTGTAATTCGTTAATGGCAAAGTTTTCGTTTGCGTCCGGCACCAGCGCCATAAACCGCGAGCGACAATATTGCGAAAAAAAATTAACGATACTGCTTATACCTTCCTTTTTTTTTTTCGGAAGGGCATTGCTACAGTTCTACCAAATACCCTTTGAGAAAAGAATTAAAAATATATATATTATATAAACAACGCGTAACGGAATAAACGCAAGAGCTCTTGCACCCCGATTAGAATATTAAATTATAAGAGTAAAATAATATCTGTAATTTAATTTAATTAAACCACACCTTAAATTAACTATTTTATTTAACGCGCACTACACATAGGATAGCTATACGCGTATTGCAAATTTGGTTATTATTTAAATAGGCTTTATTCCTTTGAGACAAGGATTAAATTTCCTTAAATAAAATATCTTATTACCTTGTTATGACGCAGTGGTTCTAATTTCAGTAAAATAAAAGATTTTTTCATGAAAAATTAACATATGTTATAATTAAATAATGAGGGAAATCGATTTAGAAGCCGATTCTGAGCAAACTACTTTCAGGTCTTGTGCTTATTCTGTTACACGTTGTATATATATATACGGGTCCGCTTGAGAACATCCTCGCTTTTTTTTTCGTCGGTTATAAAAATGATACAATCGGTACCTTATTCGGAAAATCTGCAATCATTTTATCACTTAGTGACAAATTGCCAACGAGAATCGCATTAACCTGTTTGTCACTCGACATCGACACAATGGCGATACAATGAAAATTACATTCGAATGCATTGCAGACGCAACTACTAAAGAATTGGATGTTTTGATTTCAAATTATTGTTATAATACTTATCAAAACAAACTCTAAATAAATAAGGGGTTTATTCATAAACGATGATTAACCTGCATGACCGCGGACGGGCCGCGCGCGGACCAAAAACTATTGTAGTTAATTAGAACGTCCTTGAAGAATTAAAGTTAAGTGACATTCAAACGTCAAAAATGTATGGTTAAACAGTCGCTAATCATTACTTAACTTTAAGCATCGTTTATGAATAAAGGGGTCATTCTCCTGGCGTTTTCCCAAGTTAAGGCCCGTCCTAACTGGCGCGACAAAGGTTGCGCTGCTTCTCGTGCCCGCGATATCGCGCCAGTCTGTACGAGTTATTATTTGGGGTCGGCGCAACCAGTATTTTTCTTCCATACTTCTCTATTAGCCGTCATCTCGGTAGTCACCCCCTTTCTAGCCATATAATCTTTCTTAAAATACATCCATCGTTTCTTCATATAAACAAAACAAATTATTTAAAAAAAATAACTAAGTAGATGTGAAGTGAACCGATTTATTAAACACTAGCTGATGCCCGCGACTTCGCCCGCGTGGATGTCGGTTATTATTATATACTAAAACCTTCCTCGAGAACCACTCTATCTATTGGTGAAAACAGCATGAAAATCGGTGCAGTAGTTTTTAAGTTTAACGCGAACAGACAGACAGACGTGACGGAGGATTTTCTTGTATAATAATGTAATGTAAAGTATGTATTTTAAATTAATAATAATTTAATTAATGCATGTTATACTAAGCCTCAGTTCAGATGACGAAAGTTTCGCTAAACCAAATAAAAAATGCGTGTCGTCATTTGTCTTTTGAACTGTTCGTTAGCGCGTGAAGTTATTGCCAATTAAAAAGCTAAATAAAATACGCAATTAACTTCAATAATTAAAACTACAAAAATTACTACTTATATGAAATATAATCTCACTAGCTGTGCCCCGCGGTTTCACCCGCGTAAGTCTCGATCTCGTGGGAATATCGGGATAAAAAGTATCCTATATCCTATTCCAGGTCATGGTCTATCCATATGCCAAATTCATCATCTAATTCCGTTCAACCGTTTTAGCGTGAAAGCGTAACAAACTAACTCACTTTCGCATTTATAATATTAGTTAGCTTATTGTTAGTACAGAAATACGAACTTCGCAGGCAGCGCCACGGGACATAGATCATATATTTCAATCAGAATACCCAGGTCGATATCAAACGCACTGCGGGCGTGTTATCAACGATATGATAACAGGTTGTTCGACTCGCCTTTCGTATAACACCACTCAGTAACGTGATTATCGTCACGCGACCTGACTTCAGCTCTGTTTGACGTGATGACTTCCAAAAATATTCCGTGTGTATTTTAGTGTAATTATATGCTTTTATCCATGTAGTCTTTATTGTAAACGAGGGTAGTACTCATAACACAACTGTTTACAGGTTGTTATTATTAAAGTAAACATAACATAACATCACATCACATCACGCCTGTAATTCCCGAAGGCTTAGGCAGAGATATACCTATACAGTTCTGCTTAGCCAAAAAATTCAAAAGTGCCTGTAAAGCCTCCAGCAAACTGGCGCGATATCGTGGGCACGACAAGTGTCGCGCTGCCTGTCGCGCCTGTTTGTGGGAGCCTTAAATGGTTTAATTGAAATAAATGCTTTGAGTTTGAGAGCCACATTCAAGTTGTCGGAAATATGTTTTTGTTGATAATGGAGACGATACAAGTTAAAAATTTAGTTTTGTTATTACCTAATTAGATTGAATAATAGCTTAATTACTGAAACAAACGCAAACATTAAGTGTGCACTTAACATTAATTATATTCATCATCAAGAAAGAACTCAAAAAATAAACTAAAATCCGGCCAAGTGCGAGTCGGACTCGCGCACGAAGGGTTCCGTACCATTATCTATAAAATCACGTTTGTTGTATGGAGCCCCTTAAACATTTATTTAATTCTGTTTTTTTAGTATTTGTTGTTATAGCGGCAACAGAAATACATCATCTGTGAAAATTTCAACTGTCTAACTATCACGGTTCATGAGATACAGCCTGGTCACAGACGGTCGGACAGCGGAGTCTTAGTTAGTAACAGGGTCCCGTTTTACCCTTAGGGTACGGAACCCAAATACAACGTTTAAACAGAAACCCACGAAATGGCGAAACGATTCAAGATCAAAAACAGTACAAATATTAAAGAAACGAGTCTAGAATTGAATATTCTCAAACGAAATAGGATTTTGAATATGAAAATTCTTACGTCAATGCATAAAGGTAAGTATACACATCGGCAGAAGGTAATTCGATCATGCCTATATGTCTTCGCTGTCGACTTAAGTGAGTACCTACCTAATGGAAATCCTGTGTTTCTCCTCTTTAGAGTGGATCGAACAGTGACGCTTTTCGCTTTGATATTATAGTTCATATGACGTATGCATCAATAATAATTGTATTCCTAGCTTCCTGGCTTTCTTGATTTCTGATACTTAGCTATATTTTTAAGATTTCAGTATTGTTTCATTTTTAGGTTTCCGTACCTTAGTAATAGGGTCCCGTTTTACCCATTGGGTACGGAACCCTAAAAGGGTCAAGCTGAAATCTTCTATGAGACTACATTAACAGCATACTGCGGTAATCATTACATTTAATACCATTAGTTCAATACATTTTTCAAACGAGGTGTTTATTTATACTGGGCGTCCCACGGATATGCCACATGGAGGGAAAGTACCTTGAATATTGTAGATGGAACATTTTACTGAAAGAAGACTATTTGAATTTAAAAAACAATTTAAACTGCATTCATAAATATTTTAAATAATTACATGGTTGAACCGGGGATCGAACCCGTTATATGAGAAAAATTATCATCCTGCAGCTTTATGATACCGATCGAAAGGCTTCATCATAAGAATAATTTTTTGCTAAATAACATTTTAAATACAAAATTAATCAATTTATCAAATGCTCAAAATGAGTCCCTTCCTGTTGAATACAAAGTCGCACTCTTTTGATTATTTCTTTATCATTTTATCATGCACTTAAGTTATAATAGGGAAATGATGCGTACTTCTCAAGTGGGTACATTTATTAGTAATAGGTACTTATTATAATGCCAGTTGTATGTCCTTACGGCAATGTCAGCTTTTCATTTTTCTGAATAAAATTTCACATTAAATGTTAAAATTCATGGTCTTCTGTTACACTATGTTATTTAGCAAAAAATAATTCTTATGATGAAGCCTTTCGATCGGTATGATAAAGCTGCAGGGTGATTATTTTTCTCATGTAACGGGTTCGATTCCCGGTTCAACCATGTAATTATTTAAAAATCTATAAATGCAGTTTAAATTGTTTTTTAATTTCAAATAAAGTCTTTTTTCAGTAAAATGTTCCATCTACAATATTCAAGGTACTTTCTCTCCATGTGGCATATCCGTGAGACGCTCTGTATATTGACAGAAATATATTTTCAAACCTGTCCTTTACATCACCGGTCTGTTATGAAGTCAAATCTTCCTCCAGCAATAAGACTTTTCTAAACTAATATAACGACGAAATGACAAAGTAACAAAGTCAAAAACCGCTCAGGACTCGTCGCTTAATTAAAGTTAAACTCCCAACTTAATTGGAATACTGGCTCTAAACACAAATCCTAGTAACAAGTAGAACAAATTTAAATGTCCAAAGGCTATTTGTATTTTCTGCGCCAAACACTAACTGTTAATCTTCTTGTCTCGGAAAACTGAGATAGTTCAAAGTATTACTGGGACTGAGAACGACAAATAGGTACCTATGCTGCTTTGGATGCACAAATAAGAGGATATTGCATGGTTTGTGTGCACTTTGCCTTTATCTTTGCAGAGCAAAGATTAGTTTCACATCGCGTGATTTATATGCACGGACGACTTGATTCCACTGAGTAGATCGCGCGCTTAGAGTCGCAATTTTCCTTGGCAAAAACGCACACAACCGCAGTTTAGCGCGCTGTAAAGGCTGAACAAACAAGCACGATATCGCGGGCGCCACCTGTCGAGCCCGCGATATCGCGCCAGTTTGCACTAGCCTTAATAACGCCCAATGTATCACCAGTCTTAAGGCTGAATTTCACCAATAAAATTGAACGCGTTCAGTTTTATTGGTAAAATTCGCACTAAGTCGTATAATATGCACTAATAAATATTGCAAATAATAAAACATTATTTTTCTAAGACAACACTCTCGCCTATCATCGCCTATAAAAACCAATTTCCTTTACTTTTATTCATAAATCGTCGTCTTATCTCCATCGGGACTATCCATTCCGACACTGTCGAGAAACTAGCAAGATATAATCTTCAATATTAAGTTTCTTTGCGCAGCTGCATAGATAGGCTATCGCTTTTAAAAATGCTTGAAATTATATCATAATGAGTTTCCATTACTTGAAGTGGGCTGTTTAGTTTTACTACGAAGAAAAGTGCTGAGAGAAAAGTGGTGTTCTGTTTATCCTTTAGTGTAATGCTACCTGTAGATTCTCTCCTCATGTTCACAGAATACCAAGAAAATGGCGCAGTATCGTACGATATTGGGTGTTAAGATTCGTTTAAGTATTTATTGAAATGGGGACTGGGGACTGAGCGACTTAACGTATCTCCGAAGCTTAGTGGAGTAGCTTTATCTTCTTTTAGTTTTATCTTATGCAAACATCGATGAAAGTCTGTTAGGAATAGGGTTACCAGATGAAAAAAATCAAAAGTCCGGAGAAAAGGCCTGATTTCCATGGAAAAATCCTGAGATTTCATGAGATTTGCTAAATCCAGCCGCAATTCTGAGAAGAGTCCAAAAATCCTGAAATCTCAGGACAAATCCTGAGATATGGTAACCCTAGTTAGGAAGATCAACATGTTGTAAGACTTACCGAGATGTTAGTTTCTTTTATTTATTTAGTTTTGTACTTAGTTTAGGGTACGATTAAAGGCTCTTACAAAATAGGGCGATTCGTCGCGCGACGCGACGCCGCCGCATTGTCCGCCGTGAGAAATTGTTTTGTTAAAATTCGCGTCGCGCGACGAATCGCCCCAGTATGTAAGAGCCTTAAAGCCCAATTTCAGCAATGAAACTAAACGCGATCAGCACATCTAAAGTGCATTCAATAGCTGCCAGTGTCATTATTGTAGTGGATTATTGAAACTGACAGGTCTTGAACGCGGTTTAAATGTACCGTTTACGTTCAGTATTTTTTGGTGAAATTCACCCTAAGGCGGCTCTGACTGACCCGAAAAAAATATAAACCCAGATTTTTTTTGTTCTATTTTCGCAGAATAAAAAGCCAATCCCGTCCAGTAATTAGCCATGGAAAAGCATCCTATTGACCTACAGAACATCCTCAATATCAGTTGAACATTCGTAATTAAGCCGGCGGATATCACAATGGATCCCTATTAGAGTTCAGCTATACGTTCCTCAGGGGTATCGTAGAAGGCAATGAAAACAACAATCGTGGGCCGAAACCTTCCGATTATTGCCGAAGCATCTACCCACTACATTGGCTAAGAAAACTGTGTCTGTTTGTTTATCGGTTCACTGAAATGTAATGAAACCGGCTGTTGATATAAAACATTAAGACACATTTTGGCGATGTTGATTTTACAGCTGATTTCAACCCAACCTAGAATCATTGTACCTACTCTTGGAAACTTAATTGTGAGCAAAAATCCGGAATTTTGAATAATCAGCATAATTATAATGTTCCCGCTGTTGGGCTTGGGGACACAGGCCTCCTCTCTGTGAAAGGGAGTGGACCGTAATCCACCACGCAGGCCCAGTGCGGGCTGGTAGATGTCACATGACTTCGAATTTTTGCGTCTAAGGCACGTCGGTTATCTCACGAGGTTTTCCATCACCGTTTTGAGAGCAGTGGTAATGAAATAATTTACACAAAGTAAAGCGCCTCCCAGGGTTCGAACCTACAACTCAGAAGTCGCGGCCGTTAGCACTAGGCCACCACTGCACAAATCTCTGAATTCTAAATGCAAAATCGGAAAGTAGAGCCAAATGGACAGAACACGAGGAACTTTCCGAATAATGTAGTCCCCGTTTCAGTTTGGCTCGAATGAGGCCAACACATAATTTCATCACACCAATTTTAGTTGCATCCGATTTTAGTGCATAGCGAGCGCAGCCAAATAGTAAATGAAGTCGTCCAAATTACAATCTACTTCCTAAGAGCTTCCAATAAACAATCGTAATTAATCGGGATAGATACAACAATAGATTCGTATTAAACGAACATCGACACAATACGTCTCGAGGGTACCGTTCACGAATCCATAGCGCTCGATTTAAAAATAGACCCCCACGAACACACCTTCCCTTAGTGACAGGATATTAATTGATTTTCGATGTGACCCGATTGTCTTACTTCGGTGATTATTTTCCGAATATTTACTTGAACGTCGGTTAAAATCAACAGGTACAGTACTGGAAGTGTTAACTTGGACATGTTTTCATAGAAGGTAGACAATTATCCACCGAGTTTATCTAATTCCAAATACACAATATTCCAAATAATACAATTCCAAATTCCCGAAATACACGAGGCTAGTTTTTCAAAGCTAGGATAGCAAATTGGAACCTTTGTATAGTATCCTGGCTTGGCACATGCTAGAGCTGTTTACACGATGCTAGTAAATAAAACAATAGCATTGCGGTGACTTAGACCGTAAAATGATCCAATTGGGTACTATCTTCGCCGGCCACTCTAGGCTAGTACACAAGCCAGGATACTAAAATTGGCGGTGGGGGACGCTACTAGCTCAAAAATAGAACCCCATCCTATTAAACTATCGCACTAGCCCGAGTGCCCCTGGCGTAAATCCAGCGCTGGCTTACTAGCACTATCTTGCTATCCTAGCTTCAAAAACTAGCCTCGTGTAACCTGGGCTTAAGTACTAAAGTACTGGCTGGGAAAATACCAATTTATCTAGTGTGGCGAGTATATCTCGCGCTGGTTTCCGTTGTAACTAGTTTCGATGGCTTCCGATTGCTTTTCGCTCTCACAATGGGCGCTTAATATCGAACCGACTGCGAATAACGTACTCGTTATCGGTTTCTTAATTGTAAACGATCGGGCGAGCTGTCATTCGAGATGTAAGTGATGGGTGTACTGTATGCATGTACGTATGTCGATTGTCGGGATATGATTAGGTATGACGTTGGCTGTTAGAAGTGGATGACGAGCGATGTCGAAGAGCATCAAAAGTTCTAAACAAGCTTTGTGAAATGGAGTGGGTTTCGCCGTTTCGCGCCAAGCAACTATTAGCATTAGACCTCCGTGAATCCGTGATTGCTCATTGTGGCCAACTCACAATGGCCAATCACTGTCCATTCGCGCCCACAGAACATTTTGGCGGCAATAACCATAACGTTTTACGTAAAATCTTTTAAACTCCAAGAATATTAATTACATTTCTCGGGATCGTCTCTTATAAAATATAGGATATTTTAACAGCAATGAAAGGGATATTTGGGAAGGTCCGTTAATATTAATAGCTGTGACATAAATAGTATTCCGAGCACGCGGCAATCATCGGAATTCCTGGTCCGTCTCCCGTTATACGGATATTTTACCCCGTCCCCATAAATGGTACCATTAAAAAGCTAAGACCGGGGAGGAAACGGAGCCACTTAAATATACTTTGCACGAATGCGCAAATTGATATAAAATACTTCATCTTTTGATATCTGCTTCAAGGATAGTCTCCGAGCTACTGAGATGTTTTATTAACACCGTATTTTATTTTATTATGCTTGAGAAAATAATGATAAGGAAATCGATAAGAAAATGTTGTGAGAAGTGGTTGATTATACACTTAGTAATAGATTAACGTTCAATTTTTAGGATTCCGTACCAGAAAGGTGCCAAACGGAACCCTATTATTAAGCCTCCGCTGTCCGTCCGTCCGTCTGTCTGTCAGCGGGCTGTATATCATGCACCATAATAGGTAGAGATTTGAAATTTTCTCAAATTGTGTATTTCTATTGCCACTATAACAACAAATAATAAAAATCCCAAATAAAGGTCACCTTACACGAAACGTATTTTTTACGTCGTTTTTTGCTACATATTGTTCTGTGGTACGGAACCTGTCGTGTGCGAGTCCGACTCGCACTTGACTGGTTTTTTCTATATTCAGATAACTTTTATCTGACCCTATAAAAATGTATGATGCGTTTATTTTAAATTAAATCAATTAATAGCCGTATATAAAATATAAACAACGATGAATGAATTCCATTTTCCTCATAATTAATCAACAATAATAAACCATTACTTAACTCTTTCCTAATAAAACATTCAAAGAATAAATAAATGTGTTATACAATAACGATAACAGTATCCCGATGTAATATTAAATTGAAAAGGATGTTGGGATTTTGGGATACTTATAATATTTTATTTGTACACCTTTTACACTTTTATAGGAATGTAATTTTTAGATTGCCTGAAACACAGGTTTGAATTAACCTAGATCGGGCGGGTCGCTACCAAAAAACTTGTAATTCCAATCCATCATTACTTGCACCTCAAAATATTTTAGTTGAAGTTTATCTTTAGGTACCTACTATAATTGTGTGGAAAGTCTTACTGTTGTTGAAATGTACACTTTTTAAGCGTTTAATTATTATTCAATAAAATATTATTATAATTTTTAGATTGTAAGTAAAATTGTTCTTGTTCTGAAGTTTTTACAAAAAAAATATTATACAGGAACAAAGAGGAACTAAAGTCATAATAAAGTTGTTTATTATTAGTCATATATATTTATATATTATTATTATAAATTCGAAAGTAACTCTTCTTGTCTGTCTGTATGTTACCACTTCACGCCTAAACCACTGAACGGAATTCGACAAAATTTGGTAAGGAGATAGATGGCACCTGGGGAAGGACATAAGCTACTTTTTATCGAAATACCGGGAAGCCGCGGGCGGAAGCTATTTAGTCATATTTTATTATTAAACTAAAGCTTATCTAGTAATCTTTTTTTGGATTTAATACATTTTATTTTTTTCAATTTTAGGTCTTATAATTACATACAAAGCATTTTTAGTGACTGTACCTTATAGCTTTGAACTTGTTTTTACTTTTTATTACTTTTTATCTTTTTCATATTTTGTTATGAATAATTTTAGTAACAATTATGTAAAAAATGTCCATGTAACTATTGTATGCTCTAAGGGCGGGACATAGCTGATCACAATTTAATTATTTTAGACCTGTATTATGTACACACGCCTACACATCAAGCTATACATTTCCAGTATAAGCTGACCTCGCATTGTACTGAAATTCTATAAAATGCGAGACCAGCATAAACTGGAAATGTATTGCTTGATGTGTAGCCGTGTGTGCCTACCTATGATCCCACAATAAAGATAATGATTGATTGTTTTGGTATTAGTTTAAACAATGGTAAGTATCCGTTCGAAATGAAAATAAATATCAGTTGAAACAAATACCAGTGGAATTATTAGTTGTTGAGATTAGAACGGAATAAATAATTATAACGTAAATGTATAAAAACTGTTAAGGGTTCCTTGGCCTTTCGGAGTTTACGGTAATTAGTAAGAATGGCCTTGAAATGTCTTCACGGCAACATACTCGAGGATTGAGGCTATAATAGCACAATAATGAAACACTTTGTAAATACAGGACGAATTTTCATAGGCGGAAAAAGTTGTACAAGGAAATCCAGCTATTGATTTTCATAAAAAATATTACTTTCATATGCTTTACTTGTCATTAATTTCCAAAAAAAACTTAAAAAAGTGCCTACTTAAAGAAACATCCTGTATACATTCTCAAAAAATACACAGTCACTTACATGAGATGAGAACAATGCTTCTAAAATAATTAAATATTATGTCTAATGATAATAAGTACCTAATCTTTCCCTACATTATTAATTTTCTCGTATCTGTCTGTTACTGCGTTTATAGCTCTTACCGCTTGTTCGATTTACGTGATTTCTCTTTCAATTCATAGCTATAAATAATGCTACAATGTCTGACAACCAGTCTTACCATGGGTAGCGTATAACCCAGCAGCTGGGTTGTGGAGGTCAGATAGATAGTCGCCCCATTTAAAATACTGGTATTTAGCTGCATCCGGTTGGACTGGAAGCCGACTCAAACATAGTTGGAAAAAGGCTAGGCAGATTGAATGTTCTCTGGTTAGGTTTTTAGATGATATTAGTTTGAGTACATAAGAGGAAGTCTGAAAGTGTCGGCGGTGACTGAAAAGTTGTTCGGAAATCGGTTGTCATGGTGTGGACACGTGATGCGAAGGAATGAGGATAATGTTGTGAGGAAAGTTTTGGGTATGAATGTAGATGGCTATAAGAGTAGGGGAAGACCAAAGAAACGATGGATGGTCTGTGTGAAAGATGATATGGATAGAAAGGGGGTGACTACCGAGATGACGGCTAATAGAGAAGTTTGGAAGAAAAGGACATGTTGCGCCGACCGTAAATAAATTGTTATATGGGCAGGAGAATGGTTAGTATGTAAGCATGCGAAGCCAATCGTATAATTAGTTAAAAAAACAGTTAAAGTATATCGTCCCCGTAGAGCGAAAAGTCATTAAGTCGAAAAATCATGTTTTGAGATAATGAGAGTTAGTTTTTGAATATAAAATTCGTTATAACGTTGGCTTACCTTTACAAACCTTTATGTTTTTAGCTTTAATTTGAAAAAAAAAAAAAAAAAAATTATATTATAAGAGCTAAAACACTTGCAAAGCATTTCGTAAAACAAAAGCGGGGGGCAGCTACAAAAATGACGGTTAGACAGATATTTAGAGAAGAAAATGTTGATTTTAGTTACATTGATAAGTCATTTTGGGCATTTTTCGACTTGGTGACTTTTCGCTCTACTGGGACGATATCTAAGTTTCAGTGGATTGTCTACTTCGAGTGGCGGTCATTCTGTGGTCGACTGGCGGGTCGTGAGTCGTGACTGGAAGGTCAATCAGCTTACAGATATAAGCGATGCTTCTTATATAACTGTAGGTACTTCCGTAACTGTAATTTTAAACGACTTATGCCATTTGCGAGTCTATGTAAGGAATTCCTTATGCAGCAGTTACTTTAATGAAAATATCAATGTTCTTGATTAATTTTGTTGTTACTTCCTAGATTTGACATTACAAGCCGCAGTTGCAGCCCGCGCAATTCTTTTCTTAGGTTTTTTGCTATTTTCAGGTCAGCGTCAGAATTATAATCATTAGAATCATTAATACAACTCTCTAAGTTAGATTTGTTCCCTAAGAACTTTTCCATATGAGATTTGTTCATATGGAACAAATCTTTAAAAACCTTGACAGCATCTATTTTTAGGGTTTTTTCCTGCTGGAAATAGAATTCCTGTCCTGTGGTGAGTTGAGAGGCAACTTAGAAATTCATATTGGGTTGGAAGTGAAATGGGAAGAAAGCGCCTAAGGTGTGGATTTAGAACTCTAGCGGTTCGGTAAACAGTACCACTAGATCGCGCCTCTAACCAGTAAAAAAAAATGCCAAGATGTTTGAAATGGCCGAGCGCTGCAAGTAGAAGTATTTCTTACGGTGTATTAATGCAGTTCTTTGATAGTACCTGTGCGTATTTTTCTTCATCAGCTCAAATCCACGTGGGGCTCCCTACAATGTCTAATGGAAATATGCTAAAGGTAAAAATATCGCCTTATCCACTAAAGGAATCTTAACTTCCATAACACCTAGTTTATAATATTTTTGATTTGGCCAAAAGATACGTTGCGTTTCGTTACACGCTTGGGTTACTTTCGTTCCGTGAACGATGTTACGTCAAGTGTTTTTTTTTTTATCTTCCATCGAAATAAAAACTTCGCAGCCCACGTTCAAGTGTCGCTCATTTTGGGCTTCTTGGAACCAATAAACGCTAAGAGGTATTTGCCCTTTTTTAACATGCACGTGTTTAAAAATATAATTGATTCAGAAAACGGAGGAAAAGTTAGCATAATAAACATAATCAGCCTATAATGTTCCCACTGCGGGGACACAGGCCTCCTCTCTTCGAAAGGGTTATAATGTATCACGCGGACCCAGTACGGGTTGGTAGATATCATGTTTTCAAATTTTTGTATCTAGGAAACGTCGGTTTATAATATATGTTTTCCTTCACCGTTTTGAAAGCAGTGGTGAGGAAAGGTTAAATAAACGTATTCATCAAACAAAGATAAGGACATAAATATCTTAATATTTTTCGAAAAATACAGGGTGTCTTTTATCTGATGCTGTCAAAGTAATTCCAAGTAATTTGTCTTCGCATTTCGCTACTCCATTAGCAATGTCGTCTCCCAACTTGTGGTCTGTCGTTAAAATATCAATCATTAAATGTTTGCGTCGACATTTATCATAATTACTACGTCCAAAATTTTTAGACCTGCTCAAGAATTTGTTCCACCATGTCCCGTATAATTAGTTACTTACTGGGTTTTTGTTTTTGAAGTAAATACTTCTTTAGGTGCACTTTGCGCTCTTTCTGAATAGTGAACGAAACTGAACTGTCACCCTCGGGTCGCTGACGCTGAATCGGGTATACTCGGCTCCAGTTGTAAGTTTTCACTTCTATTGTGTGGTCAGACGCACACACCTTTAGTTTTAGGGTTCCGTACCCGCAGGGTGCCAAACAGAACTATTACTAAGCCATCCATCTGTCCGTCCGTCTGTCAGCGGGCTGTATCTCATGAACCGTAATAGGTACATAGTTGAAATTTTCACAGGTTGTGTATTATAATTCTATTTAAAAAAGTTGAAGAATAAAGGCCCTTCCCCATACAAGAAACATGTAGCGTTTTTTCGGTAAAAATTGTACGGTGGTAAGTACGCACGGAACCATTCATGTGCGACTCCGACTCGCACTTGGCCGGTTATTTGAAAGTCGTATAGTTAAACAAACACATGCAAACATTCGTCCACTCGTGTTAGAGGGATGTTTTTCAACACGCTTGCCGGCTTTGACACGTGTTGCGATGAAACTGTGACATGTTATGAAAATGGAATATCTGGCCCGTCCGCAGGGCTACCCCGCATCGTTTCCCGTCGTGTCGCGAGCTTTCCTGCTTGTGACACCCCTGTTTAATAACAATCTTGTTTTGTTATTTGGTTCATACCGGTAGTTTAGAATTTTAATACGCTCCGTGTTGAACTAAAAATGGAGGATTTGTTATTAATTAATGTTATTATATTTTTTAATCCCGAAAAGCTTTGTCAACTTCAGGCACGAATGATGTGTAGTTCATAATAATTGCTTTAAAATTGTGTTATTTAATTACAATATGTAGATTTTTTGTTTTAATGTGCAAATAAAGTTTTATGTCAGCGTTTTTTGCTAGTTTATTTTACAGTAACGTAGAGAGAATTTAACGTTCCCCCATGATAGCCGAAACTAATAAAACTGCGGCTGTCTTGTGGTCTCATATTTTACGCGGGCCACCGCGACAGGACAGCCCTGTCATTCTCATACTATTGTTATTAAATTTTATGGCACTAAGTTTAAAGTGCTATTCATTGTAGGTAAAGTATTATTGTATCATGATAGTTTGGGGTGCGACTTACGCCATTTTATTTTTTAACTTCATTGTTAGTTTTGCATTTTGTACGTTAGGTATTAATTCTGTATAACAAAACAACTCGGGTACTTGAATTGGCGCCGTCTTTGATTTCATCTGAATAATAATTGTTACCTAACTTTTGATGTTCAGTCATTTTATTTTAATTAGTACATATCTTGATATTACAATATATTATCTGCTTGTATACTTACCAACGTACATTCTAGATTGAAGTAAGTACATAAAGAATAAAAATATGATAGTTATTTTATCAACTACTGATAGGTAATTAATTACACCTCCTAACTAAGTATTTTTCGGTGTTAATTACCTAATAGCAGAACAAATGGCAACTGTGTCTCTGATAAAGACATTATTCTCCGACTTAGCAATAAACAGGGAACATGTTTAATGAATGAGTAATTCCTTAGCCTCGGAAGTGTTATTTGCTGATCAATCATTTAAAAATAAACTTTACTCCACAGACTGAGCAAGGAATTCTATTAAACTTTGTGCGACAAACTTTATCGTCTTAGCAACTTTGAAAGACTATCTACTTAGTAAAGAGGCATTTTATAAGCTTACTCTTTGCCCCGACCTTCATACGCCTAATACGGCTTTAACTAAAAGACGTTATTCCGTTCGAAATTATAATTTTATACTTCGAAAACCCAAAAACAAACGAAATAGGCGAAATAAAACAATACCTAAATATGAAACCGTCCCCTTTGAAGTTGCGAGCTCGGCCAAAAAACGAAATTCCAAAACAAATTGAACTAGTTCCAGCGGGTTCTACTAACATTGCTGACCTGAGTTTTTACCTTCCATTCAAAGCAGAGTGCGTCCAAAAAGAAGCTCTTAACACGATCGCAGGAAATAAACCAACAATCGGGTGCGATTCGTAGAAATCTACACAAAAGTAATGGTGTTATAAGGTGGGCCGAAGTTTCGCAAGTTTGTATTCGATTTTGCGGTGACTCACAGACCGAATCGAATGTATCGAGCGACCGCGGCACAACTTTCCGCTTTTATTGCCTTCCAGCCACGCTGGAAACCTTAAAAGTAACTTACATTAACTCTTAATGTACATTATAACATTCACCCTTGTACGGACTACGGACTTGGCTGGCTACAAATGTTCCCTGTATTTCAATATGCTGTTTGAACGAAATTGTAATGTAAAATTTTCGACGGACTTTATCGAGCAAATCTGGGAAATATGCCGTGAGTCACGTCGCCGGCATAATGGAGGTGTACCGTTCCCAAAACAATGTGATAGTTGTAGTTTATAGTGTATAATAAGACCATTTCAACTTGAGGTGCAATGTTTATATTGCGCTGTGAGAGTAATATCATCAAAAAGGGAATAAAGTTGAGCATAAACTACAACGACAACTAACGACATTTTAAGGCTAAAGTCTCAATTACTGCCAACTCTAGTGTAGACAGGCTTTATTTTTACTTTTTACAGCCATAAACACTTGGCAGTAAGTTTGAAAATGGAAGGCAAGCCGTGCATGTCTGGTGTACCATAAAACGAACTTACGTCGAAGCAATCGAAGCGTGTATATCATTATTAGTTGCGCCGTCAAAGTTAGGGGTTGTCTGGGTCCTTGAACGCAGCCAATCGGAACGCGCCGGTCGCCACCTGCCGTGTTGTCGACAAAAAAATGGTACACCTCTTTCGCGATTTCGTCTTTAGAACTAAAAACTTTTTGTTAAATAATTTGTCCCTTGAGTATGTTGAGGTAAGTATGTAAGTAACTATCTACATTTTATAGAATATGAAGAAATAAATAATTATTTTAAAATTAAGGTACTGGAGATTTGTTTTTATTTCGAGTTACAAAATTATTCCTTTTTGTGCAACTTAACCTGCATGTCAGCGTTAAATGACACAATTTTGAGTCAGTTAAAAACTGGAACTACTTAGGTAAACTACGTTCATTTAATTGGATGTCTCCACAGTTTACCAGACGACACATCCAGCGGATGGCGACGATTTGTACATTGGTAATAACTAGAAACTCACGCAAACGACGCATTGAAGATCACGCAATGCACTGCGAACGCCGACATTATGAATTTGAACTTTTAAAATAGTGATGGGACATTGACACCACACTTACGGTTGTTGAGCTACCAAATTCAATACGGTATTCGAATTAAGAACACAGAAAAAAAGTTATTTATTCATTTTGGATACAAATAGTACACGGCTCGAAGTTACACCTAAGAAAGTAGGTACTTAAAAATCAAACTAAAGAAACTTCTTAGTTATTAGATTACGTTTTTCGAATACGTTTGTGGGGAAAAATCTAATGTATACTTTTTAGAAAGAGAAATTATGATTTATATCTCAAGTAATTTAGCCGTAGTGTACCGACTAGAAAAACTATTTCAATTGTAATTTCAGTCACATAATACCCGTATTGCTCTAATGTGAATAAAAGTTATATCATGTTCCATTTCTTTTTTCGTTTCGTTGGTCTCGGCTCGACTAAGTACTTAAATGTCATTTTCAAAATGGTGTTTTGTAATACTAGGTCATTAGAGTAGTGTGAGAATAATTTTAACGTTGCATTTATCTTTGTTTTAATCTTTTATGGCTGCTGTACACAAAGTAAATGTTTGGATTTTATATTACTTTGTTGGTTTTAGTACTGATTGTCAGTGATTAAGTCTTGGGTTCAGTAAATCTGTTGAAATCTCATGTTACCGTTGTGACTGATTGGCTTTTATGTGCCAACGAAATCCTTTGACGCGACATTTGGCACCATGAACTCATGCAGAATTGGCGGGAAAAGTGACGTTTAAATTATTAGTTCATAATTCAAAGGCGTTTGGTTGGAGAACCAATTAATAGTGTTGTCCTTTTAATTGTTAGAAATAGGGCTTAGTAACCAAGTAAGTAGTTAATAATCTTACTTCTCATTTGGCCTCGTAACGATTGTAGGTACTTATAGGTGCACATTTATAATTTACACCCAATGATAATGATAGCGTTTAACAGATAACAAAAATATTACACAATTATTTGATACTAACTTTGCCGCTGGGTACAACTCGTTAGTTATCTAAACAATGGTCACTTCAAATAAACTATAAAGTTGGTGAATAAATTGTAGGTAGCCCGTTTTATAGCCTAGACTTTAGACTTCTCAATTTTATTTCCTCTATCTTTGCGCAATTGGAACGTGTAGACGTACCTTTAAATAAAAGAGCACATGCACGAAATAAAGGTTTTTAAATAAGGTTTTATGAATATAAGGTTATAAGGTTTTTAATGTATATAACTTAGTTAGAACTATTACTACTTAATAAGTTTTGTTTTTTAATAATTAAATTTTTATTTCTAGTTTTCCTTGCTACCAAGTAATTAAAATTATATCAAGTGCTGCTTCTGAAATTATCTCCTTTGACACAAATTATGAACATAAATAACTTGTTTGCTTATCATTGCGCTCAAAGAGAACATAAGTAAATTCTAAGAAAAATGTGAGGTCATGTGAGTCATTTTTGCTACAAAACTTATTTCTAATTTATCACCAGATTTACATACACGGAACAATCATTATTGTTTTTAATATTTATGATGACTCATACTAAAATATCGTAACACTTAAGCAAACCTTGAAATCATTACTCAACTTCTAATTTTAAAGTTAACGCGATAAAGTATAAAATCGCAAAAACAATTGTAGTTAATACATTATGTGAAAAAACCCACAGAAGCGAAACCCACCTGTATTTTAAATTGTTCAACAATAGTGTGATCATATAATTTCTCATAGTATCACAATAATGTAAAAACATAAGAAAAGTAAATAAGATTCTCATCAGAGAATCTGCTTACTGACTTTATAAACAGAACGAATGCTTCTTAAGAACTACCACACAAAATCATACTATAGTTCAGGGTTGGCAGTTCCGATCGGGGACTTGAAAGGTTATAAAATAACGTTAAGGCGGTACCCTGAGGAAAACGCTACTTAAGCCGCTTTTTGTGTAGTTGTTGGAGCTATCTACTTGTTATTTAAAAAGAAATATCAAATAATAATAATACATTAAATTTCTACATAATCTTGATTCCAAAATTGTGCATTTCTTTTTTTTTACATTAATCTCCTTACAACGAAACCATAAAAATGAGAAATAATCTTTCGTTATCATGCATCTCCTCGTAAAGTAAACATTATTTTATTTTGCTACTGTCACTAATGGATAGACAATTTAATAATGAACATTTTGTAACAATTTTTTTTCTTCAAAATACCCGTATTTGATTTTTTAAAGATTTTATTCTAAAATTTGTGCGTATTCACTACTGTAAATCACCGGGATTCAGTCTGCAAAGAGGGAACGAATTTATTTTGCTCAGGGTACCGCCTTAAAACGACAACGTAATCGTACCCCTATCATTTTCACTTCGCTACAACTATTAACGTTTATATAAGGTTTTAAAACTAGTGAGACGGCCTCTGGTGGCAATTAATGAAACTAATGACTTGAGTCATCTCATTCATTGCTTGTCTGAGTAGGTCTTAATTACTGGTTGCGGCCACTTGTTGACATATTTAGATAAATAATAAGCATGGTGGTAACTGGTACTTAATGCATTATTTATTAAGGCGTTCTAAGTAGCTAATTAATTGAATTGAATCATTTTCTCAGGATTATTTGAAGGGTAACTTCGTGTCTGGTGATAGAGACACGAGATAAATGGTTGTGCCAGAGACAACTCTTATACAGGGTGTTTCAAGACTCGGAAACAGAATGTAGGTAAGATTTCTAAGATCATATATTATTCATAACCTACGCTGACAGTTTATTATTTGTACACACGGCCACAAATCAAGCTATTCATTTCCAGTATAAGCTGACCTCGTATTGTACCGAAATCCTATACAATGCAAGATCAGCATAAACTGGAAATGTATAGCTTGATGTGTAGCCGTATGTACAGACTATTGGCTTTTAGCTACGTTTACACAGGTATGTATGTATGTAGGTTCGAGCGTCATCATTGTTTTGCTTTATACCCGTCTATAATTTATAAAATATGTCATCATATTTTTTTCATTATTCTGTCTGTTATTCTGAACTTAACTAACTTACCAAATCAATTAACTCGGTTAAATTCTCCGCACACAAAAATGTTTCATGTTTTTTCCAATACCAATTTACTTACTGCTATAAATAAAGCCCGAAATTATATGTGCTTCATTGTTTTACTCAGGAAAAAAAAATTAAATTTAAAACCATCCGGCAACGGAAAGACGATGTCATTGAGTTTCCGCCGCTTGTTCCATAATTAATTTAAAACGTCGTTTAAAATCTGACGGGAAAATAATTTATTTCGGAGCCAAAATAAGCGGAGGTATTTTTATTCAGTGACAGTCGAGAATACATTACGAAGAATCCTGGCTAGCAACCGACAGTACTAATTATTCTAGAGATACGTGAATGTCCCAGCTACGTATTTATTTATTCATCAACTTGTGCGGTTTAAACGACTGTGCCAATCGCCATACTCGAAAGTCGTGTCAATGTGACAAACCGCGTGGAAAATCCTAAAACCCACTTTGTTAGCAAGTTGGCAACCCTGCTGCATTTTTATAGCAATGGCCGTTGTCATAGGAGAATGCGTCATGCTCGACACATTCGAAAATCGAACCATCTTGTAACGTATCAGGATATTCAAAATAGTCGTTGTGAAAAAGCACGTTTACGTGTAATCGGAACGGTAAAGTAGCAGCCGTGTTGGTCCCGACGACGCCTAAAACCGGTTATAGCCGGAAAGTGGAGCGTTGCCCTCATTCTCTTGAAGTGTGGTTACGATTTGATTTCTTGTTGAGTTTATGTTCAATGCCTGATTGAAATACTGTTATAATCGATCTTGGTACGTAAACCTGTATTAATTAATGCAATTCATCATTATTATCGGCTATTACGTGGTAAAAATTATTTAAAACTCAAACATAACTTCACGAATTGGCAAAAGAACTTGCTTAAAGTTAAACCCCTTTTAATTGCTTACCTGTTTCTTTTTATACCGTAAACAGCTCATTATTGGCTGAAACCCTGAGGTTTAACTTGTGAAACGTTTTTCAAAGTACTTGAATAACGAGTTTTTTTGCCCATTCTGTTACAACTATTGTTAACAGAAGCGTTGTCTGATTATAAACGCTTTCTCTATTTCATAACGAAATAATTATTAACTGTTATTTTATTTTTATTGATGAATAAAGTTATGATTTGCGCAACTTATTTTAGTTAGGTACTAAATTACTTTCACGCGAAATATAATTAGGTAACAGGTTCAACATTTTACAATAACATATTTTGACATTCGATACTGTAAACTGGGCGTGGACCCAGATGAAATACTCAGTCTAGGAAAATATTTTATACTAGCTGTGTCCTGCGGTTTCACCCGCGTAGTTCTCGATCCCGTGGGAATATAGGGATAAAACATATCCTATGTCCTATTTGGTCATGGTCTACCGGTCTACCCGTGTGCCCATCCTATCCTCTCTAGAGTAGGGAACGGCGCGGCGCCGGCGTCGAACGGTTCGCGTATTGCATTTCGTGATAACTTCGAAATGAAATGTCCGATTCGAATGAACTAAAAAGTATTTTACTGCTACATAAATACCCTTGATGTTAAAACTATTTATTTGAATAAGAACTAATATGATGTTGATAAAACTCCTTCACAAATAATACATTAATTTCGAACGAATTTGATTACCATAAAAAAAGGTTATAGTGAGTCAATCTCAAAAGGTAGTCATATGCTGTCGCGGACTTTTTTTTAAAACTTTTAAAGAGGAACAATTCCATTATACATGATATTCGCGTAACTTAAACCGTTTACGCAGCGCACGCAACGGAAGCTCTCAAAAAGTAATACTTTTTCCCGTTTTTGCAACATTTTTCATTTATGCTCCGCTCCTATTGGTCGTAGCGTGATGTTATATAGCCTATAACCTTCCTAGATAAAAGGATTACCCAACACAAAAATAATTTTTCAATTCCAACCAGTAGTTCCTGAGATTAGCTCGTTCAAACAAACAAACAAACAAACTCTTCACCTTTATAATATTAGTATAGATTCTGTGTTGAGGATTACAATCATTAAAAAAATGTAGCAGTGTGGACAAAAATTTTAAGTCCAATTTAGAATAGTTGATTACAAAAAAAAAAAAAATTTTCCTAAAATGTCACCATGAATGTAGTTGAATTTAAGTTATCGTAGAACGCAACGCTTTGCAAAAAGTTCAGAATAATCAGCAAAGAGGATTTTGAATATGTTAAAACTGCTTGTTTTGCCAAAAAGCGGAGAATATGAATCGCGATTGTAAAATTTGCTGAATACTCCATTTTTTAATGTTCGTGTTATTTCCATTTATGAGTCTCTAGATAAACCAGTATATTTGTTGGTTACTTATGACTTTAACCAGGAAGTGGTTGGTGAGTTCTGCTATTAATTTCTTCGGTTTCAATTCATTTCTACTTTTGTTTAAATGATGCCTCGTCTGGGCAATCTTTCAATCAATCAACAAACTCGGCCTACTGCAGTACACTGCTGGATCTTCTCCTTTAATCCTTCTTTTAATTTCGATATACATATATACTACTGCTGTGAATTTTTTCACATACTTATTCAAAACGAACCATTTAGCTGGCAGGAGGGGACGCACACACTTAACTCTAACAAGAATTAGCACTTTAAACCTTAATATTTCGCAAACGGATCCCTGAATCCAAAAACGGTTTTCACAAATTCCCATTTTTTTTTAAACGACCTTTCCAGCGATACTTTGGGATTGATGAAAGAAAAATACATCCCGATTTTAGGTGTAGGGGAGGTAAACATAAAAAAAAAATACCATTGTATTTGATCACTTTGTCGGCGTAATTTATACGAGTATGTACGAGTATACGCATACCAAATGACACCTTTTTAGCACTAAGAGTCTCTGAGCTAAGCGCTCAGACAAACAAACAGACGGACATGGCGAAACTATAAGGGTTTCTTTGTTGACTACGAAACCCTAAAAAACTATTCTCCTGATAACTTCTTTAGGAGGCAAATTCTTGATACTACAAACTTGCCTGCATTTTCATACTACAGAATCTACAAAGAGCAGTAACAAGGAAGGATGCCATTTTTGCGTGTAGTCTTATCTTGTTGGCTCCGTAGAAGTATTAATGACACGCATCCGCATTGCGCGGTCATCTTCGCGCGTCCCTAGCCAAGCTAAAACCACTGTTATTTATTCTGAGCCGTAAGGGATTATCTCTACAAGTGTTTCGTCACAATAGCTGGGGAAGAACCGTTTAAAAGCTCGTGCAAACTGGCGCGATCTCGCGGGCGCGACAGGCAGTGCTACCCTTGTCGCGCCTGCTTGTGGGAGCCAAAGGAGCAGACCACACAGAAGAGATGTGAGACGAGGACGGGACGCAGACGCGGCAATAGTATGCAGATGGAAAAGCGACTCGTCGCATACTATCGCTTCGATCTACACCTTCTTGTCTTTTCTATACGTTTTGTGCCAGATGAAGTCTGCGTCCCGTCTCACGTCTCTTCTGTGTAGCCCGCGCCTTCAGTCAACTATAGTCTGGCCCGTCCTATTTCTTACAAAGACTTTCCCCGAACAGGCGCGTGATATGTCGCGTCCCGATTCTGTGACTTGATGACGACTGTGTAGGGATAGTTCGTGACTTCATGATGGTAAAATGTACTAGACTAGATGCCGTAAAGACGCGTTGACGCGTTGCAATTGCAAAGTCGCGTTGGCCCTAAAGGTTCCCGCAGACAGGCGCGACGCGACTCTGGTGGAACAATTTCTATGAGACTTCACTTTAATGCGACATTCGCACACATCGTAATTTCTTTTAGTTCCGATAGTTTGATAATAATCGTCCTTTCTTTGTTTCGCTCATATTAACGTAGTAAGTAGTTAAAATTGATATATATTCATAATTATACTTATCTTGAAAGAATAACAATATACTCCAGCCTCTGAAAGTAGAGGGAAGTGATATTAGACCATCAAAATATATAGCGTACTTAATCTCAATTAAATACATTCCCTCAGATATCATAAATCCCTACTAAGGATAGAACTATCTACCACAGAGCAAGTATTTTCTTATGATAATAATTAATTAATTAATTATATTTATCGTTTATTTGTTTGTCCTTTATTCCGGTTAAGCAAACAATTAACGTTTGGGAATAAATATTGTGAGTTCTTTTGTTGTTTATCCTACATAATAAATGTTTTTAACCGCACCTCTGGCTAAGTTTTGGTTATTGTATTCCGGGTTTCAGTTATTCATAGGACTCATTCATTCACTGATCGTCTATTACGGATTCAAAAGGTTGGCTTGGCCGCATGTTTCTTTCATTCGATTGTTTATTTATCTAGTACAGTCCCGAACCCTACATATTTGTGTATACCTTTTCTTTTTTAAATTTAGATTAACCATGACACCAAGATGATTGAGGTTGACTTCAAACTTTTCCTAAAATTTTTCATAATTTAAATTTTTTGGCATATAAACCTACCTACATTATGTACAGTGGCTCGATTTAGGAATTGCTTTTAGATCCTTTTTAATAGCAATTGCGTGAAGATTGGAATGTTATAATTGCTTTTTAATCTTATATAGTTCTCATTCTTTTTAATTCTAGGAACCGCTTATTATTGTTGGACGTTTAATTAACAATGAGGCTGTCTTAATTGTCTTGACTGCAGAATTAACTTTACTAGCAAATGTCAGATATAAGACTTGTTCCTACTCATTCAGTTATCGTAATTACCTATTTACATGAAGAGTTTTTCTTACAAGAATCTTTTGGCGCGTGGGCAAAAACGGAAATAACGCCGCCATCTTGTTTTATCAATACATTACCAAAAAAAAAATTACCTTCAGCTGGTAGCACCTCTCTATCAATGTCATTCATGCGCCAAACCGTTCTTTAGAACTGTAGCCTTTATGTCAATGACTGTAGCTATTTATTTTGCCCCTTTATTGAAAATCTTATGTAACTTAGAAAGGCTCCCCCCACAAATAGGCGCGACGCAACTGTAGTAGAACTTATGGAAATTGTCCTACTTGATTCGCGTCCCGCTATTGCTTCGCGCCTGTCTGTGGGAGCCTTAATATTAAATGAGTTATTTATTTGTTATTATTTATTATTTGTTTATTTATATAACCACTATTTGCGCCCCGCGGTTTCACCCGCGTAAGTCTCGATCCCGTGGGAATATCGAGATAAAAAGTATCCTATATGTCAATCCAGGTCATAAACTATCTGTTTGCCAAATTTCATCCAAATCCGTTCAGCCGTTTTTGCGTGATTGAGTAACAAACATCCAAACACACAAACTTTCACATTTATAATATTAGTAGGATTGACAAAGCAAGAGGAGGGTAGGACTTTTCAGCTATTTACATAACACCTTGTAACAGTCATTCTCAATCCAACAATGACGCAGGTTCGCAGAAATACCTAATATAAATATCCTTGAGCCGGCTGCTCCAATAAAAACGGGATAAAATTTGAGGATTTACGAAGAGAGTTTTATTTAGAGATGCCTTTATCACTGCGGCCAGGCTTATGACGCGAAATAAGTATTTTTATAATAAACTCTGGAAGAAGATATACCGTTATCTATTGGCTACAGAAAAAAAAAGATGACTTTTTAATCTCGGAAGCAGGGCATTTTTGATTAAATTATGACTAAGCTTATATTACTTCGAAGAATGTTCTTCAGGATCATGTATCTTTGTTGTTTTTTGTCGTAAAACGACGTTGTTGGATCAGATTCTGAAACTAATTGAAAATACATTCAGTACATAATAACTTAAGTTAGTAACTTTGTGTTATGAATTTACTTCGTTAACTAAAGATTTTTAATTAAGTAAGTAGTGACATTAATATTTGCAAGAATAAATAATGAAATAAAATAATTCCGTTTTGGTATTCTATCTGGTATATGTTTGTTTAACTTTAAAGATAATGTAGTATTTAATTGCTCCATTTTCCCTTCCTCCCAAGCCATAATATTTCTGTATCGTCCATACGCTATAACTTTACTCACCCTATATCCTGTTCGGTCATATTTATTACGACGCGGTATATTAAACGCCATCTTTAAAAGTTGACTGCTTTAAGCCGCCGTTCCATACAATATTTCCCAATTTTACGCTTCCATATTTGGCTAAGAGCTCGTTCAGATGAGGCGTATCGCGAGCGGAAAAACTCGCGTGGTGTCACAGAAGTTGGAACAATACATGTGCAGAAACAATGTGCAAATTGAAAACTCCCTTGTCTGTATAATCTGTATGTGACACAAAAGTTTGAACTGTTTAAAGGGGAAACCCATTTAGGTTTTAAAGAAAGGAATCTTTCATTCAGTATTGAGTTTGATTGATCTTAATTGTTGATTGAGGGAGACATGAGAATGTTATGTGGCGATTACGCGCGGGTTCGTGTCGCGTAAACGCGTCATCTGAATAGGGTCTTAGCAGTAAGTAGGAGTAAAAAGTGGGGCCAGCACATAAGTCACTATTATTGATTACATTTACTGCTAGTAAACAACTTTACTGTGGCTAGCTTATGACGGAAGCGCGTTTTCATTGTATCTAAACAATAGCCCTAATACCACAACACCGTGTTTATCAGCTGTTTAGCCTAAACACCTTTTAAACATGACATTTCTGTATGGAGTTTGACATTAAATACGCGTTGAACATGGGTCAACGTTTTTGTGGTAAGGCCCTGTGTAATATACATGTCTTTAAAATCTAATAGGTAATTTTAACATAATTATTAAGTAGGCATGTGTAATATTATGTTTATTATAAAATGGATTCATTGAGTCATTCACTGTTGTTTGTATGTCTGTTCTACCAACGCATTTTGTTTTAACAGCGTATAGCAAAATGGTATTACAAATTATATTAGAAAAATGTTGTACACCATTATAAATTTATTAAATTGTAATATCTGGTACAAAATAAATGACAGGAGAATAATTATTGTAGCTTGTAACACAGTTAGTATACAGTGACACACCACATAATATACAGTGATTATATCTTTATACCTTGTATATTTTGTTAGTAGTCGTAATCGTAGTCACAGTGCTTGTTCTGTTAATTAAGTAATGCATTGATTGCCCACAGCTGGCTATATTCAACAGACATAGACAAATAGCGACCTATTGCTAGGCATTAATCTCAATACTCAATATATTTATTGCATTTCACAATGTAAGTTCACATTGTTGTAAATTTTACAAAAAAGACCAAAGGTCATCTTAGGAAGTATCAAACCCAAAACCTGTTCCGAAGAAAAAAAGAGATGGTGCTATTCCTCCTTTATAGCTTCATCTCTCTTTCACAACGCAGTTACTAGCCTAACAGCCATTTCAGGGGTTAGCAAACTGCTCTACATCTGCCGACAACATCCACTCCGCCTCTTCACACGTCATTCTTTCCATTCCGTTATGTTACCAAATGTCGTTTGTCGTATCGTCGTGAACTCGTGTCCCGTAAGACAATGGAACACAACGGGTACGGTGATAAAAGTGAGTCGGCCTTATCTTCGTTTTTATGGTGCATTGCGTCGTGGACTCGTGGGCCGTCAGTAAGTATGGGTGTGCTATACTGCCATAGTTTACTTTGTTACTTATGTGGGTAGGTACTAGGCTGGTAGGTAGGTGTTAATCTTAGTAGGTATGTAGGAATAAAGCCTCGTGCAAACTGGCGCCACTGGCAGCGCGACCCCTGTCGCGCCTGTTTGTCTGGTGTGTGGAGCGTTAGTGTTTTGGGAGGTCAGTGTTGCCATGAGGTGAATTAAATAATACCAGCCTATTAGGTACTATTCCACTGCAGGGCAAAGCCCTCCTCTCATATAGAGAAGGCATGAGACTGATTGATTCGAGAGACTAAAGACTGATGATTGCAAATTATCATCTCTCACTACAAATGGTCAAACAGAAGATTCCCCAGGCACACTAAACGGGGCCACATAAGCATTTCTTCTAAAAGCAGTTCGTTTCCTGAATTTTCAGCTGTCATTAGCAATTCCTCTAATTTGACACAAAAGCAATTCATAAAGTGTGGACCATTTTACAAATCTCCATAGAAAACTGTCAAACAGATAAATTATTTCGTAATATATTTATGAATCGCACGCAGATCATATGAATTGTCAGTTTGTGACATTTTACGATGATTCATAATGTTTTCCTACTATGATTCTATCAAAGTGGCTGTTTTAAGCCCCCTAGTACAATACAACAAAATACATGTCCCATGTATTGTCAAACAATAAATCGCCTAGCTCCAACATAATTTACGACTTCTAGACAGGATGTGAGCACAAAAAATGTCATGTTTTGCATATAAATGTGCCTCCTCAGACGTAGCCTGTACCTGAGTAGGTTGGTAGGTACATACTTTCACGTACGCACGACGAAACCTATAATTTCCTGTCAAGTTGATATAAAAATGGTGTGCTATCAGACTGGAATTTTGCTTCGAATTACTGTTCGAAAAAAGTGGTATTATGGAATAGTATTTCACAGTCTTATTTCTGGATTATGGATGTGATTCGTATTTAGTCGAGGAATCTGAATGCAGTAATGATCAGGAAATAGATGCACGAGTCTGCAGACAGTGTAGTGTAGTAATTAGGTGGAAAGACTACTACTTCAAAAATCTTCAGTATGTTATCTAAGAGCCATGCCACACGATGCGGTGCGGCAGCGGTGCGGCGCCGTCGCTTCGGCGTCCTACATATAAAAATGTATGGTATTGCACACGGCGCCGTCTGGTGCGTTTCGGCGCTGCACCGATGATGACCTGCGGTGCGGCGCCTTACCGCATCGTGTGGCATGGCTCTCACGAAGGGCGTTCCCGTTTACCTGCAACAGTATAGTTAAAACATGCAAAAAAAAAAAAATTAAGATGTAATATTTTATTTTTTTATGGTAAAATATTCGCAAAAAATATTAAATTGATACGGAAAAAAAACTACTCTACGTTGAAATTCAAGTGTGCGTGTACAGAATGTTTCTTTTATGTATCAATTTAATAGTTTTGTGAATACTTCACTAATTATATTCAAAAAATTATTTGATTTATAATTTTAAAAAGTTTAATTTTTTTTTTTTTTGGTACGGACGCTCTACTATTGCTGTTAGTTGTTATTTGACATACTGTTTAAAGAGAGTGCATTCTGAAATTTGGCAATGTCGCAAATAGTCTAAAGCTGTCAAATATCTCTCTATGTTTTGTATTAATTTATCAATATTACCAAATGAAATTATATAATATCGTTGTGTTGTACTAAAATATTAATTTTCCATAATAATGCCTGATTTCCGAGGTCCTTGACCAACTCTCAAATTGATTGATCCCAGACAGAAAAGTTCCATATAATATAATAAATATAAATAATAATTATATAAAGAAAAAACCAGTTAGCTTTCCATTAAGTCTTAGCTAATGCCCAAGGATTTATCAAATTGACGTACTAACTTGTATAAAACTATGCCGTTCACAGCTGCATACAGATTAAGTTGTCGTAACGACGTAGATTGATTATGCACTAGCTTAGTTAAATAAAAATACGATAAATTAAGTAACGACCTCTTTGTTTGAACGAAAGAATGAAAATTAAGTTGTTTAGGAAGGTGATTGCGGGCAATAATTAACTTTTTTCGTGTCAAGATACAGATTAGTGACTTGTAAATAATATGTAAGTGCAGCGGCGCTAGTATATTTATTTAAAAAACAAGGGAGGCTTACAGTAGTCGCTTAATATGTGTTACATGAGAGGGACAATTCCCGTAATTTTTAAGAATGTTCGTATTCGCATCTCATTCGCAATTTGTCAAAAATACAATCAATTTACCAACATTTTTGACAAGTTTAACAGATTGGGACTTGAATGTGAACGTTTTTTATGTACGAGATTTTTTGGCCTTCTGATATCGTGGCTGACAGAACCAACCGCTTGGAAAATGGGTTGGTACCATCTGAGGGCTAACTCTAGCACCACGCAAATCAAATCTCATTGAGAGAGAGCGAGACAAGCGAGAGTATAATTAAAATACTGCAGACTGATCTACTTAAATTCAATGACAAACAACGCAGCCTACTAAAGCGTGAAGTTTTGCACATGTGTTCTGAAACCGTGTGTACCGAATGTGTTTTTGAAAATTCATACCTTAAACCCGTTTAATTGTTAAAAAAATAAATACCTAGACAGAGCGCTGTCCACAGTGACGTGAGGCCGGTTTCGTAAACATGTGTGGACTTAGTGAGGTGTAGTTTGTAATGGTTGTAAATGTGTGCATGTGAGTGTGTATACACAGATTGCAGGTGTAGTTTTGGCATGCTTCGCTGTATTGCTCGCACACTCGCAGCGCTCTATCTTGGTTTTTTATTTGCTCTGAGGTCTATATATATTTTTTCTGCTTTTATTCTGACATCATTTAAGTATTTGAACAAGAAAACCCCGAACATAATACAGCGCTCCCTGAGTGTCGCTGCTCCAATTAAAACAGAGCCTTCTTTCACTACAGCGGTTAGCATCCCCTGCCATTTCACGGCTGCTCTCCATAACTCCTCATGTACCTGAAAAAGGGGTTAGAACAGCCCTTCATTACTACCGAGTACCTTCGTTAAACCCTGAACTGTAGATTTGTTCAACATTTTCTATTTTGTTAAGTACTTACCTGGTACTTGTTGAAAGGCCTACACTGTTTTCCCAATCCTAATAATAACACTGTTATTCGAAAATATTGTAAAAGCCAATTATTTTTAAAGAGTAACCGTGGAGTTGCTTGCCGGCTCTTCTCCATAGGAAACGACCAATTGGAACCGTGCGCCTAGCTTCTGACGTTTCATAAGTGCCCATGTAAGTTTCAATTTAATTCAAATAGCCTATGTGAAATAAAATACTTTGATTTTTAACATAAATCACAATTTTTTAACAAACATGAAGATCTCATCGCATTAATTACTTAGTATTACGAAGCTGGTGAAACAGGGTTACTGCTTCCCTTGTCAATTAGGCAAATTAAATGTACGGAACCGGGTTGGTTGTTAGAAATTAATATTACTTTCGCACTGTCAATTTAGTGTCGAATGAGGCGAACATTGCTACGTGCAGGCCGAAAATAAAAATATGAGGTGTTGTTCCAAGCTTTTATTTATGACTTACGAGTACTATTAGACGATTTGCGAAGAAAAATCTAGCACAATTTTGTGTGGGAATTTTTGGTTGATATTAAGATTATGGATCCTTTGTCCTGTGTGTTGGAGCTGAGGAGTTCGTGGCTAAGTAATAACAGCCGCACGCGTCGATCCATCAGGTTAAGCTATGATTGCCGGGGTATGGTCCGTGGATGGGTGACCATATCTTAACATATCAAGACTCCTCCGTGCCTCAGAAAGCACGTTGAGCCGTTGGTCCCGGCTGACGTTCCTTGATCTTTGACAGTCGTTGCGGGTCATCAGAAGCCCGAAAGTCTGACAACCAGTCTTTGTGGAGTTCAGATAGGCAGTCGCTCCATGTAAAATATTGGTATCTAGCTACATCCGGTTAGACTGGAAGCCGACCCCAATATAGTTGGGAAAAGGCTAGGCAGATTGATTGTCCTGTATGTTGGACAGTGAAATCTAGTCTTTTAAAATACCTACGTGTGGGTTACAGCTGAAGTGCTACTAAACTCTATATTTTGGAGACCTCAGAAAATTGTGTTGTTATTGCATACAATATTTTTTTTTTAAATACCATTGACGTAGATATATTTAGTCACCTATTCCGCTTAACTATTCTGCAAGAGTCAGTGGGGAGTTGATTCACTCTGCGTCGAGCGCTCGGTGTGGCAACACATCGTGTTCTGGTTTGCAACTGGTCAATCGTCATTCTGAGGATGCTTCGTTGCGAGGTGACAACACGTGTCGATTTCTTACAGGGTTTTTATGACTCTTAAAGAATAGTTAAGCGGAATAGTTTACTAAATATATCTACGTCTATTGTATTATAGTATAATGGATTTCCGCAAAGTAACGCCTGAAACAATTGACCAATAAAATTAAAGCAACAAATGTCTTGCAACTTTTATTGTTCCTTCATCTTGTAAATCAGGCTCAAGATAGACAAAGCTTTAAGCTCTTTTAACTTCAAAATTAGAAACCATCTTGTTTTATTTAACGTGGGTAGTTTCAAAAGAAACGACGAACTTAGAAACTGATGACCGAAGTTAATGCGAAAAACTTAAGCGTGTCTCAAATTGATTGTCCGGAAAATTGGTGCTTAAAGCAAAAACTATTCGCAGTAACGAAGTGCAACCAATATTTTGTGAAACTAGCGTAGTTTTCAGGACGTGGAGTCTGACGAAAGATCATCTGTCTTTTTAACTGGTTTCAATTTCATGTGATATCTTTCAGGGTGTAAAAGAGGGATAAAAAGAAGACATGGTAATGAATTGGTTTTTGGAAGTTCGTTAAAATCGAATCTGTTTCTAACGTCCTCTGAGATACTTTTGGTAGACCTTCGACTGATTTTTAAAGTCCATTCCAATCTCTTTACAAATACAATATTGAATAGTGGATCAACTGCTTTCCTTTATCTTTCTTACTCTGTATGACCACCTTTTGACAAATAGAGGATATTTTTAAACCTCACGACATAAGCCACCAACCTTCAGGCAGTTTCCTAAGTATTTTTATTTTTTCAGATTGCCGAAAAAGGTCAATGAACTAGGTACCTAGGCACCTTGAATTATTTAAACAAACATGGCATGCTAAGTGTGAGAACGAGGTCAGAATAAAAAATGTTCCTCCGCAAACTTAATATATTCCAGTTTTTCTAGCATTATTTACTGTACTGTAAAAAAAAAACCCCTGTATTTGTAACGTGCTGAATACATTCAATTAACACGTAACACAAAACTCGGTTTTCTGTTTCCGGATGAAATTCTTTTTAGTCTGTTCTCACCTAGATAACTCGGAAATTGTTAAACGTTTGACTGTTGCACAATGTAACAATTACAGCATATCGTGTGATAGTTACTCTACATTTTACATCACCGGTCTATTCCGTAAAATCTTACTGTGAAATGAGCTGTCATTCTACCTGACACAGCTCACTTCACCTAAGTTTTCATGGTGAGATTTTAACTATAGATAAGTTGCAAACTTTTTCTGTGTTCACTATTCGTGAGTCGAAACTACATTTTATAATAGAGTCTTAATATTTTCCCATTGACGTTGATTAAACCTTACCACGCAACGTCTTGATAATCGTATTTGAACCCATCAATTAATACGTCGGCAACTATGACGGACAACTTAAGAGCAGTAAATACGATATTTCCATTATCTGGTCTCAACAAGGCTCGCACTAGCAGCTCTAGAGAGCTACCTAGATACCTCCTCTAGCTAATTCGCCACTGTATAAGTCCATCACGTACGAGGTCGTATCATGATGAATCGCTCTCAGGGATATTACAATTTTCGTCCTTTTAATAAAAATGGTCCTATTTGCTCTTCGGACCTTATCAGTATTCTTTCCTTATTTCTTGATGATTAAAAAGAAACGTACTTTTTGCAATAGTAATATACTTCTGTCACAATTAATTTGTCGTGCTCATCCTTGAAAGTGTTCGTCCTACTCTCACTGAACATAATTAGATATGCAGTTGAATTTACAATTTATGTTTTCGAGAGGAAATGTCAACTTTGATGTAGGTCCCTGAACAAATTACTAACAAACCTTCATAAAAGTCAGAACAAATTTTACAACAAAATCTGTGAAGCGAATACATAAAAGAGTTTGTTAATGCATAAAAGTATGAGTTATTTGAGAGCAAAATTTTCTTTTGTATATATTTTAAGGGAGGACGTAACAATCCCGAGTCGTAACAAGTTTTTAGAAACTTCACCGCTTGTTATGGAGCATCTTCTTGTTTAAAGTTTGTTGCTCAAATGTACAGTAGTTCTTTACGTGGCATTATACACTGCTTGCATAATTAAAGTGCGCTTAACATTGTTATAATGTGGTAGGAAGACGGTCCTAAATTATCGACCACTTATTAGAGGTAACTCAATCGCCCGAGGCAACGAAATCGATATTCCACCACTAACTCGAACCGCCCTCAAACCGATATCGATAGTTACTATAATGTTCCTGCAGTACTGCACGGTACCTCCAAGATAGGCATCGATAAACAGGTATTACTATTCTAACTATCTGCAACAACATTGGGTATCGATAAAATTTGATCATTATTTTCCTGTTCGAATCCGATGTTTCTCAATTTAAGATCTCGCCTTCCCGTGGACTATTTGAAACAGCTTCGGGACTACAATTAAGTAGGTACGTTACTATCAAATAAGGAATCTTTAGTTTCCAATCCAATTTGCTGTATTCCCTTGCGTGTCTTAGGGGGAAGCGATTTATTTTGATTATAGCTGTTCCAGCGGTAGAAAACAAGCTATAAATTAACAGCGACGACTTAATTAGTCCGCGTGCTCCCAATACCATTAGCGGTACACGATGACAGGACCCTGATTCGAAAAAGAAATTGATGTAAAATCTGGTAGGGCGTTGCCGAAATTAATGTTCCTTCTCTGACAAATTGGCTATGGGAGAAATCGAGGGATTTTAAATAATCTGACGCGGCAAGGTGATGTCATCCTTCCATACCTACACGGGCAAAATTTCCATATTATCAGATTTTGCACACTCATAAACCTGCTCTCATGTCAGCGACAGAGCTCGTTCAAGAATAGAGTTCAAAATGGCATACGCCATTTTTGCTTAAGCTGCCAATGAGTAACTGGTGGGACTTCGCAGGAGGCTTAAGACTACTTAACATCACTTAACGCATTTATTTACGGAATTTGGAGCATACATGGAGCTGCCAAAAATTGCTTATGATATAACAGGCTTTAATAGGATTTAAATTTACTGCGTGACAACTTTATTAACTTGAATTGAAAAGTAGGCTTGTTTCATTTGCCTACTTTGTCGCTCGTTAAAATATTTGTTCAAGTGACGATGAAGTTGAGAATTTCAGGAAATATTTGCGTCATAATAAAGAATAACTAGAAACAAAAGATAACGATATCATAAACACTGAAAAAGCCAAGGCTACAAGAGTTCAACGACTTGACCTAAACTCGGTAAACGTCAGTCATCTTCCAAGACATTGAACTATTATCCTCAATTTGGCACCACCCCTAAGATTGTTAATTATAGGTAGTTATGGGAGATTCAAGCTGTGAACATTTACAAGCTATTAGCTTGTTATGTATGTTAGGAAATGCGTTATAGGGAATAACACTAAGCCTCGAGCATTATTCACCCAGAAGGCCACATAAACAATTTTTAGTTGCGGTATCTGCTCGATTCGAAATTCAGGAGCGAAATTGCGTTGAAGATGAAATGCACATACACCTCCAGTCCAATGTTCTTCACACTTTGCTTTGATATTACGAATGGGAGTAGTTGCCTCGTGAATTTCGGGTTTTCGAAATCCCGGATAGCTTCGCCTGCACGATGTTTATTCGGAACGGATACATACGTTCATGTAAGATATTCAATACAGGAAAAGTCGGGATCGCAAGAATTACGATCGTCCCTTCCTGGTGCGACTGCATGTAACATTCTTATTGATTTCCTCAATATTTTACTGGTTATTTTATTTTTGTACATAATATAAGCTTTCAAGTGGGACTGGCCTGGGGAAGTACTGGTAACTGGACAGTTTTAGTCCCCATACTTATTTTTTATCCGACTACGGCGAAGCAAAAAGGATTATCAAGCATTGAGCAAAACCGCCGCCGTTGGAGACGCCTTGCGGACGGCGAGCAATGCCTAGCTCGCCGTCCGATAAGGATCAGGCCCGGGTCCATGGCGCGTCGTGTTCCACGCGCGCCTCAAAGAGATGTCAGCACAATTAGCGGGGTCCACTAAGACCGATGCCTGCCAGGGTTGCGGGAAAGTCCGAAAGGGATACCAGGACCTTGGCAACAGGCAACGGAAGGAACACGGGTAGGTTGTAGTCAGTAAAAGTCTGACACGGCCTTCCGCTCCGCCCAGAGCGGGAGAAGTCATTTGATGAATTCCCATTCTCAAAAAAAAGCATTGAGCAAAAAGGGTTATGACGGCGCCTATTATCGATAGCGGGCTGTCAATGTTGATAATAAATTCTTGTTTATGTCTTGCCCAGCGAAACAACTCTTCCATCTGGGCAATGAAATCGACTTCATGCGCAGTTAACACTTCCTTTTCTCGGAGGTTTGTCTTTTCTTCAGCTTAGTATTTTGTTTCCATTCGAGTTCCTCATTTCATTATTCATGTATAGTGTGAGCTTTTTCTCCAATTTTGCAAGACCAGTAACTTTTTAGGGTTCCGTAGTCAACAAGGAACCGTTATAGTTTCGCCATGTCTGTCTGTCTGTCTGTCTGTCTCTTTTCGACTACTATGTTAAGTTTGCTCTTGGGATAAATTCATCCCAACTACGGAAACCTTCATTGTGCATGGTTCGACACGCACTTAGCCGGTATTTTCTTTTTAATTTGAGCTGAGTTTCTTTTCGTCTCCTCGCCGTATTTTAACATGTAATTTTCGGAGTATCACTATGGTAGTCTCTAAAAGAGTCTTAGTAAACATTTTTTGAGTCCTCCAAGACTTGTTGCTCATCTCCATTCTCCGGCAGTTAGCAAGTTATGCGAAAGTAAATGCCTTTGCATGAAACTGTTTCTAAGCACGCGAGATTTCACTGGCTGTTACCTTAATTAGACCTCTGCGTAGTTAAGGGCCGTCAAAAGCCGTGATAATTGCTACCAGGGGCCGCGCTATTGGTATTAAGACAATTTTCCTAATATTGTTAGTGTTAAACTTTGTGAATATGGCCTACATTTAACAGCCTGCTTGAGTCACGGGGAATAATATCCGACAAATATTTAAAGTATACTAGCTTCCAGCCGCGGCTTTGCCCGCGTGGTATGTCGACAAAAAGTAGCCTATGTCTTTCCCCGGGATGCCAAATTTTATCGAAATCCGTTCTGTGGTTTAGGTGTGAAAAGGACAGACAGAGTAACTTTCGAATTTATAATTTTAGTATGGATGGCTTGCGTCATATTATATTTTGTTATATGACTCAAAATAACATCACGCCAGTATTCCCCCCCGATGGGTTAGGCAGAGGCATCTATTACACCCACATTTCACCAGAAACCAGCCAATGCCAGATAGTTTTTAGTACGAAATTCACCGTATTCAGTTATGGGCCTACCCTACCTCAAATTGCTTGGCATGATCCTCCGTTATGCCAAAAATACTGCAGCAATAATTTTGAAGTAAATATATGTTAAGGTTGAGGATTGATGCTAGGTCCTGTTTGGCGAAAGCAGGATCACATAACATGTACTCCATAAAAAAAAAAAACAAAGTCCTCTACATAATAACCAGTGATCGGAGTAGGTAGATTGAACTGGGGTCATTGATCCGAAACGTATATATTAATATGGACATTCCTCCGGAATAGGTGGATTATTAAAAAAAAAAAACGGAACTTATGTAGGAATTGTATTCTGCCAGAGTGGAAGGAGTCATTTGATGATTTGCCATCCTCAAAAAAATCGGAAATCGAAAATCGGAATCCGATTGTTTTTATTATTCAACAGATAAATAATGAATTAATTTAGTTTTGATACCTTCCTTTAAATTTTGAATTGAGTAGTAATAATATCACTACCAACATTAACAATATTTAATTGAATCCGGAAATACCGGAATTACTTTCCGGAAAAATGGCTTATCCATGTTATTCTTTCTGTGTACATTTATGATACAAGTACCAAAAATCAATCTACCTACTCCGATCACTGATAATAACTGAACTAACTATAAAGCAGGTCTTATGATTTATTTTTATTTTTAATTACTATTATTTTTACCATAAAAATCAATTACCTAAACTATTCGAGGCTTGAGAGCCGCCAGCACACCGTACTCCGTCTCGCTCTCACTCAGTCCGCGAGTAGTATGGTGCAAGCGAGATAAAATCTGAGGTTGGATGTGTTGTAAATTGTCCCATAAAAAAGATTCGTCTAAGCTACAAAGACCCAGAGACGCGTGTAAATGAGTTTATTTTTAACCTTCCCCTGAAACACGCCATGTTTCATTAAACTGTTTGCCATAATTACAAGTGAAACTGTACAAAGGTTGAATATAATTCCATTCTTTTGATGGCTATTGAATGAAATTTAGATTTGTATTGTGTAAACCTATTGTTACAAACGATAGAGTCATGCACGCAATATTTAGCATATTGTGACGGTAAATTGCTTTTAATATGGTGCTTAAAAAGTAGCAAATTTTCTACCAGCCAACGTTTATGGTTTAATTGCGTGGGTGTGACAGACTTCTCTTTTTTTAAAGGCATTCCTGAAGGACATACTATACTCACATGGAAACCATACGTTATGAAATCACGCCACTTACTTTCCGCTGGCTAATGTCCATTGTTGTTATGTGGCTGTGTGCATTATTTAAAAACAAACTAGGAATCGTGGTAATTGTAACCTGAATGCATGTTTTTAGGTTTCCGTACACAAAGGGTGCCAAACGAAACCCTATTAGCAAGCCTCCACTGTCCGTCCGTTCGTTCGTCTGTCAGCGGGCTGCATCTCATAGGTAGACAGTTGAAATTTTCACAGATTGGTTATTTCTATTGTCGCTATAATAAGAAATAATAAAAGTAAAAAATTCGACGGGGGAAGACCCCTTACAAGAAACTTTATTTTTACTAAAGTAAAAAACGTAAATTTAGATATTTTACGGTCCCTTCGTGTGCGAATTCGACTCACACTTAGCCAATTTTTATGTGTTTATATTTGTACCAAAATCTTCACTCTTCAGAAACATCTTCGTGACACAATCAGCCCGAGTTACATTTCAGCCTGATCCCTTGAAACAAAACTTGAATTTTTATATATCTTTTTACTCAATAACTTCCATTTGGACCTGACATCCACTGAGAATAAGAACGGACATAAAACGTAAATTCAAAGGTCAGCAGTAAATGGACAAGTAACAGGGAAACATCTAAACAGCACGAAAAAGTTTTAATGTGTTCGGATATAAATCGGGCTATTTGTCTTTATAAGCTTGCCCTGGTGCGAGGACTGAGGACTGAGGAACACAGACGTTCACAAAGGGTGACAAACTTGGAAATGTTTATAGGAGTTCCTATGTTACTTCTAACATAGGGATGCAAGAATTGTCAAAAAGTATCGACATAATATCGATGTCGATATATCGAAAAAAAAAATGAAATACCGAAGAAATTCCCAAAAAAAAATGTTTAGGTATTTATGATGTTCAAGTTTTTTATTCATATAAATACCAAACTAGGAAAAAAACAGTATACTTTTTACGGTTTTGAATTCCAGCGGTTTAAGTCAGTGGCGACAACGGTGTTGCTATCCTTACTAATATTATAAATGCAAAAGTAACTCTGTCTGTCTGTCTTTCTGTCTGTCTGTCGTACTTTCACGTCAAAACTTCTGAACCGATTTAAATGAAATTTGGTACACAGATAGTCTAGAGCCGAGAAAGGACATAGGCTACTTTTTATCTTACATACCACGCGGGGCGAAGCCGCGGGCGGAAGCTAGTTGGAAATATATAGTATCTGAAACATTTTCGATACGGTACTTGATAATTTATATCGATACATCGATATATCGCTAGTTTTTCTGCAAGCCTTCTAACATATTATGTGATGAGTGTGTATGTATGGCTTTTGGAGATCTTTTGGGGCTTCTTATAGGCATGGTTTATTGAGGTAGAGTGATATTGTTGTGCGATAATTATACCGCATACGGAAATATCCGATATTTTTATTCCACTAACGTGTTGTACTTTCAAAAGGAAGAAAATGATCGTTTCCTTTTCTGCGTTGCTTCATTATTTCTCCATAAGAAACTCAGTATTTATAATGCCACGTTGAAAGACAAATGACCCCCGTTTTAGAGTTTCGTACCTGTGTGCCAAACGGAACCCTATTACTGAGCCTCCGCTGTCCGTCCGTCTGTCAGCAGGCTGTGTCTCATGAACCGTAGTAGGTAGACGATTGAAATCTCCGATTGTGCAATTCAGTTGCCGCTGCAACAAAAAAAAAAAATTAAAAAAATAAAGTTAAAATTAAACGGTGTTCTTATACACGAAGCCTTTTTTTTTACTTAAGTAAAAAACGTAATTATGAACGGTGGCACGGTACCCTCCGTGTGCGAGTCCGACTCGCACTTGGCTAATATTTTGTCATTTACCTTTCAATTCTAATTTAATAAACCAATCTTAATAAACCAAATAAATCTCCGCCTCGTAAAGCGCGAAAAAACCCTCAATTTACAAAAGAGTATTTATTACGTTCATAAAAAACATGATGACGATATAACAATAAAAGAAACATAATCATCAGCAGATCGCAAAACGTGTGGGATTTCTGATGAATAAGCTTCACCACAGAATAAATAAGTAGCAGTATTATATCTCTGCAGCCTTTGAAATTATTATCAACGACCGCTCGGTAGAAAAACCTTCCGCGTCCGTGCGTAACTGTCGCGGGGTCGATACTGTTGCGTACTGATATACACAGAGATTTCGAAGCGCGTCGTTTCGGCCGTTTTCTATGAAGATAGAATGCTGTACTTATTTATACTGTGGCTTCACTAACCTAAACCCACTTTATTGTAGCGGTTTCATCATGAATACTTGATTAGGTCACCTTTGTAGTAACACCTGTGGCTAGTCTAGGAATAAGAATGTTCTACGAATCGTATATATATATAGTTTCATTGTTATATCAGACATTATTTGTAATCCTTTGTCTTTAAAAGCTAGCGTAGGTGTCTTTGGAGGGTCTTCTTTGTTATTCAAATTGTCTGATTTAAAATCTTTCTTTAGGGCAAAGATAAAGTAATCAGAATACTTTATCTTTGCCAAAAGGAATCCAAATAGGAATATTTTGTACTAGCTTCGCCCCGCGGTTTAACCCGCATAAGTCTCGATCCCGTGGAAATATCGGGATAAAAAGTACCCTTTGTCCTAATCCAGGTCATGGTTTACCCTTGTGCCAAATTTCATCAAAATCTGTTCAGACGTTTTAGCGTGAAAGCGTAACAAACCAACTAACTTTTGCATTTATAATATTGGTTAGGATAGTTAGGATTTTCTAGTAATCATTTCGTATTGTCTGTAACTACGTTGTTCACTGTTTTGACTCCTCTATCAGTTAGTGGAGTGACGACTGCCCATTAAAGTGTTTCAACAAACTCCTCAAAGCCCAAACTTGAGGGTTTATTTTATTCTCCGTGACTTAAACGAACCCCAGTTATTATCTTTACGAGGGGTTGAAAGCTCTCACTTTTTATTATTGCCTTTTATATTGTGCTGTGGCGTACTTAACCGTAGTCGAGGTCAAACTGAAAGGCCGGTACCAAACAAAGCACTCATTTCGTTACGATTGTTGTATTCTAAAGGTTGTGGGAGGGGCTTGTGGCTAAGTAATAACAGCCGCAATGGTCGATCGAGCAGGTTAAGCTACGCTTGCCACGGTTGGTCCGTTGATGGGTGACCATCTTTACATACCAAGACGCCTCCGTGCCTCGGAAAGCTCGTTAAGCCGTTGGTCGCGGCTGACATTCGTGGATCTTTGACATTCATTACGGGTCGTCACTCAGAAGCCCGAAAGTCTCAAACTCAAACCATTTATTTCAATTAAATCATTTACACTTTTGAATTGTCAAGGAGTCGGTCAGTCAGAAACATGAAGCTAGTTGCCCTTTCCAAAGCTTAGTAGGTACCTATAGAGAAGAACGAGCAAGGAACTACACGGAAACTCTGTAAATAAAAGTCTCAAGCAGTCTTACCAAAGGGCTTGTAGAATGTGGAGGTCAGATAGGCAGTCGATCCATGTAAAGTACTGATTCAGCTGCATCCGGTTAAACTGGAAGCCGACGACGATGATTGTTGTATTCTAAAGTTTTATTTATTGTAAACCTAAACTCCTTACAATTCGTACTTGATCCGTTACAAATAGGGTTTTTTGCCGAAGGGTTGTTTGTGTTCTAGTTGGAACCAATTATTTTTAATGTATGCGACGTATGGGACGCGTTAACCTTTATAAACTTCTATTCTGTATACTGTCCGAGTCGGGGGTTACACTAAATTATTCTATATTTCCTCGAGGGAGCTGTTTTGCCCTGTATTACTTTCCACTATGTTATCTCAAGCACAAACAATGATAGTAAGTCGTCTAGGTAGACAAGTATTATCATTCTTCTCCTTAATCCTTGGATGTTTTACGTGAATAGTGTTAAATGCTTTAATTTCCTTGAACTTGAAGATGTTGGCATAATAATAAGTGAGGTAATAAGTCTACAACTCTTCAGTACCTACCGTCTCTGATGAGTAATTATACAATTAATTCAACAAGGCACCTAATATTAAAGCCCGGGGAAGTTTTTTTTTGTATGAAATAAGAAACAAGGAGAGTTGTTTGTTAAGAATTTTCTAGAACTTTTAAAGCAGCTGTTGTTTCTTGTTCATGTTACATTGTGATGCTGTTAATGTATTGATGATGATGAAATTCTTTTTGCTTTATATGAGCTTGCTTTTTCTTTCGTATAATGAGACATTTGTTTGGTTGCGGCTCATTTTACTTGCTGCTCTAATATGCATGACAGGGTTGAGTAAATGATAACAGCTGCACGGGTCGATCAAAGGTTAAGCTACTTTACTCTTGCCGTGACCCCGTGCCTCGGAAAGCACGTTAAGCCGTTGGTTCCTACTGTCGTTCGTAGATCTTTGACAGTCGTTACAGGCAGTCAGAAACCCAAAAGTCTGACATCCAGTCTTACCAAGGGGTATTATGTTACCCAGTAACTGGGTTGTGGAGGTCAGATAGGAAGTCGCTCCATGTAAAATGCTGGTATTCAGCTGCATTAAACTGAAAGCCGACTCCAACCAAGTTGGGAAAAGACTAGGCAGATTGATAGAGTTGGAAAGGAATGGAAAGTAACTTTCAATGATTAAATGAATATTTAAAGTTTTACCAGAAGTGGTAAAGCATACATGGTTACAACTTCCAACAACCAGTCAACCCTCTTACCCAAGATAGCAATTATACATTTTGCCAAGATATTATCTTAACTAAAAACAGATAACTACACGAAACAAACGAAGCATTATTCATGACTACTCTGTTACGCGATGGTTATTGCATATAGCAGAATGCTGCTATCTCACTCTTGCGTAACACATTCCGTTCCATGCAGCGGCATGCATAATTGCATTTATACTCAGAACCAAGGTCAAAACTATCGTAGTTGACTGCAGCATATATACTAGTTTATGACCTTTTTAACGAGTTTTTATATACTTTTCTGTACTTTAATGGCTTAATTTTGAGAGGTAAAAAAGAAGACCAAAATTTTAGTGCATTCATGGTCCTATTTCTAGAACTGGAAACAGGGCGTTGATATTATATTTACAGATGTACAAAATACCTGACAAAGTCCCTGGGCTTGGTTATCGAGGGATGCTTGGTTCACAATAATAATTCACATACCTATTGAATTATCGTTGTAGAAGTATATGCCTAGGTCTTTGTCCAGCTGTGGACCTCTATCGGCTAATATTATGGCATAAAATGGTGATCTACTTCAGAAATGATTTCTACTTTTGCCTGAATATAGTGCAATAGCGATGCAGATGGATACTTCGCAGTATGACATCATTGCAGCTCTAGATCCATAAGTTAAAATCTAGTCACCTTTTGCAACGGATGTGGTTCATTTCAAGACCACAGTTATTATACAATACTTAAATATGAATTCTTAGGTTCCCATTTATATAATAAAATAAATCGTATTACCTCGATCTATCGCCTAACAAAGGCTTGTAAGAGTGCTCTGATTGAATGGCTCCATTACTTGGATTATAACGCAACTGAAGAATTACTTACTCATCCAAAATAGTCCATCCCTCTATTTTCCCAAAAAAATATTATTCACGCATTTTTCCAATTTACTTCTTTTTTTTTATTTTATTGTTTTAATCTGTGAACCCATCATTGATTGTTATGTATGCCCAATCCCTTCACATTTACTAAAATAACTGATTGAGTTTATATACCGTGTGGTGGGACCCCGGTAATCTGCTATACAGGTATTCTTAGTGCAGACCAGTCTCTCACAAACTAGTGTCACATCGTTTTTTTAAGCATGTCTAAATTATAAGATCCCATTGTTTGTGAGGAGAAAATAAATTATTTGAATTTGAATGGCAAAATAAACAACTTATGAAATAACAATGTTTTACTACAATAAAGCTCAAGTTTTGTATTGCGGCAACGGCCTGGACATTCAACAAAACCGGAATATATTGTTTGCAAAATATACATATATTTTGAAACCTGAAAACACAAATTCAAAATTTTCTAACAATGTGGAGTTTGTGAAAGTTTGATATCATAATATTTGTCGTTTCGAGTTCAAGAACAGAATAACGGTTGTGATTTGTATACACGGCTACACATCAAGCTATACATTTCCAGTTTATGCTGATCTCCCATTGTATAAGTATTCCGTACAATGCGAGGTCAGCTTATACTGGAAATGTATAGCTTGATGTGTAGCCGTGTGTACCTCTATTTATAAGATAAAACCTTGACTGACACGTTTACGTCCTTTTCGCTCTACACTGTACAGTTTTCGTTTTGCAACAAAAAATCTCTGAACTCGTGTATTTATTCGGATTGAAACGTTTTATTTAAAGTGGGCCATTAGCAGGAGATAATTTGAGTGGAAATTCTGTTTTAAATTGAGCCTGACTCAGATTCTGCGACACCTTTTTCCTCGGTGACTGTATAACAAACAATTCAGTGAATTTTGTAATTACTGGACACTAAACGTCTGAACTGATTTTGATAGAACTCCCAAGTTTACAAATTACACTAAGTCCCGCCTCTGACTTTTCGGATTCAAGTGCGGTGAAGGAAAACATTGGGAGGAATAGATGATGAGAGATATTTCTCGACGGCATGTGAAGCCAAGTTATAGACCCATGGGCGGCAAAAACAACTTTGACAAATTACACTACATTTAATAAGAATAAAGCCACTATCAACGATGCAGCTAAAAAAGAACATGGAAGCGCTCGCAAATTTGCTGTTACATCTTTAAAATATTGTGTGTCTATTTGTCCTCTCCACTCTAATAAACAACCTCGTCACGATTCCCCTTTATCATAACTACCGTACGTTTTAATTGCGGTTTTGTAATATTCTATTAATTCACAATAACAATCGAGTAGGCCTGTCATGGCCGTTCTACATAAATTGTAACTTAATAGTTCCACCTTTCTCTTTGTCACTTTATACAATTAGTTGCTTTCTTGTCTCTTATATATCTTTTTGTACCTAAGTGACACTTGATGTTAATTTTTTTATCTAGTTCTATACGAAATTCCTTTGTTCCTGAAATAATGTTTACCATTTTTTCTAAGAACAAACGCCTATTTTTTTCTGCTCTCGATAATCGTTTAAAGGCTTTAAGCCTTTTGATACGGGGCCTGTTTTCACCTCGCTTTGTGTTTCTTTTCTTATTTTAAGGACTACCAGAAATGCCTCGTAAATGCGCCTTTTTTGCGGTAAAAAGTATTTAATATTTTAACAGTATTTTATATTCTAGCTAGAGGATCTGTAGTGTGTACTTACCGTTATTGGGTGGTTTCGGTACTAATTTAGCCGGAATACAACATAGTTCTCCGACGACGGTCATCTGATAGTCCGGTAATCTGGTTAGGGTCCTTTTGTAATACACGACTAATGTCATTATGGCGTTTACGAGCATTTTCGCTGTCCTTCTGACATATTGCTGCGATGTTTATCGTGTACCCGCTTCCATATGCTACATTTTTTCTTTTATGGTATGTTATACCCGACCGCGGTGGGTAATATTTTCATCAGTTTCTGTATACAGCATGTTTTTACGGCTGTTGCTTTGAATGAGGGAATTCTTGGAACGGGGTTGGCCTCGTGATTGATGCCTGCATATACGTTACTAGAAGTGGGCTGTAATCATGTTAAAATTTGCTCGTTTTTACGGACTTTTGTGTGTAATGTTTTTAATGAATGTTTAGTTTGTTGCTGGTTGTTTACCGTTGAATGTTTCATTCAACAAATAATGTTCTAGGTAATTTATATTTTATTTGACTTGTAACGGTAGCAATCGGATGTCCAAATTAGAAATTCGTCTTCAGTATTCCGTGATACCTGTCGAGTTCTCTGTTACATTTACAGTAACAAGTTACTATTGACCATTGTTACGCTGAAATGTTAAATAGAACAAAACAAATTGTTCAGTTGTTAACCATTCGACTACCAGTTTGCCGGATTGCACAAGTTCAACGATTTTTGGTTCATAAGTAGGTTTCGGGTCATGAATCACGGAGCAAACATTCCAATACACAGTTCCGATCGTTTCTGAGTATCGCTCATTAAAATGTTGACTACCAGTTAAAATTAGACTCGTAGCAATTTGATCTAAGTCGACCTACTTACTGTACAGATAGACTTTCAATGTACTAATACTACTTGAATTACCTAACCTTTTATGTCTCATTCTTGCATTTGTATTCCTTTTTTTATTAGAAAAGGACGGGGATATTTTTTGTTGAGTCACAAATCACATTGTCCGGTCAGTATTGAGTCACGAACTCCAGCGGTCACTGAGTCACATGAAAGATTGCGTTTAGCTCCGCTTTGAGTCTGAGTTATTCATCGGCGCCTGCGCTGATCAAACGATTATACATAACATACACGTAGGTACAGTCACTAAGAATAAGTTTTGTTTTTTAATTTACCGTGCAAATCGGTGAGAGAAATCACGGTAACTTCGTTTCAATAATATTCTCATAATATGACGTCATTTCTTCCTCTTTTTCTTAAGAATAGTAATTATGATTTATTTATATTTTTGCTTTATTTGAATCGTGATGAATTATTGTCATTATAATATTCTCAGTATCATGTATTTTGTTTAAATAAGTATAAAAGGAATACCCACGTTAAATATACAATAAGTATTATTTATTGAGTATTATAGGTCTGTTCATTACTGCGCATGAATGAGTCCCACGCAAATGAGGTGACATTACTCTCGAGACACATTCACTACTTCTTTGTTCTTAAAAGCCGAATTAAGGCAATTTTAAGCATAACATTACATCACGCCTTTTTTCCCCGATGGGTTGGGCAGAGGTGTACCTATAGTACACCTACATTTCCTCATGTAAAACCAGGCGAGCCTATTGTCATCCACCGAGCACAAGTCCAGACTCCGCCGCGGACTGCTACAAAGAAAGTCCAGATGGAAAACCCCAATAACACTTTGCCCGACCCGGGAATCAAACCAAAGGCCTCATGCTCAGCAGCAGCGCTTCCGATCACTAGACCAAAGGGGCAGTTTAAACTTTTAAAGCATATTCAAAGTATATCTATAGAAATAACACCATAATATACGCTGTATCTGTACTGAACCGTAAAAGATTAAATTAATCCGAACCAGTCTTTGATCTCACACAATTTATACACACGTACTATTATACTTTGAGTCTACAAAGAGAATGTAATGAAAACATTCTAGGATTTGTGTTACAGGAACTTCATATTACTGCTGTCCTAAACATAAATGAGAATAACGTTTGATCAAGCATTTTAAACTTCGATGAAACCTTAAGCTAGGTTTTGGGTACCTAGATTTATAGTGGCAAAATTATGACATAGAACGTAGGGATCCTCGCTGCTTTGAGTTTTCAAGGAAATTAGTAATTAAAACAATGGTGCTGATCTATCTGTTCTATAGCGAAATAACTGATACAAGGTTCTTTTGGCGCGTGGCCAGAACGAACGCCGCCATCTTGTTTATTCAAGACATTTGACAAAACAATTGAAATGTTTACCAACAGCGCCCCGCTGTTAACGTCATTCAAGCGCCAAAAGATGTAGATGTGATGCCTTTGGAAGTAGCACCGCCGCGGTACCGCTCGCTTCGCTCGCTCAGCTTGCGCGGTTTGTCACAGTTCTAATCTAACCTAACCCAAATGGTTAGAACTGCGACCAACCCCGCGCGAGCGGCCAAATGGTCGGGATGTCCTTTTAGGGGTATGAGGAACAGGGTGTAAAGTTCACTCATCCACCATAGAAAAGGGAGGATCCTCCTACCAGACGGGTGTTGTGTCTGGCGGGCAACTGCCCAATGATTGATATTGGATTTTTGTATATATGTTCACTGCACGGTAAACTCTAATTGCGCGATGCAGGATTTTTGTGACGTCAGGATTTTTGTGTGACGTCAGGTCTTTGATGCGTAGTTCGAATGTGGCGATGTAGGTACCGCCACACCCTGGCTTAGTTACTGCGATCAATTCGGCTTGCGTGTGGTTGGCCACAGTTCCAACCTAACCTATAATGAATATCATTCAATAATCAGGCTAGGCTGTTAACTGAAAGGATAATCAAGCTTGTTGGCTGCGAATTAACTAATTGTATAGTAAGCCAACATCAGATACTAAATTAATCGCGTGCATTTGTTCAAAATTAATACTTATTACAATCAAAATTCGAATGAACCTTATTTAAAACAGTCCTCGGAATCCTCTTAATGTTACCTTAGAAAGAAAAGAAACCAGAAAAACACAAAAAAAAAAATTCTTTCTCCCACAAAGGATAATGCAAGCCGCTTGGAATTATTAAAAAGTTATCCGTAACTGAACCAAATCCCGTTAACGTTATTAGGGGCAACAGTAAGTTCTAATTCAATTACCGTGTTCGCTGTATAAAACATTTCTGTTTGTTAGCTAAGCTTTGTAATTCTTTGGATTATACGTGGTTCATTTGTTTCACCTGTATTCCGTATTGATTGCTTGGTTTTTATTTGCAATCGGTTTTCGAGAAACTGGTTACCAACTCTGTCATGCCAGCTAGATTATCAAGCGCATTACTTTATTTTACTCCCACGAAGCGACGCGCGATTTTCTTGTGGTAACCAAGTGTACAAAGACGCTGTGAATGTGTGCGTGAAGACGAGTACCGCCGCACACACGCATACACAAACACTTCAGTCTTCGCCCGTGTCTCGGACGGTACCAACTTACCAAGAGCTCCACAGGCTTACACACATATTCACAGTGTGTTTGTACAGTTGTTTAGCACAAGTAAAGCGTGTGTCGCTTCGTGAGATGAAATAACTGTATTTAAGCTGATTTTTCTGACATATTGTAAGGCGCTTTTTTGTGTATTTGGCATTTGGCACGTGAGAAAATAACTTTTCTTCAAAAATACGAGTAGGACCTCTCTAGAATATAGGACAAAACGAAATGAACGAAAATAGGAGTTGTCTGTTTGTCATTTTCATTTGATAGACAGCTACCAAGAAATTTATTTCAGAATAAATCTGATGCTAAAAGGAATGTCTACGCCTACCTTCATATTATATTTTACCTAAAATTAAGGTATTAATGGTTATGTACTTACCGATTTACTGTCAAATTTGTTTACCAGTTGTTTTTGTTTACATTTCGACGAAAAATTACCATTTTATTCCGCCGTCTACAGTACACGTGCCAAAATATTAGTAAGTAAATTAGCGCATCGCCCGCATCTTTGCCCGCGAGTAATGCATTTTTTATAATATAGTCACTCGGGAATAATGTAGCATCCCATTAGTGAAAAAAAAAATCGGAATCAGATCAGTAGATCCGAAGATTTAAGATATACAAAAGCTCACAAATTTTACCTCTTTATAATATTTGTAAAGAAGTATAAATTATTTTGTTGACTGCATCTAATGATTCTATGCTTTCTTTTGTTCCAGGTACTTCATCTCAGATATTTAACACCTCCATTCTTCATAGTACATCAAAACCTCAGAATTGCTAATGAAGAAAGTACAAATTGGAAAGTTCAATCAATATTAGAAAGTAACTAAGCTTCGTGTATCGGCAAAAAGTATACAAGAAAATCAGACGTAGAAATAAATTCAGATATATATTTTTTGTAGCCTGCTTCGCAGTTCAGTTTCCCTAGGGGCAGAAGTCGGGAGTTTTGGTCCAACTATAAGAACGAAAATAAAAAGAAAAAATCAACGTTCAAAAAGCTGAGAGTCTCCGGGACTCCGACATCATCTAGTAATGATTACTTGGTTTGGCTTGCTCGTTATAGGCTATAACGAGCTAGGCTATAACTTATAGCCATCAAAATAGCTTTGTAAAGGACTAGAGTGCCTCTTAAAGACCCTTCAGTCGCTGATATTATCATAGATATTTATATCTGGCTATAGAGAGGTGCTCGAGAGTATGTAGATCGTAGATCGTAGGTGAATAGACTGACAATAGATATTGTTATTTGTTCTATTATTGTTTCTATCCGTTGTTTGTTTTTGCCAATTTGATGTCATTGTTTTGATGATGGTGGCGCGGGTGACGTCTTAGGTCCTAAGTGAAAATTAGGTGGAAATATCTGCTAGTTCAAACGGGAAAGAAAATTGTAGCCGTCTTTATGAACTTTTATCTATCTGTACATGTATATACAAATCAATAGCTGTGCGTTAGTCTCGGAAATACTTGAAAATGGCTCTATCGATTGTGATGACACTTTGGGAAGTTAAAAAAAAAAGGCTTTGCAATGTATGAGCGTTAACTAGTAATGAATAATTATTAAAGCTTTATTAAGCGATTCAATTGGATATGGCATATTGAAAATTGAAGCAACAACGAAAATTGCACCGGCTAAACAGTGTTTAGACGATGCAAGTCATTTGTTGCTTAAATTTTTATAGTATACCACAGGGCCAATAGGCAAGTAATTAGCCTATACTGTTCCCACTGCTGGGACTCAGGCCTCCTCTCTGTTAGAGGGACTGGGCCGTAATCCACCACGCGGGCCCAGTGAGGGTTGCTAGATGTCACATGTCTTCGAATTTTTGGTTCTAGGACATGCCGGTTTCCTTCACCGTTTTGAGAGCAGTGGTGATGAAATAATTTACACAAAGTAAAGCGCCTGTCTAGGTTCGAACCTACGATCTACAACTCGGTAAGTCGCGGCCGTTACCACTGGGCCACCACTGCTCTCAGGCAAGAAACTAGCGTCGTGTAAATGGGGCACTATTCAAAGTAAGGGTGGGGGGGACCGAAGTGTTTTGTTGTCTATCATCAAAAGATGAACTTGGTCATTCCAGCCGATGAAATTCCAATAAGTCTGAGTTCCAATATCAATTTAGTCTGGAACTACATAGTTTTGAGATTTGGAACTTGCGAACTTGCATTGTCTGGCTGGAATTTCGTCAAACGTTTGTCGGTGAGAGGCCCAAGCCGAAAACGCTGGTCTGACACCAAATTCTAGCTTCACTCACCAATTCCTAGAAATGGTGGCGTGCAAACGTGGTAATTGAAATTCACGTCTGGGTGTACCAGTCCATAATCGGGAATCGGGAGTAAATATACTCCATTTATTGTAATATTAGACAAATAACGGTTAAATAACGACAGTTATTGTGTAATATTGTTGAAATTGCTGTATTTTTTTATGTAAATGGTAAATAGATATCATTTTTTTGTATTTATCGTTAAATAACGGAGCTTATTATAATGTTTGTATCGAAATAACGAAGGGGTTATTATAACTTAACTAGATTATCAGGCATATCAGAGAATTCCATGATTTTTTGTAGGTACTTACATCTTGAATTATGTAAATAAATAATTTTATATTCATGAGGTCGAGTGTTCGATTCCCAGGTCGGGCAAAGTTAAGGTTATTGGGTGTTTCCATCTGTAATTTCACAGTGGCAGGTGACAGCTCGGAGTCTGGATTTGTGCCCGATTGATGGCAATAGGCTCGCCCCCTATCATATGGCACAAAATGTGGGTTTACTAGTGGTACATCTCTGCCTAACTCTTCGGGGACTGCAGGTGTGATGTTATGTAAATAATTTTATTATTACTATAAATAATATACAGTAATATCCAGCAGTAACGAATTCTCACGGAAATCACATCAGACCCGTTTTATTCACAGTCACACGACCGATAAATTCACAGTAACAGTTATGGTAGTTAAGCATTCGAAGATATAACTGATCATGTGTAACGGTCCTAAGTGGTGCAGAGACCGCCTTTATGGGTTCCTACGTTCCTAGTACACACGGCTACACATCAAGCTATACATTCATTATATTATGAGAGAATTGAAAACATATCTTGATAAAAAATTACGAAACTACGACAAAAAAGTCAACTAAAAAGATATAAACAAGACATCACAGACAGAAATTAAAAATCCGGAACCACACGTGTTATACGAGTAGGTATATCGAACAGATGACGTGTAACTCCGGATTTAAAAAAAAAAATTGGTTTTATTTTATACACAATATACAACGTGTAACAGAATAAGCGCAAGTCCTGAAAGTACTCGTAGTTTGCTCAGTATCGGCTTCTGAATCGATTTCCGTCATTATTTATGTATGTTATTTTTTCATGAAAAAATCTTTTATTTAACTGAAATTAGAACTATTTTATTAATTAGAAATATTTTATTTAAGGAAATTTAATACTTATCCCAAAGGAATAAAGCCTATTTAAATGCGTAACCAAATTTGTAATACGCTCATAGCTATCCTATGTGTAGTGCGCGTTAAATAAAATAGTTAATTTAAGGTGTGGTTTAATTAAATTAAATTACAGATATTATTTTAGTCTTATAATTTAATATTCTAATTGGGGTGTATGAGCAAGAGCTCATACACCCCAACAAGAGAAACACAAGAGTGTTTACTCCGTTACACGTTGTATATATTTGAAATGTGGTAATTAGGACCTTTCATTAGATATCCAACATAAAAATGTAGTATTTTTAATTTCATGACTTTATGTCCTCTTGAGGGCGCCATATTCATTCAATGTGACGTCACATAGCCTATAACCAGCAGACGATCAGGACGCTTTCAACGATACTTCAATTGTCAAATTATGATGAGCAGTTTAGAAGTTATGGGGAACACATGAACATTGAACGTACCTTTGTACTCATAATTATATAGAAAGAAAGAAAGAAAGAAAAATATTTTATTTGGGACACGCACAGGAAATATAACAATAAAAACAAACATTAAAACTAACAAAATTAATAAAATAAAATAAAACAACGTGTAGAAAACGAAACCCGTGCGAGGCCAAACAGGCTCCTATCTCAGCATAATGCTACGATATCGTATCTCTATGTATTTTACTGTATGTACATAAATAATAAAATAAATACATACCAGTCAAAATCATAACCCTCCTTTTTGCTTCGCCGTAGTCGGGTAAAAAGGTCCGTAAATGAAAGCAGTGTCGGTATAGCATACTATACCGCAATGCTGCTAACCAGTAGTAAGGAAAGGGCTTTACTAACAAAGGTGCATAAGCAAGTACTCCATGCATCCATCATCACGGGTGGATGGTACAATACAAAGGCTAATCAAAGGTTAAACGTTGAATAACCGAACTTGCATTCATTAATCTAGCTCTCTTAAATTAAATTAATGGATACTTAACCTCCTTCGACTGCCTCGTTGGTGTAGTGGTCCCAAGCGCTACTGCTGAGCATGAGGTCCTGGGTTCGATTCCCAGCTCGGGCAGAGTGTTATTGGGCTTTTTAACAGACTTCTTTAAAAAGGAGGAAGTTCTCAATTCGTCTGTATGTTTTTTTTGTTGTATTTATGTTACGCGATTACTTCGCCAAATATGAATCGATTTTGATAATTCTTTTTTTGTTTGGTAGGTCATGCTTCAGAGGTGGTACCATATAAATTTTATTTACTTATGCTTGCGTAGGTTTTGAGTTAGCTTCAATGTTACGTATTTTTCCCACTAAATATATGTAGACGATGTTCTATGTGACTCCGTCACTGTTATTTACATAGCAAGTAGTGGTATTCGAATTTGTGTGGGGTAGGTAGTAGGTACCACAACTAAAAAGTGAAAAATAAAAACTTTTTACAACAAAATAAAACAACCGACTTCCAATAAAACACTCAAAAGTGAAAAATACCTTTAATTTCGGAAGTCGGTGGCAAAAAAAGAAAATTGAATAGCAAAGACACTGACTTCCGAAATTAAAAGTTATTTTTCACTTCTGAGTGTTTTTTTTGGAAGTCGGTTGTTTTATTTTGTTGTAAAAAGTTTTTGTGTTTTTTTTTTTTTTAAGTTTTTCTCTTAGGATTTTTTCAACTGCCCGGAGTCTGGACTTGTGCCCGGTGGCTGGCAATAGTCTCGCCCCCTATTACATGGGACTTGAACATAACTGGCGAAAAGTGGGTGTAACTACCTAAAGGTACAGCTCTGCCGAACCCTTCGGGGATTACAGGCGTGTTGTTATGTTATTTTAACCTTCTTTACTATGTCTGGAACTTTACTATAGCGTGAATAGTTTCGTAAATTTACTTAATTTTCAATTGCTCAAGAAAGTTTGTCGATTAAGAAAAGTACGGTCGGTTAGTTAAGTGGCTAATCAGCTGATTAATTTAAAACTTTGATTAGATTAGTGGAAAGTGAAGCTAAGCAACCGAGTAATCCATTTATTTTGATACAAGCTTCTGTCCGCGACTTCGTCCGCGTAAAATTTATATATATCCTACCTGCCTGAGTGAGCAGTGGTGACCCTTGGCCCAGTGGTAACGGCCCCGACTTATCGTAGGGAGTACTTGTCGACGAGTCGTAGGTCGTGGGTTCGAACCCAGGCAGGCGCTTCACTTTGTGTAAATAATTTTATCACCACTGCTCTCAAAACGGTGAAGGAAAACATCGTGAGGAAATACGTGTTATCTACCAACCCGCACTGGACCTGCGTGGTGGTTTACAGCCCACTCTCTCTCGAAGAGAAGAGGCCTGTGTCCCAGCAGTGGGAAAACATTATAGGCTGAATATGTATGTATGTATATCCTACGGCTGCCCTCGGCCCTCTGCGTCGCATCGCATCGCTTCGCCCACCCACGCTTTTACTTCGTTTTCGGTTAGTTCTTTTTTTTTCGCGGCTCCTAAATGTCTTAGCGTGATATTACATAACCAGCCTATAACCTTCCTCAAGAATAAGGCTATCAAATGCAAAAATATTTTTTCAAATCCGTTTGGAGTTCCAGAGATTAGCGCGTTAAAACAAACTAACAACCTCTTCAGCTTTATTATAAATATATAAGTATAGATTGCGTTTGCTTTGGTCTAAATATAGACTAGGTAAAGGTCCTTGACTTAGCAACGAAGGGCTTCAAAATCTATAAGGCTCCTTCAGACAATCGCGACGCAACACCGGTAGAACAATATCCTTTCATAGAAATTGTTCCACCAGAATCGCGTCGAGCAAGCCTTTAAGCTAACATTTTGGGTATTCGCTTTTTTATGACATAGTTTCTTCTAAGGCTAGCTCTTGGCAAATTCCCACCGGGACATGAAAACTATGCAAGTTTCGATGCAAGCTGTTGGAAACTTGCGAAGTTACATTAAAAAATTAAATTGCATTGTGACCAAGTTTGTTTACTACATAATAATTTTAATTTCTCTGGAAAAATCTATACTTACAGCATGAGCTGTAAATCCAACCTAATATAATATAACAACACGTCTGTAATCCCCAAAGGGTTAGGCAGAGGTGTACTTATACTACACCCACATTTCGCCAGGTATGTTTAAGTCCCATGTAATAGGGGGCGAGCCTACTGCCATCAACCGGGCACAAATCCACACTGAGAAATGCCAGATGGAAAAACCGAATAACACTTTTCCTGACCCGGGAACCGAACCCAGTCAGGCAACCTTAATAAACTATTGCCTTGATGAATATTACTATTTTATTATATGTAACATGCATAATCCAATATAATACTATACCATATAGATGCGAAAATGACACGCTATAAATGCGAAAGGAATTTGTTTGTTTCGCTTTCACGCTAAGACGTCTGAACGGATTTGGATGAAATTTGACACATGGAGAGACCATGACCTGGAAAAGGATATAGGATGCCTTTTATCTCGATATTCCCACGGGATCGAGACTTATGCGGGTAAAATCGCGGGCGCAGCTAGTAAGCTATAATAAAAAGAAACTAGGCTATATTTTTACAAAAATGTTTGGAGGTATGAGGAACAGGGTGTAAAGTTCACTTATCCACCATAGAAAAGGGAGGATTCTCCGACCAGACGGTTGTTGTGTCTGGCGGGCAACTGCCCAATGATTGATGTCGGGTTCTTGTGTATACATATATGTGCATTGCACGGTAAACTTTAATTGCGCGATGCAGGATTTATGTGACGTCAGGATTTTTGTGTGACGCATCAAAGACCTGATCTTTGATGCGTACTTCATATGTGGCGATGTATAAGAAAATCTGCTTTACACGCGGTCAGAGCCGCGGGCGAAGCGCTGGTAGATAAGTTATACACTAAGTACAAAGATAAATAAAAATGGCTTACTTTATTTAACTTAGCTCTTTGTAATTTGGTCCAAAGTTAAACAAAGTTACTAATTCTGGGCTCCAAAGCACATTTATTGTACTTAATCAAGTTTTTGGCTTTTCTGTGAGTTTATTAAGTTAATTAAATATTAATGTTGGTGAAATGATTAAGAGAACAGTACAGCTACATAATACGATAATATAGGAAGTAGATATTTCGCTTTTGTTACACTAGTATTATAAAGAGAAAAGATTTTTGTTTTTAATTAATAAACTCAAAAACTTCGGGACATATTTTAAAAATCTTTCACCACACCAGTAGAATGCTATAGTATATTATCACTAAATAACAATACTATAATATATAAAGATATCACGCGGGCGAAGCCGCTGGCGGAACGTAGTATTGAATAAATCCAAAATGTTAAGTTCTCAAGTTACATGCAATCTTGCTGGTAACTTGAGAAGTTGTGATCATCCAAATTCTCATGAGAATGACCATTGAATTTGAGATTGTAAATATTGAAATACTTGACGCTATCATCAGCATCAGCCTACAGCAGTCCACTGCTGGGTAAAGGCTTCTCCAATCACACGCTATCTAAATCCATCCTCAACCAATCACACTTGACAATGTTATTTTTCATTCAATTCATCTTCTCCTGCCCTTGGGTCATGTTACTTGTGGTCGGCGCAACACGTTTTCTTCTTCCACTGTCCCCTGTCAACCGTCACGCTATCATTCACTCCCTTCTCTTTCATATCATTCCTCACACAATCCATCTTTTCTTTGGCATTCCTCTCCCTATCCATCCATCAAAACTATTCATCACTCTTTTTAGTCACATGCGTTTCCTCCCTCCTCATCACATGCCTTTACCAATCCAAACGATTACCTTTTAACTTAATTGTCACTGGCGCCGCTTTCAAACTTTCCCTTATATACTCATTTCTTATTTTATCTCCCATTCACATCTCCGCTTCATGCAATCTTCTTTCATTCATCTTCTTCACTGCTACAAATAGTAGTATTTCCTTGTAAAGCCATATTAAATCTACAATACGACAGTTACCTACTCTAATACCAGCTTCAATGTTTACAATATGTAAATGTATTAGAGAGTCGTTTAGAGACCTTGACACATAACTATACCCGCTACTTCCACCACAGTCAGTTCACAACTATGTACGAGTATGTACAGTTGTGCAGTCAATAGTCACTCATTCTATTGTCGCGCGTACGTGTTCAATGACAAATAAAATGACATAAGTGGATTTTGTATGTTATCGTATTTGTGTTGGGGAATTGATAAATATTTTCTGTTTTCTGGTAGTTGTGATTTTGTGAAAGGGAGTGGGTATGTATGTATTTGTAGTTACTACTACAAATACATCATCATCATGCAGATGGAAACAGAAATACTTTTCTGTTTCCATCTGCTTAACTTTTCGTCTTGGATCCCATTATATTCGATATTATCTTTTTTTATAATAGTCAGATAAGGATAAACTGATTCCGTTTTGTGTGCGATTCCCTTAACTGGTACTTTATTTTCATTTTTATTAGCTTTCATCGCATTGTTAACTGTCTTGCTAACTCCGTCATCTTCGGCATACCTTATCCATCCTGACTTAGGTCTGAGCGGCTAGTTCTTCTTTTAATGCCCCTTTCCACTGACATAGTCTAGGTATGACTGTCTACAGTTTTAGATTTTTTATCGTGGTCTGCTCCTCCCCTGATAGAGCTTTCAAATACGCCTTAAAAATGCTTTTCATTTTTGGAAGCAAATCCACAGGTACTTCATGATCAGGTAAACTCGATGTTTACCTTGTTTACCTGTAAAGAATAAAGGGTTCCATAGATACTGTGGTCCCACTAGTGTTGTGGTGATTATGCCAATAATTTCAGCACCATTAACTAGAGTGGACCCTCGCCTATTACGACCCCCCAGAGGGAACTCAGGGGGTCTATTTACACGTCACACTTACCATAATTAGTTAATGAAAAATTATAACTCGTATTGTTGGTGGGTGCAATCATTTTATCGTCGGCTACTATATTACGTTCTGGTCGTTTATAATGAGCTATTTTATTGTTATAGCCCTCGGTTTTTTATTAAATAGTTTATGTGCCTCGTGTATTCAAATTATAAATAGTGAAAACCTCATTTTCGTGGTCGCTTTTATATTCGACTCGATATTAATGAGAATAATGGCTTTGACAATGGCCTTAGAAATGCATTTTGTTTCTATTAGAGATTAAACTTAGAATTTAGCAGTTGGAAATCAAAACACGTTTATCTTTTATTCCACAAATATTTACTTCTAATTGGAAGGACTTGGTCCAGGCCTATGCCCAGCTGTGGGACAGTAGACGAAGTGAAAAAAATAGGGGTATCATTATTTGATTCAACGATGAATATTCTAAAGCTTTCTCTAAGGTTTGCAGCATATTGAGAAATCCTATGGCCACAGTATAAATATGGACAGTAGGTACAGACACTACGTAGTAAACGTTCGAAACGGTACACTCACACAGACGCGCTTATTAATGCGACCCCGCCCGCTAGTAATGGCAATTAATGCGATTTTTCATTAATTTCATTAGCAAGTGAATTATTGAGTCTAAGCATGATAATTGCTATTGCTATGCTAATAGCTAATATGATGATAATTGATAATAATGAAGTATGAAAATTTTATTAAAAGTGCGAATTAAAATGGTGAACGCTCATTTTAATTCGCACTTTTAATGAAAATAAAAATGTACGAAGCGATAATTCACTTAGCACTTCACGAAATTTCGCAACTAAATTTCATTACCTAAATGCTAAATGGTTTTTCACAAGCTAACAATGAATGCGAATGCTAATTAATCCATCACTACCGCCCGCTCCAAGCGATGGTCGCGATGCTGTCAGTTGTGGGTGCCGTGTCATGACGAGTGGTCGCCGCGATTTTATTTTAATGGAGCCTATGTTATTATTTAAAAAATTGGCCTAGTTTCCATATTGTCCATATTTATAGTGTTAACGTTTCAAAATTGAATAGTAGTATCAAAAGTGAAATTGTTATCGACTTAATTACTCGATTAATATTGTGCTCTCTATGGCAGGGGATTTGTCAAAAAATGGCGGGCAAGGGACGGTAGATTCACATAGATTTGAGCTGGTGGTGACTAGAACTTACTGAAAAGTTGACTATTTCATGGGCCAAAGTTATTATTTTAGGATTAGGATAGTTCACATTCGAATAAATCTGTTTTAAAACGTCTCTATTGGGTATTATTTTATTTGAGGGGCTCGTGGCTACGTAATAACAGCCGCACGGGTCGATCCCTCAGGTTAAGCTACGCTCGCCGGGGTTGGTCCGTGGATGGGTGACCATCTTTACACATCGAGACTCCTCCGTGCCTCGGAAAGCACGCTAAGCCGTTGGTCCCGGCTGTCATTTGTGGATCTTTGACAGTCGTTACGGGTCGTCAGAAGCCCGAAATTCTGACAACCAGTCTTACCAAGGGGTATCGTATTACCCGGTTACTGGGTTGTGGAGGTCAGATAGGTAGTCGCTTCATGTAAAATACTGGTATTCAGCTGCATCCGGTTAGACTGGAAGCCGACCCCAACGTAGTTGGGAAAAGGCTAGGCAGATGATGATTGGGTATTATTTTAAAAATAGGTATGATGTATTGTGCTATGGCGTTGGGGTATAGGCGACGATAAGCTTACCTAGTACTAGTAGGTATAGTTAGGTATTACCTACTATCCATTATTTCTGGATTGTCAGGAGAACCGTACTCATTGAGATGAGATCACATGTAAAGCGTGACATTCATCACGCGAAACCCATAACGCATCATCATACCTATTACGAAATGCTACCACAAACATTTCCCACTCATGGGCATTACAATATCCATCTCTCGTTTGAACATAACACCATAATACTCATTTTCCCCTCACCGCAGAATCCGAAACCTACATAGAATTTATTCAAACAATGTTAAGAGTGGGCACGGACTCAGCAAGTAATTTCACTAGACAATAGTACATCGTGCAAAGCAGACCACGACGAAAACCGGTCCCCGAGGCTAGTCGGCATTCTCCGTAGGTATCTAAGTGTCTACCTAGCTAGGGATGTGGTTAGTCATAGACTAAGAAATCTGTATAGAAGCATCACTTATATACACACCTATAAACAGACAAGAAGAAAGAAACAGAAAAATACGTACAAAGGTGATGCTTATTTCTAAAGAAATCTTTACCAGCATACCTGCGATACACGTGCAACGTGTGCAAGAGTAGAAGAGAAAACAAAATACATAAAATCATAAAACAAGTCGCTAATTATAAATTTTTTTTGAGCTTTTAAGCATGCTGCTAAAATTATCACTCACCACCACTGTACTATCAGCGCCACCTACAACAAGGTTCTCAAATTTTCTATGCTCGAGCGCAGAGCGCGTAACGTTGCCTCCAATGATACAATCCTGACTGTTAAATGTAACTTAGGCCCCGAAACTGTGTATATGAAGCACTCAGACCAAATAAAAACCAAGACGGAGCGCTGCGAACAATACAATGAAGCACGCTAAAATTACACCACCGCTCTGTGCATACATGCTCACACGCACACACATTTACAATGACACTACAATTAAACTACACCAAACTAAGTGCACACATGTTGACAAAACCGGTCTCACGTCACTGTTGACAGCGCTCTGCCTTGGTTTTTTATTTGGTCTGAGGTGAAGCACTAGTTTTCACTTCAGGACTGCCACCGTCATTCTCCTGCCGTTATCCCAATTTATTTGTGGTCGGCGCAACCTGTCTCTTTCTTCCATACTTCTCTATTAGTCGTCATCTCGGTAGTCACCCCCTGTCTAGCCATATTATCTTTGACACAGTCCATACTCTATCCATCGTTTCTTGGTCTTCCCATACTTCTTTTATACAACATTCATACTTAAAACTTTCCACATGATATTTTCGTCATTTCTCCGCATCACATGCTCATACAAATAAAATAAAATTAAAATAAAACATCATCTGCCTAGCCTTTTCCCAACCATGTTAGGGTCGGCTTCCAGTGCAACTGGATGAAGCGGAATACCAATATTTTACATGGAGCGACTGCCTATCTGACTTCCACAACCCAGTAATTGGGTAATACGATAGCCCTTGGCGAGACTGGTTGTTAGACTTTCGGGCTTCTGACGACCCGTAACGACTGTCAAAGATCCACAAATGACAGCCGGGACCAACGTTTTAACGTGCTTTCCGAGGCACGAAGGAGTCTCGGTATGTAAAGATGTTCACCCATCCACGGACCAACCCCGGCAAGCGTAGCTTAACCTGATGAATCGACCCATGCGGCTGTTATTACTTACTTAGCTGTTATTACGAACTCCTCTAAAATAAAATAAAAATAAAAACATGTTGCGCCGACCGACCCGAAATAAATTGATATAAGAGCAGGAGAATGATCATTATGAGTTTCACTTCTGTACAATCTTATTCCGTGGCTATATTCAAAGCTTGCTAATACGATAGTTATGCGCGGTTTTTTTTTTTGTTGATTGCTGATGCGAAAAGAGGTAACCCTGAGTTGGTTCAGCCTTTCCTTTTGTTAGTAGTTTGGATAGCGAAATGTCAAAATGTCGGGTGTTAGTAATAGTAAACCTGTTTCAAAGGATGTGAATTTTATATGCCTAACTTTATTTTTAGGGTTCCGTGCCCGACTCAGAACCCTATGACTAACCGCATCTATCCGTCTATCCGTCTGTCTGTCAGCGGGCTGTATCTCATGAAACGTAATAGGTAGTAAGTTGAAATTTTCAACTATTAGCCGTTATAACAACCACTGATAAATTAAAATAAAGTTAAAAATTAAAAAGGGGCCCCCCATACAGGAAACGTGTTTTTTCGTCGTAAATATTGTGTGGTGGCACGGCACCTTTCGTGTGCAACTCCGACACAAAATTGACCAGCTTTTTAAGAAAAAAAAATGGGTAAGAAGTCTGAAATCGCCATACCTTCTTGAGCAAGCGTGGTGATAATGCTCTTGCCTTTTTTGTATGAGGAGAAGCCTTGGCCCTGCAGTGGGACAGTTGTCAGCCTGGCATTATTATGTTGCCTTAAATGAAAAGTTAGACAAAGCGGGTTTACCCAGAAAGATGAAAAGTGATAGGAGACCGGGATTTTCGAGCTCACATATTCTGTGCAAATCCTTTATCTATGGCTTATAATCCATCCATTGTGGCGGCCATATTGCGCGATGACGCCCATCTGTGAAGGCGCATCTGTGGGGACGCCCGCTACGGGCGCCGGATCAATAAAACAAAAGATATCTCAACAGATTCGTATTGGAGCTGTATATAAAGTTTATGTCGTTGAAATTGTTATGAAATAAGCTAACTAATTAAAAATAGATACGTTCAGTTTTGCCTTGTAATTAATTGTTAATTTTAATGTAAAGTCAGGGCAAGGGGGGTTTTTCCATTTACTGCATTTAATTGCAAAGCTATTGATTTCTAAACTTCTGGGAAAGAAGTTGGGAAGAATTGGGTCGCCCAGATGAAATGTTGTTGTCGTCCGATGCGCCGGCGACGTTTCGTAGAAAAACGCTCATCAAGAGGCATTCTGCTACCAGTTTGTTTAAGCTCGGCCTTATTTCAGCTTTGTATTTAACAAATAATAAAGAGGTTATGAAAACAACCAAAAAACAAGTTTACAAATTAATTATAAAGGCTAACTTGTGACATATTTTATTGATGTTTGTAGTATACTTAATACTAAAAGAAAAAGTCCTTCCATGTATTTACGATATCCAGGCTCAGATAATTATAATATTATAATCATTCGCAAAGGCGCTACACGATAAAGGCTTCCACAAACAGGCGCGACGCGACTTTAACAAAAAAAACTGAGAAAACTTCATGGTAGAACAATTACCGGTGTTGCGTCGCGCGACAAGGCGCGCTAGTCTGCACGAAAAGCCTGCCCTTAAAGCTTACTTTCTCATACAAAGATCTGAAAGAACGCCCTACAAAAGGTACTCGGAACAATTGCATCGTGTGAGCCAAAATGACCTTAATGTCTATAACGGTAACAGAGGTTGTTCGCAATCCTAGGTAATTCAAAATGTTTAAAATGTCATTATAAATGTTTTACCTCAGCTATTTAAGGCTATGATTACACGTCTAGCATGCCCTTTGAAATTATGTTTTACGTTAGCTACATAGAATATCGTTTTATTAAATGACTCGTTCTTTGGCCAAGGAATTAGCATTGCCATTCTACGTGGCAATGCTGCCAGTTTTCTGTGCACGTTTCCGGATGACAGCGTTACGGACGAGAACTTAAGTGTACTTTTCTTTAAGTGTGCTTTACCAGATCTAGAATCTGTTTACACTTAAAGAATTTGGTAAAGGCTCCCGCAGACAGGCAGAACGCGACAGCTCAACGCAACTGGAGTATAACAATATTAACAATTTCTATGAAAACTATGGAAATTCTTCTACCAGAATCGCGTCGCGTCGCGCCTGTCTGTGGGAGTCTTTAAATGGAGATAGAATGTGCATTCGCTAGTTTAGCCTAAACCGAACTTCAGATTACAACAGAACAGGTACGGCAAAATAAACCGTATATTTAACGATAAACTTTTTAATACAAATTAAGAACGAGTATTTTGTACAAACCCACATGTTCCACTTTATGAATGGGAGTTCGGCGCATAATACGCCAATTATCACGCAACCGTACAGGCATTATACTTGACGACTAGCTTCTGCCCCCGAGTTAGTTCGCGTGGAAGTAATAAGACTCAATACATATTGTGCTAAAATTATCAGCCACATTTTTATAAAACTTCCTCGGCCCCGACCCACCGCGTCGCGTCGCATCGCATCGCCCGTTCGCATCGCTCGTTTTCGCTTAGCGTTCTTTTTTTTTGCTCTGCTCCTAAGGGTGGTAAATAGCTTCTCTTAACGCTCTTAACTTCGAAAACTCTTAAAGATTTTTTTTAATTCGTCTGGTTGTTCCATATCGCTTTCAAACAAACAAACTTCACCTTTATTATAAGTATATTATATATTTAACACTGTCGACGGTTTATTTCACAAACCTTGAACCAATTTTGCGGTTCAACAAACCTGCACTAATAAGAAATTATAATAGGCCCTGTTTTAATTGGCCTAGATCCGAGAAGTTTTGAGGCGTTATTCCGCCTTATATATTTGGTTCCGCTGTCGAGGCGTTAGAAATTAAAGATAGGGCGAAAAATATCCCACGGGAGCGTACTGCCGGGATTAAAAGTACCCTATGTGTTAATCCAGGTTATAAATTATCTGCATCCAAATCCGTTCGGCCATTTTTGCGCCAAATCGGAACATACATCCAGACAAACAGACAAACGGACAAAAATTCTACGTTACTATTTTATTAATTAGGATATGCTTACGACGATCTGCAAAAAAGTCAGCCTCCCTTCTAAATGTGATGATTCTTCCTAAGACCATCCTAAACTCCGTAGTAACATAAGTTCTAAAGACAATTTTAGAATGGTATGTAATCCTAAGTCAAAATCAAAAGTCATTTATTCAAACTAGGCTGAGAATCAGCACTTTTCGAACGCCAAAATTAAATAAGATAGTCCCCCAAAACGCCCACCCTTGACCACTTCCTATAACTACATAAAAGATAGTTTGATCTCTACGACATATGTCAAACTGACATTCCTAGAATTCATTTGAGTCCAATTCAATTGAATTCAAAATCAATCCAAACATGATGATCGCAATCATTCAAATGGGAAATTGATTTGATTCAATTTGAATTCATTTGATTCATTTGAGTCTTTGTTTCATTTTATTGACAGCTGTCGCAGAGATCAAGCTTTCTTTTATGAAGTACTAGCTGCGCCCCGCGGTTTCACCCGCGTAAGTCTCGATCCCGTGGGAATATCGGGATAAAAAGTATCCTATGTGTTAATCCAGGTTATAAACTATCTGTTTGCCAAATTTCATCCAAATCCATTCAGCCGTTTTTGCGTGATTGAGTAACAAACATCCAAACACACATACACACAAATACACAAACACACAAACTTTCACATTTATAATATTAGTAGGATAGCAGGATAGCTGTATAGTGCTTTAGCTGGGAAGAAGTGGCGCAGCAAACTCTCCAGCAGCACAGCTGTCTGTTCAGTTAGAAAAAATTGATTCTATACAATCAAAAGTCAAAGGTCAAGAGGGGTCAGGCGTCTAAGTTTTTAAAATTTAGACGTGAAAAATTTCTTAAAATTTTACTTTACTGCAACTAAAAGGTTGAATAACCAGCTTAGTTTCACATTTGGCCGATTATAAACATCACGACTCGAGGGAGCATCAAATCCGATTTGCGAAACCTTTACAAAGTTGACGTGTAGAGGATTGAGTTAAGCATGTTCAACCGACATACGAAGGTAATGCAGGCTCATTTTAACGCTCTATTTAATTCAGATAAGCTTGGATTTAAAATAAGTTTACTGAGTTTGTTTAAAGATGCAAGTATTCTGAAGGATGATGTTAATTTTGGAGCATTAGGATAGCTTTTCATCATCTTCTGCCCTTCTCTCTTTTTCTCTTCATTGGATCCTCTTCTCCCATACATATTTCACCCTCGTTACACCTTGCTGATTGCCTCATACTTTTAGAAAGAAAGAAATACATTTTATTTGCTCAAACATACCTATGTATACATACAGAATTAAAATAATACATACATGCAAGATCGCGACATGGTTGCCATTTCTAATGGCGTGCAAAATCTTAGGTACAATTATTATTATTGAATCAATGATTTTAACTTTTACACTTATATACATTAAATATCTACGAGTATCACTGTATAAGATTTATATTCAATCATTAATTCATTACATTATCCAATTATTTATTATTATTACCACAAATGCCAACTGTTTTCCATTGCGACTTGAGCCAATAACTGATATTTTTTTATCTCCTACTTTGCCATTTTCTTTAGCTTCTTTTTCAAACCATTCACTGCGTCGATTCAAAAATATACTTTCAATTATTTTCATTGTAATGCAACGGTATAAGGTTCTTAGTTCGTGACGTTACCAGAAATGAAAGCGTTAAAATAAATATATAAACTCACGCCATCTTCCCATGGGAGTAGGCAGAAACTACAGAACGCCTTGGAATTCGTATTTACGCTTATTGTCCCTTGATTAGTGACAAAACTTGTTGGAACGACTTCAGGCGAATTATGTGGTGTAAACCTAAATTAGAAGTCTAGACGTCAGAGGAGCTCATGGCTTAGTAATAACAGCCGCACGGGTCGATCCATCAGGTTAAGCTCCGCTTGCCGGGGTTAGACCGTGGATGAGTGCCTATCTTTACATACCGTAACTTCTCCGTGCATCGGAAAGCACGTTAAGCCTTCGTTCCCGACTGTCATTCGTGGATCTTTGACAGTCGTTACGGGTCGTCAGAAGCCCGAAGGAATGTTACTAGCCCAGTTGCTGGGTTGTGGAGGTGAGATAGGCAGTCGCTTCATGTAAAATACTGGTATTCAGCTGCATCCGATTAGACTGGAAGCCGACCCGAACATAGTTGGGAAAAGGCTAGGCAGATTGATTGACATTATCTGTGGTGTCGTGTTTATGTTAAAATTGTGTAACAATTTTACTCCAAAGTTACTTAATTGAGTGAGTATACGAACGCGAGACTAGAGGTCTGACAAACGATTATAAAGTTAAAGAGACGACTTTTTATATATGAAATTATTATAAGATCTTTGCATATTATTAGCAAAGTAGAGTAAAGTCTGCTTTGAAGTAGACAGATGAAAGTTTTTGGAAGTTTTTTCGCTGGAAAGAACATATTCCTTCGCAGAAAATAGTGAATTTAAAAAAAAATATTATAAGGAGGTAAAATTGTTTGTTTCTTAGAGGTAATCTTTGGAATTACTAATCCGATTTCAAAACTTTTTCTACAGATAGAAAGCTTCACTATTGCCGAGTGCCCTAAGATATGTTTCATGGCATAGTTGACTTCCACGCGAACGAATTCGCGGGCAGAAGCTAGTCCTAACTAATATTATAAATATGAAAGTTAGTTTGATGATTGTTACGCTTTCACGCCAAAACGGCTGAACGGATTTGGATGAAATTTGGCACAGGGCTGACCATGACCTGGATTACGACATAGGATACTTTTTATCCCGAGATTCCCACGAAATCGAGACTTTAGTGGGTGAAATAGCGGGGCCCAGCTAGACTGTATAAAACTAAAAGGCAGTTTTGGCTGATTGAAATTTAGCACAGGGGTAGACCTGGAGAAGGACATCTGGGTCGCAAACGAAGTCGCGGGCAAAGCTAGTACTGAATAAGTTTAAAGTAGGTTTACCTATACTACAACAGTTCAACGTATGGGATTTGAACTAACGACCTCTTGAGCTTCAGACAGACTTCACAAGAAAGCTATTGTCGTGAAAGCTTCTTCAATTGAATTTGGTTTCTAAAGAATTGAGAGACTTATTAATCTTATCCATGTAATACTGAAAGCCTGAAATCTCTGGTTGTTTAAATAGCTCTCTTTGAGCTTTAAACAACCAGAGATTTCAGGATTCTCGGAGCACTCTTAGTGCTCCGAGAATCTTTTGGCGTCTGAATGACATTCATAGGCAGGCGTTGTTGATAAACATATGTGAAATTGTCATAGTACCTAATTGTATTGACAAAACAAGATGGCGGCGTTAATTCCGATTTTGGCCACGCGCCGAATTATCCTTGTAGTTGTCAAAAACCGGCCAAGTGCGAGGCAGACTCGTACACGAAGGGTTCCGTACCGTATTAAGATCGAAAAACGCCGAAAAAATCACGTTTCTTGAATGACCCCCTATAACTATAAACTTTTTTTTTTTTTTTGTTGTATCGGTATCGGTAATATAATGTATCCGTGGATGGGTGACCATCTTTCCACATCGATACTCCTCCGTGCTTCAGAAAGTACGTTAAGCCTTTGGTCCCGGCTGTCATTCGAGGATCTTTGACAGTCGTTACGGGTCGTCAGAAGCCCGAAAGTCTGCCAACCAGTCTTACCAAGGGGTATCGTAATACTCAGTTACTGGGTTGTGGAGGTCAGATAGACAGTTGCTCCATGTAAAATACTGGTATTCAGCCGCATCCGGCTAGACTGGAAGCCGACCCCAACATAGTTGGGAAGAGGCTAGGCAGATTGATTGATAGCGGTAATAGAAATACACAATCTGTGAAAATTTCAAATCGCCTATTACAGTTCATGAGATACAGCCCGCTGACAGACGGGCGGACGGACGGACAGCAGAGGCTTATAGTAATCCGTTTGGCAAGCTTCGGGTACGGAACCCTAAAAATGACAATAATGATTTTATAGCTAAAAACAAAAGACTCAGTATACAGGGGTATAAATATTTGTCTGAATTAGAGCTTTCGAAAATATTTATTTTTAACAAGACAACATAAAACTTCTAAGCACGACCATTTCGTACGCTACAAGCATATACCATCAACCATGTGCTCGGTTACTTGTTGTAAGAATGGTTAATGTTCACGCGAATGCTGCGCCGGCGTCGGTCAGCCGAGGTCAACGACCGGGGGCCGCTCGACAACCTTTGTGGCCCGCAACGGGTTGCTTGGGGCTAGTGATCATTGACACACACGTCACGAGTCGATAGTTTAAGGCTTATTTTATTGATAGGTTCATGAAAATGGTTGTTTTTCGTCATAGTGTTCTTTTTTTGGTTGATGGATGAGTGGGTTTGAGTTCAAGGAAAGTTGGATCGTCAGTTTTGCTCGAAGTGAAATCTATAGATTTTGTCATCAGTCTTTATTTTAATCCTAACTATTAATATTATAAATGCGAAAGTGAGTTTGTTTGTTATGCTTTGACGCTAAAACGGCTGAACGGATTTGGATGAAATATGGCACATGGGTAGACCATGACCTGGATTAGGACATAGGATATCAAAACCACCCACAAAAACCGTTAAGTACTACAGCTACACCTACTTTAGACGGGGTAAAAATACTAAAAATGTTCAAACTTAGATTTCTCTTGGATACTGTCTTGCCTGGTTTACTGGTTAGGAACTGACCGTTGTGCAAGAAACTGCTCCATTCGTAACCAAATCGGTGTCAAAATAATCATAGACAGAACACGCACAGGCAAATCGTGTGAATAATCTTTTGGAAGCGCAGCTTATAGTAGTCGCGTGATACATTCATTTTCATTCTACAAATTTCATAACGTTTTTTTTCTGTAACACACGTCACTACGTCCCGCTAAGCTATTGTAAACTCAAACGGAACAGCAAAAAGAGATTCTATTGTCATTTAAATGTGGTCTAAATTCGTGTACAATGTGGTGGTATAATGGAAACCCGCATGGTGTCACGGTCATACGCGATAACGCGGACATATTTTTTTAAGTCCATGCTTGGTTATTATAGTTTTCTTTAATCTCACTTGTTATTTTACGAGTGTAAGCAATTTGCTTGAAATAAAAATGAATGTTTAATATATCTCTGTGTGTTTGAATAACCGTTTTTTGTGTGCAGTTAAAACTGTGCGCGGTTTGTTTTTGCGATTTTTGACGAGTTCGTTTTACGTATAATAAACTTCGTGATTATCGAGACATGTGATGGTACTTAACGTCATTACTGTTATATCGTGCTACGTGTTTTATCCGAACAATAGTTATGTACTATATATTTGCATTTGTGCAGGCACTAAAAACTACAACGTCTTATTGCAAGATGTGTTATTTTCCGCAAAACATCATTTTGGCACTGAGTTGGATGCAACACACAAATTTTTAATTAAAAAAATAAAATTAAGTCCTAAATAAAATATAAATTAAAAAAATACACACTAGCGGACCCGACAGACGTCCTCCCCGAACTCAGCGCCACCTACCGACTCCAAATGTGGATCTAAAACCATCCAAGGACCCACTCAAACACACTCAACAAAAATCATCAAAATCGGTCTAGCCATTTATGAGGAGTTCAGTAACATTCACGTACAGAAGAATTAAATGTTACACTAGTTACGCCAGCGTCTGTGTCCGTCCGCAAAATCGCGGATCGTCGGATCTGCGCATTACGTTGCGCACTACCGTAAACAGCGATTTTTCACACCAAAAATAAAAGTCGTTTCCGAGAAAATATTTTTGTGCAATGTTACTTAATTTGGTGTACAGAATGCGTATTTGACGGCTATGTGATGGGCCTTTTTACACCCTGTATTTATGCCGTTAATCGTCGTTCGTATCAAAAGCTTTATTTACATCGGAATAAAGTTACCCTCAAAATATTGCAGCATAAGCATGAATATAAATACATGCCAGCCACTTAAAATACGATTCTTCAAGCAAAACTATTTTTATCCGTGCCGACAGAGATCAATGAAACCACTTGAAAGTGCTCTAAAAACTTCCGTGTTATTAAATAGGGCGGACACTGGATCTTTTAATAGCAGTCGTATCGAACAAACAAACAATAAAGCGAACTCGAACGATATCGAATCGGAAGTTGTATTGACTATTCAATACCGGTCCACATTGTGCCGAGGCAAGGCTAAAGCCTCGTCTCAAACAGAGAAGGCACGTGCGGTACGAGCATTCATCTCACCTCACTTGTTCGGTGCACCTTGTTGATTTAATTCCATTACAACCGAATTCCAAATAAGAACAATAAAAAAGTGAATAATAACTTTAATTTCGGAAGTCGGTGTCTTTGCTTTTCAATTTTCGTTTTTTGCCACTTGACTTCCGAAATTAAAGTTATTTTAAACATTTTTAGTGTTTTTTTTGGAAGTCGGTTGTTTTTTTTTGTAAAAAGTTTTAATTTTATTTTTTTAGGTGTGGTACCTACCCCACACAAATTCGAATACCACTACCTGCTATGTAAATAACAGACAAATAAAATATCGTCTACATAGACGTAAGTGGGAAAAATACATAATTATTGAAGCTAACTCAAAAACTACACAAGCAAAGTTAATAAAATTTATATGGGACCACCACATATAGGGGACAAAAAAAGAATCATCAAAATCGATTCATAATTGACGGAGTAATCGTGTAACACACATACAAAAAAAAAAAAACAGATGAATTGAGAACCTTCTCTTTTTTGAAGAAGTTGGTTAGAAAGGTGAGGCATCCCAGTTGCGTCACTTTCGGAATGACAAATCTTATTACCATACATACATAAACTCACGCCATCTTCCCATGGGGGTAGGCAGAAACTACAGAACGCCACCTGCTACGATCCTTACATACTCCTTCTGCCTTGTTTACGTTCATGCATCTGATCAATATACTCACGCCGGTTGCGAGTACTACGCTCCTGACCTTTCTGAAGAACATCATTAATAAGGTCACTATATGTATGTATGTCCTCCCAGGGCGTCCGTCCCTCCGCTGCCGCTGGAGACGCCCTGGGCGTCGGGAATCCCAGGCGGATTCCCGGCCACCATAGGCGCGGGCTTGCGGACGGCGAGCAACGGGTAGCTCGCCGTCCGATAAGGACCAGGCCCGGGTCGTTGGCGTGTCGTGATCCACGCGCGCCTCAAAGAGATGTCAGCACAATTAGCGGGGTCTGGTAGGACCGATGCCTGCCAGGGTTGCGGGAAAGTCCGAAAGGGATACCGGGACCCTTTGCAACAGGCAACTGAACGAACACGGGTGGGTTTTAGTCAGTATAAGTCTGACACGCCCTTCCGCAGAGCGGGAGAAGTAATTGGATGACATCCAACCCTCAAAAAAAAAAAAAGTGCCTCCGTTCTTGCGTTTCCACGTTAGTTGTAATACGTTTTAAATATTGTCAATTTAAAAAATCCATTGTTTCATAAGTCATAACATAACATCACGCCCATAATTTCCGAAGGGTAAAGCAGAGATGTGTCTTACCTATTGTACACTCACATTTCGCCAGTCATGTATACGTCCTCCAGTTATGTAATAGCAGGCTAGCCCATAGTCATCAACCGGGCAGAAATCGAGACTCCGGGCTACTACTGAATAGTTCGTGATGGAAAACCCAATAACACTTTGCCCGGCCTGGGAAACGAACCCAGGACCTCATGCTCAGCAGTACCTTGCGACCAACGAGGCAGTCCTGTCTAGTCCAGTGTTTCATGTGTTTCTGAAATTCGTCTGCTCAACATGAATATAACTCATTGGATATTTTGAATATGATTTCCATAATTAACAGGATTAGTTATCCTTTGAAATTAGGGTACTCAATAAACGTTTCCTTCAGCATCGCCGTACCTTCATAAAAGTCAAACTTGGAAATTGTAGTCGATCAGTAATTTCTTCGCCATAAAGAAATAAATGGAGTGCTCTTACGCATGTAACTAAATCGAATTCCCCTCACTGAACTTATTTCGTATTTTTAGTTGGTAGGGGAAGAACCGTTTGTCATGTAACAGCTAGTATCAAGTCATCGCGTGATATAGCGTATTTTCAATTGACGTGTCGTGCCGGTATGGGCGGTATTTCTGCGTTTTTCGCGTCACTTGAACGTCACATGCTAGCACATATTATCACTCCATTTGTTCAATACTCTATGCTCACGACTATACGTACTTACGTTGTATACACTAGCCTTCTTCCCAGAGGGGTAGGCAGAAATTACAGAACATTACTTGCTATGATCCTTCCATACTCCTTTTGTGTCCTCTACGTTCATACATCAGGGGTAGTATTATAAAGTATTAAGGCAATCATTATTCCACTGCGAAAACGGGATGATGCTATCGGCCTTGTCTAGCTCCGCCTCTCTCTCACACTGGAAAAATGGTGGCAATGATACTTCATAATACGGCACCTGGTCATACACGCAAGCCGGCGAGTACGCACCTGACGTCTGAGGATCATCACCAATAAGGTCACTATTACATCCTTCTAGGTCCCTCCCGACGGTTCCACTCACATTTGCCTTGTAAATTACTTTTTGCTAGTCGGTCACCTTTCACTCATCCTCTCAACATAATCAAACCTTTATGAAACTATTTCGTATCAAAATTATGGATACTAGCTAAGTTTCCCTCGCGAGATGTCGGAAGTTGTATACGGTACGGAACCGTAACATCATTACGTGACAAGGGATCGTGTTGCCTTGTAAACCTACCTGCTTGCTATAGGCACAGTATAAATAAGTAACAGTATTATATCTTCATAGAAAACGGCAGAAACGACGCGTTTCGAAATCTCACTCTCCGTATAGATCAGTATGCTCGTGGCTACGTAATAACAGCCGCACGGGTCGATCCATCAGGTTAAGCTACGCTTGCCGGGGTTGGTCCGTGGATGGGTCACCATCTTTACATTCCGAGACTCCTCCGTGCATCGGAAAGCACGTTAATTCGTTGGTCCCAGCTGTCATTTGTGGATCTTTGACAGTCGTTACGGGTCGTCAGAAGCCCGAAAGTCTGACAACCAGTCTTACCAAGGGGTATCGTATTACCCAGATACTGTGTTGTGGAGGTCAGATAGGCATTCGCTCCATGTAAAATACTGGTATTCAGCTGCATCCGGTTAGACTGGAAGCCGACCCCAACATAGTTGGGAAAAGGCTAGGCAGATGATGAGTATAGATCAGTATGCAAAAGTATCGAGTGCGCGGGTCGGTAGTTACGCACGGTCTACCGAGCGGCCGTAGGTAGTTATTTCAAGGTCACTGCCGAGATATAATACTGCTACTTTATTATACTGTACCATAGGTACAATTATGTTGATGACTGTTAGTTAGGTAAGTACTGAATTTTCCAACTGTATAGGTAAAATGATTTAAATCAAGTTAGCATTGTATTTGTTTACATCTTTGGAAACCAGAATAAGTACCGTGAAAAGTAGGTAGGTAAGTAATTGAGTTCTAAATGTTGAATTCCTGGTTTAACCAATAACACTCGTAATTAATATCTGAAAATTTGAATCGGTCCTACAAATTCAAACTCATCCCGGGTTAGAATTTATAGCACCGATTCAAATTTTTTGGCTAAATTACCCTGAAGCTCCGTCAACTGTAACTCCTAAAAACGAACCGAAATACCAAATTAATTAAAAATAATATTTACAAAACATATAGGCTAACGGGCTTAAAATAATATGTAGGTAGCAAAAAAAAAATTCGCTGTGAGCAGGAAAAGTGCCCAAAAGGTTGACAGTATGGCCACGTTGTATGGCAGTGTTTTGGCTCAAAAATAGAATGAAGTATTAATATTATAAGTAAGATATTAAACTCGAACATCTTAAAAGTCAATAACACCATATCATACGATGTCTTCCGCCATTTCGGATGCGTGGAATTATGACTTGGTTCTGCATATTTCCGCCATAACTTAGGTTTTACTAGCTAACGGTCACATTAACCATAATATGTGGTTTACGAGAAATATGTATAGCCTATGGGAACCGTTTACGCGGGGCCCGAAAGATGTATCATAAAAATTAAATTACAGTACGAGTCGTTATATGCATTTATTATGGCATTCATGGGTATGGGAGAACGATGTCTGGTAATTGTATTACACGATAGATTCTGTGGAAGTCGGTTATGTTGTTGTTTCGTTGGTCTGCTTGACATAACGGAGAACGATGTGTGTCCAATATATCAGATTATGTTAAAGAAAAATTTTCACAGTAATTTTTCTCGATGATATGTATTAAAGCTGTTATTGAAAACCAGGAATAAAGACATGACGAGAACAGTATAAAATAAAAACATTTTTGTTTTAAATACAACCGACTTCCAAAAAAAAAGATTAAAAAAGTGTAAAATAACTTTAATTTCGGAAGTCGATGTCTTTGCTTTTCAATTTTAGTTTTTTGCCACCGACTTCCGAAATTAAAGTTAATTTTCACTTTTTAGTTATGGTACCTACCCCACACAAATTCGAATACAACTACCTGCTATGTAACTAACAGTGACGGAGTCAAGTAAGATGTCGTCTACATAGACTAAGTGGGAACAATAAGTAATTATTGAAGCTAGTTCAAAAATGACTCAAGCAAAATTAATAAAATTTATATGGGACCACCTCTGAAGCATGACCTACCAAACGAAAAAAGAATCAACAAAATCGATTCATAATTGGCGGAGTAATCGCGTAACATACATACAAAAAAAAAAACAGATGAATTGAGAATCTCCTCCTTTTTGAAGAAGTCGGTTTAAAAATATAGAATTTTCGGACTGAGGTCAAAAAATAACATTGCTGCGGCTGTTAAATAAAATTGTCGTACATTTGATATCCCAATTCAAAGAACTCTTAACCACATACAGTCTTCATAAAACCCTTGCAAGTGGTTTATAAAATATTTCCTTACGAACAAACTTACTTCGGGGGTCTAAAATATGATTCATAAAAATTACCGCATTATATAACCACGGAGGGTGAGTTCCTAAACCTCTATTAAATTCTCAGTTTTAAGGTTGACTGTAACCATAAACTTTATAAACGTATTTCTTTAGATTACCTCTTTGTAACTTTCATTAACTTTAAGAAATTATGGTCCTTCCAGAAATTAATTTTCTCTAGACGTTTTCGATTAATTGTTGAAATTGGCGAACCTTAGAAGGGGTGGAAATTAAAATCTTATTCTGTAAAAGTTGATTAGATACTTAATATTAGTATGCGACGAAGAAGGCAATATAGATGAATAAAAATTTAAGTAAGTATGTATCTAACTACTTTTGAAAATATACCGAAGTAGTGAAGTTGACGTAATTGGCTCCTCAGACCAAATAAAAAACCAAGACAGCGTTGTCAACAGTGACGTGAGGCCGTTTTCGTAAACATGTGTGCACTTAGTGAGGTGTAGTTTGATTGTAAATATGTGTGTGAGCGTGTACGCATAGAGCGGAGGTTTAGTTTTAGCATGCTTCACTGTGTTGTTCGCAGCAGAATATTATAGCAAGACTTAGTCCCTCACTAGTTTTCAGCTATATCTTAAGTCGGGTTTGTTCAAGCACTTATAACTCCAGAACTGCTGGACTGATTTGGATGATATTTGATTTTTTGGATTTGTCTCCGCCCAGATTAGCTGAATAACTATTAAAACATCTGTATGGAATGGCTTTTTTTATGATATCTCGGTAGATAGGTATGTAGGTAGGGTAGGCAGGTAGGTAGGTAAGGTAGGTAGGTAGGGTAGGTAGGTAGGTAGGGTAAGTGCACCGTATATAAGTACTTAGTGCTACCCGTGTGAAGCCGGGGCGGGCAGCTAGTTTTAAATAAGCTTCAATGATTCCCCACGGTCTCTTTAACTATTTAATTAATTGAATTCAAAACTATGCCAAAACTGAAGTTTTTATTAAGTCCCACTGCAGCTTAAATTCAAGCAAATTTTATGAAGTTCAGCGCCTGTCAATGCCAGCATAGCAACCGTCTGATAAAGGAGCAACAGAAAAGCAATTATTTCTCCGACTACCCGCCGATTCCCGCGAAAATTTTAAACCGTAATTAATTCACAAATTAGCAAAGGACAGCCTTATCGAGTTGGTATTTTTAGATGAGTGTCGTAAACCGATGGATGAGCAAAGTTGTTTAATTCGTTTCATAATTTTATTAAGGGCGAGTCTTTAGAGGGTTGGGCGCCAGTTACGGCCGCCATATTTGTCAAAATCTGTATTGGTAATGAAATTTTAATTCATAAAGTTTTGTCGTTTATCTTGTTATGCGTATTTCGGATTTATCACGTCTGGATTTTTGGAATTGTAACCTATTGAAGATAGCAGATCGAAAGAGCTGGAAGTCATGGGGAGAGGTCTTTGCCCAGCTGTGGGATGACGCAGGCTAACCGTAACAGTAACCTATTGTGTGACCGTGAAACTGTTTCATATCTGTATGACGTAAACGTGCGCGTTGAAACGTGTATTCTGAATGTTAAGGGTAGGTAACAGCACATTCATATAAGTTATATTCTACTAGCTTCCGCCAACGGCTTTGCCCACGTGATTGATATCTTTGTAAATTTATAGCCTACTATTATAGTATACTAGCTTTTTCTCGCGGCTTCGCCCGCGTAGAGGTCGGAAATTATCCCACGGGAACGTACTACCGTGATAAAAAATATCCTATGTCCTATTTCAGGTCATGGTCTACGCATGCGCCAAATATCAAAATCCGTTCAGCCGTTTTAGCGTAAAAGCGAAACAAACAAACTCACTTTCACATTTATTATATTAGTTAGGATGTTATGCAGTGATAATATAGCATTCTACTGCTGAAAGAGTTTTTTAAATCAGCGCCATAGTTTATGAGCATTACAAACAAAAATACCAATCTTTTCTCTTTACAATATTAGTGTAGACATGTTACTTCTATCAATGTGATAATATTCAATTTCTTCATTAATTTTTTGGTGTTTAAAATAAATAACCTTCATTGCTTAATTTATATTAAATTCTCTACTTACAAATTAAGAAATCAAGACGTGTCAAAACAAAAATTTTGTGTTTTACAAAAGCTAGAAAATCTGAGTACAAATAATTTGTAGCCTTACTTGGTAAGCTAAGAAATATACAGCCTTAAGTGAAATATATTGCAGGTGAACACGCAACACCCCTATATCAACGTCATTAAGGTTTTAATTCACTTCTGAAAATTAATTGGCTGCTTTTAGTGATATATCAAAACTTACAGTGATTTTATGGAGTGGGAGCGATTTTATCAAGAATTTGTTCTTTTAATATGGGTTTAGTAATTAAAATAATGTGTTTTAAAGAATTTTGGGGTGATGGATTGCTATTGAATTTTTTTAAGTGTAAACTTTTATTGAAGTTATTAAAGCTTTTATGTCTAACTGTGAACAATGTCGTTGATTGATGCGTAGTACTATTTATGAACAAAACAAAGTTAGTGATTTAAGTGCTTTTATGGCTAGCTTAAAATAGCTTATCGTTTGTAAGAAAAATAAAATAATAAATTTGACATATTTTTATGATCATCTTTAAATAATGTGACAAGCGAGTTGTGCATGATTGCAAACTATAGTATTTAAATATTGTATGTATGTGTGTGTTTTGAGTATTCTTATTCTATGTAGCAGTAGGTAAAACACGAAAACCATAAAGAATCGTAACTACAGAACTATTTAAAGTAATGCATACTTAACTATGGATTTATCGCAGTAAACCGACATTCCAACTATGTAGGTACTTAAAGCTAAAACTATTTACGTCGATACTATCAGTTAAAAGGTTTTAAAAGCGTAACTAAACGCTTTGTGAACTTTCAAAGTTATTGTTACTCACGATCGACTGACGGTTTTTTTGCTTCTACTGTGATAGAATTGGAACTTATTATTTTAACTTACTGTACAAAAAACCGAATAGTGCTTTAAAAAAATACTTCAGGCATTTTCATTTAAAAAAAACTGATCTCACAAAGTATTCAGCCTTTTGTAAAAAAGAGTCGTCAAGTTGATTGTTTTATCTAAATTGTCCAGATGATTGATCAAATCATTACATATTATAAAACAAAGTCCTCCGCCGCGTCTGTCTGTCTGTCTGTTCGCGATAAACTCAAAAACAACTGCACCGATTTTCATGCTGTTTTCACCAATGGATAGAGTGGTTTTAGAGGAAGGTTTTAGTATATAATAACCGACATCCACGCGGGAGAAGCCGCGGGCATCAGCTAGTTTAATAAAAATCTGTAGGGCTGCTATTCTTTAAACTTGACAGATTTTTAACATTCCGCAGAATAAACGTTAGCCATGAGAAGTAGAAAGTTTCATAGTTGTACTTAAATAATAATACATAAGTAGTCTCACGGAAACATGACATGGGGGCACGTACACATGAATAATGTTCCTGTTGCAGTGACTTGCAGTTAGCTTACCTTTAGTCTTTTACCAGAGAAAGAGCAGTAGTACAAGTTATATTGATCCTTTAAAAATCGTTGGGGTGGACTAAATAGTCTTTGATTGAAAGTGTTTAGACAGAGGACCATCTTCGTTGGACGGAAGGGTTTAGTTGAATTTGCAACTATTCGTCATTTCGGACATCTCCGAAAGCATGCATGTGAGATAAACTGGAAACGTTCATAGATATTTTATTTGCGTGTCATGTAAATATTTACAAAGTTTATCACAAATATAAAACTCATTTTGTCGCACTGGAATGAAAGATTTGTCTCAGAAACACGTGCATACAAAAATATCAACAACACAAGAATGCACAATTCCCAGTCTCTATACCTCGATTCTGTAAAATTCAAACAACAACTCGCATCTCACATCGCTATTCACTCTCACTTCGCATAAGGTTCAAAATGTGTTCGGGTTCGAGTGCGAAGTGAGCGTCGAAGTGACGGGGGAATTACCTTACTGAATGCCACTTCTTACGTCATCTCATACTTTATCTGTCAAAATCTCACGGTCAATTTAGTTCAACTCGCTGACACGCTCGCAAGGGTAGCGCAAGTGTGTCAACCGAGTTTTTAGAATACCAATCAAGAAACTCACAGCGGATTCAGATTGGAAGTTTAGAATGAGGTCTTACAGAAGCACACCCCTGATCTATGTATCCTTTAAATACAGAAAATCTTAATTACTTGTTGATGAGAAAATCATCTATGGAGCGTGCCTCAGGAAACGAAAACTCAGTAAACCCAGACCTTGTTAATATGATTGATTTATGAACATACTGCTCTCTTCCTGTACTGTGGTTTGTTCAAACCTTTGTGCCGTTTCATCCTTACACTGGTCCTGTTCCGATGTTTGGAGGTAATTTATGAGCTTCTATCTACTCATAACAGTCCTCAGGTTATTGTGAACTAATACATGTACACTTACCTCAAATGTAAACTTACATAACACAACATAATATGACGCCTGTATTCCCCGAAGGGTTAGGCAGAGGTGAACCTGGTAATAGTAACAACTGAATTCGCGGTCCCATGTAATAACGGGCGAGCTTATTGCCATCAACCAACTCCATCAACTGCCATCAACTCTTTATTAGCGGTTTTTGTTGACATGATAATTATTCAATTTGTTACAGTTGTAATAGCAATCACGCCATTTGGTTTAAATAGGTTTTTAAATTTCATTATTTACCTTTTTACCGACTTCAAAAAAGGGGGAGGTACTATGTCCGGATGATTGTTTTTTTTTTTTATATATACATATATTCTTTTCTATTTTGTGAATGTGAGAATGTTGTAGGCTTAGTGGACTGTAGATTTGTTGACCCTCTTCTATTTTGAAAGGCCTACATTGTCCTCCCATGCCTACTAACACTGTAATTTGAAAATATTGTAAAAGCCAATTATTTTTAAAAGAGTAACCATGGAGTATCTTGCCGGCTCTTCTCCATAGGAAACGACCAATTGGAACCGTGCACCTAGCTTCTGACGTTTCATAAGTGCCCATGTAGGTTTATGTGAAATAAAATATTTTTATTTGATTATTGACTTGAACCGGGCACAAATCCAGGCTCCGGGCTGCTACTGAGACATTCCTGATGTTCGCGTCATGCGCGTCGTCTGCGCGTTTCAAATACGCCGTGTGCTATAACCGCTCTAACACTTTGCCCGACTAGGAAATCGAATCCGAGAAGTCATTTTGTGATTTCTCACCCTCAAAAAGGACCACATGTAAACTAATACATGTTCAATTACCTCAATTGTTAACTGATACATGTGCACATAGCTAAGTATTGTTCGTACTTTTTTTAGTACTTGTACACTACTTTTACTATCAATCAAAAGTTTTCCCGAAATCCTTAACGGGAAAAGTTCAAATCACAGTTTCTTGCAAAGTTTTCAGAAACTTCGTGTATTCCTGAAATATATTCCTGATTATTATAGATTAGAAAAAGATTTATCTCCATTACGTGATTCGGGTATCGGCTTATTGAAACGTGTAGCTGTTACATTTGGAAAAGCGCTCAAGTGCGGGTCGGACTCGCAAGGGTTCCGTACCGTATTAAGATTGAGCAAAAAACCCCTAAAAGAACACGTTTCTTGTATCCCTTTGATACTTATTTAATTTTTATTATTTGTTTTTATAAATAGCGGCAATAGAAATACACCATCCCTGGATACAGAACCTTAAAAATATAAGGAAAAAAATCATTGTTTTATTTATGTATGACTTATCACATCTTCACGCATGTTGAACATAAAGAAAATGGCTGCCAAAGGCGAACGACTTCGCTCGAATTTAAAGGAAATAAAAAATCGTAGTAAAACAAAACTCACAAAGAAATTCTCGCTTTCAAACATAAAGGCATAATGAAATTCATCCCCCTGAGTGTTGTGGGCTATTATTCAACCACATACAATATGTAGTGTTGGTAACAAACGCTACCGGACACAGAGTTAATGTAACGCAATGCTGGAAGCGGTTGCAAGCGCACTTCACTTGTTTTTGGCACGCTGGTACAGTTTTATTGACGTGGACAAAGATTACATTATGTTTGTTGGCTATATCTGGATTTATAGAAATAAACTTCTCGTTTTTATCCCGTATCTCGTGCGAGTTTGTGGCTTAAAAGGCAGTTTTTTTGTTTAACTGATATTTTATGTAAAAAGAGCTAGCTAGATAGGTCACCTGCCCAACATTCGATATTCAAAAACAGCACAATGTCAAATTATAAGAAGACACGTGGAAGTTGGTTGTCATGTCGTTTATCGGGAGCGTAAAAGAGACAGACGAAGAAAACTTGGCTAATTAGCCAAGTTTTGACGTGTTACTTACAGAGCACGTATAAACTGTCTACCACTTTTACTTTTAATATCTTCTATATTCAACAGCTTTCAAGTTCAAAGCCAAACCATCAACCAATTTTGAAACGAAATCTACCAAAGTGCTTAGTTAAGGTTCATTATCACCAACAGTTTTCCCACTCACAAGGAACTTGATCCTAAACAAATAAAACCCAAACGACACTCCGATTCAGACACATCTAAATCCACATCCTAATTCAGTGTTGCCAGCCAGAAATAACACGGAAAACGCAATTAAAACATTACTCACGGACAACTACGTAAGCAATTACATTTTGTAGCTTTACAGCCGCTTCCAGCCGCACTATGTCCTTGTACTCCGTCGCGATTTGTAAAGGAATAATTCCTCGGGTGTGTTCCGTGTATACTTCTTCCCAGGTATAATTTGCCTCACCGTTTTACGAACAATTACAACTACCTTCAACCCTACATACCCGTAAATACGTGAAATTTTACACCATGATAACGACGCTTTTGTTTTCGTGACGTCACACTCGTTCCTCGAATGTGTTTTGATTTATCTGGCATACAAGGACTATAATAACTCCTTTATGTAGCTTTATGTGAAATTGAGACCTACTATCATAACCAACGCCTATAAACTTGAAATTACATGATTAAAACTTGTTTTAAGGAAGTCATTTAAGGATTCTTTTAACACCTTTTATGGCCAAAGCTAAGAGCTAAGATGCCATTCCAGTGACAACACTGCAGTGCCATTAAATAAAAGCCAAATAAGAAAGAAATCCATTTGCTCTGAAGTAGTAATTCCTGGTTACTTTACGTCCGCCATTTCTGCGAAGACCAAGGAACAATGGTAGTATTATCTTAAAACAAAGAGTCAACACGACTCTGTTATTGTGTGGTAGGACAGGCCTTAAAACAAGTTCTGGCATTGTACTTGAACATTTATTTCTATTACCCAGATTACTTGGAAATTCTTCGGGTTCTTAGAGTTTTGGTTTAGTTCTAAGAGATTATTTTGATGATATTTATTGATGAATATAAATTTTAGCCATAGTATAAATAAGTACCAGTATTATTACATCTTCATAGAAATCGGCCGAAACGGCGCCCTTCGAAATCTCAGTGTATACCAGTACGCAAGTATCGAGTGTGCAGCAGTTACGCACAGTTGCCTGCCAGGGTTGCGGGAAAGTCCGAAAGGGATACCGGGACCTTGGCAACAGGCAAATGAAGGAACACGGGTGGGTTTTAGTCAGTAAAAGTCTGACACGCCCTTCCGCTCCGCCCAGAGCGGGAGAAGTCACTGGATGATTTCCCACCCTCAAAAAAAAAAAAAAAAAAAAGCAGTTACGCACGGACTCGGAAGGTTTATCTACCGAGCGGTTGTAGGTAATTATTTGAAGGTCACTGCAAAGATCGAATACTGTTACTTTATAACACTGTGACATAGCAAACTAAACAAGATTTACCTTAGTTTATTAGTGAAAATTCATCAAAATAATGTGAATGCTCGAGGCAAAACAAGTAATATCCTGGTGTTGAAGTCTTGGTTAAAAGCTCAAGACATTCCAACGCTTCTGAAATGTCTAAACATAAGAAAGGTATTTCCTCGACAAGAGCTGCTTTTCCCTTATCAAAAACTAAGTCGTAACTTGACAAGACTGCAAGTGATTTTGGCCCTTGTAAACGTTCGCCAGTGACCTATATCAGATAAGTTTGATATATCCCGTATGTCGGTACTTGAAACTTTTGCGTGAACTTAGCTTACTTTACCGAAGGGTGGCTTATCGCTTGAATGAAACACTTCATTCTAATTTATGTTATGTCTGAATGCTCTTTTTAGTCTCTCTACATTCGACTTTTTACTTTTTCCAGTGTCTGCATTTTTTTTTTTTTTACCGTATTTCCCTTATCTGGGCAAATGTCGTAATGCGGTCTTCGAGTCATGTTATTTATTGTCTTTTTTGTAACTTAGTTGTGTTTTTTGCTTTTTTGTACCGACTTTTTCCCTACATGTTACTGTGACCGTACAAAATGTTCATAACATTCGACATAGGCAATAAATTTTGTAGGATTATTGACATTTTTTGAGAGATTTATGTTAGGAGCCGAGTTCAAGTTCATAATTATTTCTGTTGGTATTTTATTTTCATTTCTCACGCGGCATTCTTTTTTCAGACCACCACAGTATAATAAAGTAACAGTATTATGTCTCAGCATTGACCGTAAAATAATTACCTACGGCTGCTCGGTAGATAAATAAACCTGCGTCCGTGCGTAATTGCCGCGCACTCGACTTGTAATATTGATACACTGAGATTTGAAGCGCGTCGTTTCGGCCGTTTTCTATGAAGACATAATACTGTTACTTATTTATACTGTGGTTCAACGACGTAAAATTATTGTATAGTGGTTGGTACACACGGCTACACATCAAGCTATACATATCCAGTATAAGCTGACCTCGCATTGTACGCAAATCCTATACAATGCGAGATCAGCATAAACTGGAAATGTATAGCTTGATGTGTAGCCGTGTGTACTGCGTATAAGATTCTATTTAATTATAGTATACTAGATGCGCCCCGCGGTTTCACCCGCGTATATCTCGATCCCGTGGGAATATCGGGATTAAAAGTGTCTTATGTCCTATTCCAGGCCATGGTTTATCCATGTGCCAAATCCGTTTAGCCGTTTTAGCGTGACAGCGTAACAAAGAAATAAACAAACAAACTCACTTTCGCATTTATAATCCTACTAATATCATAAATGTGAAAGTTTGTGTGTTTGGATGTTTGTTACTCAATCACGCCAAAACGGCTGAATGGATTTGGATGAAATTTGGCAAACAGATAGTTTATAACCTGAATTAACACATAGGATACTTTTTATCCCGATATTCCCACGGGATCGAGACTTACGCGTGTGAAACCGCGAGGCGAAGCTAGTATTAATATATAGTTAGGATTTCAGGCGCATATTGGACATGGGTTATTACAGTGTTAACCACGATAACTGCTAATGTGTGTTAGTAATTACAGTCATCGATCACAAGAAATTTTCAAGATGGTTGCTTACGATAAATCACAGTAATTTATTATTCTTGATCAAAGACACGAGTACATTGTAATTATGTTGACGCTGAAGTTGTACTGTTTATTAAGTTAAATGTAATTTACTTAATGTCCCTGCAATGTACATAGTTAACATTATACGGTTATAGTAGCGTAGTGGATTTTTGCGGGTACTAACTTCATGTTGGTATTTTTTACGAGCGCAAAATCTTTTTTATTTTCATAGATATACTTAATGGTGAAATTCTAGCGCCCGTTAACACGTAATAAATGAACAACACTTTTATTACTCCTAAATGATATACTGAATATTATTTTTTTGTGAAAACTGTTACAAGTAGAATTTGTTACAAAAAAAAACCGGCTAAATGCGAGTCGGATTTGCGCACAAAGGGTTCCGTACCATTATCTATAAAAACTGCAAAAAAATTACGTTTGTTGTATTGGAGCCCCCTTAAATATTCATTTTTGGGTACGGCACCCTAAAAACGAATCTTTTTTATGGGACAATTTACAACTCATCTGAATTTTCGCAAGCCCTTAACTGAATACGGTGAATTACGTACTCAAAACTATCTGGCATTGGCTGGTTTCTGGTGAAATGTGGGTGTAATAGGTGCCTCTGCCTAACGTGGAATGCAGGCGTGATGTTATTTTGAGCCATATATCAAATACTAGCTTTTGCCCGCGGCTTCGCCCGCGTGGATGTCGGAAAAATCCCACGGGAACTTACTACCGTCTGGGATTGAAAGCACCCTATGTGTTAATCCAGTTATCTAATTGCGTAACTTATTTTCGTAACCAATTAAGACTAATCTTTCATTTTGACAGTTCAACAACATTCATACCGTTATTTACGTTGTAGAGCAGATTTATTTTCAAACTTATGAAGCAATTGATTAGAAATTTGTTTCAAACTGATTCAGATTGTGGATCGTGTATTACGGAATTAGGGTGCAGGTTATAAACTATCTGTGTGCCTTTCATCCATATCCGTTGGGCCGTTTTTGCGCCAATCCGGAACAAACATCCAAATAAACAGACAAACGGACAAAAATACTTAAAAATATATTTTCGGCATCAGACTCATTCCCACACCTCGTACTAATTACTTATTTTAAAAGTATTTAATGTACAGTTTTGACTTAGTTACTATTTTACTATGTATCCCATTTTCCGCAACACAGGCAATATTTCCGTTTTTTTATTGATGAAAAACATATCTGCGGGTTGCTACAACTTAATGATAATAATTATGTAATCGGTGGTTTAAATATTATTGTGTTATTACATAATGAAGGTATTATTCAAGTTAAGTCAGTTGTTAACTTATAAAATCCTGAAACACGTACTTTACATTTTTTTCGTTTTAAGTATTAGTACCTACCGTACCGAGTTTTGAGATAATCCGACAGCGCGTAAAAATGTTTACTTACTTACTTTGCCACCCCGTTATTCGTCTATGTGAAGGATTGCTTAAAAAACTAAAAGTGACAATCTTTATTATTTACTGTGGCAAGTATTGCCAAGTTTCAAGTTTAATAACTAAAGGAATAAGGGCGACTTTCCAAAAACCCTTTCTTAGTGGATTCCTACGTCCTAATAACTATCTATCTGTGACGCAGACTCCCCATTTTCACCCCGTTAGGGGTAGATTTGAAAAACCCTGATACACATTATTCTTCATTTTTCGTTTTAAGTATAAATACTGAGTTTCGAGTTAATCGGACAGCACGTTAAGATTCTTCTATACAAAATTTGACAGCCCCCAATCCCCGTTTAGGGGGTAGTTTAGAAAAACAAAAAAGACAAACTTTATAATTTACTTCGATAAGTATTCGTGCCAAGTTTCAAGTCTATTAACTCAAGGAATAAGATTTATCACATAAACGAAATCCCCCTTTTCACCCCTTTAAAGGTCGAATTTCGAAAAACCCTTCTTAGTGCACGCCTAGGTCCTAATAACTATCTGTGTGCCAAATTTCAGCCCAAACCGTTCAGCGTTTTGAGCTGTGACGTAGACTACCCATTTTCACACCGTTAGGGGTAGATTTTTGAAAAACTCTAATACACATTATTCCTTATTTTTGGTTTTAAGTATAAATAATGAGTTTCAAGTTAATCGGACAACACGTTAAAATTCTTCTATACAAACTTTGACACCGGAATCCTCGTTTAGGAGGTAGTTTATAAAAACGAAAAATGACAAACTTTATAATTTACTTAGATAATTATTCGTGCTAAAATTTCAAGTCTATTAATAGTCTATTAATTATTAACTCAAGGAGTAAGATTTTTCATACAAACGAAATCCCCCCTTTTCATCCCTTTAAAGCTCGAATTTTCCAAAAACCCTTTCTTAATGCACGCTTTGGTCCTAATAACTTACTGTGTGCCAAATTTCAGCCCAATCCTTTTAGTGGTTTGAGCTGTGACGTAGACTACCCATTTTCACCCCGTTAATGGTAGATTTTTGAAAAACCTGAATACACATCATTCTTTATTTTTGGTTTTAAGTATAAATACTGAGTTTCGAGTTAATCGGACAGCACGTTACAATTCTTCTATACAAACTTTGACACCCCCCAATCTTCGTTTAGGGGGTAGTTTATAAAAACTAAAAATGACAAACTTTACAATTTACTTAGATTAGTATTCGTGTCAAGTTTCAAGTCTATTAACTCAAGGAATAAGATTTTTAATATTAACGAAATCCCCCGGTTTCACCCTCTTAGCGGTGGAATTTCGAAAAATCGTTCCTTAGTGGAACCTTACTCTTCATGAAGAACACACCCTCCAAATTCCATGTCTCTAGGACCAGCGGTTTAGGCTGTGCGTTGATATCTCAGTCACCCTTGCCTTGTATTTTATATTCATCATTAAAATAAAATAAACTTTGACTTTGCAATGTCAATTCTAATGACTCGACTTTGTATATAGGTATGTTTTGTTTCAAGTTCTAATTCATATTACTGAATTATTACTGAGGCATAGTATGTAAGACTATTATGTGTGTTCGATGTACTGAAAATAAATCTTAAGTAAGAAGACCGGGGAAATATGACTTGATTGAATACCTGACGGTCTTCCTGGTTTTCCTTAAGGGTCTTTTCTATCTATAAAGGTTCATCATTAAACAAGTCGGACAGATTTATATGAAACGAACTTTTGATCGCGGCTTCGCCCGTGTAGATGTCTAAAATTAACCCATGGGAACCTACTACTGGGATAAAAAGTATCCTATGTGTTAATCCAGGTTATAAACTATCTATTTGCCAAATTTCATCCAAATCCGTACAGCCGTTTTTGCGTGATTGAGGAACAAACATCCAAACACACAAACACACAAACTTTCACATTTATAATATTAGTAGGATAATATGACGCAAGCCATCCATACTAATATTATAAATTCGAAAGTAACTCTGTCTGTCCTTTTCACACCTAAACCACAGAACGGATTTCGTTAAAATTTGGCATCCCGGGGAAGGCCATAGGCTACTTTTTATCGACATACCACGCTGACAAAGCCGCGGTTGGAAGCTAGTATACATATATATTAGTCGGATATTATTCCCCGTGACTCAAGCAGGCTGTTAAATGTAGACCATATTTACAAAGTTTAACACTAACAATATTAGGAAAATTGTCTTAATACCAATAGGGCGGCCCCCTATTAATAGTATTTGTTGTTATAGCGGCAACAGAAATACCTACATCATCTGTAAAATGTTCAACTGTCTAACTATCACGGTTCATGAGATACAGCCTGGTGACAGACGGACAGACAGACAGCGGAGTCTTAGTAATAGGGTCCCGTTTTACCTTTTGGGTACGGAACCCTCAAAAAAGAAGTTCTATTGTAGTTATACGAAGTGCTTACTTAGTCCTTGATACTATGGGGTTTATTTATAAACGTTGCTTAAAGTTAAGTGACGTTCAAACGTCAAAAATGTATGGATAAACAGTCGCTTATCATAACTTAACTTTAAGCAAGGTTTTAAATAAACTCCTAAGTTCCCTTCCCAAGCTCTAAACAAGACCATAGTTTGTTTTAGAGGGGCGTCTTACTAATTAATAACAGCCGCACGGGTCGATCGATCTGGTTAAACTACGCTTGCCGCGGTTGGTCAGTGGATGGGTGACCATCTTTATATACCAACACTCCTCCGTGTTTCGAAAAGCACGTTAAGCTGTTTGTCCCGGCTGTCATTCGTGGATCTCTGACAGTCGTTACGGGTCGTCAGAAGCCCGAAAGTCTGACAACCAGTCTTACCAAAGGGTATCGTATTACCTACCCAGTAACTGGGTTGTGGAGGTCAGATAGGCAGTCGCTCCATTTAAAATACTAGTATTCGGCTGCATCCGGTTAGACTGGAAGCCGACCCCAACATAGTTGGGAAAAGGCTAGGTAAGTGATGATGTTTGTTTTGTTAACCCTTGGATTGCAGTTGGGAAATTACTGTATGTTAATTTTAATTCTCTTATTGCTAATAACTCTAAATAGAATGACATAAGCTGGATAAAAACAGTGTTAAAGTATTTAGCAGGATTTTATTCTTTGAATATTCGCGTATATACGACGGATCATAGTATCGAGAACTAAGCACTTCGTATAATTACAATAGAACTTCTTCGAATTGTAAACTGTAACAAGTAGAATTTGTTACAAAAATCTTTTCTCTTGCATTTTAGGGTTCCGTTTCACGAAACCGAAAGAATAAGAATCTTTGATCACGTTCACCAAGTTAGATTTCATAGTGCCATTGAATTAGGACACAACCTCCAATGGGTTTCGCCTGAGTGGAGACCACCCTGCGAACGAGGCCCTTAATTAGCATTGCTAATAGCATTGAGGTCTCGATAGTGGGAACTACGCTTAATTCATGGGAAACCCTTTGATACGGGGCGGGTGGGCCAACCTTTCCTGATCATTTGAATTTTTTTACACTTTTTATTAGGACGTGCTCTGTTGGTTTTTAGATAAAAGAGCATAGGGAAATATATATGTACTTTTTTTAGGGTTCCGTACCCAGAGGGTCATACGGGACCCTATTACTGAGACTCCGCTGTCCGTCCGTCTATCTGTCTGTCCGTCTGTCACCAGGCTGTATCTCATGAACCGTGATAGTTAGACCGTTGTAATTTTCACAGAGGATGTATTTCTGTTGCCGCTATAACAACAAATACTAGAAAACAGAATAAAATAAATATTTAAGGGGGCTCCCATACAACAAACGTGTTTTTTTTTTGCCGTTTTTATAGTTAATGGTACGTAACCCTTCGTGTGCGAGTCCGACTCGCACTTGGCCGGTTTTTTTTCACTAAATCAATAAAAGACAGTAATATTAATCGGTGACGGAAAACATCGTGAGGAAACCGGCATGCGGCATGTCCGGAGAATCGAAAACTGAATAAGTTTTGAATATCTTTTATATTCTCTATTGCCAAAGCTTTGTTACAGAAAATTCGAATATTAATCGCGTTGAAAACAATAACAAATTAGACTTGGTACGTTTTAGTTCATTGGCATTTATTTACTAATGTGTTAAACACAACCAATTACACTCAAAGCACTAATTGCATTTAATTGTGACCACATCAAAATGAATACTGTAATTAAAATTTGTCAAATACCGCTGCGGTGATATCTACAGCTATTTGATATACAAGGTGTGATCATATTTAAGAAAGGTGTGGTCATATTTAAGAAAGGTGTGGTCATATTTAAGAAAGTTTTGGTCATAGTTAAGAAAGGTGTGGTCATATTTAAGGGTATGTGTTACAGGCTACAGACCATCAAACTGTCCAACTTTCTCCATGGGACCAACATTGTAATCGTGAAAAGATAAAACAGTCGCACGCACCATACACTTGGAGTAGATATTGAAGTTTTGTATGGAACAGTTGATAGTTTTTCGCGATTACGATGTTGGTCCCATGGAAAAATTTGTTCAGTTTGATGGTCTTTACCACACGCTTAAATATGACCACACATTTCTGATACATTATATTAGGTAATTCTATTTAAATGCCTACTTCGGTCGCTTTATGTATTTTATGAGAAATATTAACGTCACATTATTTTATATCATACTTTATTTACAAAATAACTCAGTACATTTTTTATACCAACGATAAAAGACAAAATATTGAAAGACTGTCCCTTCCCATCAAACCAATAGCCAATAAATCGTGTTAAAGAAATAAATTCCTAAGCCCGGCAAAATAGAGTCTGATAGACTTACTCCGATAAAGTGTCGGTCAAAGGTCCGGGCCAATGTTATCTGGACTTCAGACCGCGATATCTCAGGAGAGGAAAATGGGACGGCCCGGGAATAAAGGTGTATAACTACTTAGGTACGAGTTTTTGTGGGCCGAAAATCTTGCGTGTGCAAAAGAATGTAAGTACAAAGGTCTGGGGAAATCGCTGGTTGATGACTCTTGAAGTTGTGAACGTATCCCCTGAAGGTAATAGTTGGGTTTTTTGAGGCATTTCAATTTCCTATGATTTGCTATTAAAAAAAAAAGTAGTTTGGTGATAATTTCAACCTAAAAAGTAGTGGAAAGCTTGACGCCAAATGTTGTCAAATTCCGATAAGAAATCGAATTTGCCACTTGCGCCATTTTCTCCGTGGCACTTCGCTAGATAAAGACGTTTTTGTTATAAAAGGCGAACCAATTTTAAAGTACGATTTGTAACCGTCTCCGAACAAAAAGCCACGTAGTAAAACAATATATTCAGTGAAATAATTACGCAAACGAGGAAACCCTTTTAGTTAATCCGATAAAAGTTTGTGCCCTTGCGGCCCGAATGAGCCGAGTACACTGCTAACGACTTACGACACTTTCTGTAGTGAGAATATATTTTAGTTAACATTACGTATGATCTACTTTAGTTGAGATGAAAACATACTTTACTTACATAATTACAGACTACTTTTGAGACACCAAAACATGTAAGTAGGAACAGCAAAAACTGAAAACTGAAACTGTAGTCTTAGTAAGAATTATGACAAAATCGAAAACATAGCACATGATTCTTCGGGGTAGTTGCGTAACACACGGGCTTGTAATTTTGACAGTTCAACAACATTCATTGCGTTATTCACGTTGTTGAGCAAACAAATTTTTCAAACTTATGATGCAATGGATTAGCTGTATACTTCAAAATCATTCAGATTGTGATTGAAAGTGTGTTACTCAATTCGGGTCATTTCTTTAACCTTACCAGTAGTTACGAGCCTGTGTAAGCAAATCCTGTGTGGATGAATAATTTATAAGAAAAAGGCAATGATTTTCGGCCAATTTAATTTAAATTAGGAACATGAATGTGCACTGAACGTAATTTTAGCATGCATCTGTTCCACATTAGGTACATTAATCACGACTAATAATATATTTTAGTCACTCCGTCTATTTTCAGTCCGCACCAGTGTACAAGGACTCACGGATAGGGACACGAAATCGCCCGAGGCGTTTGCCGAACATCAATCTTGACCGACTTTACCAAGATTGCCAAGTTCACTAACTCCTCAGTTCGTCATTCCACGCCGACTCGACTCACGAAACAATTTGATTTCCCTAATACCCACTCGGAATACGAAATCTAAAGAAATATTTCGGCGAAATTTTACGTCGAAAATTTCAAGATTATTGCCGACTGTAGATAACAATTTTCTTACGCCTTTGATATTGCTTGTGGGCGAGATTTTGACATTACTAGTGTTATAAAGGAATAAGGTTAGGCAATCACATCTGGATATTAGCGAACAAGACGGCTTGAATGTCTTACAGAGGTTTGAGACAGACATTAAATCGTGCAGTTCGTCTGAATGGTCGGAATAGACTCGTTCACTTTAAAGACATACTTTGGTCTTTAGTCGGTTCGAGATTTCTTACGTTTTCACAAGTTAGTAATGTAATTGACAGCTCATCTGGTGGTTATGGTGGTTTTGCACAATTAAGTTTTAGAACCATCATTTATTAGACCATTAATTTAATTAAAATCAGAAATCCTTGTATTTCAGAATTACTATTATTCTGCAGATATATATCTACATTCTACATTTGTAGTTTACAGTTATCATTTCCATTACCAGCAGAAATAGCACTAACCATTCCGAGCGAGTTTAAAGTGTAGAATTCAAACAATGTTTTCGAAAAACACAGAACTGCGCACTTAAATTCATATCACAACTGTGCACTTCACAGAAAATATCATTTACAGTCGTTCCAGACGTTTACAGAAATATATTTGATTTCAAACTTCTTCCAACTGAAAAGCTGTCGCGAACACATTCCTGGGGTAGTATTATGAAGTATTAATGCCATCATTATTCCGCTGCGAAAACGGGATGGTGCTAGCGGCCTTGTCTAGCTCCGTCTCTCTCTCACACTGGAAAAATGATGGCATTAATACTTCATAATACGGCACCTGAACAGGCTAATAAACCAATGGCCGTCTGCCCTCGTTTTGTTCAAGACCGCAGATATCATATCTTAGTCTGGAAACTAGTCTGTGGGTAGGACTAAAACATCTTCAAGTTTTCGGGGAACGACACTTCGGTAGTTTGGAGCCTTAACTTTGTTTTTGGTGATTTTGTCGAAGTTGTCGAATTATTTGACAAAGGAACTCAAAAGGCTGATTACAAACAATGGTACCGTCATGTACAAATTATTACATTACTAGCTGCGCCCCTCGGTTTCACGCGCATAAGTCTCGATCCAGTGGGAATATCGAGATAAAAAGTATCCTATGTCCTAACCCAGGTCATGGTCTACCCATGTGCCAAATTTCATCCAAATCCGTTCAGCCGTTTTTGCGTGAAAGCTTTACAAAAAAAACTCACTTTCGCATTTATAATGACACAAACCCACAGACTTTTTAGATGTTATTGCCAAACAGGGAAGAAGTAATTTGGAGAGCAGTCACACGCTTTTAATATTCCGACATAGCCTGCGTACTAGATCCAAGACCGTAAAAGTTTAATCATATAACTGTTATTGCAGCAGAAAAATCAATAGAATACGAAACAGGAATAGAAATATATGAAGCTGTAATACTCAAAGAAAAACGTGCTGCAGTGAAGTTTGATAGGAATATTTTTCTGAGCAGCGTTAATACATAACGCTGGAGAAAAATATTCATCATCACTTTACATTTCCTGAGGGGTTGGCTTGCAACAAGCAACTAATGGGAGAGAGGTAATATCCTTATTATTAGTGACTAGCTCCCGCCAGCGCAGCGGCTTCGGCCGCGTGATATCTTTATAAATTATTATAGCCTATGTTACTCAGTGATAATATAGCAGATTTTTTTAAATAGGTCATGTAGTTTTTAAATTTATTCATTACAAACCAATATTTGAATCTTTTCTCTTAATAATATTACCTACGACTAATCGAGAATACCTTCGTAGAACAACGATACCATTACAAAATATTACCAACGATAAAAACAAAAATAATCCACACACGTTCTCTCATCCGAATATTTTAGTGCACGCGACACGGTTTAGGTATTTGTCGCACCGAATCGATCTGATTGCTCGATTGCGTCTATTCGATATCTCGATTGGGCCTCACTCGGTTGAATTCGATTCATTCCACAGTAACTCAATGCGACTCGTATTTGCATTCGAATGCGATCGCTACAACTGTAATGGTAATCTTCTCTCGATTCCATATGGGTTTGTGATTGAATTAAAAGTTGTTGTTTCTTGTGTTACGAGGTAATCGAATGTCGTGTGCTGTAGTGCCAGACTGATCTCTAGAAGGTTATTGGTTTGGTTATCTAAGACCAGTTAATCGGGAGTCTCCCACTGAGATCTTCTCCTTACAATACATAAATACAGCCAATAACGTTACCACTGCTGCGACACAGACCTCATTTCTGCTGATTAAATCAATCTGCCTGGCCTTTTCCCAAATATGTTGGGGTCGGCTTCCAGTCTAAAGACTGCCCCCAGTAACTGGGTAATACGATACCCCTTGGTAAGACTGGTTGTCAGACTTTCGGGCTTCTGACGACCCGTAACGATTGTTAAAGATCCAAGAATGACAGCCAAGACCAACTGCTTAACGTGCTTTACGAGGCACGGAGGAGTCTCGGTATGTTAAGATGGTCACCTATCTACGGACCAACCCCCGCAAGTGTAGCTTAACCTCATGGATCGACCCGTGCAGCTGTTATTACTTAGCCACGACCTCCTCATGTCCGCTGATTATGTTTATGTAATATATTATTTGTATACGATCTGATCTCTCTACTCCAGACAATGCTGCAATCTACAGTTACATTATTTGTCAATTTAAAACCTACAATGAACGGGATTGACAAATCTATAGAAACATTACGTGATCAAACGTTCGCTTTTTCTTTACTTTTGTATTTTTTTTTAATTGCCTCCGTCCATTAGGCTTAAATATCGATGTATCGATATATCGATTTTTTTTGTTCGATGTATTGATATTTTTAGGCGATATCTATTATTTCGATATATCGATGTTTCGATATAAAATATCAAGTATCGAAAATGTATCAAATACGATATATTTCCAATAGCAACACCGTTGTCGCCACTGACTAAAACCGATGGAATTCAGAGCCGTAAAAAGTAGACTTTTTTTTTTTTCATAATTTGGTATTTTTAATATGAATGAAAAACAAATATAATTGAGCTTCAAAAATATTATTCAAATATTTATTAATAAAAATAAAATAAAAACACATATCACATAACAACTATATCGATATTTTTTTTTTCGATATATCTGTATCGATATTGATATTTCATTTTAAATATCGATACATTTTGTTACTTCTTGCATCCCTACGTCCATAGAGAGATAGATTTGTCCTTGTTTCATCAGTAACATACGGTGCCAGTAATGCATCGGTAAATCTGACCATTTCCTTTCGAAACACTACAATTTGTTTTCTATTGCTACTATAATACTAATGTTCACGTTTTCTTTTCAGGTATGTGCACATCATCTACTAATATCAGAACATTCATGAAGACATCATTAAAACCACTATGATGTTCCAAGGCACCTAATTAGTTGTCTTTAGAAAGAAAAAAGAAAGAAAATACGTTTATTTGCGTCAAACATGATGGTAACAAAGGACAAATAAAATATACGAAAATAACAAGTTGCGGGAAAATATGCGTCACATTCACGCAAAACGGCCATCGCTCAGCATAATGCTGCGACCCTATGCGAGACAGAGCCCCAGCGCTGGTTTTCAGTAACAGCCGGCGTTGACGTCATGACGTCAATCGGTGCAGCACATAATGAATTATCAATAACAAAACTTTCTGGTAAGCTGTTTGATTACTTCTATATATTAAGTCCGTTTTGAAACAAACTCTGATAGAGCAATTTCCAGTTAGTCATATATAGATTTTACGGCATCGTCTCACGAGCGATAGACTCTTAGAGTCGTGCCCACCCCATAAACGTCTAAAGCGTGATCCAAGTTCGCTCGTAACAAACTTACAAAGGAAGCTATCAGCTATACACCCACACATATATTTACACCCAGTATATATCTGTCAAGCGAGGCGTGTAAGGTAATTCAACACGTGAGGAGCTTCGGCGCCGAGTAATTCGCTCCCGGAATATTAAACGTATAACTGCCGCCGTTGCATTCGATGTATTGATTGTTAAGATGCTCACACACTTCGCACCTATAACACCTTCCATGGAACTTGGGCAGGATTACTCCCACACCTTCCTTTCATAGATGCTTAGCGTATAGAACGCTTAGCCAAGATCCATAACATGATTTTGCACCAAGGAGCTTTAAGTTCCTCTATGTGATTTGGAAAACAATGACTCAATACTTAACTTGCCTATCGTTGTCAATGTATTATGCATCAGCTCACCGTTATCAAATATGGTATCCGTAACCACCTCATTATACGTCAGTAACTGTCCTTGGTTGCCTTTTCCAGACTATCCAATTATGGTATCCATAACAACTGTATTATTTCTCCATTTAGATGCGCTTTGAGGGACTTAAATGACTCCTTGTTAAGTGCACTGGCATCTGGTATTCCTAATCAAAGGTACTCTGTATGTAAGTAACCAGGTTACCGCCATAGGCACTCCAACATGAATACTAAGACGGGAAGTATTACCAAGTTACCTGTGACTGTTTAATATATTCATTGGAACCTTGCAACTTGCGATCTGCCGTAAGACGTGAGATATAAAAGTTTTGCCCACATAAATATTACTGCAACTTCCTTTACGCCAACTATTTTAGAAATGAAATTGATGTTTAGACTTCTTGAGAATATTCTTGGGATTTTTCATATCTTCTAGATATAAAAGAATTCTGTTTTTTTATGTACAGAGTTGGTCGAGTTCCTTGCATGTCTGGGGCCTTTCTCCGGAATTTATCGAGCTTACGAACATGCAAAAGTTTTTGAACCGACAGCATCTCTGTTAAATGATCGACGTCGGGTTCTGAATCAGAAGTACCCAAAATAGTTGTGGCTAAAAGCTGCCATTCCAAACAATCTCAAAAAAATTGCAACATCAAAATTCTAATCCAACAGTTTGTATAATTTTTTGGTGAAGGACCGCTAACGTGAATATGATCCTTTTTTAGGGCTCTGTACCCAAAGGGTTTTTGCTGTATAAGAAAAAAAGGCGTCAAAACCTGGTATAGACACGTCATGAGGTAGAAGATTCAAAAGGCTCTCCATTGTTTCTTCCATCAATATCAGTACCTACCTCATTCAATATTCATCGTCTAATCTCTCTGAACATGAAAAAATAAATAAATTTGGATCTGTTATATTCTCCTTTGTATTTAACGCACCGTTTGAAGTTTATTATGGTTGATCAAAAAATATTTGTACTAGATCATATTGGACGCTGGTGTATTTGTTAAATCAGACAATTTTATTTATTTGTTTGTTTGGTTGACATTTCCCGTTACTTAAGTGCTGGCTTTTACCTTGGCCAGAGACTAAGCATTTCCATATTATTATAACGAGGCAATGCCGCCAGTTTCTTTGATACATTACCAATCGACAGCGATGCGGACGTTATTTCGACGCCATAATAATAACATACACATCGTTTGGTAATAGTTTTATTTAGGTTTACTAACCTAAATAAAACTAATATTATGTTTTTAACCGACTACCAAAAATGAGGAGATTCTATGTTCGTCTGTATGTATTTTTCTTTTGTGTATGTTTAATATTTTTTATTTCGAAAAGGTATACTCCCGAGGTGGTCCCATATAAATTGTATTAACTTTGCTTGCGTAATTTTTGAGTTAGCTTCAATATTACGTATTTTTCCCACTTAGTATATTATGTAGATGATGTTCTATGTGACTCCGTCACTGTTATTTACATAACAGGTAGTGATATTCGAATTTGTGTGAGGTAGGTACCACAACTAAAAAGTGAAAAATAAAAACATTTTACAAAAAAAAAAACAACCAACTTCCAAAAAAAAACACTAAAAATTGAAAAATAACTTTAATATCGGAAGTAGGTGGCAAAAAATTAAAACTGAAAAGGCAAAGACACCGACTCTAATGTTGTATTTGGGAATTGGTTTCCAATCTGATATATTTTTCGTCCACCAGTTTCAGAGCTGTTTTATTTCTTCCAACTTTATAGCCAGTTTAATCAAGTTTCCAAACAAAATATTGTTCGTTTATTCTATTACTAACCGACTGGCACTAGCATTGTTTTGAGAGTTTGAAACTGTTATAGATTTTATTATTTACTTCATTTTTGTTGCGAATGTTGCCGTGTTTAGATCTTTAAAGTTTTTATTAAGTTCGGAATTGTTTACCTGGAAACCTGTAAAAATATATGTAGTGACTAACTTCGATATACCCGGATCAATACTTTTTCTTTGGGAAAAGTTATAATGAATACCCCAGTATTTTCAGCTTATAGAAAAACAACTTTCAATTAGTTAGTAGTTATACGACTTCAGGGCAATATTTACAGAAATATAATAAAAACTTTATTATTTGATTAGAGCAGTAATAAAGTGGCAACATTGTATCAAAGTTTCCTTTCTAAAAGTCTGAAACTACGAGTAGATCAGTCTCCCACAATTCTTTTGCCCGAATAAAATAATGCAAAGTAACTATTTCAAAGGAAGATTTGTAGCAATGTTTACAAGATTTACTCTATTCGTGAAAAACAAAGATTGTATAAAATATAAGGACATGAAATAGGCGGATACTCAAATAGAATATTAGACTGTGTGGGCATTTTTTCAAACATGGACGCGATGCGAGTTTCTAAAAGGCTTTGTTTTATTTATAGCCTGAGAAGATTTTAGTTGTAGTGCCCGTGGCTAAATAAAAACAGCCGCACGGGTCGATCGAAGGTTAAGCTACACTTGCCGAGGTCGGTCCTTGGATTGGTGACCATCTATTGCATATCGAGACTCCTCCGTGCCTCGGAAAGCACGTTAAGCCGTTGGTCCAGGATGTCATTTGTACATCATTGAGTTAGTCGTTACGGGTAGTCAGTAACCCGAATGTTTGAGTATCAGTTTTACCAAGGGGTATCGTATTACCCAGTTACTGGGTTTTGGAATTCAGCTGGGCAGTCGCTCCATGCAAAATACTGGTATGCAGCTGCATCCGGTTAGACTGGAAACCATCCCAACGTAGCTGGGAAAAGGCTAGGCATTACTTGATTTAGGCACATTTCATAGAATTCTATCTCAACCAAATGGTGATACTGCGAAGAGTCTGTTCAGGTTTATGGCCCAAATGTAATCCATAGGAGTGTGTATTTTGATATTATTTATTTTGGGTATGATGGGACTGTCATAAGCATTGCGGTTAAATAGTCCCTAATTAAAATAGAATAAAAATTAATAAAAAGGATTTTCTTAAATACAATAAAAGGAAATAATTGCAATTCTGTTACCTCTTGCAACTGGGCAATATTAATAGCCATATAGGTGTGGCTAGTGATGAAATAATTCACAACAAAAATTTAATTATTGCGATTGAGCAATAAAATAATTACTAAAACGTTAGTAATGTTTGATAATGTATTAATGAATGAGTCTGAGGCCGAGCATATACGTAATGATGAGTGGGAGCTTCCAAATCAACAGTGTGCAAATAATAATAGATTTATTCTGCAAAACTCACTCTGAACCACCCACCCATTCTGCTCCTATCCCAGTCTAGACCAAATCATGTATACATATAACATTTTCGAATAATATTATTACAAGCTTCAATGCTTATTTTAGGCATAGTTACACGAGCGAACACGAATGACTCATACATGAATATTGAGCCGATTTCTATGCGTTACGCGTATCAATATCATTTGGTGAATGTTTACATAATGTGATACATAACGTCACGATTTTGATGCCTAAAACGGACGCATGGTGATGGGGCATTAGCTTTAAATACTTTTGGACAGGTTATGGTGAATTTGTATCGTGTAATTATGGGTTATCTGTTAATAATTAGTTAGTATCCGTAACTATCCGTCCGCTGTTGGTAATCTATACAGAGTTTAACATTAAATACTTTCTTTCATCGTTTTCTAAAAAACCGAACTAATTACCACTCTCCGCGCTGATAACAAAGCGTTTATGAAGACTCATCGTTAGAGACGATAATGAGCCATTTTATCAATATTGAGAGTCTGTTGTACCACCTCTTGTAATCTCCGGGTAATTTAACTGGCAGAACATTTCATACAACTTTTGGTCCATAATTGAATTTAAATCATGGATAATCCCTTTCGTTCCTGAATCTTTTTCCATTTTTTATGTAATTTTATTCTAACTCACCTACAATGAATACTTATTATTTTTTGTGTTGGTAAACGAAGCAAAAGGAGTATGTAAGGATCGTAGCAGGTGGCGTTCTGTAGTTTCTGCCTACCCCCATGGGAAGAAGGCGTGAGTTTAGATGTAGATGATTACGAACTAGCTTCCGCCCGCGGCTTCGCCCGCGTGGTATGTCGATAAAAAGTAGCCTATGTCCTTTCTTAGGCTCTAGACTATCTGTGTACCAAATTTCATTTAAATCGGTTCAGTAGTTTTGGCGTGAAAGCGCGACAGAGAGACAGACAGAGTTACTTTCGCATTTATAATATTAAGTAAGGATTTTTTACCTTTAGTAAGATCAGTAATTGATAGTAACATAGTTTGAACAACAGTAACATTGCACTGTGGACGTGTTCACTGATATTTGCGAATCAGCGCGTTGACCTAAGCCGCGGATGCTAACACCTCGTTGGGCGCAGTCATTTGATTACCCACTAATAGAGCGGCCATCATTTTACATCCTAACTCTAATATTCCCGTAGCACTTTTTTGCTGATATTTTATTTTGCGAGAGAGAAGTTTTTCTTTGTCTCATCCCGGGGCAAAATTGTGAACGCCGCAGCCAAATAAGTATTGAAGACTGTAGAAGCAGATCTTTGTAACAGAAAAAAGGTCTGATTGTCATTAATACAGGCTACTAAGTAACCTAGCTAGGACATCAGATCGTAAAATTGTATTGTTACCTACTCATCTCATATGTAAACTATTCCTAAGTTGGCATCCTATTTTGTAACAGACTGTACCACTTTTTTAAATTAAATTAAATTATATTCAATCTGCCTAGCCTTTTCCCAACTATGTTGGGGTCGGCTTCAAGTCTAACCGGATGCAGCTGAATACCAGTATTTTACATGAAGCGACTGCCTATCGGACTTCCACAACCCATTACCTGGGCAATACGATACCCCTTGGTAAGACTGGTTTTCAGACTTTCGGGCTTCTGACGACCCGTAATCACTGTCAAAGATGAAGAATGACAGCCGGGAACAACGGCTTAACGTGCTTTCCGAGGCACGGAGGAGTCTCGATAGGTAAAGATGGTCACCCATCCACGGACCAACCCCGGCAAGCGTAGCTTAACCTGATGGATCGACCCGTGCGGCTGTTATTAGTTAGCAACGAGCTGCTGAAAAAAGAAAAAATATTATATTAAAAAGCCGGTTAAAAATCTCAGCATTTCAAAGACACTAGGATTTGCTGTGTTTAGAAAGGGAAGTTCTAAAGGAATCGTTACAAATAGAGCCTTCTCCACTGCGTTCTTTCCTTCGTTGGTTTTACTTTAGGCAATAATCTCATCTGCATCGCCACATGCGAATTACAGCATCAAAGACCTGACGTCACACAAAATCCTGCATCGCGCAATTAGAGTTTACCGCGCATTCAACTTATACATATATACATGATTCCAACATGAATCATTGCCCGCTAGACACGACACCCGTCTAGTCGGAGGATCGTCCCTTTTTATAGCCTATGAGTGAATTTTACACCCTGTTCCTCATACCTCTAAAATCTTTACGAAATCGAAGACTCTATAACTCTAACCGGTATCGATAAGCCGCACGCAAAATACGCGCTTTGACGTGAAGGATACCACCCAGTCTTACCGACTCTATCCTTATTGAAAAGTTAGACGAAAGATAATGAGTATTAGTATTAACTTAGGTATAAAATATCGATACTTCCGGGAAAAGTCTCGTAATCAGCCAATAATGTTTCCCACTGCTGGGACACAGACCTCTCTGTGAGAGGGAGTGGGCCGTAATCTACCACGCGGGCCCAGTGCGGGTTGGTATGGTAGATAACATGTGACATCTTACCAGCTTCTTCGAACATTTTGGTTCTTGGTTCCTCACGATGTTTTCCTTCACCGTTTTGAGAGCAGTGCTGATGAAATAATTTACTCGAAGTAAAGCACCTCTCAGGGTTCGACCCTACAACTCGTAAGCCGCGGCCGTTACTACTGGGCCACCACTGCTGGAAAAGTCTCATACATGCCCTATTTTACATCCATACTACCGAACTATACACATACAGGCTGTTAACAGATGATCGCAGACAAAGACCCTTTGTTAGCTCTAATTAAGCGCCAATCTATTAACACTGCTTATTACTGTGTGTACAAAATTATGAACGATAATTTATTAACAAAGTAATAAGTTATAATAGGATAGTGTTAAAAACCACCATCCGAACTCTTCTGTATCTTAACGTGAAAACTTAGGGGAGTATTACACTGTGGCGGAAAGACCTGACGTCACACAAACACCTGACGTCACGTAAATCCTGAATCGCGCAATTAAAGTTTACCGTCCAATGAACATATATACAAAAATCCGACTTCAATCGTTGGGCAGTTGCCGGCCAGACACAACACCCGTCTGGTCGGAGGATCCTCCCTTTTCTATGGTGGATGAGTGAACTTTACACCCTGTTCCACATACCCCTAAATCACTATCATATCTATGATCATAGATCTATGATCAAAGATAAAATGAGATTGTAAAATAGACATCATCATCATCATTATTTCAGCAAAACGTCCACTGCTGGACATAGGCCTCCCCAAACACGACTGATTCTGTGCTTCTCGCATCCAGCGGATCTTTGATCATAGATCTATGATCAAAGATAAAATGAGATTGTAAAATAGACATCATCATCATCATTATTTCAGCAAAACGTCCACTGCTGGACATAGGCCTCCCCAAACACGACTGATTCTGTGCTTCTCGCATCCAGCGGATCTTTGATCATAGATCTATGATCAAAGATAAAATGAGATTGTAAAATAGACATCATCATCATCATTATTTCAGCAAAACGTCCACTGCTGGACATAGGCCTCCCCAAACACGACTGATTCTGTGCTTCTCGCATCCAGCGGATCTTTGATCATAGATCTATGATCAAAGATAAAATGAGATTGTAAAATAGACATCATCATCATCATTATTTCAGCAAAACGTCCACTGCTGGACATAGGCCTCCCCAAACACGACTGATTCTGTGCTTCTCGCATCCAGCGGATCTTTGATCATAGATCTGTGATCAAAGATAAAATGAGATTGTAAAATAGACATCATCATCATCATTATTTCAGCAAAACGTCCACTGCTGGACATAGGCCTCCCCAAACACGACTGATTCTGTCCTTCTCGCATCCAGCGGATCTTTGATCATAGATCTATGATCAAAGATAAAATGAGATTGTAAAATAGACATCATCATCATCATTATTTCAGCAAAACGTCCACTGCTGGACATAGGCCTCCCCAAACACGACTGATTCTGTCCTTCTCGCATCCAGCGGATTCCCGCGAATGGAAAATAGACATACTATGGGTAATTTGTGAGCTTCGTAGATAGGTAAATGATATAATATATTAAGATAGTGTAAGGGGATAGGGACTACTCACACTTTTAGGGGTATGAGGAACAGGGTGTAAAGTTCACTCATCCACCATAGAAAAGGGAGGATCCTCGAACCAGACGGGTGTTGTGTCTGGCGGGCAACTGCCCAACGATTGATGTCGGGTTCTTGTATTATTATATGTCCAATGCACGGTAAACTTTAATTGCGCGATGCAGGATTTATGTGACGTCAAGATTTTTGTGTGACGTCAGATCTTTGATGCGTAGTTCGCATGTGGCGATGTAGATACCGCCACACACTCATTCGCTCTATTCAGCTTATGCCCATAGAAAACAACGATTTTGTATGGAGACGCGTACGCATCCATTCAGCTTTCCGCGTCTATTCAGCTTTCGCGGCAAACAAGTATAAAATGAGGACAAATGTGTTATTATCATGCCAGTGCTATAGATAGAGTTCAGCGCTGTTCCGCCGCATTCAGCGTCGAACGCGGCGGAACAGCGCTGTTCACGGATGGTTCTCGACTTCTTGTCGACAAGGTGCAAGCGTTTCGGTGGAGATAACACGCTATGACGGCTTTTCTCATTCTTACGCTGTACGCGGCTGGTAGAAGCAGAACTGTGTAAGTGTGACCAAAATCGTTCAGCGAAACGCGAATGGAGCTGCATAAGTATAAGAAGTCCCATATATTCTTATTATGTCTATTTTACAATTTCATGATATATATGACTCAAGATCATAGATGTGACAGTGTAATACCCACCTTAGGTGAAGTCAGCTGTCAACTGTGTCAATCCCTAGCGTCAGGCGGAATGACAGCTCTCTTCACGGTGAGATTTTCACAAATAGACCGGTTGGTTTTGCTGACGATCGTCAAATGTCTTTTCTTTATTTTAAAGACAAGCTGCTGCCCACGGCTTCGCCCGTGTGAAACTTAATTATTTTTCTAAAATAAAAGTAGCCTCAGTTACTACTTACAGCATCAGCTATCTCCCAGTGAAAGTCCCGTCAAAATCGGTCCAGCCGTTTCGGAGATAAGCCGGAACGAACAGACAGAAAAAAAAAAGTTTTTTTATGAGTACACTTATACTTTCATATGCATAAAAATTGATTTTTTTTTATACGTGCATTTAGTAAAAAGTTGTTATTTTTTAAATTACAAACAGACACTTCAATTTGATTTATTTGTATAGATTACTTGCAATAGTGTTTGTGCATGACCAATATGTACGTAATAAAAATAAAAAATTGTTAAATATTGTACGGTCGAACTTGTCTGTTTTTTCGTCCTATATCAGAATCGGGACCAGTCACGGATATCTATGGAACAAGTGTTGTTCCGTTCACACATGCCTCACCACGTTGCTCCGTAATAGTTCGGTTCACAGATGATCGCGACACGTTAACGCGACACTCTGAACAAACAACGCGCGTTTGTTCACGCTAATTAGGCTCAGTGTAACGTAAACCGGGGATTAGGGCTGCCCCCGAGCGTATGTTGTTGTGAGAATTTGAGTGTTATTGAGTTTATAGGTGTTATGAATGGAACATTGATGGTTTGTTTGTAGATACATATTTTTGTGACATGCTTTTATAATAATTATTATTGTTCTACTCATAAATAGTCTTCATTTTTTTTGGTTTTGATTGGTTTATTTCAATTTTGGCTAGTTACAAAAAAACTAAATAAAAAAAAAAATATAAGATTCCTATTTGAGATATCCGACATCCTTGATGTATGTATATACAATATTAATGTCCGTTTTGTTCAGGTATTTCTTTGGAATTCTTTGGAGTATTTCTTTCAGCATTGCTGAGTTACAATTTTCGCCAATTAACTCATAAAAGTAACTAATTATGTACTCGTTTATAATGACACGGTTATTACATGTGTATTAATTAGATTAACATCAGACATTTAGTAACAAAAATTTCACATTACCTCAATTTTTTTTTGTAAATATTATTCTTTGGTCGTTTTTTCCTTAGTCTATATAAATTAACCTATATTTAAAATAATGAGTATTTTAATTAAATTCTTATTTGCATCATTATAATAGAGAATCAGGATTTTCATTCCTCACATAAAAGTAAACGGAGAATATCGCACCTATTAATTAATTACATACTTATGGATGGGAAATTTTGAATTTTAAATTATGCGAATTAAAAATAATTAAGTACTGCCAATTAATTTGGACAACCCTAACGAGGTTTAAGCGATGTGCACACTGGCTGCCAGCGTGTGATAGAGAGCCTTAACCGACAATGTGCACCATGCTTTACTTATTAATATTATACTATTTTATTCAACCGATTTACTGTGGCTAATTAATTAGTTATAATATTGTGATGGGTAATAATTATATTTAATTATCCTACGCGTATGCATTTGATTCATGACTGACATTACAAATAATTATTTACGTATTTTCGCGTATTCAAATTGAGTGGAGTGGGAAAAATACGAGAGGAATTTTAGCTGAGTTAAGCTCTCGTTACATGGACTATATTATAATTTATTTTTTGTTATGTATTTTCAGGTGTACAATGAAGTATGTAAAAAAAGATGATGAATATATGTAGAATTCACTGTATAAAATAATTTTATTTTTATTAATACTTTTTTTTATCATTAAATGATACCAGCATTGCTATTCTGTAACTATCTCACCGTGAAAACTTAGGTGAAGTGAGCGTGGAGTGAGCTGTCATTGTCATCGATACCTACTAATGCTAAGGCAGTGACAGTGCACTCCAAGCTCACTTCACCTACGTTTTCACGGTGAGATTTTTACAGAATAGCACAACTGTTCCTAATATTGTCAAGTTATGGAAATGACGGAAGGTATAGACAAAAGAGGTAACTCAGGTATTACCCAGTTACTGAGTTGTGAAGATCAGATAGGCAGTCACTCCATATAAAATACAGGTATTCTACTGTATCCGGTTATTTCATATTTGACTACTTGTATTATCTTGGTAAAAACATGGTTTTCTGTATTTGCTTATAATAAGATACTCAATACTCAATACATTTACGAGTATTGCTGCCACATGTGAACTTAGGTGGTAGGTTTTACAAAGATATGACCATTAAGGCTCTTGCATACTGGGGCGATTCGTAGCGCGACGCGAATGTTAACAAAACAATTTCTCACGGCGAACAATGCGGCGGCGCGGCGTCGCGTCGCGCGACGAATCGCCCCAGTATGTAAGAGCCTTAATGGACCCTGTCGGGCACAGCAAAAGTAGGAGAGAGGAAGAGGGCTTTTATTTTACAACCTACCTAGTTATTATTCTATAGATTATAATAACATTATTTTATAAAACTTATAACAAAATTTAAAATATATCATTTAAATATTCATTGATATTATAATAGCATTTGGATAATAGAAATTGTTTTAATTTATTTATGAATGTATTAAATTTTTGTGATTCTTTAATTATTTCTGGTAATTTATTATAAACTTTAATTGACATGACTAGGGTGCTTGTTGAGTGAATTTTTAGCTTAGAGCTTGGTAGGTTTCATCTATTTTTATGACGTAAATGTATATCTTGACTGTATATTTTCTCTTGTAGTTTAAAAGTGGTATTTTCTCTTGTGGTGTTGGTGTTGGTGTAAGATAGTTTGAGTTTATTTATTCTTTCAATTTCTCCGAACTCAACTTCACAAAAAATAACAGAAAACAAGGAGATGTTACATTTTCAGTTCCGACTACAAAAACGTACCGAAAATGTTTTGTTTTAAAACTTTTCTAATATCCTCAGGCACTACACGAACTAACATTGTCTGAATGCGGGCTTGTACTGAATTTAATATGTTTACCTGAACTTTACTAGGTATTTCATTTACCTAGGGTCAAATATTTACCTAAATCAAAAAGGCAACATGTGAACTAACACAGGTATAAATGAGGCCATGAGAACCATAGTGGCCTAACCAATGGACAACCCTGAGTACCATAGAAAACAAAAATAGTATAATTGTTTTATTAACTAGCACTCTTCAGAATTCATACTTTTTATTACTTTTATATTTTAATTAACTGAACTGGAAAGAATCATAGACTCAACTTTAACTGGAAAAAATCGTTGAATCAATATTTCTCGTTTTCAACATTTATCGTTGAATAAAAATTAGTTAGGCCACTATGGTTCTCATGGCCTCAAATCATCCTACGGCTAAGGTATCGAAATTCTTCTTCGTTTCGGTACTAATTCAGATCAGAGTCTTAACTAAAATATGATAATTTGTCTCATAACAGCTCATTCATAATGAAGGGGTAGTATTATGAAGTATTAATGTCATCATTATTCCGCTGCGAAAACGGGATGGTGCTAGCGGCCTTATCTAGCTGCGTCTCTCTCTCACACTGGAAAAATTATGGCATTAATACTTCATAATACGGCACCAGGTCCTTCTAGTTTGCTTCATGTCATCACAGTTACCTATTTACGTGTGAAGAAAGCTGCTATCAACTACTTAAATATTTTATTTAATCATTCCCTTCGCACATTCCTCAGTTTATTTCTATAACATCAAATCAAATCAAATCAAAATAATTTTTTTCACATAAACCTACATGGACACTTATGAAACGTCAGAAGCTAGGTGCACGGTTCCAATTGGTCGTTTCCTATGGAGAAGAGCCGGCAAGAAACACCACGGTTACTCTTTTAAAAATAATTGACTTTTAAAATATTTTCCAATTACAGTGTAATAGGTATGGGAGGATAGTGTAGGCCTTTCAACAAGTACCAGGTAGGTACTTAACAAAATAGAAAATGTAAAAAAAAACTATAGTCCACTAAGCCTACAACGTTCTCACATTCACAAGATAGAAAAGAATCTATATAAAAGATAAATAAGAAACTAAAAATAAAAAACTTATTTTCATCCCATCTATTCGAAAAGGACGACTTGGTTCGCCTTTAGGTGCACCCAAAGGTGGCGTTTTCTATAAGAAACTTTTAGCGGGCTGTAATGAGTTTTTAATCCTCTTTATAAGTGCGCGGCAAAGAATAAGTGCGCCGCAATTATCTTTGCCACGCAGTTTTTAAATTTGGAACATCTTAGTGTTCAGCGCCAAAGAAATCGTACGCAAATATTGTTTGAATAAAGACTGGCTGGAACGACGATTACAACTGTGACAAATCTGAATAATTGTCAGGTCCTCAAAAGCCACTAATAAAGATCATCCATCTGGTTACTTCCGTTTCCACCTAAAAATAAAACAGCTTACACTACTGTTCATGTGGTTAGTGACTAACCTGGTGTCAGAGTTTTAAAGCCGCCCATGGGCTTCTGACTTGGCTTCACATGACGTCGAGAAATATCTCTCGGGCAGCCAATTTCGTCACGATGTTTTCCTTCACCGTTTCAAGTCCGTTGAAGTAAGTGATAATTATACTATACGCACATGAATCCGAAGACACAAAGGTGCGTGTGTTGCGTCTGGACAAAATCAAACTGGTTGCTAATTTAGTTGTATATTTTATTATTTTTATGTCATAGATTTTTACACTCTGTGATTGCATGGAATCACGCACTGACTTATTAGTATTACTTGTAAAGATGTTAGGAATATTGTAATATCGTATACTTTTACAATGTTTGTAAATATGTGAGCACCATGTACCTATCACATAACTGATTTATTTGTCATTGCTCCATTTATAATTATTTTTTTTGCCTTTTGTGGGACAGTAATCTTATTGTGGGTGCATGGTCTTCACATATAATTATATAATTCATGTATACAAAATATTGTAAACATTTTTGAAAAGAGTAACGGTGGAGTTTCTTGCCCATTCTTCTCCATACGAAATCTACCTTTTGGAATGGGCAACTAGAATCAATTCTATTTCTTTGTTTGTTTATCATTGACGTTCAAAAGTGCCTTTTATGTGCCTATTTGAAATAAATTATTTGACTTTGACTTTGACTTTGACTTATAAAATAGCTTATTTTAATATATTTTTCTTTTGATTATTTTTTTCTAAATTAATTACTTAGTTCACATAAATAAATAATTGTTGGCCTTGGGAAGACCCCATGACACAGGGAATCCTACTGTGGGGTCCAGGGAATTTGGAAGAATCTAGTACCTAAGGCTCCTATGTAATCTGTTAGGTACCTACTCTGGTTTTTTTTATATTGTAGTACCATGTTTTTTTTTGTAGTTTAACTGACATTTCTAACTAACAATTTAATTTTAGGTAAGTAAAGTTATAAGTTCAATATCCATCGCAATCGAACTAATATAGAAAAACCCAGAACCTGCAAGAATCTAAAACTAATTTCACACACTTTAGGCAGAGGAGTAGTAGGTGTTATATGATTTCTCAGTAACAGCCCGGAGTCTGGATTTGTGAACAATAGAAGGCAATAGGCTCGCCCCTTATACATGGGACTTAGATATAACTGGCGAAATGTAGGTGTGTAAAATTAATTTCCTACAATAAAAAAGTACTTAAAGAATACCATATTATATACTAATAAACCTTACCAATGAGGTAATATGGATAGTTCTGTTCCCGCAGACAAACCGTGAGAACGGTTTTGCGGGGCAAAGTTATAAGTAAAGATTTATATAAATACTAGCTTCGCCCCGCGGTTTTACCCGCGTAAGTCTCGATCCCGTGGGAATATCGGGATAAAAAGTATCCTATGTGTTAATCCAGATTATAAACTATCTGTTTGTCAAATTTCATCCAAATCCATTAAGCCGTTTTTGAGTGATTGAGTAACAAACATCCAAACACACAAATACACAAACACACAAACTTTCACATTTATAATATTAGTAGGATTGTTTAAAAAAAATAAAAATAGTTTCCATTCCTGTTTAAAGGCCCACAAACAGGCGCGACCCGATTTTAACAAAACAATTTCTGAGAAAATGTCACGGCAAACAATGCCGATGTATGTAAGAGCCTTAAATCTTCAAACAACAACACTTTTCACCCTCAAAAATATAATTGCCACGTTCTTTCAGAAAACTGCTCATAATCTTATCAAGGCCTAGTAATCAGGGGTAACAAAGAAAGGTTGTTATTTATGCAAGCCTTCAACCGTGGTACATACAGAGGGTAATGAGGTTGACACACGCATCCTTAATAAGCTTAAGAATGATTAAATTTCTTAAACAAACGAGACTTAAATTTCGTTATGTTAATCAGTTTGTGCCGGGTGTTGAGGGATTGTTTTAAGAATGGTAACAGTACCTTATTTTGTGTTACGAATACGTTTGCCATGTTCATAAAAGCAGCATTCCTCAGAACTGTCTGAGAGGCCTATGTTTTAGAGCCGTCCTGCCTCACAAATGGCTGACGAAGAAGCGAGCACTACGGTGAAATTTAGGCAACTAAATTATATTGCAATTACTAAGTACGAACGTTTTTAATTATGGGAGACTTACATAAGTTATTGATGGACTGTGTTCGTTATGAGTCTGATGGAAATGATTTGTTTGGGATCTTGAGGTTGAACCGACTTGATTTAGACACATTTCATAAAATTCTGTCTCAACCAATTGATAATGATGCGAAGTCTGTTCAGGTTCATGGCCCAAATGTAAACCATAGCAGCGTGTATTTTATTATTCGAACGAAGTTCTTTTACGCGGCTTGTAAACTTTCAGAAAATGTAACGCTAAAAGCGTTCATACTTGCGACTGTCTTCTTCTAATTCAAAGAGAAAAACAGAGAGAGAGAGAATGCCGGCATTAAAAAAGAAAAGAAAAGAGGAAAGTGATTAGTGTCGCTGGATAAAATTGTACACATCGGCCCGAGTACACTGCATGTCTGTAGAGAGACAGAGAAATGTGAATTTGCTCAAAATGCAAATCCAAGATGGCGGCTGCGAAAAAAATATTTTTGTTAACTATAAATCCTACGCGAAAAGACCCCACACGTTTTTATTTATTTAGGGTATGATGGGACGTCATAATGGATTGCGTTTTTAAAAGATCCAAATAAAAAATCCTGGACTCTAAGAACGATATTAAATACTTCGACCACCTGTCCTCAGTTTGACATCATGTTAAGGTAATCCGAACTATAATCCTAGCTTTTGGAAACTACATCTCTATAGTTTCAAATGTTAACTAGCTCAAAGTTTTCAGACACCAATCTACATGGTGAAATGAAATGAAATGAAATGAAATGAAATTGTTTATTCTGTAAATAGGATATTGGAATCAGTTTTACACGTCATATTATAAAATATTAAAAATAAGCTAGATGAGGTCGGCGTTTCCTATCTGACTACTCTGAGAAGAAAGGCCGAAACAAACTCAGAGGTCGCAGTCTCTTTTAAAGTCCAGACTTAATCTTGGTCAGACCATATGAGGACCATGTAGATTGGCGTCTGAAATGGTATTTTGAGGAAAGAACCACAACGATTTGAGTGAACCTGTCCAGTCAGTGCAAGCATTTGTCAGTAATAGTGGAGCTCAACTCAGAACTTAAGGAGCTCAACGACTCGACGAACAATACCAAAGAAAGGACATTTGGGTAGGTCGCATAAAATACTCAAATTGCCAGACCATCGTTAAAACTAACTGAGAACGAAAAAAAAATCAAAAAATATCCACATAGTCCTCACATTTACAATAATTAAAATACTTTAAAAGTAATCATGTCATTTTGTTGTAATATTCAATAATGTCAATTCACATGACCTAGATTAGGACTTTAAAAGAGACTGCTTGTACCTCTGAGTTTGTTTCGGCCTTTCTTCTCAGACTAGCCAGATTCAAAACGCCGACCTCAACTAATTTTTTAAATACGTAAATATTATGACGCGTAAAAGTAAAAAAAAAAAAAAAAAAATATTACAATATTATGTATTTTTTGTCCTAAAAGAAAGTCACATGTGACAGCGGAAGTTTTTAAGATGAATCAGTCATATGTGTTCATGGCTCGTGACATTGTCAGCTGTTGTTAAAAAGCAATAATTATAATATAGTACAATTTGTACATCTGTCCGTGAGTCATATGGTTTGCTTGTTATGTTAAAGATGATAGAGCACGTTGTCTGCAAGTGGCTAATTTGGAAGATTATCGCGTTGTGTTGAGAAATGACGGTGTTAATGTACTTGTGTAATTGTATTTTTGATGTTTATTTAACTCGATGTATGTTTTAATACGATCATCTTGAAAAAGTTATAAAATTCGGAACAAACCCAGTTAGGGTTTGTCCCGAATTTTATATTTTTTTTAAGATTATTCTTGTCAAGAAGTCAATTAAAATAACCTTAAATTATGGATTTTTCATAAAATTTTCCTTTATGCATATTTCCTTTAAAAATATACTTCACCTTGGATCCTGTACATATAAACACATTCGGTTCCTTTCAAAGAATTCTTCTTTTTCGTTTCCTCAATGCTGAGGATCGCAACCACATATGACGCGTTTCCAAGCTATGCGGTCTTCTGCAGTGTGGACCGCTTGATAGATGCTGCCTCCAACAACCTTCTTGATCGCGTCTGACCATCTTGCCGGTGCTCTGCCTTGAGCGCGTTTTCCTTCCACCCGGCCCAGTATCAACAGCCTTTCCAGAACATGCCTAGGTGAACGCATAATATGTCCGAAAAAGCTGAGGGCACGCTCCTGGCATATAGTAGATAGCCGCTTGGTGATGTTGAGTTCCTCCAGTATGGATTCATCCGTTCTCATGGCGGTCCGTGCTTTCAAAGAATTGAAGGTGTTCAAACACCATGTATAATCTCATTCGCCACCGCCTGAAACGAAATAAACAATCAATTTTCAACTCAGCCTCTCAACAAACACAAATCATTAACAAAACTCTAATAAAATAACTGTCGGAAATAATGTCTACGCAAAGTTCTGCTTCAATGGCCGTAATTAACATTTTGTTCGTCCTAACTCTCCTCAGTTTATGAAACTTCACGCTCGAGTCGCGTAGAATTAGCTCAAACTTGGTACCTAAGTACATAGTTAGATCATGTAAAGAAAGTGTAAAGGATAAAAAGTATCCTATGTCCTATTCCCGGTCATTTTCTACCCATGTGCCAAATTTCATCCAAATCCCTTCAGCCGTTTTAGCGTGAAAGCGTCACCAAAGTCACTTACGCATTTATAAAGTTAGGATCATTTTGCTGAATACAGGCAGCCAAATTAAAAAAAAAAAAACTTCGGTGTTTGTCCTGTCTGGCCTTTTCCCCAACTATGTTGCGGTCGGCTTCCAGTCTAACCAGATGCAGCTGAATACCAGTATTTAACATCGATCAACTGCCTATCTGACCTCCACAACCCAGTTACTGGGTAATACGATGCCCCTTGGTAAGACTGCTTGTCAGACTTTCGGGCTTCTGACTACCCGTAACGACTGTCAAAGATCTATTAATGACAGTGAGAAAATGACTATTGGAAAACAGAACCGCCAATAATAATTGTTCCATTCTTATACTAACTAACGGAAATGTGGATGTACTATAAAGGCTGCCATCAGACGGACTACATTTTAACTGCACTCTGACTGCAAATTTGCAGTTTGAATGCAGTTACAGTGCATTACAAGTATTGCAGTCGTACTAAACTGCATTTAAACAGCAATAATGCAGCCCGTCTGATGGCAGCCTAATGGTGGAATCCCACGATCGGTAATATTGCAGACGGACACGCACGGCAGACGACCACAGACCGCCACGCACCGCGCACGAGGCGCTTCCGATGTCTGCGATACCTCGCACGTACACCTTCCCACGGTCCGTCGTCCGGGCTCGTCGGTGTCCGTCCAGAAAATTGCCGATCGTCGGATCTCGGTATAAGACGCGCACCGCAGAGATGCGCGTCTTAGATCTAACTCTTCAAAAGATAACAGGCGTGATGTTATTTTATTTTTATCTCGATAAATGCGTTTTTTCACAAAGGATGGACGTTAATGTATTTGTCTTTTATACGTAGGCAGCAGATATCTCGTAAATTATTCCGTTTTGCGAAGTGAAATCTCTGGAGTGTTGTGTTATAATTTAAGGAAACGCCTAGCCTTATAAATATTTAATTAGTTACTTAAATATTTATACTCTAGATTGGACGAAGTGGAAAAACAGGCCGGAATAATGTAATTGATATTAACCTTTGTAGCTACTCCCAAGTGGCCTGAAATTCTAAGGTGAAAATTTCAGGGGCCAGGGGTTTTTATTTTTTTTAAATTCTCATTAGCTACCCAGAAATTCATGTCTGCCTACTATAAAATAATGTTTCAATCAGGAATCAATTACTTATTCCAAGAACAGTCAAAGGAGTTTTATTTTTATTTTTATTAAGTATCAGTCTTTTCAACATTGAGTACACTATTACTTTACATTTTGTACTTTGCAAACTACGTTTAAGCGACTCATTTGAGTGTTTATACAGCGTGTAAAAAAAACTCTGTCCGATCCGTGAGGGTGTTGCTAAGAATCATCGGTACTGAGTCTAAAGAAAAAAACCATTCGCTGCATTTTTTTAAATGGGGAATTTTACCGGGTTTTTGCATGGGGCGCGGGCGGCTGTCGTCTAGCGGGTGTGTTCAAGTGACCTCTGTAGAAAATTTGCTAATTTGTAATGAATTTGGGGTAATTTAGGTTAATAAAAACGTGAATTTTAAATAGTAATAATTTTCAAATTTTCAAAATAGAAAAAAAAAATTGCGGTTTCTAGACGCCTTTCGGATCGGACAGGGTTTTTGTTACATGCTGTATACCAAATGTTCTTATACGATTATTGCACTACATTATCCAGTAACTAGGTGCTGGTATTCAGCTGCATCCGGTTAGACTGGAAGCTGACCCCAACATAGTTGGGAAAAGGCTAGGCAGATTGATTTGTTCTAAGAACATTCCTCCTTTATTTTTATTTAATTTTGGTATTCTACGAAGCGAATTTCACCCGTTTTCCGTAAACCCCTAATAATTTGCATTTCCGTTACATAATGTGATTTATACATAGGTCGTTTTTAGAGTTCTGTACCCAAAGGGTTAAACGGAACCCTAGTACTAAAACTCCGCTGTCCGTCCGTCTGTCTGTCACCAGGCTGTATCCCATGAACCGTGATAGTTCGACAGTTGAAATTTTCACATGATGTATTTCTGTTGCCGCTATAACAACAAATACTAAAAAACAGAATAAATAAAATATTTAAGGGGGCTCCCATAGAACAATAGTGATTTTTTTGCTGTTTTTATAGATAACTAGCTTCCGCCTGCGGCTTCGCCCGCGTGGTATGCCGATAAAAAGTAGCCTATGTCCTTTCTTAGGCTCTAGACTATTTGTGTACCAAATTTCATTTAAATCGGTTCAGTAGTTTTGGCGTGAAAGCGCGACAGACACAGACAGACAGACCGACAGACAGACACGAGTTACTTTCGCATTTATAATATTACTAGCTTCGCCCCGCGGTTTCACCCGCGTAAGTCTCGATCCCGTGGGAATATCGGGATAAAAAGTATCCTATGTGTTAATCCAGGTTATAAACTATCTGTTTGCCAAATTTCATCCAAATCCATTCAGCCGTTATTGCGTGATTGAGTAACAAACATCCAAACACACAAATACACAAACACACAAACTTTCACATTTATAATATTAGTAGGATTAGTAAGGAAGTAAGGATGGTACGGAACCCTTCGTGCGCAAGTCCGACTCGCACTTGGCCGGTTTATTTTAGATAGTAAATCAGGTGCACAGACGAATTTCTATCTACATATGTACGAATACGGAAAGATTTGACCTTAATCTAAGTCACGGAACACACAGCACGAACTTTGGGGTTTTTATTCCTTTGTTATAAAACCGTACAATCTATTATAATATATAAAAGAATGTTGAGTCAGAATCAGAACTGATTTATAACTGACTCATTGGTTGCCCTTGGACTTGACACAACGTTGTGATTAATTTACTGTCTCGACTTTGATACTATATGGATTTTCTTACCGATAAGGATTAGATTTGGGATAAAAAAAAAATGCAGAATTATGCTGTATACTTTGGAAAGACCATAAATAAATCGTTGTCCCAACACTAACTAAAGTTTTCTGACACCCTGATATAAAACGAGAACTCAATTTTATATTTCGAACAACATGACATTAGGATGACGTTTACATTTAAGATTTTGCTCTCAGGCGCTTAGTCGCCTGGCAGGGGTTACGGGAAAGTCCGAAAGGGGATACCGGGACCCTTGGCAACAGGCAACTGAAGGAACACGGGTGGGTTTTAGTCAGTAAAAGTTTGACACGCCCTCCCGTTCCGCCCAGAGCGAGAGAAGTCATTTGATGACATTCCACCCTCAAAAAAAACAAAAGGCGCTTAGTCGCAATAATAGAACATGCTTAAGCTTCTATACAACATGTTATAAATTAAAGTTGCTTTTTGTGTTTGTCTGTAGGTCCGCGTTGTTCTTCTAAACCACGCAACAGATTTTGATCAGGTTTTCACCATCGTTAAGAGAATTTATTTCTAAAGATTTATGTGTATAATACGTTTATATTAAAGTTACATAGAACTTAGAAATCTCGATGTTTTGTTAAGTCATAAAAACCGTGCGGAGTGGGTCGCTAGTCCTTACATACTATAACACAAAATCCTTCGCCGCGTCTGTCTGTCGTCACACGCTATAAACTCAAAAACTACTGCACCGATTTTCATGCTGTTTTCACCAATGGATAGAGTGGTTCTCGAGTAAGATTTTAGTTTATAATAACCGACATCCACGCGGGCGAAGTCGCGGGCATCAGCTAGTATTAAATAAAAATACACAGAGATTGAGCTTCGCTGCTACCACAAATGCAGAAAATCGAGGCTATAATTATTCTAGCCGGCTAAAACCCTGCACGTACCCCTCAAATTAACCTCCCATAGTAATCTGTATCTTAGGCGACCAACGCCGGGGAATTACGTTCATCCCCCCGTCACTAACGACTGTGATGACCCGCCTTTATGTTGGCGGAGCGATGCGTGAGATTCCCCAGACGTGTGAAACGGGCTTTATATTATTATTCGGATATTGTTACCACCTGGCCTTAGGTAGGCATCTTTTAAGTGTAACAATGGGAAATACATCAAATGTAACAGCACAATAGGCGATCTTATTGCTAAAAGAAAATTCTGGCAGAGAAAATATTGGTCGGACACAGTACAGTTGGCGTCAAAAGTTTGTGTGAAACTTCTGTTTTAAAAAAAAAACTGGTATTGGATCAGATTTTTGTATACTCATAATATTTTATTTTAAAGTATCAGCAATAGTTGCGTGGTTTTATAGAGACAGCACATCTGTTTTACACTTAAAAATACAAACACAAAAAAAAACCCTAATCCAACAAGCTACATACTTTATCCTCTCAAAAATAACAAAAGCACCCCAATTTTTTTAACAAAAAATTAAACCATTAAAAGTGCTTATTCTTCATTAGTATTATAATAAAAATTCATTGCGATGTTACTTCTCCCATCTTGTTTTATCGTTTCGAAACCGGTTAGTACCCTCCCTGTACACCTGTTCTTAATTTACGCGCTATTCAAAATCATTCTTCCGTCTGCTCGGAGCGATTTGCATTTTTATTCATCATTCAGCTTAGGGTGGCCAGTTGTTCGAAAGTTTTGGGTAATTGTTGGGGTAGTGGAATTAATAATTAAATATTGAAAGGAAAAAGCAATGAAAATCGAGGTCAAATGATGTCATTGTTAAATTTTATGTATCACTTTAGACATAGGTAAAGAAAATATGATATTTCCGAAAAATACACATTATGGAGCTAGTTGATCCCATGGGAATATCCAGGTCGTGGTCCATCCATGTGCCAAATTTCATCTAAATCTGCTCAACCGTTTTAGCGTGATCCCTAACAAACAAATAAACAAACTCACTTTTGCATATATAATATTATGTTAGGATTAGGATTTATGACCACAAAAAGTGACAAAAACACAACAAACGTCCCTTTTGTCAGGTCAGAAGCGCTACTTTTATTGTAAGTCGTTGCTACTCAAACATATGTTCTAAATAAACAGAATTTTAATTGTATTTAATTTTCATAATTGAATCACGGGACCTCAAGCTTCTGTGAATTGGCAACCCTTAAACGAACGGCACAAAATTAGGGTGATACCTAAATAGCTAGTTTGCTATTCGGTGGGGTTCCCACTAAAATATGTCGGGTTTTGTCCGCGGTTTAACGAAGCATTATTGTGTAACACCCCACTAAATCAGATTTTTGACGGTGTCATTGTCCCGTAGTTAATTTATCACAAGTGGAGCCATGTTTTTTATTTCGGTACGTCAAACTATGTCAAATTGTATAGTTGATGTGTGCGTGTGTGTAATTGGCGCAACTAATACTTTTGTGCTTAACTGTTTGTTCAGGGATTCGTTGTAATATCTTACGGCCAAAGCTTATAAAAAAAAAAGTAAGTATTTATTATTATTGATTTTTGTAAACATGTTTTTTATTTTTTATTATTATTATTGCAGCATGTTCACTTTTAGAATTTATATTTAATTAATAAATAAAGTATGTAATGTATCAAACACAATATAAATTGTTCCCGATAAATAAATAAAAAAGCAGATGTGAGTACTGCCTCGTTGGTCTAGTGGACCCAAGCGCTACTGCTGAGCATGAGGTCCTGGGTTCGATTTCCGGGTCGGGTATGATTTTCCATCAGGAATTTCTCAGTACCAGTCTGGAGTCTGGATTTTTGCCCGGTTGATGGCAATAGGATCGCCCCATGTTACATTACATAGGAGTTAAACATAACTGGCGGAATGTGGGTGTTACTATAACGTACATCTCTGCTTAGTACTTTGGGGATTACAGGTGTTTTGTTATGTTATTTGTGCATTTGTGTGGGTGTGTGTAATACGCGATACAATTTTTTTTTTTTTTGCGCTAATTTATTTATTTATTTAATTTAATGCACAATGTACACAACCAATTTTACACGCTAAGCTTAAACTAGTGAGTACATGACCCTGTTAGGGTCATTGTTGTTTGGATTCGTTTAATTTCTTTTGGTAGAAGCAGATGCAAGAATGAATTCCGTAGCTTTTCTGCAAATTGTTCTTTCTTTTCGATTGAATCCATGCGTTAATAATTACCTAATACGCTCTAGTTATTTCTGGAAAAGACTTTCAGATGCCAATGTAAAACGCCTATCTATAAATTCATTGAAAATTGACCGGTGCCCACAAAAAGCGCACGGTTTAAAGGTCCAATAATATCTTTGGAGCGAAAACAAACAGCCTAAAGATTAATTCAACTGTAATGGAAAAGCGGCCATGCAAAAAAATAATTGGCTCTTCCACAAAGGGCCTCTATTTCCGATGAGCGAAAATTTAAATTTTGACTAGCGTTTTATAGTAGCGGCAATTCGGAGTTTTGTGAAAAATATCAAATTTATTTAAATCCTGTCTAGTTAATGACCGATTATTTACAAACCGTTATTGGTTAAAATTAAGACTCTTGTATCTTTATCAATAAATAAGCAAAGACCTCATAGCTTTGCATAGTAGACCATCCTATATGGAAGTAGCTATCACAGGTAAAATTGGTTTACGAATCCTAACTTTAATATTATAATATTATAAATGCGAAAGTGAGTTTGTTTGTTACGCTTTCACGCTAAAACGGCTGAGCGGATTTGGATGAAATTTGGCACATGTATAGATCTTGACCAGGAATAGGACATAGGATACTTTTTATCCCGATATATTTCCACGGGATCGAGACTTACGCGTGTGAAACCGCGAAGTGCAGCTAGTCTGTTTACATGCCCAGATAGGCCATAAAAAAAACTACCATTGGTAAGCAAAACGATACGTTTTGGTTTACAGGAACCGAGCATTCGTGGTTTTGCGGAAAATGTGTTAAGTTTCTGTGATAAATGGTATTGCTTTTAGGCTTTTCCCTGATTTGGTAGTGGCGTTATCACTTTTGAAAACTACGCTGCATATCGCATGGATGTCCCATTTCATCATCATCTTCTCCTGCCGTTGTCTCATGTTACATCTCCCGTTCTCCCTCCTGTCAACTGTCACGCTATCATTCTTCATACGGTTTTCTTCATATCATCCCACACACAATCCATCCATCTTTTCTCTGGCCTTCCTCTCCCTCTCCACCAATCAACATTTATATTCTTCATTCTTTTAGTCTAGTCACATGCGTTTCCTTCTCTCCTCTGCAGGCGTAGCATGAGCACCGTTTTGTCGACGGAAGAGTAGACAAAAATGACGTTCCGTGTAGACAGTACGGCGGCAGCTAAGTAAAAAGAGTCAACTGCACTTTTAACGAAATTCACTCTTTTACATAATTCGACTCAGAATTCTTTGTTTTGTTTCAAATTGTCTTCACTTCCTTAGAAAAATTTCAGTTGTCAGTGTGATTTTGACAGTAAGGATAGAAAACTTTCTTCCGAAATAGTCTACATATTAAAAGACGTAGACAAAGATCGATATAAATGAAAGACAAAATGACAGATTGTAGAAGGATTTCTATGGTGTGATGTCAAAAATGAAGAAACGAATTGTATAGAAAAAGCTATGTCTATTCTTCGTAGAAATAGAAAGCGCCATGCTACGCCTGCTGTTGTCCCATCATGAAATAGTAAATATGTATCTCGTAAATCAACTCAAAAAACCTAAAACAATTGGAAATTATAAAATTTTGTCAACGTCAATGTCAACAACATCGCAAAATTAATAAAAATTATACAGTACAATTCATTTTATAACGTTTTCCGATAACGACTTTGCAACGTTCATTGTGAGTTGCCAGTTCACAAAATAAAAAGTCGCATTATTATCATATCGTATCAATATTCAAAATGTTTCGGTGCGGCTGTGTTTCGAAATACTGTAACAATTTTCATGAGATTCTCTGCAATATGTTTAATTTGACCAATTGACTGTAAATTTTTCAGTTTTTTGTGTGATACTTTATATTCGAACCATCGTTATACCGACGCGCTTGTGTTTCCTGAAAATGAGATGCAAGTTTTTTTTTGTTTATCTTTACATATTTTGATTTGCGAATATTGGAGGGTAGTTTCGGGTCGCTATGGCTGTTGTTTAAGAATTAGTATAGTAGCCATTTATTTTTAAAGAGTAACCGTGTAGTTTCTTGCCGGCTCTTAACATAATCACACCTTGTTTCCCCAAAGGGTTGGGCGGAGGTGTAGTTATAGTACACCCACACTTCGCCAACTCTTTCCGCCGGCTCTTCTCCTTCTGACATTTCATAAGCGCCTACGTGTAAACTCGCGACAATCTAAGAAGTCCTTTTTGACGTTTCGTTCTCGTACATGTAATTAAACGTTATGCCTTGAGAATCAGTTTTAATCAATGTAGATAAGTCGTCGATTACAAACTCTCTGAGTATGTTCAATCGATATGTCTCGAGAATCAATTTATAAGAAACAAATTTTTTTTTCATCGCTTCACGAAGGATTTTTATAGCTGTCAAAACGGACTTCCTAGATTATAGCGAGTTTAGGTTTATGTGAAATTAAATATTTTTATTTTTGATTTTGCTGCATTTTCCTAACAGTTTGCTACTGTACTGTTAATAAACAGTAAACCAATTACAAAGCTTTCAATAATAAAAAAAGTGTGTTCGTAAAAGGATCACTTAATTTTCTTGCTGTCTGTACTTCAACTGTTGAGTTGTTGACATTATTAATTACTAATAAAAAGTCCAATTAATAAACAATCTAGGCGAGTTTCATTTAACCGACTTCATAAAAGTAGCGCGTTGTGGCTGAGAATTATACCCGCCATGGGAATAGTCATTGTATCCATATTGTATTGTTATTTCTTATAATTATCATAATTGCACATCCGTCCTGCGTGCCCACATTATAATAATTATTATTTCTATACGCTAATACCATTGTTTTTGTAGGCCCATTGTTAGCTTTCCATTTAAATAATTAATTGATTCAAGTGTGAAACATTTTGCCACGTTACTATTTCAAAATGTACCACCCTGTATTTTAATTTTAACATAACAACACGCCTGTATTCCCCGAAGGGTTAGGCAGAGGTGTACCTATAGTACACACACACATTTCGCCAGTTATGTTTAAGTCCCATGTAATAGGGGGCGAGCCTATTGCCATCAACCGGGCACAAATCCAGACTCTGGGCTGCTACTTAGAAATTCATGATGGAAAAACCCAATAACACTTTGCCCTTTAAATTTTCATCTTTGCTTTTTTTTTCAATTTTATTTGTGTTATAAATGCTTCATAAGGTAGGTAAAACGTATTGATAAGATATAAAATGATATCGATTATCTTTCATCGTGACATTTAGAATTGAAAAGTCACCTTTTACGTTGACTGAAACTAGATAGTTAATTGATTCAGGCGTGACTTTGCGGACTCTGCGTCCAGCGCTCGGTGTGGCAACACGTCGTGTTCTGGTTTGCAATTGGTCAATCGTCATCCTGAGGATGCCTCGCTAAGAGGTGAAACACGTGTCGATTAGAATAGTTAAGCGGAATAGATTACTAAATATATCTACGTCAATTGTATTTTTTTTCACTGAAACTGCATTTTATCAAATTACTACCTAATCCATTAATCATCATTCATAGGAAATGATGAATCTTTACCTACATACTCGTATATGCCTTTATGTATGTACCTATGTCTTTATTGTAAAAAAAGAAACAAAAAAAACAAGAAAATACATTTATTTAGCTGTTAGCACAGACTTACGAGTATGCTGGCTACAGAGGTTCAAGTAATTTGATCAAACAGGCTGGTTCATACAGTTTGATCAAATAGAAATAAGAAAATTCATATTTCTCCATTTGACAACATTTTGATAAAAATTTCACAAACATTCATGCCAATTTGATAAAACGGTTTGAACCAAGCCTATTTGATCAAATTACTTGAACGTCTATGACCCGCATATAAAAGGAACACAATGTAACCAATATATTAATATATTGCCTCTACTTCTCCCTTTAAATCCATCCAAAGGTTTTCTTTAAAAAGTCGGCCTTATTCCTTTAGTAATAAGGTTGAAAAGTGGTTCACCGCATTGGTAAAGCGGGCAAGTGACACATGTGCGTGTGCAATGCTTCTTCGTCCCTGGACACTTGTTTTCGCTTGCTTTTGACAAGTCCTTGAACACGTCAAGATTAAAAAAAAAAAATACACGGATATAATAACTCGTTACAAACCCAAGCGCACGGGCGATTTTTATTCGCGCACCCTTTTTCTACTCTTGGTTTCGAGGCGAGGATTGATAATCCGATAGAGAATATCGAAAACACACTGTTGGATTTTCAACTCTCGGCGCTAAGCAGAACGTTAAACTACAGTGCGTGAAAAAAAATCGTCGCGATAAAATTACGCCCGTGCGTGTGTACACACGGCTACACATCAAGCTATACATTTCGAGTTTATGCTGATCTCGCATTGTGTATGATTTCCGTACAGTGCGAGTTCAGCTTATACTGGAAATGTATAGCTTGATGTGTAGCCGTGTGTACGTGGGCTTACGAGCGAAGCCGTCGGCAATAGTATGTACCAACTGGTTTCTGAGAAATCTGTTCAGTTATAGGCCATTTTGAATGCAATAAAGGTTTACGGCTCTTTGTAGCGGGAAGTGCAAAAATATTTGGCATACTTTTACATTGTTCATTGTTCCGAATGGCAATTTACACTTATTATTATTGTATTCCATATTGTAGGTCATTTATAATGGTCGATAATACATAATCTTTTGTATTTTGTAATTTACTTGCACTCGAGGCCAAATAAAAGGTAATAAATACGTGAATATGGGTTCGTAATGGATATGGGACACTGAAATGGTCGTAGGTGTGCCTACAAATTGTTTCTCGTATATCAGGCTGACCCACTATTAAGGAATGTCGCTTATACGGCCGGCGCTTGATCGGTATCGCTTTTACTCAAGCAGCTACTAGTTATCTCGTTGAGCGTTTGCTGTGAGAGCCTTCTATCAGCACAGTGACTACTCGCTATTAATTCGACACTAGGTTTGTTACAGTGTAGTGCAGGGCGCACAAATCCTATTTGTGGAATAGGTCATTATATTTATAACCGACTTCTTCAAAAAGGAGGAGGTTTTGATGATTCTTTTTTTATTTGGTAGGTCATGCTTCAGAAGTGGTCCCATATAAATTTTATTAACTTTGCTTGCGTAGTTTTTGAATTACCTTCAGTAATTACGTATTTTGTCCCACTTAGTCTATGTAGACGAAATCTTATTTGACTCCGTCACTGTTATTTACATAGCAGGTAGTGATATTCGAATTTGTGTGGGGTAGGTACTACAACCAAAAAGTGAAAAATAACTTTTATTTCGGAAGTCGGTGGCGTAAAACGAAAATTGAAAAGCAAAGACACCGACCTCCGAAATTAAAGTTATTTTTCACTTTTTTTGTGTTTTTTTTTGGAAGACGGTTGTTTTTTTTTTTTTTGTAATAAGTTTTTATTGTGGAATAGGTCATTCTGTAATCAATGCCTCAGATTATATTTTAGATACTAAAACTACTGCAGTCTTTCAAATTCCCTTGTGTCAAAATTACTGCATGGCAACATAAAACAGCAATGCACTCATGTTTGTTCATGATGTAGATGGGAACCGCTAATGAACTCAGAAACGTAAGGGACATTTCTGGGTTCATTAAAATTCAACATCCGAAGTACCGTGGAGGTACTTTTGGTGTTGAATTTTAATACCTGACACAATGTTAATAACCAGGTGATCTGAAGTTAAAATAACTCTAAAATGAGCTCAAGGTAAGGCACCACAGCAATTTTTATAAATATGTTTTCATGACTACCGTCTTGTTAAATAACTGGCCAAAACCATAGCCTAACATGAAACCATGGACTAAGCCCTCGAATAATGTGCGGCATCCCTCCTCACAGAATATTAAAACCGTCCCACATAGTTTACATAATCCAATTTGTGAAATGTTTTACATTAATTACAGAGGCGGCGATTTTACGGACATTTTCCGTTCAGTTGTAAATATTCAAATGGTAACCTAAGTAAATGAAAACCCGAATGAGTGAGGGTATGTTTACAAATCTATGGGGTGATGGCGTATGCATAGGAACGTGATATTTATTGAAAGTTTGCGAAGGGACACGAGTTGTTTGACGTCAGAGGCCCTTTTCACACAAGGTTCACTAAAGGGTCGTATTATCATATAGGTGGCGTTTAAACGGTTGACAGGTTGTCTCATAGTGGGTCGCTATAAAGTTTTCGTGTAGTGTGTACTGCCCTAAGGGTGAAATGCATTACGCACTTGTAAGTTAAACATGTTTCTTGTTTAGGTCTTGTTTTGCTACTGGCAATTTTGTATATTTTTTATGCGAATCTTATGCCGAGATCCGACGTTCGGCGATTTTGCGGACGGACACCGACGAGCCCGGACGACGGACCGTGGGAAGGTGTGTGCGGGGATCGCAGACATCGGAAGCGCCTCGGTGCGCGGTGCGTGGCGGCCTGTGCTCGTCTGCCGTGCGCGTCGGTCTGCAATATTGCCGATCGTGGGATTCCACCATTACGAGAGTGCAGAAGGGTTTTTCCTGACGTAGTGGTCAGCAATAAAATTATCGATTAAAAATACCATGTTTTCAGGTTATACTAGAATATTTAAAGTTCAAATACGACTACATATCTGTTGCATTTCCTAAACAAACTTCCAGTATATGAAAAGTAATGACAGGATGCTATGCTAGCATATTACCATCACACAGAAGCGATCACCATCATCATCATCATTTCAGCCGAAAGACGTCCATTGCTGGACATAGGTCTCCCCAAGCACCGCCACTTCGACCGGTTCTGTGCTTCTCGCATCCAGCGGATTCCTGCAGCCTTCATTAGGTCATCGGTCCACTTTGTGAGGGCTCAAATATAGCTCTTTCCTCCTGTTTCATGTTTATTATTGTATTGTTTATATACAGGGTTACTGGTAACTCGACGTATTCCTTGCAGGACGTCATAGTAGGGTTAAAATGCAACAAATTAAGCCACCAAATGTTCTACCGAAATTCAGTAGTTTTTGAATTAGTTAAGAGTTTTAGTTTTTTTATGAAAAATCCCAGATTAAATCATTTGAAACCAATTTAAAAATGATTTACGGCGCGACTGTACTGAAATTTAAGTTATTATCATAGTTGACGCCATAGCAGACCTTTGTTAATAATTAAAAGTTCACTAACCAAACATTTAATTTTTTGTAATTTTTGCTATTACTTCATAAAAAAAGTAGTCTAGTGCAAAAAAAAATTACTGAATTTCGGTAGAACATTTGGTGGCTTAATTTGTTGCATTTTAACCCTACTATGACGTCCTGCAAGGAATACGTCGAGTTACCAGTAACCCTGTATATATATATTTATATAGATAAGTATATGCTTTATGTATATGTGTATTTATTGTATATGTAAATGGTACACCACTGACTACCTGCAGTATTATCTCTCCTTCGCGCTTTAATCCATCCAAAGGTTGTCTGTAAAAGATCGCTTTTAGCGATAAGACCGCCCATTGTGTCACCCTATGTTAAATTTCTACATTTGTATCTGTATTTTTTATGGTGTACATAATAAAGAGTATTCTATTCTGTTCTGCGAGCAATGTGCCCTGCCCACTGCCACTTCAGTTTAGCAATACTTCGGGTTATGTCGGTTACCTAGGTTCACCACGGACCTCTTCATTTCTGATTCGATCACAATCATCATCCATAATTAATATGAGAAACAATCAGTAAAAACATTTTGGGCCTTACCACAAACTTAGACACTTGTTCAACGCGTGTGTAATGTCAGTTTTATGTCAAACTCCATACAGAAATGTCATGTTTAAAAGGTGTTTAAACTAAACAACAGATAAACACGGTTTTGTGGTAATAAGGTAGAGGTTTGTTTTCGATAATAATTTTACACGATAAATACAGTAAAAATAGAGAAATAGGTCAACTTAATAGACAATTGTAATTGATTAGTACACTGCAGTGATTCTGAAACGTTTAATGAGTTGGCGAGCGGTGCTAATTTGCGGCGCATTTTTCTGGCCTACACTACACTTTTAAACGTTCTAGATTTTTTTTCAATGACCTTGTGTTGATTTAATTAGATTGTCAAATCTACTAAACAAACTCGTGATTAGGTCTTTGAGTTAGTACGAAGTTTATAATTATCTAGATATTAGTCTAGTAAAACTACAGGGGCTCGTGGCTAAATAATGACAGCCGCACGAGTCGATTGAAGGTTAAGCTACGCTTGCCGCGGTCGGTTCGTGGATGGGTGACCATCCATTACATATTATCGAGACCCCTTCGTGCCTCGGAAAGCACGTTATTAAGCCGTTAGTCCCGGCTGTCTTTCGTAGATCTTTGACAGTCGTTACGAGTATTTAAAAGCTCAAAATTAAATGTCTGACAACCAGTCTTACCAAGAGGTATTGTGTTACCCAGTGACTGGGTTGTGGAAGTCAGATAGGCAATCGCTCCATGTAAAATACTGATATTCAGCTGCATCGAGTTAGGCTGAAAGCCAACCCCAACATAGTTAGGAAAAGGCTAAGCAGATTGATAATATGGAGTAAAGCTTTATAGCTCGATTCAAATTTAATGGCAGCTCGAAAATTAGCTACTCGCTGCGCAGTACCCACCCCTCAACCCCGCTGACACATGCAATTGTTACTGCGTAGCGACTCGCCTCATATTCTGAACCGCCATTAAGTTTGAATCCAACATGTAATACCGTATTGAATAACTCTGAACCTTAAAAACTCTGTGGGTGTAACAAATTTCCTTACATGACGCGAAAATTTATCCGTATCAGAATTCATAGCGTCGAAAACAATTTATATGCAAAACAGGCAAACAAACGATCACACATACCACTTGAAGTTTTCTACGAAAACCTGACGTACACTGAACAAATCGTTTCAGTTATTACTTATTAGCTACAACTGTATTTATATTTCATTTATACTCTTTTTACCGTGAAATATTACACCGGTTTTCGCACAAAGAATTTTTTCGCGAGAACTTCACAGAATTTTTTCGCGATAATTTCTTCGAGCGCCCTCTTTAATGTATTACGAAATTGAATTTTGCGTATTTGCATCGGCTATCGAAGCACGTATCGTATACCTTTCCAGGCCTGTTGTGTATTTTTTATGATGGCCTGGTAGGTACAATAAATTGGCTTTTATTGCTGTCCTGTGTTAAAAAGGAAAGAATGTCCTGGAAGTATTGTGACAGTTGCACATTGATGAGCAATAAGGTTGATGACCGTATGTTAGCACTCACTATGCTATTATGAATGGCTGTTTTACAAAACTACAGCAACTTAGGGATTCGGATCGCTTTTACCTTTTGTGGATATTTTTTATTAGCCGTATGTGTCCCACTGCAGGACAAAGGCCTGGGATTCCACTTATCCCTATTTACTGCTGTTTTGGACCAATCTTTGAGATCTCAGGAGAATGGAGGGACGAACACGACTGCGTTTTTCGCCAAGATATTTTGTTTGATCAATTCCAATGCTATAATTTTAGCGAAAATTTTCTTGAAGTTACTGGGACAGACTAGACCAACCAAGATCACTACATATTATAAAACACAGTCCTCCGCCTTGTCTGTCTGTCTGTTGGCGATAAACTCAAAAACTACTTCACCGATTTTCATGCTTTTTTCACCAATGGATAGAGTATATAATAACTGACATCCACGCGGGCGAAGCCGCGGGCATCAGCTAGTATATTTATAAATACGACGACACCTCTGTATCAGTGAATCAACATTTCTTTTAAATCGATATCTACAATACAAATTGTTTCCGATCCCGAAAGCCTCGATCCCGTAGGAATGTCGGGATAAAACGTATCCTATGTCCTTCTCCAGGTCATGGTCTACCCATGTGCCAAATTTCATCCAAATCTGTTCAGCTGTATGCGTGAAAGCGTAACAAACAAACTCACATTCGCGTTTATTGTCGTTCAGATTAAATTAGTTTCTAAGGAAGAGGCAACGTGATTCACACATTACCAATGGTATTAGGTTACTTGCTTTCTATTTGTCAATGCAAGTCTGCTTGCGTTTACGTAATCGGGTTTCAATGGAATAAGTGACAATTGTGATTATTCTGCGTATGGATTTACGAGTGGCTAAGTAAAATATTTAGTTGCAGTGATATGTCCTTCAATATAATACGAAATGCACTTCATTCTTTAGAACAGTGGTTGTGTGTGATTCTCAAAATTCTTTTACGATTTATTGATTTAGATAAATACATAAGGTTAAAATAAATTGGCTAGTTTATATTCAATGAAGAAAATATTTTGATGTCGTTTTTTTTTTCATGGCGTTTTCTACCGAATTTATTGTAGTCACTTGAAATATTAGTGAAAAAACCTGTTTTTTTGTTTCTGTGTGAACTTCACAGACGTCACGTCAAAACAGTTTTTCTGAACTCATGCTTCAAGTAACAAAACAAAGAGTGGACGTTGACCTCCTAAAAAAAAAATTATTTTTATTTTTTCTTTTATCGTGTTTATACATCGATACCCATCGTATTTGCGTAGTTTCTAGCCAATTTAATTTAACTGGATTCTCTGAATTTCAAAGGGATAAATCTGAAATCACATCAACAGCAGTTTAGCGCGCAAAGAGCTTTTTAAAGACAGATTTTTCAGTGCACACGAAAGCACAATTAAATGATATCAAACTAAATAAATAAAATAAAAAAAAGATACCAATATACAAAAAAGAGAAAAAAAAAGACATACTTAAAGAAATGGAGTGACATGATAACATACTTCAAATCAAATAACGAATCAAGGTGCGGTGTGCGTCTCAATGTTGCACCAAATGGGAGTCCAGCTCAGCATGTGTCAGGCAAATAAAGAGAGGAATTACGTTAAGGCTCTTACATACTGGGGCGATTCGTCGCGCGACGCGAATTAACAAAATCAATTTCTCACGGCGAACAATGCGGCGGCGGCGTCGCGTCGCGCGACGAATCGCCTTAGTATGTAAGAGCCTTTATTTAGGTTGTGCTTCAAGTCATTCAGCTACACAAAAAGTTACTTGTTTTAAGTTAATTGCAGCAACATACAGGTAATTACCTGCCTCCCTTATAATCCTGATTTATTCTAGATTTTAAGTCTGCTAATTTAGTACCGCCACAGTATCTAGACCGGTGCTCTTCCTAGATTAGCAAAAGCTCATTAGGCTCTCCCATTCCGGACATACTTTTAGGAAAATAATTCTCATAACTTATGTTGCCTTTTAGTTTATTCGTTATAGCTATCCATTATCAGTATAGTTTCAACTTAAGTCTATAATACCTTAAATTGTTTCCTCCGTTATATCGAAAATACAGCATTACTTTTATGGTTAAGTTGCTATGCCTGACGAAAACACGATACCTTAAAATCTCAATAGAAAAAAATCCAAAATGACCTCCAAATCGCAATAAGCCTTACTGGTACAAATACTTCAAATTAGATCATGAAACTGCATAATAATTGAATTACCTAACTATAAAGCAGATTTCCAGATTCTTCAGATTTCAGTTTTATTCAATTTTTTTCTTTTTATTTTTTAATCACCGTTATTTTCGCCGTAAAAAGATAGTAGGTACCTTAACTATTGGCGCCTTGGAGCCTTCTCCACGCTGGCGCCGCTCAGTCTCGTCCTCACTCAGTCCGCGAGCAGTATCGTGCGAGCGAGATAAGGAATGAATTTGAGCAGAGGTATTATGAACTCTTAACATTCAAAATCATCATCATCACCAATTTGTGCAGTCTATGGCTGCAAATAGGTCTCACCAATCATAGGAGGAGCTCGTGGCTAAGTAATAACAGCCACACGGGTCGATTCATCAGGTTAAGCTACGCTTGCCGGGGTTGGTCCGTGGATGGGTGACCATCTTTACATATCGAGACTCCTCCGTGCCTCGGAGAGCACGTTAAGCTGTTGGTCCCGGCTGTCATTTGTGGATCTTTGACAGTCGTTACGGGTCGTCAGAAGCCCGAAAGTCTGACAACCAGTCTTGCCAAGGGGTATCGTATTACCCAGTTACTGGGTTGTGGAGGTCAGATAGGCAGTCGCTCCATGTAAAATACTAGTATTCAGCTACATCCGGTTAGACTGGAAGCCGACCCCAACATGGTTGGGAAAAGGCTAGGCAGATGATGAGGTCTCACCAATCATACGCAGTGGCGAGCAGTGGTGTCGTTTGCTAATTCAAAGCTAGAAGTAGGTGTTCTTGTTGTTTGAATATTATGGTGTACCCTGTAACTATATTTTTTGGCAATAGTGGCTGTGCCATTTGCTGATGCGAACCTCCAAAGGGAAGCCGGTAGGAACGGTGTTCTATTGTCCTTTCGCCACTGCTAGGCAGGCACTTTACTTTGTGTATTACTGCTCTCAAAACGGTGAAGGAAAATATCTGGCTTTGGACTACAGTAGACTGATAATAACACTACCCTTTCATTTACATTATACCAATACGACGTACTCGTAACATAAGGTCCAGTTGAAAACCAGCGTCAGGCACTAGTTGGCTGGCATTTATGCTAAACCGGGCGTATTTGGCGCAGCTCTGAGGTACACAATACTTTTTAAGTTTTTTCTGTATTTTATTTTGACCCGGGTCAAATAGATTTTCTTTCTTTCTTTCAATAGATATTTAGGCAGCTGTAGGTCGACATTGCTCCGAAATAGGATCTTCTTCATCCGGCAAAAGTAACGTGATAAGATTGAAATAAAAACATGATGAATATATAAGACTAATCTTTACTTCCTTACTAATATTATAAATGCGAAAGTAACTCTGTCTGTCTGTCGCGCTTTCACGCCAAAACTTCTGAACCGATTTAAATGAAATTTGGTAGACAGATAGTCTAGAGCCTAAGAAAGGACATAGGCTACTTTTTATCGACATACCACGCGGGCAAAGCCGCGGCCGGAAGCTAGTAATATACATATAAGACGTAAATGAAAAGATTTAAGTATCCAATTCGTTATTAATTCACAAACTTTCCAAGATATTGGTTATTTTTAAATCTACCTTAAAGGTCAAATGTCAGAGGTTAAAGTTACCTTTCACCTTTCACTGAATATTTTAATATTCAAAGTTGATTGTAAGCTTATTTTAACAAACGAATTACCGCAAGTCTATGGAGAATAATAAAAAACAACAAGTGTTTCTTTTGTAAGTCTCTGTAAGAACAAAATGGATTCTAATTTCTTCTTTATGTTGTGTTTGATCTTCTATATTGTAAAAATTATAAACAATATGTTTTGAGGTTTCATATAACATTTCAGGCTTTTATACAGTCTGTCCGGACATGGACTAGCGACATTCTAAATACTTAAATCCTACTATCCTACTAATCCTACTAATATTATAAATGTGAAAGTTTTTGTGTTTGTGTGTTTATGTGTTTGGATGTTTGTTACTCAATCACGCAAAAACGGCTGAATGGATTTGGATGAAATTTGGCAAACCGATAGTTTATGACCTGTATTAACACATAGGATACTTTATATCCCGATATTCCCACGGGATCGAGACTTACCCGGGTGAAACCGCGGGGCGTAGCTAGTATATACTATTTTAATGTACAATTACGTTCTAAGCTTGGGTCCAATACACTTCCCCGCTATGTGGCAGCCGTTTTGTTTTTTTGTTGAAATACTCTCTATGCGAGTACATAAAAAGTCATATCTCTCAAAGTTTTAGTCATACTCAGATAAAAATAGGCTTATTCGAAAGGCAATAGTATTGTCTACCGTCTGCATTACAAAGCAATGTGTTCTCAAATCCATAACTTTTGAAAAAAATTTGGTAGTCGAAAAAAAAAATGCAATTCAACCAATAATTGTTAATTACTACAAAAACACCCCCGACAATTATTTTTATTTTTGACTAGATCGAAATATTTCGAGCTAAGCTACAATACAACATAAAATTCACAACTTTATGTCTAATACTTTAAGAGTTATCGTTGTTTGAACATAGCGAATGCGCAAGCTTTGTGCTTTTTGCAAGGCAATCGTCGGAACCCTAACAGGAAATCATAAAAAAAAAAAACATTAAAACTGTACTTTAAAATAGTTAATATTTAAGTACCTATTTAGAATATCGCTAGTCCATGTCCGGACACTCGTTTTAAGTTTTTTGTCTGAACTCCTCTAGGGCAAATGTCTCTTCTGTTGCAAGTAGGAAACTATCATTCATCACCTTCTTCGTCGTATCGATGACTACACCTTCATAATTATTTTATACTAGCAACCCGCTCCTTCGTACGGTTTTTTGCACTTGAAAAAACATCGAGATTTCTTATGTATTTATACGGACTGATGCTTTAAAATTCGCGCTAAAAATTCAATTCTGTACACTAAATATAAACTGCGCGAATAAAAATCGCGCGGTGAGATTTCGCAGTGCGAGCTAGGCCTAAGTTGTACCTTAATCACCTGGCTAAGTTCTACACATTTATCTTCAATTACAAACTCGTTCATATTTTAAAACCCAAACAACTTATGCAATCTCAGGTCTGCTTCAGAAGTTTCATAAGAACACAAACCCAAAAACTTATCTAGGATTTATTTATCACTAGCTGATGCCCGCGTGGATGTCGGTTATTATATACTAAAACCTTACTCGAGAACCACTCTATCCATTGGTGAAAACAGCATGAAAATCGGTGCAGTAGTTTTAGAGTTTATCGCGTACAGTACAGAGGCGGCGGAGGACGTTTTATAATATGTAAGAATAGTTAGTCTCGTTTCGACCAGCTATCCAAAATTATTCATTCTTGGTTATACTCGACTGTTATCGTAATAACATGGCCGCCAACGGAAGAAGGTAAATTGCACCGAGTCAAAAACGGCGGCTGGGTATACCAACATTCCAGATTTAAATTCCGGGCAGGTTCTGCTAAAGTAAATCATTGTAATTTAATTTTGTTCGGAGCACCTTTCTCGTACGTTGGCCCTTCAACTTTGAGGATGCGAAGTCGTTATGGTTTGAGACGGGAAAATTTGGTACATTTTTTTGGAGGTCAGAAGGCAGAATATTTTGTCTGGAAAATATACTCGGGTATTTTCAGAACTCTTTCTTCATCTGTTAAGGCTCTTTCATACTGGCGCGATTTGTCGCGCGAAGCGAATTTAAAAAAAAAAATTGCTGAGAAAACTTCACGGTGAACAATGCGGCGGCGTCGCGTCGCGCGGCAATAAGGGCCAGTATGTAAGAGCCTTTATGGTAGGTTAGGTTTCCTAGAAAAACTGGGTTGTTTACTCATATGTCTGATACTGGGAAAATTACTACAGCCGTACCGAATAATAATATTGGTATATTAATTTCGGTACAGCTGTGGAATTTTTCGGTTCAGCAATTTTGGCTGGATCATGAATCAAAATTAAACATACAAACTCATTTTTTTTTATATTTTACAATAGCAACACGTGTACTCATTTGCTTATGTTTCCGACCCTCACGAAGGAAGCCCCATAAGGGTCAAGAGAGTATACAATACAGATATTATATTACCGTGAAATATTTACTTTGTATTCGCAAAGCTTCGTTTTTAACCCCTCATGTAAACATGTTATACAAAATGTATCGAAAAAACATAAAAGTTTTAGGTTTCAGAAGCGTTTAAACAGCAGTTTTGTGGTACATTACATTCTACAGCGTGTACCAAAAATATGTGGTGATGTTTAAGGGTGTGGTACAAGACCATTAAACTGAACCACTTTCTCCATGGGACAACATCGTAATCACGAAGAAATTAACAGTTGTCGGGATTACATTTGGGTCGAGTAGTTATTGAAGTTTTGTACGGGACAGTTGATAATTTTTTTGCGGGACAGTTGATAATTTTTTTACGGGACAGTTGATAATTTTTTTACGGGACGGTTGATAATTTTTTTACTGGACAGTTGATAATTTTTACGGGACAATTGATAATTTTTTTACGGGACAGATGATAATTTCTTCGCGATTACGTTGTCCCATGGAGAAAGTTGTTCAGTTTGATGGTCTCTACTGTGGTACAGTGGACTGTGGTCTACACATTTCTGATACACACTGTATGTATAAGTTATGGGCACGAAACTTCAGCCTGTTATGACTATGTATTGATCATAAGGGGTGTTGCCAAGACTACGTAACGTTTATTAGTCATTTTTGTGAATAACGAGCCTGTTGTTAGGGCTGCCTGAAATTTTAGGGATAAAACTTTGAATATTGTTACGGTCTCATGTTTGAGATGGTGTCGAGGATTATAAAAGTTGAGCGATAATAGTTTCTCAATTGATTATTGTGGTACTAAGGTGAGGGTAAACGCCGTGACGTGCTCGCTAGAGTGGGGCGTCACGTAGACAGAGTCGTATTAAGGGAAGTGGCTGAGCGACGAGTTAGTGTTGTGAGGCCAACGAACGGATGCAGACCTCCACTTCTCCTTTGTTAAACTGGCGGTTTGCCCGAACGTGAAAGTAGTGCGTGAACATTATTAGTACCTATTGTACCTACTGTGATGATTATTCTGAAAGTGAATTACAAACTGATTTGTTGTATCATCGTATTTTATTGTAAACCTGCACTATGGATTTCGTACCACCGAATCGAGATGATGCCGGCACTATCGCTCAGCCATCGCTGACGCCGTCATAATGTAATATTATCACGTGTATTTTAGATGAAAGTTTGAAATATTTCACATACGTTTACATATTTTGACATTGTTTACTTAGTTTGGTTTCTAGCTTCGAACAAAATAAAATAAACACGTATATCAGAAACATTTTCTAAACACCGTAGGTAATAATTGTTTCCGTAATAACCAGTGATCGGAATAGGTAGAGCTAATTTACCTAAAGTTCGAAAAAGAACAGAGACAAAGTGGAGACGCCTTACGACAAAATATTTTTTCGGGACTAATGTCCCGGGTTTCAGAACATTACTTAAGTACAACTAAAATTAATAAAGTAAAACAACTATCGAATTAATTTCCTGTTTCTGTTTAAAAAAAAAAGTATGCACGATTTCTATTGTTTAAAAAAAATTAAGGTAATCTTCTAATAATCTAATATTCGTTTGAACGATGTAAGTAAGCGCAGAAGCTAATGTTATTTACATAACAGTTTTAATAATAATTTATGTGATGTCCCGAAATCCCGACATTAGTCCCGAAAAAATATTTTAGTCGTAAGGAAGTCTCCACTTTTTTTGTCTCTGTTCTTTGAACTTTAGGTAGATTAGCTCTACCCATTCCGATCACTAGTAATAACACATATTTTAATACAATATCTCTTGTAAACAGTACTACATTCTTCCTCAACAGAGGTAACTTGACAGCCCTATTATCTACAGCGTGTTGCCTGTATACAACTTGTTTAAATCTCCTTGCAACCGGCGCAAATAGCGAGCCGAGTCATATGGAGATTCTTTATGGCATTACTTGCAAGAATATACTATGTAACACTAGAACATTATACAAGCAAAAGTTAGTACAACTAGAATTTGAAGATTTTAGTATCTACGGAAGATTTGTGTTTCTCTAGTTTAAGGCCGGCCACATACATACGGAATTCCGTTTCGAAATATCGATTCGGAATTTTTAAGGCAGCAAATCCATACAAAATCACGTATACAGTAGTTATCCGTTTGAAATTTTCTCCGATTCGAAATCCCGAAACGGAATTCCGTCTGTCCGGCCTTATGATTGAAATAAATTGAAGGCAGCAGAGCAGGCTTTCGAAATTCCGAATCGATATTTCGAAACGGTTCGGAATTCCGTATTTACCTATGTGGCCGGCCCTAAAAGAAAAGATTATTTCGTTCGCAAAATCTGGATCAGTAGGTATTTTGGGTTTTTTTAGTTGCCATTCAGACACATAGGTACGTTTTAAAATAATGTGGTGACAAAATACAAGTATCAAAATAAGTATAACTATTGCAGTTGATTAACACGAGACAAAACCATTGTCACGAAACAAAATAAACATTTTCAGGAGCCAAAGTTTCAATGACGACGGTTAACGTCCTTCTATAATTATGGGACTAGTTCGATAAAAATCTCAATCGAATAAAATATTCAACTATCTGTTAATCACCCATCAACGTCTTCAGCCCTAAATATCTCACAATAAAGCTGATCCCATTAGTAGGTTATGTAAAAATCAGCGTAATCCGGTCCCAATAAAGTAAGATTGACGTTTAATTTTATCGTTCACCCTCCTGTCTCCATCCAATGAATACGGCATCGTTCAATTAAAATAGAATTTGTGCTCCCCCTGTAGATGGCCCTTCAAACGTATTAGTCAAGACATACTTAAATGGTTCTGTAAGATTTTTTATTGATGCCTCTTGGACTATTTTTTTTTGCTTACAATCTCACGGCTGTCTTAAAATTCGTGTTTTGTCCTGCTGACTCAGTAGTTTCCTAAATAATCTATACATATCATAAAATTTAAACAGGAGCAAGAGGTCTTGGGTTCGATTACCAGGTCGGGCAAGGTAAGGTGTTATTGAGTTTTTCCATGTGGAATTTCTCAGTAGCAGCCCGGGCTCTGGATTTGCGTCCGGTTTATGACAATAGGCTCGCCCCCTAATTACATGGGACTTAAACATGACTTGCGAAATGTGGGAGTTCTATTAGGTAGGTACACCTCTGCCTAACCCTTTGGGGATTACAGGCATTATGTTATATTATTAATTAAATTCGTTTTTGGTGTTCTTCTAAACTTTGCAACGGATTTTGATGCGGTTTTAATCATCATTTAGAGAATTGATTCCGGAAGGTTTATGTGTACCTTACCTTAGTGACTGCACAAAATCCTAACTAATATTATAAGTGCGAAATGCGATAGTGAGTTTATTTGTATGTTTGTTACGCTTTCACGCTAAAACGGCTGGACGGATTTGGATGTACATGGGTAGACCATGAATTGGAGAAGGACAGGCTACTATTCATTCTGGATTGCAGATGAAGTCGAGGGCATCAGCTAGTTATTTATATTTATTGTAATTATTTATTTGTGGTTTCCATTAACTGTTTACAGTTCCGACCACGTTGCATCCTGCTTTAATTATTACAATGCTATTGTTCATTAAAAAATAATTATATACATGTACAAATTATTATTTTAAGTTTGTTAGGTTTTAAATTATGTAAATATTGTCTTGGAAATTGGATTAAAAACTTAACGAATTATTTTGTTGTTTACAGGTAAGCATTTTGGGGTTCAGAGAAAATACACTGTTCTTGGGAGTATCGGATGGTAATTAATGTTAATTTTACTGTGAACTCCATTGAGGCATGAGGTCCTGGGTTCGATTCCCGTATTGGACAAAGTGTCATTAGGTTTTCCCATCTGGAAGCTTGTGCTAACACGAGAAAAAAGTACCCAACAAATAGTATTCTGTACCAGGTACCCCATCATCTCTCATCCCATTAAAAAGCGATCTATATCATAACGAAAATCAAATATAACAAATTGAAATCCACCGTACGAACAAACACAAACACTGGCAACACAGAGCCGAGCGTTTTATTGAGCGAAATTCAAAAGCAAAATATTTATTGTCTGTGCTTCTCGGCTTTAAAATAAATACGCGATGTTTTATCTGTGCTCTGGACCAATAAAGATGGTCGACGATTGAATGGCGGTTATAAGAAGTTTTTATATTTATTTGAAGAACTAACTAGTTAATATCTTTTATTTTTAGATAATTATAGTTTTTGGGTTACACAAAGGATTAGTGGTGGATATTGATGATAAGTTATTGATGGATTGTGAGGAAAGTAAGGTAGAGAAAACTGAGATGATGGCTGGGAGCCATGTATGGTAGAAAAAGACGTATTGCGCCGATCATTTAAATTGGACAAACGAAATGGGACGGAGCGTGTGACACCTCCCAGCTAGATGGACCGACGACCTTAAGAAAGTGGCTGGGACAGAATGGATGCGGAAGGCGGAGGATAGGGTGTCGTGGCGCAGCTTGGGCTCTCCCAAGCTAGGCCATAGGCCTCTGCCTATGTCCAGCAGTGGACTGCAATAGACTCATTTGATTGAGTATGAGTATAACGGAGAAAATTTTTAAAGTAAGACTTAAAGATAGATAGAATACTCTTTATTATGTACACCATAAAAATTACAGACATAAATTTAGAAATGTATAAGGAAGATAAAGCTATTCGATTAAATTCCGAATGGGATCAATAAGACCCCAACTCCCTAATCTTGATTGACCGACAGACCTCACTGATCTAGTGAAGATTTAGATCGGTCGAGGTTACAATACTCGATTAAGGAAACCTTTTTACTGTTCAAAACCACTTTAATAAATTAGTACTGGCTCACTCGAATTTATTGTAGGTAAACAATGTCGATTATGGTGGGAAGATTTTTTGAGTAAATAAAGATAATTGTAGTGTATTTTTTTATTAGGTATGGTAACACTGTCTCATTTACACAAGTAAATAAAGAAAGAAAGAAAAAATGACGTTTATTGGACAGGGACACAGTTCGTGAAACACAAACTAGAATCAATTCTATTTCTTTGTTTTTCATTGACATTCAAAAGTGCCTTTTATGTGACTATTTGAAATAAATTATTTGACTTTGACTTTGACAAAAGTAACAAAAAATAAAGTAAAAAATATAGTTTTAACAATAATAGTGTGTGCCTCACGGCTGCACCAAAAAGGTTCATTTCAGCACGAATGCCAGACAGATAATGTCTGACGCTAGTTTTCTAATGAACCTTTAGTGAGTAGTGAGGACGCTGCTGTCACAAATGTCAACTGTCAGTCACCACGAATGACGGGAAAAGTTTGAGAGTGAAATGTACTTGCACAACAGGCCTGGTGTAGTAGTGAGCCAGGGTATTTGATTATGTCAAATTTAAAATTAAAATCAACAGTATTCTACATCAATGAATAACAAATCTAATGTAGTTGAAACGGTATCATAATGTTATACTTAGGTAGATAGGTACTCAATATGTCATTCACAAAGTGCTTTGAGCCGAACTGGTTCAAGCACTTTTCGGCCGACCACATACATACGGAATTCCGTTTCGAAATATCAATTGGGAATTTCGAAAGCAGCAATACAAAAGTAAGGATCTATAATCGTACAGTACTTCTCCGTTCGAAATTTTGACAGATTCGAAATTCCGAAACGGAATTCCGTCGCAGTACCTATGGAAGTTAACACAGAATGAGATATTCACAAAATTATCACTCTTTATATTAAGTACTTTATCATTCTTGTGAACAATAATATCTTCTTAAATATAATTCGCTCATGGCCTACATTTTACAAAAACAAAAGAGAAATAATCAAATAATGAACATACGAAAGCTGCTTGGAATTGTAAAATCACGAAGTGTATTCCCGTGATCGAGATACGAGGCGAGGCGTCCGCAATTAATCTATGTGACGTTAAATCATTACTTATCTTCGTTTGTTGTGTCTATGGACTCATATTTTACAAATGGCGTTCACTTATGAAGTTATGATGCGTGCTTATTTTGAATTCCGAATAATAGAAGTTGTAATTTGAATATTGCTTTTATTTTTGTTTTGTGTGAGTCATTTGTTTCTGTATGATTATTAGCAAGAATGATTGGAACATGCACGGACTTTGAAAGAATTAATTAACAACTAAACACAGAAAATAAACAGCGTATTGTATCATAGAAAAAACTATTGCCATTAAAAAACTTATTTCCATATAAGCAACGAACAAAACTAAAACTCACAAATACCCTGATTTAAATAAATTACATCGCGTAACCAACTTTAATAGATGTCAAAATGTGTTATAACTTTGAACAGTCCGACATAGTGTTCACAAACCAACTTGTGCGCGGAATCCCAACTTTTACATTCTTAACTTTATACGTGTAACTCGGGATTGCACGGGAACCGGGATTCTTCCCCCGGGATCGCATTCCTGTATACTCTATTGAGCCCGAGTGTTGAGATGCTCGTACGATTAGTTTATTTCTTTACCAATCTTATTGAGACATATGTTCGAGCCGTTTGGGGTTGAAACACTAGGGCCATGGGGTCCGAGTACCCACTTTTTCGAGTCATCGCCAAGCGGTTGGTTGACTCTTCACGTGACCAGAGAGCGGGTCTATTTTTAGCCAAAGAATGCTGTTCTCTAATAATTTTACCAAGCCTGTTAATTATGACTACTTACCACGGTTAAACTACCACCATGTTTCCATACGCTTACTCGTATGACAACTGACATTTTACCGGAATTATTTCTAAAATTGCTGACGTTATACAGAGTGTTTCAAAAGCTTTCTAAATCTTGAAGCCTCTTGTAGAAGACGCAAGGCGGGTATCGCTCGTTATTTAAATTGGGACACGCCATTTTATGGCTAAATATACAGTTGCCTTTTTACTACTTCGAGTAAGCAAAAAGTTACTGGGTTGTGGAGGTCAGATAGGCAGTCGCTTCATATAAAATACTGGTATTCAGCTGCATCCGGTTAGACTGGAAGCTGACCCCAACACGGTTGGGAAAAGGCTAGGCAGATGATGAGTAAGCAAAATGTCAACTGTACCCAGGTATTTTTAAAACTTGAGATGAGAGTAGACTTCCAATGAAATTGAAGACACGATGTTAGCAAAAATTTAAAAAAATATGTCTTTGTTACAGATCTTATTTAATACCATTTACAATGGAAAATTAAGTTTTAATTCTGTGCCTGAAAAGGACAAGATAATACTTACACCCAGTTTCTGAATTGAGAACTTGTCCAACTTTAAGCATTACTTAAGGTGAAAGCCCGCGAAATTCAGAATTTATTTGCAAATAACGTAAGAGAATTTGAATTTTTAGGTCAGAATAACTGGTTTTCCTAGACAATTTATATCGAGCTGCGCCTTGCATATAGATCGTGTGCTTTCTAATAAGCATTCAGTTTCTGGTTTAAGACAGGACACTGACTGATCTCTTAGTTGGGAACGAGGTTATACGTGTGCAGAACTGCAAGTATCCGCCATCCACTTACAACGTTCCAAAGTCGTATATTATAAACTAGCCAGCGTCTTCGCCCGCGTGATATCTTTATATAAATTTATAGCCTACTAGCTGATGCCCGGGACTTCGTCTGTAATCCAGGATGAAAAGTAGCCTATGTTCTTTTGCAGGTCAAGTTCTACCTCTGTGCGAAATTTCATCCAAATCCGTTCAGCCGTTTTAGCGTGAAAGCCGTAACAAACAAATAAACAAACTCACTTTCGCATTTATAATATTAGTTAGGATGGTACTCAGTGATAATATGTATAGCATTCTACTGCTGAAAGAATTTTTAAAGTCAGTTCAGTTGTATTTGAGATTTTTGTTACAAAAAAAATAATCTTTTCTCTTTATAATATTAGTGTAGGTTAATTTTTACCCAATTACAGCAGAGCCAAAAGAGAGAGCTCTTGGCTAAGTAATAACAGCCGCACCGGGTCGATCCATCAGGTAAAGCTACGCTTGCCGGGGTTGGTCGGTGGATGGGTGACCATCTTTACATACCGAGACTCCTCCGTGCCTCGGAAAGCACGTTAAGCTGTTGGTCCCGGCTGTCATTCGTGGATCTTTGACAGTCTTTACGGGTCGTCAGAAGCCCGAAAGTCTGACAACCAGTCTTACCAAGGGGTATCGTATTACCCAGTTATTGGGTTGTGGAGGTCAGATAGGCAGTCGCTCCATGTAAAATACTGGTATTCAGCTGCATCCGGTTAGACTAGAAGCCGACCCCAACATAGTTGGGAAAAGGCTAGGCAGATTGATTTACAGCAGAGCCAAAAGAAAATACATATATTTAGATTCACAGAAAAATAAATACCAAGTCCTAGGACGTATAAATGTCCAATGGAAGACAATCATGTCATGGAATGATTACTCTTAGCCAAGTTACTTTATCTCTCCAATTCCGAGTCCAGCGCAAAAATAACAATACAAAAACTTAATTGTATTGCTCCAATCTTATAACTAGATGTGTATGTAGACTTGTCGCTAACACTTTCCGTCGCCGCACTATGGGACCAAACAGTATTTTCCATCTCAAAAATGGTTTTGTCGAAAGTCGTAAATCCATAGATTGTTTTATGGTTTTATACTCTCAAAAGATGGAACTTACGAATAAATTACAAAATATAAAAAAATATAAAGTTTTACGTTTATAAAATGAACCTCAAACATTGGGCATAAATATTTTCATGCCAATTAAATTACCGTTAAGGGAGTTCAACACATAATTATTCGGAAGTTTTCCAAGGAAACATATTAGTGTTATACATCATTAGATAGCTTAGAATATACACTTTGCAACCACCTTCAGTTTTTGTAAAAAAAATATTTTTATTTAATTTTTTAATATTTTTTTAGTGAAGTAAAGAAAATTTAGTTTTTGTTAATTTCAATTGGAGTTTTCGTTGTTGCCGAAAGCAGCCGGTGTCAAGTTAATTACTCTATTAGAAACCTTATCTACTCAGTAATATGAGGATTTAAAAAAAACTTGCGCGTTTTTTGCGCCAGAGGTGATTTTGAAGCAATAATGTCAATCGGGGAAAAATCCTCGAAAATTACGGTTCTTCTTTTTTATTATGAAATATTATATTTAGTTATTATCCTTTGATGTCTATATTGTTTTTTCTATTTCTATGATAAAAACATACATTTGCAAATTAAAAAAACTGCTATTATATTTGAAAGAATCTTCCCATGGCAATTTTGTTTGGGGTGGTCACCTTAACCACAAGTATGATAAACTATATTGCTGCGGAAGGTCTATTTATCTGTTGTGGTAAATAATGAGTGAATTCGTTTGTGTTCGACGCGATCTTTGTGATCAAATAATAAAAGGGAAAAGTACTTCAGACCTCAAAAAATATTTATTGGAAAATTTTCAACTATCGGAAACTGACGTTAATACTGTAATAGAGAGTATTCAAAAAAATCTAACATCGAGTTGCAACCAGAAATGGACCAAAGCTCAAAGAAAGCCGGACCGGTTCGAGAGCCTATACTCAAATTGGTTAAATGGTGAGTTTAAAGTATCATTGAATTCTTGCAGTACCTCAACCACTGTAAATTCTGGTTTGAATACTTCTGGTGAACGTGGAAGACCAACAAAACAATATGACGAGTGCTCGGAAAACACAAAGAAACGAAAAAATATGGAGCTGGTCCAGGAGTATGGAATGGAACATGTCCGTAACGCTTATGTGCAAGGTTTATGATCCATGGGGGAAAATGACGAAGCGTCGATTGTGACTATTATCAGAAATAAGGAAAAAGAAGAGAAAAAAGTTATTCTACAAAATATACTCAATCCAGATAACGCACTTTCCTTTACAAAAGAGGAAGCATTGAGTATATGCATTGAAACTGATTTAACCAAAGCACAATATGCGTACCTAAGAAAAAGGCTCGTTGATAAGAATTTAAGTTCTGTATTGCCTTCGTATCAAACACTAAGTGAAGCAAAAAAGGCTTGCTATCCGCCTGCATCCAGCATTACGGTGACAAATGTAAGCGCAAAAATCAACCTGCAAGATCTCTTAGACCATACAGTCTGCCGTATTATAAGGATAAAGTCAGGATCGACTTACAATCGTCTCAAGCTTTTCACTAAATGGGGATGTGATGGATCCTCCGGGCAAAGTGAGTATAAACAAACTCTACCGGAAGAAAACGAACAAATATCGGACGCTAATTTGTTTATAGTGTCCCTTGTACCACTGCGACTAGTAGACGAAGAAACTTCTACGGTCATATGGAAAAACCCTACTTGCTCATCTGTTAGATATTGCAGACCAATTTCATTAGAATTTGCAAAAGAAACTCCCGAAAAAACTACAGCGGTTGTCAGTGAAATTGAAGCCAAAATTAATCAATTGATTCCAACTCTTGTGTCAATAGAAGACAAAGTCATCGAAGTTAAACATCAACTGTTTATGACAATGATTGATGGGAAAGTTGCTCAAGTGTTGACAAACACATCATCCAGTGCTACCTGCACTGTTTGTGGAGCAACTCCCAGACAAATGAATGATCTTTTAAAAGTTACAACGAGAGTTGAAAATGAAAATGCGTTTAAATACGGATTGTCGACGCTACACGCATGGATAAGATTTATGGAAATGATCCTCCATATTTCTTACAATTTAGGTTTTGAGAAGTGGTCTGCAACAACTCCAGAAAATAAGCAACTTAAAGAAGACAAGAAAAAATTTGTCCAAAAACGTTTCCGAGAAGTGCTTGGCTTGCATATTGATAAACCACGTCAAGGTTCCGGTAATAGCAATGACGGTAATACGGCAAGGAGATTTTTCCAAAATTACCAATGTTCTGCAGAGATAACCGGAATTGATGAAGAATTAATCAAGAGACTATATGTAATTCTTCAAACTATGTCATCGGGATTTCCTATAAACGCAGAAAAATTTGGTCAGTATACATTGGTAACCGCGCAATTATATGTAAGCAAATATAACTGGTACTACATGCCATCTTCGGTCCATAAAGTACTTATACATGGTGCTAAAATAATAGAGCATTATGCAGTTTTGCCTATAGGACAATTATCCGAAGATGCCCAGGAAGCTCGAAATAAAGATTATAAGAAATATAGGTTACATCACGCTAGGAAGTGTTCCAGATCAGCAACAAACGAAGACGTTCTGCATATTTTGTTATATACATCTGATCCTTATATATCTAGCTTAAATAAACCAAGTTTTCTAATATCCAAAGAATTATTTGACGAAGCTAAAGAATTGTTGGAAATAGAAAGTGATGAGTAGGATAAGTTTAAGTAATATTTTTTTTTTGTCATGTAACTGTTTGTTTAATAATAATAATTTAGTTTTAAACTTATTTTAAGCATAAGACTTATGCTTAAAATAAGTTTAAAACTAAATTATAATTATTAAGCTACACTTAGTGTAGCTTTTATTGCTATTTTAATATAACTGTATGATTTTTTGTATGAAATTTCGTATAACTTTATCTTTGTCATTTTTTTTCGGAAAAAATATTTTTTTTAGAATGATGATGTTTGATTTCTTTTATTGCCTAGATATTCACAAATACGTGAAAAAAAAATCAAGGAGATAAATCACAAAACAACAGAGTTATCGATTTTTGAGATGGAAAATACCGGTTGGTCCCATAGTGCGCCGGTCTGTCGCTAATCTTGTCGCTAGACTTACGCTGTGCACAGACTATCGCTCTGTGTAAAACAAAGATAGCGAGCGCACATGCTACAGAACAATCTGCTTTTCAAAGTTCCAAAATATAATTACTAAATGAAAAACTTTCAGTGCAAGATTATTTATACTCATAGTCCGTATTCTAGAATAAGGTCGAATCTATACTAATATTATAAAGCTGAAGAGTTTGTATGTCTGTTTGTTTGTTTGTTTGTTTGTTTGAACGCACTAATCTCAGGAACTACTGGTCTGGCTTTTTGTGTTGAATAGTCCATTTATCGAGGAAGGTTATAGGCTATATAACATCACGCTACGACCAATAGGAGCAGAGCATAAATGAAGAATCTTGCAAAAACGGGAAAAAATATTCCTTTTTGAGAGCTTCCGTTGTGTGCGCTGCGAAAACGGTTTAAGTTACGCAAATATCATGTATGATGGAATTGTTCCTCTTTAAAAGTTCAAAAAAAAAGTCCACGACAGCATATGTCTATCTTTTAAGATTGACTCACTATATCCTTTTTTTATGGTAATCAAATTTGTTAGATATTAATGCATTATTTGCGAAGGAGTTTTATCAACATAATATTAATTCTTATTCAAATAAATAGTTTTAACATCAAGGGTATTTATGTAGCAGTAAAATACTTTTTAATTCATTCGAATCGGACATTTAATTTCGAAGTTATCACGAAATGCAATACGCGAACCGTTCGACGCCGGCGCCGCGCCGCGCCTCCGCGCCGCGACGTTCCCTACTCTAGAGAGGAGAGGATGGGCACACGGGTAGACCATGACTTGGAATAGGACATAGGATACGTTTTATCCCTATATGCCCACGGGATCGAGACCTACACGGGTGAAACCGCGGGGCACAGCTAGTTTATAAATAATACTTATCGTCTTTTGCAAGTTGATCCATGACAGCTTTATGAAAATGTTGGTGGCCGCCATCTTGGATTTTAATTTTGTCTTTTACCGGCTTTCCCAAAACCTATGAAAATAACGAGATAAAAATGTCGACAATAAAAATAACCTTTCACAGCTGTAAAAACTGTTCTGTCTATGATAGACAAAACTGTTTTATATCTGGTGTGCGCACTGAGTAACAACTGCCATAGAATGAGCAATCTCATTAGGCCGGATTCACACTGTTAATCAGAAAAACTCCGCGTTTGCGATCCGGATGAAATACGAGTTTTATACGTGGGTACGTGAACGCATACACTTTCTAGTTTGTGCTCCCAAGAGTGCAGAAGGAAAGGTGATATGGTTTCTTTTCAATACTATATTTGCTTAGTGAACTGTTTATGGCAATGCTTCGTCATACTAATACTGTACTGACTAAGATATTATTTAAGGAATTTCTGTTTTGAAGCTTTTACGCGTCTTATATTTTTGACCCATCTGTAAAACATTTCTTTCCAGCATATTTCGGGCACACATTAGTACTCTCCAGTATCGAAAAATACAATACCTATAATCCGACAATCCTTTTTATGAATATGGCAAAAAAAGGAACGTACATGAAAGGTAAGATTTGACAGGTTGTGACATATCTAGTACATTTCATGTTTTGCTCTCTTTTTCGCCACGTTCATAGAGGAGCCTTGTCGAATTTTTTAAGCCAGATTTGCGCATATTCAAGCAACAAAAATCGGTCCCCTCAAATTCTGCTTATTTCCCAAATCCCCAGTGCTTCACGTAACATTTTGTTCCAAAACCTAGAGATGTTTCTAACACACGGGTTACAGAACAACCGTACTTTGGAATTAGTTTCCAGTTTCGTGCTCTTCTCTGTGATTTTAGGAGACAAATATCAGAGTTAGGCAAATATCCAGGAGTTGACGGAAGTTTTGCCTCGGATAACTAGCGGGCTGATTTGAACTTGAACGTGTCATGTCTTTGTGAGATTTCGAGGATGTAACTTTGATTCGGAATTTGAGCTGAACAGAAGAAAGACTGTTTTTTGGGGTCCGTACCCAAAGGGTAAAACGGGACCCTATTACTAAGGCTCCGCTGTCCATCCGTCCGTCCGTCCGTCCGTCTGTCACCAGGCTGTATCTCATGAACCGTGATAATTAGACAGATGAAATTTTCACAGATGATTTATTTCTGTTGCCGCTATAACAACAAATACTACACAGAACAGAATAAAATAAATATTTAAGGGGGCTCCCATACAACAAACGTGTTTTTTTTATGCCGTTTTTATAGAAATTTTTAAGGAACCCTTCGTGCGCGAGTCCGACTCGCAGTTGGCCGGTTTTTTTTGTTAAATTGGGATGGAAAATGCACACAGTCGCACGGGTCGCACTTAAACTATGCTTGCCGCGTTTGGTCCGTATATGGGTGATAAGTTGATAACTTATACAAGCATATAATAAATATATAATAATAATAGTCTGTGTTTATAATGCATCATAAAATTAAATAATACCTAATTGCGCCATGATAATTGTTACGTAACCAGTCAGTATGTCAAAACGTCTTTATGTCAAGGTCAAACAGTCCAAATAGTACAGATGACAGGCGCGCACAGACTGCAATAAGCCTGTTGCGCGTGAGTCGCTGACGGAACAGAATGTTGCCATCATACATTTTATATTTCTCTAAACACTTAGTGTATTTATTTTATTTCTTATTTTGTTATTGTTAGTTTATTATGTGCTGCACCGTTTGGTGTCATGACGTCAACGCCGGCTGTCACTGAAAACCAGCGCTGGGGCTCTGTCTCGCATAGGGTCGCAGCATTATGCTGAGTGGTGGCCGTTTTGCGTGAATGTGACGCATATTTCCCCGCAACTTGTTATTTTCGTATGTTTTATTTGTCCTTTGTTAGCGTCATTTTTGCCGCAAATAAACGTATTTTCTTTCTTTTTTCTTTTTCTTCTTTCATATTTAATTAAGTAACCAAGTCCGATGAACAAATATCAATATTATTACATTCGTGAGCGAAGGTTTTCAAAACACTAAAGTTGGATTTATTACACAAATTTGTCAACGGCACTCGTGTTACTTCGCAATAAACATTGACATATTATAATGGGCAGAATGAAAAATATATTAATCAAGTTTCGGAAGGTGACAAATCTTTATAAATTGTCTATTTACTCGAACGGATATCTACCATTTTGAGCTTTTATTTTGAACTTTTATTTACATTTAGTTATACAGGAAAAGTTTTTATCCACTGCGGTAATTTTGACATATTAACCTTAAACCAGTTTTATTAAACATATTGTTTTTATTTTAATGCGTCTTCATACAAAAAAATAAAAAAATCGTTAACGAAAGATGTTTATTTTAAAAGTGGTTGTATGGCTAACCGGCGCCGGCGGCGCGCGGCGAAGCGGAACGCGCGAAAGTACCTACCTATCAGCTGTGCGCTCGCTCGATTCGCCGGCGTAGGTATTTACGTGGGTTACTGGCCCTTGGATCTCGCTCAAAGAAATCAAAAATGCTTTCTTCGATTTCGATCGCCAGTCGGGGTCTGCCAGACCCTCGTGCATGATTCGGGGTTCTGAACTGTCCGTGATCAAGCAGCCTTTGAGTGGCCGCTAAAATGGTCCTTTCATTAGGGACCGCGGGGTTAAGGAGGTATGCTCTCCGTCGCATACATTCTGCGAGCTGCTCGCAAACTTTCACCACTCAGTACATACACTCACACCATCTCGTAAAACTCGCGGTTACTGAAGTCCGACATCGTGACCGGTAGGTACAAGCACGACACGTGCGGCGCGGCCCTTGCGCGGGAGAGCGATTAGACGCGACGTCACACGACAGCGCGTGCGATGAGCGAACTGTCGGCCACAGCGCCCGGCGCCGCCCGGGAGGGGGTTGCACCCCCGTGCAACACCGCCGCCTGTGCGCCGGCCGTCGCGCGCGCCCATTGATATTATTACGAATAGTTTGTGTCCATATTTTGCTGATTTTAAGTAGGATAAAAAAACAAAAAAAAGTATTGAATAAATAATGGAAATGTGTTCTATTACTGATATTGAACCACCAAAAAAAATTTGCGCACTGGTCAAAAACTTTTCCTGTATTTTTTCCTTAATTCTTCAAGGACTTTCTAATTAAACTACAATAGTTTTTGGTCCGCGCGCGGCCCGGCCGCGAAACTACAATAGTTTTTGGTCCGCTCGCGGCCCGGCCGCGGTCATACAGGTTAAATATGTATGTAATAAATGAAATGTATTCACTAATTAAATTATGTATGGAACGATCCAAGAAAAGGCCAATATTTTTCGTGATGGACTCGGATAAAACCAACTATAACCTAATTTCTGAACAATGTAGATATCTCCTCAATATTTTTCCGGCTCAGCCTAAAAACATGTCTAGATATTCTTGACTTATTTTATGTTAATATTAAACTAACAGGATCTGAGTTCTGAGTTTTAATTTGGATATTACTGACATCGGTGAAGGAAAACATCGTGAGGACTTATAGTTAACTAGCTGCGTACCCCGTCATCACCAGCGTAAGTCTCGAACCCGTGGAAATATCGGGATAAAAAGTATCCTATGTCCTATTCCAGGTCATGGTCTACCCATGTGTTAAATTTCATCTAAATCCGTTTTGCCGTTTTAGCGCTAAATCGTAACAAACAAAAGAACAAACTCACTTTCGCATTTATAATATTAAATAAGTAAATTGTTTATTGATCAAGAAGGTACAGATTGTGAGAAAAAAACTTTCACTAGTTAGAAGCAAGCTATACAAGGTTATGTACTACATTTTATGGTAGAACATGTATTAGTTAGGATATAAGTCTGAAATTGCCTACCCATCTTGAGCAAGCGTGCTGATCAATGGTCGTGCCTTCGCTGTATGATAAAAGCAGGCCTTTGCACTGCAGTAAGACAATAAAAGGTTCGTGTTATTATTATTTTTATCTAAAAACTAAAGGCAAGCACACATAATCAGCAGTCACGAGTCGCGTCCAAAACGGACGTCAGTAACACGATGCTTTAGTCCCACGAACATCATAAATCACGATTATCTGTGTCTCAGCTTGTGAATACTTAAATTCAGAACGGTTTTACCTTAAATTATTATCATACTTTTTTGAAAAATCTTCAAATGTAATCTTTTGAAACTAAACATAAAAAATGAGGTAAATTATAATTACTATTATTTACTGCTTACAACAGCTCAGCTTATTCAGCTGCATGCCATACCGGTTAGACCTGGAAGCCGACCCCAACATAATTGGGAAAGGATAGGCATTGGTCATCATCTTAAAAATAAATTATGTGAATTATTATCACTTATGGTGAATCTTCGGTCGACTTCCAGTCTACCCGGATGCAGCTGGATGCCAGTATTTTACATGGAGTGACTGCCTATCTGACCTCCACAACCCAGTATCTGGGTAATACGATGCGCGAGTGACGATATATTTAACTTCGTAACACACTCGTAAGGTAACCTTAATTTCCACATTTCAACAGCACGTTCCAACCGATAAAAGCGTTTAAATTAACTGCTAACATATAAAACTAATTACAGTTAAGTATCACTGTCTTTAACCGCGTTAAACTGGCGTTATATTTGAACGTTGAGTTAGTAGATTTATGGTTTCGATTCAAACTTATGAGCTGTAAAACCTTTCAACTCCGTTTTAAGTTATTATTACTTAAATTGAATTTTATTTTCGTTGGTGTTAAGTTTATGAGTAGTTTTAAGAGGCCAGAGATGTCAAGGTTGTCGATATCTACCAGCTTTATTTTTATTGTAAGTTAGTAGCTGTGTAGCTACACATCAAGCTATACATTTGCAGTATAAGCTGACCTCGCATTGCACGGAAATCCTATACAATTTGAGATCAGCATGAACTGGAAATGTATAACTTGATGTGTAGCCATGTGTACGACTAAAATCGTCACCAGTTTAGCCATTCTAGCAATATTCGTGACCGTTCCTTCTGGGGCCAAGTCTACTAATTTTAAAACGTGTCAATGGTCTCACAATGATGAGTTTTTGACAGATTTTGTATGGAAAATCTGTCAAAAACTCATCATTGTGAGACCATTGACACGTTTTAAAATTAGTAGACTTGGCCCCCTGCACCTTTGTTCATTCCTCTTCTGTGGTCAGCAAATTGTCATCGTGACATGGATTCTGCAGTAAATGCCAACGAACTGTTCACTGCTGTCAAATTACTACCTAGGGTCTGCTTATTTAAGTGTCTTCAAAAAAGGCGATACCCAGACATGATTAACTTTCTCATTCGAGATTCCCTAAAACTACAAATGCTCATCACTTAGAATCAATTCAGCCTCTCAAGACTATTTGATCTGTATTTCATTTACAAGTCTTAAAACAGGAACTTATTACCGTCACAATAAAAAATCTAATGTCACTGAGTCGTCACAAACGGAAAGGACATGACGTAAGCACTTCCAAGTCAACACAAAGTAAGCGGAAGCTCCTGCTAATGATAAAAACGTCCAACGCTTCAGTGAAAGGAAAGTGTCCATTGTGAATGCGCAGACGTTTTTGAGACGGACTTTTAACAAGGTAAAAAAATAGAAATTATTCGTCTTTGGTGTGGACGATTGCGCGGCTGTTAACCTCCATAGCCTAGGTATTTATTTAGCATTTATTCGGTTTTTCTGACAGTCTTATCTAGGTGGAACTATGCCCAGACTAAAACTAAGAATTAAGGAATCGATGTCTTTATTGTCAAGGGATTCGCATATGTCGTAAGCTGATTTATTAATTCGTATTGTCGCGAAAATCCCTAGGGATATTGCGAAAACCCAGATAATTCGAAAATGGTGCAAATTTTTTTGCGAGCAGCTTGGAAGTAGCGCTCGGCCGCTGCAATACATTTTCGCCAATTTTGAACAGATTTGAAAAATTATTTTTTAGTTCGAAAGGGTATACTCCCGAGGTGGTCCCATATAAATTGTATTAATTTTGCTTGCGTAGTTTTTGAGTTAGCTTCAATATAACGTATTTTTCCCACTTAGTATATCAGGACGATGTTTTATGTGACTCCGTCACTGTTATTTACATAGCTAGCAGGTATTCGAATTTGTGTGGGTAGGTAACAGAACTAAAAAGTGGAAAATAAAAATTTTATACAAAAAAAAAAAAAAAAACTTCCAAAAATACACTAACAAAGTGGAAAACAAAAACTTTAAAAAAAAAAAAAACGACTTCCAAAAAATACACTGACAAAGTGAAAAATAACTTTAATTTTAGGAAGTCGGTGGCAAAAAACGAAAATTGAAAAAGCAAAGACACCGACTTCCGAAATTAAAGTTATTTTTCACTTTTTCTGTGTTTTTTGGAAGTCTGTTGTTTTTTTTTTTGAAATACGTTTTTTATTATTATATCGTTTATTTGAAATATTTTAAATTACCTACAAACGTTTTGACACATTACTATATTCTTTAGATATATCGTCCTTACACCGTCCCGCCATATTGGTTCTGCCAGACTCCTTCGTTCTCTCGCTCATTCAGTGCTTCACTTACATTCCATTCGTTCTATTCCTTCTGGCATTCATTCCCACATATATATTATGCTTTACAACCCGTTTGCACACCATTGCCGCGGTTCGTGGTAACATGGCATTAGTACCTACAGCAAAATGTGTGAAATGGAACGAAATTCGTAGCATACCGGTACGAATTTCGTTCCATTTATATTTTTGTGGTAGCAGCGGTAACATCACTATTTTGCGCACAGCAAACCTAATAAAACTGTTTTTCATAATGGCCCAGCGGCCTCTCATGCACGGGGTTGTTGGTTCAAATCCGGGCAAGTACTAGTAGTGACTTATTCAATTCATATGTACTTTCTGAGTTTACATTGGAAATTGCTGACACCGGTGGAGGAAAATATCGTGAGAAAGCCTGGACTTGATATTTCACTAGCTGCGCCCCGCGGTTTCACCCTCATAAGCCTCGATCCCGTCGGAATATCGGACAAAAAAGTGTCCTATGTCCTTTTTAGGGTTCCGTTCCCAAAGAGTAAAACGGGACCCTATTACTAAGACTCCGCTGTCCGTCCGTCTGTCTGTCCGTCTGTCGCCAGGCTGTATCTCACGAACCGCGATAGTTAGACAGTTAAAATTTTCACAGATGGTGTATTTCTGTTGCCGCTATAACAACAAATACTAAAAAACAGAATAAAATAAATATTTAAGGGGGCTCCCATACAACCGCTGTCTGGAGGACTATATAATTTCAGCCAGATAGCCTCGGAACAAACAGCCTATTTATTACCTTCCATCATCTGCCTAGCCTTTTCCCAACTATGTTGGGGTCAGCTTGCAGTCAAGTATTTTACATGGAGCGACTGCTTATCTGACCTCTACAACCCAGTAACTGAGTAATACGATACCCCTTGGTAGGTCTGGTTATCAGACTTTCGGGCTTCTGACGATCCGTAACGACTGTCAAAGATCCACGAATGACAGAATCTATTTATTTCCTACCATGTTACATAATTCCTGACTTGATAGAGTATAGTAAAGCGGCCATATAAATCAAACGCTGAAGCCTGGCCTACGTCTAACGAGGCCGGGTTCGAACCCATGACCTTCCCGCGGTTCGCACGTTGATCGCTGGTCTATTGCGTACATAAATCTTGTTGCAAGATAACTAGGTAGGCTTTCTTTTTCATTATCTTTTTGACCTTGCCGGGAAAGGTCGTGGCTGTATGAATTACGAGTAACTATGTGTTGGTGTCAGAGGTAGGAATAACGAGGTATGCCTGGTAGTATTTACACTTCAATTAAGGTAATATAACTTTAAGTTAATACTTGTGTCACAAACTCACAAACAAACATCCTCCAGCCTCTTAAAATATTTTGTTCTATTAATAAAATGCAATAGTGATGCAGCACAGTTCCAAGTATGTAGTTTTTTTTTATTATTTTTTGTAGGTAGACACGAAACCATTTCATGTACTCGTAAAAATCTCAGCCAAGGAAATGCCACATTTATTTATCTGTCCAGCCTGTTTCCAGCTATATTGGGGTTGGCTTCCAGTCTAACCAGATGCAGCTTAATACCAGTATTTTACATGGAGCAATTGCATATCTGACCTCTACAACCCAGTTACTGGGTAATACGATACACCTTGGTAAAACTGGTTGTTAGACTTTCGGGCTTCTGACGACCCGTAACGACTGTCAAAGATCCACGAGTAACAGCCGGGACCAAGGGCTTAATTTGATTTCCGAAGCACGCTGGGGTCTTGGTATGTAAAGATGGTCACCCATCCACGGACCAACCGCGGCAAGCGTAGCTTAACCTGATCGATCGACCCGTGCAGCTGTTATTAGTTAGCTTGAAGCCACACTTATATATTATACAAGAAATTTGTGTCCTTTCTATTCCTACACTTTAGGTAGGTACTCCAAAAAATTTGTGACATTCGTGACTGGTTCTTACCCTCAGATAATTCATGAAACAGTGACACTCAGGCCTAATGGGCGACTCTTTAACAGCTTATTCATCATTAGTAATGAGGTCATTGACACGAACGACCTGACATAATTCTGACATTACTCGACAAAATAGATACAGAAGGTGGGCTCCATACAACAAGCGGAAACGCCGCACATATAGAAACGTTATAGTGCCACTTACAAGTTGGGTGCTTTGTGCTTTGATTTGACTATTTGAATACTTAAACCCAAAATAATACCTAACTAACCTACGCTGTCCTGCATACCTAATAATACTCCTCTGTTATTTGAAAATATTGTAAATGCCAATTATTTTTAAAAGAGTAACCGTGGAGTTTCTTGTCGGCTCTTCTCCATAGGATACGACCAATGGTACCGTGCACCTAACTTTTGATGTTTTATAAGTGCCCATGTATGTTTCAATTTAATTCCAATAGCCTATGTGACATAAAATATTTTGATTTTTAACATAAATCACAATTTTTTGACAAACATAAAGATCTCATCGCATTAATCTCAAATCTCAGCTTATATTATGTTATATCTAATTTGTCAATTGAGGTTATTTTCGTCGATAATTTATGAATGACTTCAAATAATTAATGCTGGAAAAAGTGGTGAGATATAAAGTTGAACTCTTCCAAATACAGATGAATATGTTACTGATTCCCATTAGTGAGTGATTGCTGATTGCGTAAGAATTTAACTTGAACAGACTTTGTTTACACTTTCTTCTGATACTTTTGGAACATACTTTACCCGTCTATGTGTGTGCGACAGTTTTCGCACGTTGTATGGAGCTGACTTTCTGTACCTATCTATTCAATGATTCCTGACATAACTCTGACATTACTTTGTTCATTTGAGAGTATGAAACATTTTTAATTAGATCCCACCCCTTTGCTATGTGAAACTTTAGGGGCACCTATGTGAATTTAATTAAGGCAGAGTTTCAGGGCTTTCAGGTGCGTTTATAGGGATTCTAATGTGGGAGCATGGATTTTTGGGTTATCCAGGCTTATAAAGTGAAATTAATAACTCTCAGGGTATCTATCAAAATTTCTTGTTTTTTTTTTTTAAGTGGCAACACTTTTAAATTCAACTGATGCTGACCATAAACATATATTTTATGACACAAATATTTTATTATTTTGCACATTCCTAAAACTTAAGGCTAAACGAATACGAATGGATGTAGCTTTCATTACATACTTTTTGAACATAATTTCATAACTTTAATGCAATAATATCCATAGTGAAATATCTGAGGACTAAGCCACGATTAAGTACTATACACAGAACACATAGTTTCGAAGGGTTCGCTTTTTTTTTTAGTGTGGGACGTCATCAAATTACTTCTCCCGCTCTGGGCGGAGCGGGAGGGCGTGTCAGACTTTTACTGACTAAAACCTACTCGTGTTCCTTCAGTTGCCTGTTGCCAAGGGTCCCGGTAAAGGGTACGCTTCCGAACTCTAAAAATATTCTAATGAACTCTTTGTACAACCTAATTTGTATAATTAACAAACGATCACTTAACGCATACAAGTTAATTTAGAAACTCCGGTAACCCTCTGAAGTTCTAATTTTAACCTCATTTTAGTAGGGGGAGTTCATCAGTGGGCTATTATCGATATCAGTCTCTGGACAGCTGTTTGAAGTCACCGCAATGGTTTAGTGGTAGTGAACACAGCTGTTGATGGTGGTGATTTGAATCCGGAGTAGAGCGAAAATAGAACTAAAAGTAAGAAAGAAAAAGTATTTATTGGGAGGCCTACTAAATACTTTTTGTGGAAGAAATACAAACTAAACACAATCATAGAAACTTATATGTATAACAAAAGCATTTTTTTTTTTAAAGTGTGCGTTCGGAGGCCCCTCGTCAGGGGGCCTAGTGTGAGTTTCTATAAACTATCTCGACTTTACGCATCGACCGCGTTCGGCGCTCCGATTGGCCCTTCACTGGACTTTACTGTTGAAAGGCTAATCGGAGCGCCGAACGCGGTCGATGCGTAAAGTCGAGATGGTTAGAAGAAACTCGCACTAGGGCCTCAGGAGCGAATTTCCTTACGCGATACTCGCACCCGCACGCACGCACACACAAACCCGTGTGCATAACACTTTTCCTTACCGCCCGATATCTACCAGTCAAATTCTGCCGTAAGTCGCGTAAAGGCAAGCAGGCGCAGCGCGAATCTAATAAAACAATTTCTAAGAAAACTTCACGGTAGAGCAATAAAATTACCGGTGTCGCGTCGCGCTACAAGTCGCGCCAGACTACACGAGCATTTTCGTTCCAAAAAAAAAAAACAAACTGAAGGGCTAGATTGACTTTACTTGGACAGCATAATATTGCATCTGGTAAGCCAGAGAGCCGACCACAATGTAGTTAGGAAAATGGCTAAGCGCAAGGCGATTATTTATGAATACCATAATATATCAAATACAGGGTGAAATTGAATTCATGGGCATCCTCTTAAGGGGTCGTTGTACTCATCATTATGAAAAAAAAAACAGCTGTTCCCTATATTTCTGTTCGCATAGCTCGTCAAAATGTAGGGAACAGCAGATTTTTTTTCGCGAGTTCATGTTGTCCCAGAGTGAAAGTTGTTCACAATGATCCCTTAAGAGGATGCCCATGAATTCAATTTCACCCTGTATAAAGCTACTATGGGTGTCCAAAGTTATTATAAACTTCCGCGTTTCCGTGATCACGGGTGTGACAGAACTGCTGGCTTGTTTACAAAACTTAATAAGCTGAGATGTAGTTGTCACACTCACACCACACTGCACATTTTTGTAACTGTTTTGGACCGACACTCTTAACGCAAACAAAAAAGACAAATTCGTGGAACAAATAGATCTGGATTTAAAGAGTGTCAAGCAATAATGACCCTAATTTGAACTGTTGAAGACGTTTAACTTTACCGTACTAAGGGTCACTTCACTTGTTTCTCTTATCATTTGGGTTAATTCCTTACTGTATTTACAAATACTGAGTACAGACGTAATTTGCCCCCGTTTATCACTAACACATATTTAAACTCCCATACTTAGAAGATCACGTAACGATATGGAACCAAGTATCTATCCACTTAACAGAATCAGAACGGAGCCATTCCGTAAAGCAGTTAACTCAAGCAGTCATCACAGCGGATAAGATCACGTCGCTAACTTAATTGAGCAGAGAAACAGCGGTTATAACGGCTTACTCACCGATATAGCGCTGCATTCCTATACCAACTTCAAAAGAAATAATAAAATTTAAGCAAGGGTTGCGCCTGCGCACTTCGATCCCAAGATAAGGGCCTTACACGCACGAGTCGCTCCGAACATGGCCGAAGAAATCCGAGCACGGGAACGAGGTCATTCAACGCTCCCTTTAATTGTCGTCTCTTATCAACCCGTATAGGCGACTCTATAGTCGTCCTGCTTACTCTTATTTGAATATTTAACAGCAAATGCAGCCCGGACAATGATTTAGGAAAGTAAGGCCAGTATATCATTCATGGTAGAGCAGGAGCTTGGTGGCATAAATTGAATTAATATGGACGTCAATTTGTTTAGGGAACGGTCGATGCTCTTATTTGAAGCATCGTTGTGATAAATTTCTTTTTGATCCAGACAATTTGTTACACTTCAGATCACTGCGTTATGAAATGGGGTGCTGCTGGGTTTTTAATAACAAATTCGACGTTAAGCCGAAGATACGCGAGGCTTTCTCAAGCTAGTTACTCTGGGTTTAACTTCATTTCTAGGTTAGTAAGTGTGTCTCAACTAGTCTCAAGCTAGGATAGTTTAATTGGATGGGGTTCTATTTTTGAGTAGGTACCACTGATTTGACTATCCTGACTTCTGCACTAGCTTCATGTGGATTGCCAAGTTAGTATTCAATCGGCTAGTGTGCAGTGACTCGCGTTTTATTTTTGTTTGTTCTTAAAATTATATGGCTTGGTGTAAACAGCATTTTAGTTTTCGATGTAATACACGTGTATCGCCTTTAATCTTTATCGTATTGCCATATTTATGTGAAACCGGTTATAAAATTGAAAATCGATTTTTTAACCACAAAATCAAATGGGTTATCCGAAAATAACAAGTAGCATGTAGTTATTCCCAATTTTATCAGCAGTAACTATGTAATTCATAACGAAACATTTCTTAGTTTTTATTCTCAAACGGTTAGTTAAATACAGGAGCCAAGATTTGAACTACTTCTTTAAATAAAACCATATAAAACGTCGTCTTTAGCAGTTAGTCAAACACTTAAACCCAGGACCTAAGAATTCGTTTTAAAACGTTCTTTGAGCTTTCAAAGAAATCCCCAACTATGAAATTACTGGTTGTTTCAATGGTTTCTAGGTTTTATACTTCAATCACTTAGGTCGAACTTAGTTATATTCCCGGCACTAAGTTAGTCTTCGCAAGCTGCGTCAAGTTGAGTTTTAAGAGTTGCAATTTGATAGCTCATCGGGCAGCCATCGAATTATTAAGTTATTACTTAGGACCTGGGAATTTCATACCATACTTTTATTTAAATACTGGTGCCCTTCGCACTGTTTTTACGACTTGATAAAACTGAAGATGTCTTTATTATCCTTACATATTATAAAACAAAGTCCTCCGCCGCGTCTGTCTGTCGTCCTGTACGCGATAAACTCAAAAACTATTTCACCGATTTTCATGCTGTTTTCTCCAATGGATAGAGTGGTTCTCGAGTAAGGTTTTAGTATTATACTAACCGACAACCACGCGGGCGACGTCGCGGGGATCAGCTTTATTTTCTAATTTAGATAAGTTATCATTTTTGCCCACGATCTCTTTAAAGAAACGTCCACTGTCTTTTTTTAATTTAATTTAAGAAAAAAGTGCATTGTTCGCGTCTACCATAAATTTGAATAAAACAAGATTAAAATTGTCTTAGTCCTTTTTTGTATACAGTTATTTAGTGAATAAAAATAAAATAATTTTGATTAGTAGATTGCATTATCTTGCCGAATGAAAAGTTATAGTAATTTGAACTTTTGTTCAAAGTGTTGAAGGTTTAAAATAGAATGAGGCAACTGAGCCTCATTTGTTGAAACAAGTTCTGCTAGAGAAACGAAATGACCGCGTGCGACTAAAAAGGCTTGGACCTTCGTTTTTTTTTTAACTTCGCTCAGTTTTAGAGCATCTTAACGAAGAAATGGGTAAAAAAATATTAGTAAAAAATTCCGGGCTGCAGAGCGTCCGGTCGTTTCAAATTGGTTTACAAAAAGATGATGGTAAAGTTCCATTTTTCTGCTACAGTTTCATTTAAATTGTCTCGCAGTTCAGTAAAAAATACTCGGAACTTTTTGGTGCTTAAAAGGATTTAGAGAAAAAATTCGGCTTTCACAGTTTGCATTTTTGGGAAAAGAAAAAAAAATACACGATATTTCGTAACAGTTTTCGCCACAGCTCATCAAATTGTTATCCGAAATAAGACTTTATGCCACGGAAGCCTATAGATGCAATAAAGACTCCACAGGATACTACATCCTAACATTTATAGAACTTTGTTTAAAATAAAATTGTTCGCAATTTTGGTGAAATTGCCAACAATTTGTGAACCATTTTGTTTCATCGTTGAAAATTGCTCATCTAAATTTTGACCAGTTTCCGCCGTCTGCATCCCTAGAATCGAGTAATGCCTTAGTTACTCAGTACAAGATAGTCCCCCAAGATGGCCCGGCTCCCAAGATGGTCGGCTCCTATTCTAAGATGATACAGCATACAAAGCAAATAGTAAAATAAATTCTCTAGATCAAACACACTGCATATTCAGTTCACTGACCGTCATATCTACGATCAGCGTGCGCGCAGATATCGTCGATCAATTACCGACTGTCACAGTCGTATATCACCAACACAGAATAAGGATTCTATGGAGACCTCATCTCAAGCACATTCTTTAGCAAACAATTTTTTTCTTTGCAGCCCAGCCATATTATGTCGTCTCTGAGAGCCCTTTTGAGTCTCTCTTATTCTAAATTAGCGACTTTTAAACTTAATTTTCAGTGCCATTTATTTTGAATATCCAATTCCAAAATTGTACCTCTTTATTTCGTTGTCAGCCATCATAGTATCACTCCTTCAGGTTCTTGATATAGTAAGGGTCGAGTCATCTTCTTGCTGGAGAGCATCCACACAAGAAATCCCCGGTTCCAAGCACGTAGTCCTTGTCTGTCTACTACTTGGCTTAATCACTAAACAATCATGCAGATGTGTTTCCCACCATCCTTCTCTTAGACTCCATGTTTTCTTTACTCTGTGTCCTCCGCCGTAATTTCAGATGAAGGTGATATCATTTATTGTTCCAGCTACATGTCTTGTTGTGCTAGATGGACGCATAAATATTTTTATTTGGATAGTAAATATGGCACGTAATGTGGGTAGATAAACACAGCTGATTAATTGTGAGAAATTATTTATGATTGCATCTGTATTCTGCGTGATTTGTCTTCATTCTATTCTCATGATCTTAAATTATGGCTTTTGAGAAACCTGAAACAATTACTTATAGATTTACATCAAGTTGTTTATAATACAACATACCATCACGCCTGTATTTCCCGAAGGGTTAGGCAGAGGTCTTAGTGCACTCACATTACGCCGGTAAGGTTTAAGTCTCATGTTATAGGGGGCCTATTGCCATCAACCGAGCAGAAATGTCCTGGCTGCTACTGAGTAATTCGAGATGGGAAACCCAATAACACTTTGCCTGACACAGGAATCGAACCCAGGACCTCATGCTCAGCAGTAGCGTTTGCGACCGTTAGACCAAAGAGGCAGACAAGTTACTTATCTTTTACAAAAAAAAAAAAATTGACGTCGCTAGTGTGATTGTACATGTTCCAGCGATTTACTCCTTATCTCTCTGGTACACACCCAAAAGGATGAAAAAAAAAATGGGTTTACCCAGAATTTATAAAAAAATATTAGGACACATTCTTGCGGCGCTCGTAGCTCGTCACAAACTTTCAGTAAACAGCTTTGGACGTCCCAACGTTTGCCTTTTTCGGTGCTAATAACAAAACGAAACCTGTCTGGTTGCCAATGTTTTATTTAGAATTTTTTTTTGGTTGGAATAAAGAGGGATTTTTGTTTTAAAATAGCTTGCCAATGTTTTATTTAGATGTTTTTTTTTGGTTGGAATAAAGGGGGATTTTTGTATTAAAATAGCTGTTTCCTCTTCTCGACTTGGATTTACATAGAGATTTGAGTTTTAGGAATACAATTAAAAAAATGCGTAATATATATCTTTTTAATGGTATTTGTGGTAAACGGTTACAAAATATTTAGCTCAAAGACCAGAGAACACCTCAGGAATGTCATTTCAAAATTATAATATTATCACTAAATAAACAATGTCGACTACATTTATTTTATTTTATTTATTGTTAACATTTAACAACTGGGTAGTTGATAAAACAGTTCAAATAATATTACGTCACTTATTGTAGACCGTCCTTTGTTTTCTCAGACATATTTCGGTTTACGGTAGGAACCAATCAATTTTCGGAGTCTCTACTCGTAAATCATCTCGGCCGTCTGCCGTCATGGTCGATCGTTGAAATAGGAGGATGTTTGGAAAACCACTGGACTAATGCTAGGCTGTGGACTAATGTTGTTAGTTTGTTATGGTTTCCGGAAAATATAATAGCATTATAAAATTACCAGGATATTGGGATTAGACGAAATTTTTTCATGCTTTTTGTCTTATTTGAACGCGATCAGCACATTTAAAACGCGTTGCTTCTTTAGCTGTCAGTGTCAATATTCTATCGAAAATTATGACACTGACAGCCCTTAAACGTAGTTTTAAAGCTGATCGCGTTTAGTTTCATTGGTGAAACTCGCCCTTAGTTTTAGAAATTTTGTGAAGCTCAGTTTTGGGGCTTCAGAGTCTTTGAACTCATTAATAAATAGGTCTTAAAAGTGGATTCAACGAAAATTAATTTAAAACGCAGCTCATAATGAATTTTCTCTGAACTGAATTGTAGATTGCATCCTTTGAATTTCCCAAGCGAATAAACTGAATTGATCTTCTTTAAAATAAAGAATGTAATGCTGTTCGTTGATAAACGCATCACTTAATAACGGCTAGACTGATTTAGCTATTTTTTTGTGTTATGTTCGTAATAGTCCGAATCAGGTTTAAAAGTAGGAAGGAAGAAAATATGAAGTTGTCTGGTAAATTGGAAAATCGGGAAACCTTTCAAAAGTAAATGCATTTTCAGTTTTCCCGATTTTCAAATTTGCCCCACAACTTTTCTATGGTTATTTTGTATGAATTATTAAAGGACAACGTCTGCGGGTCAGCTAACTTAAAAAACAATTCATTTTGCAAAAAAAAAAAGCAAGCAAAGGCAAAAATAAAAGCAAGCAAAAATTGTTACCGTTTACCTATCTCGTGTTGTTATTCCGTAGATGTGGGAATCTCCAATCAATTTCCGTTTACTGGTTTCATAAATCATCTGTGCGACGAAAATACTTACTCTTTATGACTAAGTTGCGTGTTTTAAAATACAAATGTCTTGCACTTTCGCAAATTATGCAAAAATTAACATAAGTATTGCAAGAATATTCAAATTAAATGTACGCCGCGACCTAATGACTGACTTGTCGAGAGTGTACAAAGAAATTGCTCTTGTAATTGTTAACTATAAACATTATTTATTCATATCCGGAAAGAAAACTTTTTTACATTCTGCTGCAGTTACAACTTTTACAACGAAATCGGTATTCAGAATGCAAATAAATGGTCAATCAAAATACACGAGTTTCGGAAACTGTTACATATTTCAGTGGAAAAAAGTGTATAAAAGCAATATTTCATTGGAGTGAAACTGCCGGTCCTGTCAGCAGGATTGACGGGCTCCTCAGGGTTCGCACGGCTCCATGTCACCCGGCCAAATATTAATTTCTTAAGTAACGCCACCAGTGTCCCTTACTTACATTAACTTGATGAGCAACGCGGTTATTGATGAGGCTTTTGTGTTACGTCTATTCATCAGACAAAATTTGCTCGTCTATCCAGAAAAAGCTGAGTGAATTTCTGTTATTATTTTTTCCTTTCTCGCTCCGATGCGGACGATTGGCCCTTATACGAATATCGTCGGCAGTCGAGCGAGCTCCTTGTGCTCCGAAATACGTCAATGTGCCCACGGGCGATATTTCTTCGTTTGTTCGGTATTGAATGGCATTTTCAAATTAAAATATCAATGAATGTTTCCCTGCCGTCATGTGACAGGAGTATCCTATAAAAATGTACATTTTTGCTGTCTCCTACATTCCTACAGAAATACATTGGTTCATTTGTTTTGGCGAAGATGTTCGTGTTTTGACAAAGCCGCCGCCGGCGGGGAGAGCATGGATTTGTAAGGTTCAGAAAGGGATTTCACTGTCGTACCGGGACGGTAGATAAATTGTTGAGAAAAACTCGTCGCTAAGAGATTTTTACTGGTAGGTCTTGATAATGACAGCTCTCAAGACTCGACCCTTTAGGATTCAAGTGAGGTTCAATAGCTTCCACAGTTGCGACGTTTTCCAAAACATACAATCTGTTTTTTTATGGAACAGTTGTTGTACTTCGCTTACTTAAAACCTTTTTGAAGTTTCTCGTAATGGGTCTTGTTGTTATTTTTGTTTGTTATTGCGAATAACGATCTTACCATTCAGTTTTATTTTGTTAGGTTTTGTGAAGCTAATTTTTATCAACTTGGCTTTCTTTTATTTTCTTTTTTTATCCTTCATAGTCTTTAAACTTTCTTTTTTCTCATGAATATCTCATATATCTGTTATAATTGTGTTTCTTTTTAAATAAAGCTTATCATCCTCAAGCAGGCTATTAAAGTCTCATTTGTAATGCCTGCTAACCCTCCATTTCTTCCGACCACACGTACTTATGTCATCAGCTGTCCTTATCGTTAGCTTTTTTACCTGTCGTCACATAATTACGTAGTTTCTTTACTTTTTCTAATATTCTCACGTTTATTAGTTCTACTTATTAATCTTAGATTTATATTTATGTTTGATTGATGATTTTGGATCATGTTTGTATGGTTTTTGGTTATTTGTAGGAATCCTTACTGAGCTTCGTCTGTGTCAAGTATGTTTAATTTGACAAGATAAGGGTCGTGTTAATCATCTCCTTGTTAAGATTTAACTTCATTTTACTTCTCAATCCTTTCCACTATGTTAATTTCTGCTTAGAATTTGTTGGATTGTTAAGCAGTAGATATGGACCGAATAAAACTTCCTCATTTACAAGTAGGAATTCTACCACTGGCATGAAATGCTCATTAGTAGTAGTGTAGAGAGTTATGTTAATTACTTCACTCCGACCTTATCTGCGGTCTAACGTTTTATGACGTCACAAGCACTAAAATTGTACTTAAGTACATACAACTCTGTTTTACAAGTGGTCTCTTAAATTAGCTCGGAATATACGGACACGGGTGCGAATTTAATTCGCCTATAAAACGCATGTTGAATATGAATTAGTTCTATTTCTTGCTGTATTTATACATATAATTAACTTACACTTTTCAGAAGCCATTTATCCTGTTTTTGCTCAGAAAAATATGATTCCTTGTGATGGAAATACTTTTACAGTTAACATGAATTTCATTAAAAAAAATGCAAAACTAGAGTGGTGCGCGCGACTGGTGGCGCTGGCGTGCTTAATTTTATACTGTAATATTTAAAATATTGAATCTAAATATTTATTAATTATTATTAATGTTGTATAAATTATTAATTAAATAATTCTATACTTACTTAATTTTATGATAAATTAACGACAAGACAGCGCAGATTTATCTTGCGAACACTCTACCTGCCTTTGTGAAATTATCTAATTTGGCTGGGGTCGGGTACTCGGGTCGTTCCCATCTGACACTTCCTCCGTCAAAAAATGCCAGACAGTCGTCAAACTAACAATAGTAACACAAAGTATAACATTTTACTGCCTCCGTTTACGATAGAACTGTAAGTGAAGTGTCAGATAAAACTGTCGAGTGTCCCGACTGGACGCCGACACCCGACACTCAGCCACTGCCAAACTTTCAACAATTCTGACTCAACTTTGCCTGAAGCAAAAGTTGTTTAAAAGTGTAAAGTGTCTGTTTAAGCTGGCTAATTGGTGTCTTATAGCAGTAATGAAACAACGTAGACTGGACTGAGAAAATTGCCGTGAATACAAACAGTCACTTGGTATTTGCCATCCCCTTGACTATCTCAAAGAAAATTCTGCGCTCATTATAACTGCTTCCATAATCTTTTGCTGAAAAAACTGCTTCGCCAATAAGCAACGTTGTTTGCTTTCGAATTATTTCTCTCTGTTGGAAAAGGAACTTAACGTATGCATCCTTTATATTATTTGAATTCGAAACTGCATTCTGACATCTAATTTTCTCATTATCTCTGTCTTCGCTTGACTAGATCTTCTTTTGTAAGTCTGATCGTGAATCAAATCCAAGTTCGCCTCGGCTAAGATAGGATAAGTTTGACTTACATTTTAAAACTTCTTCGTACTGATAAGGTCGAGAGATTTGATGGGATTCCGATACGACATATTTATCGGTGTGTCGTGACATGACTTGAGTGTCCTTGTTCTGTGACCTCATATGTTATAGGTTTTAAATGACGACGTGGGAAAGTCGAGGGGTCTGCATACACTGGTTTATGGTTGCTTCACTATGGGATTCGTGATGGGTGGTAAAAAAGTAATATGGTCAAATTGTGACATCGACAAGTGATGTGAAAATTACCATCTTTTATAAGGTAATGGCTCAATGAATTCGTGTCTTATCTTTATATGATATGGATATTACTACAATTGAAATTGAGATTCAAAAGTATGCTGACTTTCTACATCGTCATTCGAGACTTCTAGAATGAATCCTTCCACACTAAACACGTGTCCTCTTACACAGGTGATGGTCCTGTCACTACCATTATTGTCTTGTATTTCGAGCCTCATACCTTCGATATTGTATTTGTATACATAAGAAAGGTAAGTTCCATGTAGTATATTTTTAGGACGCAATAAAATCGATAAACGAAGCTAGTTCACTATTCAATAGATAACTGAAACAAATTCAAGTATAATTCGGCTTTGTTAAATAAAAAATCATCTTCAACTAAAGAAATTTTGTGAAACAGTCCGTAAATGTTTGACGTTTATACTGAGCACGTAATCTTTTAAGTGCCTTTTCACAATGTACATCAAATTCGAATATATTATCTCAATTTCCTCATTTTTATCTCGGTTTTAGAGTTTAGCACCAGAATTTGGGAAAGCTGGTTTTACATTTCTGCAGTCTTTATCTGTGGTGCTGAAGTGCATTTAAAATTAGAATGTCAATTTTCTTGTTCTTTTTTTCAATTAGCATCTTGAGAGATACAAATTAATACTTGTGTGCGTAAGTATGTAAGCCATTAACTATCAACCCCAAATGCTAATCTTAAATGAATTCCCCTAAAGTTTTACTAAAATATATTATTACGAAAACGTTTCGAACCTTCTCTAATTCCGTTAGACCGTTATCGCCTAAAGGATAGTGTACAACAAACTAACCTTCAGAAATCGGGTTAACAGTGTCATAACCTGGACTCTAACAATCAGTAGGGAGTGGTCGGGTAGACCCCGGCAGTCCCCTGAGACCCCAAGCAGTTCCATTTTCAAAATTGCAACGCAATAAAGGTTGGGAACCTTGTCTTTTGGGACTACTAGATTCCAAACTCTATATTTAAAAAGGTCGTCTCAGGTAGTTTTTTTACTGTTTTTTTTTTTCATTGAATTCTGAGTTGGGTTTGCGTAATCATGATTGTGTTACTGTTTCGGTTTCTGAATAGAAATGGAGACGATGAGTGTGATTATATTATTTTAACCGTTTTTTTAACCGTTTTGTGGTAGGCCGTTTTTTTTTAGCTTTTTCTGGGAAAATGAAAAAGTACTTTTAAGTTTGCTGTTTTTTTGACAACTGTGCCAACTATAGTGAGCTTTTTACCTGTCTGCTAGGCTTGCAATAAATTGTATTGCGAAAACTGTCTCCCAATATCATGCAATCCTCTTGGTTGCACAACGAAAATCATTAATTTCTAGGCTATGTTTACAGTAAATATACCTGTACTGAAACTCGAAAGCCTATTAAGTAGGCCTTTATTCTATTCTACAACAATATATAAATCATATGAGGCCCTAACAACAGCTCTCATCGATCGTATAACATTTCATAGCAGACCCAATTTCGAGAACTAAACAATATCCCTTTGAGAGGTATCAAATTGTGGTACAGGAGACGTTTTATTGTCTCGAATGTTACCGTTAGACAACGGATTGTGGGCAATCAGTGCAGAACAGAAACAAAACGTTACCATCGGAACCATAGAGTATCTACTAACAGTGGTTCATCGCCCAATGTACATTTGACAGCACTTGAGAAATGTCAAAAATGTTGATATTTCTCGGCTGTCCAAATTCAAAACCTAGCAACTGACATTTCTCAAAAAAACGTTGTTTTTGCATATTTTGACTTGATAGATAACTATCAGAGAGAGATTGATTGAGATTGAGAAATGTCAGTTGCTAGGTTTTGAAATTGCACAGCCGTTCTCAATACTATAGAGTGCTACAAGGATATTATGGCTCCTGAAAAACATTGACAGGGGGGCGTTGTTGATAAACATTTGTAAAATTGTATTGACAAAACAAGATGACGAAATTAGGTCTGCTTTTGGTCGCGCGCCACAATTACCTTGTAGCGTTGTATATTGCATTTCCCTGTCACCTGTGCCCTTGAGGCTTTTATGACTGCGTCAGTCAACGGAGTTTGCGTGTCTGAATTTTGGGCCAAACTTATTTCCCTTTCTTCATAACTTTTTTTGTCATTGGTTTGTCACTAAGATGAAGAAATACATTATATCTACTTATGTCCCGAATACATAAGCTCCGTCCCCTTACACCGCGCTCGATAACGTTCCCGTTGAACCACTGTAAGTAATACACTGTGTCGGAACATCGGGTACCGAAATGGAATTCTGTTTCGTATCGCAAGCTTTTTTGAGAGTCAAAACTTTTCGAAAGCTGTGTTTGTTAATGACCCTTTAGTTGAAAGACATTGTATTGCTTGAGCAAATCGAAAATCTTCTTGGAAATTGTTTTGGGGACAAAAATGCTTGAGCTTTGAGAAAAGCTGTTTGCAATTCCGATATTATAGCTAAAACGTTGCGGGTTTTGTTCCTGGTGTGTTGTTAACAGATTTGAACAAATACAATGACTTAGTTTGAATTCTTGAAGACTAAAATTCGAGACATGGAATGAAGCGCTCTAAAGTATAGAGTCAAGTCGAGCTGACAATCTAATTTGTCAGTATTTTGTTAAAATATTCCATTTCTTGTCTACATAGTAAATATAACCAACTAGATCAACAGTATTATTGTTGTGCTTCGAATATAATTGTAGCACGAAAATAAACGCTTTCATAATTAACCTCGTTATTAACGCCGGTAGCGACATGATAATAGAATCACGCTAAAATTAACTTGTAGTGTCTAATATTCGATCGAAGAAAGCATGTTGCCGATTCCTATCAGGGACTTAAAACGTTACTCAAAATAGAGGTACGATAACGTTACGTAATAGTGTTATGTATAGTTCCAGTAACCATTTATGAACTAATTTCTTGGCAATATAACGAAAATCTGTCGGAACGAAATCTTCAACTATTAATTTAGTTACCATCCGGGTGGAACGGTGGAAATTATGGTTATTGGAAGTATACGTAACGTTATTTTAACGTTATTTAATGTTATTTCATAACGTTTTAATTCCCTGGTTCCTATATCTTACTGTCTGTTAAGAGAATTCCTTCAATTTAAATAATCTGTGTACCCAACATTTGCATGTCATTATGTTATGATTAAATATGAAAAGCTACTAATAAACTACCATTGTAAGAACTTTGTAACCAAAATCTGCGAATAAATCTTTGACTTTGATGAAATGGTTACAATTACAATTAATATGAAATAATGAACTAGTCCATAAATATCGGTTACTTTAACAGTACGTAAAATAGGTCTCTTTATTGGGACAGTAGCATTACCTACACTTGTAAATACAACCAACGGTAAAGAAAACGATATACTATTTGATTTTGTACCAAGTAACATATGCCATCCAATAAACTCAAAGGGGAACGTTCGACTTGCCGATCGACATATGTAAATATTTACCTACGTCTTTTCGTCGCTTCAATCGCTACAGCGCTTTAGATTTGTAAACATTCAGCGTAAAGCGCTAATTGGTTCCCCTAGAGAGAACTGACCGATTTGTTCAGCAAAAATGACTCAGTGTACTGTTGCTTGATTCGTTCTTGAAAATGAATAAACAATGGCTTCTAAAACCATAAAAGAATAGATAACGAGGTTAAACATGTTAATTGTAAAAGACGTACCAACGACAAAAATAAGGCTTCATTGATTTATCATTTTGATTCTAGGTTAATGGATAAAAATCTTTCGAAAAGAATCCACAAACTTCCCGAAAATAAGCACTTAGCGTTTCCGAAATTAATGTGTAAGAACAAAAGTTGGTGAATTAGTGAGGCAATAAAACGCTAGGCCAAGATATACGAGTATATACTTTTTTGGCACTAGTGTTGCAGGTTAAAATATAAGTATTGTTTCTTTTATGCTCTAGAAGTCGTTGGCGTAAATCCAACCAATTTTTTTTAAACTTAAAATTGACTTTGAACTTAACACTATTTATATTTAGGTCGACGGCATTGTGTTGTCCTTAATTAGCCTTTTGCCATGGTCCATGGGCTTTGACAGATTCAATTGTTTTCAAGTCATGTCAACAAGTCTTCGGTCTAATTCTTGTCCCTCATTATAACTGTTCTGTAACTATCTCAGTTCATGATTCACAATAATCACATCCTCCATATTTTCGTCAACCGATTTGTATTCTTCATGAATCATGACAACTGTTAGCATAAATGAATTTCCATATATTTTATATTCAAAGTTAAGATCCAATATTGAGTAATGACTGAGTTATTTCAATATCTTTTCCGAAGCGTGTTGTATCGGATAACTTTGTAAAAACTTTGGAAGTCTTCACCCCAACGCCTCCGAAGCGATATCTACAGACTTCGTGAAAAGAATATAATAAGCAAATACATTTTCATACATAATTTCGTCAAATGTTTGAGTAATATTTTTTTTGAAAATACTGGTCGAGAATTTTTTATCCAATGTTGAAACCAAGTTCTTTTTTACCCATTGGTATTACCAAAACCAACAGTGTAACGTAAACATTACGTAAATGTATTATACATTATTTCTGTACCATATCTCTCAGCAACGAAGTGCCGAACGATGGTGGTATTATAAACTTTTAAGTTATCAAAAACAAAAAGTTGTTCGATTATCTGGTTCTTCTAATCGGTTTTCAGCTTAACTTCAAGGGCGGCTTAAAATTTATCAACATTACGATCTGTCTGTTATTCTTAAGTTTTTCATTCGATTCGTCATTTAGATTTCAAGTGTCTTCCGATGAAAATCCTTCAGGATTTATTTCTAGTTGTTGTGACTCCCCAATTTTTACGTTTATATTACAGCCTACCTCTCTAGAGATTACATCCGCAATATTATCCGTTTAATACCAATCCTTCGAAAATTTAGACACACAGTGAAAGTCACCTAACATCTCTAGAACTTCTCCATCTTGGAAGCGAGTATACGCGAATTGGTGTTACAATATTAAAGCCAATTACACACCGGTTATGTATCCAAACTCCGTAGGAGTTCCTGCCTGGCTTATTAGTCATACATATTCCCTCTGTATCGTGTATGCGGCCCAAATCAGATTTTCTATTTGTATCTCTACCTATAGGATATTCACCTTCAGAATACATTGCTTCAGGCTGATGTATATCAATGAAACGTATACTTTCTAGTTTAATAAGATTCAAAATAGCTGTTTTGAAATGTCTATGTTGGAATTCTCGTATGGTTATAACACAGTATAAATAATTACAGTATTCTATATTTATAGAAAACGACAGAAATGTCGCGCTTCGAAATCTTAGTGTATCTGTCGAGTGTCGATCGAGTGCGCGGCAGTTACGCACGGACGCGGAAGGTTTGCCTACTGAGCGGTCGTAAGTAATTATTTCAAGGTCACTGCCGAGATATAATACTGCTACTTATTTATGTCTGTGGTTATAGTCCTGTGTTCCGTGCAAAGGTCAGTAGTGGGTTTAGTGTAAAAATTGAAGTACAATTTCTGCTTATTGAATGCTGCCATTTTGTTTTACATTAAGCTAACCAAACCCAATATTGTACTGTTCCTATGTAGGTTTAAATAAAAATTGATACCCACAACAAAGTTAATTTTTTTACCACTATTTGATACTTGACAGTTGCGTCTTAAATGTTCCATGGCGTTTATATAGTTGAAGTGGATAGGCAGTATAATTATAAGTATAACGTATAGAAAAGTCATAAATATGTATGAATGGACGTATGTACAAAATAATAAAGAGAAGGTACTTCTTCCACCTATTATTCTTGCTCTAAAAATGAAAGAGGATGAATAACTTCTGAAGGCAAGGCACTAAATCTACATATTTAAACTCAATTTGAACTCATTGACTTTGATCATTGATCCAGATCTGCTTTTCGTTTGCCATCGAGTTCGTTGACCTTCAGGGCAGCGGATACATTAGTAACATTTAAACACTTGTGTAAATATATAATATTGATACTTATTCTGTTTATTTCAGGTATGTCGCTGTGAAGGTCCCGACGGGATTGGAGTATTTGAAGAATTTAAGCCATGTGGTAATGTACACTTCATAAATTATGTTTTATATACATTTAAATACCATGAAGAGTTGTAATAAAAACTTACCAGTACATAAATTAATTCAAATGTTTGAGATTAAGATTTTACGAATTTTACTGTGTATTAAATAATCATAATCAGCCTATGTTCCCACTGCTGGGACACAGGCCTCGATCCTTTTGCTATGAGGAAGTGGGCGGCAATCCAATAAAAAAAAAATTAAAAAAATATCCCACTGCTGGGACACAGGCCTCCTCTCGGTGAGCGGAAGCGGGTCGTTATCATAAAATAAATAAATATTTTTTTTGTGTACAAAAAATTACAAGTTATAAACTGTTTTTTATTAAAAATGTGATGCACTTCCAAAAGTTCCAAATACGCACTTGTTCTCTAACGTATGAATAAATAAACTCCTCTAAAAGTAATAGCTAACTGCGCATAAGATTTAACAATCAACATTACAATCTTCTCAATGGACCCAGCATGCACACCAAAGTCCATAAGTTTGATGTTTGACAGGCTATAATTCCAAAATTCAATGTATTCTACCCTCCAAAAACTAAAATATTGGGTAATTTCGCTGCCTCAGTTCCCTGCTGAGTCAAGCAGGGAAATAGCCCGGGCCTTAGCCCGCGGGCACAATATTTGTAATAAAATGCAATTACGTATGAATGTTGCCAATTTGATATCGGCTCATTGTAACACTCCCGAGGGTGCGTTCGCGCCCCAAATTAGGGTAGATAGGGTATTTGCCATGTATTGCCCATGTTTTTTCGTTTGAGAATGTATTAGATTTGGCCATTACTATGTTAATAGCAATTTGGGAGTTTATTGTGATTTTTTTTAAAGGATTAGTGTGGTGTGACTGATTTTGAATTAGATCGATAATTACGTTACGTTTCAAATGGATGCATTTGAGATATACATAATCGGATTATTCCTTTTGAATAATTGTCTATTCATTTAAGTGCATATGTGTGTCGTTGTTATTCGAGCTTGTAGCTAAGTAATAACAGCCGCACAGGTCGATCCATCAGGTTAAGCTACGCTTGCCGGGGTTGGTCCGTGGATGGGTGACCATATTTACATACCAAGACTCCTCCGTGCCTTAGAAAGCACGTTAAGCCATAGGTCCCGACTGTCATTCGTGGATCTTTGACAGTCGTTACGAGTCGTCAGAAGTCCGAAAGTCTGACAACCAGTCTTAACAAGGGGTATCGTATTACCCAGTTACTGGGTTGTGGAGGTCAGATAGGCAGTCGCTCCATGTAAAATACTGTTATTCAGCTGCATTCGGTTAAACTGGAACCGACATAGTTGGGAAAAGGCTAGGCAGATTGATTGTGTGTCGTTGGTATTATTTTCCAAGTCTGTTTCTACCAACCCTAGTACAGGCGATCCGCCTGCCTTCTGCAATCAGTGTTGCGGTTACCAACCTCACAAGGCGACAAACATTGGTGCTGTCGACCAACGTTTGTTCAGGGTCAACTCTTGTTTGTACAGAGGGTTTCCAATTTCAGTATTAAGATTCTTATTGTTTCCTATACAGTCTCCGGACTATTTTGTTATTGTTATAAAATTGTTTTTCTTTAAGACCTTTCTCCATGTCCAGCAGGAGTGTTGTAGCCGTTGTAGGCCATTAAGTCCAGCCCGCGTAGCATGACCACCGTAGAAACGGGTTTTGTCGACACAAGAGTAGACCAAATGACAGATAAACAATCGCAATCTGTCATTTTGTCTATTCTTCCGTCGACAAAACCCGTTTCTACGGTGGTCATGCTACGCGTGCAGGCGGTTGAAAAAGACGACTTTGGAATGATTTAGCAAGTAAGAGGAAGCATATCGGTAGGTATCCTCCTGAATCCTGTCAAATTATAGTACTAAAGAAATGTGATCACCACTTGTCAATCGTGGTGATTACATTATCCCCATACCATCCATAACGTAGTCCATGTTCAAGACCATTTTATTCTCAGCTTCTAAAACAGTCTTCATCTTTTTCTCGCAGTTTGCTCGAATCAATTGTCGAACCGAACCAACTCCCCTATAAACTTATTGCAATTTTTTTCCATAAACTAGCTTCCATATTGCGACTGCGAGTCGCCCATATGCTTCATGATGACTCGTTCGTCATGCTATTAGAGAATGTTACGTATAACGATCCGTTTCTGTGAATTATTTGATAGAGAAATATTGTGTGTTCGAGAGTAGTAGTTTCTGTGTTTAGCGGTTGACTAGATACTGTAATTCTTTTCATACAATATTTTACAGATAATTAAAGGTTTGAAGCAAGTCAAATGGGACAAAAATCTCGGTATTTTTCTGATTTCAGTCAATAAACATCGACTGTGTTGATCGTCTGCCATTTTGTCCTGATGCATCATCCGTTAAATACGATAGTTTTGTGATTCATGATCTGTAAAATTGTCTAGTAGGTACTAGTCTATTGTTTTTCTAAGAAAGGCATCTTAGAAAAATCCGGATTTCTTTCTGTACACATTTTGTGACTATCTGAACAATAGGATGTTCAATACTTACTTGCTATCACTTGAGTCATTATCAAATCCCGTAAGTACTATCATCCAATCTTCAGTTTGACCCTCACTCAAGTGACCGCACACAATTCGAAACTAAACCCATTTATTTGTGTCAATATCGAAGCGATGCGAAAAAACAAAAATCTTTGATTTCCCCAATATTTAGATCTTAATTTCCGATACACAATCGTCACAAACTCATAAATAATATTCCGCAATATTGTCCATTCCCTTCTAAATTATCGTCCGATCAAATTATATGTTCTCCCTCGTACATATGGTGTTTAATGTCGTCACGCTCTTGATTCGCGCCGTTAGCTCAATGTTCTGGCCCATGAAATATTGGAGGGCCATGTTTTGCCAAACGTCCCTATTAATTGCTGTGTCCGATCGAGAGAGGGTGCTTAGAATATATGTAGGATGACCACAGAGTGATAAAGTGGGGAACAGAAGCTTCACTTCTCATAAAGGTTGATAAGGGGCTGGCAAATTGCTGCTACGCCAAGAGAAGGGAGCTGGAATTGTGTTCGAGACTTAAACAATAAATACTCCAATTCGACAGTGTAAAAATGTAATCGAACTTCAATCGCTGGGAATGCATAACAAACGTTATAATATTATATATAACATGGAAAACTCTTGCTTTAATATAAAATATATCGTATGACACTCGGTAATACTGTAGCTTCTCATTAGTGGTAGAATTTCCGGAATAGGATCGAGAATAGGAGTTCGGAAGATTACCGCCTACACACAAATTCATAAATGTTACCTCTTAAAATTATTAGTGTCGATCTAATCATATTTGCGGGGCCAACATGGCCAGAAATCGGACACAATAGAGAGATTTGGAAGGAAAAAGGGGAGGCCTTTGCCCAGCATTGGGACTCATTATAGGCTATTAAAAAAATAGAACATAAGTGATAAGTAAAATGAAATAGATTTTTGTCTCGTTCAGACTAATGGTAAGCAAGACTGCTTGAGGCTGGCTCTGGATTTCATCTGAAGTTTGTTTTCCCTTGATATTCTTGATACATACGGCGGCTATAAAAATGTGAAGTCATTTCGGCTATCTAAGACAAAATCTCTGAGAGACTCTGATCCCCGTGTCATGTAACCGATAGATAACAATCCAATGTTCAAAAATGTTTTAAAGTCCATGATAATGGAAGCCTGCTTTTTCAAACTAGAGCTGTAGGGGCTATTCTGTAAAAATTTCACCGTTAAAAAGTTAGGTGAAGTGAGTTGTCAAACCCTATGTTCCCTAGCGTCAGTAGTGGTGTTCTGTAAATATCTCACCGTGAAAACTTAGGTGAAGTGAGCTTAAAGTGAGCTGTCACTCCACATGACGCTAGGGATTAACAGCTCACTTCACCTAAGTTTTCACGATGAGGTGTTTACAGAATAGACCGGTTGGTAGGATGACAGTTCACTTCAAGCTCACATCACCAAAATTTTCACGGTGAAGTTTTAACAGAGAGATCGGCTGTATTAGCAAGTAAACCTTCTGTGGTTGAATACTCTGTGGCTTACTCTGTGGTTTACATATAGATAGAGCACGCTATAAGCTTTGAATGCGTTAACCAGAATTGACGCTTTCAGGTGTTTGTAGACCCAGGAGGCTTGATTTGATATTCGAGAGACAAGCTTAGTGCCTATTAAACTGCCTTACCCCGCGTTTCCATCCATAAACAAGCTGTGATACTTATTTTGGACAAGTCTTGTAAAAAAATATGTCAAAAATATTTGAATTGACGTTTTTTCAGACATGTATTTTTAACTTTGCTTTTTTAACTTTGTGCTGTGTCTCTTGGCAGAAAGAAATTTTTGGCATTTGCAGTAAAGATCGTCCGATTTACACGAAAACGAGCCTACTGGCATGCATATTTTAGCATGGTCGTGTAAACAGGGTTTAAGGTAGGTAATTTCTTAACCTACGTGTTTTCCTTAAGGAAGGGCTCTGAACGGGTGTTAAAGATGGCAATAATCGTTAACTCAATCGGGTATGAACCTTAAGACACCCTTGTTTCATTGAATCTTACTGCTTGGCTGAACAGATAAGCGTAACTACATAATTATCTTTTTTCGATTATATTTGTTTGCAGTATCCTTACTAAACCCGCGACAATCTAAGAAGTCCGTTTTGACGTTTCGTTCTCGTACATGTAATAAAACGTTAGCCTTGAGAATCAATTTTAATCAATGTAGATAAGTCTTCGATTACAAACTCTCTAAGTTATGTTCAATCGATATGTCTCGAGAATCAGTTTATAAGTAATACATTTTTTTTTTCATCGCTACACAAAGCATTTTTATAGCTGTCAAAACGGACTTCTTAGATTGTCGCGAGTTTAGGTAAAGGTTATGTCAGTCAGTCCGTATAAAAATGTTACCTTATGACCTAAATTAAAGCTAAAAAACCGTATACGAAGCTGGATAATTAACTCACCGTACATAAACCAATGCTCATAAAATCTATTTATAATTTCTCTATAAATAAATAAATAACCCCACGCATTTTAATAACCCGCCCCATCTCATAAAATCCTCCACCAACACGTAAATGAGCTTTTAAACTAATAAAATATGACGTTATGAAAAATTACGTACCTAATGAAATTCTTAATAAAATATTTCACATTGATCGAAAAATAAATTCCATTTAGGGAAATGCATTTAATTTGGAACACAGGGGCTCTCAACCCTCATCCCTCTGCCTAATCAAATAGGTGCCATCTTGTAGTTATTTATGTAAAAGGAAGGGTAGTTAGGGGAGGGGTATTTTTCACCCCCCCACGTCAACAAGGGTCTCCCAATTGAAGTCTGCTAATACGAATTTTATAAGATGCTTTTCCGATGGTTTCTTAGGGGGGTGAGATTGGAAGATAATCTTTCTATTGTAAATGGATTCTGGTCCTTAGGTTCAGATTAATCTCAAAGTTTTAGAAATGATTTCTTTGGTGCAACGTTATTATAATGAACTAGCTGATGCCCGCGGCTTCAAGTGGTGGACACTAATTATTTTTCTAAAATATAAGTAGTCTAGGTTACTCCTTATAACATCAGCTATCTCCTGTCAAAATCGGTCCATCCATTTCGGAGATTAGCCGGAACGAACAGAAACTCAGACAAAAAAATTTGAATTGTTTTATATGTACCGTATATATTTACTTTTATATGCGTTTAGTAAAAAGCTATTATTAACCGACTTAAAAAAGGAGGAGGTTCTCAATTCGCCGGAATGTTTTTTTTTTGTTTGTTTTGTGGCAATACAAACAGACACTTCAATATTTTGTAGTATTTAGTATTTTAGGGGTATGAGGAACAGGGAGTAAAGTTCACTCATCCACCATAGAAAAGGGAGGATCCTCCGACCAGACGGGTGGTGTGTTTGGCGGGCAACTGCCCAATGATTGATATTGGATTTTTGTATATATGTTCACTGCGCGGTAAACTCAAATTGCGCGATGTAGGATTTTTGTGACGTCAGGATTTTTGTGTGACGTCAGGTCTTTGATGCGTAGTTCGAATGTGGCGATGTAGGTTCCGCCACAGTACCCTACTACTTTCGTACCTTTTTCTATCTATAAAATAAAATCTTAAATTCGTTGATCTAGATTAAGGGCTATCCTATAAATAGAAATAAGCTAGTCAATTTTTTGTAATAAAAGCTGCAAAATATTACATTTGACCCCGTTGGCACTGCGCCTGAATTATTAGACTGGGATCCAAGAGGTCTCGGGCTCGTATTAAGTTACTGGTTTTTATAGCCAATGCATAAAATGTGAATCATTCTGATGAACTACTGCAATTAAATAGGTTTAGAAAATAAATGAGATGAATAACAAAAATCTAAAGGTCTTAACAGTTAATATTACAATTTTCGCTGTTGCACCTACCACTGTTTGTCTCTGCATCACCCAAAGGTTGACTGGTAGAAAATGCCTATGGCATTTTAAGTCCGCCTCTGTACATTTACGTGCTTAAAGTATTAAATAAATATAAATAAATAAATAAATATTATCGAATCTTGAATCTTAATATCGTGACGTGGTCTACAGAGAGAAATTTCCACCATAACGCGTGTAGTATGATCACAATAGAAACGGGTTATGTCGACGGAAGAATAGACAAAATGACAGATGCACAATCACAATCTGTCATTTTTTCTATTCTGCCGTCGAAAACCCTGTTTCTATTGTGGTCATGCTACGCGTGTTGTTAACACTTGTTATCTAGGTTTTTATGAGATAGGTATCCCCATTGCTTCCCCTGAGTGAGGCTTAAAGCAATTACTAGTAATGTTGATTGAAGCTGAATTATGGATTTACTACAGATAAAGCATAGGGGGCGCTAAGGTAGCCCGCGAAATTCAAATATATTGATGATTTTTATGATAATAATTCTATAAATAAATATTTGAGACGGCCACGAGTCATATTTAGATCAACATACAAGTCATACAACCTGATACTGACCTGCAAATTGCAAAAAACTTAAAAAAATTGGAATTTCGTGGGCTACCCTGACGCTTTCGCCTTAATATTCAGAAGTGGACATTTAACGACATCTCAACAGTTTTCGCACATAATAAAAAAGCTCACTCATAAAATCCTATCGCCTAATGCGATAATGGTGTCAACGCTCACAGCCTCACACTAAAACCTCGGAATGCGTGTAAATTTTGAATCAATTTCGTCATAAAATATTACAAATCTTCTATACGATTTCTATCACGTTCACATATAACGTTCTTCTAAGGGAACTTGAGTCGCGCAGCCACGTACTACGACTACGTACGTAGTCGTCCGAGATTGGTCTATCCTATCCGAACGCGTTCTTGAATTTGTATTTCGAATGCCACTTCTAGCCACCAGCAGTCGATCCAGTCTGAAAATTAAAAGAAGAAAAACGGTAAGCGCCATTTTAGACCGAGTAAATGACGATTTTCAGATATTTTGTTTATTTTTTTTTGTAGTAGCGAAAAAATGTAGGAGCCGTTTTGTATAAGCTAGTAATTCACAATTCAAAATAATTGTAATACGACAGCCATGTTGCTTGTTGTCCATAACGATTGCACATCCAAAACAATACAACCAACGACTTGGAACAAAACTTCTAAATTCAATTACAAAACTGGAACATCTAAGTCGTTCACCAAATATTACCCAATAGCATGACTGAATTCAACTACTAAAAATTGAAATTAGAACTTCGTGCCGTGACTGCTATCGACCAATCAGGCGCTTGCATTCTGCAGTCTATTGCCAACTGTCAATACTTTCTTCTATAGAAAATTGGCGTGAATAGTAAATACTGAGGTTTGACATGCTCAGTTTATATTTTCCGGCCTTTTGTAAGCGTTGAAGAATGTTCTCATGTTTCTTACATGAGAAAAATTACCGGAAAACAAAAATAAAATATTAAGCAATAAAAAGAAAGCGGAATTTTGGGGTCCCGTGGTTTATATGTGACATCATTAATCTGGCCCCGGCCGGGGCCTTCCATGCCCACGCAACGCGTCAAACATGACAGATGACGTCATTACAACACTATGTCCATACAAACACGCACTTTCCTACCTTATGTTGGGGTAGGCATTTATATTTACAGCCTTTTGTATGAACATGCGTGTCCTAGGCAAGGAAACGGACAATGGAATAAATCTTTAATAATTCTCGCCCCTGCAATGTAGTAATTAATAATTAATTAAAACTGTCAAGTTAAGCTTGGGGTGTCTTGCGTTGAGTAAAACTGACTTGTGACACGCGATGGCGGGGAAATATTTTTCTACACTCAAAACCGTCCTTCACCTTGGTTATATGTTTTTTGTAACACAAAAGAACATTTTTTTTAAAGTAAATGTCACATTCTATTAAATTCAAATGGAGCCCGAAAATACGAAACATTTCACATCAACTCAGAAGTAACTTCACAAACTTTTAGACGTAGCAAACAGGATTTTTAGTTCCGCACGGTTTAAGTGGCGTAATATTAGCCGTTATTACCTTGCATTAAGGTCGATGTTCGCTTGATATCTCCGTAATGGACACGGGTAGGGCCGCAATTAAAATGCTCATTAAACTGTCGCTGTTAGGGTGAGAGACATTTTAAATTGCGAATGTCATCAGTTCAAAATTACGTGCGGCGGTTGTGTGGCCGCCATTTTATGACGTCACACCGACTGAGGTAACAATGGCTGGTTGTAAAAAGTTGGTGCTTGGATGTTTTTGTAGGATTGTTAAGTTTAATAGCTGTACCTAGAATTTATAAGTTTTAGGCTCCCTTGCATGGCCTTTCACTTAATACAATGTAAACAAGTTAATTAAAACAAATACGTTGAACGCTAAACAAACTTATTTCATACATCATTGCTTTTCATTTCAAGTTGACAGAGACGAAATGCTACGTTCAAATAATGTTGAGCACTATTTGTATTCAGTGAGTTGGGCTTGAAGAATAAAATAAATATGAAAGCATTCCCCCACTTCTCCAAAGCGATGAAATAAGTTATGAATTTAAATTTTAAAATGGCCCATCGATTCCGACCCCAAATACAAATGGCACTTGAAGAAATGAAAATGAAATGTGGAAGAAAAAAAAACAGCTGCAATACTGCTCTATTTTGAAACAAATATTGCTTTAGAACCTTTGGGGAGCGAAAAACAATATTATTTTGAGAATTATGATCGATTCCCTCAGTGCAAATGCCCCTTTGAATAAATATGCCATAAAGTAAGCAGTACTCAATACTATTCTAATATCATTGCCAATGCATCTTGCACCTTCAAACAAATGTGGTTCCTATGAAGGGGGTGGCTTGAAATATTACCAATAGGGGGGGGGGGACAATGAGTTGTTCAATGGGAAAATAGGGTGAACGTGTGAGGAAAAGAATACATTCGAAAATAACAACGTAAAAGTGTTATATTTTTCACCCCCGACGGAAAAAGAGGGTTGTTATAAGTTTAACGTGTGTATCTGTGTGTCTGTCTGCGCCATCGTAGCTGCCAAACGGCTGAACTGATTTAGATTCTTTTGGTTTTGTTTGAAAGGTGACTTGATCGAGTGATCTTAGCTATAAAAAAAAATTGTTTATTAGATGCTTTGTTTATGTCGGGGGTTTTTTTTATTTTTAGTATAATTTAACTTGTAGAAACCATGAATAATTAAGTCTATTATATAGTTGGATATAAAAGACGTATCGTAGTACCAGCGTATTGTTGCCCACTGCAGGGCACAGGCCTCTTGTCAAACAAAGAAGGCACGAGCATTGATCACCGCGCTTGCGCATGATTGATGTCGGGAAGTTATATGCAGTATGTTATCTAACGAAAGGGCGTTCCAGTTAACCTGTTCCCGTTAACCATTCACGTAAAAGAAACACTGTACACACGGTTTATGCTGATCTCGCATTGTATACGATTTCCGTACAATGCGAGGTCGGCTTATACTGGAAATGTATAGCTTGATGTGTAGCCGTGTGTACAAACACACTTGTATTTCAACGTAGAAAGACAAGTGTGCGTGTACAGAGTATTTCTATTCCGTATCAATTTAATATTTTTTGTGAATTTTTACTATGAAAAATAAAAAAATAAAAATTTCTTAATGGTATTTTTTTTTTACATGTATAGATGCTATACTATTGCGGGTTAGCGGCAACACCCTTTATTATGTAACATATTGTATGTTATGCTGATCCCGTTGTCAACCCTGCTTGCGCGATGCAGGATTTCGCGTGACGTCAGTGTGACGCGTAGTACGTATGTAGATGCCGCCACAAACAAAATTAAACAGATAGGTTTTAGGTTAACAACAAGCGTCTTAGTAGAAACTATCAGAACTTTTTGTCACGACACAAGTCAGAACACATCATCATCTGCCTAGCCTTTTCCCAATTATGTTGGGGTCGGCTTCCAGTCCAACCGGATGCAGCTGAATACCAGTATTTTACATGGAGCGACTGCCTATCTGAACACATCATAAACAGTAATTGTAGATTCACAAAAACACAAATGATTAGACCAATTTTACTATTCATTAAAACTAACCACAGTAACTTATCCAAACAGATTGTTGACTCATTATCATGTAGGGTTGTTATCAAATCAAAATTCACATCCCGAACGTGACGGTTGGTGATGCCAGAAAATAGGTTTAATGCACGGTCACAATCTGGTCATCGCGTGAATTCCGGGCTGGCAAAAACCGGAACTCGCACGCAAGGATTAATAAGGATCACGGGATCACGGGATCCGGCAGTGTTTAACACTGCCCCGGTGCGTTGTGCGGTGTTGCTTTCGTAGTTTTACTCTGATTTGTCTTTTGGATGCTTACTGGTTGGAGTTTGATTAGGGATTTAGGCCTTTATTAGTTGGTAATGTTCTCTTCAATGTCATCAGAGAAATTAGCTGCTCAAGTTGGGAAATTAGGGTTGACTGTCGCTTGAACGATTTGCTGCTTAATGAAGCCCATCATGTCTTTTCTATTTCTGACTTCATCGTCTAATTTTCGTACTTAAATTCCAGAACACGGGTTTCTTTTATAATCTTAAACCCGTATAATTTTTTACATGAATACTTAATGTATTAAAACCTTTTTCGCTCTTCATACTCTTTCAATAACTTCGAGTGGTCAAGTTCAAGGGATGCCACTTATCCGTTTCTGGGTCCCAGATAATATATCAATTAAATCTCCAATTTACTATCACCATGTTTGCGTATAAGTGGAGATTACGCTCGAGACCGTTTTTGTCCGTCATAAATTATTTACTGAAACCGTTCAGTTTTGTTACATTAGTTAGGAACCCTTGTTTGAAGTGGCTTTATTTCAATTATTTGAGTGATTAATCGAGTTTTTGTTTGAGCTTGAATGGATCACTCAGTTTTAAACCTTTTTACCCGATTATGGCGAAGCAAAAAGGAGGGTTAGGATTTTGACCGGTATGTATGTATGTCATACATAATTCGACAAATGAGGTATCGTTGGAAGCGTCTTGATCGTCCGCTGGCTATAGGCTATGTGACATTAAATTGATTATGGCGCTCTCTAGAGGACATAAAGTCATGAACTTAAAAAAAATGTTGTGTATCAAATCAAAGGGCATAATTAGCACATAAAAAAAAGTATTATAACCCCAATCCCCCTGTGTTAATATCAATAGTTGCCTAAATGTTTAATGTATCAATCTGCCTAGCCTTTTCCCTTCTATGTCGGGGTCGGCTTGCAATCTAACCGGATGCAGCTGAATACCAGTATTTTACATGGAGCCACTCCCGTCCTTGTCTGACCTCCACAACCCAGTAACTGGGTAATACGATACCCCTTGGTAAGACTGGTTGTCAGACTTTCGGGCTTCTGACGACTCGTAACGACTGTCAAAGATACACGAATGACAGCCGGGACCAACGGCAACGTGCTTTCCGAGACACGGAGGAGTCTCGGTATGTAAAGATAGCCATCCATCCACGGACCAACCCCGACAAGCGTAGCTTAACCTGTTGGATCGACCCGTGCGGCTGCTATTACTTAGCCTCGAGCTCTTTAATGTATCTACATGGCTTTTCGGCTGCTTCCTCAAATATCGGAAGACTGTTAAAACCCAATTACCATCCGTAGCTTGACGCTAAAGTCCGAAGATTATTAGTCGGAGAGGCTATAGAGGTAGCTCATGTTCAACTATCAACGTCTTCGTCTGTTACTGTACCTACATGGAGATTTCTAGCAAATACAACACGTAACGACTCTTTATCATTCCACGGAAGTTGTAATGGCCGACTGGAGTTTACAATGGTGCATGAAGACAGGCTAAGCTTTAAAATTTATGATCTTTAAATCCTTTTAGTCATTACTTTTAAATCGCATGGAGGAAGTTAAGTCTTCATGATTTGATGTTGCACTTGCGGCCTTTAGAGGTGATAAACTCCTTGAGAAAATATCCTCTAACACTAGTACTCGTTGTTTATTTCAGAAACAAAGGATCCCAGATCTTTTAAAAAGCATTTGACTGCGATATTTATAACCGATATACAGAAAAGCATAAAAATAAATTGCTCTACACCCTCTCCTTAACTGTCAAGAGCCGATGTCATAAAACGTAAAGGAAAGTCCTTGGGCATAAAACTCGTGAACGGCGCGAGTTGAACCAAGTTTTTTCTAAATCAACCGTTTTGTTGGTAGTTTGTAGTTGTGTGGAACGATTGTTCTGGTTATGAATGGGTGAGTCAAGAGATTTTTTTTTAATCATGTTAAAATAAAAACTTTGATCTGGTGCATTGTGAGCGTTCCAACTATTTTATTCATTCGAATTATGTTTACACTAGCTTCTGCCCTCGAATTCGTTCACGTGAAGTTTCTCGTTGTATCATAAGTATCATAACCATAACACATCCTATGGCCCTCGGCAACAGTGTAGCTGTATTGAAATTATTTTGTCACTTTTGTCCATCTGTCCCATCACTATTCGATTGGTGGATTCATGGGACCTAGTAATTAGATCCCGTGATACCACTGGTATACCGTTTTATGGTCTTTACGACCTGCGGGTGCCACAGGTCCGAATTCAAGTTCCCGTGGTACCTCCAGAGGTGTCCTCCAGGGGTGCCTTGGGTCCGGAATGGAATTTTCGGAATCGGATCAGTAGTTCCGAAGATTACCCCGCTACATACAAACTCGAACTTTTTATAATATTAAATTTCTAGCTGGGCCCCGCACTTTCACCTGCATAAGTCTCGGTTCCGTGGGTATATCGGGATAAAAAGTATCGCTATGTCCTGACTCAGGTCATGGTCTACCCATATGCCAAATTTCATCCAAATCCGTTGAGCCGCTTTAGCGTGCAAGCGTAACAAACAAACTCACATTCGTATTTATAATATTAAGTTAGGATAGTACTAATAGATTGCCAACGTTTATTGCGCAAAACTAGGCATTAGGGGTAGGAACGAAAATCATATAAGTAGTAAAATCAAATTTTAGATTTGAATATTCAGCTTAACCCAAAAATGAGAGGGAGGAAGGAGATATTTCCTATTTTTTTTTTTAAATCCACCTTTGTTGATCTCTTTGCCAGCATCTCACCTGATGGTAAGTGATGATCAGACCGAAGTTGGAAGCGAGCTTCAACCAGAATCCTTAATAAAACGTTAAGATCCGCGCCTTACAACGTATTCTTTACTTTTTGGTCCTTCGGCACCGAAAAAATCCGGGCTTGTACCTCCCGCGGGATTGCCACAACTCTGCATAAAACATTGTTTCCCTCGTATTTCGAACTCCATTGTGCCTCGAATTCATTAACGTATGGTCTCAAATTGCACATAATTGAGTTCTCTTTGTAATCGCTGGTTGATCGTTTCCCATGGGCTCTATGGTCAATGAATCAGCCGCACGTGCCGTTTTGAGCACATTATCGCTTTCTCCCTCTAAGTACAATAGTAGAGGAAGTTTGATGACGAACTGCTTTGACGTGTGGAGTCCGTCGTTAGTTGTTATTCTTGGCTGTAAATCAGATGGGGTTGCTTAGATTGGTTTTAAAGGGAAGTGTTCTTGAGTAATGGTACTTGATTTTCGATGTATTATTCGCATTATAAGAAAGGGCACTTTGTTAAAGTATGTTTTTTTATGGCTGTCTAACAGCGTCCAGCTGTTTAAATAAAGAACCAAAGTCAGGCCACTTCAGGGCAGGGGGCTTAAAACAGCCACTGGCAGAATCATAATAGGAAAATATTATGAATCATCGTAAAATGTCACAAATTGACAATTCATTATTATGATCTGCGTGCGATTAATATTACGAAATAATTCATCTGTTCGACAGTGTTGGAGATTCGTAAAATGGTCCACAGATTATGAATTGCTTTTGTGTCAAATGAGAGGAATTGCTAATGACAGTTGGAAATTCAGGAAATGAATTTGCTTTTTAGAGGAATTGCTAATGTGGCCGTTTTAGGCCCCCTGTCCTGGTCTTCGACCTGTTTACTTTTAAATGTCCATTCTTAATAAATGGCCATTGTGAAAATAATTATTTAATTAATATTGTTTTCTGATGTTTTTACATAAAGACAATGTCATATTATAATGACAGTAATGATAAGAATCGATAACTTTGTCGTCATCATCGGTCGCGAGTTCGAACCCAAGACACGCAGCTCTGACTTTTCGGGTTCATATGCGTATTGTATATTTATCACTTGCTTCAAAAAAGGTGAAGGAAAACATCGTGAGGAAACCGGCATGCCGGAGAGATATTTCTCGACGGTATGTGAAGCCAAGTCAGAGGCCCATGGGCGGCATAAAAACTCTGTCACTAGGTTAGTCCCTAATCACACGAAAACGAAAAAAAGATGGTCATCATGTAGCATCTTACTAAGCTTGTCAGCATCCGCTGAAAATAAACCCACGTCCTCTCACTCCGTATTTAAAAAAACAGACGACTCGTGGCTGTAAGCCATAATATTAAGGGTGAGGCGTATTTATCGTAGCAGATATTTAAAAATAACAAATAACAATTATTCCTAACAATTAAACATACCTGTTACTTAAAATAACAGATCCTCAAGACTGTTACCGCGGCTGTTATTGTTAATACATTTTAAAACTCCCCACACAGACTGTTACCGCGGCTGTTACTTACGTTTATATCGTCCGTACAAAAATAACAGGCTGTTATTTAATAACAGATACGATTTTCTACTTTAAACCAAAACAAATAAAGAAGATATTCAATTGAGATTTAAATACGTATTTATCGTCTGTACAAAAATAACAGCCTGTTATTTAATAACAGATATTTGGATCTGTTATTTTTTTGTAACAGTAACAGTGATAACAGATATCGTGCCTATTACAACCCATCTCCACATAATATCCCAGATTTCCCCTGCTGCCAAAACTACCCATAAATCTCCACTGATTGTCGTAACAACTCGTATGTCGCGAATAAGCAATCAATTGAACGCGAGTGCTTTCACTAAGTGCTTGCTAAAACATCTCGCTACTTATATTAATGGGCTGGGCAGCGGTCTATCGACATTCGGCTCAATGCACGCCCAAGTAATGGCGAGACCCATGGAATTATTGTTCAGCCCCGTCGGGAATATATTGTTTTATGGTAACGTTTAATTTGGTCATGAGTTTTATTAAGTGTCAATTGTTTTTTATAGTTTTGAAGGCTATGGCGTGCGATGAAATCAAGTTTGCCCTTGGGTATTTATTGGGTGATCAATCAATCTGCCTAGCCTTTTCCCAACTATGTTGGGGTCGGCTTCCAGTCTACCCGGATGCAGCTGAATACCAGTATTTTACATGGAGCGACTGCCTATCTGACCTCCACAACCCAGTAACTGGTTATTACGATACCCCTTGGTAAGACTGGTTGTCAGACTTTCGGGCTTGTGACGACTGTCAACGATCTATGAATGACAGCCGGGACCAAAGGTTTAACGTGCTTTCCAAGGCTCGGAGGAGTCTCAGTATGTAAAGATGGGTATGGATGGGTATTTATTAGGTGATAATGTTAATAAATTATGTATTTGTAAATTATTTTATAATCTAGACCAGTGCTTGCGTAATATTTATCTCCTACCTCAAAAGAAACTTATGCCTAGGTACCCTACTGCTCTGTTTATCTCTTTGGGGAATATTGGAGAGTTTTTATAATATTTATGACTAGCTGCTAGCTCACGGCTTCACCCGCGTTGACCCTAATTCCTTTTCTAAAATAAAAGTAGGTATCTAAGTTACTCCTTATAACATCAGTTATCTGCCAGTGAAAGTCCCGCCAAAATCGGTTCAGCCGTTTCGGAGATTAGCCGGAACAAACACAGGTAGACAGACAGAAAGTTTTAAAATTGTTTTTTGAAGTACCGTATCTACTTACATATTATGCATTTAGTAAAATAACAAGCTATTACTTTGACATTACAAACAGACACTTCAATTTCGTTAATTGTGTAGATTAAATTATTCTCTGAACACAGCACGTAGTCGGCAGGCTAAAATAACCAGCGATACTTTCAAAAAAATATCAACCTCTGAAATATAAAAACCCACCCTGTATCATTATGTACCCAATCACGTTCATACGCATAATTTGACATCGCCGCACCCGTCACAAAAAACGTCATTACTAAATATACATGGAGCTAATATCCTTATTTCAAAATCCCATACGAGAATGGGTGTATTACCAATTTACCATAATATTTGTTATGCCAAACGTTCACAATCCGAGGTACCCGGGACGGCATTACGGGATCCCGTTATGCAGATTAACTACTTTATGTGCGACAGTCAAATAAAATGGCTAAATTTTTATGTGAGACTCTTTTTATTTGGGTAGGGTTCCTTATAATAGTTATAATATACGTAAGATGTTACACAAAAATTGTTTTAATGCACTACGTTTTGGCACGCCAGTCTCGATATTTGATCAACATTTTGGATACAAAAGCCAATGAAAGATGAGTATTTGACCAATAGTGGTACAGTAATGAGTAATTTGGTCCATGGTAAAAAATACAGTAGTCGAATATATTTTGCCCGTACCTACGGTATTTAAATTAATTTTGTGGAAACGATTTCTGGTATCAGTATTTTATTGAAATCCTCAAATAGCGTTAAGTGCATTTACAAAATTATACGTAACCATTTTCGAATTTACTACTTTGGCTTTCAGTGCGAGTTACTAGCTAACTACATCAACCAGTCCTAACGAATTTCGAAACATTTGCTGTCAGTTCATTGGCTATTTTAGTTGTTTGTGATAGATACGAAAATCTTCTCTCACCAAAATAGAATCTGTCATCAAGCGTATTTCAAATTCAATCGGCAGAAAGTAGAAATACATTGTATTGACCGCCTCAAATATATTTACTTGATAAAGAAGCAATATTGTACAAGGAACAAGTAAACAATTGACGATACGATCTCTCTTAATCAAACATATAAGTTATAAACAAAACAATAGATAGATAGATAAAACGTTTATTTGGTGCACACAAAAGACAGCACAACATACACAAACACGGTTAAATAAATAGCTACAAGGTGCCAATGACTCATACAGGAAGGTCCACTCAAATCTGTGTGGTTCTTTCCTCGAAAGACCACTTCACACACTAGTTTACACGGTCTCATGATCTGATCAAGATTATGTTTGGATTTAAAAGAGACTGTGACCTCTAAGTTTGTTTCGGTCTTTCTTCTCAGAAAAGTCGGATAGGAAACACCGAACACATTTAGTTTTAAAACGTAATTTATTTTTGAAGTGTAAACGTGTTTGTACAAACCTACTTAGAGAAAATAGAATCATTTATCATTAACAAAAGGTGAACTATCGTATCATCATAAACAATGTAAACTGTCGAATCTTTAAAAGGTTGCTTTCAGGAACGGATTATCTACCCGCAAATTGTTATACTGAACCCTAAGTCTGAAACGCGTGAAGATAGTTGGGCGATAAAGGAAGATTTACCACTCGACGTTCCTATTCGTAATGTTTGGTTAAATACTGTTTTATTTTCGCCTCGCGAGCAAGAAACGACTATTTGTTGGTTTAAAGTACACGTACAGTGAAAAATTGCAGTTAATTTTTTACCATAACTTACCGTTTTATACTTTTTCCGGTTTGATATTAATAGTACTTGGGTGTTACTGTGAAATATTTAAGTTAGAGTTGTTTGCTTTACGTCAAAGTCTTCTGTATTTATTTAGGACTCAGAAGTACGACCAAGTTGACCAAGTATTCTGATTAATTAATTAATCTTAATCCACTAAGTTAGTCAGGACCTGTCAACAACAAATATTTTCATTAGAATTTAAGGATTAAAATTGGTCTCTTTATGAAGCCCTTTGCAGGCTTAATTTTGCTTCCCTTACGCTAAAAGGGATGGGACAGAACATGGATTAGGTTGGGGCTGGTCCCAAATCTCATTTGTAATAAGGGTTTTGATCAATTCACTGATAGGGGTCCCGATTTTAGGTGCTAGGATTTGTTGATATAATCTTTTTAATATTTTCTAATTTATGACGTTGTTTGTAAAAAATTAAACTCCGTGAAGCATACAGCGTTGTACCCTAATAAAGTCATTAATTAGAGCTGGGATTAAAATATGTTGGGGCTCATGACATGATTAACGGGCTGCGAATCCGGAAATTGCGTCATCCGAAGTTAAGGACCCGATTTTTTTAACTGTTGGTGTGAAATACAGTATTTTAACCATAGATTATAAAATGTCATGTTAACTAACAAAGAGCGTTCCCGTTAACCCGTAATAGTACCTATAGCGTCCATACACGCAAAAAAAAACCAGTAAAAAAAATATATGTGGTGAAATATTCACAAAACTATTAAATTGATACGTAAAAGAAACACTCAGTACACGCACACTTGTATTTCAACGTAGAAAGACAAGTGTGACAAGTGTGCGTATACAGAGTATTTCTCTTCCGTATCAATTTACTTTATATTTATTTTTTGTGAATATTTTAATATAAAAAAAATAAAAAAGACACTTTTTTTTGTATGTATGTACACTAATAGGTAGCTATGTAGGTACGCTATACTATTGCAGGATAACGGGAACGCCCTTCGTTAGAACATACTGTATGTTATACCAACTTACAACTCCATCTACGTAAAAAAAAGTATCAGTTTTCTTTCATCGGTTATGGTATATTCCGTATATTACAGTATACTCAGAATATACGCTTTTAGGTCGTATTATAAAATGATATGGTGGCCATATCGAAGCACAGTGTGATCCATAATATGGGTCATTATCGACCACTTTGGTGGGACGTAATGGATTTACCTGCTGAGGCCACAATCATTTGGCTTAGTTGCCTTAAGTGTTATGGTCTAGTATGGGAAATAGTCTCTGTTCATGGTAATAGATTTTGCTTAACGTAAATAGAAGTTAACTGGGTTTGAAGGAAAGTATTATGAACGATGCAAAAGGTTCTTTGATATTAAATTAGACTAGTGCTTCGCCCGCGTGTAAAAGAGACTTTCTAAGTTTTTTTTAAATGTGGCCTGTAACAATTAGGGATATTGTGGCTTAAGCGGATTAATAATTAGAGACAAACTCACTTTCGCATTTATAATATTAATTAGGATATTACATTTAATTAGTAAGTATTACTTTAGTAAGTAGTACTTTAGGTAGTATTACTTTAGTAAGTATTACTTTACTAAGTATTACTTTAGTAAGTAAGTAATCATTTATTTACCAAAAACTTAGCCTGGGTAACCTCAGTGTTGTGTCATTATGGGATAGATATGGCTATTACAAATGAGTAAGACCCTTTTTTTTTTTGGGTTTGGGAAATTATCAAATGACTTCTCCCGCTTTAGGCGGAGCGGGAGGGCGTGTCAAACATTTACTGGCTAAAACCCACCCGTATTCCTTCAGTTGCCTGTTGCCAAGGTCCCGGTATCCCTTTCGGACTTTCCCGCAACCCTGGCAGGCATCGGTCCTAACGGACCCTGTCAAGTGTGCTGACATCTCTTTGAGGCGCGCGTGGAACACGAGGCGCCGTCAACCCGGGCCTGGTCCTTATCGAACCGGCGAGCTACTCATTGCTCGCCGTCCGCAAGCCCGCGCCTACGCTGGCCGGGAATCCGCCAGGGCTCCCCTGACCCCTGCTCTTCAAACTAGGAAAATCCTGTATCTTGAAGGACGGTGTTCTCTAGTTGAGATTGACACGTTGTACAAAATTTTTATAACTGCGTAATTCAGATGTTAACATACTTATTGAGTGGGTTTAAAGGACATTAAATCCTTACTATAATATTATAAATGCGAAAGTAACTCTGTCTGTCTGTTTGTCTTGGTCTTTCTGACTCTCGGTCTGTCGCGCTTTCACGCCAAATCTGCTGAACCGATTTAAATGAAATTTGGTACACAGATAGTCTAGAGCCTGAGAAAGAACATAGGCTTTTTTCGACATACCACGCAGGCGAAGCCGCGGGCGGAAGCTAGTAGGCTATAAATTTATAAAGATATCATCGCGGAAGCTAGTCTATACATATATTAACATTAAATCTATACTAATGTAAGTGTACATTTAATGTACCTATATTCAGAACGATAATGTTAGTAATCTAGAGCACAAAGATAACTTTAACTTACCAAGAATACTGGACTGCAGTACCATTATAAGAACAGTGACCCTACAAAATGTAAAATACAAAAGCAAACGTCACGAAACTTTACCAACATAGTATGCAGAAATAGTGTACTGCTCTGCCCACCCACGCGGACAACACGGGTTTTCACTTACGTGATTTCAAAGAATTCTTTTTTTGAAAATACAAAAACCTTTGTTTTTTTAAAAGTGGCTGAGTGTGAGTCGGACTCACACATGAAAGGTTCTGTACCACCGTACATATTTCAATTAAATACTTAAGTTAAAAAAACACACGTTTCTTGTACCTAAGTATTGGGGCATCCTTTAATTACGAAGGTTTAAAAAAAAAGTTATTATAGCGGTCATAGTACCTAGTAGTAACCTCTGTGAAAATTTCAAGTGTCTACAAAAGATACAACCCTGTGACAGACGGAAGGACGGACAGCAGAACGTACTTATAATAGCGTCCCGTTGCTGGCACCCTTTGAATACGGAACCCTAAAAAGTTTTAGGAAAAAAAAAACTTGGGTTCTTAAAAAAACCTTCTCGCATTGTCACAGTAGAGTGTGGAGCGTATAAAAGTGTCCCGGGGTGATTGATGAGCGTATGTCGTGTCGTTTGTCTGCAGCTTTATGGCAAAACTCGCTAAATGGATGGAATACTACGATATGAACGCATGACCTTTCCCCCCCTTTTTCCCCTAAGTAGAAAGACCCGTTGTAAAAGTTATGGTTTAATGGCAAAGTAGTGTTTAATCCGTGTTCGGACTGCGAAATAATACTAATCCATGAGGAGGTCGTTGTTAAAGGCGTTCCTTACATTCGAAGAGCCTTATTTTACTTTTATAAGCTGCTGGCTAGCGAAACCTTTACATTTGAAGTATTTTATGGGGTTTTAACACTCGCCTTCTGTTATTAAAAAGCAGTAAATCTACTGAAACTGTGATTAACTATTGTAAAAAGCTCGTGACTAAGTAATAAAAGCTGCACGGGTCGAACCATCAGGTTAAGCTACGCTTGCCGAGGGGTACAGACCAACCTCAAGTCTCCAATCCATACCCATCTTTACATACTGAGACTCCTCCGTGTCTCGGAAAGCACGTTCAGCCATTGGTCCCGGCTCATTTGTGTATCTTTGACAGTCCTTACGGGTCGTCAAAAGCCCAAAAGTCTGACAACCAGTCTTATCAAGGGATATCGTATTACCCATTTACAGGGTTGTGGAGATCAGATAGGCAGTCGCTCCATGTAAAATACTGGTATTCAGCTGCATCGGGTTAGACTGGAAGCCGACCCCAACATAGTTGGGGAAAGGCAGATTGATTGGTCGCATGGACTGTAATTTAACACTTTTAGTATCGTGCATAGTGGCGCGACTTGTCGCGCGATTGTTCTAACGTGAAGTTTTTTCAGAAATTGTTAAGCTAATATCGCGTCGCGCCTGTTTGTGGAAGCCCTTACGCTCATATGTGTTGTACCTAGGTACCTGTTTCTGCTCAATTTACATAAGCTAACACGTCATCATTATAAAAATCGAGGGAACGGGTCACCCCACTCATTTTCAAAATGAATATTTATGCCTAACGTGCGTGCTTACGGAATGAAACCAAAATGCATTTGGTAAATTGTACAAATAATGATGAATGATTATTTTTTTATGTGGTCCAATCGGCTTAAAGGTGCTCTGTTTAAATATGTAATGTCATTGCTTGCTTTGCTATTGTCTTTTTTTTGACATCGCTCTTGATATAAATAATTATATGTGTCATATAAATATGAGTAGCGGTGACCTAGTAGTAACGGCCGTGACTTACGAGTTGTAGGTCGCAGGTTCGAACTCTGACAAGCGTTTTACTTTGTGTTAATTATTTCATCACCACTGCTCTCAAAACGGTGACGGATAACATCGTGAGGAAACCGGCATGTCCTAGAACCAAACATTCGAAGACATGTGACATCTACCAACCCGCACTTGGCACGCGTGGTGGAATACAGCCCACACCCTCTCGCAGACAGGAGGCCTGTGTCCCAGCAGTGGGATTATTATAAAGCTGGTTATATATTTGTATTAAAAGTTAGTATGTGAATGTGAAGAGACAGTAATTTTGTTAATTACGAGAAGAAGTACACTCAAAACGAACATTTTTGAATTCAACTCACTAAAGTTCTGCAGTCATATTTTTTTACCACCAAAAAAGTCGTAACTCGAAATAAAACTCAATTTAATACTAACATAAATTCTGCAAAATTACATTGAGCCCATAAAAAAAGACGCATTACTTGAAAAAGTACAGTCATACACAAAAGTCATCCATTACCGTCATACATTACTGGCTAACTATGTTTTAACAATATTTTTTTCGCATTACCGAGCAATCCATTTACCACAAAATCAATTAACCGTGTGTTATGGGTAAAACAACAAATTTAACTAGTAGCAATACTGTTAAGTGCATCATTTGCCAACACTGCAACTTGATGTCGCACTTAAACACCATTTCCCACTGTAAATTCTACTTTATTTCCTGCACATAGACTATAAATTCATTTGTGTAGTCCCTGGCCTAAATGTAAACGTCATCAATCTTCGTGCGCGTTGGTGAACAAATAAAGTATGTGCCATAAGTGAAGCGCATAAACAAATTCAGTTTCGGATATGTTTTGACACATACGTTTAGACAGATGCCGTTGAATGAATGATCGAGTCGACTAGTGACAGGCGGGCTAATGGCTTGGAGTTTGGATCTGAATAATTATTTGTGACTTGATACTGGGTATTCATACTTCTTAGATAGTGAAAAAACCGGCCAAGTGCGAGTCGGACTCGCGTATGAAGGGTTCCGTACCATTTTCTATAAAAACGTTATTTATAAATAATTATTTTATTCTTTTTTTAGTATTTGTTGTTATAGCGGCAACAGAAATACATCGTCTGTGAAAATTTCAACTGTCTAACTATCACGGTTCATGAGATACAGCCTGGTGACAAACGGACAGACAGACAGACAGACGGACGGACAGCGGAGTCTTAGTAATAGGGTCCCGTGTTACTCTTTGGGTACGGAACCCTAAAAACGGCGAGGCAAGGGTAAAGGCTCTTACATACTGGCGCGACTTGTCGCGAGACGCCACTTTTAACAAAACAATTTCTGAGAAACTTCATGGCAGAACAATACCGGCGGCGCGGCTTCGCGTCGCGCGACATGTCGCGCCAGTATGTAAGAGCCTTGATACGAACGCTACACTACATTTGGCTCCAGAGTCTAGATAGTATGTAAAACTGAAATAATTTCATTTTATTGTTTAAGTGTGTCAGAAAATGTTTTAAATTGCCTCTCTTTGGAACGAAACACGAGTGATATAGTTTCAAGCACTGGTTTTTGTGGTAACGGTTGCATTTCCTCGTAATAAAGATCGTTATATTTTATGTTTTTCCCGTTTTGGTACATTACTTCTGGCTTTAACGGCACCATCATGTTATTTTCTAGGATTCAAATAAAGTTTTAATTTATAAAACAAAACATACACACCTAACAGTAAGTTTTTTTAAATACGGTCAGTCACATCTCAGGATGAGGGTTTTTTGATGCGTTCACTAGGTGGCAGCACTGAGACGTCAGGTCCGGGCACCTGTCCAAAATGTCAAAGCGCCTATATTCTCGTTAGTCGTGACTGAATAACGAACGAATGAATGACACGAATGATGAACTTCAGCATTTTATATTTTATACTCATTGTCGAAATGGAAGACCTCTTCTCAAAGTGGTGACGGCGCCAACTGGTGGTGTGAATTTTCATGAAAATATATTGGCCCAATGTGCAATTTACACACGTTCCCTTACGAATTATTGACATGTTTATTTGCATGTACGTTTGATCGGTATAAAATTAAGTAAGGAATATCTAGCACTTGCACCCAACTGTACCAATTAAAACATCTCAGAAGCTCACTTTTCTAATCTATTTTCTACGTGATTATACATATCAGTACAGATATGTACACCGTTGTTTTACTGTCACTTCCAAGAAATTCATATAATCGCAGACTGAATACTCAAACAACATACACTACACGTTCCATTGCCGTTGAAACACTGAAGATTTTTTCATAACGCCGAACTAAGCGATCAATTTAAAGCGTATGGAACAAAATGTGGTTCCTATTACCTACATGGTGTAGTTTATCTCACGGTGTTCCGTTTCTCGTTAGTACTGTTAGAGTTTGCCGGACTGATACAAGAAACCACAACTATCATTATGTTACATTTTTTATTATTATGTTATACGACTCGTGTTCGAAGAACGATGGGGTGTCACGTAATTCGGTGAGCGGTCGGTCAGAAGAGGTGTCAGTTGTTTTTGTTGAGATGAAAAAGGATCTATTTGGGTTCCTATGCGCAAAATACTATTGGAGGATGGGCACTGTGGACTGCATGATTTTCCTGCCACTGATACGACTGTTGTTTGTCATTGCTCCATTTATAATTCTTTATACCTTTTGTGGTATACAGTAATCTTAGTGTAGGTTCATCGTCTTCACACATAATTTTATAATTCATATGTACTTATACAAAATATTATGAAACAATTTTAAAAGAGTAACGGTGGAGTTTCTTGCCCATTCTTCTTCATACGAAAACTACCTTTTGGAAGGGGCAACTAGAATCAGTTCTATTTCTTTGTTTTTCATTGTTTTTAAATGTGCCTTTTATGTGCCTATTTGAAATAAATTATTTGACTTTGATAGTTTACCAATGATTTTGTTCATATTTTCGAAAGTAATTTCATGTTCAGTCAATTTATTTATTTTTCAACCTGGAAAGATCCGATCCTCGTGTCCTAAGACATTTTTTCTTCTTTCCAAGGGCCTTCCATCCATGTCGTTTCGCCATCTCTTCTGTAGGACACGACCCCATCATACCATTTCAAGGGTAGTACCACGAGCCTACCGGTATCGAAAACAGTTTCCAAGCTACGAGTACTGGTGGTCAGGGCTCCTAAGAGACGAACCTCCTGACGATGCGCGAAGTACTTACCACTTTCTGGATCAAGCCGTTGATCCAGCTGTTTATCGAGCGCCTCCCCAGGTGTTGGTCGAGGCTCTTGGTCATCTTGGCTCAGGTGTTGCCATTGCCCGTCAAGACTTATCAGATCTAGGGTACACAGGCAAAGTTCATTCGGTATGCGCCAGACATGGCCAACCTATCCCAGTTAAGGCTGTACTCTACCTCAGATTTTATCTCTCTGGCACCATACTACTCGCGACCTGAGTGAGAGCGAGACGGAGTGGGGTGCTGGCGGCGCTCAAGCCTCGAATAGTTTAGGTAATTGCTTTTTACGGTGAACATAATGGTAATTTATAAAATATAAAAAACATAAGACCTGCTTTATAGTTAGTTCAGTTATTATGCAAAGTTTAATGATCTAATTTGAAGTATTTTTTTAATACCAATTTTTTCTAAACCGAACTGTAAACCGCTCGTATTTCTTTTTGGATTTTTTTTTCTATAGAGAAAATTTTATATTTTCTTGTTTTTGGCAAACATAAGACCTAGCATCAATCCTCAACTTTAACATATATTTATTTGAAAATTAATGCTGCAGTGTTTTCGGCATAACTGAGTATCATGCTAAGCAATTTGAGGTAGCTTACGGCCTTAAAGCTGAAACAATTCTGTAACTAGATATTTCGTCGCCAGAAAGGTCTATTTCTGTAATAAAATCAGCATTACATTACAAAGAAGATTTCATTTGACCTGTAAGAATATTGAAATAAGCTAAAGTAGGTAAGTGGAATTATATTAGCGTTTCTTCAGAGGTTTCTTAGCAATAACTCGAGTTTCCAGGAAAATATCTCTTTTGAATTAGTAAGACGATTTTCTAGATTGAAAAAGTAGTCTGAAGAAAAAAGTAATAATAATAATGTTGCTAATAAGAAACTGTAGTTTTCGTCGAGAGGAATTGAAAGATTATCGATATACTTCTATTTCATGATTACCTAATATCTTTTATTTTATTCGTTCTTATACAAAACGCCACCGGCTACGATCCTTAAGGAGCTGGCCACACAGAAGAGACGTGTGACGCGCCAATTGTATGCAGATGGGAAAACGACGCGCCTGAGTCTTGTCTTTTCTATACGCTTTGTGCCAGATGAAGTCTGTGTCCCGTCTCACGTTTCTTCTGTGTCCCGCGCCTAAGGCTCCCACAACAGGCGCGACGCGATTTTAACAAAACAATTTCTGAGAAAACTTCACGGTAGAACAATTACCGGTGTCTCGTCGCGGGATAAGTCGCGCCAGTATGCACGAGCCTTTACATATTCCTTTTGCGTTTGTTACGTTCATACCTCTCTGGTCATACTCCTAATCTTTTTGAAGAGCATGACCAATAAGGTAGGTGTCTCTCTCTCTCCATCCATCAACATTTATATTCATCTCTCTTTTAGTCTCCTTGCATGCAAATAAACCTATTTAATCTAATAAAGGCTCTTACATACTGGGGCGATTCGTCGCGCGACGCGACGCTGCCGCATTGTTCGCCGTGAGAAATTGTTTTGTTAAAATTCGCGTCGCGCGACGAATCGCCCCAGTATGTAAGAGCCTTAACTCGGGCATGAATTACTTTACAATACATCATTATAGGTTTTTCAGTCGAAAAACACGTTTTTCGACAAAAACACAAAAAAATTATACTAATTAAATTCCAATTACTCCATAGATCGCTAGCCCGCGCCGAGACGCGTCGTTTGACACATCGCACGTGCGTCTAGCGAACAGTATTTTTTTGTTTTTCATTCCTGTTTCTGTCTTTATAATTCGTTACAGCAGCCAGTTTTAATTACCAAAACCGACGCCATTTTGCTAAGTATGGAGTTCCAGAAAAAGTTTTTATTTTTCGAGCAGTTTTGTTCTAGTCAACCTTTGTTATACCTACCTAAGAATATACAACAATATGTCCCGTTTATTACGTATCAAAATTAATTCAGTGTAGTTTTAATAAAGCCAGCTTCATAATATATTACTTTTGAAGCCAGGAGTTAATATACTTCGTGGCCTTTCCTCGGAGGATGTTGTAAAGAATATGAGATTCAATAGACTAGAAGGTTGTGATTTATATCGGGATAGTTTAAGGTTGAGAGAACAGGGGAATTATACAAAAGGTGACTTGGTTTTTATAAAACATTATAAGTTGGTAAATCGTGGAATTAATGTTGTAATGAGATTAGAAATCTTTATGAATCGTTGAAATGGCAAAGAAGTGTAATGGAATAAATTACTTGTATTACTGAAATGGGTCTACTACTTAGTTAAGTAATACATTTTCATAACTTTTTAATTTAATAATTCTTTTACATTTTGTAAAATTGTTATTTAGATATTGTTATCCAACTTTCAATCTAACACTAATGTACCTACAGATAGAAAACTTTGACGAAAATGTCAAAGTTTTAAATTAAATTAATTCCGAATTAAAAAGCAGTACCAACTGGAATAAAGTACACAATTTAAAAAACTAGATGACAAATAAAGTAACACAAAACTGTTCTTGAAAAAAAATTCTAACATTGGTAAGTTGAAAGTGGTTCAAAATGTCTGTTTTAAATTTAATTAATTCCGAATTAAAAAGTAGTAGTGTGTACTGGAATAAAGTACACAATTTAAAAACAAGATGAAAAAAAAATCTTGGAAAAAAAAATCTTACATCGGTAAGTTGAAAGTGGTTCTTAATTTTCAATTTCGCTGAGATCTCCTCAACGCGATATTACCTACCTTTATTAAATTCCCCTGCCATACGGGCCCTACTTATTTTTCACGACAAAATTGAAAACACCTCCGGTGCAAAGGTAACGTTCTCACAATATAAAGATCGGGTTTATTGAGTATCAGGATTGAGTCCGCAATGGGCAGGTAAGGCCTAGAATCGAGAGGCAAACATAAATTCCTTTACGACAAATAAAAATACGCTCCTATATATGGCAACGTCAGGAATAAATCATTCAATCTTGTGGAATTTCATCCGGTTTTTTCGGGTTCCATATCGGGAATGTGAAAGCGAAACCCTTTAATATTCCCCTGTAGGGAATCGCGTACTTTTTCTCGGAGTTAGACATGAGTTCGTAGTTTTAACGCAAACGCGAACTGGCGTAGTATATTGTCTGCATGAAACATATTTGAATAAAATATATTCAGTATTCACACTCGTTTTCTAACGGCTTCTACCCGTTTTTTAACCCGTTTACGATTGATATATTAAACGGTATGATCATGTCAGTTTTCTCGTGGTCTAGTTTTTTTTTAGGTAGGCACTTACATTTTCTCGCTTGAATTAGGTTTTGATTGCCAAGAAAAAAATAACACTCGATCTGTGTCTACGATCAAAGACAAAAATGCTAAGACAAAGAAAACGACCTCTCAGTAGTTACTTAACTTCTATGAATTTGTATAGGATTTTCAGCAATTAAATTAACATTTTATTCTGTAACAATTAAAAACTTTTGATCCTTGATTCTTTACAAATCCGTAGCTTACGAACTCCTTCAAAACAAACAACTCAATATATATTATAACACCATTTTTTAATTACATTTCAGATCTTATAAACCTTCTTTCTTAGTCCTCGGTCCTTTTTTAACCCGTTATCGCGACCGGGTTCAGTTTAATCTCTTAAACCGCTCCAATTTGCCTTGTCTTGACTATACTTAGCTCTTACAGAGTCCGTTTTTCCGTTCCGTTTTTGCTGAAGTTTCTTGAAACTTGAGGATTGTGATAGATTTAATGCATTTGTTTCTTTATCTTCTTGCAATCTTTTAATTAGTTGTTTGGTTTTCAAGCTGTTTTTCTTGTCTTAGGAAGAAAGTTTAGATTAAATAAAAATGAACGTATGTTTTAGTGTTGGAATTATTGTGGGGAATTAAAAAGTTCCAGCTATAGATGAGTACTAGCTGTTGCCCGCGGCTTCGCCCGCGTGGACCGTAATATTTTTCTAGTAGCCTAAGTGTATGACCATAAACGAAGCAAAAGGAGTATGGGGTGGATCGTAGCAGGTGGCATTCTGTAGTTTCTGCCCACCCCCATGGGGAGATGGCGTTAGTTTGTGTTCATTTGCATTCTCTTCATTATTTTGGTGTTACCATGCTGATGATATATCACTTACTTACCTTTTTAATAATTTTGTTCAGTGCTTATTGCACGTTTTCTGGCGGTGTCGGTGTCTTAATTAGCTTACACCCTAAATTTATAAGATGAGGCGTTATCTTTACATCCAGTTGATATAATACCCGTTTTTACGACTTTCACTTTCGGTTTTAATTAAAAAGGAAAATGTCTAGAGGTAACATATCAATTTCATTGGCGTTCAAAAGTGCCTTTTATGTGCCTATTTGAAATAAATTATTTGACTTTGACTTTGACAATGGGTTTGAAAGTGTAAGCTTCATACATTCGAATAAAAGAAAAGCAAAGGCAGACAAGTTTTCTTAAAATATTAAATGTGATTAATTTAACTGGCGAAGTGTTGGTGTACTATAATAGTACACCTCTGCCTTACCTTCGGGGAAATAAGGTTTGATATTATGTTATGTAATAATTATTTAAATGAACAGGAACCAGCTGGCTTATTCCCGATACAGTCGAGTTTGAATTGCATCGAATTTGGTTCGACGAAAATCATATCCACTTAGTTTCGATAAAAACAAAAGACAAATTGCATCAGCAATAATGTCAATCATATTCGATTCGATTACGAGCAGAGACTGGAGTAAATAACCATTTCAACTTAGGTACAGGCAAACAGGGAAATTAATTGTCAAGCCAATTGACACACTACGTCAACTTGAAGTGTTAGAATATAGCTATTTCACAGAACTGTCAAAGAATGACGGTTTTGATTTGAATATTATTACGGATAATTTAAGTTGGTAGTCAATTTGCTTAACTATTAACTTTCCTGACTTCACCTACATAATCTAAACTGCAAAAACATCAAAGAAACCCAAACAGAAAAACAAAAATAATATCAAAGTAATACCTACCAAAAAACATTCCCTCAAATCTAAAAACATTTTTACGACGCCTCGTAATCCAAGTCCGGCCAAGTTAAGGTAATGGCGTCTCCAGACCCGCTTAAAATTTCATGAAAACGGCATATTTTAGGCCCTAATAGATAACTTCGGATTACAAGGCGGCAATGCCTCCGCATTATATATTCAATTCGTGAAACGCAAAGAGCATAAATCTACTGGGCCACTCGTAAATCAAAGTTTTTGTAGATATCTATAATTCAAGAGTTTCAGCGACACTCTTATACGACATCGGCATCAAAAATTCGAGAGATTTGAGATGAATTAAATAAAATAGTCTAATAGGACTACATTTGATAATGCTGATATCGATTTCTATAGGTACATAACGGGTGGAAAAACACGCTTAACGAAGCCGAAAGTCACTTGTTATTCCCGTTATTGTGATTTTTTTTGTTCTGGACTATACCTGGGATCCTTCTGGTTACGGAGATATTGAAGGTCAAAGTTCCAACTTTTTCAGAAGTTTTTTTAAAGAAAGCAAGTTTTAAATGTTATAAGTCTAACTTAACTTTAAATACGGGCACAAACCCTGAACCGTTGCATGCACCCATAAACACCATGTTTTGCGTGCGCTATGTTGCTCACTGCCGTAAACAGCGATTTTTCACACAGAAAATTAGTCATTTCCCAGCAATTATTTTTGTGCTGTGTTGCTAAATTACAAGTTAAAGGGAGGGCTCGTGGCTAAATAATAACAGCCGCACAAGTGGATCTTCAAGGTTAAGCAGCTCTGCTCAAGGTCGTTCCGAGGATGGATGACCATCCATTTCATACCAAGATCGCTCCATGCCTCGGTAAACATGTTTTAAGCAGTTACGGGTCGTCAGAAGCCCGAAAGTCTAACAACCAGTCACACCAAGGGGTATCGTATTACCCAGTAACTGGGTTGTGTCGCTCCATGTAAAATACTGGTATTCAGCCGCATCCGGTAAGACTGGATGCTGACCCATGTTTTGAAATTCTTCGTATTAGTTACACATGGGAATCCATAACAAAAATATGTTGTAAAACTATAACAAGTTAATTTACATAACAATAGCTACGAGAAATAAACTACAGATGAATTTCCACGGTTTGATATAAATGTGGAGTATGGACTGTTAATCTGATCAGTCATTCATGGGAATGAATGCTGGCATCCGATCGGAATCGACTGGATGCTACACAGTTCAGTTCGCCTGTTAAACTTTAACATACGGGCCGTATCATTGTTATCTTTCGAGATTACATTTGTATCGTTATGTATGATGCAGTTGATAAGGTGATACATAATATGTACGTAGTGTAAATACACTGGCAAAACCAAGTACCACACTTCTAAAATCCTTACTTCGTTACTAATGTTATAAATGCGAAAGTAACTAACTCTGTCTGTCTGTCGCGCTTTCACGCCAAAACTACTGAACCGATTTAAATGAAATTGGGTACACAGATAGTCTAGAGCCTGAGAAAGGACATAGGCTACTTTTTATCGACATACCACGCGAACGAAGCCGCGGGCGGAAGCTAGTAACTAATATTAATCGAAAGTGAGTTTGTTTGTGACGCTGTCACGATAAAACGGATTTCCGGATTTGGATGAAATTTGGTATATGGGTAGATCATAACCTGGAGAAGGATATGGGCTACTTTTCATTCTGGATCGCAGACAAAGCCGTGGGCAACAGCTAGTTTGCTATAAAACGTTTTTTCAAAACTCTGGCTTCTACAGTTTAGGAGAAATTGCAATTTTAAAAGTGTGGTACTAAGTTTTGGAGGCCGGTGTAGTTGTGTTAAATATTGTATACTAGCTTCCGCCAGCGGCTTCACCCATGTGATATTACTATTCTGTGGTGATATATCTATAAATTACTCAGTGATAATTAAGCATTCTACCGGTGAAATATTTTTTAAAGTCGGTATAGTAGTTTTTTGAGTTTATTAATTACAAACAAAAATATAAATCTATTCTCTTAATAAATTGTTAGTCTTGATATATTATACATTTTAAGGAATATGAAATAAATTAACCTATATGGGTACCTACGCGAAGGTCAAACGCTAGCTAAGATTTTATTAGAGCATGGCTGGTAGTTACTGGCTATTTTTACTTCAACACAGTCAGAAGCAATCAATCTGCCTAACCTTTTCCCAACTATGTTGGGGTCGGCTTTCAGTCTATCCGGTTCCAGCTGAATACCAGTATTTTACATGGAGCGACTGCCTATCTGACCTCCACAACCCAGTAACTGGGTAATACGAAACCCTTGGTAAGACTGGTTGTCAGACTTTCGGGCTTCTGACGACTCGTAACGACTGTCAAAGATCCACGAATGACAGTCGGGACCTATGGCTTAACGTGCTTTCCGAGGCACGTAGGAGTCTGAGGATGTAAAGATGGTCACCCATCCACGGACCAACCCCGGCAAGCGTAGCTTAACCTACTGGATCGACCCGGTGCGGCTGTTATTACTTAGCCAAGAGCTAACACAGCGACACAGTCAGAGGCATAATAAAAAAAAAATGAATCAAGTTTTCGCTTAACGGGTAAGCTCTTTGGATTCTTAATTTTTATGACTATGGTTCATCAACGATTTCGTTCATAATTATCAGATGTGAGAGAATAATAATAATCAAAGAACAACAATTAATTACAACGTAGGTATACTGTCAAAAGTAACAATGGAATTAAAACTTCCAAATCTTCGTTCCAATTGCAATTGTTTCAAAATAATAGACCCATTCTTTCGGAAAATTGAATTACAACTAAATTACAAGACTTATTTAATTGTATTAACTAAGTAGGTTGTTATAAGTATCGTTGTATTAAAACTCGCTCCAAGTGTACTTAAGTTTGATCATCCGTTTTAATAACACAAAATTGGGAATTAATGTACACTGGCGAGCACTTTAATGTACAGTTTAAATGTTTTGATTTTAAAATTAGTTAAGTTTCGACCCATGGGACGAACGAGACAATAAAAGCCTGGAGTTTACACTGCGTGCTCAACGAAAGAGGTCATCCTTTAAATATTTACCGAGACGGTTGTGTAAATACAAATATTATAAAAACCTGTGAGACTTTTCCATGGGCCCGTGACTCATGGTTTTGTAGGGTTCCATGAAATGGAAGTATGTACATGAATTTTTTATCTCTCAATTAAACTTTTTTTGTGGGGTGACAGAGATCCTATTAAAATCTACAACCCTTCCGAGTAAAATATGAAAATGGAAAATGTTCTGTGGTATCGTTTTGAGAATATTGTCACGCACGTATGATTCTTTAACGTAGACTTACTAAAATTATTCTCACATACAATATTCCAGGCTGGCTACCCAATCAAGACTAATAACTTATCTAGATAATTTTAAGACGTGTGTTTCATAGCAACGATATTTATCGCCATAACGAGTATCTCTAGTACGTGATCTGGTTTTAATATAATCTTAATGGTTTGTTGTTCATTTATGTACTAGTACAATACTGTCTTTGTACTCAATGATTGGTGTGCTACTTCACATGGCTGGAAGTGTAATGTTTTGAATTTTTGATTATGTTGATTGTATCTTGGAAAAACATCCTTGTAATTTGTCATTGTGTGATCTCTTACCTTGATGAACTTGCTCTACTTAGGTCTGGGCAGATACCAATGTGTCTTTTATTATATTCTAGCTGATGCCCGCGACATCGCCCGCGTGGATGTCAGTTATTATATACTAAAACCTTACTCGAGAACCACTCTATCCATTGGTGAAAACATCATGAAAATCGGTGCAGTAGTTTTTGAGTTTATCGCGAACAGGACGACAGACAGACGCGGCGGAGGAATTTGTTTTATAATATGTAAGGATTGCTGTCTGAGTTTATGTGGGACTTTATTAGCGGTGACGGAAAACATCGTGAGGAAACCTGGATGTATAGTTAATATAAGTCTGAAATCGCCAACCCATCATGAGCAAGCGTGGTGATCAATGCTCGTGCCTTCTCTGTATGAGAAGAGGCCGTCCCCTGCAAAAATCAATGTGCCTTTATGTTGGGGTTGGCTTCCATTCTAACCAGATGCAGCGAACACCAGTATTTTACATGAAGCGACTGTCTATCTGACCCCCACAACCCAGTAACTGGGTAGTACAATACACCTTGGTAGGACTGGTTGTCAGACTTTCGGACTTTTGACGACCCGTTACGACTGTCAAAGATCCACGAATGACAGCCGGGCGAAACGGCTTACGTGCTTTCCGTGGCACGGAGGAGTCTCGGTTTGTAAGAAAGAAGAAAGAATAATGGGTTTATTTGTCACAGAAACACATGCATACAAAAAGATAACAGTTATCAGTAAAATTAAACAAAATAGATCTAAGTACAAATATGAGATCCCGCTGCTAGACAGACGGACGGACGGACAGCGGAGGCTTAGTAATAGGGTTCCGTTTGGCACCCTTCGGGTACGGAACCCAAAAAAGTAGGAACCGTTCGTCTGTCCCTTGTCACAGCTCACTGATACAAAGTAGACGGTTTTATCACTACATACCCACCTACGTGCAGTGGGTAAGTTCCGATTGCCCTCATATTTGCATAACCGATAGAGTAAGGTTATTGAATCCTTATCTTAGGTCCCTGACCCCTATGTTTGCTCCTAGGGTGCGTCCATAGCGATACTTGTTCAATATTTGAGTCAAGTATGGAGGAGCTCGTGGCTACGTAATAACAACCGCACGGGTCGATCCCTCAGGTTAAGCTACGCTTGCCGGGGTTGGTCCGTGGATGGGTGACCCTCTTTACATACCGAGACTCCTCCGTGCCTCGGAAAGCACATTAAGCCGTTGGTCCCAGCTGTCATTTGTGGATCTTTGGCAGTCGTTACGGGTCGTCAGAAGCCCGAAAGTCTGACAACCAGTCTTACCAAGGGGTATCATTTTACCCAGTTACTGGCTTGTGGAGGTCAGATAGGCAGTCGCTTCATGTAAAATACTGGTATTCAGCTGCATCCGGTTAGACTGGAAGCCGACCCCAACATAGTTGGGAAAAGGCTAGGCAGATGATGATTTGAGTCAAGTACCTATGTGAAACGGTGCATGTTTGGCTGAAATATTCCTGTTTTTTTTTTTTGAAAATAGGGCGCTGATAAGATGAATTTTGTGCATTATTGCTGTTTTTTAACTGAACTCAAAACTCAAAGCATTTTTTACAATTACCAGGCACTTTGACTTGTCAAGCAAGGCGTCCCTCGGTCAGAAAGATGAAGTTAGCTGCCCATTCCAAAGAACACTAGACCTACGAGGCAGTTATTATATTTATTTTATACTTCATAAAAAATATTGATATTGCCATGTTCCAGCTTGTTGGCAAATCATATTTCACTATTTATTAATAAAATATTTTTGTTTAATTCATGGGATACAACATTTCGTTTGGCTAACTGCCAACGCGGCAACGGTTAGTCAGTCATATTCCACATAAATCATTACATTATTAAATATTTTATTGTTATACTGTGATACTGATAACTAATAATTTATATGAATAATAAAGTTAGTATCCTGCTTAGGGTTCCGTACCGAAAACAACGGGACCCTATTTTGGTTTTTTGACAAAAATAACTTTAATTTTGGAAGTCGATGGGACTTCCGAAATTAAAGTAATTTTTCACTTTTAGTGTTTTTTTTTGGAAGTCGGTTGTTTTTGAGAACCTCCTTCTTTTTTAATTCGGTTTGATAAAAAATGAGGCCCCCAATCCCCCATACAAGTAACGTGACTTTTTCGGCTTTTTTTGCTCGACATTAGCAATCACTGTATCTCCTGCACCGTCATAGGTACGAACCCTTCCGCACCGTCATTTTTTCATTTCGCAATTGGCCGGTTTTGTGATATTATAACTATATGTAATAAAATAAACTCATTTTCCCCCAAAACCCTTATCTACTCCCCTGCTTGCTCCTCTCTTTTCTAAAAATAACTTCACTATCATCCTCAAATCATCCAGAATATTCCAACCATTCAGTCTAACATCGATACTGCACAGTCACGAGCAAAATACACACACACATACATACACGTATACATTTAGCAAAATTCAATAACCATTTTTTCGTGGAATAACGAATGCAACTTAGAGATGATACCTATTTCATAATAATATAGGTTCCAAAATACTATGTTCGTTATAACATTAAATTTCAACCAATACGGTAGGAGAAAATCACTTTTAAAAGTTGTTAAGTGTATACATATTGGTGCTCGTGACTGTACACCCCCCTCCCCTCCCCTCCCCTTATCACTTAACCTACTATCACTATCAACCCTCCTCTTCAAACAACCAGGTCTATCTTCTTCCATTCGCACTCGGAATTAAATTTCAACTTACTACTGCAAAACTACATTACGCCTCTAAGCTAAACATTAAAGGCTAAGTAGGTACTGTTCTAGGTCATGAACCATACTTTTTGTCTGCACTACAACCAATAAAGTTGGTTACTTCAACCAATTTACAACCAGCATTTGACCTAGATTCGACCAACTTGTTGGTTGCAAAATAGGCCTGTAGAAAAAATATCGATATCGATACATTGATAAATATCGATATAAAATATCAAGTATCGAATATGTATCAAATATGCGTTTTCGAGCAAGTGTTATTCGATCTTTCGTCATTCGATTTCGAGTAGGGAATCCATTTTTCCAATAGCAACACCGTTCTCTAAAATCGCTGGAATTCAGAGCCGTAAAAGTAGATTGTTTAATCAATGTTTTAATAATTTTACATCTGATATGATGTTCCTAGTTTGGTATTTATATGATTAAAAAACAAACACAAGAGTGGAGTTTCTTGCCGGCTCTTCTCCATAGGAAATGACCAATGGAAACCGTGCACCTAGCTTTTGAAGTTTTATAAGTGCCCATGTAGGTTCATTTGAAATAAAATATTTTTATTTTGAATATTATTACAATATTTTTTGGGAAATTTCACCGATATATCGATGTTTCTTTTTCGATATATCGAAATTGATATCAATTTTGTTTTATATCGATACTTTTTGGCCCTTCTTGCATCCCTAGTTGAAAAGTTGGGGCAAATACAATCTGTATACTTTGGATTGCAGCGTGTTAGGTCTGTAAAAGTTGCTGAAGCTAGATTTGTTCAAAACATGCTGGTGAACAAGTTTATACTTTTTGCCTTTATAGTGGTTCGAGCTTGGTAATTTAGAAGCAAATCTAAAGGTGGAGAAAATCACAATTTTACTAGGAATATTGTATCAGAGATGTTACAATTAGGAATATTGTATCAGAGATGTGTTACAATTAGGAATATTGTATCAGAGATGTGTTAAAATTGGGAATATTTTGTCAGAGATGTGTTACAATTTGGAATATTGTGTCAGAGATGTGTTACAATTGGGAATATTGTATCAGAGATGTGTTAAAATTGGGAATATTTTGTCAGAGATGTGTTACAATTTGGAATATTGTGTCAGAGATGTGTTACAATTGGGAATATCGTATCAGAGATGTGTTACAATTGGGAGTATTGTATCAGAGATGTTACAATTTCGGTGTACAATAAAGTATATTCTGTTTATCAATTAATACATCATGTTAGAAAATGTGTGTCTGTAAACATAGGTACTTATTATTCAAAATAAGAGGAGTAACCAGAAATCAGCCAAGTGCGAGTCGGACTTGCACACGAAGGGTTCCGTACCACCTTACAATATTTAACACTACATATTTATATTTTTATTATTTGTTGTTATAGCGACTATAGTAGTACACACTCTGTGAAAATTTCAAGTGTCTACCTATTACGGTTCGAAAGATATAGCCCTGTGACGGACGGATGGACAGCGTATTAGTAATAGGGTCCCGTTGGCACCTTTCGGCCTTTGGTTACGGAACCCCAAAAATTAGGACTTCTAAATCTTCATGACTACACAATATAGTCACACTCTTGTCACATAATGAGACATGACCTTTCGTATCGACTTTATGCACTGATTATTTTATTGATACATCCAACTGACCTTTTTCCATTATTTCAACTAAAAGTCAAGCTTAGTCAGATCGATTTTCTAACCCTTTTATAACCCCTAAAAACCACCAAACCTCAAATAACAAATACCATTGTGTCTCTCAATGTCTGTCGGGTTCACCTTTTGCCTCATATTTGTAAGGTCAGGAGTACACTGGTTGGCATTATTCAGAAGGGACAATAGCCAAGGGTGTGGACTGTACTGCGTGACATTAACCCGACCCGCACTATTGTGGACCCGTCCTTACATAAGCACATTAGTTTGGCGGCTTAAGGATAGTTATTAATAGTACTTCGAGCTGGGTTTCTTTTATAGTAAATCTTGGGTAAGTAATCCTACTTTAGATGTTGTGTCCAGAATAAGTTTAAGGTAAACTTATTTTGAGAGCTTTATCTAGGCTAGGCCACAGGTACCTACAGATGGTTCACGTCGCTAAATCATTTAAATAAAAAGCGACTCTTGCTACGACACAATAAAGTGCAATTCAGGTCGCACAGCGCTAATTACCAACAGTTATATTCACATAGAAGTTGCCTCTCTTTCTATCGCGTAACTGTTATGTCTTCTGACTCCGTTACGCTCACTGAATTGGTCCAACAAGAAGAGCCCGCCGCGTACTTGTAGCTTCATACCTAAAATCCGGAGTGAATCATCTGTATTCATCTGTAGCTGGGCTATCGTAGATTTAATTATACCTGCTAGCATCATTCCTGGGAATTAAAAGCTTTCTTTCTTACGAGTCATCATCATCTGCCTAGCCTTTTCCCAACTATGTTGGGGTCGGCTTCCAGTCAAACTGATGCACCTGAATACCAGTATTTTACATGGAGCGACTGCCTATCTGACCTCCACAACCTAGTAACTGGGTAACACGATACCTTGGTACGACTGGTTGTCAGACTTTCGGGCTTCTGACAACCCGTAACAACTGTCAAAGATCCACAAATGACAGCCGGGACCTACGCCTTCTTTCTTACGAGTATCTCTGTCTATAAGTTTTATTTAAAAATACTGTCAGTCAAGGGTGCACTGTACTAAAATATTATCGTCACTCACGTCGAAGCTCTTCCATCACATCCTCATAGAAATAATAACACTTGACTACACATATCGCTCAAAACGACGACCCATCAAAAAAACATGAAATATCGACACACCATCCTTCGCTTAGTCATAGTATAAATAAGGAACACTATTATTTCTTCATAGAAAATGGCCCAAACCACGCGCTTCGAAAACACCAAACATAATTATTTCATGGTCACTTCTGATACATAATACTGTTAATTATTTATACTGTGATTAAGCCAAAAATACCATCTCCATAACGGTACACTGGCGGCCAAACGAAGTAACCCACTTCGCCGATACACGTATTTACATTTCACATTTACACCATCGGTACTTAATTGATATTGTCCGTTTGTAAAGAGTGATTCAGACGCTCTATTTAATGTTGAAATGAAATGGGAATTGGATTATCGGTATTTGGGTGAACCGGTACTGTTCTGGGTGCTGTTTTTAAAGATGAATGCGAATTGTAGAGGATTCTTTTTTTTTTTTTCTATGTGGTTTAATTTTTGCAGGCTCTGTGATGCTTAAACATATATTATTTGGCTTCTTAAATAATAGTCTACATTGTTTGTAAAATAATCACAACGCATACGCTATAATTATGATTTACTTAAAGTCAATTTGTAGTTTGACATTTGCTCCTGTCAAATTAGTCGTCTAGATAAAAACGCAGACTTTAGATGTAGAAAATTATTTACTTTTTGATTTTATCATTCGGTTATCGCATGATAATTTTAGTCGCCAACTTGTGCCATGTTTTCTTCGTGTCCAATCTTGTTCGTTTATTTACTAATTATCAGCATATAGTATCGTATAGATGTGTGTGTATAGTCACAAACTCCGCAAAGGTCAAAATATTACAACAAAATCGTTAACATTCATTACTTAATTAACAGTCTTTGTAAAAGCTTATAAAACCAATAGTTCAAGCCTATCGTGAATTCGTGACAGTTTCGGTAAAAAATAAATAACGACCCATTCAGTGCGCGTGAAACTAGAATTAGTTTTTAAATTGGAGTTATAAATTTAAATCAAAAATAAAGAAAATCACCCTTTAAACCGACCTTTGAGTTCACAAAATAATTTCACACTTTAACGCCGGAGACGCGACTGATTTTACTAAGCGTGACCTTTTTGCGCTCCAATCCTGATGCATAACCGTAAAAACCAGGCCAGATGTTTATTATGCTGACTCACTATCCTTAAATCCACAATATGAACTCTATGCCCGCGACATAAGGTCCATTACAATAATACGTGACGATATGCTTGAAGCTGCAATCCAGTTCGATTTGAAATTCAATAAAATTATCTGCCAAGTCACATAGAGCAGTTTTTAAGATCGCGTTCCGATTTCGTATAAGTAGATTGTTGTCGTTGAATAACGTCGAGAAGTCGGGAAATGTTCCATAAAAAGATCTTGAAAAAGGTGTTCATTTCTGAGGTGTCATTTTATTTGACTAGACTTGTAAAATGTACATTTTAGGTTTGGAAATAAGTACCTAATATTAATTCGGTTGATGTCGTTGGTTATCGAAATAGGTCTTCGAGTTTTGGCTAGACACAGAACCGTGAATTTCCTTCTTCTTTTTCGGATTATTCCACACGAAACGGTAAAAGATGATACCACAAAATAGAATTCGCACATAACTTTACCTCCAACCGTAAACACAGCATCCCAAAAAAACGTGCAACAAAAATAAAGCGGTTTGCATCCGACCATCTGCTCGATAGGCTTCGAATCCAAAAGATCGGATGAGTGCATGTGTCGGTCGAAAACAGCTGTCGTTTTCGGTCAGGTTTGAACAACAATGGAATCACCACCTGCCGGGTTACTATTTTTTTTTAAGGCATATGGATTGGGTATAACCAACCGACCGGTTTGAATTTGATCGTTTTCTGTCCTGTATCCGCGCCTCCTTTGCCGGATTTAGACTGTTTTAGTTCGCATGAATATTTTAGAGGCTGAGCGTTATAATTATCCCTCGCTGTAGGACGGACTACGCTCCGTGTATTGTCAGCCTACATTCGCGTCTTAAAGAGTCCTTGTACATAATTGCTACATGAATAAATTAGCAACTCTCGCGTCGTTAGAAAAACTCTAAAGACTATTAATTTCAAACCCAGATGATAATACCATCAAAGAAAATTTTCACCCAATTGATAGCCTAAGTTCAGTTTTTAAAGAGATATTTCATATTTATTTGCAATAAAGTCGACCGAAACAATTAATAATTCACGTGTCCCGTTCACAAAGGAGTCTTATTCAAAGTGAATTTCAAATTGAAATTGGTCTTCGCTTTTGCAAGGAGCTGAGGATTTACGAGAACAAGAACAATATTGATTCCGTGAAGCATCACGGCATCCTTCGAAGTTTATTTGTGTTAATCGCTATTATTAATTGGAATTATGCAAACGAGAGGCAAGTTCTGTTTTTGACTGACAACTGCGACGTCTTTTGTCATTTAACGGCAGATTTTGTTTATCCGTTTTTCTTTTGTTTATGTCGGCGTTTTGGTTTCTCATCATCATTCTCCGTACCATTCCGTTTCTATGTATTTCTACGAAACCAACGTGTCGCTCGCTATGGAAGGTTATTTTAAGGGACAGATGTGTACCAATTTCGCCACCTATGTTTAAGTCCCATGTAATAGGGGATGATGCATGCTAGATTCACATCTAGTAGATGTCAATCAGACATATTATCTTCTATCTATTTTATCGCAATTGTGATTGTACATCAGTTTTGTGAATTAAATATAAAAAATAAAATGAGCCCATTGCCATCAACCGGGCACAAATCCAGACTCCGGGCTGCTTCTGAGAAATCCCTAATGGAAAAAGCCAAAGACACTTTGCCCGACCTGGGATGGAACCCAGGACGTCGTGCTCAGCTGTAGCGTTAGCGACCACTAGACTAATGAGAAAAAAGTATTAAGTACTTGCAAGAACATCATCATCGTCATAATATCAGCCGAAAGACGTCCACTGCTGGACGTAGGTCTCCCCAAGCACCGTCACTTCGACCGGTTCTGTGCTTCTCGCTTCCAGCGGATTCCCGCACCCTTCACCAGGTCATCGGTCCACCTTGTTGGGTCTTCCAATGCTACGTCTTCCAGTACGCGGTCGCCACTCCAGTACCCCTCACCTTTCGGCTCCATCGGCCATCTTTTCTGCGAGCAATGTGCCCACTGCCACTTCAGTTAAGCAATACTTCGAGCTATGTCGATTACTTGGTTCTCCTACGGATCTCCTCATTTCTGATTCGAATGAAGAATATATTATACTGTTATAATATTACCCGAAAATTGCCTGAAAATGGGCCAGTAGGCAATAACAGAAAAATAAACATCCGTTCCTCTTGAGTGAAACGGAAAATATAACAAGGGGGAATATAACATTTTTATTTTTAGAATAACAAACTAACTGAAGCTCAATACTCCGTTTTGCCGATTTATCCTTACATGTTATAAAATAAAGTCCTCCACCGCGTCTGTTTGTCGTCCTGTACGCGATAAACTCAAAAACTACTGCACCGATTTTCATGCTGTTCTCACCAATGGATAGATTGGTTCTCGATTAAGGTTTTAGTATATAATAACCGACATCCACGAGGGCGAAGTCGCGAGCTTCAGCTAGTTAAAAATAAATTAAAATATTTAAACGATTTTTGTTTATATGGAGTAGAAAAATACGGAAAGCTTTTTATTTTTATTTCTTCTATTCAAATCCTAAGAACATGTCAGATTAGACATATTATATCTTCAGAGGTTTTTGAAGATGTTTGCCAAGGTATTTAGACAAGAATAAAAGGTTTATTGTAAGTCTTTTTGTTTCCTCTATACTTTTATTGGCACTGAAACCAGTCAGGATAAGTACCAACTTATCCTGATTAGGAATTATAAGGGCGAATTCCACCGATGAAGCTGAACGCGATCAGCACATCTAAACCGCGTTCAAGCAAGAGCAGTGATTGTCCAATATTTCACATCAATAATGACACTGACAGCTCTTGAATGCGGTTTAGATGTGCTGATCGTATTCGGTTTCATTGGTTAAATTAGCCCTTAGGCCCTTTCCTGGTCGATGCGGTATCGTTTCAGTATAATGGTCAACCCGTGTGCCAAATTTCATCCAAATCCGTTTAGCCGTTTTTGCGTGAAAAAATAAACAAACTCACTTTCGCATAAGATCGGTAAGCTTTCGGTAACGAGTATGCCGAGCAATCAGGAAAAGCTCATTGAAATATGGGAGCTCGGTAAGCTTTCGGTACCGAGCATACCAATCCCGCACCGCTGACGTACCGACCAGTGAGGAAAGGGCCATAGGCTGATTATCTTACAACTACCACGCGAACGAAATGGTGGGCAGACGATGTCATATTTACACACGTTTACTGTGTGCTTCACACGGGATAAACCAACATGGCCGCTGGCCACATGGCCTGACCGTATGTCCTTTAGGTCGGTTTATCTCAGTTAATAATAAAGGTATTCTTTGTTACAGGTATGCATGAGTCAAGGATGATGCATCTCGGTGGAATGCTGTTGGTAATAAAGTTAATGGACCAGTCTTCAGGTCAACACTAATGGCTTGTATATAAATGTTTATATATTTAGAAGAGAGGAATTCTTTGGTGACGTCATGGGATAGGCTTGCTAAACTTTTTAAACAGATTTTTTTGAAAGCCGGAAAAATAATACAACGTAATTAGAACGATTTTAAAATTTAAAATACTCATTTCGCATTTAATATTTTTTTCGTTTTTTAGACTTCATTCATATCTATTAGTGATACTAACTGGGCTTGCCAGTTATAGGATCGTTGTATGTATTATCGATTCAATAATTGTTGGAATTTATGTTACGTTGACGTCGAACAAGGCTTCGGATTTTGAAAGACTGTTGTTGTCAATCTTAAGTTAAAGTTACGTCAAAAGTTACATGATTGACAAATCATCTTTCGTTGGTAACACTTATATCTTCCGAGGTTATATTTAACAGATCTAATGCTAAATACGCCTATGTAACTATTAGTCCTTGTCTTATTATGTAAAGTATTAATATTTTTTTAATTTATGTGCTGGAGAGTTTAGCGTGTTACGCCTGCCATGCTTTTTGAAGTGCCAATGATCGATCGGGCCGAAATTACGTCCAGTAATTTTGATGGAAAGCATTAGCACGCTGAATTTTAGTCGCGTAAGTTTCGACAAGTGTTTCTCTAGGCAAATAGAGAGTCTTGACTCAATCTGAGCCCAGCCTAAATTATAACCTTACTAACTGATGCCCGCGACTTCGCCCTCGTGGATGTCGGTTATTATATACTAATACCTTACTCGAGAAACACTCTATCCATTGGTGAAAACACCATGAAAATCGGTGCTGTAGTTTTTGAGTTTATCGCGTACAGGACGACAGACAGACGCGGCGGAGGACTTTTATAATATGTAAGGATTTGAACAACAGTCGATACTCCACAGTTGACAGACTTCTAATTGAACTAATTAGGTATTACAAGAATAATTCATTATAGATACTTATACAGCCATTTCAAACAAATTAGTAGCTACAATATGTTCAATTAAAATCCTGAAAGCTTTTCTGCCTATCGTAACAGAATTTGGAGACATAACAATTGATATAATTTTCTATAGAACTTATTCAGTTCCAGCGAATAATTTAACAAAGATGACGAAGTCTTTGATAGGATATTGGAATATTTTTGCCAGATTGATTAGGTACGGGCTTTACTTTGTGTAAATTATTTCATCGCCACTGCTCTCAAAACGGTGAATGAAAACATCGTGAGGAAACCGAGGATATCCAAGAACCAAAAATTCGAAGACATGTGACATCTACCAATCCACACTGGGCCCGCGTGGTCGATTACGGATTTACGGCACACTCCGTCTCACAAAGAGGAGGCGTGTGTCCCAGCAGTGGGAAAATTATAGCCTGATTATGAGGCAGGCAGAGGATAGTATGCAAATATTTCGCCATTTAGTTTTAGTCCCATATGTGGCGAGTTTATGGCCAGTAACCGGGCACAATTCCACACTCCGGAATCCCGAATCCTACTGAGAATTTCCTAATTAAGTTCTCTTATACATCATGAGTCAAAAGGATTTAATAAATAAAAAACACGAACGGAAATAACTGTTTGCGTTGACCAGGGAATCGAACCCTAGATCTCGGGCTCAGCAGTTGCGCTTAAGACCACACACCACCAAGAGGCAGTCATGGAGTCAATACTTCGTCAAAATCTCAAGAATTTCAAGATTCCAGACTTTTAAAAAGTCCAGACCACCACGAATAAATGAATGCTAAACTAAATCCTACTACAGAAGAATCATTGAAAGATAAAACTAAAAAAAGAAATCGCAGTAGATACGAAAAATAGTTCCATAACTACACCTCTCAGGATTCCAATTAATCCAATAAGCGTCTAGGAACGTTCACGATTCCTTTAATTTATCTCTTTTTCTACCATTCAGCTTGCGAGAACAATTAAGACTATTTTCAATCCTCTGACACTGGATATCCGATCGCTTGGAGATAGGAGGATTAAATCAATGTATGGGAAATGATAATTAGGGATTTTGCCACTGATATTATCATTATAATTATGCCCTTATAACATTCTCAGTAGAAATTGGGAGTGTGGATTTGTGTCCATCTAAACATAACAAACGAACGCAATCCCATTCACTCTCACAGAGAGCAGGCCTGTGGCTCTGGGCTATGTTGAAAATCGAGGAGGTTTTGGTCTTGTATTTATTTATTACTTTCTCAAACTCAAACTCAAAAGCATTTATTTCAAATAAACCAATTACAGGCATTTTTGAATTGTCAAGGGGTCGGTCGGTCAGAAAGATGACGCTAGTTGCCTATTCCAAAGCGTAGTAGGTTCCTATGGAGAAGAACGGGCAAGAAACTTGAAACTTCTTTGTATCCTTCGTTTGTCTAGCATCTAAAATAGAATGTGTTGTGCTTAGCACGTAAGAATAGAATAGAATAGAATACTCTTTATGCAGGTGCAGGTGTACCCACCCTATCCTCATCTCAACTTCCATTCAATCTAAAGCTTATATCATTCCAATGCATTCCTTCGCCGGCTATCCCTTGACTACCCGAGCTAACCGCCTCAAGGCACCGCAAGACGCTTCCCACCTGAATTCTGCCCGATAAGATATCAAGCACTAGTCACAATAGGTCCTCAGAACACACCCATTGTTCTAAGACAAGAGTATCATCAACGTCTAATCTAGTCGAACCATTTGAGCGACTTGAAACAATAAGTGCACGTCCTAGGAGCGGTCACACATTGTGTCCCAAAGGCGTAACTAGCATGTATACGTCTGAAGGACGTACGGATTACGTCTTTGAAGCTCTTGGTGTTTATGAGGTTTCTGCTTACGAAGTTTGGGTGGGCGAGTTTTAAGTTTAGGGTCCTTTTAGTAATAGGAACGTTTTAAGGCTGTTAATGACAATTAAAAGCTGATCCATTGATGATGATGTTGACAAAGAATACTAGTCTGGTGATAAACAAGATCAAGATAGATTTAAAGTTATAACAGATTACAGAAAAATCCATATTAATATTGTAAATTCGAAAGTAACTCTGTCTGTATGTTACCTTTTCACGCCTAAACCACTGAACAGATTTCGATAAAATTTGTTTATTAATAAAATTTCGATAAAGGAGATAGATGGCAGACCAGGGAAGGACATAGGCTACTTTTTATCGACATACCACGCGGGTGACGCCGCGGGCGGAAGCTAGTAGGATATAATTAATCATTTTGGAAAATAGGTAGGTAATACCTACCCTACCTACCTATTTTCCAAAATGATTAATATAATTAGTACCTAGATAAGTAGGTGCGCCGTAGATAAGCACTTATTGCTACCCATGAGAAGCCGGGGCGGGCAGCTAGTATTCTATATAAAAAGAACGATTTACAATGAAAGCGCAATGAAAATACTCCTATCACATAAATAAGTAGTCTCGATGTAACCAAAACAAAGAACGGCGGCGATTTTGCGAGGCCTCGACATGTCGCCGCTCAAGACAGGTGGTTCAAAGCATAGAGCTAACAACGTTTTAGAAGTAACAAATATAATAAAGAAGAAAAAAATCGGTACCTAAATGTATAGTTGCTGTCGAAATGATAAAAAGAGAAAGCTTGAAGTCCGCCAATTACGTTAGAATAAAAGAAAAGAAAATTTATATTTTTTTTATAATTTATAGAATATAATAGGTCTTTATTTGCTTAGAATGTAGGTACATAAAAATAAGTTGTTAAAATATATAATAGAATCCATGTAAATTCTGCTTTAATATAGCATGCAAATGTAATACAAAGTAGAGCATAAGATATTACAAAATATTATCATCTAAGAATTCCTGCACAGAATAATAACATTTATCTACCAGTAATTCTGTGAAACGTTTTTTAAATTTTTGCAACGGTAAGTTTTTAATTTGGTCGGGTATTTTATTAAAAATTATATAATATAATATTTTATATGCGAAAGTGAGTCTATTTATTTGTTTTTTTTTGTTACGCTTTGACGTTAAAACGGTTTTCTGTGGGAATTTTGTATGAATTATTGAACTTTGGACACGACAATGTCGGTCGGGTCAGCTCGTTCTAAATAGATTTAAGGACAATAGACGGTATTTTCTAGGCGACTGTTTGACAACAAGCAAAAGACAAGCAAAAAGAGATGGGCAATTAACGGAAAACAAATAAACAAGATAATTCAAACACAAAACAAACTTAATCTAAGAACAAGGACTTTGTTTCACCACTTCCAGATAAGTTTTTATTTAATTATCTGGAAGAAAAGTCAACAGACAACCTTACCAATTACGAAAGGGGTATCGTATTACCCACTAACGTGGAGGTCAGATAGGCAGTCGCTCCGTGTAAAATACTGGTATTCAGCTGCATCCCGGTTAGACTGGAAGTGGACCCCTGCATCCGGTTAGAGTGGAGAGTTAGGAATAGGCGAGGCAGATGATGATGATGTGATCAGGAAGAAAAGTTCATAAAATTTATCTGTGATAAAACAATGTATAAACATCAAGAGTCTTACCACACAAACGTAGACACTTGTTCAACGCGTGTCTAATGTCAGTTTTATGTCAAACTCCATACAGAAATGTCATGTTTAAAAGGTGTTTAGGCTAAACAATTGATAAACATGGTTTTGTGGTAATAAGGCTAATAAGCCATAGGGTCAGTTCAGACTGTGACGTTGAGCGACGCGACGCTGCGCGCACTTTTTAACAATTATAGAAAATCGTCGCGTCTCCGTGTGAACTGACCCCCTTAACGTTCTTCCAAATTCGTAATTAATACAAAATTCTTAAAACCAGCTATTTTTTTTAACTAACATTACAACAACATTTAAAACCTGTCCTCCTCTAATCATTCCAACCACAGCTTCACAAGACGCCAGGGCCAGATGCCAGTTCTCAACTGCACTCCTGACTTTACAAAAACATCTGGCATCCAATCTTTTTTCATGATTTTATTTACGACTTTCTTATAAGCCTCACCTGTTCAATTCTTTTGCTTTTGTATGTCGATAGGGCCTTTTTTTGTTTGGTTTTATGAAGTAGTACAAGAATATTGGTTGGAATTAACATTAAACCTGGTAGTCTATGTTTTTTTTAGGTGCTAGTAAAGAGGTAATATTATTGACGAGCTGTAGCCAACGACTTCGTCTGCTTTTACATGTATTTAATACAAATATCCAGGATGCAAAGAACAGCTGCACGGGTCGATCGTCAAGGTTAAGCTACGCTTGCTGAGGTCGGTCCGTGGATGGGTGACCATCTATTACATACGGAGGACTTCTTCATGGAAAAACCCAATAACCCTTTGCCTGGACCGGGACATCGTACCCATGACCTCATACTCATCAGTAGAACTTGCGACCACTAGACCAGCCAAGCAGTCTTCAACCCTTCAGCTTTCAATCTTACTTCTTCTTCTGCCTAGCCTTTTCTCAACTATGTTGGGGTCGGCTTCCAGTCTAACCGGATGCAGCTGAATCCCAGTATTTTACATGGAGCGACTGCCCATCTGCCCTCCACAACCCAGTGACAGGGTAAAACGATACCCCTTGGTAAGACTGGTTGTCAGACTTTCGGGCTTCTGACGACCCGTAATGACTGTCAAAGATCCACAAATGACAGCCGGGACCAACGGCTTAACGTGCTTTCCGAGGCACGGAGGAATTTCGGTATGTAAAGATGGTCACCCATCCACGGACCAACTCCGGCAAGCGTAGCTTAACCTGATGGATCGACCCATGGGGCTGTTATAACGTAGCCACGAGCTCCTTGAGCTTTCAATCTTACTTATATAGATGGAATACCCATATCTGATCAGTAACAGTATGCAGTATGATAACATTTCCATTGCTATCTTCCCATTCATTTCAGATTGAGATCCCATCATTCATTTTATTAATCCTAACCCTACCAATGCCTTCCCATATTATTCCCATTTATTCCTACAAATGCAACATGTTTTATTCTATCAAATTTAACTATCAATAAAATTAACATTGCAATTTAATAATTAAGGGAAATATTTAACTGATCCTCTAATGATGGACACTTTTTTTAAATAATTGAGCCTCTTTTTAACTTTCTTCGTTTTTTTTCACAGTTGCAGTAATCCTACATCAAAATTGGTCGCATTTGCTTGGCTATTTAGTATTTTTAGGACACTAAAATAGGAGTTATTTGAGGTTCACAGAAAGAGGTGCAGTCATTGATTCCAAAATAATGTTTTTGGGAGCGTAAAATGGGAACTATTAGGCTTGAATCCCTCCTACGCTGATGTCGGTCGCGTACATTGTGTTCTTTATAGCACTCTACTGCGACGCTGACGTCAGCGGCGCGTGCTACGTTGCTACGCGTACGCGACCGACATCAGCTTAGGAGGAATTCAAGCCTTAGAGGTTCCATTAAATATATGCAAAATTAAATGCTCCATATTTCGCTGGAGACCTAAAATACCTGTCATAATATAATTTCTGACGGCTCCAATTTTCTTTCTCATTTGCTTATCTTAGAGATTGTCCCTGTCTGTACAAATGGGTATTATGATAATATTTAGTACTGTATTCAAGTCTGGGATAAGCTTGCTGAAGTTATGTCATAGATTTGTAAGTATGCCAAGATGGAACTTGCTTTTATTGTTATTGGAGAATAAGATTATTTCGTTCTTTGGTAAATTCTTTGTTTGCTTGTTTAGTCAGTTTATTTAATGACTCGTTTGGGAAAAGTTAGCCCATTCTTTAGTAACATAACGTTATGTTACTTGCATTGTTAAAAATGATAAGGATAGGTCTATTATAAGCCGAAATATATTATTTATTAGTCCTAAAGAGGTATCTTTTCTTGCCATATCGTCCGTTAATCCGTTTCCTTGCCTCGCAAAGCATGTTAAGCAATTGGTCCCGGCTGTCATTCGTGGATCTTTCACAGTCGTTACGGGTAGTCAGAAGGCCGAAAGTCTGACCACCAGCCTTACCACGGGGTATCGTGTTACCTAGTAACTGAGTTGTGGAGGTCAGATAGGCAGTCGCTTCATGTAAAGTACTGGTATTCAGCTGCATCCGGTTAGACTGGAAGTTGACCCCAACATTGTTTGACAAAGGCTAGGCAGATGATGATCGTCTCTTAATCTTGAATCAAACAGATTTATTTCCTCATAAATCATACCCCATCACTTGTCCCTTCACCCGTCATCTGTCAAAAGGATCACAGTTTAAATTAAACGCGTCTCTTTAAACACTACTTCAGTACATAAACAGTGAAGTCGTTCCATTTATCTCTCAGCACCGTTTCGTCATCAACCAACCCTCTAACTAAACAACTCACAGTTTCTGTATTTATTTTTTTCTCTGACGTTTGTTTTCTTAGCTTGTCGGGACTTTTTTAACTTGATCGCGGTTGTGAGCCCCTGGCTTATAAATGTCCGTCGCATTTGAAGGGTTGAGTGTGCATTTATTTTGGAGTTCAAAATGTTTGTTTTTTTTGTTTTATTGTCACAAACGTGGATATTTTGAGTAAATTTTATTTTTTGATTGCTTTCACCTTACCCTGGAGTTACTTAAGGTTAATAGAATACATACGTTAAAAATGTAAGACGGATCTATCTACTTTTCGATCAGAATACTGCGTTATAGTTATTTGAACTTAAATTAAATTTAAATACACATACACGTATTAGGTGTAAAAAAAATCTAAATAAGATAGAGATTAGCACCACTACTTAACTGAGGGTTGATTCTAAAAGTTAGCAACGTCGCAAATAGCTGTCAAATATTTAGGTAGGTACCTGTTTTGATTATTTTGGCAATATTACTGTATGGCAAAATGAAATATCGCCAACTAGAATATTAATAATGAATTGCAATTATAACGCTGAAATTTCATGTTGTAACCGTTTTAGGTGTAGAAAAGATAGTTACCTAATTGATTCAGAAGTGACTTTTTGGAAATCCATTATAAAATGCAATAGACGTATATATTTAGTAACCTATTCCGCTTAATTATTCCTCAAGACTCATAAAAAACCCTGTAAGAAATCGACACGTTTTCAACCCCTCAACAAGGTATCCTCAGGATGACGATTGACCAGTCGCGAACCCGAACACGACTTACAGGGTTTTTAATGAATCTTGAGGAATAGTACTTAAAATATCTACGTCTATTTTAGGCATTTGGAAAGTTTCCAAATACTTTTTTTACAGCTAAAACTAAATATTCGGCGTTATGATATTAATTATTGCATTTCATAATCAATATTTTAGTTCACTAGTTAGCCATATTTCATATTTCCATACAGTAAGTAATACTGCCAAATTAATCAAAAAAGTGAAATATTATCAGTGAAGCCACAGTTCCGACACAGTACCGGCACAGTGCAAAATATTCTTTCATACATTCTCTATGAACGCATGCCCACTTGTCAGTGTCAGTGTCTCAGTGTCAGTGCCGACACCAGCATGAGAATTTATGAAAGAATATTTTGCACTGTGCCGGTACTGCGTTGGAACGATGGCGTCACTGATACGTGTGAATCAAGCTTTAGACTTCTTGAAAATTATAATATGGTTACGCGCAACAACGCTAAACTTGGGCGCTTAAGTCCATAAATACAAGTAAAAACTTACAAAGAATAGAAAAGTATAATAGAAATCGTATCTCTGGCACTTGGCCAGTTTGTCAATGAATTCTATTTGATAGTAAAGAGTTTTCTTCTACCTAGAAGTATCTTAGTTGGCAGAAGTTCATTATTGTCCACATTTATGAGGACATTTGCATTGCACTTACCAAGGTTTACGGATAAACTGGTAAGTGGTTCATAAACAACAATACATATATAAAAATGTGTGATAGATACCCTTATGCTTCAAGGATCAATTTCAAACTTCTCATGAACACAAATATCAACTAAAAGACACGGAAAGCTTATAAAAAAATAGTAAAATGTAACTCTAATTTTCATTGAGTTGGTATCCTTTAAAAGTAAGTTCTACGCGCAAGTTATTTTGGCTTGTTGGTTGATTCACACGAATTTACTCGCCCGAAACGGGCGATTCGACACTTTTAAATATATGTTTTTATTGAGGCGATTTACACGATCTTAATTTGTGAGGAATCGACAACTCTAGAAATATGTATTAGGCAATTAGCATATTTTGAATTTTATATGCAATAAATAATGATAAGAAAAAAGTACACTAACTTTACTGCGAATCGCCTCAAGAAAATTCATATTATTTAAAAGTGTCGATTAGCCCGTTTCGGGCATGCAAAATTCGTGTGAATCAACCAATAAACCGTTATATCGATAGCCTACCTACTAGAAGTAAAAAGTTTAGACTTTGATATGTAATGTATGTATTGGTTAAAGCCGATTTCTTCAAAAGGCATTACACGAAAGCATGCCAGGATAAATCTTGTAAAAAAGCATTTCAAAGGTCTCCTATATCTTATTTACTCAGTACAACAATAACCTCCCCCCGGAATGCGGATAAAAAGAACGATATGACACTCGGTAAACAGGACCATATCGTTAAAGAGGGGTCTTATAAAAACTTGGCACACATACAATGTTTCGGGCCGCTGTGTCGCAGATACGCATACCTAATAAAACAATGATTGACTCCGTACAGGGACAAGAACGTGACTAGAATTTTACGTCCAATTTTATATCCGTACATAAAAACAACAACGTGAAAGATTCATAATACGGCTGTGTTGTGCTTGTACAGAATAGGCAAGGTGTGTGACACATACTGCTTGAACAATAGAGGATTCCCGCGCGCATTCCCTGAGTGGTTTTAGTGTGTAAGAGCACATTCTGTCGAAGGCATCACGCTCATGTATGAGCATAGCCGATGTTCATTTTATGCTTCATTATATAGGTCGTTCGCTGACTCCTTTATTTATACGCGGAATTCACACTGCCGTCTTCACTGAAATAGGCGTACTAAATTAAGCTATCGGGTTCTCACCCTAACTTTTGCGGTTTAAAAATCAAAAGAAGCTGAAATAGGAATGAATTGAAGACAGGAATGAGAGGAAGAGGAATTTCTCAGTAGCAGCCCAGAGTCTAGATTTGTGTTCATTAGATGGCAATAGGCTAACCGCCTGGAAATGAAATAAATAGTTATTTGTTATGCAAGGCTGCAAAGTTGTTTTTTGACGCGACTACCTACTTGTATTGAAACCTGGGCAAGCGAAGGACTCTAGGATTGAATCATGAGCAAAGCGAGAGGTTAAAATATAGAATCCTGAGTAGCGAGGGTTTCAAAGGTACGAGACGCAGAATAACTTTACTGCCGAGTGAAACATTCAACTTTTCACTTCACTACAGCGAGGATAATGCTAGGTGTCTCCATGCATTGAACAAATTTTACGCTTTTATATTCTTTTCACCGTTTTGAGAGCAGTGGTGATGAATTAATTTTACACCAAGTAAAGTGCCTGCTCACGTTCGAGAACCCACGAGATACAACTCGTATTTCGTGGTCGTTACCACTGGGACTTTAACATAACCAGTGAAACGTTTGGTGGTCTATACCTACCTGAGGTCTATGCATACAACTTTTCCAAATCGTTCTGGCGTGATTTTATGTTACACGAGAAATAATTTGTACATTTTAATCTCTATCTTTGATATAGTAAAAGCTTTCAATTCGCGATGAAATTAGTCTTTATGAGGAGCTTACTTTGTGCTCGTCGAATTTACCTACGTCAGTATGCTCAAACAAACTAATAGGTTCGTTAGAAAGGATTAATTCGGAGGATATGTTTATAGGTAGGGTCCAAGATTTAATAGGCTTTTGGAGGTTCCATTAACGAGCAGAGATTAGCCTGTAGTCTTTGGGGGAAGATTGTTTTGATGCTGCGACGATGATTCTGGTGCGAAATGTATCTTGGATACTTATTCCGGAATGTTAATTACTTTTTATACTATTGTCACTGATGAATACAGATGGTTTACTCCGCAAAATCATGGCAGTAAAAAGCGACTCTTGGTACGACACACTACAGTGCAATTCGGGTCGCACAGCGCTAACTACCTACAGTTGCCTCTCTTTCTATCGCGTAACTCATAGATCTTCTGACTAGAGTCTGTCTAATGAAAGCTGAGAGTGATTTATTCACGTTTTCAGAAATTGACAACACTGCTGCAAATGTCACTTGTTGTTCATATAACCTCATATGAAAACATATTTGTGTATATTTTGACGTATTTCAAGTACAACAATGCCTAAAACTTTAAGAAGCAGTGCGAGAAAGTTGTTATACACTATGATGAACAATTACAACCGAGTGAAAAGCGAAATTGAGGCTGCATTTAACGAAAAAGTGCAAATGTTTACAATAATTTCGGAAATTACTGGTAAGCTACTCAATTGGTTTTGATACTAGGTAAACAGGATTTATATTTATTAGGTCTGTTTGTGGAATCTTATTTGAATAGCCATGAGAAATCGCGTGGCATCAATAAATTGTGTTTGTAACTTTCATCATATTGTTAATTGCAGACGAATGCATTACTGATCCTCACAAGCTTCTCGCAATCCATAATCCAATTAAGAAATTGAAAAACTTGGAAGAAACTTATATATTACAATCTGACATAAAACTAACTAGAAACATAAAAAAGACCTATTGTGTAATATTAATTTCTATGTGACTTACAACCTTACGATCGTAAAAGCTTATCTGCACAATTTTTAGCTTTATGCTTTTCTATTATTCTGTATAAAAATATTCAAGTATCAAATACGTTTTTCCTAGTTGATCCGGGGATACCCGACGTATATTTTTTTAAATTTGCCGCTCTTTTTCACTCTCATCTTACACTAGATAGACTCTACGTTACACTCACTGAATTGGCCCGACAAGACGGGCCCGCCGTGTACCCTAAAATGCGGAGTGAACCATCTAGGTTCATCGGTGCTATTGAATAGAATCAAGTTGTTTTAACTGAACAGACAACTGTGCTGCTGGGGAGTTTGTTGCGCCACTTCTTCTTCCCAGCTAAAGTACTAGGAAGTGGGAAGGGTGGGCGTTTTGGCGGAATGTCTTATGTAATTTTGACGTTTCAAAAGTGCTGATTCGCAGCCTAGTGTGATTAAATGACATTTGATCTCGTCGTTTGGATGGCAACAAAATGTTCAATTATCGTGTTCAATCAATGATCGTTGTAAAAAGAATAACTAAACATGTGGAAAGTTATTTGACTTTCAGTATCAATGTGTTTAATGTTCTCATTACATTTTGGCTTACACGTCAGTGCAGAATAACTTTCACCTCAAATTTTTTAAATACTCGCCTGTTGACTAAATTACTAAAACTGTCCGAACCAGGCTTTATAGTTATCAAACAATAATAAAAGTAACAACGTTTGCGTAAAATAAATGACGTGATTTTGTTTTTTTTTTAATTTGTTACGAAAGCATCCCGATTGCTTCTCGTTTATTTATTGGATGCAAACATTCAATTTATGAAATAGCATATCGTGTTTATAGACTATCTACTGAGTTGACATTGGAGATTTTGTTTCACAGAAATGTTTATTTATTGGCAGAATAAATGAACATTTCATTATTGTGATGTTATCATTTTATTTTCAACGAGCTGTTGCCCGCGGCTCCGCCCGCGGGGGCCTTTTTTTCCAAATTAAAAGTTCCATAAGGCTTTTACTAGCAGATAGCTGATGTTATAAGGTACTCCTTATAACATGAGCTATCTGCCAGTGAAGGCCCCGTCAAAATCGGTTCAGGCGTTTCGAAGATTAGCCCGAAGAAACAAACAGATTTTTTTTTGTTACCGTATGTACCTATACTCTCTTAAGCATTTAGTTAAAAGTTGTTATATTGACATTACAAAAGACATTTCAATTTCCAATTATTTTTATAGATATTGGTAACACCATTTTTCGTACTATGATATTGCTATTTTTCATTAAATTTATTACCTACCTACTTAGTTTTTACCAGATTTTTTTTTTTTTTTATGCTACTTTCCCACAAGTATAAAACGATTGCTTGAAATCTGCAACTTTTCCACAACTAAATACATGTATTCCATATACATTTGAGTTCAAGCTACCATTAAAGATTGACATCGCAAGCAGGATAGCAGTCGTAAATTTAAATTACGTATTGTTTGAAAACCGCGCCGATACACGACCGGGATATAGGCATCAGCTATCGTATTCTATATTAGACTCAAGTAAATAAATTACTAGCTACTGTCTTTGGCATCATTAACATAAAATGAAAGAAGAGAAGAAATTTTATTGATTCAGGCGTGACTTCGATGCCAAGCGGAACTCTGCGTCCAGCGCTCGACATGGCAACACGTCGTGTTCTGGTCCGCGACTGGTCAATCGTCATCCTGAAGACGCCTCGTTGAGAGGAGAAACAGGTGTCGATTTCTTACAGTTTTTTATGACTCTTGAGGAATAGTTAAGCGGAATAGGTTACTAAATATATCTACGTCTATTGTATTTTAGAAGAGAAGAACTCTTTGTCTATGACTTCTCTTTCTTCAGTGCTTGACTATGCCCTCTATAATAGTTGGTCATCAAATTACTTTCTGTATTCGTAGAAATGAATAAAATCATCCTAACTGTGAATATGATTAAGATGCTTGTATAAGTGAGAGAGTGAAAGAATTTACGCGAGCAATAATAAAGTGTTGAACTCTTTGCCATCCAATATGTGTTATCCTTACTTCCTTACTAATATTATAAATGCGAAACTAACTGTCTGTCTGTCTGTCTGTCTGTCTGTCGCGCTTTCACGCCAAAACTACTGAACCGGTTTAAATGAAATTTGGTACACACATAGTCTAGAGCCTGAGAAAGAACATAGGCTACTTTTTATCGACATACCACGCGGGCGAAGCTGCGGGCGGAAGCTAGTCTTCCATATTTTTTATAACCCGTCCGCGTTCAAAACAAGAGTCATGAACAGGCATGTCCGTCTGTCTGCCTTCAAAACAGGAGTGAACATGAATAAGCAACTTCTGGGGTTGCCGGTTCCATGATAGAACTCATCCATCGCTACCCATCAGGCGTGATCGAGACCAAGAGCAGGGCCATTCATCAATACAAAAAAAATAAACTCAAACACAAGTAACCAAGTAGTTTCGCCTCCTTACCTTCCACAAAACAATCACAACTTGATATCGCAAGCACCTCAAAATTTGTTAAATAAGAACTTATACAGCGTACTAAATTCTTTAGCTTGTTGTACAAAACTGTATTCAATTTCCTCTAATCCTCATTTATTTTACTATAATTTTTTTAAACTCAAGTTAATACAAAAACTCGTTGGTTTAGTGGTCGCAAGCTCTATTGCTGACCGTGAGGTCCTGGGTTCGATTCCCAGGTCGGGCAAAGTGATATTGGGTTTTGTCATGTGGAATTTCTCAATAGCCAGTAGTAGCCCGGATTTTTGCCCGGTTGATGGTAATAGGCTCGCCCCCTATTACATGGGACTTGAAACTTATCTGGGGAAATATGCTATTAGTTAAACCTCTGTCTAATCCTTCGGGGAATACAGGTGGCATGTTATGTTTCTACAAAAAGTAACTACAACTCAGTTAATTCACTGTACACATTTCTTCGGCCAGCACTGTACCGAAATGTACCGAAATGTACTTAGGCTTCAGGCGTTTAATTAAAACAGTGCGAATTGAAATTCCCGCGTTTCGGAGGCTCGTTCGCTTTGTTTCCATTATCATTAACTGGAGTGCTATTAATCTTCGTTACATTGCCAATTATTGTAGACTGCAAGGAAGTCTACAGCGAACGCGAATGGTGGAGGTATTTTTATTGATGGTAAGGTTTCGACCCGAGCGGGGAGAAGTTTCGCAAAAAAACCGATACGTAAGTATCTGGGCCTAAAGCTACGGCTTCGTAGAAGAGCGGTGGCCGCCACATAGCGTCTGTAATTTACTAGCGAATGACGGCATTGAAATGTTATTTATGAAAGTAAGTTGGTGTGTTTTCCTAGAGAGCGTTTTTTGACACAAGGCACTATTGAATTGTCAAGGAGTCGGTCAAATAGTCAGAATATTAAATTGAAAATTGAAGATACGACATCTACGTTTTGAAATAGGCTATGGCAGAAGAAAGCGCAAGAAACTCCAAGGACACTCTTTTAATATGACGCGTGGATCAGCACTATCCAGGTCAACCATTTTGATGGGAACCGAATGGTTCAATTTTAAAGTTCAATTCACACATATCAGTGAAGCCACCGTCCCGACACAGTTCCGACACAGTACCGGCACAGTGCAAAATATTCATACATTCTCTATGAACGCATCCCCACTTGTCAGTGTCAGTGTCTCAGTGTCAGTGCCGACACCGGCATGAGAATATATGAAAGAATATTTTGCACTGTGCCGGAACTGTGTCGGAACGGTGGCTTCACTGATCTGTGTGAATCGACCTTAACTGTATAATGACTTGAGACTATGTTGAAGCTAAGCTGAAGATGGCACAAGTGACGCAAACGTATTGCTAGATCGATACATCTCTCTTCTTTATAGCACGCTTAGCATGACCACAACAGAAATGGGTTTTGTCGACGGAAGAACAGACAAGATGACAATTAAACAATCACTATCTGTCATTTTGTTTATTTTTCCGTCGACAAAACCCGTAGAAAACCCGTTTCTATGGTTTTCATGCTACGCGTGCTGGAAACTGGACTTACAGGTCAGTTATACAGGGTGGTTGGTGCATCGTTTGCCAAATGAAAATGGTGGATAGGAGGGGTAATGTGTCATCTCCTTCGGCCCCAAAAAAATTGTTAGCCCCACGGGATTTTTTGTTATAATTTTTTGAAAATTCCCCAAAGTCAGCCCTTGGACTTAAGTAAAAAAAAGGTATTGGTATAGGCTCCCATTTTTTTAAAAATTGTAATTTGTCATGTTGTACGATTCTATCAAAATCTAAATTACTTGCCAGTACCATCTAGCGTTTTTCCTCATCTGGTTTTAAAAAGATCCTGGTGGTGGCACGTGGAGGTGGCACGTGTCCGCCATTTTCATTTGACATACGATGTACCAAACACCCTGTATACCGTTTGTTTACACGAAAGATGTTTCTGTGGATGATAAAAGTAAACAAGGATGTGAGAAAGATACACATTACCTTTAATGTTGGGCAGGCTGCCTGCGGCACCGCCCACGAGTTTAGCTTTGGTTCTTCAAGAGTTAAAAGACCAACAGATGACCTTTTCCGCTCTTTGTGGCCCTGGTAGTTTGGCCTTTAATTAGAAATTCGCATTTTTCACTAGCAGCCCGGAGCACAGATGGGTCACGTCGCAAAATCGTTCAAATAAAACCGGCCAAGTGCGAGTCGGACTCGCGCACGAAGGGTTCCGTACCATTCTCTATAAAAAGCGGCAAAAAAAACACGTTTGTTGTATGAGAGCCCCCTTAAATATTTATTTTAATCTGTTTTTTAGTATTTGTTGTTATAGCGGCAACAGAAATACATCATCTGTGAAAATTTCAACTGTCTAACTATCACGGTTCATGAGCCTGGTGACAGACGGACAGACAGACAGAGAGCGGAGCCTTTGTAATAGGGTCCCGTTTTACCCTTTGGGTACGGAACCCTAAAAAGTGACTCTTGGTTCAACACAATAAAGTGCAATTTAGGTCGCACGGCGCTAATTACCTAAAGTAGTTTTGTTAATTTTTATTGTTATATTTCCTGTGCGTGTCCCAAATAAAATATTTTTCTTTCTTTTCTTTCTTTCTTTCTAAAGTTATATTCACCTAGAAGTTGCCTCTCTTTCTATCGCGTAACTCTTATATCTTTTGACTCCGTTACGCTCACTGAATTGGCCCGACAAGACGAGCCCGCCGCGTACTTGTAGCTTCATACCTAAAATGCGAAGTGAACCATCTGTATTCATCCTTGCCCGGCAATGACTATATAGCCTCTTGACGGCTCATGCGGGCGACTCAGGCTCACGACACATATGTTGAATAGCACTGATACTAGATGGACATACGAGTGGCCATTTTAGTTTTGACCAGTTATTGGATCTCTGCACACGCCGGTATTTTGATACCTTTTAAAACATTTCTGCATAAATAAAAACAATTATGAGTACCTGTTCAATTAAATAGTGTGGGAAATCCTCTAGAAAATTCAGCTATAAAAACATTGCATTACTTTTCATCGGTAAGTAAAATAAATATTTTATTAAGAATAATTGCAGGGATCAAGCTAAACTGGTTGTTTACGTAAAATGGTACGAAAATGTACACCGCGTTGATGTCTTTTTGAAAAGTCCCTTCCTCTCACTAGGGTATTGCAATAAGTCCGTCCCTTTCTATCTGCATTTATACTGTAGAGTTTTGTGACAACTTCAAAATAAAGTCTATCTAAGTCGATAAAAATTACGATGTTTCCTAATGGTAAAAAAGTAACATTAAACCACTTGAGAGCTGATACATCGATTTCGTCTAGGCACACGACTCACTACTGCGGGCCGGGGGACGAAGAAATTACAGCGGTTGTGATTGGCCGATGCAACAATGTTAGGACGAAAGTACCAAACATAGTGATGCACAAGTCAGTTGTGCAACAATAATATCGATATCGATAAAATCGACGTCTACAATTCTGATTGAACAATAAATTATTTAAATTTGAATTTCACATAAGAGAATTAATTGTTCTATCCGACAGGGATTGACATTGCTATTACTTATTTTTAATCTGCTGTGAAATGCCTTAAACAAACAATGCTATATTTATTTGGAAACTAATTTTCCCTGTGAACTGCATTAATCCACTTTTCTTTCAGTTACGGAACATTTTGAAATCTAAAATGTAAACATTAAGTAGCTACTTAATTCTCTTTGTTGCCCGGAGTCTGGATTTGGGCCCGTTTGATGGCCGATACGGTTGCTCCCTGTTACATGGGGCTAAAACATAACTGGTGAAATTTGGGTATACTACAGGTACACTTCTGCTTACCCCTTCGGAAAAACAAGGCGCGATGTTATTATGCGATTGATAAGAGTCCTTATTGTATTTCTATATTAATCTATATCGATATCTATAGATGTTATAAAACAAAGTCGGTTTTCGTGTTTGTCTGTTTGAACGCTTAGATCTTCTAAACCACGCGATGGAATTTGATGCGGTTTTCACCATCACTTTGAGAATTAATTCCGGAATGTTAATGTCATATTTAACTATAGCATAAATAGCACAGAAATCTCGATGTTTTGACATTTCACCATTACACCCTTGCTAGGCAAGGTCGGGTCGCAGATATAATCTAAACGTTTTGTTAAAATTCGCGTCGCGCCACGTATCGCCCCAGTATGTAAGAGCCTTTATTTTATAATTTAGATACTTGAAAAAGTAATGATACCGCAATATCGAAATTATACAGGTCCAGTTATTTATTTATTTATTTATTTATATATACTTTATTGTACACAAGAAAATACATAGCGAAAATAAATATATTTATCACTACAAAACATACAATGGGCGGTTATTTTAAGGTATCGAAATTTAAAGTTATGACGTCATACCGCTTACCGTTGTTACCGTAATTTTTTCGGTTATTCAATCCCTGTTCTAGAGAGAAATTATTCGAATTCTTGACATTTAAGAAGTATCTTTAGTTTTAGGTGGAATTACTTATAATTATTTAACCTTAATCAAAGTTTCCAATCTGCTATCATTAAAATTTATCTCTACAGTTTAGCTATTATTTAAAATATTATCTTTCCTAAGCTGAGCAAGTAACGTCATTACTCTCAAACCAACATTATAGTTGAAACTTATATCCAATTATTACTGACAGATACGAGTTTGAACACAGACTTAGTCGCGATACGTTAATTGCGTTAGGAACTCCGTTTGAGCGCGGCTTTACTTGAATTATGTCTAAGTTGTTACGATGTTCTGTTTATCTCACATTTAGCTTGGATAACTGCTCATATACACGAGTGGCACGTTGCCAACGGCAGAGACAACTGTAGCCGTCGACACTGGTCGACGGCAGCCGTAGACGCGTCGACGGCAGACGCAACTGCAGCCGTCGACCCGTCTAGCGATTTAAATCTTATTATTTCATCCATCGTCTTCAATCACACCTTCCCAATAAATCTCTCTCATCTAACCCTAAAAAGAACAGCTAAATCTTCGTCAAATCAAATGAGCCTTGGTTATTTACGACCCAGTTTAATATTAACTGAAGGGCGATCAGTTATCCGGTCATTAAGACCTTATTAGTTAAGCTTTCATGTTTGTATGGCTGTTAGACGGTTACTTGTTCATGTCGCTTGTTTCCTTGTTAAACTAATCGGTTTGGAGATAGTCGGTCTGTTTTTAGATTTATTGGTCCCGGTTTGAGTTAGTTTTTTGTTTAGATGTTTTGACTAGGGGAAAATGCTGTAAAATTTAATTGAATTGGACTTTTTGTGACATCATTTGTGCAGCTTTTTTCCATCATTTGTGCACCTGTATCAATCTGCCTAGCCTTTGCCCAACTATGTTGAGGTCGGCTTCCAGTCTAACCGGATGCAGCTGGATACCAGTAATTACTACTCTACCTACACCTAGATGCCACCACCACTAAAATACAAGTAACAAGTTTTTTACTGTAAAATATTACTTCAAAATATGAAATAATCTACTTACTTTTTAATTTAAACACGAGTTACACTTTAATTCTACTACAAAACTCGCATATTGTTCAACAAATATTACTTAACCCTTCAAATGAAGCTTGAATACGAAACTAGAGCGAAATAGGAAACTTTTGGTTGAAAATAATTAACCAACTTTCGCTGGGACGAAAGTGGTGCGAGTTTAAATGCCCGTGACCCTTTATGGGCAGCCAAGCGTGGGGTACGTGGGAACCCCGACCTCAGACATGTACCTACTTGCATGCAAGCCATTCTTGGTAGATGTGAACTTCTAAGTTTATGTAATTTACTTTGATAAATCGTGGGTAATTATTAAAGATATGTCTGTACAATTGATCAAATTATATGTAGATAACCCTTTAATTTTCTCTTTGTAAAAGGAATGCTAATTATTTTCTGTATCAAGAGTAGTTTTTATCTAGATTTTACACGTTTAGATTTGAATAAAACTGTAATTACCTGGAAATTATCTGACTCTTACAATACCACCTTGAATAAAGTAGCAAAATGCTCAAATAAATTATTTGCAACAATAAATTGGTCCCATTCCTAATATTACTCAACGTAATGAACTAATGATAGTATGTAATAAAAAATAAAAAAAAGATGGACGATTAAAACGCGGAAACGTGTGTTTATCACGCAATTTTTGTGCAAATATCAATTAATATTCTAAAAACTTCACGTTATTATTTCTTTGTTCCGGTGGCTTACCGTTTAACTTATATTTCGTGACTAATTTTATTGCATTGAACTATTATTTTATTCCGTTTTTATCCGACTTCTAGAAAAGGAGGAGGTGAACGAGGGAGGAACGTGACTTTTTACCGTTTTTATAGATAATGGTACGGAACTCTTCGTGCGCGAGTCCGACTAGCACTTGGCCTTTTATATATATATATAATATTAATTCATATTTGATCAAGTATCCCACAAGCAAAGAAAATATAAAAACTTAACCCTTCCTTGGCAGTCCGGGTAAAAACAACTGCAAAACGGAATAAACAGACATAAAGAAAGCTCTATTTTAAAGTGCTTGATCAAAGACGAAGAGATAAAACTCTTTTGCATTAACATAGAATTCCTACGTTCCTCGCTTTTCTTTGAAGTTATCCTGAAAACCTCGATATGCAGTTTTAAACGCTGAGAAAATAGTTAAAAGTCATGAGGAGGGTGGGACTGAGAAATCTTTTAAGTTCGTGTACTTTTAAAAAGAGCGGAGGGGCTCGTGGCTAAATAATAACAGCCACACGGCTTCACCGAAGGTTAAGCTATCCGTTGATGGGTGAATCTGTTTATCTTGAAAGGGGATGCGCTAAGGTAGCCAGCGAAATTCAAATTATCTTAAGTTTTTTACAATTTGCAGGTCAGTATCAGGTTGTATGTTGATCTAAATATGATTTGCAGCCGTAACAAATATGGATTTACAGAATTATAAACATTAGAATCAGTAAAACAACTCTCCAAGTTCATATCAACACGCTTCCAACGATACCTCATTTGTCAAATTGTGATGAGTCGTTTAAGAGATATGAGGGAACAGATGTACATACATACATACCGGTCAAAATCATAACCCTCCTTTTTGCTTCGCCGTAGTCGGGTAAAAAGTGACACACACAATAAACTACAAATCACGGACCTTCTACCATTTAAACAAATTTTTAGGACTACCCCTTAATTTCTCTGTCAAAATCCCGCCTTCCCTTTAACAGACAGTAATTACATGACCATTCATTTGAGCTCACTCAACAAACCTTCCTTGGCCCATTTGAATGGACAAAAAACGGCCATTGTGTAAACGTCAAAACAGCAGTTGAAAGTCTCCAGGAAAATAAGCAGACACAATTAATAGGTTTAATTTAGAGGTGGGATTGCGTAGCTGTAGGCGATTATGTTAATCGAGTGTGGAAATCGACTAAATGGTGTCGTGATTTGTTTTGTGTTAGTGAAAAGGTAATAGGTTAGTAATTGATGTTTTGATTAAAGGACAATGGTTTTTGGTAAACTGTAGACAATAATTAGATCTTAGAGTTTTGCCTTTGATAAGTATTTAAATGTATATGAGGTTTGACTGATAATCCAGCCTTATTATCAAAATGTGAGTACAATTACGGCTACTACTTGCACGAGCAATTTTACGCGTAAATAAGTAGTAGTGTTGTCTTATAAATATGTCATACTAAAAACTAATATTATAATATCACTACTTAACTAAGTTTAGTCTCCAGTCTAAAATCGACTAATAAACTAACAGCTCATAATTTAAAACGACAAATGCTTCTTGTTGTTTCTCACTTAGTAAATTATTGCCTTCGTTTACGCATCATGTACTTTATGTCTTTTCGAGTAATAAAATTGACTAATCGTCGCGCGTCGTCTAGTGGAATACAAGTAAGTTCAACGAAATTGTTCAGATATTTTTTTCTATATTATCATAAAAATGAAGAATGTAAGTTTTAGCAAAAATTATTTACCTCAAAAATATTATCAATCAGTCGAATCTAACAAACTTACGACTATCCCATTGTTAGTCCATTGATTTTGAGCACAGTTTTAACAGTTGATAAATCCGCAAACGTTGAAACATTTATTATGTTTATATAGTATATTTTGACAAATAATTTGATCAGTAGGTACCTATCTTCCTGCCAGGTTTGCGGGAAAGTCCGAAAGGGTTATCGGGACCTTGGCAACAGGCAACTGAAGGAACACGGGTGGGTTTTAGTCAGTAAAAGTCTGACACGCCCTTCCACTCCGCCCAGAGCGGGAGAAGTCATTTGATGACTTCCCACCCTCAAAAAAAAAAAGATACCTATGTATCTCAATCTTATTAAACGTACGACGATGAGAGCAGCTTAGAATCTTACGTTTACGAGTCATGCTATGTAATTAAGCTCGTACTCACTATTTAAATGAAAACCATTACTTGTCTAAGTTGTTCAGAATGTTCTTGTAATTCCTGACTATTAATTTTGGTTTACACCTTCATTCGCACCGTCTTCTAACATAAGACACTAATCTAGTCTAATATGTCTACGCTTTGAGAATTTGTGATTACTTTATTTAGTAGTAATAAATAAGAAATAATTTAATCATCCTTATTTAGTTTGTACCTACAGCAAAATTAGTCGCTTAAAACTCGACTAAATAATTAGTCTCCCATATTAATTTCCCATCACTAGTATTTCATTCAGAACAAAAAGTAGTGATGGAAACCTCGGATCAATTTAAAGGCGGCCCGAAGCTTGATTGATGAAGGCTTTGACGAAGTAAATTAAGAGACTTTTAACTTTTTTTTCTATTCTTTTATTTTTTAAACTGAATCTAGGGCGTAAATTAGGCACCACCTAGATTTATTTAAGGAAGCCGTAGACTGCCGGTTGAGAACGGTAATTTATTTCTACATGGAAAGATAAAAGGGTATTTAAAATGGTTTTTTTTTGTTGAATAAAGAATTCTACGGAAGATTTCATTGTAGTTTTAAATGCTGAAAGGAAAGGAAGAGAAGTTTTATTCAGGATTTCGTTTGCGGTTCAGTTACGGTTTCGATTTCGCACGGAAAAAAAAGAATATAATTACTTACATGGCTTACCAAAAAATCCCGGATCTCTCTCGCTGCATAAATATTCAGAGAAAACCTAGAGCGAATTAATGTTTTAAGAAATAATAATATTAACCTATTTGTGTAGTTACCTATTTATTAGTGTACCTACCTATTTTATTTATAACTAGCTGATGCCCTCGACTTCGCCTGCGTCGATGTCGGTTATTATATACTAAAACCTTACTCGAGAACACATTGGTGAAAACAGCATGAAAATCGGTGCAGCAGTTTTTAAGTTTATCGCATACAGGACGACCAACAGACAGACGCGGCGGAGGACTTTGTTTTATAATATTTAAGGATTATGTTAACTTTTTATTTTGTATTATTTCGCTTATTTCTTAACTATTTACATTTTTAAATATTTTTATAAAAACATTTAAAAATATAAAAAATAGTAGCCCACCGGTCTGGGGAACAGGGTCCAAGCTACCGGTGGTTATTATTATTATCTCCTTTCATTCAGAGCACCTGCCATCTTATTTCTTCACCATACTTGGTTGACTGGTAGAGAATACCGATGATATTAATTGCGTCTTTGTACCGTATTGTGTGCTTAAACCTGGCCTCGTCTCGGTGAGAGGGAGTGGGCCGTAATCCACCACGCGGGCCCAGTGCGTGTTGGTAGATGTCACATGTCTTCGAATTTTTGGTTCTTGGACATGCCGGTTTCCTCACGATGTTTTCCTTCACCGTAATGAGAGTAGTTGTGATGAACTAACTTACACGAAGTAAAGTGACCGTCTTGGTTTGAACTGACGACCTACAACTCGGTAAGTCGCGGCCGTTACCACTGGGCCACCATTGCTCACTGGTATTGTATGCGAAAAGTTTAAATAAATAAAAAAACGGCTACCAACCAAAACTCTATTTACCTGAAAATATTCACACTATCCGAATATCCGGCTATCCGTATCAAATGATCAAGCCAGACAAAGATATCAACAAAAGCGACGTATATAAAGTAGAAAACGGAAATAAACAACTTTTATTTTGTTAACATTTCACGGGTAACCCAGTTTATATTTAAAGGGATCTACTATAAGTAAGGGTTGCCCGTGCGCTGTTTTTCACACTAAAATACTGTTTACTCATCGTCATTTCAGCCGAAATATGTCTGTTGGACATAGGAATCCGCTGGATGCGAGAAGCACAGAACCGGCCAAAATGGCGGCATTTCGACCGGTTTTGTGCTTCTCGCATCCAGCGGAATCCTGTGGTCTTCCCCAAATCCCACCCCACCCCCAAAAAAAAAACAGGCACTGGTTACTGTTCAACAAAAATAAAGTATAGTGAATTTCCTGTTTTAATTGATATCCAAAGTAATACTTAAATTAAATAAAAAGTTTCATCAGCGGCGTAGAAGATAGCGCATGAAGTGGTGGGACACATTTGCTCTCCATTTGTTTGGTAAGGCAAATTGGTGCATAATTGGTAAGTGTATGCTACGCAACTATTTATTTCAAATACTTAAAATACTGTTTATTTTCCCACTTTGACCATAATATACTTTATTTCTCGTACAAAAAGTTGGCAACCCTATGTATATGGTACCTTGAGATAAGCCGGGGAGGTATTATCGTATAAATGGAAGTGAACACGCGAGGACTGACTCAAAGGATAATGGTTTTGATGTGTTGGTGGTACGTATCTTTGATATCATTAGATTGAACGCCGAATAATTGGGAATTATTATTATGGAAAAGTATATACAGGGCGTCCCACGTGTATGCCACATAGAGGGAAAGTACCTTGAATATTGTAGATCGAACAGTTTACTGAAAGAACACATTATGTGAATTTAAAAAACAATTTAAACTGCATTCATAGATATTTAAATAAGTACATGGTTGAACAGGGAACCGAACCCGTTACTTGAGAAAAATAATCAACCTGTAGCTTTATCATACCGATCGAAAGGCTTCATCATAAGGATTATTTTTGCTAAATAACATAGTGTCACAAATAAAAGGAAGACCATATAACAACGTACGGAAATCCTATACAATGCGAGATCAGCATAAACTGGAAATGTATAGCTTGATGTGTAGCCGTGTGTACATGTAATAAAACGTTATGCCTTGAGAATCAGTTTTAATTAATGTAAATATTTCGTCGATTACAAACTCTCTAAGTATGTTCAATCGATATGTCTCGAGAATCAGTTTATAAGAAACCAATTTTTTTTTTCATCGCTACACAAAGCATTTTTATAGCTGTCAAATTGGACTTCTTAGATTGTCGCGAGTTTAGACGGCCAAGGCCGCGACTTTTGGTCACACCAACCAGGTAAACTATAAAAACCGATACGATTCGCGTACTTGGTCGCCACGACCAACTAGCCGGTTTCTACATAAAGTTTATCTGGTCGGTGCGACCAATAGTCATAGCCGTGGCCGTCTAGTGCGCGAGACCATAAGTAATAATAGGCATCCCTACATTTATGTTCGCATAGCTCGTCAAAACGTAGGGAACCGCTGTTTTTTTGTTCGCGATTTGGGGGTTGGTCCCATAGTGAAAGTTGTCCATAATGATGAGTACAATGACCCCTTAAGAGATTTCGTGTAGGAAAAGATACCCGTTATATATATTCTTTGCCTGGATCTTTCATGAGTCCATAGATAGGATGTTTTCAAGCGACGAAAAAAAAATGAAATTAAATTTAGTAAAGCTTGTTTAGCCATAGTAATCCACATTACCGTGTACGTACTCGTAAATGCGGTAGAGGGGCGCGCCATTTTGGACAAACTTTACTAAATTCTTAGGATTATATGGTTACGTAAAAAAGTGTTATTTAGTTTTCAATTATCACCAAACAGCTCTCGGTTATAGCATCAGTTTGAGTACCCCGATAAACCGACAACCTCACCCCATTCGGGACCTTATTCTGTAATCAGCAATCCGGTCTCTCTGCAGGGAATATACAATACACCAACCATCATACATAATCTATAGCGAAAACAAGTACCCTTTACTGCAATATTATCATCTATATATAGAGGATATATTATGTAGGTGCTCCACAATCACTTGCTTACACATTAAATATTCAGTCCCGAACTCGAGGTCGTAAACAGTTAACCGTGAAAATGCGACATGGGTCCATAGCGACCATATAGGGCCATATAGAACCGTATAGGACAAGCGACCTCCCGTAGGAACAATTCATAAGGCCATTGTACAACAGGCGGCGATAATTAATGTATTTGTAACACGAACCTTATTAGGTTGGTTCCCGGGATAGTTAAGTGTGGCATTTTCGGTATGTGAATGATGTGTTCTGGGTTTTAATGGTTATGATTAATAACTTCGTGGGAGCTTTTTTGCTGGGTGCTTATGCGAGATCGCAGGAAAAACAAGAAAAATAAGAAACGGCTCTGATTACGACGGAGAAATGTTTCGTTTCATTTTCTAGTTAATCAAGTTTATCTTCGAACTTAAACCGATATAGCCAACATAACAACTCAAACGTACTCTCAACAATTAATCTGAACCGTACATAACAGAAAACGATACAAAAGCTTCCGCTCCTATAATTTACAGCACAATATACGTTCGCACTGAAACATAAAACGGTGAAAGAATACAATAAACAAATTTATTATACTCTACGGAAAAATAAAACTATGAAAAACCTCAGGTATGTAGAAGACAGTAGTGCTGCGCATTCAAAGGGAAGGAACGTGTATCGCGTGCGCCTGACACCGGAACCTAGCCTTTTTTCTCTGAGATCCTTTGTTGGACTTCCTTTGGCTAGAGGGAGGTCATCTGAGGGGGAGGTGAGGTCTATTGTATGAAGTTAATTTGAATATTCAAGTATGGAACACGCTTAGTAAACGATGTCAATGGCTGGCATGTGGAGTAGACTGTTTTTAGGACGCAACCCGTTGCGGCAATTAGTTTTTAATACGTGCTTTTGTTTTGTATGGTCGCGTATGAAGGGTTAACTTTTTGGTTTTATTTTTGATTATTACTTAATTGAGAGTTTTGTTTTTTCGTTTTGCTTTAATGCTCATCTAAGACAGATTTACATGTTTTTTTTTAAATCTTAATGCACACACACGTTCACGATCAAGTTTACATAAATAATTAAAGGAACGCGAAAAGGTAGCATCAAACAAAATAATCTAACCATTTGTAAAACTTAGCACGAATCTAACAACAACACTAAAAGTTAATTAAAACGGCCAATGATAAAAGAAATATTATGCAGTCTATTTCCGGCGATATATTTTTACTGTAATGCTTTTTAATTTACGCACAATTTACATGCCCGGGCATTTATTTTTGGTCGACAAACTGACACTTTGGTTCGGATCCGATCGGTTTAACAATAAATAGCCGAAAATGGCCGCCAATTGTCCGCCATGATGGTTTTTATTTATGCTAGACACGCCAGCGCTAATTATACGCTTTTCCGCTGTTCAGTAAATACTTTTGGCGCTTAAATAAACTGGCTTTTTCAAACATGCCCTTGACTACGTATTCATAATGTATTTCAGTGAATAAGTACTAATACATTATAAAAATATAAATCTTTTCATAATATTAAGTGAAATAAATTATACTTAAGTAATATTCTTCCCGATGAATATTTTTTTATTAAATATATATAACCTTTATATCAGGGAAGCTCAACATTTTGAACTGAAACAAAATACATTTAGTATAACATTCTCGGTTACGTGTTAATCTAAGGTTACATTTACAGTAGGTATAAACGTTATGTAAACACGGCTCCGTATCTAAGTGATATTATACCTGAGATTAGCTTGATAACTTAATGTATGTTACTCGTATGTGAGACGCGTCTCTCTTGGATTTTAACATAATAATTGGTTGCATTATGTATGTGCTTGGCTGCTTGCGACTTCATCTTGGAGATAGCGTCTGGTTTTCATATATTAATGTTCCGTTTTGTGTAACAGTCAAATAAATACAGTAGAACTGTTTTGCTTAAAAATGTTACAGCCACAAAATCACTTCATTTTCATGTTCAGTATCGTTAATTGTTCGTTCACTAATGTTCATGAACATTATTTTACATTCTAAGTTTATAAGTGTCAGGTTCAGGATAACGTACATTGTAAATGTATACAATTTAATTGGCAAATACAAGGTTATCAAGTACCCAAAGCAACCTCGCCAAAAACGTTCTTAAACCAATTAGCAACTCAATAATAATCTCCAATCACGTCACATAATTCATTAGACAATACGTCTTTATGCGTCCGATCATAGTTCTGCACACGAAAGGGCTTCGTTCTCGGATGAGCAATTATATTGGCGACCAAATCGTGGTCTGGTAGACCACGTCTAATTCAGAACCAGACGTACAGACCAGACATACGGAATCATTGGTCCGAATAAGATTAGAATATGTGGTGCACCTGGTACGGACTCGTCTTCAATTTCGGGTGCGAACACGGATAATAATTCTCGGTACGATTCTGTATTGAATTAGGATACATAATTTAGGATATAATATAATATTATGATAGATATTCGATATTTTATGTCGTCTGAGAAAGTAAGATGCGGAATGGATATTTCATACTTACGAGTACATTTATGTTTGTAATCTGTAATTTCTCATGTTAATACGACCATTTTTATTTATTAAGCTACTACGGTTTGCTTCGATATATCTAATGGAAGAAAAATATTTGGTACACAAAAACACAATTTCTTAGAAACAAGTCTTAGTGTTGACACACTCTGCGTATACATTTGAACAGACCATTAGCAAAAAATCTCGAAAATTCTGTCTAAAAATAAACAAAATCTAATTCTCATTTTTATTCCTCAGCCCGGGAACACACGTCACACCATGTAACAAGATTAAGGCACTCGAGACATCTAGACGGGTACCTGCCAATACACTCCTCTTCCGTGAGTATAAAGCTTTATAAAAACCCATCATAATAAGGATTCATTTATCACCATCACTACCCTGCCCCCAAAAGCTTAATCCCCATAGATTTTCGTGTTATTTTTATGCTTCTTTATTTAAATATTGATTATTATAATAATCCTAGATGTTTTGCATGACTATTAATATTTAAATGTAAGTAATAATTATTATGTACGAATGCAAATACTACATGCTTATAGCACTCATGGAATAACGTAAGTGAATTTCATTTTAAGTAAAACCACTTCTCATAATAATTTTCACAATATTTTAATCCAAAATAAGCGTTTCCCGGAAAATATACAGGTATTTAATTATGATGTTCTATTATGTGTATTTATTTTAATTATTAGTAGTACATATTTATTTTTGTTATTATCGGTGACTGTACTTTTAATTTTGATTTATAAGTGCTCCATCAAAATTACTGGAATATTTAATCTAGTTAATACCAAAATAATTTACATTTTTGGTCTTGCACTATTTATTATTTTATTTTCCTCTTTTTTGTAGATTGTTAATAAAATAGAATGATGATTAAATAATTGTTTTATGTCATTGCATGTTGACTTACAAAGTTGTTAATTTAATTTGTACATAATTCGATTTTGAGAAAGCGTTGATAAATGAGTTTTTTAAACTTAATCGTATGTTTGCGTGATTAGTCATTTTTTTAAGTGGACAGCATGTAATGCAAGATAATTAATGTCCAAAAACTTTTTTGTTTTATCCTCGCCCATTTCTTGCAGAACGATGTATCATATTTTTTTCTAAAAGTTATGTCAAAGTAATTATGTTTTTTTTTTTTACAAAAACATCGTAAGCTAATCAATAACTCAAGTTTATGTCCCACTTATTCAAACATACTAACGAAGTTTTACAAACTAATTACACAAGTTAGATTTAATTACCAACTAGAGAAAAAGAAAGTCAATAAATACGTAATGTCGTCGATCAACAATTATCTTGCTTGTTCGAAGTTTGACGGAGATACTGTCCCATCACTAGCTGACAAAGTTCAATAGACAACTGTCAGTCGTGTACTCGTGTGTGACGTTATTCGCAAATATTTGACAGATTTGAACGACAAACACGACCTACCATAACTAACTTCCCCATGCCTTAAAGCATTCGTATTTTCTTGATCGGTAGAATTATTTCTGGCGTTTTATTCCATTCTAATACCAAAAACTAATACCACTGGTATTTGTTTCAAATCTTATTTATTTTCTATTCCGAACAGATACCATTGTTTAAACTAATACCAAAACAAGTTCAAAGATATAAGGTACAGTCAGTATAAATATGAGTTTTTAACAAATACCAGTGGTATTAGTTTTTGGTATTAGAAAGGAATAAATCTTTCTAGCTACCGTGTTATTTAAATTATCTTTTCACTTCTGTAAGGACTGGGCGAGTCCATTATTTCGTAGATGTGTATGTACGAGTAGCTCTTAATTGACGTAGAGGCATGGCCTAACGCGGTTTCAGTTTGTACCAGCGACGGTGTCGAAACTCGCGGTTAAAGATAACCACAAGCCGCTGTTCACTGACTGCCTGAACTACAAGCCGACTGTGAAGGAAGAGGAGCCCATCGGGACCTACGTGTTCACTGTAAGTAACTCCTTTATTTATATTTTTATGAACGTTCAAGAACTTCAACCGTGGATAGAATCAGTTTTAGATGATTCACTCAGAGTAATTTTGACGCATTTGGCTTGTCGTTTTTTATTAACTTTATTGCATAAAATTCAAAATGTGTCAATTGCCTAATACGTATTTCTGGAGTTATCGATTCGCCCACAAGTAAATTAATTACGTGGGAAGCGACAAAAGAAAAGAAAAAAAAAGTGTCGATTCGCCCGTTTCTGGCGAGTAAATTCGTGCGAATCAACCAAGCTTGTAAGAGTTTTTACAATGACCCTTAAGAAGTTTTCAGATATAAATTAAATTATAACTTGTATTTATCTAATAACACCATATAATCTATTATCGATCTATTGTTACCGTGAAATATGTGGTAAAGCTATCCGAATGTTCTAGTTCTATAGAAAAGGCAATATCGTCGTCCCAAAAATGGTTGAAAAGAGCAGTTGAAAGTAAATAAGAGAGGTCTATATTTAAAGGTAAACAGGCTAATAACATAATGAAGGATGATTGAAAAAACGATGTAATAAATGACGAGAGAACGTATATCAGAGTATTTCCAAAAATACAAGATTCCTCATAGAGACTTAACATTCTGAGGATTGAGGAAAAAATACTGTTTATCCGTTTGTGAAAACGTCTTCCGATTTCGTTTGATCAATCACTTAATATTTTATGCGTCAAACGTGTAGCTTGTCGTACGAAAATATTGGCTTCTTATATTTTCTTCGTGTATATATTTTATTTAACAGTTTATCCATGCCTATCTCTTCATGGGCTTCGGAAAGTGTGAAGTATTTTAATTTTATTTTAGACCCGAGATAAACAGCGATCTCCATTCTTGCAAAATTCTGCAATAAAGAAACGACCCATTATTTTCGATCTTATTATAATTATAAACCAGCAGATTTGACCAAGAATGGTCCCTTGGGGAACTCTACAGAAATTCTCAGTAATGATACAATATTAACATTATCTATAATTGTAGGTACATGCAGAAGACCGGGATCCTCCCGAAATGGGTGGAACGGTAACATATAAGTTCGTCTCCACTCCTGGTGAGAAGGAGAAGTTCCACGTTGACCCTGAGACAGGGGCTATCAGTACAGCTAGTGTAAGTATAAAAACTTTCTCATAAAATACACCATAAATTAATGAAGTACCAGAACTAGACAGCTGGGCTGAAATTAATGTGGAGGGTTGTGAACCGTATGGCAGAATGCGGGGATGCCTTTACCTTTTTTTTTTTGATTGTGGGAAATCATCAAATGACTTCTCCCGCTCTGGGCGGAGCGGAAGGACGTGTCAGTTTTTACTAATGAAAACCCACCCGTGTTCCTTCAGTTGCCTGTTACCAAGGTCCCGGTATCCCTTTCGGACGTTCCCGCAACCCTGGCAGGGATGCCTTTACCCTGATAGTCATACTAAGCGCTTTTCCTCCACATTTATTGACAAAGGGCTTTTCCTCCACATTTATTATGCGCACGGCCAAAGTGTGGGAACTCTCTGCCAGCGTGTGTTCCCTTCCACATAAAACCCGTCAGTCTTCAAAGCAAGAGTGAACAGGTATCTTCTGGGCTTGTTCGTTCCATCATAGACCTCATCCATCGCTTTCCATCAGACGAAATCGAGGTCAAGAGCTATAAAAGAAAATGATTAGGATCAGACTGATGTTGGTAAAAAAATGAAAGCATTGAAAGAAAGAAAGAAAGAAAATACATTTATTCAGCACAGACTGAAAGGCACACAATATACATAATATACAGCACATAACAAATAAAATATAGAAAAATAAACTGAGGCTTGAGGCTCATCAGTGCTGTAAAGATTTGTATAATCATCTGATTTACTTAAGAATGGAAGACAAAAAGTGCGGTAACAAGTGCATTATTGTATGTCTAAAGTTTATCAATAATTTTCTTCCCTTGTAATGAATATTGTTTTATTAATAGTCATATTTTGAAAGCCAATCTTATTGGAGAAGAGGTAGGTGCACAAACAACCGATGAACTTTAAACTATCTCTAATACTAATAACGATGAAATAACACAGACATTCGACCACGATGAACCGTCCAGAGAAAAAGAAGCTTACATAACAGTCCGAGCCAGTGACAACGGTCAACCACAGCTTGACGATGCATGTACCATCAAAATTATTATAGAAGACGTCAATGACAACCCACCTGTGTTCGACAAAGTTGTGAGTATAGATTATTCAATAATTATTCCTACTATAAAGAGTCTAAAATAAAATGTTTCTTATGCCAAAGAATAGGATTTTGAGCTTAGTGCTCATATACACGAGACTGCTCATATATGCCAGAGGCAACGTGCCGCTCGTGTAAATGAGCCCAAAATTTTTCTTCAGCTTGATGTAATATTAAGATTTTGTGGATTATAAAGTTTGAAATGATCGCAGTGTGTTCAAAACTTCTATAGGTATTACTTTGTGTTCTTAAATTTTCTATGATTATTTGTGCTGTGTGTCTATTGTGACTTATATTTATTACATTACTCCAAGCTTTCTTAATGGATTCCTAATGAAGTCTTCCCCGATACTTTGGCGTGTACCGTTAGCTTCAACTTACAGCTGATAATTTTCTCCTAATTGTAACTAATTAAGTGTTCGTTCATTAGCCTCAAAACGTGGCGGAGACTATATTAACGCTTGCCTGTTTTTCCAAGGTCTTCCGTGGAGATGTTTGGAAGGTTTGTCCTAATGAGAGAATTTCACAAAACAGAGAGAGTTAACGCACAAAAATGAAATAAAATTGCAATTATAACTTGTATAATATTTATATTTGTTCGATTGTTACCATTGCTGTTGATAGTAAAGTTAATTTTGTAGTTTTTAGAGCCATGGTACCAATCGAAATCAAGAACGGTTCTTTTGAAAGATATTCTATTTCTCTACTTGCATGTTGCTGCATGTCTGATTTAGGACCATAAGCCGCCGCTCAAGGCGTTATTGGTAATAATATTTTATGTGTTTCGTGTGTTTCAATACACTTTCTTTGCACATTTGTAGTTGGTGTGTTTTCTTTAGCTAGGCTGCTCTTTCCCCCTAGGCGCATTTTATCACACTGCACGATTATAATTATTTTGGAAAAAACTTTCTCTATGCTTTGGGCATGCTTCGCGTAGAACATGTCTATATAGGTATCTATTCCGATGCTATCTATACTGTGTGTGAAATATTACTTATCTTCTTAATCTTTTAAGGTTTCTTTGAAGGACGGAACGCGAATGTTACCCCAAGTTAATACGGCAGCAATTTCTATTGTCCCAGACATAAACGTTTCCAAAGTCCCAAGACTTTTTTTGTAAAAAATTCACCAAATTAACTTAATTTTATTTATACAGTCGTATTCCGAGTCGGTCCCACAAGACTTGGCGAGCGGGAGGGAAGTGATGAGAATATCTGCCACGGATATAGACGATGGCAACAATTCCATTGTCCATTACAGTCTGGATTCCAATTCGCCGGACCAAGCATATTTTTATATAGACCCAGACAACGGAGTTATATTTTTGAACAAGACTATTGATGTAAGTATTCCTTTTGTGTTATATTACCTTGACCTTTAGTTAATTTTATTGACATTTTATTAAAAAGTGACCAGAATAAAACTGTTAGGCCCGGACCAAAGCGGAGATGTGCTGAGATGTCCGTAACGGAGACGAGAAAAGATGTTTTTCAGCTAGGGTGTATCCACCGAAGCTGTGTGGAAATGCGTACTGGCTAGACTGGAGTGGAGTAGTGTACTGAGGCCCTAGTGTGAGTTTCTTTTAACTATCTCGACTTTACGCATCGACCGCGTTTGGGGCTCCGATTGGCCCTTCACTGACCTTCACTGGTGAAGGGCCAATCTGAACGCCGAACTCGGTCGATGCGTAAAGTCGAGATGGTTAAATGAAACTCACACTAGGGTCTCTGGTTAGAGCGGGCGGGTGGGTTGTGCGATCTGGGGGGAAGCGGTAAGTGACGCCGCTCACATCTCGTCTCGTTTCCGCTGCGCGCCGTCGCCAGCTGCGAGGCACAGCTCACATCTCCGCTTCGATCGCGCCATAAGAATATGATACATCTCCGCTCAGTAGTATCCACTGAAGCTGAGTGGAGATGAGATGTATGAATAACGAAATTCTATTGGTTGTTTAAAACACATCTCGCCTCTCGTCTCCACTTTGGTGGAGTCCGGGCTTTACTGTGAAGTCCATTTCAATTGTTTTCCAGAAGTCGGCTTTTACTTATTATAGTATAATTTCTAAGAAAGGAATCTCTAAAAAAGTCTTTCATGTAAGAGTAAAGTCCCTTATCGCAAACTCCATAATGTTTATTAAGTAACTTCTAAAACAAATCTTATCGCCAACACAAGCCATTACATAAATACGTTTACTTTTCCGTTTATAAACTTTTGCGACACGTGGCACTAATTAATTTGTTTTCTTTGAGACAGAAAGCGCCAGGATATAAGTTTAAGCTGAGTGCGATAGTAGTAGATATGGGCAACCCGACCCAGCAAAGTTCCATAGCCCTGGACATCCAAGTTGTGGAGTCGAACAAGAAGAGCCCATCGTTCATTGAGGTACCAGATGAGCCGATTCGATTAAAAGAAAATTACTCGGATTTCAATACGCCTATCGCTACTGTGAGGGCTATGTAAGTATTGTTTTTGTTTTATTTTGTATCATTTAGGCATGGTGTCATAAGACCATGGGCTATGCCTGGAGTTTCCCTACGTGATCCAATCAGAAATGAAGAGATCTGCAGGAAAACCAAGGTAACCTATATAGCCCGAATAATTGCCAAACTTCAGTGGCAGTGCACCTGCAAATTTCTCTCGAAGAACAGATGGCCGGTGGGACCGAACGGTTCTGGAGTGCCGACCGCGTACCGGAAAATATAGCGTTGGAAGGCCTCCCACAATGTGGACCGATGACCTTGTGAAGGCTGCAGGAATCCGCTGGATGCGAGGAGCACAGAACCGGTCGAAGTGGCGGTGCTTGGGGGAAGTCTATGTCCAGCAGTGGACGTCTTTTGGCTGAACTGATGATGATGTTGATGTATTGTATATACTCGTATGTAGGCTCATAATCAGCAGTGGACGTCTTTCGTCTGAGATGACCATGGTTAAGATGAAGTTGGAATGTCGCAAGCTTCTCTCTTCTTGTGGGTATCGTAAAAGGTGATAGATAGCACGATCTAGGCTTGTTTTTCCAAAATTTGGTACAAGAACGGCCACATTAGCAATTCCTCTAAAAGCAGTTCATTTTTTGAATTTCCAGCTGTCATTAGCGATTCCTCTAATTTGACACAAAAGCAATTCGTAATGTGTGGACCATTTTACCAATCTCCATAGAAAACTGTCAATATGAATCGCACGCAGATCATATTATGAATTGTCAGTTTTTGACATTTTACGATGATTCATAATATTTTCCTATTATGATTCTGCCAAAGTGGCTGTTTTAAGCCCTCTGATTGTATTTTTATTTCACAGTTCTAACATTCCCGAGGAAAAGAAACTACAGTTCGAGCTGGTCCAGGGTCAGACTGAACAGACGAACAAATGGCATACGTTCGTGCTGGAGCCAGAAGCAGATTCCGCGTACATCAAACTTGGAAACCACCTGGATTTCGAGAAGATCACTGACTATACACTCACTGTTAGGATACAGGTGAGGATAGAATGGCAAATGTTGTAATCTCGTTGAATATTTAGTAAAAGTTAAATGAATTTAATATAGAACGGAATCGTCCATTTAAAATATTTTACGGGTATGTAGAATTGGAAGTAAAATCATCGTTTTACGGAGTGTAAACAGATTCGGACCTATTTTTGTGTGTACTGAAAAAACTTATTGATATTTCGGATACTAATTTGTAGTACACACGACTACACATCAAGCTATACATTTCCAGTATAAGCTGACCTCGCATTGTATGGAAATCCTATACAATGTGAGATCAGCATAAATTGGAAATGTATAGCTTGATGTGTAGCCGTGTGTACAAGCAAAACTATAAAACTAAAATAAACAAAGATGTATAAAATCGCGACTCAATTCTCTTTATTACGAAACTAAACTACTCTGAAGTGAACTAGATTAGTTACCTACAAATAAACAAAAACAACTGAATAATTTCTAAATTCTCTTTCCACAGAACAACTACAAACTGGCAGCTGAAACGATAATACAAATCGAAGTTGAAGATGTAAACGACAACATACCTATATTCAGTCAAATTAGTCAAGGCAGTGTACTTGAAAATGAGAATCCTGGTACTCCTGTCATGCAGGTCAGAGCATTCGACGCCGATGGAACATCAGCTAACAACCAAATTTCCTATGAACTTGGTGACGCGTCAGATCCTTTTGCCATCGACAGTATAACTGGCAACATTACTACTTTAAAAATGTTTGACAGAGAAGAAAGGAGTTTCTATAACATCAAGATTATAGCCACAGACAATTCAGAGTCTGCTTTGATTCCTGGCAAACATAATGCTGGCCAGCAAGTGTTCTTGATAGAGATTGCAGATAAGAATGATAATCCTCCTCATTTCACTCAAGATACGTATGTTGCCGAGTCTATTGCTGAGAATGCTAATATTAATGAGCTGGTTACTGTTGTCAATGCCTTGGATATTGATACAGGTAAGATTTTTGATACTTTTTCAATAATATTACAAACTTAGTCTTTATAAGGTGGCATTAAGTCCGCCTTTGTACATTTTTTTTGACTGCGAAAAGTTTAAATAAATAAATAAATCGACGAATGAAATAAAGGTCTATGGAAAATAGACGAATATAAAAAAAAAACTGCTATTTCATACAAAAGTACAGTTTCAAAGTATATACCTGCACGGAACAGCAGATTCTTTTAATAACCGACGAAAAACGTTCATCTGAATTTTTTCACTCGAGATATATAAAATCATTTACTTGAAGACTTGCGCTTTGATTTTTACACTGTGTATTTTTCCGTGATTGTCACAGCGAAAAAAGAATTTAATAAAAAAATAAAATACAGAGAAAAATGTAGCAACTTGTATGTGATTAAAATCGCTGTAGGCAAAATAAAAGCTAAAGAATGTATTTTTAATATAGGTGTTAGTTCATGTTAAAAATTCTAGGAAACGGGATTTAACGTAAATGCCTTTTTTTTCTTTCGTTTATTAGTTACGGTATTTTTTTTTTATTGTTACATCGCCATCGATTTAATCATAGGTAGGTACAACAAAGACTGAATATTTTAATTACAAGCCTGAGACGCCTTTGTTTTCGGTCATTTATTTTTTTCTATTGTTTTCATTTTCATTTGTTTTAAAGTAACATGCCATTTGTAATTGCCAACGTTTTTTCCGATGAATTTTTATTAAACAAATGAAATTCTAAATCCCTTTTTTACAAAGAGATTCTCAGAAAAACGTTTTTTTTTTTGTATCCAGACAATGATCTTAAAATGCTTAAATTAAACCATACTAACAATATAAAGGCCTATTTAGATATAAGCGATATCGTTGTTGCTCTCAGTAGCGATACTGGACCTAAGTGACTAGCCAGAAGGCAATCAGTATCGCTACCGAGCCGAAAGTAAAGTACTCTGTCAGTCTGTCTGTTACCTTCCAACCAATCGTAATGATCGGTAGCCTGCAGAAGGAAATATGCTGTAATCATCCTAGATATTGGTACAAAAAAAAAAAAACTTGATAAGGATGGACGGCGCTGCCGAGGCCGGCCCAGGAAGAGGTGGCGAAACGATCTGGACGCTTATCACAATGGTTGGATCGAGGTTGCCCTGGAAAATAAAGTTTGGAAAATTTTGGGGAGGCCTTTGCTCAGCACTGGGACAGTGTAGGCTAACACAAAAAAACCAAAAAAAAAAATGAAATACAAAATAGACGCAAACAAAGTCGTGGGCTACAGTTAACCTAATAAATTCCCCATTTTCTCCACTTTTTCAACAGCATCCGTGGTAACCTACAGCATAGTAGCTGGCAACACATACGATGCCTTCGTCATCAGGAACTTCACTGGTGAGATCCGCGTCAACAGTGAACTGGACTATGAAAACATTACCAGTTACAGCCTGGATGTCAGGGCTTTCGACGGCATCTACGAGGATTATGCTAAAGTCATCATCAATATTGAGAATTTGAACGATAATCCGCCTGTGTTTTTGGCCAATTATACCAAGACTATTGAGGAAGAGAAACTGTATGAAGGATGTATTGTTAAGGTATGTTGAACATAACTATATAAAAAGTTTGGAACAGGAATTTTATACCCGTGTTAAAAACAACGTCAGCTTCTGACTCGTTTTTTAATTCCATACATTTTGGTCTTGACACTGACAGTCGGCGTTGAAAAAAACCGTAACCTACAATTCTTTAGTTTACGTTAAAAGGAGCTGCAGGTAATAATCAAATGTTTGGTTTGTTTTCTCCCCTCTTATCGGCAGTTACCCCAGCAGAATTTTTTTCTCTACAAATTAGAGCATCTTATGTTACTCACAAAGACAAATTGAAGCTTACAGCGGGTCCAAATTGGAGAAGAATCGCGAGAGATAGGACTCAGTGGAAAAGTCGTTTTGTTTTTGTAAATAGTTTTTATTTTTCACTTTTTAGTTGTGGGACCTACCCCACACAAATTCGAATACCACTACCTGCTATGTTAATAACAGTGACGGAGTCAAATAAAATGTCGTCTACATAGACTAAGTGGGAAAAATACGTAATTATTGAAGGTAACTCAAAAACTACGCAAGCAAAGTTAATAAAATTTATATGGGACTACCCTCTGAAGCATGAGTTACCAAACAAAAAAGAATCATCAAAATCGATTCATAATTGGCGGAGTAATCGCGTAACATAAAAAAACATTAAGACGAATTGAGAACCACCTCCTCCTTTTTGAAGAAGTCGGTTAAAAAGGCTTATTATTGAGTAACTCGCCACTAATTCTTTTTCCATTCCAACAGGTGGAAGCCTACGACCCTGACATCAAAGACAGGAATGCTCCTCAAAATATCGTCTACTCCTTAGTCAAGCATGAACAGAAAGAGTACCTGCAAATTGACAATGATGGCTGTCTCCGACTCACCAAACCCTTGGACCGGGACCAGCCTCTAGGGTTCACAAGATGGCAGATCCTGATCATGGCTGCTGATCATGGGGGAAGGTTGGGATCTGACAGCTTGAGGTCAACCACCGAAGTTATCTTGGAGCTCACCGATATCAACGATAATGCGCCGTTTTTGACTAATGTAAGTACTCTTGTTTATATTCGAAGATTTTGTCGAAATATTTACTTATTTTCTAGATTTTAATAGGATTAATTGATATTAAAATTGCCGTTTGGATCTCATAGCTCATAGCTAAATATTTAAAAAAAAAATGTTTTTCACCTTTGTTCACGGATTAATGGATGATCCGGAAAAGTAATACCACCATTCAAACATATTTCTTCCTCTTATCACCTTTCCTGTATCCCAGGAAAACTAAACCTAGATACTTACCTCTAAATTACAAATTACATTTTTCGACCACATTTCTGACCCTGAGTTGCATAACGATACATGACGCTCGGTCAAAGAATTTCTGAAAATCCCAACATATATCCAAACAAATAAAATTGAAGTGTCTGTTTGTAGTGTCAAAATAACAGCTTCTTACTAAATGCATAAGAAAGTATATACGGTACTAAAATATAAAAAAATAACAATAAAAAGAAACTGTCTGTCTGTTTGTTCTGGCTAATTTCCGAAACGGTTGGACCGATTTTTACGAGACTGTCACTGGCTGAAAGCTGATGTTATAACTAGTAACTTAGTCTACTTATTTTAGAATAAGCCACGCGGGCGAAGTTCATCAGATAGATAGATCAGCCATCATTGTTAAGGCATCAGATAGTTTGTCATAAAAATTGTTTAAGAAAATAAATAAGGTATAAAACGGTCGAAACTACCCTGTCAATAAATTATAATGGTCTACCAACACATTTCATTACGCCTACCCTCAACTATGATGGCATGATTGATGGCTCTGTTGATAGAGTATGCATACAAGTAGAGGAGCCACTATCTATCACATTAGACTTTGAAACAATACTTAATGCTTATAAGGACTTGGCTTTTTTACCTTCGTTTCCTTCGATGTTTACTTTGAAACCGATATTTATATTAAATGTTCTTAGAAGTTTCGTTCATTCATTTTGTTCATTCAAGATAGGTATGAAGGATGTTTATACTTGTCTAGCTTTGTTTATGCTTTTTCAAACTTAACAAAACTTGTAAACAATGAGTTTGCTTAGTTGGCGGTTGATCTATCTAAGATACTGGTACAGTTCGATCTAAGCTTTGCGGCTCGGAACATGAGGTGAGTCGCTGCGCAGTAACAATTTTATTGTCAGCGGGTGTGGAAGGGTGGAGTTCTACGCAGCGAGTAGCTAACTTCCGAGCCGCCATTAAGTTTGAATCAAACTGTATTTAGCTGCATTCGGTTAGACTGGAAACCGACCCTAACAGAGATGGGAAAAGGCTAGGCAGATGATGAGTAGTTCGTCGAGTTAGTTATTTGGTCTAAATCTTAAAAATCAAGACGGTGGAAATCGAACTAGTTCAGAAGAAGTTCTTATTCAATTTAATAAATGGCGTTGTGTACCTATTCGTATTCGAGGAGCTCGTGGCTACGTAATAACAGCCGCACGGGTCGTTCCATCAGGTTAAGCTACGCTTGCCGGGGTTGGTCCGTGGATGGGTGACCATCTTTACATACCGAGACTCCTCCGTGCCTCGGAAAGCACGTTAAGCCGTTGGTCCCGGCTGTCATTTGTGGATCTTTGACAGTCGTTACGGGTCGTCAGAAGCCCGAAAGTCTGACAACCAGTCTTACCAAGGGGTATCGTATTACCCAGTTACTGGTTGTGGAGGTCAGATAGGCAGTCGCTCCATGTAAAATACTGGTATTCAGCTGCATCCGGTTAGACTGGAAGCCGACCCCAACATAGTTGGGAAAGGCTAGGCAGATGATGTGTACCTATTCGTCGAATTTTTTAGTGCTAGTAATCTGTAAAACACGCTCTTAGGATGTGGAACAAAGTGAGAATACGAGTATTAGAGAGAAACAGTTGAAGTTGTTTATGTTGTATATTGAATTATACATTTTGCGGTTTACTGCGTGGTACTTACGGATACAAAGAGGTTATTTTATGGGTCATAATAATTTAATAGGCGTGAAATATATTGAAAGCATTAAATTAGAGAATTTCCTACAGAGGCAAATAATAGTAATAAAGGAGATTCAAAATTATACAGAGTGACTTTGAATCCATATTCAAAGTCACTATGTATAATTTTGAAAAAAATAATGGCCTCTATCCCTATACAGACAATTTTTTTTAGATTATATTAAAATATCGATCAAGAATATTTTATTTTTTTACATATTCAAAAAAATACGGCAATACATTGAGTTAAAATGTGGTATGACGTCAGGCCGGTATATTTTATACTGACTTGTAATGTAGCAAGCCCCCACTCGGCCCACTCCCCAACTTTAATGCGTTTTATCTAAATCATTTTTTATTAATAAATAATAATAAAATTATTAAAAAATATTTTAGGGGGCGAATTAATGAACAAGTTTTTACTATAGATCTAACTCTGAAATAGCGAAAAACTAAGAAACTCAAAGAATCCAACAAACCAACTGTATTTCGGTCTAAAGAAAATTGATTGCACGTGAAACTTACAACAATTTAAGGCATACCCTACCTGAAATTGCTTAGCATGATCCTCCGTTATGCCGAAAATACTGCAGTATTAATTTTGAAATAAATACATGTTAAAGTTGAGGATTGATGCTAGGTCCTATGTTTGACGAAAACAGTTTTACATAAAATTTTCTCGATAGAAAAAAAATCCAAAGTTACCTCTAAACAAAACTATAAACCGCAGGTATCCAAAAAATACTTCAAATTAGATCATGAAACTTTGCGTAATAACTGAACTATCTATAAAGAAGGCCTTACGTTTTTTTTAAATTTTAATTACCATTATTTTCACCGTAAAAAGCAATTACCTATACTTTTTGAGGCTTGAGAGCCGCTAGCGTCCCTCTCCGTCTCGCTCTCACTCAGGTCGCGAGTAGTCTATAAAATCTGAGGTAGAGTACGGCCTTAAGGTCGAAAATCAGGAAAATCATTCATTGAAATTTTGTATATACTTGTAGGTGAAGGTAGATACACAATATTGGACCGTATCGGCCACAAAATAACCATTCATGCTGTCCAGATTAAGAACAAAACTTAATAACCACAATTAATACTCTCCCAGTAATTAAAACTACAAAACCTATTACACTTTAAGCTCTTTTAAACTCAAATAGACGTGCAATTTACCTTTATAGCGCTCACTACATTTTACAGTCCATTTTAAAAGATATTGCTATTGATTTTATAGTGAGCCATGAGTGTTAAATGTTAGCAAACACTAGTGTAACGCGATCATAATAAAATTAAGTGTTTAAAGTGTTCTAGACGATAAAAGTTCTGGTTTTCTAAAGTGTTTAAGTAGATAGATATATGGATAACTAGCTTCCGCCAGCGGCTTCGCCCAAGTGGTATGTCGATAAAAAGGAGCCTATGTCTTTTCTCAGGCTCTAGACTATCTGTGTACCATATTGGATGCGCCAAGGTAGCCCGCGAAATTCAAATTTTCTTACGTTTTTTGCAATTTGCAGGTCGGTGCCAAATGTCATGATTTCATGAAATAGTCATTCAATGCACTTACATGAACTTGGGGGGTTGTATTACTGATTCTAATGTTTATAATTCTGTAAATCCATATTTGTTACGGCCGCATATCATATTTAGATCAACATACAACCTGATACTGACCTGCAAATTGCAAAAAACGTAAGAAAATTTGAATTTCGCTGGCTACCTTAGCGCATTCCCCTTAAATCGGTTCAGAAGTTTTGGCGTTAAAGCGCGTCAGACAGACAGACTGAGTTACTTTCGCATTTATAATATGAGTAAGGAAGGATAGTGTTTTGGTTAATTTTGCTACGGGTTATGAAACTACTAGCTGTTTGTTGCCCGCGACTTCTGCGATTCAGTATGAAAAGCCTATGTCCTTCTCCAGGTCAAGATCTATCCATTTGCCAAATTTCATCCATATCCGTTCAGCGTAAGCGTAACAAAGAAACTCACTTTCACATTTATAATATTAATGTTAGGAGGTTAGGTCTTTTGACGGACAGGGCCGTCATCTACCCCGGTCACCAGGGAATGTGGAACCGGCGAGAGATGTCGTGCGGTGTCCCACAAGGATCGGTCCTGGGGCCGCATCTGTGGGACATCGGATACGACTGGGTGCTGCGCGCCGACCTCCCTAGCGACGTCAGCGTAGTTTGCTACGCTGACGACACGCTGGTCCTGGCGCAGGGGAGGTCGCACCAGGCGGCGGCCGATCTAGCGACACGCTGGGTTGCGACAATCGTCGATAGAATCCGGCAGTTGGGACTCGAGGTGGCCTTGCACAAGTCCGAGGTCATGTGTTTTCATGGCCCTCGGAACGCGCCACCGTCGGGTTCCCAAATTACGGTAGGAGGGGTTCACATCGGCGTCGAGTCGACGATGAAGTACCTTTTTTTTTTTTTTTTTTTTTTTTGAGGGTGGGAAATCATCCAATGACTTCTCCCGCTCTGGGCGGAGCGGAAGGGCGTGTCAGACTTTTACTGACTAAAACCCACCCGTGTTCCTTCATTTGCCTGTTGCCAAGGTCCCGGTATCCCTTTCGGACTTTCCCGCAACCCTGGACGATGAAGTACCTGGGACTCGTCCTCGACAGCCGGTGGAACTTCGTGGAGCATTTCCGACGTTTGGCTCCAAGGCTGTACCGGGCTGGGGCCGCCTTGAGGCGGCTCCTGCCCAATCTAGGGGGTCCAAACGCCTCCTGCCGGAGGCTCTATGCGGGGGTCGTGCGGTCCATGGCCCTTTACGGGGCACCGGTGTGGGCGCGTTCCCTTAGGCTGCGGCCAGCACGCCGGTTGAACGCGTCCCAAAGGGTCATGGCCATTCGGCTGGCCCGGGGATACCGCACGGTCTCCCGTGAGGCGGCGAGCCTCCTTGCCGGATTACCGCCATGGGATCTGGAGGCGAAGGTCCTCGCGCACATCTGGGAGTGGCGCGAGGAGGTGAAGCGCCGGGGTGTAACTCCGCTGCCGCGAGAAATCGCGGCACAGCGGACAGAGCTCCGGCAAGATCTCATGGCGGCATGGAGAGTGCGATTGTCGCAACCCAGTGCTGGGCACGCCACAATAGCGGCGATAAGTCCCCTCTTTGAGGAGTGGATAGAGAGGCGCCACGGCGTCCTCACCTTCCGCCTGACACAGGTCCTCACCGGATATGGCAGCTTCGGGAGGTACCTGTGTAGGATTAGGCGGGAGGAAACGCCCGGGTGTCACCACTGTGTGGATCGCCCGGAGGACACGGTGGAGCATACGGTTGAGGTGTGCCCTGCTTGGGCGGAGCACCGCCGTGTCCTCGCGGAGGCGATTGGCGGCAGTGACCTCTCGCGTCCGGCCCTGGTTCAGGCCATGGTACGGAGCGAGAGGGCATGGGAAGCCGTCACCTCCTTCTGCGAAGCAGTAATGCTCGCGAAGGAGGAGGCGGAACGCGTGAGGGAAAGGCAAAGTTTGCGCCCTCACGCCCCTAACCGCCGCCGTTGGAGACGCCCTGGGCGTCGGGAATCCCAGGCGGATTTCCGGCCACCATAGGCGCGGGCTTGCGGACGGCGAGCAACGGGCAGCTCGCCGTCCGATAAGGACCAGGCCCGGGTCGATGGCGCGTCGTGTTCCACGCGCGCCTCAAAGAGATGTCAGCAAAATTGACGGGGTCCGGTAGGACCGATGCCTGCCAGGGTTGCGGGAAAGTCCGAAAGGGATACCGGGACCTTGGCAACAGGCAAATGAAGGAACACGGGTGGGTTTTAGTCAGTAAAAGTCTGACACGCCCTTCCGCTCCGCCCAGAGCGGGAGAAGTCATTGGATGATTTCCCACCCTCAAAAAAAAAAAAAAAAAAAAAAAAGGAGGTTAGGTCTTCGTGTGGAAGCGCAGAATAGCAGTGGTGAGACAGAAGTTTAAAAAAAAAAAACTTTGTTTCTTTTAGACATTTTCTTGCTCGCAAAACAGTGAAGGAAAGCATCATGAGGAAGCTGGCGTCCTAGAACCAAAAATTCGAAGACAAGTGATATCGACCAACCCGCTCTGGGCCTGCGATGGATTACAACCCCGTCCCTCTCATAGAGAGGCCTGTGTCCCAGCAGTGGGAACATAATAGGCCGATTATGCCAAATATTTTCTTGCTATGTATACTAGGTACCACTATTATGGTTATTGATTGATGACCACATCCATACTTTATTAGAAATTCGAAAGTAACTCTGGCTGTCTGTATGTCTGTATGTTACTTTTTCACGCCTAAACCACTGAAAGGATTTCGATTAAATTTGGCAAGGAGATAGATGGCATCCCGGGGACGGACATAGGCTACTTTTTATCGTCAGCGGGCGGAAGCTAGTACTTTAATAAAAGAACCGAGAACAGTAAAAGCTAACCGATAAATTGTGTCTTACTTTTGAACGTAGTACTACGGATTCCAAATTTTCAAAAAAAAAATCTAACTTTTATTAGAAACAGAAAAATAATTACTACCAATATAGGCGGACAAAACGTCAAATTTTTCTACTATTTTCTTAGCATTCAACAATTACTACCGTAAGATTTATCTACACATAAATCGTCTTCGTTCGAGCTAGATTCCTTAGGAAATGTGTTTGTTTAGGACGGAGTAATGTTTATTTAGGCTTAGAATATGAATAATATCGCGTAGCCCGGGGCTGAGGCGAATAGTCATTCGTATATCAAGCTTGCTAGCAACGGAGTTGGCTATTGTTTATAATATTATGTTATGCTGAGAGATCCTTAGGAGAACCACGGTAACCTACATACCCCGAGGAATTGCCTAACTTAAGTGGCAGTGGGCAGGGCACATTGCTCGCAGAACCGATGGCCGAATCGGCTGACAGGTTCTGGAGACCGCGTGCCGATGACCTGGTGAAGGCCACAGGAATCCGCTGGATGCGAGAAGCACAGAACCGGTTAGAAGTGGCGGTGCTTGGGGGAGGCCTATGTCCAGCAGTGGACGTCTTTCGGCTGAAATGATGATGATGATATGGAGTGAAGTTTTATGTCATTTGGTAGAAGGATGTGGACTCAACGGCGTTGGCCCTAGGACGAGATATTCCTTATTAACGTTGAAACACGATAAGCACTACAAATATTTTAAACACAAATTCCCCCCGCCGCGTCTGTCTGAACGCGATCAACTCAAAAACTACCTAACGGATTTTCATGCGATTATCAGCAATGGATGGAGTGATTTATGAGGAAGGTTTAAGTGTATAATTCACTAAGATTTTGTGCGCGTTAATCTCTGGAACACCAGTATTTGCCTTAAAACAAATTGGATGGTGATCATCGCCATTAATTCCACCTATAACAATTCCATGCAGCCGATTCGACAATCTGAATTCTTATTCCCCCAAATAATATCAAAGTTTTCACGACCGTTGAATTAAGTAACTCTAACCCAACAGTTTAGAACCCACCGTTTCTAGTCCCGAAACGCCTAAAATATCCATATTCTGAAACCGGAGTGTATTTGAAATTCGGCCATCCGACCCGACTGATCGGCCTCGAATGCCGGAATCCCGGAATCTGCCGGATTAAGTGCGAATGTTATCTGGCAACGCAGAAATCGTTTGCTCAAAGAATCGTGGCATGTCAGCGTTTATTCATTTTGCGATAATGTCACCTTACTAAGCATAATCTATGGTTAAGAGAGAATTTCGGGTGATTTTTGTGTCTCTTTTGTGCGTTTATACAATGGAGTATCTGTGGATATTAATCTACTTGATTTGGGGGAAATTTTAGTTGGATGGTTTAACGTTTTTTTCCACGGTCCTGGGCAAAGAAAGATCGAGCGTAATATAAATAAAAATTCTTACTTAACTAAATAGGTAAGCTAGGTACAATTCGATCGAGGCTCGGAACATGAGGCGAGTCGCTGCACAGTAACAATTTCATGTGTCAGCGGGGGCGAGGGGTGGGGTACTGCGCAACGAGAAGCTAACTTCCGAGCGATTCTTTGATCAAATTAGTTTTTGACAGGTTAACAAACTGGCATGATAAAGAAAGTGGATCGCCGAGCCGAGCCGATTAAAGTCGCCATTTCTAAACTGCCAACCCTAATAACGGGCCACTCTGGCACCACGCCAACTAAGAGACAATAATAAAGCCCTAAACAAAAGCACATCCGTACCCAAGCACCCTCAAAATTTCAATTATCTCATAAAGTGGCTAAGAATTCACGAAATTCACGTTTTTATTTTCATTTCATACAAAAAACCTTTTCCATATTGCCAATAAATCAGGAACAGTGAAGGTACCTTCGCAAACGGCCCGTTACATTATATTATGTAAATTACTCACATTATTCCGCCCTGTGTGTTTGTATGTCTGTCACCGAAAATCCTCTTGACGGAGGTAAGAATAAGGAGCTTATGTTCCTGTGGACATCAGGCTATTTTTTTGTTTAGAGGTGTCTATGGACAGATTTTAAATTGAATTTATGGACGTAGGTGATAGAGATTTAATTTTGCTTCGTTCAATTTGGTATGCAACAAACTTACGATGGTGTCTATACAAGACAAAGGCTCTATGCAGCCATAAAGGGATTGAAATTCTATCTGTATCAATCAGATTTAGTTACTTTTATCAAGACAATAAAATTGAGTAGGCACAAAGATTTAAACTTTCGTAAATGAATTTTAATTGGTTAAGGACTCAATAAAACTGAATTGAATTAAATTATGGCCAAACTTTTTATGACATTTTTATATCATTCACACTTGAAAAAATACTTTTAAATTAAATTTTAAATGGGTTTTAAAAGGTGTTAGTTTAACCAAATTTAATTTAATTTCATGTTGATACGCTTTCTTGTAATTCATCACAAATTAATTGAATTAAAATCGATTAAATTAAAAATTCGTTTTTCGAAAACGATAAGTACCTATTCGTTTTTCGATATTCGTTTTCGGTCGAAAGAAGAGATAGGTGGACAATTCACCAGTACCTAAACTGCGTTATAACGTTAAAACATTTTGATATCTCTCAAAAATACTATTATACCATCGTAACGAAACCTAGTTTTTTTCACCATCTATACGAATAATAAAGCTGAAGAGTTTGTTTGTTTGAACGCACTAATTTCTGAAACTACGAGTCTTATTTGAAAATTATTTTTTTATTTGGTAGCCCAATTCTTGAGGAAGGTTATTTAACATCAAGCTACGACTCTTAGGAGCTGAGCAAAAATTAAAAAAGTCAGAAGGAACGCTAAACGAAAACGAAGTAATATCGCGGGCGGGCGATGCGATGCGACGGGGGAACAAGATCGCGGGCGGGCGATGTGATGCGACGGGGGAACAAGAGCGCGGGCGGGCGATGCGATGTGACGGGGGAACTAGAAATCAAACGCGGACGAAGTCGCGGACAGAAGCCTTGTATTTTATATCAGAAGGTTCAGTTCCAAACTTTCTACATTACTAAACACGGTGGTCCTATCACCATTTACAAAAAAATTACTACTAATCCTGTGGCACGTCCCAAATCATTTCCAAATGCTACAACCGAAATAAAAAAGCAAAACGTATCCCTTATTCTTCCATTTTACTTAAAGATACGTTTCACTCCACACATCGGCCCAGTTGTCAATTTTTTATGCAAATATGGGCGCTCAATCTCTTTATTTTGGGCAGCGATCCTTTGGTCTTGTGTTACGCGAAGGGTAGGCTTAATTTTCATTCCGTAGAGCTGAATGGTCCTCTGGAGAGCTTTGGGCGACTAGCGAGGTGGTCATGGAAGGACACGTTGGTATTTCCGGTAAAAGAGATTTTATTTCGATTTAGATCGTGTGTTTAGGAATAAGTGTTGGGTTTGTGGCTTGGAAGGCTTATGTTGTGGTTAGCAGATTGTTCTGATTTAAGGCTTCGAAGCACTACCAAAATGCAATTAGGTGTTAACTTAAATGAAACGTTATACTGTTTTGAAAATGGATTCTCCGAAATGCAATGACGTTCAAATTATCAAATTCAAATGATAATATCACGCCTGTAATCTCCGAAGGGTTAGTCAGAGGTATAGGTACCTCCGGTAGGACCGATGCCTGCCAGGGTTGCGGGAAAGTCCGAAAGGGATACCGGACCTTGGCAACAGGCAACTGAAGGAACACGGGTGGGTTTTAGTCAGTAAAAGTCTGACACGCCCTTCCGCTCCGCCCAGAGCGGGAGAAGTCATTCGATGATTTCCCAACATCAAAAAAAAAAAAAGAGTTAGAAATACCTATAGTACACCAACATTTCTCAAGGTGGCAAGCTCAATGCCATCAACCAGCCACAAATCCAGACTCCGGGCTACTGTTCAAATTATGTTTAACGCACTGTATTGAGTCCGTACATAGCTGTGTAGACCCAAATATCATATTTTAGAAAGATTGCTATTTAAATCTACATTGGAATCACCGCTTTACCAACCGATTTAGCTCGAAAAATATACTTTGCTCATATTACAAACATTTTTCGGCCAAAAACCCGAAATGGTAGACCGATATTCATAATGTTACTCTTATATTTCCCCAGTAAAGCTTAATACTAAGTTGCCTTGTATTCTGAAGTACCTTTTTCGGTATTTTGGTATTACAGCCAGTTTCCTATAATACAATATCTTAGCCGTATGGAATAATGTAAGAAAATTTATTCCGCTGTTTAATATTCGCTGGGTTCATTCGGATATCGGAAGTATTTTTTGCCATATTATGCATAAATACATATCGAATAGGCGTGTGATAAGACCGAAGTTATATGAGAGGAATGAAGTTATTGCTAATTTTATTAGATATTTTTTTTGCGACATTTTTAATTAAACTGTTGGTATGCGGCTGAAATGTAACTTTTCATTAATTCTTCAAGGACATTCTAATTAACTACAATACCTTAACTACAATATCTTTACACATCGAGACTCCTCCGTGCCTCGGAAAGCACGTTAAGCCGTTGGTCCCGGCTGTCATTTGTGGATCTTTGACAGTCGTTACGGGTCGTCAGAAGCCCGAAAGTCTGACAACCAGTCTTACCAAGAGGTATCGTATTACCCGGTTACTGGGTTGTGGAGGTCAGATAGGCAGTCGCTTCATGTAAAATACTGGTATTCTGCTGCATCCGGTTAGACTGGAAGCCGACCCCAACGTAGTTGGGAAAAGGCTAGGCAGATGATGATTCTAATTAACTACAATGGTTTTTGGTAAGTAAATCATGACAGAAATTTGATTTTAAAACAGAATTATGTCAGAAACTACCGATCCGCTACTGTTTTGTACGGTTTTTACAACTTGACAAAACATCAAGATTTCTTAGTAATAAATAAACAAATAAACCTTCAGGAATAAATTCTTTAAGCGATGAGGAAAACCTCATCAAAAGCGTAGTTTAGAAGTACAACGCGGACATACCTACACACAAATACGAAAAACGACTTTAATTTATAATAATATTATACTAGCGGATGCCGGCTACTTAGCCCGCGTGGATGTCGGTTGTTATATACCAAAACCTTACTCGAGAACCACTCTATCCTTTGGTGAATACAGCATGAAAATCGGTGCAGTAGTTTTTGAGTTGATCGCGTACAGTACGACAGACAGACAGACGCGGCGGAGGACTTTGTTTTATAATATGTAAGGATATAGATACTTATAGATTATTTCCTTCTTACTTCCATTGATTGATTTCTTCAACCTTGACGTTCGATATTTCCTTATAAAAAATATTGATACGAATAAAGGCTTTTACATACTGGGGCGATTCATCGTGCGACGCGACGCCGCCGCATTGTTCGCCGTGTGAAATTGTTTTGTTAAAATTCGCGTCGCGCGACGAATCGCCCCAGTATGTAAGAGCCTTAAGGTGAATGAGATCCAAGCGGAAATTATAATACCAAACACTCATTACATTATTTTCTATCCTATTTGTGAACACTTCACGTCATGAAAATGCTTCTTATTAATTGATTTCTTTTACATTTTTACAGACTCAACCAGTAATTTGGTATGAAAATGAACCACCCGGCCAGGTGGTCATTCTGACTGCTAAGGACTACGATTCAACTGAGAATGGACCGCCTTTTACCTTTGCCCTGAACGAATCTGCCTCTTTTGATATTCGCTCCAAATTCCACATACAAGGTAAGAACCGTTTTATTATGTAAAAGTATAATCCTAACTAATATTATAATAATAATAAATTCATTTATTTCAGACCAAGAAAATGTCCATATAATTATAAATGCGAAACTCTGTTTGTTGGTTTGTTTGTTTCGCTTTCACGCTACAACAGCTGAATGGATTTAGATGAAATTTGGCACATGGGTAGACCATGACCTGGAATAGATCATAGGATACTTTTTATCCCGATATTCCCACGGGATCGAGGCTTACGCGGGTAAAACCGCGGGGCGCAGCTAGTAGAATTATAATGTAATCTTATGGCCTAAGTTTATGAACAGACAAATATTTCGCTGTATACACGGCTGTAGTTGGCAATACCATAGTTTCGTGAGTTTATTAAGAACGTAACATCGAATTTGATCATATGCTTTTATGATGCCTTCAATATCAAACGTTAGTACCTGATGAAATTCAACGGAGACCTTATCGTGTTACAAAACCTACACAAAGTTAAGCAGAAAAAATATTCACTAACATTTTTCAGTACCAAATGCAAGATTAAAATCTTCCCTAAATTCCAAAAATATGTTTCGAGGAAGCCATCGCACAATGGACCAATTGACACAAATTCCACTAAACTCGAAACTAGGTTCCAACTGGAAACTTCTACGATTCGTCTTTGGAGCAATTCCATTTCAATTCAGTGGCTCCCATTCGCGCGGCAGAAATTTTCCGAGAGTCGCCCAAAATCGAGTTTCGATCAATTAGTGTAGTTAACATGCAATAAATGGCGTGCCAAGCCTAAGTCTAACTTTGTTTGCGGAGTGCCAATTCAATTTTGGTCCTCTCCATTAAGGTTGGCGTGTTTATAATTTTGTATACTATTTAATGTTTACTATTGTGCATACTACTTCTATGTATGTTTTTAAATTGGTAAATAGTCAATGTTTTGGCAGTTAGTACGCGGTTGCTGGCAGCCAATAGCTGAAAAAATATAAATCGTTTGAACATTTGGCTCATGTAGCCCATTGATTCTAATCGCCTGAATAAAGAATTTCTCAAACATAACTTACCATAGCATATTTTTATTATAAGTGACATTACTATACATATGCCACTCAAAACAGATTATATCACCATTACATAATGTTCCTCAATGTAAACAACAATGAATATAAACCTAAATCGTAAACTTTTATAAAATAAATGCTTGTGCTGTTCGCTCCACACAAGTTCTCAATGTCACCTGTCGAGAAAACTTGACATTAAAATAAAATGAAAAAACTTTTAAAGTTTCTTGAAGTCAATTAAAAGTTGATAAAAAATTAAAGCTTTAATTGGTTTGTAAGATATTATTTTAGTTGACATAGTGTATGTAGGTCAATTATTTGATTGATCAATCGTTCGTGTAAATTATCAAGCGACTGTCGTCTTTATGGCCTACAAATCAATTTCAATTGATCTACTATGTTATGTTGCTGTCAAAAAGAATTATGTTCGTTAAGTCAATAGGGAGGAAGATTTAGACGTCCGTGCAACTAAATTGTGTAATCCATTAATATTTTAAGTGGATTGTAAAAATTGTAATTGTGTCAACCCGTACTGTGCCCTTGTGGTGGATTACGGCCTGCTTCGCCCCGCTCGCAGAGATGAAGCCCGAGTCCCAACTGTGGGGACAGGATAGCTGATTATGTAGGCATAAAGCCTCTTCTAATGTGTAGGCTTTCGAAAAAAACCAGGACTTAGAAAAAACTACTTAGTAAAGACCAAGACCAGGTTTTTTCTCACGTTTCATTCTCACGATATTTTTCTTCAGATAATAATTTAAAAAGTAAAAATTTACGTCAATCGTTTTTTTCCACAGGCAACATTCTATCAACTCTCGTGTCATTTGACCGGGAACAGCGCAAAGAGTACAAGATTCCAGTAGCCATCACCGACTCTGGCACTCCTCGACTGACAGGCGTCTCCATCCTTCATGTGGTTATCGGAGACAAGAATGACAACCCCATGGCACCAGGACACAGCGACATTTTTGTTTACAATTACAAGGTATCGTGAATTTTAATCCTCCATCTTTATTCACTTACTTTTTAAATATGTTTTGAAATTCGAATGTGCTAGTGTTTTGCTTCGTTATTTGAATATTTCGTCTTGATTTAGGAATACTTTTTTAATTTATTTCTCATTAGTGGAAATTCGTTGGTTAGACATTTTTGTTTTATGTCCGTATTTTTTATTTAACTTCCAAGTTTTCCGAATGATTGCCTTTACAGTGGGTAAATACCGTCAAGTTTCTATTAAAATAGTAAATAACCCAGAGAATGGGAAAGGCTTTTGATATTTACCTACACATTTAAAGGCCAATTACATTCCGAATAAAGTGGCTCGACAAAGGCCAAAAAAGATTTCTGATCCCTTCGGGGACCATCACATATTTCCTTTGAGCCTCCAAGTAGACCTTTAATATCGTTCACCTTTTAGTTTCCTGGTTATGTTTAATTTAGCGTAGTGTTTTTTATTTTAGTTGTACTATTTCCGTAGAATTTTGACCATCCAGTACAGTTAAGAAGCTGATACTCTCGACATTTTAAACGATAATCGTGCGTTTTTTTTTTGTATCGAGATTGTCACCTCCGCTATTTATTCGGTAGTGCTTGATTTTAGAAACTGAAGCCATGTGGTATATTACCTTTTTTTATAGCAATGGTTTTTTGTTTAATTTTATTCGTTTTTCAAAATTGAATTACCGTAACATTATTCGTTATATCGTCTTTCTATTTGACTAATTACTAGTTTGTGGTTTGACTGCATTAAATCACCTAAATCCTAATCAGATTTTAATGTTCCAAAGTATTTTTTTGGTATTCTACACTTCTATAAGTTTTTGTTTTCATTTTATTACCAGAGGCCCTAGACAGAGTGACATTCTATCAGCGATAACGATGATGGAAAAGGCAGAAATGTAAAGAACTGACGTAAGCTATCGAAAAGCTTATGTCAATCCTGTTGAAAGTCGTTGTAGAAATACGAAACGCTTTCGAAGCGATTGTCACTTGTCTAAGCTCTTAGCACGCTTAAAGATTGAAATTAATCTCTTTCATTCTAACACAAGTATATATATGTGACACATTGTATTAACAAAATTGTTTTCCCTAATGCAATCAGCCGGAAACGTACTACAATGAAATTTTATACAGTTGGCGGTACTATGTGAGTATAAATTGGCGTTATAGTTGTTATTTGTGATTTCTTTGCTTCTCGTTTTGTTTCTTCTATACTATCGAATTGTATTGGATGGTATTTGGTGTTTTCTAAGTTCGTTGTTAATTAAGTTGTGTATTTTTGTTTCTTCTTTGTTTTTTTATAATTTCCGATTTCTTTTTAAGGTTTTGTATTCAACAAGGAACTCTTATAGTTTCGCCATGTCTGTCTGTCTGTCCGCGGCTTAGCTCAGAGACTCTAAGTACGAGAAAAGTGTAATTTGGCATAGGTGTATATTAATCACTCCGACAAAGTGGAACAATATTAATCATGAAAAAAAAAATGTTCTTGGGATACATTTATCCCAACTACGGAACCCTTCATTGTGCGTGGTCCGACACGCCCTTGGCCGGTTTTTTTTCCTAATGGGAATGCATTCGACGATTAAATAGGTATGTGAAGGTGTAGATTGCGTCACGATTTCTCTAAACATCTCATCTAAGAGTAACCCTTCGACAAATGAAAGAAGCTTGTGCCTCTATTTCTAAAATCGGAAACTGCGAAATCTACCATACTTAGTAGAAAACAATTAAACAATAAATAAACGATCAACGATAAAATTCCAAATCAATCGGAACAACCCTTAATTTTATTCGATTATTCGATCGATCACGCGACATACAAATCAAACCGAATAACGCCCATATTTGGTCAATTATGATTTATAATTAATTAACTATGTGCCAAACCGATTGTTCCACGGTGATTATTGGCAAATCCAATTAACGATCCAACAGTTAAGTGTCGCATAATAACAATTTAATTTCAATTGGCTGTTGAATTATTCGAATAATTCGGTTAATTGATACGAAGCGTCGATTACGTTTTGAATGTACTTATTTTATAAATTGTATAGGCTATGTTTACGTGTGAAATTTTGATGTTGAAGTGGTGGATTGATTGACCTATGTTTTTAAGATATATTTCGGTAGGTAAAACACGAACAAATTATATTAGAACTAGCTGCGCCTCGCGGTTTCACCCGCATAAGTCTCGATTCCGTGGGAATATCGGGATAAAACCTATACTCTAACCTAACCCAGGTCATGGTCTACCCATGTCCTAAATTTCGTCCAAATCTGTTCAGCCGTTTAAGCGTAAAAGCGTAAAAAACAAGGAAACTCACTTTTGCGTTTATAATATTAGTTATTCTTAGACTACATACGTGAGGTATATTTATGTAGGTAGCTACATCCCAGAATTGAGAAGAATTTAATTGTCTGAAAAGAAAGAAAAAGAAATAAAGAAAATGCATTTATTTGCGGCAAACATGACGCCAAGAAAGGACAAATATACGAAAATAACAAATTGCGGAAAAATATGCGTCACATCCACGCAAAACGGCCATCGCTCAGCATAATGCTGCGACCCTATGCGAGACACAGCCCCAGCGCTGGTTTTCAGTGACAGCCGGCGTTGATGTCAGGACGTCAATCGGCGCAGCACATAATGAATTATCTATAACAAAATAAGAAATAAAATAAATACATGTACTAAGTGTTTATAAAAATATAATACTAAGAGACTTAACAGGGAGAAAATACGGTCTACAGTCCCGTAACAAAGACCTCATAAATAAATTCAGGTATCAAAAGCCTCATCAATTCTGTTCTACAAAGAACGTTCATTCTATTCATGATAAACAAAAAATAAAAATCTTCAGCGTCACTTCTTAATTAATTAAACAAACTCCATTTTATCACTTCTATAACATTAGGACGTTTATTCGTTGTGAGCCAACAAAATAATCACGTAGCGCATTTTTCTTTCGTACCAAATTCAGAAGCGCCTTTTTTCATTTGTACATTTCTTAAAGCATTCGTTTCATTACACAATTTGTATTCAGTCTGTGGCTAATATAAATAATTTCGACCTGAAAATTGTCCCTCCACGGGGTAAAGGCCACTACGGCATACGGGCATACGGTGTGATTCTTTATAATGTGCACATATGAGGGAATCTATGCTTAATTTTATCGACAGTAAATATTTTTTTTTTTTTTTGAAATTTTGATCTCTTTTGTGACCCCTGTGTAAACAATACGATGTAACAATTATTGTAAAAATTGATGAACAAAAATCTGATTTTTGCTAAAAAACATGTTTATTTTCAATTGAGGGCAGTCATTACGGAGTTTGTTTCATCGTGATAGATCATTTAGTTTAAAAGTTACTAAAAACGAAAAAAATCCAAATATTTTTGCAATCGGTTAAATTAAGCATAGATTCCCTCATTTCGATATGTGCAAATTATAAAGAATCACACTGTAGAGTAGAAACGAGAACTATCACCACTCTTACTCTATAGGGGTTGGTGATTTCGCACTAGTAAGCCAAGTACTAAACAGGAATGAAATGAAAATAATGTCGGCCTCTTCTCATACTGAGAAGAAACGAAAATTATCACCACGCTTGCTCTTTATGGGTTCGTGATTTCAGACTTACTATTCCAAGAACAATCATGAATATTGTAATGAAATGAAAGTAAACATTCGTTCACGAGACTAGAATAGAATATACCACGCCTTAGCCTAATCACTCTATAATGTTCCCACTACTGGGACACAGACCTCGTGTCTGTTAGAGGATGTTGGCCATAAGTCCACCACGATGTCCCAGTGCGGACCACTCCTTAACATTCTCGAAAGATTTGCCAGCTAGCAACAAAACTTGACGGTTTATTGTTCATAAACTTACGCTTTCTTCCCATGGGGGAGGCAGAAACTACCGAACGCCGCGTGGTATGCCACATCCTTACATACTTTTTTCGCTTCGTTTACGTTCATACATCTGGACATACGCGCACGCCGGTTGCGAGTATTACGCATCTGACCTTTCTGTAGAACATCACCAATAAGGTCACTATCATCATCTGCCTAGCCTTTTCCCAACCATGTTGGGGTCGGCTTCCAGTCTAACCGGATGCAGCTGAATACCAGTATTTTACATGGAGCGACTGCCTATCTGACCTCCACAACCCAGTAACTGGGTAATACGATACTCCTTGGCAAGACTGGTTGTCAGACTTTCGGGCTTCTGACGACCCGTAACGACTGTCAAAGATACACAAATGACAGCCGGGATCAACGGTTTAACGTGCTTTCCGAGGCACGGAGGAGTCTCGTTATGTAAAGATGGTCACCCATCCACGGACCAACCCCGGTAAGCGTAGCTTAACCTGATGAATCGACCCGTGCGGCTGTTATTACTTAGCCTCCTCTAAGGTCACTATAAAAGGTGTAAAAAGACGCTTAACGAAGCAGAAAGCCACTTGTTATTCCCGTCATTGTAATCATTTTTTTGTTCTAGACCATACCTGGAACCTTCTGGTTACGGAGATATTTAAGGTCAAGAAAGTAAAGAAAGCAAGTTATAATGCTATAACTTAATTTTAAATACCCCCACGAACCCTGAACCGTTACATGCATCCATAAACAAAATGTTTTACGTGCGTTACGTCGCGCACTCCCGTAAACAGCTGTTTTTCACACCAAAAATAAAAGTCGTTTCCCAGCAATTATTTTTGTGCAATGTTACTTAATTTGATGTACAGAATGCGTAGTTGACGGCTATGTGATGGGTCTTTTTACACACTGTAATATGTCCTCCTAGGGCGTGGTCCCGGCGTTTCCACCCATATCTGCCTTTTAAATACCTTTTGTTGTCGCTTTTAGTAATGAGGATATACATATTCGGCAATGTTAGTATAATAAAATAAAAAAAAATGAGTTATCCGATGAGGAATGAAAGAATATTTAAGACATTACACTGTTTTACTGGCTTCATTGTATACCATCTTATAGTCGATTATTCCGGTTATGTTAAAAGTTATAAACGTGGTGATAAAGTTGGCGCTCTAGATTTAAATTTTAAAGACCCTCTTTCTCGTTATTTCATTATTTACCATGAGTTAGTACGTTCTTTAACTAGTAAAATTATATGATACTAAAGTAAAAAGTTCTTAATCCAATGTTTCCGAGCTCTCTAAGGCTCAAAACGGTATATTGACAAATGTATTATTATTATCTGTCTGAGGAGCTCGTGGCTAAGTAATAACAGCCGCACGGGTCGATCCATCAGGTTAAGCTACGCTTGCTGGGGTTGGTCCGTGGATGGGAGACCATTTTTACAAACCGAGACTCCTCCGTGTCTCGGAAAGCACGGATCTCGCCTGTCATTCGTGGATCATTGACAGTCGTTACGGGTCGTCAGAAGCCCGAAAGTCTGACAACCAGTCTTACCAAGGGGTATTGTATTACCCAGTTACTAGGTTGTGGAGCTCAGATAGGCAGTCGCTCCATGTAAAATACTGATATTCAGCTGCATCCGGTTAGACTAGAAGCCGACCCCAACATGGTTGGGAAAAGGCTAGGCATATTGATTGATTATTATTATCTGTAGATAGAATTTCTTTCATAATACACAACATAACATCACGTCTGTAATCGCCAAAGGGTTACCCAGTTAGGCAGAGGTGTACCTATAGTACACCCACAATTTCGCCAGACATGTTTACGTCTCATGCAATAGGGGGCGAGCCTATTGCCAAGAGTTCCTTTCATTCTTTATTTCCTGACCTTTCACGTTCTAAATAGATTCCTTTTTAATATACCCATCTCAAAATTAAACATCGCACCGATTAGGGGCAGCACTGACAATATTAATTTACCCTTTCCTTGTTTACCTTTAATCCGGTTTTCGTCTACCAATGAATAATCAAGTAAACAGATTCGATATACCGTATAAACATTAACCATTATGTAGCTGTTTTATAATAATATATGGCTATTAAAATGTTAATTTTGCGCTTTAATGAAACCCAGTTTAGTACGGGTACTATAAACAGGGATTATGTGGGAAGGCACTTTTTACTGCTGTGTCCTGACTTCTTAGTTATAGGGGTATGTGTGGATGTGGCATCGAGCTGACGGGGCTGGCAACTTTATTCTAAATCGGGGTTCGGGAACTGTGTCAAGAGATTTAAATGAGGGTATGATATGAGTGATCGAGGGGCCATTATAGACATGTTTAGGATCGTTGCTGGGGTGCCGTTTGATCTTAGAATGGGTCCTTTTTTTTTCTTCAAAAGAGGTTGAGGCGCTAATAATTGGTAATTAAATAACAAAAGGAGGAGAAGTACCTCTCTCTCGTGTCCTCTAACAAGTCCTCACATCCTCTTTTTCCTCAAGTGTTGGTAGGATGACTTATGTTGCGGTGAAAAGGCATCTTTAGTAAGCAATATTGGTAATGAACCTAACTTCTCTTAGTGCGATGGCCTGTAGTAGTCACTCGTGTAAGCTTATTTAATTGAATTATTCAATAATAGCTTTTGCTCGCGACTTCGTCTTCGTTTACCTGGATAAAAGTATTCTATGTCCTAACCCAGGTCATGGTCTACCCATATGCCAAATTTTATCCAAATCTGTTCAGCAGTTTTAGCGTGAAAGCGTAACAATCAAACAAAGAAACTCGCGTAAGCATAATCAGCCTATAATGTTCCAACTGCTCGGATACAGGCCTCCTTTCTGTGTGAGGGAGAGGGCCGTAATCCACCACGCGGGCCCAGTGCGGGTTGGTAGATATCACATGTCTTCGAATTTTTGGTTCTAGGACATGCCGGTTTCCTCACGATGTTTTCCTTCACAGTTTTAAGAGCAGGTGATGAAATAATTTACACAAAGTAAAGTTCGTAAGTCACGCCCGTTACTACTAGGCCACCACTGTTCTACTAGGCCATTTCCCTTGTACACGACAAATACTTAATTCTCAGAAAACACGTGCCAATAAAACCATGCAACTGAATGTCGTAAGTTAATTCGCTACGTTCAAAAAAAGAACTTCAAACAGCAAGTTTCTCTATTAACTTTTTAATACTATTTGAGCTAAAAATAAAGGAGAATGTCCATGCATGCACTACGCGCAATCTGTGTAAAGCAAGCGGAATTCGTTTAAACTCAGCGCTTAATGAAGGCGACTTGCCACAAATACGCAGGGGTAGCGTTTAGTCTGTATGCCGGTGGAGGCGAGTTACTGGCATACCGATTAAAGTTAAGAAAAGTTTTAGCTTACGTTTTAGCTAAAACTTTTTCATACACAACTTAGTGACTTACGGTTGTTACTGTTCCTGAAATACGGGTAAGTTAGGTGGTGATATTCAAAATTGCCTTTCAACTTTGTCCTAGTTTCCAAGACTTGTCACTGTAAGCTCAGATGAAGTACACTGCAAGTGACAATTTACGATGGAATTGTTTTGCAGTGAAAACTTTGCAGCAAAATTTTCGCGTGGAGACTTTAAATAATGTATGCCAATCTAACACTTGTTAGTTTTCTTTTATTCTGAAAAGTAGTCAGAACTCGCCTAGTTACTGTCCTCACATAAGTCAAGTAACTGTCCATAAGCAACACAAACGCGTCTTTTGTCCGGTGTTCGTTTTAACGACCAGCTTATACCTCATCCTAAGTCGAGGATTGACCAAAACTACACAGAACTCTGTGAAAAGCTATAATGGCCATAATTGATTTGTCGCAAACAGTTTGAGTCAGCAACTTCGTAAATGAGGTTATTCATCGGAAATTACAAGTTGCTTAGTTTAAAAACTAGACGCCGACAGTCAACATGGCCGGGTGAAGTTGGTGGCAGTTTGGAGTTACTTTTAACTGTGTATTTTCATTTTGTTATTTGTTACGTGAATAGGTTTGGGTTAAGCAGGTTGTTTGTTAGTTATTTTAGTAAATTAATTATGGTACAATAATTTATATTGTATTGAAAACAAAGTATTTAAATTAAAGGAGAAATAGGGCAGAGGTATAATAATAATATAACCAGAATGTTAGTCTATTAGATTGCCTGAAGCTTTAATGGCCTTTGAAGCTTATGAAGCCGAAAACGAATTAGGTAAATATAAAAATTTGCAAGAAGAAATTTCGTATCTAGGGACCTACTCAATTTTAAAAAATGGCGCTCACCACGTCGTAATTAATTTATTAGGAAGGTCCTTTTCAAGGTTTACTAAGTAACAGTTGATTTTAATTGCTTATTATTTAAGTGATTTGGCGTCTTGGCACGGTAGGCCGTACGACACTGGTAACAAAACCGTATATAATTCAATTGAAATCAGGGCTTGGAACCGCTACTAAAAGTATAGATTCTGTATCGGTACTTAGCGGTTCTTACCATTTCGGTACCGGTTCTAGACGGTACCAAATTCAGGTACCCGGTGCGTACCACAAATCTCATATTTATACGAGGTACCTCTTGCGGTTGGCGACCATGATATTATTTTTCTAATTTGAACTATCCTTTTTACTTACTATATCTGTTTTCTCACTCTAACTTACAGAAATATTTGCTTGGTACCGGTACAGTACCGATACGGATACTGATTAGAAATACCAATAGTACAGGTACTACGGCTGGTACCGGTACCAATAGAACAGATACTACGTCTGGTACCGGTACCGATAGTACAGGTACTACGTCTGGTACCGGTACCAATAGTACAGGTACTTCTCTGGTACCAGTATCAAATCAAGAACCGGTTCCAAAAATACCGGTAAAATAGGCCGTTATTAAAACTACTTACGTACTAAGCTAGGCCAACTCATGGTGAAAGTGTTACCACAGAAGTTCGGCCTACTGTACTATCAGTTTTAAAAGGCTTCGTATTTCCGTATCCCAGATAATTATTAAATGAATTGGAAAATTACCGTTCCGTACTCGAGCCGAATTAAATTGGTTTAATTAGCCGTCTCCGAACGTTGTTATTAAATGCTTTTGGAGGGTTAACTGGCATTGAATACATGTTTTTAATCGACGAGAATGTATTGATGGTAGCAATAACAAAATTAATTTAATTTGCGGATTGGATTAGTTCTATTTTGCGGGAGTTATGATTTATGGAGAAACGGGACAGTTTAGACCTCTTAGCTATTCATTATCGGCAGTAGTTAGTGTGACTTTGTTAAACGGCTCTTTAGGAAAGGGAGGTCTCGGCCCTGGTACAGTTCGATTCAAACTTAATGGCGGCTCGGAAGTGCGCTACTCGCTGCGCAGTACCCCACCCCTCACCCCCGCTGACCCATGAATTCGTTATTGCGGAGCGACTCGCCTCATGTTCCGAGCCGCCATTAAGTTTGAATTGGGGTGTAAGTATTTGAAAAACACACTAAAAATAAATAAATTATAAAACGTCTTTTGAGATTATGCCTAATAAAAACAGTAAACCGTAAATTCTTCGTACGTTACACTATACAATTTACGCGTTTTTAGCGTACTAAGAAATCACGACCTCTTCAAAATTGACCAGCGATTTTTCGCTGAAAAATCTACACGTGTATGTACTATTAAGTCCACAAATCTATTTCCATCAACAAAGAACCAGCCAAACTGGTCAGCAAGCCTACAGACTTTGTGAAATGGCCGGATTTAAGTAGCTACTTGACAACCACGCATTTAGGCCGATATAATTGTTCTGTTCTCTCTCAGTAGCCTGGAAGGACCATTATCATTGTATGGGCAAATTAATTCTGGTCCAAATATACATACGGATAGAGTGAGTAGGTACTTATATTTTTATTTTGGAAGTCTGGTTGGCATTCTTTGGTATCTATTGTTATGTTTTGATTTAATAGTTTTTTTTATTCCTTATTTTCTGGTCTGGTTTTCCTTTTTGTTTTGGTTTCTTGCCTTTTGAGTTACGTGTCGTATACCCTCTTGTTGTCGAATTTCTACGATTTTGTTTATTTTTTTAAATCGTCTATCTGTGTTAATGTTAATTATTCAAAGGTTCCCAGATTCTGTTTTTTTTCTTATTAATGGAAATAATTTGCAGAACTATACAAAAAACAAAAAAAAAAAAACTATCTTTTTTAACCACATTTTCCTCCTACAGGGCGAAGCCCCCGACACGGAAATCGGTCGTGTCTATGTTGACGATCCTGATGATTGGGACTTAGCAGACAAGAGGTTCATGTGGCTACCGTCATATGAGCAAAGGAGTCCGTACTTTGACATACACAGCAATACCGGCATGATCACCATGAAGGAAGGGACGCCTAATGGAACTTATTTGTTGAGGTTCAACGTGAGTACCAGACTTATAATATTTTCTTAAAACTCTGAAGTCGACCGTCCACTGCCACGTAGGATGTGCACGAAGAGGTTAGGTAATACGGGCTGGTATCCGCAACTCCACGTCAAAGTGCGTATTTTGCGTACGGGTTGGAAATCGCTTATTCGATCCACCCCAGCTCCTCCAAGAAGGCCAGCAACGCCTTGTTGTTACTGGCAATCTCACGTAGGGTACCTGGGTTACTGAAGTACTTTGCCCTGTATGTGGCGACCATCGGGCAGTGAGCAGTACATGAGCTGCTATCTCTTCGTCGTCCATGCAGGGCCTGCACAGCGGACTGTCTGTTCCTCCTATGACAAAGAGGTGTTTATTAAAAGACCCATGGCCAGGTATTATAGCTGCTGTAACAGTAGGCAGCTGTTGTTTCGCTAGTCGGACCACCCGTTTCGTGAGGCGGCCATCGATCACAAGGAGTACCTCCTTAGCCTATGTGCACTCACCTTGGTCCAACCATAGTTTGCACGGACAGATAACCCAGAGAAGTTAATTTCTTTGCCAGGCACGCATTTGTGCGTAGCTTAGCCGTAGGTCGCAGTGGATGATCCCGCGTACATTTGAATACAAAGCGAATCTAAGCACACGCGTTGGTTAGCCGGGGTCTGCTGGGCTGTGGAGCAGGGCCTTTAAAGTCCGCGAAGCAGAAACAGTAGTTTACAAAACACTCCGTGCCATGTGTGTCATGCGACCGGAGAGGGTTAAAAGACCATCGTTATAAAATAATAATATGGACGGAATCTAATTGTATTATTTCGAATTTATTCCCGTCTCGTAAGATCTTGTCAAAAGTCAATTTAGTTTATGTTCGCCTAATTTAGGCACTGAAATATTTATTAGGCACTCACTGAGACAAATTGTACGTCTATTTTGGTAACAAGATAATTATAATGATAGATTAAATCTAGCAGGTTTATTTAATTGCAGAACAACTTTTTTTTTTAATCAATGCCAGCCTTTTTGTCGTTATTATAATCAATATATTATGTCAATATTACGTTACTACTACATGGACACAGGCCTCTCTGTGAGATAGTCCTTTTTGGCATACCTATTTCGAATAGTGTTGCAGAAAATCTGTAATTCAAACCAATCTCGTTATTTGTGGTGAATAAAATGTTAATTTGTTAGAAAATTCTGGGTCAAGTACTAAAAATAGAATTTGAAACAAAGTTCTATTTTTCTAGTCATACAATCTTGCTAAACAATTTTGGAGCCGACTAGAATGACACCCACTAGTGCCACATGCCTAGATAACATTTATAAAGATGTTTTCCAACCCACAAATAAATTATTAATTTAATAGACTGAGGTCATTGTGGACAATTTGAAAATTAAAAATAAAAATATTTCTAAATTCTAGGTGACCGAAGAAAACGAGCCACTAGTGCCGTTCCACTGGGTAGAAGCAACAGTCAATGTGACCATCAAGGAGATTCCTGAAGAAGCAGTGGATAAGTCGGGATCCATACGTTTTGTGAACATCACCGCTGAGGAGTTCATTGTTCCTGAACCAGATGTAAGTTACTTCACATGATTGTTTTCATGGCGACATACAGCATGTAACAAAAACCTTTTCCGAATCGGAAAGGCTTCAGAAAGGGCGGTACGCCTAGGCGCCCCCTTTTCGATCGGAATTTCCGATCAAAAAGGGGGCGCCTAGGCCCCGCAATAACATTACTCAAAAATAATCAAACAATTTTATTTTTTGAAAATTAGAAACTTAGGTGCTGTTTAAAATTCACGTTTTTGGTACCAAAATTACACTAATTTCATTAGAAATTGGCAATTTTTGTACAGAGGTCAAAACCACCCGCTAAACGCCGGCTGCCCGCTGCCCATGTATTAACCTGGTAAAAAACCTATTGAAAAAAATGGGCGATATTATTTATTCTTTAAAAAAAAAAAACAAGTAGACTCTCAGAATTATTCTTATATATACATACCCTCATGGATCGGACAGGGTTTTTTTACACGTTGTATAATAATATTACGCCTATTTCCCTGAAGTGTTAGGCAGAGGTGTACCTATAGTACACCCACATTTGGCTAGTTATGTTTAAATCCCAAGTAATAGAGGGTGAGCCTATTGTCATCAACCGGGAACGAAACTAGAACGTTGGATGCTACAAAAAAACCTAATAACACTTCCTGACCTGGGACCAGAACCACATGATCAGTAGTAGAATAAAAAAAATCTAGAAAAACTCGAATAAGCAAAGTACAGAATAGGCAAAAGTAGGATTTTAGACTTAAAAAAAAAACTAAATTTTCATATTTTCAATGCAAAATTTTCAATGCAGTACGGTGCGGTTATCAATATGTACCACAAAATTGTATTGGCCTCTGTGTCAATAAGTTTCGCCGATAGAATATTTATAAAAACTAAGTAAATTGGAATATCATGCAAACGGGAATATTGGAATAACATCGATTCAATACAAATTAAAAAAATATTTATACAACGATCGCAAAATAAATGTCATTATATTCTATTCTACGATTTGAAGTTCTGCCTTTGATTACAATGTTCTATTATTTTGCTCTGAAAAGCTTCACAGCAATCACAACTCACATCACACAACTCACGCCATCTTTCTACAGAAACTACAGAACGCCACCTGCTACGATCCTTACATAATCCTTTTTCTTCGTTTATGTTTACACATCTGCCGGTCGATTCTGTAAAAATCTCGCCGTGAAAACTTGGGTGAAGTGAGCTTGGAGTGAACTGTCACTGCCTTAGCATCAGTAGGTATCGATAACAATGACAGCTCACTCCACGCTCACTTCACCTAAGTTTTCAGGGTGAGATGGTTTACAGAATAGCAATGCTGAACATACTCGTGCGCCGCTTGCGAGTACTACGCACCTAACTTTTCTGAAGGAGAAAAATACTTTAGTGACTTTAATGAAATTTTATACACCTGCTTAAATAACAAGCTTAAAATTGAAATCCCTAACAAAATTATCGACGGGGCACAGCTTAATTACAAAACGCTCATTTCACAAAAAACCTAAAAACGATGAATAGACTTATGAAAACTCTTAGTTTGCCAATCAAAATGAGCCTAAAGTTTCGCTGAGTCATTGCCTCGAACGCTCTATTCATTTTAATCCTGCATATTTTTAGAAACCTCAAAATGCGGTGAGTCTGGACATTGCTTAATTTTCAACGAAATTAAGATGTTCATCGAAACTTGTTAACTAAGTGGGCGGACGATGTTTTAGTTTTCCCCCCAACTGAAGATGCTTTTCGTCTGGAACGTAGATCTTAGAAAGGAGATAGATATGACAAAGACAATTAAAATACGTAACATAATAATTTTTGAGTGCTCATCATCTGCTTAGCGTTTTTCCCAACTATGTTGGGGTCGGCTTCCAGTCTAAACGGATGCAACCTATTTGACCTCCACAACCCAGTTACTGGGTAATACGATACTCCTTGGTAAAACTAGTCAAAGTTCCACGAATGACAGCCGGGACCAACGGCTTAACGTGCTTTTGAGAAACGGAGGGGTATGTTAAGATCGCCCATCCACGGACCAACCCCGGCAAGCGTAGTTTAACCTGATGGATCGACCCGTGCGGCTGTTATTACGTAGCCACGAGCTCCTCGCCTATAGTAATAGTTTTTGAGTGCTAAAACATGAAATAAGTTAAAGATCAAAATGTTTTTTTTTTTTTTAATATACCGTGTATTTACTACTCATTATTAATGTTCGTATTTTATATACAAAGAGACTGTAGGAGCGAGCGAGTTACCTGGACTTCTTCGCCTGATAGGTTAGCGGCACTGTTGGTCCAATTTATTTATTTATTTGTCGGAGATCGTGAGGATTTATTCTATTAGAATCAGACATCATGTGGGCAGAAGATGGGTTTCGTGCAATGAAAACACACTGGGTGTGATACACGGCCTTTATTATTACCCGACTGCCCCAGAAGGAGGGTAATGTTTTTCGAGAGTATGTTGTATGTTTGTATATATTGCTTTTTCTTTGGCACGCCCTGTAGCCTAAACGGCTTGATGGATTTTAGCTAATGAGGTGTCATTAGATTCGTCTTAATTGTGGGAGTGACATAGGCTATATTATATAATATTTATATATCACTTCTACAAATACAAAAAAGGGAGGGGAAGGTTTAAAAAAAACAATACAACACTATTGGTATCAAATAAAAGTTAGTAATGAGTCAATTCCCATATTATGTATACATAATACATAAAACCAAAAAGCTTGAAATAAAGAAAATTATTTAAAAAACAGAAAACCCGCCTAAAAAAACGCATAACTAACCAATAACCTGAAATCTGGTGTAACTGTTGTTTGTTCCCCGCCTGTAATACCAAAATTCTACAGATTATAATGCTTGTTTTTCTCTTTTAAGTTATGCGTTTTTGCAGGCGGGTTTTTTGTTTTTTAAATAATTAAAATTACAAATTGACACTATAACCACAAATTATAATTAATTACAATAACTGAGCACAACGAATCGAGTACAGTTCCGCGACGTCCTAACTCCGATGCGATCAGACACTGAATGTCCTCCTCGCTAGAGGTTTGCACCGGACAAGTGAGTACCGGAGAATAACCGGTGATTTACCGGTAAAAGTACTCGATTGAAATAATCGGTAATTAACCGATTGATCTCCGGTGATCGTAGCATCTTATTATTTTCACATATTCTTCAAATAGATATAAATATTAAAAAAATAAGTAAATAAAAAACAAAGATTGTATCTTGCATACGTTTATAACAAAATCGTGAATAAATCTAGCTCACCTTGAGTTACCATTTTAAAAGTTTAAAAAATTTCTTAAATCAAAATCAGCATTTGTTATCTTTAAAGTGTTTTTTTTAAATAAATGATTATATAAAGTATATCAATTGATTATTCTTATTTCTTCATTTTTAATGTATAAATTAAAAAAAGAAACAGAATTTCTTTATTCTCCGGTGACCTCCGGTTTTTCACCGGAGATTGCCCAATCACCGATGAATTCAATCGGTTGTTAAAATCTCGCTCCGGTGCAAACCTCTACTCCTCGCCATGGACTTAAAACATCACGACTCTGAAGAGGCGCGCTTTTGGTGTGAGTACATCGCGTGATGTCGCCAGTGGCGCGCTTGCGATTCGTTTCGAGTCCGTACTAATGACCGGATCCGACCTATTTATTAAATCTTAAAGTAAAAGTAAAAAAAAAAAAACAGTGCAAGGGCGGACTTAATGCCTCAGACATTTTCTACCAGTTAACCTTAGGGTGATGCAGAGAGGGAAAATGGCAGGTGCAACATAAGGGATTGTTATACATCAAACAGATACGTCTGTTTTTATCGTAGTTGGGTTTTAGTTTTATAACTTATATTTTTTTTATAATATAATCCTATAACCAGCGGACGTTCAAGACGCTTCCAACGATACCTTATTTGTCCAATTGTGACGAGCAGTTTAGAAGATACGAAGGAACACATGAACATACATACATACCGGTCAAAATCATAACTCTCCATTTTGATTCGCCGTAGTCGGGTAAAAGAGAGCAGTGTGCCATCCATTCTGTCTATGATGTTAGATTCTTAACCTTGGTCCAAATTATGCTTACGTAAAGTTTCATCCGGGGATTCATTGAGTCCAGTTAACAGCTTAGTGGTTTACGAGCAATTGGCTGCGGTCGCCATTTTAGAACTGTTGTGTCATTGTGAAGTAGTTTGTTAAATATCTACTTGTTCGAGGTACTTGTTTTTTCTTGACGAGATAATTAGCTCTCTATATACAGGGTGTTAAAGAAATTGCGTGCCCATAGCTTAGGGGTCGAACCTACCCCTAATTATTTTATTAGTTTAAATGCTTTAATTATTTACCTACTATCGAACGCGTTGTCATTTTGTCCTTCACTTCTCGCGAGCATTTAAACAAATAAAATAATTTTAAACAATTGCTATTTTAAGTTAGTATGTACTAAATAAGGTTGATCTTGCAATATTTTTTTATGTTTTTATTTTATTTTTTACTAGCTGCGCCCCGCGGTTTCACCCGCGTAAGTCTCGATCCCGTGGGAATATCGGGATAAAAAGTATCCTATGTGTTAATCCAGGTTATAAACTGTCTGTTTGCCAAATTTCATCCAAATCCATTCAGACATTTTTGCGTGATTGAGTAACAAACATCCAAACACACAAACACACAAACTTTCACATTCATAATATTAGTAGGATTTTTCCTGGGTTCCTTTATCTTTACTGAACCTACCCGTAAGCTATGGGACGCAATTTCTTTAGCACCCTGTATAGACCAAGAATATCTCTTAACCTGTATGACCGCGGACCAAAAACTATTGTAGTTAATTAGAAAGTCCTTGAAGAATCGTCACTAAGTTCTTAGTGAGCAGTGGTGGCCCAGTGGCCGCGACTTACGAGTTGCATGTCGTAGGTTCGAACCCTGACAGGTGCTTTACTTTGTGTAAATTATTTCATCGCCACTGCTCTCAAAACGGTGAAGGATAACATCGTGAGGTAACCGACATGTCATAGAATCAATAAAAAATTAAAGACATGTGACTCACATTTACCAAATCGCCCTGGGCCTGTGCCCACTCCCTCTCACAGAGAGGAGGTCTGTGTCCCAGCAGTGGAAACATTATAAGCTGACAATGCTAAGTTCTTGCTACAAAAAAAAAACGTTTTTTCTGTGCTTCGCTAGGCAATGGCAATCGCATCACTAGCAATCAAATCAGTAGATTCTAAATAATTAAATAAATGCTTTGAGCAATTAAGTAGTGTTAAATTTATCGTGTGTTTATTTTGCTTATGCTAAGTGGACCACACTGCCAAAAGGAATCAGACACCAGATGTAAAGTATCTCTGGTGCCGTATTATGAAGTATTAATGCCACCATTTTTCCAGTGTGAGAGAGAGAGACGGAGCTAGACAAGGCCGCTAGCACCGTCCCGTTTTCACAGTGGAATAATGATGGCATTAATACTTCATAATACTACCCCTGATCTCCTATAGCACAAAGCGATTCAGTCACCGATGTATGTCAACGTTCGTTCGATCGATAACACAATCTGACGCGGGAAATATACATGCAGTCTGAAATATTAGTTGCAATCTGTCGATGCATCCGAAGCAATTTATATTTTTCAATATTTTTTCACGATAGCGAAAAAGTTACTAGGTACTTGTAGTTGTTACATTTTACTGTGACTTTTAAAAGTACCTTTTCATCACCTTCTCGATAATGTGAAATAAAATGTCATGCAAACTTATCCTTAAGTAAATCATTAGGTATACATTAGGCCACAAAGAAAAAATCCGTATGAAAATTTAACAAAAATTTTTTTTTCGAAATTCGTATTGCTTTTACGCTCGGGATTCAATATGGTGTGATATAAAAGACACTGCCGCGACTTGCTGCTGAACGAATTAAAGTTAAATAGGCTGGATGTTGGTCTGATTTCAAGCATTTTAGCAAACCCTAAATCGGAAGCAGCCAAAAAATTATGTAATTTAGTATTATTCGTTGAGCAGTAAGAAGCAGCTTTTTATTAGTGCTATTATAATGTAATATTTTTTTTCTCCTTGTGTTTTATATTTAAGTGTTACATTGTTATAAAGTATGATGGGGTTGGCATATCCTTATTGGACAAAAAGCCCTGTTAATTAAAAAAAAAAAACATTTTTACGCCCTCGGGGAATAATAAATGTATACTGTTATTATGAATTTATAAAAGTCACTATACAAGCAATTTTTGTCTTCGTTAAATAACGTTACACTTTTTTCTTTCTCCAAGTAAATTGACCGAATAAAATGCCCGAAGATACAGCCAAGAAGTAGATTAAGAATAATTCAAGCGAATTTTACTAATGTTTGCGGCACCGTCCTTCATCACAATTCATTCTATCGACGTCTCTATTCACCTTCTGTCTCTTTCCTACAGGGTACGAGTAAGAAGGACAAACTGCACCGACGTTTGGCTCAACTGTATAACACGTCTCTGGACAACGTGGATGTTTTCACCGTGTTTACAAAGAATACTGTGAAGGATGTGTTCTTGGATGTCCGGTTTTCTGCACACGGATCGCCATATTATCCTCCCGAGAAACTGGATAGTATGGTTATTGGGATACAAGAAAAGGTATGTTGACTATTTGATAAACCTTTTATTTAATTTTCCGTGTTTCTGAAGATAGGTATATACGGACGACATCTCAACCGTAACTGAATTTTAAGGGGGATGCGCCAGGGTAGCCCGCGAAATTCAAATTTTCTTAAGTTTTTTGCAATTTGCAGGTCGGTGTTAGATTGTATGTTGATCTAAATATGATTTGCGCATGTAACAAATATGGATTTACAGAATTATGAACATTAGAATCAGCAATACAACTCTCTAAGTTCATGAAAGTCTCAAAACTCATGATTTCATGAAATCTCGACATTAACATATTGTGACGGTCATTATAAAGCTCCCGTAACGTGACAGGGCGACGTGACTCTAATAGAACAATTTCTATGAAAACTTCATGCAAAATTATTCTACCAAGGTCTTGTCGCACCGTCGCTTGGCGTCTGTCTGCGGGAGCCTTTAAGGTTGTTTGTAGCAACAGACGGTTAAGACGGTCTTAAAGTTTGAGAATTCGGGGGAAATAAACTCGCCTTGGGACGGCTGTGTTCCCAGATTCATGCATTATTTTGAAGGATACTTGCCTGATACTTCTTCATGGTATCATGAATATCGCACCATAGTCCAACGCTGGTCCTAAAAGGTACCCAAATTCCGTCATCGATATCATTATTACTGTCGATTCACTACAAATTCACCCAACTGTACACTTAATCAATTCGATCAGCCGTTTTTTCCTGACCATCTTACAAATGGATCTAAAACTTTCCTTTTACAACTTTAATGCCAAGATACTTAAGTCTTTGGAAGTTGTAACGAGTCTTTAGTTGACCTTGACCTCACAAGTTCGACACAGAAGTTTTAACCGGTAAACGTCCGAACATGGGTCCTCGGATAGAATTCTATAATGAATGAGGTTACAGGGACATTTCGTGGAATTGGTATCCGCATGATGTTATTAGGACCTTATTTGATGGGGTTACTATATTTGGAATTATTATAGACATAGTGTAGTTCTGTATTTTATTTTTTCGAATGAATTTGGCCGTACAATTATTTTATGCGACTTTTTATCCGACTGCCCTAGCAGAAGTGTAATTTTTGGGAAAATTATTTCTTCACATAAGTTTCAGTTACTGTTAGCTTGTATCATCCTATTGCTAGGCAAAGGCGTCTCCCCATGACTTCCAGCCCTTTCGATCCAGGACTAAATGGACCATTGGCTCAATATCAGGATAAAACTGTCGTTTATTACGATGTATCAAAATTATAGGAAAGCACGGCACTATCAAATTAGCGTAATCGATATTAGAAAATTGTATTAAAAAAAAATATATATATATAAACATAATAATACATAATTATAATAAATAATTTTATATTTTTAAATGTTTTTTATAAAAATATATAGAAATGTTATTAATATGTACCTATTGAAAATTAAATAAAGGTATAATAAATAACTTATATTATTGTTATCTTCATCCCTACTTAAAAATCTTCAATTATTTACAATATGGGTATCCAATTGAAGGCCTTGATGAGCACATTCCAAACTACATAATTTATTGGCATAAATTTTACATAGGTCGGGTAAAACAAACATGCAAAACAAACATTTCATCTTTGGCTGCAAACGATTTAATCAGTTTTTATTAACACTGCGAATGTCAGGATATTATTATCCTAAAGTTCTTTACCTATGACGCCCATTTTAACCCAATAAATTCTCCACAGCTCGAAGAAGATCTCCAATCCAAAATCTACATGGTGAAGATAGACGAGTGTCTTATAGAGAAGGAGCAATGCGAGGACTCATGCCGAAACGTTCTGATGAAGAACAACGTCCCTCTCTCCGTGTACACTAATACCACCAGCTTTGTGGGAGTTTCTGCCAGGGTTGAGTCTGAATGTACTTGCGATGTGGTGGAGCCGCTTGTTTGTTTGAATGGAGGTGAGTTTCTTTTGTTTGTAGCAGCATCTACAACGCCACATGCGACGCAACAAAAGCGACGTCAGACAAATCTTGCATCGCGCAAGCAGTGTTTACCACGCGACCGATATATATACAACATCCCGACATCAATCGGCGGGCAGTTGCCCGCCAGACTCGACGCCCGTCTGGTCAGAGCATCCTTCCTTTTCAATGGAGGATGAGTGAAATTTATATCCTGTTCCTCATGTCATGTTTACAGCTGCTTTACAAGCAGTTGTAGAAATAAAAACTGGAGTTGGACTTATGATATTTACCTATTTAAATTACGGTCTTTACTTCGAATACCACAAGTTACTGTCGCCATTTGCCATCGGGTTCAATGGTCATCAGGGATAGTTTTAAATAAAATGAATTGGCTTATAAACTCCCCGAAAAGACTGGTCCCCTGAAGGTCCTTTGCGTCTACACTTTAAACTCGCTAGTATTAGGTATTTCCAATGTGCACCGTTGTTTCCCAGTCAATTTTATGTTTAAATATATGCAATTTTAAATTGGATTATAATCATCAATTTTAACCCCAAGGTACGCCATTCGCGGACAAATGCGAGTGTCCGGAGGGGTTATCTGGCCCCCACTGTGAGCAGACCTCCATTGGTTTCCATGGCGATGGATGGGCTATGTATGCTGCACCACCGGCCTGTCAGGAAGGTCATGTGACCTTGACTGTGACGTCACACTCCAGTAACAGCCTTGTGTTCTATTTGGGACCTTTGAAACATAATCCTTTGCTTGAAGTTCAAGGTATGTTGATTTTTCATTTGGTTAACGTTATTGATTGTATTATTTTTCTCTGACATTGTTGAAGAATAACTTCGCCATATCGAAGGACCTTTTTTTTTTTTTTTGAGGGTGGGAAATCATCCAATTACTTCTCCCGCTCTGGGCGGAGCGGAAGGACGTGTCAGACTTTTACTGACTAAAACCCACCCGTGTTCCTTCATTTGCCTGCTGCCAAGGTCCCGGTATCCCTTTCGGACTTTCCCGCAACCCTGGCAGGCAAATATCGAAGGACCTAAACAGCTAAATATGGGTTCTACACTTATTTTAGGATAAGGGATGTCCGTACCTCTTTATCACGCTATGATGCTTTATGTATAAATAAACAAATAAAAATCTTTATATTAAACGACAGGATCCATAAAAAACGCAATGAAAATAAATAAATTCTATACGTTTTTATAATTGCACACATGCTCAAACATCGTGAGTAGGCGATCAGTATCACGCAAACTTATGCACCATTGTTAGTGACGGTATTTCAGGGCCAAATATTTGCACGCCATTGCCATCCAAATATTTGTCCTCAAATCGAAACCATGCCAGTCTGTCATGGAAATACCATACAGTTTTTTTTTGTCTGCTACCTTCTCTCGTATCACGACGAACTACTTTTGTATCTTAAGTAGGTAAAAAAAATAGCTTATTCGTGGTAAAATTGTATGAAATCTTCTTGTTAGCAGTGACTAAAATTATCTGTTTGAGAAAAGGTCTTTACAATTAAACAATAACAGGATATTTTAAATTTAAAATCAGTATTAAATACATTGAATTGTACAAAATACATTGAATAGGCACGGTCAGCATCAAAAGTCGATTAACACTTAATTTTTTTAAATATTAATGATTGAGTAAAATATTCACAAAAAATTTGTAAGTACTGATTTCAAGAGTCTTAGCTATTACATGAAATGCTGAAAAGCAACATACCAAATAATTTTGTAAAAAAAATTAGATGATAATGTAAAAGTTTTGTAGCTGTCTACGTCTTAAAATCGTGTAATCTTTTTCGCATCTCTCCAAGCTAATATGCCAACGCTATAAAAGTAATTTACAAACACTGTTTAAACTCTGTAATGTATTGGCTATTAAGGATAACGTATCCTATATTCCACTTTACCCGCAGCAAGTAAACCTTCATATAGGAAAAAAACGAGCGAACAAACTCCTATTACAGTAATAGCACTTAAGAAAGCTACGTGGGTAGGTACAACATTATCAATAATGACGCTCTTACACGGCCGATTAAAATTGGGGTATTGTCGAATTGGAATATTGCTGGGGGTTGCTGAACGAGATATCAGACGCTTCACTTCAAAAACGGTGAAGGAAAACATCATGAGGAAACCGCCAGACAGATATTTTCTCGGTGGCATATGAGGCCAAGTCAGAGCGGCATAAAAACTCTGTAACCAGTTTTTTTTAAATTGTTTGTATGAATCTGCTCCTTTTATTTCACTTTTAGATCATTCAGTATTTCAATTTGAAAAGTCCGCACTTGGATGTCTTCCAACAGGCTATGGAACGAAGTATACTAGGTGTCAAACTCACAGACCGCATTAGGAATTCTATACTTTGTTCCAAAACGTAAATAGCGGGCGCTGGCCGTACAGCTGAAATAAAGTGGAACTGGGCTGGCCATATCTGTCGCATGTCGGAGCAGAAATGCGCAAAAACCAACACTCAGTGGATCCCAATTAGCACGAAACGACTACGCAGCAGGCCCAGAAAGAGATTACGGAATGAGCTGGACTCCTTCTTAAAGACTAGGCCTGCAATCGCAATAGACCGGGAAAAGTGTAAAGAGGGAACGGAGGCCGTCATTTTTGTCTTTAATTCGGCATCTTTCACTCGCAGTAAAACGAATGAAAACAGAACGAATCAAAAGTGAAAAAATAATTAATTAGTGAACCAATCCATGTTTGGAACTTAACACTCCACATCGATTGGATTGAAAAATGTAATTAAATGATCATATGAACGTTCACTCCTATAAAATCTCGGTGTCGTGTGAACGTGGAATGAAACGAAAATGAAGTGTGAGTGAAACGTCTGATATTAGCTTAACTACTGGAAATATTGGCTTTACAGTTATGCGAATATTGGAAAATCGCTGAGCAATAATTATTTACTCTCAGCATCTAACTCCAGTATTTGTTGTTATACAGCAAAATGATGTCGAACGGAACTGTTTTTACATGAAATACCTAGTGTATTGATTCAGGCGTGACTTTGCGGAAATCCATTATAAAATACAATAGACGTAGATATATTTAGTAACCTATTCCGCTTAACTATTCTTCAATTTATTCTTTATTTGATTCACTTTGCGCTCGGCGTGGTAACACGTCGTGTTCTGGTTTGCAATTGGTCAATCGTCATCCTGAGGATACCTCGTTGAGAGGTGAAACACGTGTCGATTTCTTACAAAAATAGTTAAGCGGAATAGGTTACTAAATATATCTACGTCTATTGTATTTTATGAAATACCTAATGGAGTTTAACATTATTGTCTTGTATGCTGAAAGTCAAAGAAGAATTTGGAGAATTTTTACGTTTTTTCTTTTCTCATGATGCGCAATGGCTTTACATAAGTTTTTTTTTTTTTTCCACCGCTTACCACGTAAAAATGACAATAAAAACCTAGCATAATTTTAGTAATAGGTAATAATTAATTTTATTTATATAAATTAATTTTAGTATAGGGTCAGCGACAAAAATCCATGAACACTGCTAAAATATATCCTAAATTACTTTGAGATCTAAAAAAAAAAATTTGGCCCTTACTAATAATAACAACATAACATCACGCCTTGTATCCCCGAAGAGTTAGGCAGAGGTGTCAGTACCCATTCTGCACACGACATTACGCCAGTTATGTTTAAGTCCCATGTAATAGGGGGCAAGCCTATTGCCACCATTTGGCACAAATTCTAGACTCCTTGCTGCTACTTAGAAATTCGATATTGAAAAGCCCAATAACACTTTGCCCGATCTGGCAATCGAACCCAGGACCTCATGCTCAGTCAGCACAGTAGTAGCACTTGCGACTGTGGCGGTACCTACATCGCCACATTCGAACTACGCATCAAAGACCTGACGTCACACAAAAATCCTGACGTCACAAAAATCCTGACGTCACAAAAATCCTGCATCGCGCAATTAGAGTTTACCGTGCAGTGAACATATATACAAAAATCCAATATCAATCATTGGGTAGTTGCCCGCCAGACACAACACCCGTCTGGTTGGAGGATCCTCCCTTTTCTATGGTGGAGGAGTGAACTTTACTCCCTGTTCCTCATACCCCTAAACGACCACTAGACCAACGAGGCAGTCGATCAGTAATAAAATAAAAAACTGGAGTGACCACTGAAAATCAGCGCTGTGCTGTGGGTCCCCATAGCGCAGCATCATGCCGAGTCAAAATCAAAGTCGAATAATTTATTTCAAATAGGCACATAAAAGGCACTTTTAAACGTCAATGAAAAACAAAGAAATAGAATTGATTCTAGTTGCCCCTTCCAAAAGGTAGCTTTCGTATGGAGAAGAATGGGGAAGAAACTCCAAAGTTACTCTTTTAAAAAATGTTTTACAATATTTTTTATACATGAATTATATAATTATATGTGAAGATGATGCACCTACAATAAGATTACTGTACCACAAAAGGTAAAAAGAATTATAAATGTAGTGGAAGCCTTCTTGTCACAGTCATGACGTGCAGCTGCCGATTATTTATCTGTATACTCGTGATCTCATATTTTTACTTAGATCTATTTTATTTTATTTAATACTGCTGATTACTGTTACCACTTTTTATGCACGTGTTGCTGTGACAAATAAACCTATTTTTCTTTCTTTCTGTCTTTCTAAGCGTTAATAGACTGCTGAGTTGTTGACTCGTATTTTGTATCTCGAATAGCAAATATTTTTGAAGGACCCTAAAGCCTTATCAAGCTACAGTATAAAAGCCAAAGCAGCCATCTATCAACAAAAAAACACGTTTCCAAAGCCGGTGGAAAAAACCGGGTCATCAGGAACATAATAAAAATGAAATATGCTCCTAAAATCAGAATCCAATTACGTTTCCCGACACAACATCACATCAGGTTCTTCAATTAGAATGGCCGAAAAATGTCAACGACGCGACGGAGGGAGGATTCTGATACAAATACTCTGTGAAATAAAAAATACCCACCTCGTTTAGATGTAACAAAATAATTAAAAAAATGTTGCATAGCTCTGGTTATGATGACTCGGAACAATTAATATAAATATGACACCCTAACCACACATTAATATGAACCTGACACTAAATCAATGATACACAATGGGAACACACACGCAAACATACACACATACATACACAATACACCACACTCACATCACACTTAAACAAACAAAATACCATACAACACCTGAAATCACTTATCTAGTCTCCTCTTTGTAAGTCGTACCCCGAGCCCCAAGATACAGACTAATTGTCTAGTTTGGGGCTCACTGGTAAACAATTTGTGTAACCTAGTTATAGGTAATATTGTAACCTTGTAAAATCTTGCTTATAGGTAATATTGTATAACCTGTAAGCAACTGGACAATAAACCATTTTCTATTTCCATTTTCGAATTATGTAATTGATTTGAATATTTATATCTCGTTATTTCGTTGCTTTACGTAATTTCGGAACGAGTTGGTGAGAATTATGAATTTATGACACTTGTTTTGTAATGTGAAAGACGGATGAGTCAAATTGGGCACAGACGTAGACCTTGACCTGGAGAAGGACATAGACTTCTTTTCATTTTGGGTAGCAGACGAAGTCTCGGGCAACAGCAATACAATCTATAATAATGAAATTGTATAAATCTTGAAAACTTGTTATTATCGCTATGGGCTAAAATAAATCATTTAAAAAATAAAGGCAAAACCGAATAAAACTCAAATCGACAGCTGAAATGTAGGTACGTTAGCACAGCCCGAAGAGACCTCGAAAAACTGCAGCGTTCGGCATGTGTTGCAATCACTAGCAGCATGAGAACCACACCCACTGCTGCCCTACAGGCAATGCTCGGACTGCCACCTCTGCACCTCATCGTACGAGAGGAGGCGGCCCTGGCTGCTTTTAGGCTCCACTTATCGGGAATCCTGACCAAAGACTCCAGAGTTAAGCATACACGCATAAAAGAGGATGCGGTCAAGCGACAGCCAATGATGGCATCACCCTGCGACAAAGCCCCAAAGACACACAACTTTCAAAGGCACTACGGTATAGTACTCACCGAAGAACGGTGTGACTACTCAGGGCCGAAAGAGATGAGAGTATACACTGACGGATCGAAGACCAACTCCGGCACAGGAGTCGGAGTCTTCTCACATGACCTCAACATCAATATATCCAGCCCGCTGGGAATGTCCAACACCGTCTATCAGGCAGAGTGTGTGGGCATCATACAAGCAGCTTATGCCATACAAGCCAGGAGAGTTACGGGCACCCATATACGGATACTCTCCGACAGCGCTTCGGTTCTCCAATCCTTACAGAAGAATTATATCACCTCGAAGCTTACACTAGAATGTCACAACGCACTAGAACAAGTAACGGTTTCCGGTTGCAACAAAGTGACGCTACAATGGATTAAGGGACACAGTGGATCGCTGGGCAATGACGCAGCAGACGAGCTTGCTAGAAGAGCGTCTAGCGCGTCGGTCTGCGGGCCCGAGCCCATCGTACCCATCCCGTTCAATCAAATACGCAGGTGGCTCCAGGAGTTCACCCATACCCAAGCGGAGAACTGGTGGTCCTCGGTACCGGGCTGCAGGCAGTCCAAGGAAGCTATGCCATCCCTGGATGGCAGGCTAACTAGGCGTCTGTTATGCCTGGACAGGAATAGCCTGCGTTTGGTGGCGGGGACCATCACAGGACACTGCTCGCTGAACAAACACTTCCACACAATAGGCATAACGGACAGTCCTCTATGCAGAGCGTGCATGGAGGCCGAGGAAACCGTCGCGCACGTGCTCTTTGAATGCACGGGCGTCACCCAGACTAGAACCGAAACCCTCGGGTCACCCAGATCGTACACAGAGGTTCTGTACAAACCAGGAGTCATAGCCAACTTCTGGAGGGAGGTGGGCTGGTTGGAATAACCCCCAAACGGCCGCCATGGCCCACGCACAATGGTCCACCTTAAGGACTAAGTGCGGAAACCAAACCCATAACATAGAACATAGAACATAGATGTAGGTACGTTTAAAACGCGATTTTCAATGTATTTTCACGGGTGAAAGCAAATATTTCCGAACGAGTGCCAAATTGCCAATCTAGCAAAGTGTTGTGTCCACATCGGGCCGAGCTAAAGGACCCACTTAATTTGTGTCAACTTACTTGCCAAAGAACATCTCACTAAGAAAAAACATAAAAAATACTAAGACATCGCTTTTTAGCTAAATTGCTGGAAAATTTTACTTATTCTAGTTTTTTTTGTTCGTTTTATCGGGAACAGATAAAAGTTTGAAACGTTAAGAAGAAAATAATTATGTTTTTAAGTTTTTTGATTCGAGATTTTTCTTTAATTATTTAAAATGTAGTCTTATGCTGTTCAGAGAAATATATTCTTATATTTCCACTTTAAAAGGAATTATAAAATGTAACCTCCCAATGATACATTGTTTTTTTTACGAATTCACAGTTTTCGATTTTTTGGTGCCCATTTTTACAACTGTTTAATAATCTACTCGCTGCGCACCGCGGTTTTGCCCGCGTAAATCTCGATCCCGCGGGGAATATCGGGATAAAAAGTAACCCATGTCCTTATCCAGATCATGGTCTACCCATGTGCCAAATTTCATCTTAATCCATTCAGCCGTTTTAGCGTGAAAGTGTAACAAACAAATAAACAAACTCACTTTCGCATTTATAATAATTAATTACGATATTAGTTAGGATTAGATTAGTAAAATCTTTCAATTGTAGGTAAACAACTTAAACAATGTTTTATGCTATTTAAAAAGTTTTTGTTTACTCTACAATCACAAGACAAGTGTCACTTTCATACAAAATTCAATAAAATCCACATCTATCTATCTTGCTTGCCATCCGTCCGTATGTGTGTAGAACTACAGTAAATCTGTGTCGGAAACATAACAATATGAATAGAACCAAAAAGCTCTTCTAACTGTCAACTAAGACCCGTTACTGCATGAGAATGGCTGTAGAACACATTACCGATGCATTATGGTAATCTAAACCCAATGATCATTATGTTACAAGTACTATTACTCAGTTAACAGAACACTATGAGAAAATTTTAAAAGGTCGGTGTGAGATAAGATGTCTTGGGAAAATATTGAGAGGAGGAGATAATATTATGTAGATTTTTAACCGACTTCTTCAAAAAGGAGGAGGTTCTCAATTCGTCTGTTTTTTTTGTGTGTATTTTATGTGATTACTCCGCCAATTATGAATCGAGTTTTTGTTTGATAGGCCATGCTTCAGAAGTGGTCCCATATAAATTTTATCAACTTTGTTTGCGTAGTAATGAGTTAGCTTCAATAATACGTATTTTTCCCACTTAGTATATGTAGTCGACGTTTCAAGTGACTCCGTCACTGTTATTTACATAGCAGGTAGTGGTATTCGAATTTGTGTGGGGTAGGTACCACAACTAAAAAGTGAAAAATAAAAACTTTTTCTTTTTGGAAGTCGGATGTTTTTTTTTGTATAAAGTTTTTATTTACACTAAAGGCTGTGGTTAGAATTTAAAGGCTAGGTACATATTAATTAGACGAGCATTATTGACAGTAACAATATTATTGCTTTAGTTGTTATTATGGCTTGCAGTGTAGCTGTAGGTAAAAGCGCGTTTGAAAACGCATTCATTTTATTTTTCACCCTCCATAGACAGCTAAGATTACTTAACATGATACTAGACTACAGTCCGGCCGTCGAGAGAATGCCTTTTTGACACCTGTCAGTTTCATACTAGCGAATAAGGATGTGTTTTGGGAATTTGATCCTTATTACTACTAGAAAATTGTCCAACTGAGAGGTATCAGGAACGCAGTCGACGGCCGGACTGTAGGTAGGGTAAGTTTTATCACATCGTAGCTATATTCTTTTGAAAACGATTTCTGTAGTGGTAGTCTGTCAAAATCTCACCGTGAAAACTTAAGTGAAGTGAGCTTAAAGTGAGCTGTCACTCCACCTGACGCTAGGGATTGACAGTTCACTTCACCTTAGTTTTCACGGTGAGGTGTTTACAGAATAGACCGGCTGATGTGCTATTCTGTATAATTCTCACCGTGAAAACTTAGGTGAAGTGAGCTTGAAGTGAACGGTCACTGCCTTAGCATCAGTAGGTATCGATGACAATGACAGCTGACTCCACGCTCACTTCACCTAAGTTTTCACGGTGCGATGCTTACAGAATAGCAATGCTGTTGTTTCATATTTCCTAGAAATTAGCCTTCGTCAAAATTTCGGTCATAACTTTACAAACAAAGCAAGCTACTTATACAAAAGTTCATAAAGCTATCGTTAACTAGAACTCCATTTGAAAGCAAAGCAACCTCCAACAATGAACATGTCACAGTAGATTGACGTAACTACTTGAATAATGATTTCCTCACCACAATAGGACCTTATTCAGAACGAAAAAGTATCTTTATTTTTGTAGCCAATCAGCGCTCACGATGTTGTGATGGCGGCAAAAACAGCCAATCAGAACGAAGCATTTGCATTCTTGGAAACTAAGGTTGTGTACGTCTTTATGCTTTAGTTGGCTTTGCGATTTTTGTTAGGGTGACCAAGCTTACGAGATTAAATTCAACTCTTTTTTTAAGACTTGCTTTTTAATTGATACTTTTCAAGAAAAAATCAACTATAAGATTGATGTTATTGATCTATTTTTCAGCCTTTACTTCATATAATGATAATTAATTGGAATAATAAATCCCGTTTTCCTAAAGGGCAAAATAACGTTCATGACAAACCCATGACAAAAAATATATTATTTTTATACCAGGGTCGTGTTATTTATAGGGAAGGTACTGTTCTTATTATTATCAATAACTTATCCGTCCGACTACATAACAAGCTGCCATCCCACACTTGAATGCGAGCTGTAATGATTTTTTAATGATCCCATAATGACTGACAGCCGTGTACCTACCTATAGAACATTATGATTTATGAAAGTAACCATCGCGTGATAGGTGGAACCTTTAATACCTTTCCAACTGTTACTTGCGTAATTATTTTTGTTATTGTGGTTCACCTAGTTTGTGTATAATTAATAATTATGGTATACGAGGATTATTCCATAGAAAATATTGCTGCGCTGACGTGTAAATCCAATACACTGTAACTGGAGTTACAGAGTTTTGCCTTAATGGCGCTCATTTGTTTATTTCGAGACAGTTATATATCCCATTTTTTTTTTTTTTTTTCATTTTATAGTATGTAGAAGGAGATATGAGCACATACTAAACGCTGAACTAAAAATAAAAAAATAAACTTTTAAAATCTATTCTCGAAATAGGTATTTCTGCTTTGGATTCACACGTCAGCGTTGTTACCCCATGTTTTGGTTTTGATATTTCGTAATTAATTGGTTTAATACCTACTCTTTTGATGTTTGTGGAAAGTGTGGTTGGGTTTGAAATAATTATTAGAATGTTTTCATGAATCGATATTGTTGTTTTGATGTAAATACATATGTTTATAAAGCCACAAAATTTAATTGAAACTGATCACTGACGCAGCAATAAACTGTATCAATGGAACAAAATACTGAAAATTAAACTATAAAATGTCTAAATAAATGCTGATGTATTAAAAAAATCTATCTTTCGCGGCGTTTCTTTATAAGACGGATTATTCACAGCCATTTACCAAATCACCTTTGACATAAAAAAAAATCACTAACTCCTTTCCCTGGAAAAAACAATCATTTTTCATCGACAGTGTAACTTATATTTCTTAACCCTGCGTTTTTTGTTCACAGATTTCATGTCTTTAGAACTGGTGGAGGGTTTCCCAGTTCTCTTAGTGAACTACGGATCCGGCACCACCAGGTTGAACAACAGCGTGGTCCACGTAGCAGATGGGAAGCCTCATCTAATAGAAATAGTCCTGATGAGGAGTTCCATTGAAATGTTTGTGGACAGATGCAAGTTGTCAACGTGTATGAGTTTGGCTGCTCCTACTGGGCCGAGAGAGATTTTGAATGGTGAGTATTTTCTTTTTGTGTTTTTGTGTATGTTGCCTTGCGTTTACACCATGGTACAGTACGACACAACTTAGATGTAGCATCGGCAAAATTCGTAAAGCCGATCAATATCCGAACTGAGTGTGCTTTCAAAATCTCCAATCTTTATTACTGCTTAAGGTGAAATGATCTTTACGCAAGCGCAATAACTTGTAAAGTCATATATCCAAATACATTCGTGAAATTGAAATTAATGAATGCAAATTTTGAAATTTATGCTACATCTAAGTTGTGTCTAAAATCTAATCTGTATAAAACATGTATTTCACCCATGTAAGTAGTAAGTAAACATGTATTTCGCGTAAGTCTCGATCTCGTAGGAATATCGGCATTCAAATCCGTTTAGCCCTTTTGGCGTGAAAGCGTAAATCAACAAACAAAATCACTCGCGCATTTATAATATTAGTTAGGATACCACTTGTTTCATTAATCGGTGTCTCTCGTGTGATTATCCATCGTTCGAGATCTATTATTTTCATTATAGATCTCGAACGATGGATAACACCAATCAATCTGCCTAGCCTTTACCCAACTATATTGGGGTTGGCTTCCAGTCTAACGGGATGCAGCTGAAAACCAGTATTTTACATGGAGAGACTTCATATCTGACCTCCAAAACCCAGTTACTGGGTAATACGATACCCCTTGGTAAGACTGGTTGTCAGACTTTCGGGCTTCTGACGACCCGTAACGACTGTCAAAGATAACACCCCATTATAAATAAATGTTAAATCTGTCTGTCAGTTTTGTAACCAAGATTCATGCCTAAGCAACTTTCGTCTTTATACTTTTGATAATAATTTGTGTAGGCAGCGTTAATATTGAGTGTCAAACACTTAGATGAAAATGTATTATTGTATTCCCAAAAGCTTGTTAGGCCTTGACACGAGTAACAATTTAATTAATATAAGTTTGTGAACATTAAAGTATTTAATGTTTTCTAAATTACATTAAAAGTTAGTTTCTAAACCTTTTCACGTTCCAGTTACATTTCTTCAAATTAATTTAGTGTTTTTTCATCATTAGTTAGCACTGGGAACAAGTTTAATAATGTATTGTTCATTAATTTGTGTCATTAATTAAATTCAGCAGGGCTAAGTTTGTAAGATGGTTAAAACTTGATAATAGTTTTAAATACTTATTCGTTTACATTCAATCTAATTACGTTGCTACTTACTTTTAACTTTGTTTTTCAAAATATATTTTTACTGGCTTTTTTCCGCGTCTTCGTTTGCAATCCAGGTTGAAAAGTAGCCTATGTCCTTTTCCAGGTCATGGTCTATCCATGTGCCAAATTTCATCCAAAAACGTTCAGCCGTTTTAGCATGAAAGCGTAACAAACAAATAAACAAACTTACTTTAGCATTTATAATATTACTAGCTACCGCCCGCGTCTTCGCCCGCGTGGTGTGTCGATTAAAAGTAGCCTATGTCCTTCTTCGGGATGCCATCTATCTCCTTGCCAAATTTTATCGAAATCCATTCAGTGGTTTAGACGTGAAAAGGTAACATACAGACAGACAGACAGAGTTACTTTTTAATTTGATATATTAGTATGGATAGTTAGGATACATTTAACAAAAGGAGAGAGACTGGTGACTAAAATTTGTTTCTATCGGGTCAATGTTGACTCTAACGTCAAAACCTGCCTTTTTTTTTGTTGTATTTATTAGTGGTTTTCAGTCTGTGTGTTGACATTTATATTTTTTATTTCCATGTTTTTATTTTTCTCTTTTTATTGACATTGATTTCGATTGCTATATAAAATTAATTAATTTGTATTATGAAATGTGCCATTTTATAATTGGGTTTATCTACACCCATGCTATAAATCCTCTATAAAAGTTTCTGAAACAGTTAGCTTATTGCCAACATTAAAACAACCAGTGTCATAGTAACCATAATATTATCATCCAAACGAGTGATATAATGTTGTACTAAATTTCATTATACAGCTCATTTCAAAAAAAGAACAATGTCATGGCAGGCGCGTTTCACTAACCAAGTACAATAATAAAAAAAAAACTTATTGTTTATTCGCACATGAATTCGAATTCGAAAAATTCGAATTCATGTGCGTCATGTCCCTCCATTTTTGTTCGATGTTAGTATTGCAAACCTTTTATAGAGGATTCATATCATGGGTGTAGATAAAGTCTTGTATGCAACTGTTAATAATTAGGTATTAAAACACTCATGTGATACTATTCGTGTTTTAATACCCCTTATTATATAACAGTTGCATAAATAACTATTTGTTATTGTTCTGGCTTATTTAATTCATGGTTTGAGACTTGTCTGGCTTAATTATGTAAATTACAAAAAAAAAAACCGCCCGCTGGCATAAAATAGCGCACTATTTATTATCTTTTTATCATTATTATTGTACCTATGTTAAACAAATGAATAAATGACTTATGTTTTTTGGCTATTTTTGATAAAATTCCTTCTCCACAGTAAACGGACCACTCCAGCTGGGAGGTTCCAGCATAGACTTGCAACACATAGCAAGAACATTCGGCTGGAGGCACGTGCCCACCAATCAGAACTTCGTAGGATGTATTAGTAACTTCACATATAACGACTTTGTAAGTATTTTTACCATGTCTAATTATTTTTTATAAAATTAACCAACTCATTTAATAATATTCATTCAACAATATTGTAATTTCATCGCAAAAACTGCTTGTTTTTTTTTACGAAAATCCCAAATGTAACTAACGATGGACATCATACATCTATTTATTTGAGTTGTTTAAAATTAGAAGTAAGTAGAATCTGGCCAACAAAAGTTGATCCTAAAACCAAGCTCGAAATTTAAAAAAAAACGAGGTTGTTTGTCCCCAAACATAGTGCGATAATTCATGTTGATACTTGAAATTTAATTTAATTTAAATTAAATTAAATTTCAATTATCAAAACGAATTATCGCACTGTGTTTAGGGACAAACAGTCTTGTTTCGTTGGGCAGACTCTATCAGCTAGAACTTATAGTTTACGAGCCCTGACTGAAGGCGTCCCAAGTATAGCCCGGTTAAGCAACCGACGAACTCCGAGATTGATCTGTGAGCAGGCAGACAAAAAAAATCTGCAGACATAGGGGACTTCCGACAGAAATGAAAACTTAAAACTGGTATTAGCGCCATCTAGATTCTATAAGAAGTAGTACAGCACTGCGGTTCGAGCATGTCGGTGACGCGCATCTATAAGTTTTATCCCCTACCAAAAATCGCTCAACGCACATGAAAGAAGTTTTCATTTAAAAATAATGTTGATCCTTGTCATTGAAGTATTAATTACTTAACGAGGGCAACCTTTGGTATAGAGGCCTGAGGGACTGAGTTACTCTTCAGTCACAAACCCGATTTAAACTTTGAAACTTTCCGTGCCCGAAAAATGTACAATGGTGGACTTAATGCCTTAGGCATTCTCTACCAGTCAACCAAGTGTGGTGAAGAGATTAGATGGCAGGTGCTGTGTTTGACAGGAGCAATAACAATAATAAATCAAATCAAATCATTTGCCAGAATATGGGTACATGAGGATCACCTCATGTACACATACAATAAAAGTTCTTTAATAAAAAAATATAAAAATATATTAAAAAAATATAAATGTATGATTGAGTATCGTATGACCCAGTTATTGGGTTGTGGAGGTCAGATAGGTAGTCGCTCCATGTAAAATACTGGTATTCAGCTGCATCCGGTTAGACTGGAAGCCGACCCCAACATGGTTGGGAAAAGGCTAGGCAGATGATGATGAATGAATTATATATAAAATGGTACACAAGTAAGTGCATATATAGGTTATAAAATTATAATACTACATATTTACTATAATGTATACCTATATTATATCCAAATTCAAGAAGGAAAGTTTAGAGATGATTCTACGCTATTTTACCCTTGTCAGCTTTTACAAAAACAGCTTACTGCCAGATTACTGCTGGAAACTGGTACTAATACACTCCCTCTCTCAACAGATGTACAATCTGGGCGAACCCTCGTTACATCATAACGCGGACCCCAGCTGTCAACGAAGCATGTTCACCGCCGTCACCTTTGGAATTGACACCAACTTCCTAGTCGCCATACTTGTCTGCATCGTCATATTAGCCAGTAAGTTTATTTTTACCCGGACTGCCAAGGGTTATTTATAATTGACTAGCTTCTGCTCGCAGCGTTGCTCGCGTGGATGTCGAAAAATATCCCACAGAAATGTACTATCGGCATCAAAAGTACCCTATGTGTTAATCCAGGTTATAAACCGTCTGTGTGCCAAATTTCATCCAAATCCGTTCAGCCGTTTTTACGCCAATTGGGAACATACAGATACGGAAACGAGTCGATACGGACGGAGGTCAGAGAGGCAGTTGCTCCATGAAAATAATACTGGTATTTAGCTACATTATAGTTGCGAAAAAGCTACGCAGATTTTGAATACAATATCTGTCTTGGCCCCGTATTAGAACAATGCTTAAACCTGAATTTCTTATGACAACATATTCGTTATCTATCGGTTTTGATTCGAGATTCATGCTTAAGTATCTTTGTAGAAGAGTGCCTAGGATTCTAGTTTATCACTGCGATTTTACTTAAGGCTTTTTGAAGTGTCGCATTAAAATTAATCTTTGGAGCTCTCAGCCAAATTGTCAGTCATAAGGGTTTATAAACGTTTTTATTATTTTTAGAAACAGAAATGTTATTTTGAACACAAAAATATACTCAAAGTGTGTTTTAAAAAGTTGTAAAAGTTTGTGTCACATGCCTTTCATAATAAAAATCAGAACTTTTGCGACTGAGGGTTTCGGGTCAAATCAGAATAATATTTTGACAGACTTTTTTAACGGAGTAAACTTTTGTAGGACGGTGTTTTACATGAAAAATCACAGAAAAGCTGTGAGTCTGTCTGTTACATGTCACGGCTAACCTACCGAACTGATTTTTATAAAGAGGTAGTGAGTCGATTAATGGCCGGTTCCTGTAATTTACGGACCGTTGATGGTTAAATTGAAGACTCTTGTATCTTTACCAATAATGGAGCAAAGATCTCATAACTTTGCATAGTAGACCCTTCCATAGGGAAGTAACTATCACAAGTAAAATTAGCTTACGAGTCCATATAAATGTCCAGTTTGGGAATAAAAATGATACCATTGGTAAGCAAAACGATTCATTTCGTTAATAGGAACCGAGCTTCAGAGGGCATTCTCAAAAATACATTACCCACTTGCCTGCATTGAAAAATCGCAAGACTGATATTTCACACCTTTCTTAGACAACTACTTGTTAACACAATAAAATGATTAAGAAGAAGACAATAATATCTCATAGCTTTAGTTCTCATTTTCATGGGTTAGTTACGTGGCAGAGCTTGTAGACTTCTAAGATCCCGTAACTCTGTTCAAAAATCTAACCGCCATCTTCTTTCCAGTCCTCCTCCTGGCGGTCGTAGTCCACCGCAGAAGAGCAGACGCCTGGGCTGAGAAGGAACTAGACGACATCAGAGAAAACATCATCGCGTACGAAGACGAGGGCGGCGGCGAAGGCGACGCTGGCTACGACCTGCACGTGCTCAGGCAGATGTATGACGGGCCACTGCCTGATACTGACACCTTCATGCAGAGTAGAGGTAAGAAACAAAACACAATCATAATAATAATTATAGGCTAGAATGTTCCAACTGCTTGGACTTAGTAGGGCCTCCTTTCTGTGAGAACAAGAGGGTGGAATCCATGGGCCCAGTGCGGTGGGGACCGTAAGCCTGCCAGGTAAGAACTGCTAGTAGGACTGCCTGGGGCTGCAGTCTTGATAGATACACGGTCAAAATTGCTTGAATAGCACGAATAAATCACTTGCTTGTCCAGCTTTTTGACCATCTAGGGACTCCATTAGGACTTTGCGACCGAATTCGGTCGTAAAGCGATCTCTATCTAAGTCGAGACTAAAGAACTGCCAGAAGGACTGCCAGGGGAGAACTGCCTGGTCAAATATTGTTCTTCCGTTTATGAAAATAGTTCAAAAAGTCGTAAAAATATTAGGAAGTCAGCAAGGTGCTACCAGGGCTGACTGCCAGGCCGCGTCAGTCGTTTATTCTTTGTCAGGAACGGACTCAGTAATTATAGGCCGACCGCTTCGGCTGAGTCCGTTCCTGGGGTAGGTGCGCATCTGTCACCCCTCCCGCACCGCGCAGCTACCGCAGGAACGGACTCAGTTAAAGCGGTCGCCCTATAAGTCAGTAATTGGTCCATTCGAACTGGCTATAGACAAATGACATGCTAGTGAAGTTGGTTGAAGAAGTTGGGAGTTCGCTTCAAACCCGATGACATTAAAAGCTTTCTAAGTAAAAACATATTTAGCAAAATAAGATGGATCACCATTTCAACACCGTTTTGCAAAAAACAGTTTTATACAATTATTCCTTCCGAAAAAGCAAAAGACAGCATCTATTTCATACCAACATCTGATTTACCGAAATCAGCAAATCTTTCTCCCCTCCGATATCAATTTCTGTCAAAAGCAGTGCCGAGCAAAAAGTAAATGTAATGAGAGCTAGGACTCATTTTTAACCTGCTTTTGCCAGGTCAACGGTGATCGGTATTGAAAATGGCGAGTACGATAAAATACCAGATAATATCAGATATCGTATTGAGCGTTTTTATCTCAGTTCAAAGCTCTATTGACTATGAAAATTGTTTAAATGGACGATGCTCGAGCTATAATCTTTTTCCAGGAATTTTATCGTTATTCGTGTAAAATGCTGGTATGAAATATTGAGCTATTTAAAGTTTTTTTTTTAATAATTTGACTTTCTTTTTCTACTAGGTATGGTGGGCGCTGCACCAGACATCTCAGGGTTCCTAGATGACAAGAAATCGGTCCTGGACCGGGACCCTGACATCACACCGTACGACGACGTGCGACATTACGCGTACGAGGGAGACGGGAATACTAGTGGTTCACTTTCTTCTTTAGCGAGCTGTAAGTATAAAATTGTAACTACTACTCTGTATATTATGGGATATGACTGTTTTGATGTGAAACATCTAATGCGGACCAGTTGTGCTATTCTGTAAAATCTCACCGTGAAAACTTAGGTGAAGTGAGCTTGGAGTGAACTGTCATTGCCTTAGTATCAGTAGGTATCGATGACAATGACAGCTCACTTCACGCTTACTTCACCTAAGTTTTCACGGTAAGATGGTTACAGAATAGCAATGCAGTTGTTGGCGTTCGGCGCCACGCGGTCGAAACCTGCGACTCGGCTCAGTGATCATCTCTCTCACCACTGAGTTCGTATACCTATAGCATATTTTCTATACTAGTTTCGATGTTTCACATCTAAGAGGCGTCATGCAAGGGCTCATTTTTTTTTTCTAAATCTTTACAAAATAAAGACACAAAAAAAATTTGTAGCGATAGTAACATTAAAATCCTTGTATAATTTAAGTTGATCTCAGAAAAACTGTTAATTTTCTAAAAGGTCATAAATTTTGTCGAAGTAGAAACGCAAACTGAAATTTTTGGTTATTTTTCGACAAACACTTATTTTTCACATGTTTACAAAGTAAATTGGGAAGCTAGTATTTTGTAACCAATTCAAAAAACTATTTGAAAGGGCTTTGATTGAATCCGTGACTATACAAGTAGGCGGTTATTAAAAAAAACTAAATTAAAACAAAATCATAATATGTAATTAATTGTAATTATGATTAGAGATATCATTAAGCATCCATTTTGTCTGCGAAGTTTCGCCGACTACTTTACAGTTACTTTGTTCAAATAATAATAATTTCTCCTGAACATTCACTTCAAGAGAAAACGTAAACTTCGCGTACCCACTTATTTTAAGAAATAAATTTTTATACACGGGTATAAAAATTTATTATTTAAGAAAATTTAAATCCAGCCAGTATGAAATCGAGCTTTATTTATACTAGAAATTAAAACATATTGAAATATTTTACCAAAATGTTGCGTCAATATTGGTTTTCTGCTTAATAAAATTCGTTTTCACAAACAAAATTTTTGTAAAATATTTTTTTAGTACCAATCGTTTTTACTGTCTTACTAAAAATATTTTATTATTATTATTCGTTTTTTTATGTTTCCAAAATATATGTAGATGATTTTATTTGAATTTCATAAAAACCTAAGTTTTTACACAATAAGGGCGAAATGAGTTTAGCGCTAAAAAAAAATCCAATTATCCATGAGTGATGTTTGAAACTGGTTGTCTCTGTCATTTTCACGATGTTTTTTTTGTTTATGTTGCAAGTGGGCCCAAATATCACACTGTATTTTTTTCTTATCATAAAAATTAACAATCCAAAATGTCTTAGGTACGGATGACGGCGACCTCAAGTTCAACTACCTACAAACATTCGGCCCTCGGTTCCGCAAGTTAGCGGACATGTATGGCGATGAGGAAGAGGACCGTGAGCGGCCGCACGAGGAATCTTGGTGCTAGCGCCACGCTTGGCTAGTGTAGCCACATCGGACTCTGCAGGCGTAATGCCAAGTGCTTGGTAATGTGACTCCCAAGCTCCCAAATGCCTTACCGCTTCACAGCGTATGATTTAACACGGTACTTGTGTTGCCAGTGACAATTACACCCCACCGGATAGCCCTTTTGATTGAAATTGACGTTTGAATAATTAGAACCCTGTGATAATGTGACTTTGTTTTTTCAAGTTCGCTTCGGGATTGTATGAAATTGTTTTCTTTTTGTTTGTGACAGGTTTTGGTACAATGTTTTTGACAGGTAGTGATACATACATTTGTTTATATAACTCTTATACTGTAACTGTAATTTCATGAAATTACTGTTTTATAGACGTCATATTTTCTTACGCAAAGTGTAATTCTGTCGATCAGTCCTACAAAATCAGGCCTAATTATATTAGGTACGACCTAGCAATTGAAGAGTTGCTGCAAAACGCTTTGCAGATTGGGTGAGACATTAGGACGTCTATAAATACCGCTTCAAACAGCATTTAATGAAGTTGTTTCCTTAAAACGTAATTATATTGAATCCGTCAATGTACTATTACTAGTAAATGCGTATTTTTTGGCAGTCATGCAGTCAATTTTACTTAGTTTTTTAAACATTTTAAACTTAATTTCATTCCGATCCCTAAGCTAAATTCAATTTCATTTTTAACGATTACCAACTTAGAATCAAGTGTCAAATAATTTTGCAAAATTAATAAAAGTTTTTTTTTTTAAAAACAGTAATAATTAGCATTTCGAAAGTGGGTTCAATTAAACCGATGAAATGTAAAGCAAGGTGATAACCTAAAATATGGAAAGTTCGTAGTAATTTGCGTTTTTTTAGGAATATGTATTCAATTATAATTATTCAAATAAATCACATTTAAAAATGTTTTTAAGAAAATGACTGATGTAACAATAGGCATCGTTGTAGATACGCCTAAATTATTTCGAGTATGTAATTTTTATATGTAAAATGTTTAGGACGGAAATTGAGTGATGTGTATGACTTGTATTTAAGACTTTTATACGTATTATTCATTTAGTTTTGTAATAAAATAGATCGGCCTTAGCTATTAGTTAGTGTTATTGGTATGGGATGTTCACAACTCCTGATAGTCGCCTCGCCTCTTTAGATTTAATTTAGCACCTCTTTTATTCAGTAAATTGTTGAATAGTTCTATTGTTCAATAAATTATTGAATAGTTGACTTATTCAAAAAATTATTGAATATTATTTCTATTATTCAAAAAATTATTGAATATTATTTCTATTATTCAATAAATTATTGAATAAATGATTCTAAGGCTTTTCTGATGGCAAACGTTTCAAGCACATTTGCGTTCTATTAAGACGTGGACTTGCGCTGACTTAGACATGAGTCGTCTAAACATAGCTTTAGTAGATTTTGTGTTTAATCACTTCAATACAAAGTTTAAAAAGATGGTTGAGGCTAGGCTGGATGGATAGTTCCTACCTTATAATATTGAAGATGGAACGAAAGTGCCATTTTGTCTTATTTTATTATATTAAGCCATACATATTTATGTTAAAAAGCATTTTGTAACGATTTATTGAAAAGGGCCTATAAAACAATTAATATTTTTCACATATTCTGTAATGTGAAAAAACAGCCAATAATTATGTGTGATTCTTAATATTTTTGTGACATGCCCCGAACGGTGCAAATACTAAAAACGTTTTGTATCTTTCATTATTATAGACGTCTAATGTTAAATAATGGTTTCCAACTAAATATAAGATCGTCTTAATTGAAATATAGTAGATTTTAAATGTAAATATGTACAGCGATGGATAAACATTGTGTGAACTTAATATTCAGTAAATTAACTTTTGTATGGTTAATATTAGGCGAATATACAAGGTGTCTTATCATTATGCATATCAACGAATTGTAATATTAAAATATTATCCTCTAATCGGATCCGTTCTGTGGACATGTTTTCATTGTGACATAATATGCCTAACTATCTATGTGTATTATCCATACTATGTAATAATATCCTTAGCATATAAAAATAGTGACTTTAACTATGAATATATCACTTTTTTTATTTCGGACCAATGTAAACCTGTAACCATAGAAACTGCAAAACTTTTATTATAAAACTAGTCCAAAAGATTGTAGAGTGAGCACAAAAAATCGAACCAGAATATTTTTTTAGTTATGAATATGAATATTTATTTTTCTTTTTTCGAATATGATTGGAACGGGATAATATTTTGTTCTTTTTTTGCATACTGTACACCGAACAAAGTTATTGCAAAAATACTTGGGTTTTTCTATATAGACTAATTCTTTTTATTTTTTTAATGTGTCCATAGTTTTTAAGTAGTCGTTCGCTTTATTTTTCTTTTGTTATTGACATGTTGTTTTGTAATTAGTTTATAAGTAGGCACAGAATAAATACAATACTGCTTAGTACTTCGAGAAGTAGGTTTAATTATTTTTATAATTTTTGATACCGATCCTATGAGCTGTTTATTACGTATTTAATGTCGTATATTATTTTAATACTACGTATTTAGAAAAATAAATGTTAATTTTCACCTTTATTATGAGTTTAAACTTTAAATGATATGTGACGAAACCTTAAATACAGCAATATTGATAAATAATTGGTGTTTTTCATGATATTGGAGTAAAATCTAATGTTCCCTAATATAAAAATAAAAAAACAGTTGTATTATTATTAGAAACTTTTGAAAAAGTAGAGCTCCCGAACTATTTATGGATTTTTCGTGATTTTTTTTTTTTAATTATCTATGCGACGTAAATAATAGCTGAAATTGTCACTATATTAGGTTATTTTTCTGATGATTTTTCTAATTAACTCTTGAGGACTATTGTGTTGGGATACATATATCCCAAGATACTATTTCTCAAACCCCCATAAAATAGTGTAAAAAGTAACTTTGATTACATTCCAATATACATACGTTAATAATGTAATGTTATTGATCAATTACTCGTACTTAGGCGTTGTTGGTGGACATTTTTCAAAGATAACCGTCTCCGAAAATTGCCACAACAAAAATAAAAACACTGCCATAAAAAAAATTAAGAATAAGAACGCTTTTAAAAGTTTTTCTTTTATTTATTGACTTAAATGCGAGTTTAATTTAAATGACAACTTTAAGCGGTTAAGTGCCTTCTGTTCTTTATGGACATTATATTTTAATAAATAATTTTGCGTTTGATTGTACCTTACTGGTACTGCTCTACAGTAAACTTTTAGTTTTCTTTTTTTAGTCACTTGCATTAATGAATTGCGGTCGTGATTGTACTTTTTATATTTTGTTTAGAATTATTTTTATTTTGATTATAAAGCTATACTATTGCGAATTAATAATTTTGATACTTGAAGCATTTCGTTTGTTAATTCATTTATTTGCGAGTGACTAAGATGGATGGGTTCCTTTTCAACTTGGACAAAAAAAAAAAACTTGAATTTGGACCCATTTTCTACCGCGTTTTAGGCTAGTACAGACTTATAAGTGCGGTAAACATCGTTGTTATAAGTAAGTGTATGATAAATCGACCATATAAGTTTATGTAAGTAAAGAGTATGTGTACCTAATTATCAAAGTAAAGATGGATGTTATAAGGTAAAGACGAGAGCGACTGATGATTGTCATATTATATAATAGGATAGTTTGGACTTTGTTACATAGACATAAGTATTCAAGGTCGATATTGGAATAAACGAAATGAAATAGATTTTTATTGTATTTTTATTTTTCTTTTCCTTTCAAAAATATTTCCTCGAGTTTTATCTATAATATTTACTACTAGCGAACAACCAATGCTTCGCGCAGTTTTTACGACTTGACAAAACATCGAGGTGTCTTTATTTTATAAACCCTTTGGAATAAATTCTCTAAATTATGGTAATAACCGCGTAAAACTCCGTTGTATAATATAGATATTTAGTATATTTTATGCATTGGTACAAAATTATAACACTTGATCTAAATTAGTCTAACATTATCATGCCCGAACTTAAGCTTTGTAATTTAACTTAACTTTTTAATATACTTAAATGCTCAGAATCTTCTAAACAATTTATATTAGGTAAAGGAAAATTACATGAGGTCACAGAACTAGTTTTTGTGAGGAAATATTAATTTTAGTTAGGTACCTACTAAATCTACTGATTTATTAATAAATATTAGCTTAGCAAATATATTAATGCCACCAGTTTACAAACACGAAGAGAGTAAGTACCTAAGAAAAATATTTGTTGAAAGAAGTAATACAACCAATGGAACCGTGTACGTACCGAGTTCTTATTCTTAATTAAATTTAGAACGAACTTTTGTTTTTTTTCGAACGAAAGGGAAAACGGCGCCCAAAATATATCGATGTCTTGCTTCTGTTCTATTCTCTACGACAATCGGAGCCAATGCCGACAATTCTGTCAATGACGTGCGTTGTGAAAAATCCATGGAATTAGTATGTACTATTTGGAAAAATTTGATTAAATTCGTTGGACCAATCTATCCTATATAGTATTAGACAGCCATCATCTATTTAGACTGATGTTGCATATGTTACAGGAATGAAAATTTCCCTTTTTTTATCCGACGAGAAATAGGTGGAGTTTATCAAATCGACGCGTTGGTAGTTTTTTTTATGTATGATTTTACAGAATAGTCCGATTCTGATGATTCTTTTTTTATTGCAAAGGACATACTTCGAAGTTAGTCCAATTTAAAATAGAAAAATTAAATCCAGCCCTAAAGGCAGATTATAGGGGTGGATTGATTTTTCACTTAAAGAATTTTCACTTGTGAACAGATTCAGTAGAATACATTTGCAGTTTTGTTGGAACTACAGCATAATCTGTCTAGGCAAGCGAACTGAAAATTGAAAAATAATAAAAACTTTTTAACAAAAAAATTTACCGACGAAAAATAGAACAGAAAAACAAGTTTGGCGGCGACTCAAAGTTAGTAATTTACATTAATCTAGAAGCTTAGTTATACTAAAAAGTTTATTTTATTTTTCAGTTACTTTTTAGTTGTTTAATTTGATAAAAAGTTTTTTTTTTACAAATACCCTACACTAGAATGTTACGCCAATTTTCACCCATTTATAGAAATATCAATATGTGGGTACACGGCGCAACCAGTTTCAGTTAGTTCAACGAATCGTAGCACGAATGGTCGGTGTGCGCGATCGAAGCGCCGCGCGCTGCCTACACATTCGCCGCTCGCCCGTTTCTCATGGGCGCACCCCGATAAATTTGGGCGCCCGCGCCGCTCGCCCCTGTTCGCGTGTGAATCTTATATCTGTGCTAGTCTCTAAGGTGCTAGTTTTCAAAATACAAGGGTGCTATGTATTTACAGCCCGTGGCCCGTGAAACGACGTTCAAAGAAAATCTGAAGCCTCTCTCCAATGGCTTCCTGAAATACCCCCATGGGACTAGCAATGAATTATAGTTTAAAAGCTAGACGGTTTTAATATTTTTTGGGAAGTTCTCACTCGACTTTTGACTAAGTTTCATGGGCCACCTGTATACCTGCTTTATTGGAACTCTAACGGCTTTGGATAACGCGTTGTGTTCCCAATCGCTTGTGATGGTGTTTAGTGCTTCTTCATCATCAAGTTGGTGCTAAAGGAGGCTGGTCATGTCAGAAGGAAGAAAAATCTGGTAAGTGGCTTTATTATTATTTGGTTTGAACACTCTTAAACAACCGGCCGGAGCGCGCGCGTATCCAATTAACACTTAAGTTATTTAGTTAGGATGTTTACCGGTACTTTCTTCTCTTCATACGGCATAGAAACGTGTGCTAATATTAATTATACTTAGGTAAGTACATAAATAAATACTCAGTCGTCCCATACATTTGGGTCGAGTAGGTATAGAAGTTTTGTATGGGACAGTTGATAATTTTTTCGCGGTTATGATGTTGGTCTCATGGAGAAAATAGTACAGGTGGATGGTCTGTTCCACACCCTTAAATATGACCACACTATGGTACATGGTTTACTTATCTGTACTTAGGTAGGTTCCGTAAAAGTTTCACCAAAGGGGTTGTCAACATTGGAACTTCAATGAGGCTAAGCGTATGCTGAGACGCAGCTGTCGCAGGTCCACGCAGCGCAGGGCAGAGCAGATTTTGTAGGCACGTTGCACGCAGACATTGTGTCTGTCCTACTCTGCGTCTGGTTGTAGAGCCGGCACAGATTTCTGCGCGACGCGTGCTGCGCTGTGCCGCGTTACCTGCGTCTCAAAAACAAGTGACGACCAGATTGCCTAGACAAGTGACAATCTCTTTGAAAGCGCTTCGTATTTCTAGAACGACTTTCAACAGGATTGACATCTAAGGCTTTTCGATAGCATACGTCAGTCCTATACATTTTTGCCTTTTCCATAATCGGTATCGCTGATAGAATGTCACTTTGTCTAGGTCCTCAGCTGTCAGTACGTTTATGCATTACAAAATCTGCTCTGCCCTGCGCTGCTTGGACCTGCGTCACCTGTGTCTCAGCATATGTTTAGCCTTAAGGGTGTTGAACAGCTGCATAAATCAGCATATTATTATTACTATTCACCTTATAATGAACTAAACCGAATGACAAAAACCAGTTAAAGTGTCAAAAACGTAACATTCAACCTCGCAACCTCGCGTTTGTGTCCAACCAAAGATTTATTATTACCAATGCGCTTTTGTTTAACATTTTAATAAACGTCTTGTGATACATAGTACGATATAAAGCGGGTACTTCAGGCAGGTTAAAAGTCCACAATTGATCGTGACAGGTAGGCGTTTCGAGTTGAAGCTACATTTTTATGTGACTTGAACACGCCAGTCGATTTTGTCTGCTTAGGTGGAGTTTACATTGATAGGAAGAGACGTCGACATTTGGACAGTGGATGTGAACTGGCGCGGTAACTGCGTAAGGCTTGGTGTACATGACGCCGGAGCCTTACGCACTTACAATAGAAATACATTTTGACAGTTCAACAACATTCATTGCGTTATTTACGTTCTTGAGGAGAAGAACTTTTCAGACACATGCAGAAATGGATTATCAATTTCCTTCAAAATCTTCCGTATTGTGATTGAAAGTGTACCTATTAGGTACTCAATTAGTGTGCGGGTCGTTGTCCGTTGGTTGTTTTTTCAGATAAGCAGATAGTAGAGGCTCGTGGCTAAGTAATAACAGCCACACCGGGTCGATCCATCAGGTTAAGCTACGTTTGCCGGGGTTGGTCGGTGGATGGGTGACCATCTTTACATACCGAGACTCCTCCGTGCCTCGGAAAGCACGTTAAGCCGTGGGTCCCGGCTGTCATTCGTGGATCTTTGACAGTCGTTCCGGGTCGTCAGAAGCCCGAAAGTCTGACCACCAGTCTTACCAAGGGGTATCGTATTACCCAGTTACTGGGTTGTGGAGGTCAGTTAGGCAGTCGCTCCATATAAAATACTGGTATTCAGCTGCATCCGGTTAGACTGGAAGCCGACCCCAACATAGTTGGGAAAAGGCTAGACAGATTGATTGATTTTGATAAGTAGATAGTACTGTTAAACTTTACCGGGATGAAAATCCTAAGTATGTATATATCTATATATGATCTATATAATGTATATGTATATCTTTTTCAGTGCCTATCTCTCAGTCAGTTTGGTTATTTCAAACGTGAAAAAAGGTCAGAAAATGTTAAATTTAAGTTTTGGTTCTGTAATATAGTGTTATAAGGATTTCATTTTAAACAGACGTGCCAAGAAGGACGCATGAGAGAACAGTAAAAAACATTAATTTTACGTTAGGTAGGACTACCTCGGTGGTTGCAAACGCTACTACTGAATAGGAGGTTCTGGGTTTAAATCCCGGGTCCAGTAAAGTATTATTCGATTTTTCCATCTAGAATGTCTCAGCCTGGAGTCTGGATTTGTGCCCGGTTGATGGCAATAGGCTCGTCCCCTAATACATGGGACTTAAACATAACTGTCAAAATGTGTGTACCCACTATAGCTACATCTCTGCCTAACCCTTCGGGAAAAACAGGCGTGAAGTTATGTTATGTAATGTTTGGGAAATCTTTTCTGAGTGACTTGTCCGTTATGCATTAGGTACTGTCCCATACATAATAAATAAAGAAGCTAAAACCATTAACTAATGCTTGAAACACGACTAAGTTTTTTATCATAGGTTTAGTAGTTAGAATAGTTAGACTACACTAAGTTTTTGTCACCTAAGAAAGCTCGGATTAACGTGTTTCCGGACTGGTATTTGCATTTTAAAATAAATTTCACTTGTAAAGTGATATCTTCGTAATTTAAAGAAAGAAGGGAGATATAAATGACGCTTTAAAAATGGAGTCTTAAATTACTTAGCTTTTTTGGTTTACTTACAAGAACGCCATTAAAAATAGGTTTTTTAATGCACTGCTCCACAGCAGCCCACAGGTAAGCACGGATACCTACTTAGCTTCACTTTGTATGTATGAAAAATGTACAGCCACGCTACGCACGAAGGTATAGCTGGACAACAAATGAACCACACATATAACGTGTCAAACAAACCTCTCCGTGCACAATCACATCCTACGAAGCAGTGGATGGTCGACTTAAGGCCGTACCCTACCTCAGATTTCATCTCGCCCGCACCATACCTACTCGCGGCCTGAGTGAGAGCGAGACGGAGTGGAGTGCTGGCGGCTCTCAAGCCTCGAATAGTGTAAGTAATTGCTTTTTACCGTGAAAATAATGGTAATAAAAAAAAAATACATAAGACCTGTTTTATATTTAGTTCAGTTAAAGCAAAGTTTCATGATCTCATTTGAAGTATTTTTTAAATACCAGCGGTTTATTGTTCGGTTTAGAGGTAACTTTGGAATTTATTCCTATCGAGAAAATTTTATGTAGTCGTGTTTTCGGCTAACATAGGAACTAACATCATTGCTCAACTTTAACATATGTATATTAATTTCAAAATTAATGCTGCTTTATTTTCGGCATAATGGAGGATCATGCTAAGCAATTTGAGGTAGGGTCTACAATAACACTAACATATTTTTTTAATTTCTGCCTCATCAGACTATAGCGATCTACTGCTGGAGTAGGCCCTCTGATGGCGTAGAGTTGTTTCCACTGCCACTGCATTTCAAGCTTGGGACACGACTGGTTTAATTTGATATTTGAAAAATAAATGGTTTTGATTCGACGGACATTGATAGTTTCGATCGGAATTCTGATTGGCATGAGCCCTGTGTCAATTTTCAATCTAATATATTTCTTGAAATATGCGCAGCTGCTCAATCAATTTGATTTCAGATGCAGTATTGATGCTTGTGGCGATGTAGATGCCGCCACATAGTTACTACTATTATTATTACTTTTAATTTTTCCGCCATATTGTTATTACTTTTAATTTTTCCTTTTTAGCTGTCGGCTTAACGCAAAAGGCCCATGTTCTGTGTCGTACAAATGCGACCTGATTACGGATTTTGCATACAACCATAAAGTAGGATTAAAATAATTCATCACGCAATGACCGGCAAGTGCTCGTAATAACAGTGCTCTAATGTTAATTAGGTGGCCGTAATTAAGAAATTGCTCGTATTTTCTTGTGTAAATAGCTTTTGCCCGCGGCTTCGCGTGTGTATGTCAAAAATTAACCCTTTATTACCGTAATAAAAAGTATCTGATGTTCTACCTAAACCAGCACCCTAATTGCATAGCACACTTTCCATCACAATTTGAATTATTTTGAAGGATACTGCTAATCCATTGCTTCATGTTGGAAAAAATTGTCTGCTCAACAACGTAAATAGCACAATGAATGGTTGTTGCACTGTCAAAACGAAAGCCATTGCGACTGTGAGTGTGTTACACAATTAAATTACCCCGCAGGCCATGGCCTACCTGTGTGCCATATTTCAGCGAAATCCATTCAGCTATTCAGTCATGGAAAAGTAACAGACAGACATGCAAAGTTACTTTTGGATTTATAATATAAAAATATGGATTCATAAAACTTTGTTGCGTTTCATAATATGCTTGTTACTTGTAGGCAGGCACTTAAATAGCACAGTCTTAATATAAACTAATTAGGCTGCATTAAAATAGCCTCTAAAAAGGACAGACGATTCTTAAATAGAAGCCTGACCCCGCGTCCTATTTAAAAGCGATCGTCGCGTGAATCGGACACAATTTTGTTCGGTGAACCAGAGCGCGTGGTCGCGCCGACAGAGGACACTTTCCGAATAAAAGTGACATGCAAACGACTGATACTGTCACTTTTTGTTCGCAAAACCAGAAAGCGCACTCTGTCGAGTCCTCTATTGGCGATAATAATAATAATGCTGAAGTTTTTTTTTTTGAGCGCGCTTATCTCCTGACGGCCTAGACAAGTGACAATCGCTTCGAAAGCGTTTCGTTTTTCTACAACGACTTTCAACAGAATTGACATAAGCTTTTCGATAGCATAAGTCATTTTTGCCTTTTCATCGTTATCGCTGCTAGAATGTCTAGGGCGGGGGTGCTGTCTAGGGCGTCTGAACTACCTACCTGTCGAATTAAAAAAAATCTTTTTGCATTTGATACCCCAATTCTCGAGGAAGGCTATTTTACATCACGCTAAGACCCTTAGGAGCTGAGCAAAAAGAATAAAAGTCTGAAAGAATGCTAAAAATGAAGTACTATACCGCGGGTCGAACGCGGTGCGACGTGGTGGGTGTGGGGCACAAAAAATTTCACGCGGACGAAGTCGTTCGCAGCAGCAAGTCTAATATAAAATGACCACTACACAACCCAGCTAATATTTGCAGCTCAATATTTTACCCTAAATAACCCCCCAACCAGCACTAACCAACTATTTAGCAGTGTTTTAAACTTGAACACTAAGGCCTCTAAGTTACATCTGCGTCCTTATTCGAGGACACGGAACCATCTGACCTCGGACGAGGACGGTTTAAATTTTAATAATGTTGGACAAGATGGTGGCTATTGACTTGCCTGTTTTTGGGTCAGGGTCTATTTTTTCTACTTAATTTATTTGATAGTTCATTAAGGTGTGTTTTTGTTACTTTCGTGTTGTAAAAGGTTGTAGCTGATTGGTAGATTTATTTCGTAGTCTTTGGGTAGAATTTTGATGATACTGACAACAGCGATAAGATTTAGAAAGGTGAGACGCGTAGTACTCGCAACCGGCGTGCGTGTATGACCAGCCGGTCCAATCTGTGAAAATCTCACCGTCAAAATAAAGGTGAAATGAGCTTCAAGTGAACTGTCATCATACCGAACGCTATGGAGTCTAAAGATTGACAGCTCACTTTGAACTCACTTTACCTAAGTTTTCACAGTGAGATTTTTACAGAATAGTGCTACAGATGTATGAACGTAAACGAGGCAAAAGCAGTATGTAAGGATCGTAGCAGGTTCTGTAGTTTCTGCCTACGCCCCTGGAAGAAGGCGTGAATTTATGTTTATGCATATTTTCTTTCCCTATAAAACAGCTATTGAACCTACCATCGGATTTAAGATTCTAACAATTATGGAAATGGAGAAAATTTTACATAATATACATATATGTGGTTTTCCATAGTAGCTTTTAAAACTTACCGTCAAAAACAATATTTTTAATGAAATGAGTTTGAAAACCTTACTTCAATCTGATACAAAGAGAATAAATTTCGTCTTACTCATCAGAATACGTCTGTTGGCAGTTCGCCTAGTTTAAAGTCTTCGGCAGACTCAAGAGTGGTCGCTTTCACAGCCCATTGACCAAAACGACCCGGGGCCGCATCAATGAAAAATTGTTTTATTACGAGTACACTTACTTTGTATGAGTAAACTTTTTTAGAGTCTTAACCATAAACATTTTTGCTTACGTGTTTTTTGACTAAGAATTATGATGATCACTTTTAATTTACATATTTTTCTTTGAGTTTATTATAGCTTAGCTATTGATTTCGTTATTATTGTGCCCAGTCACAGATTAATACAGATGGTAATCTCTGCAAAATCATTTAAATAAAATAGCTACTCTTGCACAATATACACAATATAGTACAATTCAGAGGGCAGACACGTGATGACTTTCAACAGGATTGACATAAGCTTGATTGCTCAGCGACTGAATTGCCCCTATATATTGGGCACTTGTAGCAGGCATATTTCAGGTGCTTGATTTGTCATTGTGGAACTGTGTAATGATGTGTTTCTTGTGTATTCTAATTTTAAATTTTTGATTCTGACCATAACGGCATTAACTTAATTCATTTTCCTATTTAATTGATTTTTATTTTGCGTTTTGTTATACCTACCATCTAGATCTGACATTTATTTAATTATAATCATCATAGCTATAACGACTTTATAACTTATGTAATTCAACATTGTGACACTAAATTGTATTGTTTTTGTATGTAATATGGGTCAAGGACCTGAAATAAATGAATTTTAATTGAAGTTAATTCTTTAAGCTTTTCAATATCTTATGTCAGTCCGTTTCTAAATAAGTTTCCATCATCGTTATCGCTGATAGAATGTCATTTTGTCCAGAGTCTCGGCCGCTAATTACCTACATTTATATTCACCTAGAAGTTCTTATATCTTCTGACTACGTTACGCTCACTGAATTGGTCCGACAAGACGAGCTCACCGCGTACTTGTAGCTACAAGTTCGAAAAAAAGTCTGCTCAATAACGTAACTTACGAACTTATGAAGCAATGGATTAGATATTTGTTTCGAACCGATTCCAATTCTGACCGATCATGCATTACGCAATTAGGATATTTGCTGCCTCATGATGTTTATCCTACACCGATGCCAATGATGTCGAAGATAAGTTAATAAAATCGACCTGTAGGTACAAATGGCACTCTGCTTAAGTACCAATATAAAAAATTCATCACACTTAAACTTAATTTTCTCAAAAAACCAGCTTGTAATACTTACAATAGATGTCATTAGTAGTAGGTACATAAATACCTATTTTGCTGACTGCACTGTCTAGACGTCCCCGGCGTCCAAAGTTAGCGAATTTAAAGTTATTATTATTTTTGCGTCACTCGTAACGGAGGGCAGATGTAATCCTGCCGAGGTGGCGATCTCGGATTTAAAATGAAGATAATAATATTATTACAGTTTGAGAGGATAATCTGGTTTTTTTACCAGATTATTGCAGAGTAAGGTTAGGAGCTCGTGACTAAGTAATAACAGCTGCGCGGGTCGATACAACAGGTTGAGCTACGCTTGCCAGGGTTGGTCCGTGGATGGGTGGCCATCTTTACAAACCGAGACCCCTCCGTGTCTCGGAAAGCACGTTAATCCGTTAGTCCCGGCTGTCATTCGTGGATCTTTGACAGTCGTTACGGGTCGTCAGAAGTCCAAAAGTCTGACAACCAGTCTTACCAAGGGGTATCGTATTACCCAGTCACCGGGTTGTGGAGGTCAGATAGGCAGTCGCTCCATGTAAAATACTGGTATTCAGCTGCATCCGGTTAGACTGGAAGCCAACCCCAATATAGTTGGGAAAAGGCTAGGAAGATGATGATATTTTAATAACTTTACTAAAAAAAAAGATGTCTTAATGGAACTTCTAAACAATATTCAGTTCCGAGTCATAATTCGCTAAACCCTGGTATATGAACGTCGGATGGTCTGCTCGAGAGATATTTACCGTGACCTCCGCTAACCACAGGGGACGGGGCTTCAAGACACAGTTTACTAACTAGAACCAGCTTCTATCTTCACATTATACTTTCAGATTTCGTCGCCAGATAATTTCATTCGAGTTATTTTTTACATTTTTACATATCTGCCAAAATTATGTATCTACTCGTACATTACTTACAGAAAAGTAATAATGTAATATTCCTATAAATACAAATTATTACTATATAAATAAAACCGGCCAAGTGCGAGTCGAACCACTCACAATTAAGGGTTCCGTAGTTGGGATGTATTTTTCCCAAGAACAAACTTAACATTGTAGTTGAAAAACTTGTTCTCCGATACAGAATGTATGGGAGAACATGTTTTTGCAACAGCAAATGTAAGTTGGTCGATTATTACTCAGTAGATTTAGAGCCTACTTATCTGTGATAGTTTTCCTTTTAATTTCGTTATATATGCTACTGCCGTGATTTTTTTCACATATCCAAAACCAACCATTTTGCTGACCGGGGACACTTGACTCTAACTTAAAATAGCACTTTAAAGCTTAATATTTCGTAAACGGATCCCTGAATCCAAAAATAGTTTCAAACTCGCAATATTTTTTAACGACCTTTCCAACGACTCCCCATACAAAGGGATTGACGAGAAAAAAAAAAACATCATCAAGTTAGGTGTAGGGGAAGTACCCAAAAAAATTTTTTTTTTCGTGTTTTTTTTATATTTATGTGTACCCATACCAAATTACAACTTTCTAGAACTAAGAGTCTCTGAGCTAAGCCGCGGACAGACGGACAGACAGACAGACAGGACGGACATGGCGAAACTATAAGGGTTCCTTGTTGACTACGGAACCCTAAAAAGGTTCAACCGATGTAGATGTTAAGTGGTGAGTAAGTCTATGAAACACATGTCCCACTGCTTCCAGGACTCGGGCGTCCTCTCTGAGAAGAATCGGGCCTATGCGGCTTAGTGGATGTCACAAGTATTCGAATTATTGGTCTTAGGACATGCCAGTTTTCTCACCATAAGTATTTAGAATAGTTTTGATAAAACAAAAATTTTCAACACACAGACGCTCTTTCCTAAAACCCGGTACAGTACAACTATTTTCATAATGTCCCTCGGCAAACTTAAACTATAAGCATAACAAACGGAACAACTGAAGGGATTTGGATGAAGCACACGGGTGTACCACAAACTTGGATTACGATTACGACATATATTTTCATCCTGGTCGCACGTTTGTTATGTTTATAGTTTGTAAGCTACCAGACGGGCTGCGCGCGGACCAAAAGACATTGCAGTTAAAAAGGTACTTGACGAATTAAGTTTAGTTTAGTTTAGACGAGGGATATTAAGAAAATATTTGTACTGTACCTTCTTATTTATCAAGCGCATGGTTTATTTCGTATATGTACATAGGTGATAGGAATATTATGACAAGTTATGAGCGAATGTGAAAGAGCCATTAAGGCAGTAACACAGTGTTTATGCAAATCTGTTTATAATTTGATAACAGCTTGGTTTGCGTGACAATACTCCATGGTTGGTAACGAATAACCTGCCACCTTACCTGATTGTTACTAGGAACACCTTTACACAAGTTAAATTAACCCTTTTCAGAGCATATTGCCAGTCTTTTTACACGTGTAGTCTGTGGATACGCTGAGGGTACACAACGCCCTGCGTATCCAGTATAACAATGTATCCAGGATGCTCCTGGGTCTACCACGCTTTTGTACCGCCTCCGGGATGTTCGCCGAGGCCAGGGTTTTTGGTTTTCATGCCAATAAACGGAAACGGTGCGCTTCTATTCTCGGTAGAATACGTGCTAGCTCCCACAGCATCCTGAGTGTATTGTGTCATAGGTGGGACAGCCCCATGCTGGCTCACTGGATACGGCTGCACACGTAGGTGTCAGTCGTTACAATTGTAACAGAATAAGCGCAAGACCTGAAAGTAGTTTGCTCAGAATCGCCTTCTGAATCGATTTCCGTCATTATTTATATATGTTAATTTTTCATGAAAAAATCTTTTATTTAACTGAAATTAGAACCACTGCGTCATAACAAGGTAATAAAATATTTTATTTAAGGAACTTTAAGCCTTTATATAAAGCCTATTTAAATGCATAACCAAATTTGTAATACGCTCATAGCTATCCTCGTTTCATGTTTAGTCATGACGTCTATTTTATAAAAAATAACTAGGTGTGGTTTAATAAAATAAAATTACAGATATTATTTTAGTCTTATAATTTAATAGTCTGATTGGGGTGTATGAGCTCTTGCGTTTATTCCGTTACATGTTGTATAGCGTGGTTCTTACTAATATTAGGTTAAGAACATTACTAACAACTTATGGATCATGTGGTCTGATATAAATAAATATATATTTACTGGTTCCTATAAAATGAATGTCTATTAGAGAAAACTTGTGTTAAACTCTTAATTCTTTGTTAGTTAAGTCTTAGTTCCCACGACCCACCGCGTCGCATCGCATCGTCTGACCGCGCTATTACTTTGTTCTCGCTTATCGTTCTTTCTGACTTTTTTCCTTTTTGCCTACCTGCCTATAGCCTTCCTCAGGAATTGGGCTATCATATGCAAAAAGATTTTTTTAAATCCGACTGGTAGTTCCTGAGATTAGCGCGTTCAAACAAACAAACACAAAAACAAACTCTGTCAACTTTATTATTAGTATAAAAATCTCAAATGCTTGCTTCAATCTTTGCCTACATTGTTCACAACTGAACAAAGTAGAAACTCAATAGCCATATTGTTATTAAAACCACTAGCGACCCAAAGGTCAGGAATTCAGGATCAAATAAAAACTCGGCAAGTCAAGTAGCCGTATTCGAATTGTTATATAGGGCGCACACTAGGCAACTCATCATCTGCCTAGCCTTTTTCCAACCAAGTTTGGGTCGGCTTCCAGTCTAACCGGATGCAGCCGGATGGAGCACGTACCTACTGATAGATGTTTACGGCTTAAATAGTTATGAGCAAAATATTATGAATGTACCTACATTATTTGCTTATTAGAATAATTATGGGCAAATGGTGTAGGTAGGTTTATGAATGAATAACCAATATATAATAAGTAGGTAAATATAATGTTATATTTGATTAGTTGTTTTCTAATAGTGAATGTGAGTACCAATACAAACCATTTCTGGTTTAATGGTACAAAACAAACATGAAACTGTACTGAGATTGTGAGCATAAATAAATAAAGAAAAAGTAAATAAATAAAAAGCTGAATACCAGTATTTTACTTGGAGCGATTGCATCTGACCTCCACAACCCAGTAACTGGGTAATACGATACCCCTTGGCGAGACTGGTTGTCAGACTTTCGGGATTCTGACAATCCGTAACTACTGTCAAAGATCCACAAATGACAGCCAGGACAATTGTCCAACTGACAGGTGTCAGGAACGCGCTCTCTCAACGGGGCCCGACTGTAAGACTTATGCCACAATCGCTGGTCACTTTTGTTGCAAGAAAATTTGACGATTATTAATGACAGACTTTAAGCCACTCGCTCCTTTATGAGAGTAGCTTTCTCAGGCTACCAGTAGCCACAATCGGTAGCTTAGTTTGCGACGATTCTAATACCTACTACGGAAAATAATTCCGTTGTGTTGGTTCCTCGTTATAATGTTTTGCTCTAGTTAACCTGCGTGGGGTAGGTCGTGTGTGTTAGATCTAGGCTTAGCTAAAACTTATAAGCTTTGGGAGGGAAAGACTACTACTTCAAAGAACATTTAATAAGGATTGTTGAGGACCTAAAAGTCTACTTTTTACCCGACTACGGCGAAGAAAAAAGGAGGGTTATGATTTTGACCGGTATGAATGTATGTATGTAAGTATGTTCATCTGTTCCTGTTGTTAAAAATCCGGAGTCACACGTGTTAATAAATCGAACAGATTACGTGTGACTCCGGATTTTTTATTTGTCTGTCTGTGGTGTCTTGTTTATACCTTTTTATTCGTAGTTGGGTTTTAGTTTTTATTACTTTAATTTTTTTAGGTAAACTTAACAGCAACATAATATTATTTGACCAAAATATTGTAACGTATGAGAGTGCTGATTATAAAAATAAAATAACCTAAAATAACAAAAACTAATAACAAATTGAAAAATGGCGTCGAAAAATTCCTCCGCGTCGCTGTTGACTGGTAATGTACCCAAGGGACTGGCGGCATTGCCAAGTTGTATGGCAATGCTTAGTCTCTGGCCAAGGTAAAAGACAGGCCTTGGGTCACGGGAACTGTCAATCAGCCGTTTGGAGGTTTCGTTCAACAAACCAATAGCATAGCATTCAATGTGAAAAGCCCCTCACCACGCAATGGCATCAGTTAAACTAACGTTTGAAGTTGCAATTTTAAGAGTGTCTCATAATTTGTTCCATTTTTTAATAACGAAATGTCAAGGGGAAGTATTCCAACCTTAAAATACAAGAATAGGATTTATTTGAAGCAATTCTTGCGACCAACAAAAATGCCTCCTACACTAAGGAAGCCCAACCAAATTCATGGCACCATACGGAAACTCCGCATACCAAATAAAAATACCTTGAAAACAAAACAAAAAAAAATCTTCACCAAATATTTTACAGCTATTTAAATTTGGTTCAGACGAACTTGCCGACATTTTATTTGACGAAGTCATGAAACTGAATAAATACATGTGAAATGTCCCTTGCATTACCATGCAAAAATTGCCTGACTTCTTTCTGCTGGACTCGAGTTGCAGTCCTTCGAGTTCCTTATATCGGAATGCGGCTTTTGGCATATTATTTGACTATTTTGCTGCGAATTTTACGCCTGAAAAAGCGTGGAAAATCGCTTTGTCTGATTTGAATTATTATTAAGAAGGAAACTATTGGTTGAATATTATCTGGATTTCGATTTTAAGATATTATGTTCGTTACTAGGTTTTTTTCGGTACCATGTGTAGCTACTAATGAAATATTTTTGGAATCGGATCAGTATGTAGGCACAGTCACGAGCAAAAATATGTATACACTCAGCAAAATTCAATTCTGATTTTCTCGCGGAATAACTATTGCAACTTTGATATTATGATACCTATTTCATAATGATTAGGGTTCAAAATACTATGTTCGTTATAATATAAAGTTACAATCAATTCAGTAGGAGAAAATCACTCATAGAAGTTGCTATATGCATATGTGTGTGTGTGTGTGTGTGTGTGTGTGTGTATTAGTGCTTATGACTGAACTTCCAGAGATCTCGACCTCTTCAAACAAACAAACAATATTCCTTGTTTATAGTAGGTATTAATTTAATTAAGATGACTGGCCAATCATGACAAAGAGTTTCGTAATCGTATTAATCGTATTTTTTTTAAATTACAAGTAAAAGTTAATCCAGTAAAAAGTTTGCTGGTGGATCAAAGTTCGTAACAATGGCATTAAAGGGAGAGACTCAACTTTTTATTAAAATGAACATCCTAACTTTGACAAGTTAGTTGATTGTAACCGTGCAACTTCTGTTGGGACGCATCGACTATTGAACATTATTTTCATTAATTGGAAAATATAGGAGAGCTAAAATTAAAAAAAAAAACAAACGTAAAATCACGCCTGTGTTCCCCGAAGGGTAAGGCAGAGGTGTACCTATAGTACATCCAAAAATAAACACACAATATAGTAATAAACAATGACGGTAGGACTTTACTTTAGCATCCATCGATTTAAGGGTTGAGAGTTGGCGGGGAGGAGAGGGGGGGGTGTACACCCCCCCCTGTGAAGGAAAAGTTGCGGAGCCCCCCCCTTTTTGAGATATGATTTTTTTAATATTCTAACCTAACTTTCAAATTTTCTTGTATTTACATCGATTTAAAGGTCGAAAGAGGTAGGGTGTGACGAATAAAATGAAGGGGGAAGTAGCAGCCCCCTCCCCCCCCTTCAATACAAGTTAAGGGATTTTCAAGACTTAAATAAAAATAACAACCTAATCTTGCCATATCGGATCCACCCCAAAAGGAGTTTCAAAGGAAGTACTGCACTTTATGGCGTAGTCGACGGAGCCCCGCTGCGCGGGCTCCAACTTCCGGGTGGTTTAAAAAAAAATAACCACGAAGGGGATGGCGGGGTCTTTCGGACCCCGCCATCCCTTTCTAACCTAACCTGTCCGAGTCGGGGTGCCCCAAGTCCCGAGCTCGCTTCGCTCGCTCTTGCATTATAATAAGTTCTCATTGCCTTTTTAATAAATTGAGATATGTCGGGACTTAGGGCATCCCGACTCGGACAGGTTAGGTTCGAAGGGGATGGCGGGGTCTGTTCACTCGCTTCGCTCGCTCACTAGACCCCGCCATCCCCTTCGAACCTAACCTGTCCGAGCCGGGGTACCCCAAGTCCAACAGCAAGAAAAATAAAGAATAGAATACTCTTTATTATGTACACCATAAAAAATAAAGAACAGCCTTCTAACCTAAATCCCCACAAATTGGCAACACTGGACAATGAAAACTCAAAATTATTTCGTTTCACGTTTGGTTTCACATATCGGGAATAGTCGGTATTTTCTTATAAGTTTTAATTTATTAGCACTAATTTAAATCTGTGAAATATATATCCTATTATGAAATATGGATAAAAAGTATCTAAATCACTAAATATACGTATTTATGTCATACTTAATATGAAGTAAAACATTTTAATGCGTTGCCCTTAAGTAAAACGAAACGTTCAAGGCGAGACAAAATGTCAAAAGTGTCAAAATATTGCTAAATTTTTACGATTTTGTTTTATTTTTTTCTCGTAAACCATTGATCTCCGCAACTTAAAACTTTACATGAAGGTTTCTAATAATAAGAACTTTCTGTAAAAAAATATGGACTTCCAACTCGACGAATGCTAAAGTAAAGCTTAGCCAAGAATATTTCATGCTGTGAATTCATATTACTATTAGTATGTTCTGCATGTTATTATTTAATTTAATTTGAATGTTTAATATTAATAAATTTTTGTTACCTATTTTGCTGTGCCCTTACAAGGTCCATAATTGTATCTTAGCTTTAAGCCTATTTGTAACAACTTAATTCACATTATGGTATGCAAATATATGAATAAATAAATACTTGGTCACACGATTACTTCATGATAAGACACATTTATATTTCTGCACAGTTTGCAGGGAAAAATAATTGCTTCTTTCTCCCTGCCATCAGCCTAGAGTCCAAATAAAAGTTGTCATGTTACACCAGCTGAATCGTAGAGTTCTTAGGGATTAAACTTTTAATTAGAGGATTTCATGTGATGTAATCGTTTTCGTGGGCAGAAGAATCGGTAGCGATGAAAACCATCAGAGAAATATTCCATGTCAATGGGAATCCTGAGGCCCTAGACAAAGTGACATTCTATCAGCGATAACGATGCTATAAAAGGTAAAAATGTATAGGACTGACATGAGCTATCGAAAAGCTTATGTCAATTCTGTTGAAAGTCGTTATAGAAATACGAAACGCTTTGGAAGCGATTGTTACTTGTCTAGGCCCTCTGATCACAGACTGCAAGCCTTCCAAAGAATAATCAGAAAAAAAACTAGTGTATTTATCAAACCTCATTCATTCGTTCATGACTACCTCGTTGGTCGCAAGCGCTACTGCTGACCATGAGGTTCTGGGTTCGCCTCCCAGGTCAGGCAAAGTGTTATTGGATATTTCCATCTGGAATTTCTCAGTCTAAAGTCTGGATTTGTGCCCGGTTGACGGCAATGGGCTCGTCCCCTAAAATACATGAGACTTAAACATAACTGGCGAAATGTGAAACTACCTTTTGAAATCGCCTAGAATCAACTATAATTATTTTCTTGTAAATTTTGACGTTCAAATAAATTAATTTTAATGGCCTGCTTAAAATAAATTATTTGTGCTTGAGTTTGATCTGGTTACAGCTTCAGGTTGACTTTGAAAAAATATATACTCGACCGCTTGTTGCTTTATCACTTTTGAAAAAATCCTAGTAAACTGAAACTTCACTATGGTTAAAACCATCTAAGTGCCAATTCCACCATTGAAATTGAACGCAATCAACACATCTGTAATATAATAATAACTAATAATAATAATGTAATATATAAATAACCCCACCGCCGTATCTCTACGTTGACGTCGTGGTGGGGCTTGCGCGCTCCGAACTCTAGGTCTGTGCCGGTAGAGTTTACTTTGCCGGAACGGGTCTGGGGTGAGGAGCCAGACCAAGAGAGATACAAAAACCCGCAGGGCAGCATGTGGCGAGCTGTTGGGCAGTAGCGACCCCACGGACCCTATCTCCCGGGAGAAGTCTTGTTCCTCATCTCTGGCTTGCCTTTATTGGCCGGCTGGAGTGAACACTGACGAGGAACAGAGCTCCCATCTCATTCTTGCCTTGATTGGCCGGCTTGAGTGGAGATTCGCAAGAGCAAACGTGCTCGGAGGAAGGAAGTATTCCAGTAAGATGCTGGTAGGGATCTTGACCGTACTTCCGGGATTGTCCTGATAGCCGTGGAATACCTCTCCACTCCTCTCAAGCACCTCAGGACATGTTGCCCCCTTGTCACTACGACACTTTGTGCTAGCGACCGTTTTCGGGGGCCCATTATTGAGTGTGCAAGTCACCCCCTGCCATTTTATCTATGTATTTAAAAACATTGGTCAGGCAGGGGCCATAGTCTTTCCATAGTTCAAGATAACTAGTTCACCAAGCCACCCAAACCCATAGCCCAATATCTTTGTTTCCATGTTCTGCAATAGTCCTACACCAACCGGGGGTTATCCTTGGCTGCACTTGCATAGTGCGAACAGGGATAATCGTCGGCTGGTGCCTCATTCCATTTAAAATTGTCTAAAGGGCCTCTGCGAGTTGGCTTCGGCCCCTCGCATGCCTTCCAAAGGTCCGGGACCCCAGGGTCCCGAGATGTACAAACATGTAATATATTATATCTATATATAATATACAGGGTTACTGGTAACTCGACGTATTCCTTGCAGGAACGTCATAGTAGGGTTAAAATGCAACAAATTAAGCCACCAAATGTTCTACCGAAATTCAGTAGTTTTTGAATTAGTTAAGAGTTTTAGAGCTAAAAATTACAAAAAATTAAATGTTTTGTTAGTGATATTTGCCAAAGTTTTAGGCATTATTGAACTTTTAATTATTAACAAAAAGGTCTGCTACGGCGTCAACTATGATAATAACTTAAATTTCAGTACAGTCGCGCCGTAAATCATTTTTAAATTGGTTTCAAATGGTTTAATCTGGGATTTTCATTAAAAAACTAAAACTCTTAACTAATTAAAAAACTACTGAATTTCGGTAGAACATTTGGTGGCTTAATTTGTTTCATTTTAACCCTACTATGACGTCCTGCAAGGAATACGTCGAGTTACCAGTAACCCTGTATATTATTGAATTCGTCACTTTATATGTAACAACTACGAATTCAATGTACAGATTAATCGCTTCTATCGTTTCTAAAAAATCTGTCTAGCCATTTTCCATATAAGCTGAAATTAGCAATTTCGTATTTGCATATTAAAATAGTTCTCTTAAGGGGGATGCGGTAGGGTAGCCCGCAAAATACAAACTTTAAATTTTTGTTTGCATTTTTTTTTGCAGGTCTGTGTTAGGTTGTTTCTTGGTTCATGTTGTGATTCACGACCATAACAAATATGGCTTTACAGAATTATAATCGTTAGAATCAGCAATACAACTCCTTATGGTAGAATAATCCTAAAATGTAGGTAATGATTTCATGAAATAGTAATTCAATAGGATTATATGAACTTAGAGAGTTGTATTGATGATTTTATGATAATAATTCTATAAATAAATATTTGTTAAGGCCGCGAATCATATTTAGATCGACATACAACTTGATACCAGTCTGCAAATTATAAAAAATGTGAGAAAATTCGAATTTCGCGGGCTATCCTAACGCTTTCACCTTATAGATAACTCTCACAATAACTCGACTACTAAAAGCGTGTTAAAATGAAAGTAGTTAAATCATTTTGCTATTAAACTTCTGTCAACTTTGCTATACAAAGTTGAACCTCTGTTTAACACGGCGACTGCCGAAATAACCGCTTGGAACAATTTAAACCGAGTTCACAGTACTCCATTAATTTGATATTCAAATGTCTAGCAATATAACTAACCATAATAAACATTGTTTTTGGTAAATATTTTAGCTAAAACTTTCATAGAGTCTGTTCATATTAAAAAATAAAAATGTTTACAAAATCTCGCGGTGGTTTTTTTTATTTGTCTTTAAAAAAGATTAATTCGGATTCAGATATGGACTTCTTTGTAATCAAATAATGTGAGTGTAGGAACATCGACGCGCAAATCGACAGAAATTTTGCGGATGCGGATATTTGAAGGCTCACACATCCGCGGATACGGATCTTAAGATATTTTTTTCCAAATATCATTTTGCGCCGGTGGTGGCATTGTAAATTCACTCTTTTAATAATCTTTCAGCTGCAGAAATCTCGCTTAGCACATACTGCTCACTGCATATTCACATTTTCACAATAACATTCCAAAACTGAAATGTTCATACCTACAATGGCTACAGTAAGCGCAACTATTATAAACACATTATGGCTGCTTCACGAGAAACAAACGACTCACAATAAAAAACGCGTCGGATCTTGTCACCGAACGAAATCTTCGCTCCTACTGGTCAATGAGCAATGAGCACGTGCGTACGGCACGTGCCAGTCGCCTATTTTCCGTCTTGTCGCGATCTGTGCTACATCCATATCCGCATTAATTATGGCGGATGCAGATGCGGAGGCAGATTTCCAAATCGATGCGATATCCGCAATATCCCTGGTTTAGATATCGATACCATGACGTATGCGGAGTTTCACTAGCTAATTTAATTTGACCCTGAATAAGTCAAGATTACCGGCTTAATACAATACTCACAAACATACTTGAATTTCAGTAACCGGGTTGCAGAATATTACTGCTTAATGCCACACAGTTTCGTCGAGTAAATCTGTGCAAAAGCAAGTTTCAAACGACGCCGCAGGACGTCACTGTATGTAGGATCTGTTACGATATGCAAATAGACCGGCGCCGGCGGCGCAGATGTTAGAATGCCGCAATGATACGGTCTGGATTCTATTCCGAATGGCCTAGTAAGCTAGTTTGTATTAAAATGTGTCTACATGTTGATATGGGAGTGCTTGCTTTGTCCTAAGCAGTGTACTCGTACATCTAGGTATTGTTGGATTTTTAATAGGAAGGTCGTTTGCAAGATGCCCAATGTTGTTGGTCTTTATCGTTGTGAAATACTGCCACATTAAACCTCATTTCACAACGAAAAAAAAAACTAATTCCTTACCAAAGGAATTAGTGACATTTTGAGTGTTTTAAAAGTAACGTATTTTTTAAAACCAATATCTGCTTGCTGATAGGCAGTCGCTTCATGTAAAGTACTGGTTTTCAGCTGCATCCCGTTAAACTGGAAACCGACCCCAACATAGTTGGGAAAAGGCTAGGCAGTTATATATATATTGTACAAAAATGCAAAACCATACTTACTACCTATTTACTTTTGCCGTTTTAAGCATAATAAGCTATCCAACGATGCAGTAATCTCACCTCACGCCGCTGAGTAAAAGACTGGAAGGATACTGAAAATGCCTGTTATTACAAAATCTTTCGTGAAACGGTGTTTGGTTATAACAGCTTATTAAGGGGCCGGCGGAGCATCGATCGCAACTACGAATCGAGTGGTACAAATGTGGCGCAAGTGTGCCTGTCGGAGCGATACACACAGCTACCGTGAACTGTATGACCACGCACACATTTTCATTGACATGACATTTGCTTGACGCGATAGCACTACTGGCTATTGAACATTTATGATAAATTTGGATGTGTTCCGTAATACCAAAAATGATAAGTGAAAACTTAATATTTTTCCATTTTTTTTTTGATAATTTGTAACTTGATAATATAGGCTATGTTTCTGCTGAAACAATATTACAAGTATTGTTGTTTATAATACAGAAAAAACAATCTGAAAACGTCATTTACGCTGCAAAAATGTGCGAAATTCAATTCGCCACAACTTCATTTAAGTTAGGTTTTTTGGAAAAAAAAAAGATGTTAAAACTTAGATAAATACTGTCTCAATTCGAATAACAACACATTATGATGGAAATATGCTCAAATTGCAAATGATTTAGGTATTACGTTTGTATGGAGAATTCATCCGACGCCGCGTTCTTAAATAAGTGTTATATCTCAGCTGAACCTATTAAGAACCTGTCAGTTTCACTTATTGGATAGACACCATTTTACCCTTACGATATTATTGTTACGAGTAAAAAAAATATTACAGTTTTTATAAGAAAAGTTTCAAGATGTGGGAAATTGTTAGCGTTTTATCCAGAAAACTTGAGTAACGAGATTAAATCCCCGGCGTTAAAATAGTAGTGTTTTAAGATTGAAGTGCTTGTCTGCCTGTCAGTGCCATCATAACTCCTAAATAGACGAACCGATTTCAATTAAGTTTTTTACATGTTATGATTTCAATTTGTTTCCCATTTTCCAACTGGAAGTGAGTTTGTTTGTTATGCTTTTACGCTGAAACGATTGAACGGATTTGGATAAAATTTGGCACATGGGTAAATCATGACCTGGAGAAGGATATAGGCTACTTTTTATCCTGGATAGCACACGAAGTCGCGGGTAACAGCTAGTAGGCTATAATAGGGCAGACACTGGTTGTCTGTTTTTGAAACTGTTTAAATTGACACGCCTGTATTTCACGAAGGGTCAAAAAAAATCAAAATCAATATATTTTATTTCACATAAGCCTACATGGGCACTTATGAAACGTCAGAAGCTAGGTGCACGGTTCCAATTGGTCGTTTCCAATGGAGAAGAGCCGGCAAAAAACTCCATGGTTACTCTTTTAAAAGATAATTGGCTTTTACAATATTTTTGAATTACTGTGTTAATAGTTATGGGAGGACAGTGTAGGCCTTTCAAAAAGTTTCAGGTAAATTTCATAAAAAAATTAAAAATAAAAGTCTACAGTTCACTAATATTCTAGCGTATGACACTCGTGGGTTGCAGCTGAAAATCAGCGTCAGGTGGTACACTTTGTGTTTCCATTTGACATTATGCTGAGCTGAGGCCCTTTTGGCATTCTAATGGTTGTTTTCTGTTTTTATAGTTTTAAGGTGTATTTTTTCTGCTACAATGCCAATAAACGCATTTTTCTTTCTTTCTTTCTTTCTAAGCCTACGACGTTCTCACATTCACAAGGTAGAAACGAATCTTTATAAGATAAATAAGATACTATAGATAAAAACCTATTTAAACCAAATGACATGATTGCCATTACAACTGTAACAAATCTGAATAATTAACATGTCCGCAAAAGCCTCTACTATAGAGTTGAAATTAAATTGTAGGTATATAATGTCAAATAATATTATGATTATTATTATGTCTGTTAGCGAGCTATGTATAAGTCTCACAATAGGGGGCGAGCCTATTGCCATCAACCGATCACAAATCCTGATTCCGGGCTGCTACTGAAAAATTCCTGATGGAAAAACCCAATAACACTGCCCGACCCGGGAATCGAACCCAGGGCCTCAAATTACTATTTTTATTTGCGTTTATATAGCTTGAGTATAATCTTCACTAATATTATAAATGCGAAAGTGAGTTTTTTTATTTGTCACATGTTAATTACATAACCGATCATCACGAAATTTTGCATACACGTTGTCAGGGGTACAGGAAAGGACATAGGATACGTTTCATTAAAAAAAAAAATAGTGTTCCCGAAGGATTTGATTGACAAATTCTACATTAACGTGTGTGAAGCTGCGGACAAAAATTAGTATACTCTATACTCATCGCTTGCTTGATTTATAAATTTAGGCAATTTCTTGTTTTAAAAATACAAGACTCAAGACATGTTCACGTAAACAAAATGTCTAACCATCCAACTCGATTGTGTTTCATGGAAACTTATCAGACAAATTGGACATGTCTTCTCTGAATTTTATGACTGAGAAGTTCTGAGTTTTTCCAGACAGGTATATCTTGAAGAATACTTCTGTTTCGTCCTTGAATCAAATGTTCCATTGTAACGTCTGTGCGCGTTCGTTGAGCTCTTTTGTTTTTTAAAAGAATTTATCAGGCGATATCTTATGAATCTTAATTCGTACTAATATTATCTCATCAAAAACGCAGTTTTTCTGCCGCAAAAAGATGTGAGATTTAATGTAAAACCAAGTCTGTTATTATATTCAGTACTTATCTATTTGTCATCTTTATTTCTTTAATAAATATAATTACTTGGCCATCACACGGCAACTTAATCAGATATGAATAATCTACTATTTTAAATATAATTAAATGAAGCGCGCACAGCGCTAATATTAGGTAGTTTTGGTTGTATATAGATTCAATCTGCCTAGCCTTTTCCCAACTATGTTGGGGTCGGCTTCCAGTCTAGCCGGATGCAGCTGAATACCAGTATTTTACATGGAGCGACTACCTATCTGACCTCCACAACCCAGTAACTGGGTAATACGATACCCCTTGATAAGATTGGTTGTCAGACTTTCGGGCTTCTGACGACCGGTAACGACTGTCAAAGATCCACGAATGACAGCCGGGACCAACGGCTTATCGTGCTTTCCAACGCACGGAGGAGTCTCAGTATGTAAAGATGGTCACCCGTCCACCGACCAACCCCAGCAAGCGTAGTTTAACCTGATGGATCGACCCGGTGCGGCTGTTATTACTTAGCCACGAGCTCCTGTCTTTAGAAATAGTATAGAAAGAATAAATACTTCCTTCTTATCTTCTAGAATGTTCGCTAAAGATAGTAAAATATAAATGAGTGCCATTAATATTTCATATGAGTGTGCGACAGTGTTCCCGCGATATTGTGGAGCCAATGAAATTTATCGATACCATTTCATAAAGATGCCGATTTATTTGAAAGACGGTCCCAACGCCATTTTATATTGGCTGTGAATTGTATTTGAAATTTCTGCGACCGGAAAATTTCTCAGCTAAACAATATAAATGTATTGTGATTTGCTCAAACGGATTGGGATATGCAGGTTTATTTATTTTTGGGTGTTATAATAATGATCATGAAACTGCCTCGTTGTACAGTCGTTGCAAGCGTTACCGCTGACCCCTGAGGTCCTGGGTGCGATTCTCGGATCGGGCAGTGTTATTGGGTTTTTTACACGATTTGTGCCCGGTCGATGGCAATAGGCTCGCCCCTATATCACCCCCTATAGGACTATTTTTGGATCAAAAAGTAGCCTATGTCCTTCTCCAATATTTTGTCGTTGTAAATTTTTCACAGCAGTAAATATCTCCTCAGTCACGCAAAGACCATACGGATTTAAAAAAAAGAAGCGCTTACTGATTTATCGTTATGGGTATTCCAAATATACGGCAACAACAAACTATCAAAACTGTAATAGTACATTACTGTCGCGGCCAGCAATAAGGGGATTGATGGACGATGTTGAAAATGAGGGCCGAGGCGAAGCCGAGGCACTCATGCGTGAGTCCACCAATTCCTGATTGCGGCCAAGGCTAGTACTTTTTTCAAACAACGCGCGGAAATTCAAACTGAGTAAATTAAATAGAAATTCTAGAATCAATGACGAACAACTATCATTTTTCATGCGCCAATATGTTCATTTGTTTCTTCTTTGTTATATTTGCAAGCCAATTCGAAATTTAAATAAAATCTTTGATAAGTTACCTCCTTGGTTGCCGTGTGTTGAAGTAAAAAGTTCGTTCCATTTTTAAATAACACGACAGATATGAGTTTTCATAGTAATTTATTTGGCCGCTAAACACGCCAGATATGGATTTTCATAGTAACTTTGCTGGCCGCATCGTCACTTGTTTTTTACCAGTACAGCAATTTTCATTTATCTCGAAGAAGGTTTTCAAAATAATGCTCGAATTTACAAGCATGTTTGAGAAAAATACATTATTTAAATTGCGGGTATACTTACTTTGCTGGAAAGTCCGAAAGGGATACCGGGACCTTGGCAACAGGCAACTGAAGGAACACGTGTGGGTTTTAGTCAGTAAAAGTTTGACACGCCTTTCCGCTCCGCCCAGAGTGGGAGAAGTCATTTGATGCAGACCCACCCTCAAAAAAAAAAAGACGGTTTACTTACTTATTTTCACTCCGCATATTCCACTTGTACAGGGATCCATTTCAGCATATTTGCCTGATATGACATGCTGAGCTGGTTTCCCATTTGGTGCACCCTTAGGACGCACTTTGTACGTTCGTTGATACATTACGTTAAAGAGCGTCATAGGCAATAGTGTCTTCAAAATGTCTTAATTTTTTCTTTTTTTAGGGTTCCTTACCCAAAGGGCAAAACGGGACCCTATTACTAAGACACCGCTGTCTGTCTGTCCGTCTGTCACCAGGCTGTATCTCATGAACCATGATAGTTAGACAGTTGAAATGTTCACAGATGATGTATTTCTGTTGCCACTATAACAACAAATACTAAAAAACAGAATAAAATAAATATTTAAGGGGGCTCCCGTACAACAAACGTGATTTTTTTGCCGTTTTTGCAGATAGTCGTACGGAACCCTTCGTGCGCGAGTCCGACTCGCACTTGGCCGGTTTTTTTGTGTATATTTGCACCTTGTAGCTATTTCCTAATATTAATATAGTTATTATTTAATCGTGATTTTGTATGTTGTGCTGTCTTTTGTGACGATCTATCTATCAAATTATTTTGCAATATCCAATATTCCTATCTCAAAATCTTGACCAAAGATCGGAGGCGAAGACACTACACTTCGGAAACCTCATCAAAGCATGGCCAGTGTTATTGCAACCGTTCTTCAGTCCAAATCTAATAGTGTATAGTAATTCAGCTCCGGAGATCCGAGATCCGTCAGCTCAAACAAAGATGGCTGCGATAGACTGGATTAGTTTCAACGCTTTGAGCATTAGAACATCCTTTGTGTACCTGGCTTTATTTTGGTCGGATTGGGTAATTGCTTGGTAATTCATTTATTAGAGTGTTTATAATGTGTTGGTTGGCTCGTTAAACTTTAAAAAACGCCAGTTCTTTTTGTACTGTCGGTTCATCTCTGTGGGACAGCGGTGTACTGTAGACTCCGAGAGAGTCTACGGCACCGGATCGAGTAAAACACTTGATAGTTTAACTAATTATATTAATTAATGAAAATCAAGGATACATTTTATATTATATCACCCGTCATCCAGCCTCAGGCCGTCTCTGAATATCTTCCTATTCTATTTTCAACTAAATTGTTGGAACGTTCAAAACTCACGGCTGCCCTCTAGCCAGCCTGTACCACACGAGGTTGCGCCTCGCATAAAAACTCCTTACAGTACTGACAGTTCACCTACATTTCGACAGTTATTTTTAAGTCCCATGTAATAGGGGGCGAGCCTATTGCCATCAACCGGGCACGAATCCAGACTACGGGCTGCTACTGAGAAAAACCCAATAACGCTCTGCCTGACTTGGGAATCGAACCCAGAACCTCGTGCTCAGGTGCTCTCTTTGCAATAGATAAGTATAATTAAAACTCAATTTTAGGCGTAGCGCTGACTACTAAAATATATGTATTTTTTTTCGACAGTTAGTCCTTTTAGGTACAAAAAGCTAAACTAGAATACAATCCACGCTCTAACTTTACCATGCCTAAAACTAAATTACACAACACACCTCCAGTGTACACTAATCTTAGCTTCACAGAATATTGTGAGACCTCAAGACGGGCCCCAGTGCACACTATCGGAACAGACAGCCTTAATTTGTGCCTGACATTGTAAACGCGCCCTTTAAGCTTCCTGAGACTGTGCAAGATACTGGGAACAGTGAGAACTAGGCTTTATTTAATTTTGGAGATGTTGTCCTTTACTATGTTATCTTTAGTGAGCTGGAAACAGAACTATACTAATCCTAACTACCTTAACTCATCATCTGCCTTGCCTTTTCCCAACCATGTTGGGGTCGGCTTCCAGTCCAACCGGATGCAGCTGAATACCAGTATTTTACATGGAGCGACTGCCTATCTGACCTCCACAACCCAGTAACTGGGTAATACGATACCCCTTGGCAAGACTGGTTGTCAGAGTTTCGGGCTTCTGACGACCCGTAACGACTGTCAAAGATCCACAAATGACAGCCGGGACCAACGCTTTAACGTGCTTTCCGAGGCACGGAGGAGTCTCGATATGTAAAGCGGGTCACCCATCCACGGACCAACCCCGGCAAGCGTAGCTTAACCTGATGAATCGACCCGTGCTGCTGTTATTACTTAGCCACGAGCTCCTCTAACTATCTTAACTAATAATATAAAATGCGAAAGTGAGTTTGTTTGTTACGCTTTCGCGCTAAAATGGCTCAACGGATTTGGCACAAGAGTAGACCATGACCAGGAATAGGACATAGGATACTTTTTATCCCGATATTCAAGTGAGATCGGGACGCGGGTGGAACCGCGGGGCGCAACTAGTTAATAATAAAGCTAAAGAGGTTTTTTTTTTTGTTTGACCGCTCTAAACTCTATAACAACCAGTCGGATATGAAAAAATATTTTTGCAATTTACAACCCAATTCTTCAGGAAGGTTATTTAACATCACGCTAAGACCCTTAGGGGCCGAGTAAAAATACAAAAGGTCAGAAAGAAAGCTCAGCGAAAACGAAGTAATAGCGCGGGTGGGCGATGCGATGCGACGGGGGAACAAGGGCGCAGGTGGGCGATGCAATGCGACCGAGGAGCAAGAGCGCGGGCGGGCGATGCGATGTGACGGGGGAACAAGAGCGCGGGTGGGCGATGCATGAATTTTTATCTGAGTGGTCCCGAGAGCCATCGGTGCCAGTCTGGGAAAGTTTCAAGCATATCTAGAGTACGTATGTGTGTGTGTAGTGTGTGTGTGTGTGTGTGCGTGTGTGTGTGTATGTATATATGTATGTAGTGTGTAGTGTGTGTGTGTGGGTAATACTTACTGCTGGACCTGTAGCCACTTTCCATCAGGTTTATTCCATCCTTTATGATGGCTATGCTGGACATTTTGGTGATAGCAGTTACTGTTGCTCATCCTCCTAATGAAACACTGTCATCCACTCGTCCCAATTTCACAGCACATCTAGCACATCTAACCCGCGTTTAAGACCTGCCAGCGATATCATTATCAATTGACACTGACAGCTCTAGAATGCAGAAGACCAATTCTCATGCAAACTTTCACATTCAAGTCGTCAAACTTGTCAAAAATGTTGGTAAATTGATAGTAATTTTGACAGATTCCGAATGAGATGAGAACGCGAGCGTTCTTAAAAATTACGAGAACTGCCCCTCTGATTGCGTTCAGTTTTATCGAAATGAAATTAGCCTTTAGTCGTTTTTAAGAGGACCACAATAATAAGAAAGAAGATTATCAATTCATTCCCAACACAACCCAGCCCTAACTGTTTATCTAAAATTAAAACAGTCCCACCTTATGTACAATTTCAGTCCCCAATTCGATTCTATAGAGCCTAAACAGCATTCTGGAACTTCCTATGAATATATTACCGACCACGTCTGCTTCCAAAGATATTCCTCCACCCGTTTTTATTTTATTTGTTTCATATTTGTCACGTCATGAAAATACAGTGCCTCTATTCACGACAAATTTTACGGTTTTCTTTCGTTCCCTGAATTCCAATACTGTTGAGGATACTCTACGCCTATTCGTCGGTTATACGAATGATATTTGCTTCTGTTTTTGATACTCCAATTTGGGGGAATAAGGACAAAATGAAGCTTGGAATTGTGCAGTTGAATTTTTGAAGTGTGTACCCAATGTTTGTTATCGCTGGATGTCGTTTTTGCATTCATTTTATGTATCTTATTTTATTTGTTGTAGTACTTTTTTATGGTAATTAGAATGTTAAAATAACAAGGCATTGTAGGTATTTCTTTTGTAAAATTTTGTTTAATTTAAATTGTATTTATTTAGATAAAAACCTCGTGAAGGAAAACGTTAATAATAATAGTATTAATTTAATTTACAAATCTGAGTATTATTTCTACCTAAATGCCTTGACTTTTGATAACTGGAATAAATTCTAGAACATTTAGTTCAAATGTCGCTTTTTGGTTGTTACACCTTAAACATGTAAACGAATATTTCTAAAGAAATAACAAAAGTTTCTGAAGCTGTTTATAACTCAATCACGCATACCTAAGTTTCATCGGATTTGTATGCAATTAAGCTCACAGATACAGTGGCGTACCTAACTATTGATCAGAGGCCCTGGTGCAAAGACTAAAAAAAATTTTTTTTTTCAGTTTCATTGCGGGCAGTACCCAAAATTGCCTGTATTCAATTTGATTTTGCATGTATGCTTTCTTCGGACAATGTTTTTGATTGTACAACAGAACATAGTGCCGCTGCTACCGTATTTAACACCGAACAAGGTCGCTTGCGTGGTTCGCATGTGTTTCCAAGGGTTTGGCAATCAATTTACAAAGATAATAGTGGATGCTAGAGCGAGCGAAGCGAGCTCGAATTTTTTAGATCCCTGCCACGGACAGGTTAAATTTTATTTTGATCATTAATAGAGAAACAGCAGCTGCTTGGTCGACTTCTGCAGAAAATATTCAAAATGAGTAGAATCAGGGCTGCAAGAGCGAGCAGAGCGAGCTAGAAAATTTTGCATTTTTTTTACTGGGCTCTTTCTCCTTAAAGTAGCTTAAAATAGGTAACATTTTAGAACCCTCTGAGGTCCTATACCGGTTGCCCTGTTGGGTTGGGCAGACCTGGGCCCGGACACTGGGCCCCCGAAAACCGCGGGTCCTCGTGCCCCGCACATTGAACCTTAGCAGTTACACCACTGCACAGATAGAAAATGCCTTCGAATAATACATAGATTACTTTTTATCCTAATACATAGAGTAGTCACCCTAGGATAAGAGTGAAAATGCAACCAACATGGCAGCTAGTCTACAAAACGCTTTTAGTCTGAAAATCCGTACTAAACTATTTCACCAAAATACGAATGAAAGAGATTGTGTTATAAACTAAAATTTAATTACTGCACCGCTTAATATAGTGCTAACTTAAGTCTATTTGGGCAGTAATAAAGGTCTTGAGCGTGTTCAAAGATACATACCGGGTGACGGTGGGGCCACGAGGAACTAATCAATTTTGCGAATTTTGATTTTAGGGACAATAATAAGATGAGGTTTATTAATGTTCAACGACTAGTATCGAAATCAAAAGCAGATTTAAGTAAAAAAAAAAAAATGTTTATTTGCGGCAAACATGACGCTAAGAAAGCATAGATAATAACAAGTTGCGGGGAAATATGCGTCACATTCACGCAAAACGGCCATCACTCAGCATAAACATAAGTCAACTTGACTTTGTGACTTGACTACATCGCCACATTCGAACTACGCATCAAAGACCTGACGTCACACAAAAATCCTGACGTCACAAAAATCCTGCATCGCGCAATTAGAGTTTGCCGTGCAGTGAACATATATACAAAAATCCAATATAAATCCAATATCAATCAGTGGGCAGTTGCCCGCCAGACACAACACCCGTCTGGTCGGAGGATCCTCCCTTTTCTATGGTGTATGAGTGAACTTTACACCCTGTTCCTCATACCCCTAAAACTTTGTATAAATAGGAACATTTCTCACGTAATATACAATAGACGTATATGTGCATATACAATAGACGTATATGTGCAAATACAATAGATATATTTATATTTAGTAACCTATTCCGCTTAACTATATCTCTAGAGTCATAAAAATCCCTGTAAGAAATCGATACGTGTTTCACCTCTCAACGAGGCATCCTCACGATGACGATTGAGCAGTCGCGAACCCGAACACGTAACTTACGTATTTCTCACTTAACTTTTATAACATAAATATCAGGTTTTTTATTAGACTAGTCTTCTAGAAATATGTAATGAAATAATAATCTCGATTGAAAACTGATATATTTCATATTATGTCACCTCCTTGCCTCACTCAAATCTAGGTTTAGATGCGGCGTTACCACGTCAACGCCGGCTGTCGCTGAAAACCAGCGCTGGGCCTCTGTCTCGCATAGGGTCGCCGCCTTATATGCTGAGCGAAGGCCGTTTTGCGTGGATATGACGCATATTTTCCTCCAACTTGTTTGTGTTCCTTCTTTGCGTTATGTTTACCGCAAATAAACGTATTTTCTTTCTTTATTTTATAAAAAATAGCTTTTATGTAAGTACCTACTTGTCGAACGCATTGCTGAATGGCTATTATTTGAACCACTGCATGTTTAAAAAAAATAGTTAGTGGAAATTAAGACTCGTCCTGGTGCATCTATCAAGAATACCAAACTGTTCAAAGTCAGATTTTCGGGTTTCTGACCATACATTACGAACACAAAATGTCCATCTGCTCACTCGCTCGTTCTAGCGCTTTAGCTGTTTCTATGGCCCGACAGTGAAAGAGCCTAGGCTGCATCCATTAGTACAGGTGGCGTTGGTAATTTGCATTCTGGATCGGCACAACTCAAGCCCCCGGCGGCCTCATGCAGAACTGATGCTCTTTCTGCTCTCATCCTAAGGCTATGTGGTTGTTGGTGACGGATTTAATCTCATTAGTTGTGGATTTTGATGTTAAATATTTGAGATAGTTGGTGATTTTAAAGTTTGAGTTTTGAGGTCTTATTATATCCGCGCCCCCTTTGGTCTCTTGGTGGCTGCATGCTGAGCGTGGGTTTGATTCCTAGGTCGGGCAAAGTTTTATTGGGTTTTTCCATTAGAGGAATTTCTTAGTAACTGACTGGAGTTTGGCGGTGTGATATCTCCGTGCCTCGAAAAGTACGTTTAGCCGTTGGCCCGGCGCCTGATCACTCTGCGGTCGCGTCGGATTGCCGTCCCATCGGACTATGATAGTGAAGGAAGGGTGTGTCTGCGCACACACTTGTGCACTATAATATCTTCCGCGTTGAAGGCTGGTCTCCGCTGAGATTGTTCGCCGTGTCTTAAATTCGGTTAAACTCAAATTCATTCCACTACGCGAAACAAACTAAGTCTGTCTATCCGTTTGTTACCTTTTACCAGTTTTCACGCCATAACGGCTGAACGGATTTCGATGACATTTGGCACACAAGTGGATCTTAAGACATAGGATACTTTTTTCTCAGTAGTACGTTCCCGTTGGATAATTTGCGAAAATCACACAAATGAGTAAAAAATTGTGTTTATTTATTTTATTATTTATATACACATAGTAAAATACATAGAGATACAACATAATTCATTCATTAAACATTAGTGTTCTAGTTTTTCTTAACAAAAGTTTTTCCATTCAGGGAATATGAATCACTAGCTATTTTAAATATTCCTTTGTACAACACCTCACGTTAAAAAGAGTCGATTAAGTCGCCTTTTTTGGGTTCCGTACCCAAAGGGTAAAACGGGATCCTATTACTAAGACTCCGCGGTCTGTCCGTCTGTCACCAGGCTGTATCTCAGGAACCGTGATATTTAGACAGTTGAAATTTTCACAGGTGATGTATTTCTATTGCCGCTATAACAACAAATACTAAAGAACAGAATAAAATAAATATTTAAGGGGGCTCCCATATAAAAAATGTTTTTTTTTGCCGTTTTTATAGATAATGGTACGGAACCCTTCGTGCGCGAGTCCGACTCGCACTTGACCGGTTTTTCATTAACCATGAGTGGTATCGTTGTTTCTTTAAAGGGAACCACAGAAAGCTGCCTTATGTAGAGTACTCTGTATTAATTAATTAGCAACTATCATAATAATGCATTAATGATGGTCAGTTGTCCATTAAGATAATGATTCGCTAACTAAGTGCACGTTTCGTATAGGTTATGGTTATTGGTACCTACGGTAATTGGTTTTTTAATTGTTAGTTTTGCTGCCTAGGAAAGCACGTTAAGTCGTTGGTCCCGGCTGTCATTCGTGGATCTTTGACAGTCGTTACGGATCGTCAGAAGCCCGAAAGTCTGACAATCAGTCTTATCTAGGGGTATCGTATTACCCAGCTACTGGGTTATGGAGGTCAGATAGGTAGTCGATCCATGTAAAATACTGGTATTCGGCTGCATCCGGTTAGACTGGAAGCCGACCCCAACATAGTTGGGAAAAGGCTAGGCAGATTGATTGATTTTGATGCTTGCTAACATAACAATTATCATATCTTATCTATAGCCATGGATGCCTGATCGGTCATCGTTGTAGGGATACCTTTGCTGTCGTTAGCTCTGGGTTTCGTTTCGAATATTGTTTAGACTACCTCGTTGGTTGCAAGCGCTACTGCTGACCATGAGGTGCTGGGTTCGATTCCCAGGTCGAGCAAAGTGAAATTGTTTATTTTTTAACCTTTTTCATCAGATCATCAAATTTCTCATCAGTTGCTCGGCGTTCAGATTTGTGCCCGGTTTGTTGCTCCGTGGTCGGTCTCCGAGCTTTGGAATCTATAAATATCTCGTTACTATTAGGTAGTTACTAATATTTAAGTTGGAATATTTAAAATATCCTGCCCTGCCGTATGACGATGTACACTGGCCTTTAGTTAAATAAAGAAAAATAGACTAACTTAAAATGATCGGAAATGATTTTTCGACGCCATATTTTAGTTATTAATTGTTTATTTAGTTTTAATTAATATTATTTAAGATTGTATAGTTAGTTTTAATTGATATTTGTTAGGATTTCATTATTTACTCAAAATGATTAATTAAACTATCAGGTTAATTATTTTCTATTGAAAATTCGTCCAGCGTTGTCTCAGTTGATTGGCTTGAAAGAGAATACGAATAATTATAAAGTAACTTTAGGCCTTGAAGCTTTCTGCTGTAGTAGTAAATATACCAGGAGCAGTAAATATTATAAGAAAATAATTTAAATTATAAGCACTAAAATATTAGCTTTGAAAGTACGTAAATGCAAAAAAAGCAACCAATTGCGAGTCGCACACGAACTTAACACCTACTGGCTCATTTTCATTAGTCGATAACTCGGTCAATATACAGCATACGGGGACTCCCCACAGCAGGCGGGGTAGTGACGAATGAAAGGCACAAGTCGATAACGCGGTCGGTAGGGACATCAATTGAAAATGAGAAAGGAAAAAAAAATATTAAAAACAAAAAACCCGCCTGCAAGGACGCATAACTTAAAAGAGAAAAACAAGCATTATAATCTGTAGAATTTTGGTATTACAGGCGAGGAACAAACAACAGTTACACGAAATTTCAGGTTATTCGTTTGCAGAAGCAATATATAAATATTATATAGCCTATGTCACTCCCACAATTAAGACGAATCTAATGACACCTCATTAGCTAAAATCCATCAAGCCGTTTAGGCTACAGAGCGTGCCAAAGAAATAGACATACATACATACAAACATACATACATACTCTCGAAAAACATTACTCTCCTTCTGGGACAGCCGGGTAATGAGCCAAACGTGCGGTGCGGGTTCTCCGTACACCGCAATCGTTATTAGACTAATGAAAACGGCTCCCCGAATACGGGCCCTATGGCATGCTTTACAGAAATCTCGCGCACACCCCTTAAGAGTCCTATCAACCAAAGAAAAAGATCCTTACATGTATTTTCATTAAATGTTTATTTTCGTCTCAAAACATCGAACCACAGTGTGTTTAGTTTTCCATCTAGTAACTGTATTGCATAATGTCTTATTCAAAACAGACGTAATATTTGCTCTAGCTACCACAGTACGTACTATCACAACCTACTTTGGCGTATTGACTCTGACAAATTGTTCCGCTTGATACGTATTCCACATACCTACTCTGTTTTCGTTTCATTTACAGATTATAATGAATGGAATTGATTTAAGCACCTGATGAAATTTTAACTTTTAATTAAAAATCATCGTAGTCGAACATGGATTTCAGGATGAGCCGAAGATCACGATTTTTAATTTTTCAGTGATCGGAAATTGGTGTATATGTTCCTAAAGTTCAAAGAACAGAGACAAAAAAAGTGGAGACTTCCCTATGACTAAAATATTTTTTCGGGACTTATACTTGGTAAGTTTATGAATTTTACATGACGTTTAAGACATACATCAAACTATTCTTGATAAATTTTCCAAATTCAAACAATTTTATTCAACAAATTTTTGAAAATTATAAAAATCGTGTATTCTTTTTTTTAAAGCAGAAACAGCAAATTAATTCAATAGTTGTTTTACTTTATAAATTTTCCAAATTCAAACAGTTTTATTCAACAAGTTTTATTAAAAAAACAACAAGTTTTATTCAGGCAATATTAACAAAGATAATAAAAAATAAACAAATAACTTAGCTCAAGCAAGTAAACCAGAAAAAAAAATGGCGGAAAAGAATTTTATAATTGAACGTCCCTCACAATCTGCAAGGCTGCAGCCGTCAGTGCTTTATATCTCAACACATTAAAAAAAAGTAAATAAAAAATGGCCGACTACCAGCGAAGCTATAAAGTGAGCTGACGTAAACAGTGTATTCCTTAATACCAACTTTCAGAAAAATGTTTCTCGCAAGTAAAATGAATAAAACCGCGACAACAGAGTCACGTTTTAGAAGTATTTAATTAATGGACACTGTGCGAAATGAAATTTTCTTTTCTTTTAAAAGTCAGTGGGAAAACTAAGATAATAGTTTGTTGGAGTCCGGTGTCGGTGCGGCGCGGCGTGCGCCATCTTAGTTGGCCTCCCGTCCCTTCGATAATTGAAGTGCTCAGGTTGGCACTCTTTAATCATTGCTGGAATTCTGCTTTTAAAAAGATTTTGGTTGCAATTTTTTTTTGTCGTGTTTTAAATGTAGATAATCCGGATTTTACTTTACCAGTAATCATTAATTCATTTAGTTCATTTTACGTGGAGTTTTTACTGTTTCCGCCTGTTGACTGCGTTGTTTATTATGTACAGCGACTATGTCTAGCTCACGTAAGGGATTGGTTCTTCAGCCTCAGTTTTCCTCTAAAAAGTTAAAACGTCAAATCACTTTTTTAAAATTCATCTCCCCATGTAAGCCTCGTGCAAACTGGCGCCGCGTCCGCGATATCGTGCCTGTGTTTTCAGCCTTTATCATTAAAATACATGCAAGTATGTATGCTGTAATGATAAACCAAAGGAGCTAAGTCTCCTGAGCGATCTAGTTCGCTTGTTAAAGCAGATATCTACGAGTAAGTTTGTATGTAGGGAGTAATCTTCGGAACTGCTGATCCGATACCGGAAATTCTTTTACTAATGGGAAGCTACAGTATTGCTGAGTGTCATAGGATATATTGTACATATTAAAACAAGAAATGTCACGTCGCGGGCAGAAGCTAGTAAGTACTTAATAAAGCAAAAACCGGCCGAGTGCGAGTCGGACTTGCGCACGAAGGTTGCCGTACCATTACCTACACATAAAAACGGCAAAAAAATCACGTTTGTTGTATGGGAGCTCCCTTAAATATTTATTTTATTCCGTTTTTTTTGTATTTGTTGTTATAGCGGCAACAGAAATACATCATCTGTGAAAATTTCAACTGTCTAACAATTAAGTACGGTTCATGAGATACAGCCCAGTGACAGACGGACAGACAGATAGACAGCGGAGTCTTAGTAATAGGGTCCCGTTTTACCCCTTGGATACGGAACCCTAAAAACCTGACAATTATGTGAAACTAATCTCAAATCTCAAGCGCTGTCCAGCAGAAAAATGCAGCAAAGTAGAATAAAAAGGCGAAATTTCAATATAGCCAGCTATAGTGGTGCAGTTTTCTATCAGGAGTGTCGAGTGTCGAGTGTCTAGTGTCCATTAATAACACATGGTGTCTTACGACGCTGATATTAAACTTCAGGGAGTTGGGAGTGAAAAATGAAGCAAAGATAGCGGTGTGAGACAGCCCTGTTTATTTTATACGTCAGTGCATTATATTCGGTGGTAACCCGTTTAGAGCACTTCCGTTTCGGATATAGAGAAGGTTTTATTTGAAGTAGCGCATTTGAAGACAGCTTTTTGGTTTTGAAACTTTTCTGAAAAGTGGACAGAATAGAATAGAATAGAATACTCTTTATTATGTACACCGTAAAAAATACAGATACAAATGTAGAAATTTAACATAGGGTGACACAATGGGCGGTCTTATCGCTAAAAGCGATCTTTTACAGAACTGTCAGTGAGGAAATGTTTATTAAAAAAAAGTTTAAACTGAAACATTGAAACTGAAACTAAAACGTTGTTTACGAATGGCTTTTTTTTTTGTTGAAAAATAATTTATTAACTAAAATATACAATCTATTATCTGTGTAGTTTATTTAAAATTTGTCAACATAATTAAAAAAGAAGTCACTGATTGAGAGAAGATACGAAATGAAAAAAAAAAAGTATATTAACTTAAAAATATACATGGCTGTAGTACTTAAAAATTAAGTAATAATCACACTAATATTAATAACCAACTACGACTACTAATTCTAAAAAAAACATTTGGAAACTTTCTAAGTGCACCTCTTAACTTCTCCAATCAATCATACTTTTTTGAGCATTTTCGTTCTGATTAGAAGATTTTTACTAGACTTAGTAACTAAGTAATTAAAATAATTAAAGGTAGTTCTATCTGACCTCTATCTGACCCGTAGTGGCTAGGCTGTTATTATACCTACTTAATTTAACCGATTTCAGCATCAAAGAAAGTATCTACAATGTACATAATTTTATGTAAATCGATGTAAATTAGATTATTAATTGTTTCACAATTATAACATGGAGCGTTTGAATGCACTAGTGCGGCCCTTAATTACTTACACACGTAGTACCTATTTAGGCCAAGCGACATACAATATTGTATCTTGATAGTACCTATTGTTTGGTTTTGAAGGTATGAGAAACAGGGTATAAAGTTCAGTCGTCCTCTATAGAAAAGGGAGGATCCTCCGACCAGATGGGTATCGTGTCTAGTGGGCAACTGCCCAACGATTGTAGTTGAGATCTTGTATTTATATGTCCTTCGCGCGGAAAACTCTGATTGCGCGATGCAGGAATTTGTGTGACGTCAGGTCTTTGACGCGTAATTCGCATGTGGCGATGTAGATGCCGCCACGGTTCAATTTAAGAGCAATTGAAGCATAATTAGCCTATAATGTTCTCAATGCTGGGATACAGGCCTCCCCTCTGTGGCAGCTGTCCCACCCAGCAACAAGGAAGATCAACGATTATCTCGCTCAAGAAGCGTAAAAAAGATTGTAGGTCCCGCGTAAGAAAAATAGATAAATACAGGGTGTAAAAAGACCCATCACATAGCCGTCAAGTACCTACGCATTCTGTACATCAAATTAAGTAACATTGCACAAAAATAATTGCTCGGATACGATTTTTATTTTTGGTGTGAAAAATCGCTGTTTACGGTAGTGCGCAAAGTAGCGTACACGTAACATTGTGTTTATGGGTGCATGCGACGTTTCAAGGTTTGTGGGGGTGTATAAAATTAAGTTATAACATTTAAAACTTACAGTCTTTAAAAAAAATTCTGAAAATGTTGGAACTTTGATTCAGATTCAGATTCAGATTCATTTATTTGCGAAAACATGTGTAGATAATATACATGGTATGATGCATAATATAGGTGTTACAATGTTCCTTTTTTTTTGCTCAACATGTTTGACCATCGCTGGTGTACAAATTAAGTCGAAAGACTACGTTTACAAAGTGAAAAATATAAAAATACAATGAATAATAATTTAAATAGATCAACAATTAACATCAATATTAAATTAAAAATTAGGTCAATAGTCATGCGATTCAAAATAGATAGAAAAGATTCAGTCAGTATCTTCAGAGCGATTTATCATTTAAAAATTCATTAACGTCATAATAGGCTTTTTCTGTAAGTATTTTTTTAAATGTTTTCTTAAACTGGTCTGTGTGTAAATTCTTAACACAGTTAGGGATATTATTATAAATTATTGGCGCTCTGCATATAACGCTTTTATACAGTAGCGCTGTCTTAGCTGGCTGAACACGAATTTTACTATTATCCCGGCGATTTCGTATTACAATGTCCGATATTCGAGGAAACAAATTGGGGTTATTTTTAACAAATAGGACTATTTCCAAAATATAAAGTGACGGAAGTGTGAGTATTTTATGCTTTGTAAAAAGTGGCTTAAGGCTCTCCGTACTTTGGATACCAAACATGGCACGAAGGCACCGTTTTTGCATTATAAATGCCATATCTTTATTTGGTGAGTTGCCCCAAAAGATAATGCCGTATCTGAGGACAGATTCAACAAGTCCATAATAAGCCGAGAGTAACACATCAGTGTTGATGGATGAAGCAAGTTGGTACAAAGCATACGATTGACTACTGATTTTTTTGCATAGTTTGTCAATGTGTTCTTTCCAATTTAGTTTACTGTCTATAATTAAACCGAGAAAACGGGCATTAGTTACTTCATTTAGAGTGTAATTATCATGAACCAAATTTACATTTAATGGATTATGCAATCTTTGTCCAAAGTGCATTATATTTGTTTTTGATATATTTATTTTTAAATTATTATTATCAAGCCAAGAAATTATAGATGTCAGTGAATTATTTATGTGAAATTTATAAGTATTAATGTCCTTACATGCAATTGAAACTGTACTGTCATCGGCAAATAATGTCATAGGCTGAATCGTTGCCTTTGGCAAGTCGTTGATATAAATAGTGAACAACGGCGGCCCTAGCACACTGCCTTGAGGAACACCGTATGTGACATATTTCCTCACGGAGCTAAATGTTTCTTCTTTTTTTGTTTTAGGATTTACTCTAGTTATTTCTGTTATCTGTTGTCGATTCGTTAAATAGGATCGAAATAAATCTAAAACATTGCCTCTTATGCCGTATGCGTCAAGTTTACTGATAAGTATATTATGATCTACATAATCAAATGCCTGTGACATATCGCAATAAATAGCACAAACTGGAACTGTTTTGTCAACGTGGCTGATAACATTTTGGATAAATTCATAAATGGCCATATTTTTGGTTTCATTTTGTCTAAAGCCCTTTTGTTCATTGCACAAAATTTTATTTTTTTCAAGATATGAATTAAGTTTGACCTTCAATATCTCCGTAACCAGAAGGTGGTCCAGAACAAAAAAAAAATCACAATGACGGGAATAACAAGTGACTTTCGACTTCGTTATGCGTCTTTTTACATTCGTTATATAAATAGTTGATCGCTGACTGTTAACACCGCAAGCGCACTGTGACTGTGCGCACTCGTTTGTCGTAGCGTTAAAAGCAAGAATGTCCTATGGGTTTTAGAACAGCAATCCCATAATTAGGCGAAAAACAGGGCTCAATTCGCTACAATTTACTGAGCACTTGTGCCTTTTTAACCCCCGACGGAAACAGAGGGGTGTTATAAGTTTAACGTGTGTATCTGTGTATCTGTGTGTCTGTCTGTTCCATCGTAGCTCCCAAACGGCTGAACCGATTTTCATTATTATTTTTTTTGTATGAAAGGTGTCTTGATCGAGAGTGTTCTTAGCTACAATTCAAGAAAATCAGTTCAGCCGTTTGAAGATTATCAGCTGTTTTCTAGTTGATGAATGAATGTGTGCATCTTCCACAGGTCTGATCGATTCGAAATGTAGTATTCTGTTACTTCAATGATAGTAGAAGAACATAGTAACCATGAACTGATGCTGCAGCAACACCTGGAATTTGCAGGATACCCAACTCCCTCACTAACTTATAGCACCGGTATCGTGTTTTTGGGCTCATTGGAATGGTCTCAATAAATAGGTTATAGATAGATCGTGAATGGGCCTACTGATGGAGTAGGAAAGAGCTTTTATTGAATTTCACTCGTTCAATTGGTTTTAAATTACCCATTTTAAAGCCGTGGAATGATAAAATTACCTACCACCTTAAAAAAAACCGTCACTAATACTCACGAAAATCTATCAAATTGGATTAAACCACTTTATATTGTTATTACTTCTACTACACTTATATTTATTATCAATAATAGCGTAATAACTCCCTAAAGTGTATAAAGTTTAAAAAGCAGGAAATAAAACTTAAATTTTAAAAGCTTGTACAGACGCCAGCACATCAAGCTACCCGAAACTGTCAAACTTTCCCAATCAACCTTGAACCTAATGCTTTAGCGATAAAGTTTAAAATCTACTAAAGAAATTTTACAGACTGTAGTAGCTTGATATGCTGGTGACTGTACTTACAAAGTTTAAAAAACAGGAAACGCGACGCCGGCGACGCTTGGAACAAAATATTACCAATATCTTGTATAAAACTTTAAGGGATTGACCCTGTTTAAGTTTTATATATATTTTTTTTTCTTTTTAGAGGTTTTTGTTTGTGTCGGGGATTTTTTAAATTTTAAATTTAAGTTTTATATTTAAACCCTTTGCCCCCATATCAAGCCCAGAATTTCGCGCACCTTATCATGATTCCAAAAGTCAATAAATACTGCCTGATAAAGCGGTAACAGTCGTGCAGGTAGGGAACGCCAGTATGGAACGTTGCAAGTCTGTCCGGGCGCCCTGCGTCATCATACGACGCTAATTTGCATTTTGGCAAAGATTAGAAAGTTATAGATAAGTGTAGCAAAAGTTTTGAGATTATGTAACGTTTTTTGCAATTCGCAGGTCAATGTCAGGTGGTTTCTTGATCAAAATATGATTCACGACCACAAAAAAATATGTATTTACAGAATTATAATCATTAGAATCACTCAAATGTCATGATTTAATGAAAAAGTAATTCAATGGAACAAATCTAACGTATAGAGCTAAATTAATTATTCCAATCATTCATCATCATCACCATACCCCTATAGCAGTCCACTGCTGGACATAGGCCTCTCCAAATGCATGCCATTCAGTTCGATTCTCGGCAGCTCTCATCCAGCTGCTACCAGCCACCCTGCAAAGATCGTCGCCCCACCTAGCCTGAAAGCGTCCTACCTTACGTTTGCCGATTCACGGTCTCCACTCAAGAACACGTCTATCCCAACGCTCATCGGTTCTACGGCTAATATGGCCGGCCCATTGCCACTTCAGCTTGCTTATTCTGTAAGCTATGTCAACAACTTTGGTTCTCTGCCGGATTACCTCATTCCGGATTCTATCTCTCAGAGATAATCCAAGCATAGCTCGTTCCATAGCTCGCTGACCGACCTTGAATTTATGAACTAGCCGTACCGTGACTGTCCACGTTTCGGCTCCGTAATTCATGACAGGCAGGACGCAGTGACGCAATCATTTTAATTCTGTAAATACATAATTTGTTCTGTAATTCTATATTCCTTTTTTATTTTCTGAAAACTGCTTCTCTTCCAAATAATTCTCGGAAAGAGTGAAGTGCAATCTCCTTTCTGTAAACTACTCTTTGACCCACGTCGGCATACTTAATTAATAAAAGCCAGCGAATAAGTGCACACTTAATTATATTATATTATATCATGTGATTCTCTAGAATTCCCTAGACTCTAGAGATGTAGGTAAATCACTTGGAGAATTCTCTCTTTGGAAATGAGTGGACATTTTATATTATATACGGGAACATTACGTGACAAGACTCCGAATAAGCCGTTGTATAGTCTTTGAAATATTTTTATGGCCCCTCCAGGACCAATCTTAAGTGTTTAGGTAAGACTTAAATCTAAATGGTGTTAAATTGCTGGGAAATTAAATTGAGGTCTTTGTTCTTGAAAGTATCAAAATTAAAATAAAAAATGTGTTTTAAGAGTTTCGATCTAGTCGCTTCGTGGTCAAATGTCCTCAATCTTCGTAGGGCCTCACATTGGCAATTTGCGGGTGTGTTTCAGCGAGGCAAACGCGCTCGGTACGTGTGCGCAACGTGTTCGCCGCGTTTGCGTTACGAGAGCGATGGACATGAGTATACAAGAGAAAACGCTGAGAATACGTCGCGTAGTCGCGCTACATCACGTCGCACCAGATCTGAAAAAAAAAAACGAAAAAAGTAAAGTGGAGTTAGCAGGAAAGTGTGCCTCGCTGCTGCGCCAAATAGCCCCAGTTCAACAAAAATACCAGACAACTAGTGCCTGATACTGATGTTTTTAACTAGACCTGGTTTTCTGCAGATTCATCTCCGTTATACCTTCAAATTCTAAACAATTAAAAGTATGTTCTACAGTCCTATACCGGTAGAACTAGATTTAGTACGGACGGCCTGGAAATGACTCGGTTAACTCGAAACTGGCCCTGCCACCTATACAGCATGTACCAGAAATGTGTGCACATATTTTTGGGTGTGGTACAGACTTTTAAACTGAAAACTTTCTCCATGGGACCAACATTGTAACACAACAGCATAATCAGCCTATAATATTTCCACTGCTGGGACACAGACCTCTCAGTGAGAGGGTAATCAACCACGCGATACACATGTCTTCAAATGTATGGTTCTACGACATACCGGTTTCCTCACGATGTTTTCCTTCACCATTTTGAGAGCAGTGGTGATAAAATAATTAACACAAGGTAAAGCCACCTGTCCCAGATATTTGGGTAGCGTAATAGGTGTTGAAGTTTTGTATGGGGCAGCTGATTATTTTTCGCAATTACGTTTGGTGCGATAAGGAAAGTTGTTCAGTTTCATGGCCTGTACCACACCCTTAAATGACCACACCTTTCTTATACACGCTGTATAACACGGTTTACTTCAAACTTGTAGCGGAGGGTCTAATTTGAGAATGGTGTCCCGAAATGAAAGGTTGTGGCGGTATCTACATCGCCACATGCAAACTACGCATCAAAAACCTGACGTCACATAAATCCTGCATCGCGCAATTAAAGTTTACACCCTGTTCCTCGTACCCCTTAAAGGGTGTTGTGTTGTGAATTTTTTAGAATATTTTGGGTATGGGTGCATACTATTAGAACAATGATGGGAATTTTGACAAAATACTTGTTAGGGCCCCGAATCAAAGTACAAATGCCTACCTATGATTGTCTGTAGGTACCTATGGTCATTTGGAACTGCGATCACCAGCCCGCCTGGTGACAACGGACAATAATTTTGCAATGTTTAAAATGTCACAATGATCTATGGAATTTTTAAGTTACTGCTGATGTTGACATGTTTACAGAGTTTGCTGAAACTGGAGTTTAATTTTTCATACAAAAAGAACCTAAATATGGGTCAGCACACATTAAGTCACTGCGGACCCACCATACCCGAGGCCATACCCCTTTTTTTTTTTTTTCTTTTTTTTCAGGGTGGGAAATCATCCAATGACTTCTCCCGCTCTGGGCGGAGCGGAAGGGCGTGTCAGACTTTTACTGACTAAAACCCACCCGTGTTCCTTCATTTGCCTGTTGCCAAGGTCCCGGTATCCCTTTCGGACTTTCCCGCAACCCTGGCAGGCATCGGTCCTACCGGACCCCGTCAATTTTGCTGACATCTCTTTGAGGCGCGCGTGGAACACGACGCGCCATCGACCCGGGCCTGGTCCTTATCGGACGGCGAGCTGCCCGTTGCTCGCCGTCCGCAAGCCCGCGCCTATGGTGGCCGGAAATCCGCCTGGGATTCCCGACGCCCAGGGCGTCTCCAACGGCGGCGGTTAGGGGCGTGAGGGCGCAAACTTTGCCTTTCCCTCACGCGTTCCGCCTCCTCCTTCGCGAGCATTACTGCTTCGCAGAAGGAGGTGACGGCTTCCCATGCCCTCTCGCTCCGTACCATGGCCTGAACCAGGGCCGGACGCGAGAGGTCACTGCCGCCAATCGCCTCCGCGAGGACACGGCGGTGCTCCGCCCAAGCAGGGCACACCTCAACCGTATGCTCCACCGTGTCCTCCGGGCGATCCACACAGTGGTGACACCCGGGCGTTTCCTCCCGCCTAATCCTACACAGGTACCTCCCGAAGCTGCCATGTCCGGTGAGGACCTGTGTCAGGCGGAAGGTGAGGACGCCGTGGCGCCTCTCTATCCACTCCTCAAAGAGGGGACTTATCGCCGCTATTGTGGCGTGCCCAGCACTGGGTTGCGACAATCGCACTCTCCATGCCGCCATGAGATCTTGCCGGAGCTCTGTCCGCTGTGCCGCGATTTCTCGCGGCAGCGGAGTTACACCCCGGCGCTTCACCTCCTCGCGCCACTCCCAGATGTGCGCGAGGACCTTCGCCTCCAGATCCCATGGCGGTAATCCGGCAAGGAGGCTCGCCGCCTCACGGGAGACCGTGCGGTATCCCCGGGCCAGCCGAATGGCCATGACCCTTTGGGACGCGTTCAACCGGCGTGCTGGCCGCAGCCTAAGGGAACGCGCCCACACCGGTGCCCCGTAAAGGGCCATGGACCGCACGACCCCCGCATAGAGCCTCCGGCAGGAGGCGTTTGGACCCCCTAGATTGGGCAGGAGCCGCCTCAAGGCGGCCCCAGCCCGGTCCAGCCTTGGAGCCAAACGTCGGAAATGCTCCACGAAGTTCCACCGGCTGTCGAGGACGAGTCCCAGGTACTTCATCGTCGACTCGACGCCGATGTGAACCCCTCCTACCGTAATTTGGGAACCCGACGGTGGCGCGTTCCGAGGGCCATGAAAACACATGACCTCGGATTTGTGCAAGGCCACCTCGAGTCCCAACTGCCGGATTCTATCGACGATTGTCGCAACCCAGCGTGTCGCTAGATCGGCCGCCGCCTGGTGCGACCTCCCCTGCGCCAGGACCAGCGTGTCGTCAGCGTAGCAAACTACGCTGACGTCGCTAGGGAGGTCGGCGCGCAGCACCCAGTCGTATCCGATGTCCCACAGATGCGGCCCCAGGACCGATCCCTGTGGGACACCGCACGACATCTCTCGCCGGAGGCCATACCCCTGGGGGCAGGGTAGGACTGAACCATACCTCGATAGAAAGAAAGAAAGAAAAGAAAAGTAGGTTTATTTGTCACAGAAACACGTGCATACAAAAAGATAACAGTAATCAGCAATATTAAACAAAATAGATCTAAGTACGAGTATGAGATCACGAGTATAAAGATAAATAATCGGCAGCTGCACGTCATGACTGTGGCAAGAAGGCTTCCACTCAGCATGATGCTGCGCTATGGGCACCCACAGTACAGAGCTGATTTTAAGTGGCTACCCGAAAAAGACGTACGGAAATCAAGTCAGGGTCAAAGATTTTTACATAATAAATAGTTAAAAAATAAAATATACAGTACGTGGAATATAATACAACTTTAAGTAAAACGAATTTTATGAAAGAGAGATGTGCTACTCTAAAGATGTGATGCTAAGCAAGTATGTGATTTGCGGGAAACAGTCATATGTTCTGATGAACCCATTCAAAAATTGTATGACAAAAAAAATAAAGTAATAAAAACTAAAACCCAACTACGACTAAAAAGGTATAAACAAGACACCACAGACAGACAAATTAAAAATCCGGAGTCACACGTGTTAGGGCATAAATCGAACAGATTACGTGTGAATCCAGATTTTTTATTTGTCTGTCTGTGGTGTCTTGTTTATACCTTTTTAGTCGTAGTTGGGTTTTAGTTTTTATTGCTTTAATTTTTTTTAAATTCTTTTGTGGTTATATTATATATATTTTTCCCTTTCATTCGATACCCAACATGGTATGATTAATCAATTTTTTTTTTAGTTACTGACTTTGTGTCCTCTAGATGGCGCCATTTTTTATAAAATGTGACGGCACATAGCTTATAACCAGCGGACGATCAAGACGCTTCCAACGATACCGCATTTGTCAAATTGTGATTAGTGGTTTAGAAGATAGGAGGGAACAGATGAACATACTTACATACATACATACATACATACCGGTCAAAATCATAACCCTCCTTTTTTCTTCGCCGTAGTCAGGTAAAAAAGCAGTGATTTTACAGACAATTTAATTTACCGCCATATGAAAGTGTTAAGCATTTTTTACACTACGCGACGCTTGAAATAAATCGGCACAAGTATCAATGACCGTGTTTAAAAATGTTGCTAAATTTGAAGTACCGTTGCAGCTCTTGTTCTTCTTGATCAATTCATCAATGTTTTTCGCTGCATTTTGCTGCCTATTATGCGCTGGACGTAACTTATCACGTAGCCTTGACGTGTAGGTGCAAATAGGTAATAACCCCAGAATTGAGGGAATAACCCCAGAGGAAAAAAATAAGTCAACATTTATTTATATCTATACATATTATAAACTAGCTGCACCCCGCGGTTTCATTCGCGTAAGTCTCGATCCCGTGGGAATATCAGGATAAAAAGTATCCTATCTGTTAATCCAGGTTATAAACTATCGGTTGGCCAAATTTCATCTAAATCCATTCAGCCGTTTTAGCGTGCCTGAGTAACAAACATGCAAACACACAAACTTTCACATTTATAATATTAGTAGGATTATAATATTAGTAGGATAGTAGGATTAGTAGGATATTAGTAGGATTAGTAGGTTAGTAGGATTAAAGTCGCTTTTCGTGTTTATCTGCATGTCCGCCTTATTCTTCTAAACCATGCAACAGATTTTGATGAGGTTTTCACTATCGTTTAGAGAATTTATAATACGTTAATATTAAAGTTACATATAACTAAGAAATATCGATGTTTTGTCAAGTCGTAAAAGCCGTACGAAGCAGGAGCGGGGCGCTAGTTAGTATAAAATATGTATTTAGATTATCTACGTACCAAATTGTTACAACAAGTTTAACCTGTTGTATTTATTTAAATTTAAAACATTTTAGGTACGCACACATTGAAATATTTTAGTTTGATAGCGATGCGACAGAATATTTAGATGATGTTCTTGTTGTAAATGATTTTACATATTATTTTGGGACTTTCGGGAACATGATGCGAGTCAATACAATTGAACTACTGCGGTTTCGCGGCGGAGGTGTGCTATCGGCGTTAACTGACTTCCAAAAAACTCGAAGAATGGTAATTAAAACCAAAATCTTTCCAGAATATTTTTAAATACTGTGACTGTACGTAAATTACCCTAGGCTGATAAAATAATCGTTTTTCCTAATTATGCTAATATTAGTGTTTTAGGTCGGTATCCCCTTAGGGGAAAGAAAAGCGCCCCGCCGTATACCAAGCAATTCTGTAGGGCTCGTCCCAGACTGGTCACCCTCCCACCGACATAAGAAATGAATTCCCATTACCTAAACTGTTCCGACCGAAATGGCTAAGGGACAGGAGGGATGCAAGGAAGTTAATATTGGGAATTCACAGTTAGTAAACATAAGTATAAGAGTAATATAATATTATGAAGGTAAGAAGACGAGTGGGTATTCAAAAGTCTATAATATATAAATGTTGAAACGTGGCGTCTCCCCCCCGCAGGCGAGCAGCAATATCTGCAATACAGCTTTGATTATAATAATAATAATAACCCCACCGCCGTATCTCTACGTTGACGTCGTGGAGGGGATTGCGCGCTCCGAACTCTAGGTCTGTGCCGGTACAGTTTACTTTGCCGGGACGAGTCTAGGGTGAGGAGCCAGACCAAGACAGATACAAAAACCCGCAGGGCAGCATGTGGCGAGCTGTTGGGCAGTACCGACACCACAGACCCCACCTCCCGGGAGAAGTATTGTTCCTCACCTCTGGCTTGCCTTTATTGGCCGGCTAGAGTGATCACTGACGAGGAACAGAGCTCCCACCTCATTCTTGCCTTGATTGGCCGGCTTGAGTGGAGATTCGCAAGAGCAAACGTGCTCGGAGGAAGGAAGTATTCCAGTAAGATGCTGGTAGGGATCTTGAACGTACTTCCGGGATTGTCCTGATAACCGTGGAATACCTCTTCACTCCTCTCAAGCACCTCAGGAAGTGTTGCCCCCTTGTCGCTACGTCACTATGTGCTAGCGACCGTTTTCGGGGGCCCATTATTGAGTGTGCAAGTCACCCTCTGCCATTTTATCCGTGTATACCATAACATTGATCAGGCAGGGCTATAGTCCTTCCATATTTGAAAATTACCAGTTCACTAATCCACCCAAACCCATAGCCCAATATCTTTGTTTCCATGTTCTGCAATAGTCCTACACCAACCGGGGGTTGTCCTTGGCTGCATTGCATAGTGTGAACAGGGATAATCGTCAGTTGGTGCCTCATTCCATTTAAAATTGTCTAAGGGGCCTCTGCGAGTTGGCTTTGGCCCCTCGCACGCCTTCCAAAATACCGGGACCCCATGGTTCCGAGATATGTAAACACGTATAATAATAATAAAATAATAAAAATATTAATTTCATAAAACAAGAACATATTGCACTGTATACGAGTACATTATGTGGGGACGGTAAGGAATCGTTACGCTTGCGCTTAATTAGTTACGGCTACTTTAATTTGTCTGTCTACAATGTGCCCAATTCACTGAGACCGGGAACCGTTTCACAACGTTCGTCTCATTGTACATGTTCTGTTAGACCTAACGCATAGAACCTCTGAGGACACTAATACGATTCTAACGGAACACGTTCCCTAAGCACTATATAAATGTCTTATTCAATCCTATAACAGAGAACTGCGAAGCCCAACTGTTATTGAGCAAGACAAGTATTGATTAGTTCTAATCGCGTGCTTATTATTGTGAAGGACACCCTTACAGCGGCCTAGCCCCTGTTTACTAGGATAACACAAAACTAGCACAAGCGCACCGTAGACTCAGTCTCTAGCAGAACACATTACGATCGTACTTGGTGAACGCCGAAGTGGTATTTCGTCACTTCACATTTCTTTAATCTTCCCCATTTAGCGGATGCTTTCAGTGTAATCGGCAGCCATGCGATCGTCCTTTGACTGGCAACGGGGCGTTTCAATCTGGGCATCATAATAGCGTGTCTCGATAAACAATTTCGATTTAGTAATAGTCCTACAGAACGGACGGGGTGGTTTTATCGAGACACGGGTACTAGCGTTCCTTAGAACGAACTATCAATTTAGTTTGTGGTACTTGGTAGAGCCTACCGAGAAATGTGCGAAGCAAACCTCACGCAAAGTGTTCTGTGGCGAGACCTTTTTGGATACTGAAATCATCTCTAACGTTTGGTTGTTCATAATGCAATCACTAGTCGGCCTTATAGCCTAGCTTGTTTTAAATGAGCTGTGAGTATTTATGGTTCTGCCTTCCGAATGTGGTGCGTCAGCTCAAGGTCAATAATAGTCAAAAGTCAGGAGCGTTAGTGCTCAGTGTCAAGTATGGTGGAAGGCCTTCACCATTTCCCTATAACCAAATGCAAGTGACAATTATCTGCCAAGGTACGGATTAGGAGTTGACACGTAATACACGAGAAAATAACGTGAATTATAAAATACGATAAGTACTAAATAAGAGTAATTTCACCATTCTGGAATAAATGATCATTAATAGCTCGACAACGATATCATCTGTTACCTATAAAAACCAATATAATTTAACTAGAGATAACTTTGTAACTACGACGTACACACTACTACTAGAGATAAAAGTTAATTAAAGTTGACACTGACCAAATAATTCCTTAGAGAGAACTAGATTACCACTCACTTACAGAATACTGCACCCTTTACCTGTTTCGCCTCAGACGTAGCTCCTTCTTCCGACCAGTCACAACCGCGTCCCAAAACTAACTAATCACACACACACACTACGTTAAATACTAGATTAATCTAATCTGGGCTTTAACCCACTATATTTAACATAATAACTAATACTCGCAATCTTACGACAGCCCACTCGGACATGGCCTCTTGGTATCCACTAAGTCTCCTATCTTAACTAGCCCAGACACGGACGTCTGCACCCTATCGTGGTCCAAAAGCAAGTATCTCTTTCGACCTAAAATAAGCAGCCTCCTAAATCCCTAAAAAATACCACGTTCAATCCAAAATGCCTTCCCGGAATCGGCCGCTTGTCGCTTTTTGTACACTTTCTCAATTGTTTTAAGGGTCCGTTTGGGTATTGCCTGGGCTCGGTTTATGGTTACCAGATGTGTAACTAGTACTGTGTCCTAAGATTAGAAATCGGATAATTTACGTCGTTTCTTTAGAATTTATGAATTATTGCCTTCAACCTTTTCGCGGCACTTGTCCATAGCTTGTTTCACATAAAATAGTGGATTTATGTGTTCCTAAGAGGCACGAACCATGTGCTTGTTTTAAAATAAATCTAATATTTTCTTATTTAATAGGAGTAGATGACAGACAGTCACAATACAATTAGGTATTACTGTTATTGCTAGCAAACCATCACAATAATGCCAATAATAATAATGATTCTCTCATACAGAGGTTCCTGTTTCTCACTTGTAGAGGTTTTCATGAGTTAAAATGGCGGGACCTGACAATCACTCTAGTTGCCTTTGTCAAAAATATACGTAAGTCAGAAAGCAAGGTAGCAGCGGGGCTGACTGCACAAGATACATACACCCAGCCTTTTGACGTTAAAAAGTGCCTTTAATGTACCTCTCTCGACACTACTCGATATAAATTATTTGACTTTGGACTTATTTACTATAACAAGTTATCGCCACTCCTATAGTAAAACTTTTCAATAACACTTGCCGATATCCACATTCCCCAAATAAAACTACGCTAGTCTCACCTTTAAAAAAAAATCCCTAATTATTACCCCAAAGAAACCAAACTGGAATTAACTCATTTAATACACGAACAAAGACCAGCTATTTAGTTCTCAAAGCCCGATGACCTGGTAATCAGTGCCACACCTTCTCGTTGATTAATGGACGCAACTCTGACAAAGTGACCACTTATAGTGTCCATTGACAAGTTCTGATGCTAACAAGTGCAGGTTTTGTGTAAGGGGGTAAAACCGTTTTTGTATAGGACAGGGAGTTTTGAGTTTCCCAAACTAAAACGTTTTAAGAGAAAAAAGGATTCAATATCAGCACCATAATTATTTACACTCTCAATCACAATCCAAGAGATTTGAAGGATATTGCTAATCAATTGCTTCGAACGACGACGTCAAGAACGTGCGTGAACTGTCAAAATGAAACCCATTGCGATCAATTGTCATTTAATGTGTGTTACACAATTACCCCGCTGGATTTATTAGATTTGCTTGGTACTCTTGTTCGGAAAAAACTTTCGAAAGTTTTTAATTTATTCAAATAAATACCTTAAACAAAATAATTCGATGAATTTTAATTTGATTTGTTTTCTTGGGGTTCCGTCCGTTGGGGTGGGGGGGGGGGGGGGGGATCTTTTGTATTAAAATTTACAATACAATCGACTTCCATAGGCCAAGTTGAAAACTAGGGAAGAGGGACTCGTGGCTAAGTAATAACAGCTTCACGGTTTTATCCATCAGGTTAGCTACGTTTGCCGGGGTTAGTCAGTGGATGGGTGACAAGCTTACCGAGATGCCTCCGTGCCTCAGAAAGTACGTTGAGCCGTTGGTCCCGGCCGTCATTCGATCTTCGATAGTTGTTACGGGTCGTCAGAAAACCGAAAGTCTGACAACCAGTCTTACCAAAAGGTATTACCCAGTAATTGGGTTGTGGACGTTAGATAGGCAGTCGCTCCATGAAAATACTGGTATTTAGCTGCATCCGGTTAAACTGGAAGCCGACCCCAACATAGTTGGCAAAAGGCTATGCAGATTGAGGCCAAGTTGAAAAGCCGTATGTGCCTTGAATTTCACCGGGGATATTTCATCGTTGGACTCAAAGCACTAAGAGAAATAATTACCTATAACATTGTTGTCGCCTTGTAGATTCACAGATGATTCGATTTGCTAACCATTTTCTATTTTGTAAAACCCAATTATTTTTAAAAGAGTAAACTTGAGATTTTTCCGGCTCTTCTCCATAGGAAACGACCAATTGGAACCGTGCACCTAGCTTCTGACGTTTCATAAGTTCCCATGTAGGTTTTTATATCTGGACTTTCTTAGTAGCAGCCCGGAGTTTGGATTTGTGCCCGGTTGGTGGCAATAGGCTCGCCCCCAATTACATGGGGCTTAAAGATAACTGGCGAAATGTGGGTACCTATAGGTACTATACTGTAGGTACACCTCTGCTGTATCTTTCGGGTAACAAGGCGTGATTTTATGTTATGTTAAATACTTTCTTTAGGTATGATTTTGAACAAGCGTTTCTAATAATATTCTGGGATACGATTGCTTTCATTCATAACTACGGAACCCATTTAATAAACGAACTTGCCAATTTTTCAAACTCCTGTTAATAAAATAAGGAGCGATAAAGATACAAAACAATAAATAAGATAGGAATTTAAAGAAACAAAATTCTTTGCCTGGCTTATGAAATTGTTCTCATAACGGTACCGAAACCCGGGCGTAATAAATGATTCCGTGCAACTCGGGAAGAATTCCGGGCAAAATATTTGACGACTCATCTCGGTTTTCGAGATTTCGGACCAGATTTAGGCATTTAGATGAGAATTAAATTTTCTGTTCATTGTACAGCATTTTTATCTCACGACGCGACGCGCGCTTTACTTGTGCATACCAAGTGTACAAACACGCTGTGAATGGTGCGTAAGCGCAGGAGCTCTCGGTAGGTACCGTCGGAGACACCCGTAACAAATATGGATTAACAGAATTATAAACATTAGAATCAGCAATACAACTCTCCAAGTAGTGACTATTGACTATTTCATGAAATCATGACATTTGGCACTTTCATGAACTTAGAGAGTTGTATTGCTGATTCTAATGTTTATAATTCTGTAAATCCATATTTTTTACGGGCGCAAATCATATTTAGATCAACATACAACCTGACACCGATCTGCAAATTGAAAAAAACTTAAGAAAATTTGAATTTCGCGGGCTACCTTGGCGCATCCACCTTAATGTACGTTGGCTTAGTCTTACAACAAACATCAATACACAAGAACCCCTTTGATACTAATTGAACAAGCCATTTTACCCTGAAAACTTCCTCGAAATATCCAAGAAGCAAGCTTACCTCTTTATAATATCAGTATAAAGCATTACACAGACATTTCTCTCAGGGTACCTTTCAGAAACAGTGTAACAGAAATTAATATGCGCGTATTACGGAATGCCGAGAGGTTCCCACGAAATCCACGAGAATTCGCTTTTGGATAGATTCCAGGTAGATATTAAGAGGAAATAGGGTCAGTCCCCTCTCCATACAATCGCTCTCGCCGGTTTTCTCTCTGGTTTAAGACCTTAAAGCAATGATTTTTTTACAGTAAAATAAATATCAACTAGTACTATGCCCCTATGTTTTCCGTTTTGATGATACATTACCTGTAGCAGCACTAGAACACTCAGAAAATGCTCAAAATTGCCTGTTTAGACCGCTGTCATCAGAGGCCTATTGTAAAAATTTGACAACTATTAATGAAAAAAGAAAAACATTGGCGCATAGTAAATATCCTTCATATTCAATTTATAAAATATCTTTCAAATTGGTCTAATATTAGAGGAGGAAATAGCCGAGAGCCGAACCTCGAATTATGACTTTTGTATGGAGAAAAAGACCGACCCTATTTCCTCTTAAGGTCGGAAATAATTTTGTAGCTTACAGGTTGGAAGTGTTCTCGGGTATACGACCCTGTTGTTGCTTTTGGGGGTAATTGTTTTTGGTTAGTGCAAATGTAAGAGCTACTGGGAAGGGATTCTTTGATCTTACTTTTAAGATAGATTTAACTAGAGGTTGGCAGCTATATCCTCTTGTCAACAAGAGGGGCCGTATTCTACTAATTCTACAAACGTTTGAATGGTGTCGCTATAATGAGTTTTTGAGAGATTTTGGATGGCAAATCTGTCAATAACTCACAATGGAGAGACCATTGTAACGTTTATATATTAGTAGACTTTGCCCCCACATTCATCGCCAATCCGTTTTTCAAGCGTGGTGGTTCCACGATGTATGATAGCACAAATCTAGAATTGAAATGATTATGGCATTGCTTTGATTATTTATTCTAGGTTACAATAATCTTTCAGATGGTGGTACCATAGTGGTAATGTTAATGAAGCGTTTATTGACGTTCTACGGATTTTTTTTACCTTCAGTCCATGTTGGCAAATATCAATTTTAACTCGGCTATTTGCGACGCTTTTTTTACACGACTGGCCGACAGAGTGTACATTTTTTACAAGTCTTCTAACGGGCCGGGCGTATGATTGAGTGACGTTGCACAAAAGGCCAATGACCAGTCGGGACTCGCAGCTTACGTAGGTAATGTATTTAATACATTACTCGTTTCGTTGACCAATTTGATTGTAATGGCTGATGGCAAAGGATGGTACTTGAAAATAATTAAATGCTTTAGGTTCTTTAACGTAATAAAAGCTGGTGCCAAATTAAGCAACGGGATTGATGCTCTGTCTGATTCGTTACTTCAGAGGCACTAGTGTGAGTTTCTTTTAACTATCTCGACTTTACGCATCGACCGCGTTCGGCGCTCCGATTGGCCCTTCACTGATCTTCACTGGAGAAGGGCCAATTGGAGCGCCGAACGCGGTCGATGTGTAAAGTCGAGATGGTCAAAAGAAACTCACACTAAGGCCTCTGGTCATAGGTTCCTACCTACGTAAAGTTAGTATTTTGATTACGCCACTGATAGTGCTTCGGGTGTAGTTACGTTTTTTTTCATCTGAGGTACCTATAAACGAGAAATCTCATGTTTATTAATACAATTCAGTGAGGAATCGATCCTGAAATAACCTACTGATATTACACCATACCATTTAATCCGTCTACTAATTTTAATCAATCAATCTTTATTTGTGAACACAGGTATTACAATAAAGGTCTTATGTATACATTTTAGTCAAGCTCTAAGTCCTACCAATGAAATTGGTGTACAAATATATTAGTTTTTTTTTGCAGGTATCGAGTCAGAATCTGTAAAATACAAAGATAATCTTGCTAAGCTACCTTTCGTCCAAAAACATAACACTAACTCACAGCAATATTTAAACGCAGCATCCAACTCCATAAGCGCATCTCATTTAATTCAGAGATTCAGCTGAGACAGCAAGATCAGAATATTTAGAAAAGTACAGAAGGTAAACTGCATACAGTGAGCGAAAGCACACGCACTGTGATCGCAAACTAGTAACTACCCTCTTAGATAACTATATATACAGGGTGAAATTAAAAACAATCGACAAAAAAGGGGGTGTTCTACCCATCAATACTAACAACTTTTATTTTGGAATCATGTAGACATCGCAAAAAAAAAAATCAAGGTTCACATATAAAGGTACCTGATTGTACCATTTTGTGTAAGAAAAAACAGTCGACAAAAATGGGGTAGTTCTACCCATCAATACTAACAACTTTTATTTTGGGACCATGTAGAAATACGCAAAAAAAATCGACCTTCCCATATAATAATACCTTATTGGACCATTTTGTATAAGAAAGTCGATTATTTTTTGCGAATTGGAAGTTCATCCCAGAGTAAAAGCTGTTCATATGGGTTGAACAACCCCTTAAATTTTGTCGATTGTTTTCAAAGTCAATCGCGCGCGTTCACGAATCTCCCGGTTTCCGTCTTATATACAGGATATACGACGGAAACCGGGAGATTCCTGAACGCGCGCGGTTGACGCGCGGATTCCGTCGTGTCGGTACGCTTACACCCGCTGTACATAGACGCGTGTCTATGTGTGCGTGCGTTTTGCTGATTGTATCAAGTAGACCTTCTGTATCTATTTATTTTGTGTTGCACGAGACTTGGAATGCTCCCAGCAGGTAATAATGCTCCGTAATGTGCATGTCCGTATGTGTAAATAGAATTAGTGCAGATTTCCAGTTTAGCAAAATGCTGGGCCATGTTTCAGGGTTAATGTGAATTATTGCAGGTCTGTCTTCTTCTCACTTTGAATACTTACCGTTTTGTTTGTTTACTGTTTCCCAAAAAATATTTAAGTACATGTATAAAATTAATGTGTTTGCCAAAGTTCATAACTGTTTGCAAACATATTAATTTAAATGTAGCCAAGTCAGGTAAAATATTTGTTTTTGCATTAATCTGAAGATGTAACCTACAGATTTTTGTATCCCCATTATTATTATCACATGCCATTTTTTTTTTTTTGAGTGTGCCAATCATCGATTTACTTCTCCCGCTCTGGGCGGAGCGGGAGGGCGTGTCAGACTTTTGCTGACTAAAACTCACCCGTGTTCCTTCAGTTGCCTGTTGCCAAGGGCCCCAGTATCCCTTTCGGACTTTCCCGCAACTCCTGGCAGATTATCATCTGCCTAAGTAGATATTTTTTTTATTTTTGTGGGGTCTTCAGTCTTCTTACTTTCACTGCCCATAGACCTATTATTTATAATTTTCATTTGTATATTTACTCTTTATCGATTTCAAGTGAAGTAATTGCCATAGCTCTACTCGGTACAGTCACGAGCACCAATATGTATACACTTAGCAACTTTTAAAAGTGATTTTCTCCTACTGTATTGATTGTAATTTTATGTTATAAGGAACATAGTATTTTGGAACCCATTTTATTATGAAATAGGTATCATTTCAAAGTTGCAATCGTTATTCCACGAGAAAATCGTTATTGAATTTTGCTGAGTGTATACATACTTTTGCTCGTGACTGTACATCAATATATGGTATAACATAATAGACCGACAGACACTTCCCTGTTATTAATATTCTATACCATCGTCAATTGTTCATTAACCAAACAAATGAATCGATTGTACTAGCTAGTCATACTTATAATCGATATACAATTCAACATTGAAAAGAAAGAGCACGGAATACTGAAAAATAAAATAAAAGTGTAGTTTCACTATTAAGGGGCATGCGCGCAGCCCACGAAATTCAAATTTTCTTACGTTTTTTGCAATTTGCAGGTCAGTATCAGGTTGTATGTTGATCTTAATAGGATTTGCGACCGTAACAAATATGGATTTAGAGAATTATAAACATAAGAATCAGCAATAGGATTTGTCGAGGAAAGTTGTGGAATGCATAGCAACGAACCCAAAGACATGACATTGTAATAACGTCCTGTCAGAATATTAATAAACGATTCATTCGTGTTTATATGTGCATTTTTCCAATATAAAGTGAAACTTGGTGCTATCGAATGATACTCATTGTTATAGTGTATGGATAACATAGTAATTAATGAGGATTATGAATATGATTTTTCGATCTCTTACGTATACGTTTATACCTAGTTATCGCGGCATGTATAATTACAAACGTCAAAAGGATCCGCCACTCCGCCAGTAAAAATCAAAATACGCGTATAGATGAGCGAATCGATGAGCGTAATATGCGCGCGCCCGCTCGCACTCCGGAAAAGTTCGAACATCTCGAACATTTGCTTTAGCCGCCGTTGATTCGGTCTGCGCGGTTCGCTGTCACTCAGGACTCAGCCTTAAAGAGGATGAATGAAGGCCAATAATAAAGGGAGTGTGCAAGCAAACACACCAGTAACTATATTAAAATATTTATTAAATAAGGAATCATTATAACACACCTTTAATTTTTATTCCATATCCATTCATAAATTAATCGAGAAATACCTACGGAATATCACGGAGATCTACATACACCAGAATAATATCATAAATACCATTCTTCTATAAAATAATACTTACACATACTTAAAATACAGGAATACATAGCTTAAAATTAGAAAAATAATAATAATACCTACAATAGGCGAGATTTCGTGAAACAAGAACGTACCAGATTTGGTCAGCTGAAACTGGTTTGAAGTGGTTCTTCCTGGCTTAAACCAGTTTGTTCCAGATTCATTTTAATAGGACAGCGTCAATTCCAATGACAATCAAATTGCAATGATTTGACAAATTCTAGCTACGACAAGTTTCTACCACGAAAGTACTAACACAATACAAAAGAAAATGTCACTACTAATATAATAATAAGTCTTGATATTAGAGCAAGAGCAAACTCTCAAAAACTTTGCTAATTTCGACGATAGATTTTTCAAGTAGTTCGACTTCGGGCCAATATAAAATACAATATAATTGGAAAATGATAAATTTTAACATCGAAACATCTTCCAACACTAAAACAATCATTTTTTCTGCTAGATACTACAAGTTTTTGTAAAACAATTTAATACATTGTTGCATAAAAAGATAAAGTCTGAGGAGTATATACCATGTTTGACTTTTACAATTATAAGTATAAAGAATTTTTTGCTCAAAAAATCATAGAAGTGCTTTTATTTAAAAATATGTCCTACACAATTTCTATCCTCATCAACATTATAGTATTTATTTTATTCTAAATTAGCCAATAGAAGGTATCCTTCGCAGTAGACCCTTAAAAAATTTAATTGTTTTCTAGACCAATCAAGATTTCTCCCCATTATCTACGGGCTGTTTCTTCTCCTGATCTACAATTACAACTTCAATGTCCTTGACGTCATAGCCTGGTGGACGCATGGGTCCATTGATCAGACATTCGATGTAAGATGGTGGCTTCTCAATGTTCTGGGTAGCTGCCTTTTCCAATCTCAGGGCTTTGGTGTATTTCTGGACGATTACCAAGAAGACGACGGCGATGACTGAAAAAAAAAAAAAATTGCTGCATTTTCGTTTTCGAAAATAACTAAGTTTCATGTTAATTTTAGTTTTTCTGAACTGAACCTCGATTTTTGAAAAGCCTGGGCAAATCTATAATTTTTATCTAAAACTGTTGTGATTGATCGGTCAAAAACATATTAAAATGATAGGCTTTATACGTTAAAATAATTAATACATGGAACCGCAATATTCTGATTAATTTCAGTAACTACATTCAAAACAGTACTCAGAAATGCATTTAAATCATAATACAAAACACAAATGAAGTATAATTATTATCAAAATATAATCAAAATAGTCCATGACAACCAAATGTATTAACATTTTAATTAAAATGTATTCAGAATGAAACAAAGAATATGAAAGCGCATAGTGCGCTGCATTGATAAGTTTCGTTACAATAAATGTCATTGAACGTACATATATAATAATGCATAATATACATATACTATTATTTATATCCCGACACTCGATATTATTATTATGAATACAGTGTCACGCGCTAGCTGCATCGAAGGATTGAATTACAATAAGGTAAGAAGAATCAGAAGATCAGAAGGTCAGAAGTATCGAAGTATATTTCAAACTTGCACATGTATTTTACGAAATATGAGACAGTAATTTTACGGACAACGTTAAAGTTCCAATATAGAACACGTGTCCTTTAGAATTTGTTATAACGGGCATTCTTGAGATAGTGCATCACAATTTGAAAGGGTATTTTGTGAAATAATATGACGTATTTTCGCAGTTGGTTAGTTCATAATGATGTAATCGTTCTGCTGATGTAATTTTAAACTCATTTATGAAATCTTTTGTTGTTAAAAGGGAGTCCTTTGAAATGATCCTTTCGTATATTGTTCTTAACCCTAATGAAGTTTGATTGTCATCTTCTATCGATAATAATTTGTGTGTTGTATCGGAACCAGTTTCAATTCTCTGTCATTTGTTATATCTGAAGCCTACCTAATGTATGGACTTATTCTTATAAGCGATTTCTGCTTATTTTATTAATTCACTAGCTGCGTCCCGCGGTTTCACCCGCGTAAGTCTCGATCCCGTGGGAATATCAGGATAAAAAGTATCCTATCTATTAATCCAGGTTATAAACTATCTGTTTGCCAAATTTCATCTAAATCCATTCAGCCGATTTTGCGTGCCTGAGTAACAAACATCCAAACACACAAACTTTCACATTTATAATATTAGTAGGATTATAATATTAGTAGGATAGTAGGATATTAGTAATATTAGTAGGATAGTAGGATTAAAGTCGCTTTTCGTGTTTATCTGCATGTCCGCCTTGTTCTTCTAAACCATGCAACAGATTTTGATGAGGTTTTCACCATCGTTTAGAGAATTTACTCCGGAAGGTTTATGTGTATAATACGTTAATATTAAAGTTACATATAACTAAGAAATATCGATGTTTTGTCAAGTCGTAAAAGCCGTACGAAGCAGGAGCGGGGCGCTAGTTAGTATAAAATATGTATTTAGATTATCTTCGTACCATATTGTTACAACAAGTTTAACCTGTTGTATTTATTTAAATTTAAAACATTTTAGGTACGTACACATTGAAATATTTTAGTTTGATAGCAATGCGACGGAATATTTAGATGATGTTCTTGTTGTAAATGAGTTTACATATTATTTTGGGACTTTCGGGAACATGATGCGAGTCAATACAATTTAACTACTGCGGTTTCGCGGCGGAGGTGTGCTATCGGCGTTAACTGATTTCCAAAAAACTCGAAGAATGGTAATTAAAACCAAAATCTTTCCAGATTATTTTTAAATACTGTGACTGTACGTAAATTACCCTAGGCTGATAAAATTATCGTTTTTCCTAATTATGCTAATACTAGCTTTTGCCCGCGGCTTCGCCCGCGTGGATGTCGGAAAAATCCCACGGGAACTTACTACCGCCTGGGATTGAAAGCACCCTATGTGTTAAGCCAGTTATCTAATTGCGTAACTTATTTTCGTAACCAATTAAGACTAATCTTTCATTTTGACAGTTCAACAACATTCATAGCGTTATTTACGTTGTGGAGCAGATTTTTTTTTCAAACTTATGATGCAATTGATTAGAAATTTGTTTTAAACTGATTCAGATTGTGGATCGTGTATTACGCAATTAGGGTGCAGGTTATAAACTATCTGTGTGCCTTTCATCCATATCCGTTGGGCCGTTTTTGCGCCAATCCGGAACAAACATCCAAATAAACAGACAAACGGACAAAAATACTTAAAAATATACATATTTTCGGCATCAGACTCATTCCCACACCTCGTTAATTACTTATTTTAAAGTATTTAATGTACAGTTTTGACTTAGTTACTATTTTATTATGTATCCTATTTTCCGCAACACGGGCAATATTTCCGTTTTTTTATTGATGAAAAACATATCTGCGGGCTGCTACAACATAATGATAATAATTATGTAGTCGGTGGTTTAAATATTATTGTATCATTACATAATGAAGGTATTATTCAAGTTAAGTCAGTTGTTAACTTATAAAATCCTGAAACACGTACTTTACATTTTTTTTGTTTTAAGTAATAGTACCTACCGTACCGAGTTTTGAGTTAATCTGACAGCGTGTAAAAATTTTGAATTACTTTGCCACCCCGTTATTCGTCTATGTGAAGGATTGCTTAAAAAACTAAAAGTGACAATCTTTATTATTTACTGTGGCAAGTATTGCCAAATTTCAAGTTTAATAACTAAAGGAATAAGGGCGACTTTCCAAAAACCCTTTCTTAGTGGATTCCTACGTCCTAATAACTATCTGTGTGCCAAATTTCAGCCCAAACCGTTTAGCGGTTTGAGCTGTGACGTAGACTACCCATTTTCACCCCGTTAGGGGTAGATTTTTGAAAAACTCTAATGCACATTATTCCTTATTTTTGGTTTTAAGTATAAATAATGAGTTTCAAGTTAATCGGACAACACGTTAAAATTCTTCTATACAAACTTTGACACCCCCCAATCCTCGTTTAGGAGGTAGTTTATAAAAACTAAAAATGACAAACTTTATAATTTACTTAGATAATTATTCGTGCTAAAATTTCAAGTCTATTAACTCAAGGAGTAAGATTTTTCATACAAACGAAATCCCCCTTTTCACCCCTTTAAAGGTCGAATTTCGAAAAACCCTTCTTACTGCACGCCTAGGTCCTAATAACTATCTGTGTGCCAAATTTCAGCCCAAACCGTTTAGCGGTTTGAGCTGTGACGTAGACTACCATTTTCACCCCGTTAGGGGTAGATTTTTGAAAAACTCTAATGCACATTATTCCTTATTTTTGGTTTTAAGTATAAATACTGAGTTTCGAGTTAATCGGACAACACGTTAAAATTCTTCTATACAAACTTTGACACCCCCCAATCTTCGTTTAGGGGGTAGTTTATAAAAACTAAAAATGAAAAACTTTATAATTTACTTAGATTAGTATTCGTGACAAGTTTCAAGTCTATTAACTCAAGGAATAATATTTTTAACATTAACGAAATCCCCCGGTTTCACCCAATTAGCGGTGGAATTTCGAAAAATTGGTCCTTAGTGGAACCTTACTCTTCATGAAGAACACACCCTCCAAATTTCATGTCTCTAGGACCAGCGGTTTAGGCTGTGCGTTGATATCTCATTCACGCTTGCCTTGTATTTTATATTCATCATTAAAATAAAATAAACTTTGACTTTGCAATGTCAATTCTAATGACTCGACTTTGTATATAGGTATGTTTTGTTTCAAGTTCTAATTCATATTACTGAATTATTACTGAGGCATAGTATGTAAGACTATTATGTGTGTTCGATGTACTGAAAATAAATCTTAAGTAAGAAGACCGGGGAAATATGACTTGATTGAATACCTGTCGGTCTTCCTGGTTTTCCTTAAGTGTCTTTTCTATCTATAAAGGTTCATCATTAACCAAGTCGGACAGATTTATATGAAACGAACTTTTGACAGCGGCTTCGCCCGTGTAGATGTCTAAAATTAACCCATGGGAACCTACTACCGGGATAAAAAGTATCCTATGTGTTAATCCAGGTTATAAACTATCTGTTTGCCAAATTTCATCCAAATCCGTTCAGCCGTTTTTGCGTGATTGAGGAACAAACATCCAAACACACAAACTCACAAACACACAAACTTTCACATTTATAATATTAGTAGGATATTAGTAGGATTAGTAGGATAATATTTATATAGTACCTATAGGATTGTTATGCCATTAAGCGATATAATTATCAGCTAATAATGCTTTCCCTGCCGGGAAGGAGCTCATTATGGGTTAGTAGATGTTACATGTAGTTAGGAAAGTCAACTTTTTGCTGAAGTAGACTGAACCAAACGAAGAAGAGAAAAATGATATACTCACAGATATCAGTTAGCTTCAAGAACCAGACGGTCTCAATGCTGTAGACGTCGAAGAAGAAGGGCTGGTATCCGAAGTACATGGCTTGCATCACTAACTTCACAACAGACAGGCTCAGGAACATGCGCATTGGCTCGGGGTTTTTCTGTTTAGGAAAATGGTTTATGTGATATTTCTTGTTATGTAATGGATGGTACATAAATGGAATCTCAGCAGACGTCACTTGTGATTAAATGGTTGCAACTGATGGTGCAATCAACGTATCAGAAGATTGCAAGCTCAAGTTGCTTGCAATCAATCTTGTTCCTTAAAGTGATAAAGGGTTATGAAACAACAAGGGGATAAGCACTTCATTTATGCTTGAGAATAATTCAATGAATATAGCATTTGACATTTAATGAAGACATAAAAAAAAAAATTACGTAGTTATTCAAAAGACACTGTTGATCATCATCTGCCTAGCCTTTTCCCAACCATGTTGGGGTCGGCTTCCAGTCTAACCGGACGCAGCTGAATACCAGTATTTTACATGGAACGACTGCCTATCTGACCTCCACAACCCAGTAACTGGGTAATACGATACTCCTTGGCAAGACTGGTTATCAGACTTTCGGGCTTCTGTCAACCCGTAACGACTGTCTAAGATACACAAATGACAGCCGGGACCAACGGTTTAACGTGTTTTCCGAGGCACGGAGGAGTCTCGGTATGTAAAGATGGCCATTCATCCACGGACCAACCTCGGCAAGCGTAGCTTAACCTAATGTATCAACCCATGCCACACAAAAAGACACTGTTGATAAAAATAGAAAAATAAATTAGTCATAATTACCTTATGTACACCCCCAACGTATGACACAACTATCCTTAGCCAGATCACATTGATGAGGAAGTTGAGCAGATCAATGAGGTAGATGTGTAGCATTCCAGGATAGCACCTAGGCTCCGTGGCCACGGACATCTGTTCCACGTAGATGTGGTACTGGTTGCGGAAGACTCTGGGGTAGGGGTAGAAGCCATGGGTGCCGAGATTGAGGACTATGAGAACTGGTTCCAGCCATGGGATTGAGATTGCTTGTAGCTGTAGAAGAAAAGATTCTATTACTTATTGATTTATTTATTTCAGATAAAGTCCATTACATTTCATTCCATTACGATTAAAATATAAGAATTGATAATTATATACCAAGTGTAACAGAATAAGCGCAAGACCTGAAAGTAGTTTGCTCAGAATCGGCTTCTGAATCGATTTCCGTCATTATTTATATATGTTAATTTTTCATGAAAAAATCTTTTATTTAACTGAAATTAGAACCACTGTGTCATAACAAGGTAATAAGATATTTTATTTAAGAAAATTAAATCCTTATCTCAAAGGAATAAAGCCTATTTAAATGCATAAGCAAATTTGTAATACGCTCATAGCTATCCTATGTGTAGTGCGCGTTAAAGAAAATAGTTAATTTAAGGTGTGGTTAAATTAAATTACAGATATAACTAATTGGGGTGTATGAGCTCTTGCGTTTATTCCGTTACACGTTGTATATATACATATACACACACACACATTCATGATCATTTCAGAATCCTACTCTATTGGAGAGATTGAAGATTGAATTATGCTCCATTTACTATAGCATTAGACAAATAACGGGTAAATAACGACTGTTATTGTGTATATTGTTGATATTATTGCAGTTTACAGTTATTTTTTTAATGTAAATGGTAAATAGATTACATTTCTTTGTATGTATCGTGAAATAACTGAGTTTAATGTTTATATCAAAATAACGAAATGGTGCTATCCCTTATTTTCTAATGTAAAATAAATGGAGTATAAATATTTACAAATATTCAGTTCTTCAGTCGCTAATAGATTTAAGATTACTTTAAGATCACTGCTAATTTGCACAAAGCTATTTATAATAATTAATAATTATTTATTCATATTTTTTCTTCTTAATTACATAGTTTTTTCTTTATTATTTACAGCTTAAACTTGATAGTTTTACATCTCATAATAATTCTGTTTACTGATTTTATCTTCTGTAATATACAATTGTCCGTTGCGACAATACATCGCGTGTGAGTTTATTTCTCGTGTATTTATAACCAAAGAAACTGCAATTTTTTCTTTGGGATATAAGGAAATATTTGTACAAAATCTCAGTTTCATGTGGTCTCAGGTGTATATAGTTGCATGCATGCGTACGCGTCGATTGCTGTTGCACTTAGGCCGGTCGTCAAAGATGACGTAAGTTTCCCATTATTAAGTCATTACAATGTAACTTGTTAGATTGCATAATCAGTTCAATTTATGTTCTAACACGTGTGACTCCAGATTTTGAATTTGTCCGTCTGTGATGTCTTGTTTATACCTTTTTAGTTGACTTTTTTGCCGTAGTTGGGTTTCAGTTGTTTAACTTTTATTTTTTTTGTTAGGAACTTTCTCCGGCGCGCGCGCAACAACTTACCAAAGTTTCATCAAAATCGGTGGAGCCATTTTCGAGTTTTTGCGAGACTAACGCACGGCAATAGATTTTTATTTATAGAAAAGATAATTTAGAGATCTCCTTCAAAACACTCGGATTGTGATTGAAACTGTGTTACGCAATTAGAGTGCTGTTCTATTACATCATTACTAAACACTTTGTCGTTAAAATCTTTAACTTTACTGTCCTCATTAGAACCAATACTTTACTTTTTGTTGATATTAAGAACAATAGTGACTCGTGTCAGTTTACCTATTTAATATTCTTGCTGTTAGCCTTGGTTTCCTTATGAATAGCTATTTTCTCTGATATAACGTTTTTGGCTTTCAGTATTTGTTATATCCTTGTAGGTTCTTTTGTTTTGAAACGTTTGTCTTCATGTATAATAAAACGTCTAAAGGCTAATTCACATTCAAGTCGCAATCTGTCAAACTTGTCGAAAAAAATTATTGTATTTTTGACAGAACGCGAATGAGATGCGCATGCGCATCTTAAAAATTACTTACGGGAATTGCCCCTCTATTTTGTGATTCATAAGATAAGTTATCATCACCCATGGTCATTGGATAGACAAGATTAGATAGAGATTAAATAAAATTATGACGCACATTGTATACAAAACAATTTTTTTATCGCGCGTTTCAACAAAACCTTCTTACATATATCTCACTATTCAGAAACTTTTGGTTGAAATTAGATTCCATAAACAATTTTGAAATTTTTATCACAGATCACCTACTACTACTGACTAAAGCCTTAGATGAATATAGAAGGTTCACTCTGCATTTTAGGTATGAAGCTACAAATATGCAGCGGGCTCGTCTTGTCGGGGCTATTAAGTGAGCTTAACGCTTAGCTTAGCTATGCTTTAGCTATGCTTAGCTTAACTGTGGGGCATGTCTACTAAAGTTTGTCAATCCATTATTGAGACAATTGCACCCTACTTAGCTTTAATATTTAATTTGTGTGTAGATCAAGGGGTATTCCCAGATTTAATGAAGTACAGTAAAGTTATTCCACTTTTCAAATCCGGGGACAGCAAAGACACTAATAATTATAGACCCGTATCAGTTTTGCCGGTTTTCAGCAAGGTGTTTGAAAAAGTAATGTTAAATCAAATGCTCAATCATTTTAATCGTAATAACATCCTACACGATCAACAGTATGGTTTCACCAAAGGACGTTGCACAACCGACGCCGGTGTCACCTTATTAAAACACATCTTTAAGGCATGGGAAGAGGCACAAGATGCAATAGGTATCTTTTGCGACCTATCTAAGGCTTTTGATTGCGTGAATCACGAAACGCTGCTCTTGAAACTTGAGCATTACGGACTGGGTAAACTTGCGCTTAGCTTAGTAAAATCATATTTGAATGATAGACTGCAGCAAGTTCAAATAAACGGTGTGAATTCATTGGGTTTAAAAGTCAAAATGGGTGTACCACAGGGCTCGATATTAGGTCCATTCCTCTTTTTAGTATATATAAATGATTTACCTCATCTACTAAAAAACCGACCACAAATGGTGTTATTTGCTGATGACACATCACTGATTTTTAAAGTAAATAGACATGCACAGGAGCTTGACGACGTAAATAACGCTATGTTAAAGGTCCATAATTGGTTTACTATAAATAATTTGGTATTAAATGAGAAGAAAACGAAATGCATAAGATTCACTTTACCGAATGTTAGAAGTAGTGAATGTCACGTTGTACTGAATAGGGAGATACTAGAATTCGTCGAAAAGACAGTTTTCCTGGGGATCACGCTTGATTCAAAACTACAGTGGGGTCCTCACTTAACATCACTTGCAGGGCGACTAAGTTCAGCCGCTTACGCTGTTTGGAAAATCCGCCAACTAACAGACGTGGATACCGCAAGACTGGTCTATTTTAGTTACTTTCATAGCATCATGTCTTACGGTATTTTGCTGTGGGGACGGGCTGCAGATATTGATTCAATCTTTATACTGCAAAAGAGGGCTGTCCGAGCCATCTACAACCTCCACAGACGCGAATCTCTAAGGGAACTGTTTAAAAAAATTAACATCATGACGTTTCCTTGTCAGTATATATATGAAAACATTATGTATGTTCGGAAAAATCTACATCTTTTTAGTAAGATAAGTGACAGGCATAACTTTAACACTAGAAATAGGAACAAATTAGATCAACCACGTTTCAGATTGTCTAAAGTACATACTTCTTTTATGGGGTACTGTGTAAAATGTTATAATAAAATACCACCCGATATTCTTCAACTAAATGAGAAGAAATTTAAAACATGCATTAAACGCACACTATGTAGACAAGCATATTATAAGTTGGATGATTATATCGTAGATAAAAATGCTTGGCTTAATGCTGGTCCTGCTCCACAGGCACTTGGGCTCAATAGTTAAATTTTTTATATTTGGAAGAGTGGCTTCCCCTTTATTTTTTATTTTTTCTGACATTAGGAACTTAATGTTTATTTTGTATTTAAATTCTATTATATTAATCTCCAAAGTACATTGCTAACTATAGTTTTGTATAATTTAGAAGCACTTTTTCAATTTTGTAAATGTGAGTACCATGGGGCCGTTTCATATAGTATCACGTTGTATGTTGACTTGAAAGAGCCTGGCAGATGAGAGTATGTCATACTCACTTAAATGTCTCGCTGATGGTGGCGCGTGTTGGATCATTCGGTTCCCTACAAAATGGTTGAGCTGGATGGTGCTGATCCACGTGTCATGTTCGTGAACGGGCGCCGTCAGTTGAGACTGGTCATCTCTTATCTGCCAGGGCTTATTTTTAATCTTATATTTTGAATTATTTTTGATTATTTTTCGTTTGACATTGTTCTCACATATAGAAGCACGAAGAATACTGTACCCAGGATTTTGTAAAATCTATATACATTTTTAAAAGAGTGTCCTTGGAGTTTCTTGCGCGTTCTTCTCCATAGAGATCTACGAATTTGAATGGGCAACTAGCTTCAACTTTTTGACTAACTGACCGACTCTTTGACAATTCAAAAGTGCCTGTAAATGGTTTAATTGAAATAAATGCTTTGAGTTTGAGTTTTTGAGTTTGTCAGAAGATATAAGAGTTACGCGATAGAAAGAGAGGTAACTTCTAGGTAAATATAATTGTTGGTAATTAGCGCTGTGCAACCTGAACTGCACTGTATTGTGTCGCAATAAGAGTCGCTATTTATTTAAATGATTTTGCGGAGAGAACTATCTGTTTAATTCATTCATCTGTGCTAAAAGGTACTAAACTAACTATCAAATATTACCGCAACGATCAGTAAGTTCAATAATTTCGATATCTCGTGAGAAACTCACCACGTATAACTCTCAACGCAGCAATTTTTTAAGAAACCCCCTTGTGCCTTAAACAATACATCCAACATTCACATAGCAACATTATCAGGCTACTCACACTATCATTGTTCACATCACACTGGAACCCGTTTGTCACAATGGCGACTGTCAACAAATGGCAGACGAGATCCACCACGCTGGATACCTGTAATATAAACAGTTATTATTTACAAGTCAAAACAGGAGGGAAACAGTTAGAGCCATGCCACACGATGCGTTGGCGGCGCCGGAGAGGTGTCGCTGCGGTGTCCTACATTTATAAAAATGTATGATAGTGCACACGGCGCCGTCCGGTGCGTTCCGGCGCTGCACCGATGATGACCTGCGGTGAGGTGCCGCACCGCATCGTGTGGCATGGCTCTTACAGTATTGTGTAAAACGGAGATGTTATTGCAGAAAGCCGGAAGCCTTGGCTCTCGATATTCTGTAATAACATAGCTAGGTTCCGAGCGACTAGACGTATGGGTATTTAGTCTGTCATCAATTCTGTTGGAATATTGATCAAGTGTCATGTTGATTTAATGATGGCCAGTTCCTGAAGAACAAACTCATTGTTTTCTTGACATAGTTTTGGTCATTTGATAAGATTCTATAGGACTTCAGACGGCCTGGGTCTAGGCCGTCTGAAGTCCTGTAGTCGATTGTCTCTTGTAAGTGACAATCGCTTCGAAAGCGTTTCGTTTTTCTACAACAGAATTGACATAAGCTTTTCGATAGCTTATGTCAGTCTTATACATTTTTGCCTTTTCCATCATCGTTATCGCTGATAGAATGTCACTTTGTCTTGGGCCTCTAGATTCAACGATTTACTAAGCGATTAAAACTACGAGTCGATGTTAGAAAAGGCAAAAGAAAACTATTCTAGGTTTGAGTTTCTCTCTCTAATCTTGAGTCACATTAGGACCTATTTATAGTGCGTTTTTGTCATTTCTAACTAATATGAAATATAATTATTAAGACGTTTTTAAATTTTCGCCCACGCGATCGACGCCCCCACACACAAACGCGACGCAACTCTGGTGGAAAAATTTCTATGAAAACTTCAAAGAAATTGTTCAACCGGTGTCGCGTCGCGCCTGTCTACGGAGGCCTTAATGTTATAACGTGCATGTAATTCCATGCATTTTATGGACGTGGACGTAATATCGGCGCGTTAGATATTATATCAGTGCCTTACATTTCACATACCCGAGCAATAAGGAAAAGTTTCCACTAACTAGCTAACCTGAATATACGTTTAAATAAAAATATAGGTATAATCCCATCATGATGGTAGTAACAGTTGGTATAAACATGCCAGTTTGTGCACAGTTTAAATTTAATTTACACGTCTGGATCCCCAGACGGCTTATTGGTTGATTCGCATGAATTTACTCGTCCGAAACGGGCGTATCAATACTTTTAAGCAGGTAATAGACTTTTTTCTTGAGGCGATTCGCACGAATTTAATTTATTTGTCGACGACTCCAGAAATACGTAAGTATTAGGTTATTGGCACATTTTAAATTTTATGCAATAAAGTAAAAGTTTACTGCATATAAATAATAATTCAAAATTTATTTTATTCGTTTACCCAAAAAAATATAATCAAAAATTTTTTTTTCATGTTTACATATCGATGCCCGTCGCGTCTGCCGAGTTTCGCTAAATACTTTAGTTTGACCCTGTATACGTGACTTAAATTCCCGAGATTTAATAACACCAAAAGCTGCCTTATCAGTTATCAGACAAAACACTGACACAACATTAGAAAAATGCATCGTCTGTGTTAAGGCTCCTGCAGACAGGCACGACGCGACGACAACGGCGCAACAAGACTCCGGTAGAACAATTTCCATGAAGTTTTCATACAAATTGTTCCAGCAGTTGCGTCTGTTTGTTCGAGCCTATTATAGCGAATGCCAGGAAACGCAAATGAATTTAACGTATAATTTGATACAAAGTTTGCCTTTCAAAGCAAAGCATAAGTTTCAAGAAACACTGGCTACTCTGAATGATGTGTCAGGTGTAACTTGAGACCTACATTGTACGATCAACAATGCACTAACGACCACATCCGGTCCTTTATTTCATCATTTCAATTAAGACGCTGACAACAGCTAAGCCGGTGTCACTGTCGGACTGCATAGAAAAGAAAGAAATACGCGGTGACAATCTGTGACTCGTAATTTATTGAAAAATATGAAGCTAGTATCTATTTACTCAAAAATGAGTTGAGTATGTAATCGAAAATAAAAAAAACAACCAAGTTCTGTTTCGACGTTACACCTTGCACGTTACAACGTACGTTTATATTTTAATACAGATATTTCGGATAAAGATTTTACGGTAAACTAACCTTTTACTCAAGGTAAAAGGTTAGTTTACCGGAAAATTGAGTCGATTTTTTTTTTCAAAACTTGTTTTGGTAACGACCATGTTGTGTGGAATATGTTTAAAATTAACATATATTTTTTCCGCTACCACAAACTGTACATAAATTTGGTAATTTGTTTGTTTAAGTCAAGCCTACTTTTACCGTTTGCCTCTTGTCAGCGCCTTAAGGACCAGATGTTTCAAGTTCCAAGAAGGGTGAAACAGAATTGCTAGTACAATTTGAACAGGAATTTGAAATAATAGATACTATTATTACATATTAGTATTATGGGAATTGTAGAAGTCCTGGAAGTGAACTAGTAAACACTGGGGATTGAAATGTCCTGTTTGCAGTTAAACGAGATTCGATTTAATGCTATTCATTGACATATCCATCATAGCTGGAAAAACTATTGGTGATAGTCGCTTCTTTAGATGACGCTGTTGTTCATCAGAAAGAGATACCTATCATTTACATCCCAGGCACAAAGAAGGACAGGTTAGTAGTTAGTATTTTGCCAGAACCACACATTATCATCATCATCGTCTGCCCAGTGTGTTCCATGCCTAGAGTATTCCCAACTATGTTGAAGTCGGCTTCCAGTCTAACTGGATGCAGCTGAATACCAGTTTTTTCATGGAGCTACTGTACATCTGACCTTCACAACCCTGAACCACACATAACATAGCTAAATGGTTCTTACAATTTACATAAACTTCTCAACACATTTTGAGGTTGAGAAGCCTCAAAATAGTCACAACCAGATCGTTGCACGCCACTCAATTTGAAAACTAAACTACTCGTACATTCCCACTAGTTCAGCGGAGTAATTGCATAACACACATAAAATGACAATTGATCGCAATGGGTTTCATTTTGACAGTTCACCCACATTATTTACGTTGTTTGGCAGACGAATTTTTGAAACCTATGAACTCAAATTCTAAGCATTTATTTCAAATAAACCAAATACAGGCACTTTTGAATTGTCAAGGGGTCGGTCAGTCAGAAAGATGAAGCTAGTTGCCCATTCCAAAGCGTAGTAGGTTCCTATGGAGAAGAATGGGCAAGAAACTCCACGGACACTCTTTTAAGCAATGGATTGAATGAAGCAATCTCAAGCTCTCACTTCCTTCAAAACTCTCGGATTGTCATTAAAACTGTATTACGCAATTAGTGTGTACATTACCTAGTAGTCATATATAATCCAAAATCATAATTATTATAAAAAACTATAAAATACATTATAAATACATTATAAAAAACTATAAAAACAATGAGTCGTACCACCGATCACTCAAAGCATTGGATCGGACTCCATATAATTATTGAATTTGGTAGGCCAATCGGATCGGCTAATAGGGAAATTAAACACTTGATCAGATGGGTCAATTTGCCACAATTGCAAACGTCCAAACTAGTCCAAAGATGACTTAATTGTCGATAGGTGGCTTTGTAACTAGGTATATATCTTGGATTACTTTTAGTATTCAGTAACATAAGAGTCGCAAAAATCTTTTTGGGACCAAAAATGTTTAAGAAAAATCGTTTATTTGCGGCAAAAATGACGCTAGGAAAGTACAAATACACGAAAATATCAAGTTGGGGGAAAATATGCGTCACATTAAGTTAAAACGGCCATCGCTCAGCATAATGCTGCGACAGAGCCCCAGCACTGGTTTTCAGTGACGGCCGGTGTTGACGTCATGACGTCAACCGCTGCAGCATATAATGAGTTATCAATAACAGAACTGTTTGAGCGAAGTAACCAAAAACATTGGAAGACTCGAGGAACTAGTGCAAGAAAATGGGTCAATACTATTTATCTTAGATAATGATGCATTTTTATTTTGTGGCTAAGTAATAACAGCTGTACAGGTCGATTGGCCATCTGACATACAGAGACTCCTCTGTGCCTCGTAAAGCACGTTTTAAGCCGTTGGTCCCGGCTGTCATTCGTGGATCTTAGATAATAGTTACGGGTCGTCAGAAGCCCGAAGTCGGACAACCAGTCTTTCCAAAGTGTATCGTGTCTGAAATCCAAAACCCCGTTACTACCCAGTAAGGCCGCTATCCCACTGGTATTTGACGAGGGTTGGCGCTTCTACAACGTCTGCGCAGCGCAAACGTTGCGCAGACGCGACGTTAACGTCGCGAGTTTTTAGTGGCAAGCGTTAAATCCGTTGAACGCAACGTTAACGTCGCACACATGCACCCGTTGCCAAAAAACGCAAGGAACTCGCGACGAGCGCAACGTTGGCGCTTTACCACTAGAAACTCGCGACGTATATGTCGCGTCTGCGCAACGTTGGCGCTGCGCAGACGTTAGAGAAGCGCCAACACTCGTAAAACGCCAGTGGGATAGCGGCCTAACTGGATTGTGGATTTCAGAAACGATAGGAAGGATAATAAGTCGCTCCATGTAAAATACTGGTACACAACTGCATCCAAGTAGACTGGAAGCCGACCCTAACAAAAAAGAAAAGGCTAGGCAGATGGTAATAATAATACATTTGTACACACAGGCGACACTAATTGAATCAGATCAAGACAATGCGTTTGCTGTGGTGGTTCCACGAAGGCTAATTACAAGCGATTGTTAGCCAATCAATTGCAGATCGTTAGGTTAGTACTATCAATTTATGCAACATGATCAATGCCTATATTGGACCGACGGTTATTTGTAAATAACATATCGTACTTCCGCTAGGTACCGATAATTAAACCAAAGAGTAGTAAAATAAAAGTTATAAAACTAAAACCCAACTACGACAAAAAACTCAATCAACTGAAAAGGTATAAACAAGACATCACAGACAGACAAATTAAAAATCCGGAGTCACACGTGTTAGGGCATAAATTGAACAGATTACGTGTTTTTTTTTTAGTTCATGACTTTATGTCCTCTATAGGGCGCCATTTTCATTTAATGTGACGTAACATAGCCTTTAATCAGCGATCAAGACGCTTCCAACGATACCTCATTTGTCAAATTGTGATGAGTGGTTTAGAAGATAATTATGAGGGGATATTTATAACGATGACCATATGTACATACATACCGGTCAAAATCATAACCCTCTTTTTTGATTCGCCGTAGTCGGGTAAAAATAGACTCTTCTTCTATACATAATTATAAATTAAAGTCGCTTTTCGTGTTTGTCTGTATGTCCGCGTTGTTCTTCTAAAGCACGCAATAGATTTTGATGAGGTTTTCACCATCGTTTAGAGAATTTATTCCGGAAGGTTTATGTGTATAATACGTTAGTATTAAAGTTATAAATAACTAAGAAATCTCGATGTTTAGTCAAGAACTGATCGCTAGTTATGAATGAAATTCGTCTGATCCAGTTTTTGCTTATATTAGAGACCAATCAATCTGCCTAGCCTTTTCCCAACTATATTGGAGTCGGCTTCCAGTCTTACCGGATGCAGCTGAATACCAGTATTTTACATGGAGCGACAACCTATCCACCTATCTGCCTATCTAGCCTCCACAACTAACTGGGTAATATGATACCCCTTGGCAAGACTGGTTGCCATACTTAGGCTTATATTAGAGATAATTCTTCAAGGACATTCTAATTAACTACAATGGTTTTTGGTACGCGGGTGTACCATGCGCGGTCATACAGCAAATAATTTATTGCAATTTTTAAACCAACTAGACTTCTAATAAAAAGATCATTTTTTTGGGGTATGGAGCAACAAGTTGGAGCGATCATCCATTTTTCATTGAAATCCGGTGAGCCCACTGATTGATGGGCAGTTTTTGCATACAGATTTCGCGGTAAATTTTGCTTGCGCGATGTAGGATTTGTGTGACGTCAGACTTGGTCTTGCGTAGTTCGTAATTCGAATGTGACGGTATAGATATCACCACAGGTTTTTGCTAAAGGTATTGAAATGTTAAGCTTCCGTACTTACCAAATGAAGGTATCCGATCAGGAAACATAATGGACGGAGGTTGATACCGCAGCAGCGACCCTCTTTAGGTGACATGGCAACACTAGAATGGAAAAATCCGTGTTTAAATAAATTATGTTCTAGGCTACGTATGTTTATTCTGTCCTTTCTACAACATTTGTTTTTGTTTACCCTGAACCCGCAAAGGGGTCTTTGTACTCATCATTTTGAATAATTTTTCAAATCGCGAAAAAAAAATCAGCTGTTCCATACCAAATGTACCAAATGTCTGTATAACAGCTGATGTTTTTTCGCGATTTCAATGTTGGTCCCATAGAAAAAGTTGTTAAAAATTATAAGTACAACTATTATTAACTCATTTATTTCAGATAATTATAATCCATAAGTACACAATACATTAAATTATATAAAATTAAAATCAATATATTTTACACTAACACATATCATCATCTGCCTAGCCTTTTCCCAGCGATGTTGGGGTCGGCTTCCAGTCTAACCGGATGCAGCTGAATACCAGTATTTTACATGGAGCGACTGCCTATCTGACCTCCACAACCCAGTAACTGGGTAATACGATACCCCTTGGTAAGACTGGTTGTCAGACTTTCGGGCTTCTGACGACCCGTAACGACTGTCATAGATCCACAAATGACATCCGGGACCAACGGCTTAACATGCTTTCCGAGGCACGGAGGAGTCTCGGTATGTAAAGATGGTCACCCATCCACGGACCAACCCCGGCAAGCGTAGCTTAACCTGATGGATCGACCCGTGCGGCTGTTATTACGTAGCCACGAGATCCTCACTAACACATATATCACACACTAATTATCATAATACACTTACACTAAATAAAATTAATTATAATCAATTTACCTACAAAATTAAAAATTTAATCATAATATTTTATTTAACATAAACCTACATGGGCACTTATGAAACGTCAGAAGCTAGGTGCACGGTTCCAATTGGTCGTTTCCTATGGAGAAGACACACTACACAACACTAACATTATAATTAAATTAAATAATTGACCCCTTTTCAGGTTTAGGGTAAACAATAACTAAAATTGTATAATATGTCACCTGTCATAAGTATTGTGATTAAGAATTTATTATTATCCTATAAAATACAATAGACGTAGATATATTTAGTAACCTATTCCGCTTAACTATTCTTCAAGAGTCATAAAAAACCCTGTAAGAAATCGACACGTGTTTCACCTCTCAACGAGGCATCCTCAGGATGACGATTGACCAATTGCAAACCAGAACACGACGCAGCGCTCGGTGTGGCAACACGTCGTATTTTATAATGGATTTCCGCAAAGTCACGCCTGGATCAATTAACTATTATTATCCTATTATACTACCCTCATAATAATTACAATAGTACATTTAAAACTACAGCAATTATAGTTATTCTAACTTGGTCATTTGTCAGAACATACCAGTCCATACTAATATTATAATTTCGAAAGTAACTCTGTCTGTCTGTATGTTAGCTTCTCACGCCTAAACCACTGAATAGATTTCGACAAAATTTGGCAAGGTGATAGATGGCATCCTGGGGAAGGACATAGGCTACTTTTTGATCCAAAACTAATACTATAGGGGGCGACTTTTTATCGGCCAAAGTGATAATGGGATTTTCCATCTAGGTTTCCTCAGTAGCAGCTCGGAGTCTGGATTTGTGCTGTGCCTGGTTGATGGCAATAGGCTCGCCCCCTATTACATGGGACTTGAACATAACTGGCGAAATGTGGGTGCACTATAGGTACACCTCTGCCTAACCCTTCAGTGAATGCAGGCGTGATGTTAAGGTGTATGTATAAAAAAAGATTTAGAAAACAAATGAATCCTATTATTAACTTTTGTATATTTAAACCGCTAAGCTTATCCAAAAAACACCGAAGCTAATTAAAATGTCCTTGAAACACGGTAGAATAAGATCGAAAGTACAAAAAAAAAAAAGTATACGAAACGTTTTATCTATCTATCTAGATAGATAGATAGATAAAACGTTTATTATTTGGTGCACACAAAAGACAGCAGCACAACATACAAAAACACGGTTAAATAATAACTAATTACATTAATAAATAGCTACAAGGTGCCAATTAACAAAAAAAAAAAATAAAGATAGAAACAATAAAAGAAAACTAAACTAGACACAGTGATGACAATATTGTCTATGACACACTTTAAAAAATAACGAAACAAGTACAATAAAGAAGTTGTTTTTATTATAAAAAAAATATATTTCTTTTCTTTCCTTTCATATTCACGTAAAAGTAGGTAACACGCGAGCATCTTTTTCTAAATATTTTTCCTCAATCCGTTAGGGCGATGACACACGGTCAGTTTTGATTTTGCTAGATATAAACTCGAAGGCCATCGTCGCGTCGTCGGTTCAAAATAAACCATTCAACTAACTTGTACTTTATTTTAGCGTTTTCCTTATACCTGCTGGTATGACGGTGACGAGTTTTTGCGTAAACCATTAGCGGTTTCATTGATATGACGTCAAAATGTGTCATAAGGAAAACGTTAATTCATTATTGAAGTTTATTATGGATAATACATGTAATATTGTGTATACCGCCTTATCAGATTGAATATAAACATAATATAGGTATAATTTTCCTTATCGATTCTAATTTCATAATCTTTGTAAACAAATGGTTTTTTGTGAAAACAGGTGTGGTGGTCAAATATATTAATGTTGACATGATAAAAAATGTGTAAGTAATCTATGTGTGGTAGGTAATGATGACATTTCCCCAGCAATGGGTCACAGCAGGCCATAAAAAAGCGGCCAAGTGCGAGTCGCACTCTCACACTAAGAGCTCCGTACCACCGTACAATATTTAATACTACATATTTCTTTGGCATGTTTCTTGTATGGGGAACCTCTTTAATTTTTAACTTTATTTGTTGTTATAGCGGCAGCGGCAATAGAAATACACAACCTATTAAAATTTCAACTGTCTAACTATCACGGTTCATGAGATACAGCCTGGTGACAGACGGACGGACGGACGGACAGCGGAGCCTTAGTAATAGGGTCCCGTTTGGCACCCTTCGACTACGGAACCCTAAAAAGTAGTAGTGAAGTAGAAAATAATTAAACACTAAACGAAATTAATTAAACATTGGTTTGAAAAGACCGATAACGGTTTTATTTTACGGGAAAAATAAGGAGAATATTTTTGAAGAAATGTTGACAACAACTGTATCAGATGTCAAAAGGAAATAAAAAACAGGGTTGTACAACATTTTATATTTATGTCGACAGTTATTATTTTGTAAAAAAATAAAGAAAACATTTCCGTAATCAGAGATACTGAAGTGTCAATCAATATTATAATGTAAACAGACAATGTCTGACATTTTTTATTGAAACTGCTCTCAATTTTTGTATTCGACTTTTTGCATGGTTTTTGGTTTTTGGTTTTTGATGAAATTAATACTTTTTGCTTACGGAATTTTACTTTTTGTTTGTTAATAAATCGTTAATAATACAAGTTTGGATATAATCACATAATAATACCAGCTGTTGCCCGCTGCTTCGTCCGCGTGGATATCGGAAAACATCCCACGGGAACGTACAACCGGGATTAAAACTACCGTACGTGTTAATCCAGGTTATATAATATCTGTGTGCCAAATTTCATCCAATTCGGTTCAGCCGTTTTTGCGCCAATCCGGAACATACTTACTTACATCCAGACAAACAAACAAACGAACAATAATTCTTCGTTACTATTTTATTATATTTAATTATGAATACCTTGATTATGTGCATTGCACTGTGTAAATATAAAGTTCGTTTTGTTGGGGCCCGAATTCTCTGCTGATTACGGAACTAAAAATTGCTTTATCTCTGACAGTTAAGAACGCGACGACGGATGAATTCTCCATACAAACGTAATACCTAAATCATTTGAAATTTGAGCATATTTCCACCATAATGTGTTATTATTCGGATTGAGACAGTATTTATCTAGGTTCCTACGAGTACATCTTTTTTTTTTCAAAAAAACCTAACTAAAACGAAGTTGTAGCGAATTGAATTTCGCACATTTTTAGAGCGTAAATGACATGTTTTCATATTGTTTTTTTCTATAATATAAACAACAATATTTGTAATATTGTTTCAGCAGAAACATAGCCATATTATCAAGTTACAATTTATCAAAAAAAAAAGGAAAAAAAAATCGTTTTCATTCATCATTTTTGGTATTACGGAACACATCCAAATTTATCATAAATTTTCAATAGCTGCTAGTGCTATCGCGTCAAGCAAATGCCATGTCAATGCCAATGTGTGCCTGGTCGTACAGTTCACGGTAGCTGTGTGTATCGCTCCGACAGGCACATTACCGCAACATTTGTAGCACTCGATTCGTAGTTGCAACCGACGCTCCGCCGGCCCCTTAACGACCAAAATCATATTTTTTTTATATGCATTATAACGTCATAACATCACGTCTTGTTTCCCTAAGGGAATTATTTCAAGGTCACTGTCGAGATATAATACTGTTACTTTATTATACTGTGCCAAGGTGTTGATCCAGCAATCATTTTGGTTTATATTGATGATTACATAATATGAGTTTTGAGTTTAATAAGCTTAAAATACAGCCTACACTTATTTAAAAGATCAAAATATCCTTAGTATGACTTAGTTAATTACTTAATAGGTAATTTAAGATAACAAACCATTTCCTTGTACTGACTTCAAACAGGAATATTGTTTTTTTTTTCATTGCCGAAGTGTCCATGGGTTTTTACAAACTCCATTGTTAATAATTCTATGAATTCTTTGTTTATTGTGGAACAAGGGTTTTATACATTTGATTTTTTTATGAAATACGCAAATTGTGTTAAATTAAGTGCCCAAAAGGTAGTTTGGTCGTGAAATTTCTTGTCTATGTAATGATTAGGGCCCTTGTTGCCCGCGACTTCTTCTACGATACAGGATGAAAAGTGCATATGTCCCAGGTCATGGTCTACTAATGTGCCAAATTTCATCCAAATCCGTTCTGTTGTTTTAGCGTGAAAACATAACAAACAAACTCACTTTCGCATTTATAATATTCAAAAAATTAAATTAATTTATAAGTTGGGATTTACCCATAACAACACAATACAATACAAAAGAACTTACCAAACTGGCGAAATGTGGGGTACAGTAGAGTAGGTACACCTCTGCCTAACCCTCCGAGGAATACAGGCATGGTGTTATATTATGTTAATTATTTATTTATAGGAGAAACAACAACTATAACAGATGCATAACAATTATATAAGAAACATACAGCCAATTACAGGTTCTCAGGGGTAAAAATTATACCAAGTAAGTATTGTTAAGTCGACATTATTTCACAAAAATGGACGTTTTGTTAAATCTGGGTTTGTAGTATGTAACATAAACATTATGTTTATTCTATTGATACCTACCTTATGATTTATAATGTGAATTACGTACGTCATTAGCAAGTTATCACTAAATTGATCAATTCTAAATAAGTACACTAATTTAGTCATTATGAAACCGTTATTTATGATGATACCACTAACTACAACATTATATGAAACCGTTATTTATTTAGATATCATTAACTAACTAATGACATAAACAACTATTCAATTCCTGTTGAATTCATGAACGTTTTCTACAGTTTATATCAACAATTATGTTTTGACATAACGATATAATTTGACATTTCCTTAATTAAAATGCCGGGTACCAAAACAAATCAATCCGTATCGTATTGAAACAACAACACTACTAAAACTACCTTATTTAACAGAAGGACAAAAAACACTCTCTGCAAGTGACATTAGATATGAAACACGATACCACAGGAATTAGCCATTAAAAACAATAGTAGCCGAAACACCATTAACACTAAAAAACGTTAAAAAATCGAACAAATTACTAAAATACAAGTCAAAAACACTTACCTAGAGTTAAAATGCAAGAAAATCCAATATAACAGATACTAAAAACAGTTTAAACAAATAAAAACGAGTAATAAAACGTTTTCTAGACCATCAACGGAGGAACGCGCAGTGAGCACTGCGCAGTTGTGCGCGCGCTGACAGTTGTAAGCTGCGCACGAGTGTGAGTGAGCGAATCAGCGAACGTTGGCCAAGCGTGTGTGCGCGTTCTTGACTTCTTGGAAAGCCCCGTGTGTATATCAAACCCGACTCTCCATTCGAAACAAGGAAATTAAGCGTCGATTTGTTTCAAAACCATTATTTTTGATACTTTTTCAAAACAAAACGTTCAATGGAAACAATAATTAACGACGACGCTTTTTAAAACTTCGGAGCGTCTGTAAAGGGAGAGTTTAGTTAATTGGTCAAACGTTTGAACATATGTTGGCGTTGTGCCGTCTCTTTCTAACGCCAACATTGATTAGATGAATGCCTCTTATTTGCGAAATGGCAGATTTTTGTTAACTACCAATATCTGTGACTCACCTGAAGTACCCACAAGTAATGTGTTTTCAAATACCTGATAAGACTGCATACGTACCTAACTATTATTTTATTTATTACAACGACCTTGAAGTATATTTTTTTATTCATTCAATGTTCTCTACTTTTTCAGAACAACTGAAATTCAGCTGAGTAAGTCAAGTCAGTATTTACAATGGCCTTCTGAAACCAAGTACGACATACGGTTAAAAGCCATACCAATGTATGTCAATGTTATTTGAATATCCTATGGGAAAAACCACATTTTACGATCAAACCTTATTTGCCATAAGAATAATCAGCCTATAATGTTCCCACTGCTGGGACACAGGCCTCCTCTCTTCGAGAGGGAGTGGGTTATAATCTACCACGCGGGCCCAGTGCGGGTTGGGAGATGTATTTGAATTTTTGGTTCTAGGACATGCCGGTTTCCTCACGATGTTTTCCTTCACCGTTTTGAGAGCAGTGCTGATGAAATTTTTTACACAAAGTAAAGCCTGCCTGGGTTCGGGCCCATGACCTACAACTCGTAAGTCGGGCCCCACTGGACCACCTGGTACCATGCCCTTTGCCATACATGGTTATTATGTGCATTCTCCCGGGCTTGGTAGTCATTTAAAATCAGCCTTAATTCCTTACTAAAGCTGAACACACACTTTTTTTTTTTTTTTTGAGGGTGGGAAATCATCTAATGACTTCTCCCGCTCTGGGCGGAGCGGAAGGGCGTGTCAGACTTTTACTGACTAAAACTCACCCGTGTTCCTTCATTTGCCTGTTGCCAAGGTCCCGGTATCCCTTTCGGACTTTCCCGCAACCCTGGCAGGAAGTTGAACACACCCGAGTTTTTTTTTTCGCGATTTTACTGTTGGTCCCTTAGTAAAAGTCATTCAGTTCAATCGGGTCTAAAGCATCTCTTAAAGTTTGTAAAGCAAATTTTTAAACACCTATTCAAAATCATTTTTACAAAATGAGTATAAACGCAATCAAAATAAAAGTGATGGGACACGCGCTATCGATATTTATAGGTACCTACTCGACGGATTTCATCGACAGATGTCCGCTGACCCAGTTCGTTCGTTCCGTGTCACTACAAATTGCATTCACCTAACGATGCCCTATCATTGTAGTAATTATTCGTATAGCTTTTGCTGCGGCTGGACTTGTTTCTTTGTTTTTGAGTTTTGTAAAAATGCATGGGTTTTGGAAGATATTTAGTTAGACAGCTGCAACCTGGGCTTGTTGTAATGTAACATAGAAAATCAAATAGGTACTTCAGTTTTTCATTAAATAACAGTTAGCCTGTGTTAGTCGTAAAGCCGTAAGCCATAAAATTATAGGTCGATCAATCAACTAAGCCTATTCGCCAGGTTACTGCCGGATATAGGCATACATAGCATATCCTATTTTATGCGAAAGCATTGGCTCACATATCCTACAGACTCTTAGCTGCAACCGCCTTTATGTTCATCAGTTCATCTAGATAGGGCAGTGCCTTTTTCGCGTTTTTTTTTGGCCTATTATTTAATAATTAAAGATGGTTAAATTACCGATTATTTGAAAATCTAAAACGTTTTCCTAAAATAAACAGAGATTGCTTGTATTGCTGAAAAAACTGTAGTTATCCAAAGACATTGAAATGACATCGAAAATATCCATTCATCAACCGGTATTAACAGTAAAAAAAAAAAAAAATTACATTTTTATTAACACAATTACACAATATTTAAAAGGTGTTTCCCCAATCCTGACTCACATTTTAGTATTGCGTATAATAAGGAAAATATTTGATGCATGTGCCAATATAATTTAAACGTGTTTCCGATTAAAATGAATACACGAGATTTATAATAAATACGTTAAATGTTTGGTTAACTTTCAACTAGATTCACCTTCGGGAGAAAACAGGGGAATCCGACAAAAACACTTGAGAAGATTTATTTATATATCTCTGCGTTATTTTTAGATAGCTAGTCATTAGTCGATGAGTATTATTGTATGATCAGTCTTATGCTGCCCCGTGGGATATTTGCGTAACACACTTGCAAATCCAATGACTTTGATAATTCATTGCGTTCATTATTTATTCATTGCGTTATTTACATTATCGAGCTGAAGATTTTATCAAACATTTTTTTTTTGTGACAGATATTTCTTCTGAACTACACAATGGATATTGATGAGGTTTTTACCATAATTTAGACAATTTATTACGAAAGGTTTATGTGTTAATTTTAATTATGTGTAAACATATTTAAATTGGTTATAGAAGACACAGAAATCTCGATGTTTCGACATGTCACCATGACCACATCAGTTGGTTGCACCCGTGCGAAGCATAGGCGGGTCACTAGTGTATATTAGAAGTATTTCTTTGAACTGCCGATATTCATATAATATTCTGAAAATAGGGATCAACTGATCAGGTCTGAGTAAGCCAATTAAATCTTATTTTCAATAATTCTTTGTTATCAATAAGTTCTAACCATACATTTTTGACGTTTGAACGTCACTTAACTTTTAGCAAACGTTTATAAATACACCCAATAATGCGTCGAAACTATCGTGATAGACGCTTATCCACTGGCATGCATACTTGCATACTATGCCATGCTTGAGCGCATGTTAAGAATGCATGTAAAAGAATAAAAAATACTCTTGATTTAATCTACAGTATGGTTTTACAATCATTGAGATGGATTTATCGTCAATTAGGTAATCTAATCGATGAAATTCTGGTTATGATGACTCGGAAAACTTGATATGTCTAAATACCCTGACCTGACCCTGATTTAAATGAAGCTCGGGGATCAAATACAAACATGCATACACACAGTCACACACACACCACAAACACTCTAGTCCACTCTCGAATTCGTAACCCGAGGCGCAGATACAGACTCAACTGTCTAGTTCGGGGGCTCACTGACGAATAATACTTTGTAACCTAGTTTTAGGTAATATTTTAAGCTACTCATGTCGTTTCAAAACTATTTTCTATTTCAAAACCTACCTTTACAAATTATAAACATTGCTAAAGAGCCAACTACTATCATATTAATTTAATAAATGACAAAAATATCCATGCATTTTAAAAACTTATTATATCCAGTTTTGTTACTGTCACAGAAAGTGAAACTGCATCGTATCGACAGTCGTGTGCTAAATTCTATCGACATGAAAACAGCTTTAGTTCCGCACTATTACCTCGTATTAACCGAATTATCACACCGTTGTGTTACAATAATTTTATAATCGTTACCTGAATAAATAAACTATGTTTACATTAGCACTGATATACTGCTAATGTCATGGATAATAATAATGTCCTTTATGATGGACGGTTAATGAGGATAATATTTATATTAAAGCCATTGGTTCCAAGACATTTAGAGAAAGAAAAAAAGGTTTTTATTTTTATTTGGAACACGCACTGGTTATACAAACAGTATTTTTTTTTTTAATAGGGGCTTCTGAAATTAACAAATTTTTTCGAACTCATCCTAATGACAAAAAAAATATGTAATAAGGACTTGTAGAGAAGTACCATGGAAGAAAAAGATATGTTGCGCCGACCACAAATAAATTATAAATATAGTTCTATTAATAAGGGCAGGAGAATGATGATAAAATGAATTTGGAGAAGGCTTTCTAGAGATAGGTTGTACGGTTGGTGCAGATCTAGAAAAGAAAGAAAGAAAGAAAGAATAATATTTATTTGGACACAGTTCGTGAAACACAATATACAAAAAAATAAAAAACGTGAAAATAATGTTTTAACAATAATGTGCGCCAAAAAGGTTAATTTCAGCATGAATGCCAGACAAATGTTGCTGTCTGGCGCTGGTTTCTATGTCTGGTGATCTATGTCTAGACATAGATCACCCAATAGACATAGAAACCAGACATAGAGACAATAGTGTCTATCTAGTACGGTCATTATTTTGATGTTGAGACGTAATTGATGTTATACTATAATTATAAATCATTGTCATGCGTGTACTACTTCATACTACGACAAAAAAGTCGTAAACGATCTGGATCGATTGCTACTTCGGTTACCAAGCTAATTCTAATTTTTTATTTTTTTTATTTTTTTTATTTGATCCTCTAAAAACTTTTGGTTCTTCTATTTGATCCTCTAAAAAATAATCGTGTTTTTGTATAAATGAGCCTCTAAAATCTTTTGGTCGAACAATGAGCACCGCTTTAAAAAAAAAGAGCATTTTTTATCTTTTAGGGCACCCTGACCGCATGGGTTAGGTTGGAACTGTGACAAATTGCGCGCGAGCCGAGCGAGCAAAGCGAGCTGTACCGCGGTCGCGGCTAGTGAGTGCTATATCCAAGTTGGTCGCTGTCACTTGGCTATTTCGTATTTTTAGAACACCAAAACGGGAATTATTTGAAAATCACAAAAATAGGCACATTATTATATTACAGAGTCCATTAATATGTTTAGAAAATCGAAATGGAAATGATTTTAAGTTCGACTAAATCCATTCTCGGAACATAACTGAATATTCTGGTTTTTCCATTTCTACACTGAAAAAACTTAAGGATAAACTCAACCTCATTTTAAACACAAAGCGAGACTTCTTAGAAATCGTTTTTAAAAAATCCTCCTTTGTTTCTTCCAGACAAACAAACGATTAAAAGTATAGTTACTTATATCAATCGATAGCGGCCAGGTGGCATCGCTTCTGCATTATGTATCGACACAGATGGTGACTGCCTTCTAAATATTATATGCGAGTCCAAATGACCTGCCTCTGAACCTCGGACAAGCATTTATATAAGGAAACTAGACGACATGCAATCTTCTATTTCAAAATGGTTCGCGTTCATTATAATTTTATAGTGCGGTGGAACACACCTGGCTTGGAACTGGAAAATAAGGGTGAAATTATAGATTTTATTAAAGGGGTTTAGTTCGCGTATGTCCGTTACTCTGTATGTATAAATAATTATCTGCACGCGTAGTATGACCATAATAGGAACGGGTTTTGTCGACGGAAGAATATACAAAATGACAGATGTGATTATGAATTTGTAATTTTGTCTATTCTTCCGTTTCACGCTAAAACGGCTGAACGGATTTGGATGAAATTTGGCATATGGGTAGACCATGACCTGGATCGCGGGCTAGTTCCATATAAAGATTTATATCAAATGATGATGATAGATATTATGATTCACAGAGAATGTTTTGTTACCGTTATTCAATGCGTGCGTACGAAAGAAAAAACTAAAACAATGACTATTCAAAAATATTTTAATTTATTGAAATCACAATTGGTTTACTTATTTATCATTATGTAATTCTATTCTTTAATTTACCTACCACAGTAGGAATGTTTTTGAAACCGATTGGACCAGTTATAAATAGTCCTTTCTTTTTTCAGGTTTCAGTATTGTCATGGATGCTCGTTAAATCATCCAAAAATATTTCTGATTGGCTGTTCATTGCGTTTCCAGCCGCGTTTAAAGATAGTTAAAAATGTTTCGTACAAAATAGTACCCAATTTTGTTTTGCAATTCCCATTTTATCTTCTGCGAATTTCGCTTTAAAATCAGTTCAGTAGTTTAACAGAAAAACATAACAAACCAAGTTACTCAACTCAATTATTCGGAAAAGAACCGGAGTGCGTGAACCAGTTATATAGCTTGCAGAGTAAAATACTATAGACGTAGATATATTTAGTAACCTATTCCGCTTAACGATTCCTAAAGAATCATAAAAAAACCTATAAGAAATCGACACGTTTCACCTCTCAACGAGGCATCCTCAGGATGACGATTGACTTGTCGCGAACCCGATCACGACATGACAGCAACACTTAATATATTATCTACGTCTATTGTATTTCATAATGGATTTCCGAAAAGTCACACCTGAATCAATTAACTATCTTAAAATTGGAGAACAAGCAAGCTGAACTGGCAGTGGGCTGGCCATGTTTGTCGAAAGACCGATGGCCGGTGGAGCAGACGAGTCCTGGTGTGTGATTATGTAAGACCTCATTCTAAACTTCGAATCTGAATCCGCTGTGTATTTCTTGATTGGCATTCTAAAAACTCGGTTGGTACACTAGCGCTACCCTTGCGACCGTGTCAGCGAGTTGAACTAAATTGATCATGAGATTTTGATAGATAAAGTATGAGATGACGTAAGAAGTGGTATTCAGTAAGGTAATTCCCCGTCACTTCGACGCTCACTTCGCACTCGAACCCGAACACATTTTGAACCTTATGCGAAGTGAGAATGAATAGCGATGTGAGATGCGAGTTGTTGTTTGAATTTTACAGAATTAAGGTACTGAAGTGGAGATCGCGTATCAGCAAGCGTAGTGTGGGACTCCCCCTAGCTTGATGGACCGACGACTTTAAAAAGGTGGCTGGGACAGACTGGATGCTTCCGCTGCGCCGCAGCCTCGTAGAGGCCTATGTCAAGCAGTGGACTGCGATACGAAGACTCGAAACACACTCACAAATAGGATTTTCCATGTCTCCATTGATTATTACTTGATTGCGAACAACACATAATAAATGTATTTCCAGGTAGACATCTCAGTTAGACGCTGATTCTGATCGGATACAGATTGTGTCTACATGAATAAATGCTTCCGATTCGCAAGGTGTTGCGAGCAACGATAATCTTGTTAGGGTTGCCAAACTTGATATTAAGATTTTGATTTAAAAGAGTGCCCATGGAGTGTCTTGCCCATTCTTCTCCATCAACCTACTATACGCTTTGGAATGGGCAACTATCTTGACCTTTCGGTCCGATCGACTCCTTGGCAGTTCTATAGTGGTTGTAAATGGTTTAATTGAAATGAATATTTTGAGTATATCCTTACATATTATAAAACAAAGTCCTCCGCCACGTCTGTTTGTCGTCCTGTACGGAATAAACTCAAAAACTACTGCACTGATTTTCATGCTGTTTTCACCAATGGATAGAGTGGTTCTCAAGTAAGGTTTTAGTATACAGGGTGTAAGGAACAGCTCTCCGCAGACTGATGGGATGAATTCAGCATATCATACTAAGACGACCGGTACATGAAATTATTTCAGGAAACCTTGAAACCAACCAACCTTTAAACCCACGTAGCCGCACTGCCCGTGACACAGGGGGCGCGCTCGAGTATTTCAACATCCATTGCTGTTTTATTTACATAAATGAAGTGCTGCGTACAGAGAATGTAATTTTACATTGAATTAAAGGAATAGTAACTGAAAAAACGATAAAAAAATGAAAACTTTCCTGAGAAAATTTCCGGTGGAATATGATTCAAAATAAGGAGCTGAATGCCCCCTGTTAATTTGCGGAGGGCTGTCCCTTACACTCTGTATAATAACCGACATCCACACGGCCGAAGTTGCGGGCATAAGCTAGTTAATTAAAATAAAATCTGCATGTAGTTGTGCTTCTCCAGGATTAGATATACTTCTTCATACAAACAAAAGGCACGCTTGCAAACTAGCAAGATGACCAAGCTTGATTTTTTTTCATAAAAATAAAATATGCAAGCTATGTTGTGGTTGTTCTCCAATCCTGGGGGCCAAGTCTACTAATTTACAAACGTATCAGTGGTCTCACAATGATGAGTTTTTGACAGATTTTGTATGGAAATTCTGTCAAAAACTCATCACTGGTTTCTTTGCTATTACTTGCGACTTCACGATCAAGACATTTTGCAAAGTACCTTATTAGTGCAGACTCAGGACTGGTATGGCCTAATGCCATTACACGGAAACATTTGTCATTGTCAGTGTGTATTTTTAAATGCAAAGTAGAAAAAAAAAACTAAGTTTTTTTTTAATTCTTTTAGATTTTGTGAAGTTAAAATATGAGGCAGCTTTTGAAATAATAGTTTCGAGGCCAGTTTCCATCCAGCCAGCCAGTTTTCAAATAATGTTTTCGACGAAACTCTTTACTAATAATATTATTATTTTCTATCCCACGATTGGCAGCCCTAACTAATAAGACGGGATAGGAACTCACTAATTCCTGCTAAGCCAACGTATTTGCACATTGTGTGAGAGTCTCACAGAAAGACGAACGAGTGCGGACTTATCTCAGTATTCATTTACTTCTGTTTTCTTAGAAAACCCTATCAGCGGAGATAATTGATTCGGTGAAACTAACTAACGCCATCTACGCTTTCATGAAACTGTCAACGAAATTGTGCATTCTATTTTTGAAAATTAATGTGTTTTGAACTTAGAACTGTTTACCATTTTCAAAATAAAACGTGTTTAAAGCACGAAAGTTTAGTTTGAAAACATTCTATTTTTGAAAATGGTGATGATAATTATATTGGTGTTATGTTTTGTACTAATATTTTTCTTTTATGTTAAAGATTGCCACGCACTAAGAATTTCTCATATACAAATTACAAAACTAAATCCAAACCCACAGCAACTTTACGGTCTGTGCATTTGTCCCGGGCGAGAATCAATCCCACGCACACGATAGCGATAACCAATCGGTTCGACGATTACCTCGTTTCAACGCATTTGCTGGTTCCGCGAACTTATCTACTGGTTTCTCGGAAGCAAAATACATAATATGTTTCTCCAAAAGGGCGGGATGTTGTATTCGTAATTGAATGCAAATTCAATGAAGATGTTCCTGCTTAGCAAGGCATTGGGTTCTGGGAAAATCATAGGCCCTCACATTTAGTTCTAGTTTTTACTAAAAGATGAAAAATCACCATTCACCCGTACACTAGCAGTCACGCAACACCTCACTCCTAATCATTAGCTAATTATCTCAGTGGTTATTGCAATTATTAAGAAGGCATAATTAAGTTTCCCAAAACCTACACATACTTTCTGAAAGAAAAAGAAGTTTTTTTTCTTTCTTTCTTTCATAATCAGCATATTAATGTTCTCAATGATGGGACTAGACCAGCCATACTCAAACTTTGTTTTTCATGGGCCACTTTCAGATTTTGACTGTGTCCTCGGAGCCGCTACATAAATCACAACATCTGTTAATTAGATGTTAATGAAAAAACATACCTATTATGTTTAATTGTTTATTTAAATTACAATGATATTAAGTTTTTCTTTTTACAATTTCATCTAGATCTGGCTTGTAATTGCTGCACCCTACTCATAATAAATACATTATCGAGATGTGAATCTGTAAGCCGGTTTCTGTATACGTTTTTTCATATTTAATTTTGGAATAGGATGATATATGTCTATGCAAACAACGTAAGCAGAATTTGGGGATATTACTTAAGGGCGCACCCTACCTCAAATTGCTTAGCATGATCCTCTGTTATGCCGAAAATACTGCAGCATTAATTATGAAATAAATATATGTTAAAGCTGAGGATTGATGCTAGGTCCTATGTTTGGCGAAAATACGATTACATAAAATTTTCTCGATAGAAAAATATTCCAAAGTTACTTCTAAAAAGAACAATAAGCCGCTGGTATTAAAAAAATACCTCAAATTAGGTCATGAAACTTTGCATAATAACTGAACTATCTATAAAGCAGGTCAAATGTTTTTAATTTTTTTTAAATTACTATTATTTTCACCGTAAAAAGCAATTACCTAAACTTTTCGAGGCTTGAAACCCGCTAGCGCCCCACTCCATCTCGCTCTCACTCAGGTCGCGAGTAGTATGGTGCGAGCGAGATAAAATCTGAGGTAGGGTATAGCCTTAACAGTCTTATATTGATTGTGTACTATTATCCAAAATTCAGTACTCCTTTTAAATAAGATAAGGTGTATTGCCATAACGACTAAACTCTTTCAGAACAATTGTTACAATATGTCTGTCAAAATCTATAACCAAATACCCAAACAGATCAGAGAGCTGCCACTAAATCACTTTAAAAACAAACTTAAGAAATGGCTGTGTTATAATGCGTTCTATACTATAGATGAATTCTTAAATTATAAGCAAAATTTGAAATATGATCTCACTAGTAATAGGAATAGAATGTAATTTTAAAGATTTTAATTTTTTACCTCATTGTCATGATCTCAATAGCAACAACTGTTTTTTGTATAAGTATTATTTTATTACTTATAAGGTATTTTTTGCATGCTGAAATGTATAAGTAAGCAAAATATGTGGAACTTATAATATTTAAGACCTTTTATGTACCATATTTTATGCAAAATAAAAATATTCTATTCTATTCTATTAAAACAGGACGTGAGGTAGGCAGATTGTGTCGAAACTGGACCAGTACCGATAGTAAGAATCGCATTGTTTTCTCGACATCGAATCGAAATGGAAACTTATCGATATCGGAGGAAATCGATAATTATGACTAGGTAAATTGTGTTGTTGTAATTATCATTTCATTAATTACCAGACCAACAGCCCTTTGATTTTCATTTAAAATAGATTAGAAAGTACCATTGAGCTTAAATTAGCCCCACTAGCGACATGTCCACCGCTCTGGGACCATATTTAATAAGATGTCAGTGTAGGTTACTATCATATAATTATAATACACGTTCAATTAATGGTATGTAATTTATGATTAGCTAAAGGTGGGGTTCCAGTTATTGCTGTTATACTTTTTAGAAGTCATTGATATTTTGGTTAGAAAATGTAACACTAATTGGCTAAAATGTGAAGTATCTTAGTTCTTATTATTAAATTAGGAATGAATTCAGCAGTGCTATTCTGTAACCATCTCACCGTGAAAACTTAAGTGAAGTGAGCGTGAAGTGAACTGTCACTGCCTTAGCATCAGTAGGTATCGATGACAATGACAGCTCACTATAAAGATAAAAGATAAAGATAAAGATAATTTTATTGTCAAACATCCGTTTACATACAAATCGAGCATGCAAGATCTTAAATATACATAGCTAAAAGTCCGTACATGTTTTGCCTGACGAGGCGTACAATTTTATATTTTTTTTTTTTTTTTAAGATAACAAACATAATATAATTTATTCAATAGACTAAAGACTGGTTCACTAACATTCATTATTAAATATGAGAATAATAATACTATAGAAATAATCACAATATAAGGTTCAAGTATGTCAAAAGGTATCTGTCAAAAAGTTATTTATATTATAATAGCACTTGTCTGTTAATAGATTTCGAATCTTGTTTTTAAATTGATTTGTTGTCATATCTCTATATGACTTTGGTATTTTGTTGTATATTTTCGGGCCCATACAAAAAAAGCTTTTCCCCATGAGGGCAGTTTTTGCCGAGTGCAAGCAAAGTTGGCTATTGTCACGTCTGTTACGCGGAAAAGTATCAGATTGTCGTGGAAAGAGTCGGGGGTTAGACTTTACAAATGATGCAACTTCAAAAATATATAAGGACGGTAAAGTTAATAGTTTGTATTTTCTAAACAATGGTCTGCAGCTTTCTGTCGATTGTAACTTAAACATAGCCCGAATACACCTCTTTTGGGCTTTAAACGCTATTTCCTTGTCCGTAGAGTTACCCCAAAATATGATACCATAGCGCAAAATTGATGCTACCAATCCATGATAGGCCGTCACCAAAGCATCTGGGTTAAGTTCTGAGGACAGTTTGTACAAGACATACGCAGACGAGCTCAGTTTTTTGCTTGTATATTCAATGTGCGCTTTCCAGTTCAGTTTTGAGTCTATCATTACACCAAGAAATTTTGTATCGTCACTCCACGCTCACTTCACCTAAGTTTTCACGGTTAGATGGTTACAGAATAACAATGCTGGTAACCATCTTACCAAAGCACTCAAATTCTGCCTAGCCTTTTCCAAACTATGTTAGGGTCGGCTTTCAGTCTAACCGGATGCAGCTGAATATCAATATTTTACATGGAGCTACACAACCCAGTAACTGGGTAATACGATACCCCTAGGCAAGACTGGTTGTCAGACATTCGGGCATCAGACGACCCGTAACGACTGTCAAAGATCCATGAATGACAGCCGGGACCAACGGCTTTACGTGCTTTCCGAGTCACGGAGGAGTCTCGGTATGTAAAGATGGTCACACATCTATCGACCAACCCCGGCAAGCGTAGCTTAACCTGTTGGATCGGCCCGTGCGGCTGTTATTACTTAGCTACGAGCTCTCTCACCAAAGCACTGCTCTAACTTAATACCTAGGCACTTTTTTGACTTTTTATCACAATGTCGCACAAATTGAACCATAATCCTCCTATTATAAAATGCGAAAGTGAGTTTGTTACAACAGACTCTCCGTGTTCATTTAATCGTATTGAATGACTTTTTCATGAAATCATGACATTTGAGGATTGATCTAACTTAAGGAATTGTATTCCTTTAACTAATGATTATAATTCTGTAAAGCCATATTTGCTACGGTTGCGAATCATATTTTAATCAACATGCAACTAGACACTGACTTACAAATTGCAAAAAACGTTAGAAAATTTGAATTTGGCGGGCTACTTTGGCGCATCCCCCTTAACAACTTTTGCCGAGCAACTGCGCATTGAGACATTATCTTCACCTCGGGATCAAAATTAAATGCTAATTCATTCGAATCCACGCTCACCCGGGACCGACCCCAATCGATTCATGTAGGATCATAATTAATGTAGGTATATGAATAGTCCAGCGATCAGAGACCAACTAAAAGTGGCCCCCTATTCAAAGTCAAAGTCAAATCATTTATTTCAAATAGGCACATAAAAGGCACTTTTGGACGTCAATGAAAAAAAAAAGAAATAGAACTGATTCTAGTTGCCCATTTCAAAAGATTAATGGTTGATGCAGTGTCACCGGTTTAATAATGCGCTTCTGCCGCATTTGTCAAATTATTTGATAATCGTTTTGGGTTATGATTGGTTGATTGGCTCATTATTTGTATTAGAGGTATTAGTTAGATACAAAATTATATTCAAAGTTAATTCATTCATTTCTGCATTCACCCTGGACCGACTCCAATTGATTCATATATTAGCCTATAATGTTTTCCCACTGCTGGGACACAGGCCTCCTCTCTTCGAGAGGGAGTGGGCTGTTATCGACCACGCGGGCCTAGTGCGGGTTGGTAGATGTCACATATCTTCAAATGTATGGTTCTAGGACTTGCCGGCTTCCTCACGATGTTTTCCTTCACCGTTTTGGTGGTGAAACTATTTACACAAAGTAAAGCGCCTGCCTAGGTTCGAACCCACGACGAACTCTCAAGTCAGGGCCGTTACCACTGGTTGATTCAATTGATTCATAGAGGGTTGTTATTAATGTATTTGAACAGACCAGCGATCGGTGACCTCCTCAAAGTGGCACACAATTGATACAGTATCACCGCTTTAATAATGCGCTTCCGACGCATTTGTCAAACTATTTGGTTAGTGTTTTGAGTTATGATTGGTTAGAGGCTCATTATTTGTAATAGAGGTATTGCTTTGTCAATGGTGTGATTCAAAATTAATGCTTTATTTTGGTTATGAGTAAAAATATGTAGTGGAAGAGAAAATATTAGTATGCATGGGAAAATTACGTTCATTTTGTCAATATTACTGGTTCAATTCAACTCTAGCTCATAAACGAAGATCAAAGTCAAAGTCAAAATCAAATATCATTTTTCTGCCCTTATCCCAATTTATTTGGGGTCGGCACAACATGTCCCTTTCTTCCATACTTCTCTATTAGCCGTCATCTCGGTAGTCACCCCCTTTCTAGCCATATCATCTTTCACACAGTCCATCCATCGTTTCTTTGGTCTTCCCCTACTCTTATAGCCATCGACATTCATACCCAAAACTTTCCTCACAACATGTTCCTCATTCCTTCGCAACACGTGCCCATAGCATGACAACCGACAAAATCAAATAATTTATTTCAAATAGGCACTCATAAGGCACTTTTGAACGTCAAAAACAAAGAAATAGAACTGATTCTAGTTGCCCCTTCCAAAAGATAGTTTTCGTATGGAGAAGAATGGGCAAGAAACTCCGCCGTTAGTCTTTAAAAAAATGTTTTACAATATTTTGTATACATCAATTACGAGTACATATTATATGTGAAGACGAAAAAGGAAAATATAACATGTTTTTTTTTTAAGGCACAGTATTCTCCAATCTACTTTATTTTTCATTAGTGGACAATATAGCGTTTTCTGTACCTTTCATTTATTCTCTAATCGGACACACACTTCCCTGTAAGTTTATTATTACTAGCGTATAGCACTCGTGGGTTTCAGCTGAAAACGTCGTTCCTTTATGTTGTCATCTGATCATTATACTGAGCTAAGGACCTTTTGGCATTATAGTCATTGTTTTCTGTTTTTATAGGTATTTTGCTGCTGTAATGCCAATAATAGTACATTACTGTCGCTGATTGCGGCCAAGGCTTGATAGTACTTTTCCCAAACAACGCGCGGAAATTCAAACTGGGTAAATTAAGTAGAAATTCCAGAATCAATGACGAATAACTATCATTTTTCATGCGCCAACATGTTAATTTGTTTCTTCTTTGTTCTATTTGCAAACCAATTCGAAATTTAAATAAAATCTTTGATAAGTTACCTCCTTGGTTGCCGTGTGTTGAAGTAAAAAGTTCGTTCCATTTTTAAATAACACGACAGATATGAGTTTTCATAGTAATTTATTTGGCCGCTAAACACGCCAGATTTGGATTTTCATAGTAACTTTGCTGGCCGCATCGTCACTTGTTTTTGACCAGTACAGCAATTTTGATTTATCTCGAAGAAGGTTGTCAAAATAATGCTCGAATTTCCAAAAATGTTTGAGAAAACGTATTTTTCTTTCTTTCTTTAGTACCCAAGCACTACCTACAGTTAAGTTACTAATCTCCCAGTAAATTTTCAGAAGTATGTTTAAAAACCAAACAGGTATACTTACACAGTTTAACCTACTTTTGAAACTTACAACTTACTTGTCTAATTACAACATAATTGTTAAATTTTTATAATTACAACTTCTATACAAGCGAGATTTCTCAAAGAAGAATCTTGACTAAACATAGTTCCCTAACTATTTTAAATCCAATCACAAAGAAAGTCCAAGTGTCCTGGGCTAGTAATCTTTCAGGATGTCGGTCTAATGCGATTTCGTCGTAACTAATTATGTGATGTGAGTGTATGGCGCATCTCTAGAGAATTAGGCGCCCCTCTAGTGGCGGATAATTGCTCCTGCATGCGTGTTACGTAACTTGTTGCTATCATGGAGGAGATTTGGATTGTCAAACATTTTAAAATTGAATGTGATTCCCTATGCAATTTTCGCTCCCCAAGAGGTGCATAATTGCTCCTGCATGCGTACCTATTGCTATTGCTATCATGAAGGAGACTTCGATTGTCAAACATTTTGACGTTAGTTTTCCGACTCCATTTCGGGTATTAAATCAGATTTGAAGACTTTTTTGAAGTCCACTTCGACAGTGGTGGAGTTGGTACGAAGATAACTTTAAAATTATAGTAACTTCATGATAAATTAAGCACGCATAACAGGTATTACGTGCACCTAATGAGGTATGAATTGAAAATAACTAAGTCGAAATAATTCAGCTCGGAAAATACAACAATAAATAATATTCATTGCCGTAATTGTTATGCTGAAGAATTTAAAATAATTTATGGGTAAAATGTTTAATATTTTGGAATTCACTGACGTAGGTAAACATATTGAGATAAACCTATTAATTCCTGTAGTCGAAGTTTCGTCACACTACAGAATGATTCAGCTTTTAACTGAGAACATGATACATTCAGTGCAGGTCGAGGAAAACACCTATACAACGTGTAACGGAATAAACGCAAGAGCTCATACACCCCAATTAGAATATTAAATTATAAGAATAAAATAATATCTGTAATTTAATTTAATTAAACCACACCTTAAATTAACTATTTTATTTAACGCGCACTACACATAGGATAGCTATGAGAATAGCTGTGAGAACTACAAATTTGGTTATTCATTTAAATAGGCTTTATTCCTTTGAGATAAGGCTTAAATTTCTTTAAATAAAATATTTTATTACCTTGTTATGACGCAGTGATTCTAATTTCAGTTAAATAAAAGATGTTTTCATGAAAAATTAACATATATAAATAATGACGGAAATCGATTCAGAAGTCGATTCTGAGTAAACTACTTTCAGGTCTTGCGCTTATTCTGTTACACGTTGTATATTCTATATAACTAATTAACTATGCCAATAAGTCGTATGTTTTGTTTACTTATTATTATTTATATGTCGATACTTTTAAGCTTACATACATACATATATGCATAAACTCACGCCTTCTTCCCGGGTTGGCAGAAACTACAGAACGCAACTTGCTACGATCCTTACATACTCCTTTTGCCTCGTTTACGTTCAGTACACCCACGCCAAAAGTATTGTTACTAATAAATGCATTTTTTTAAGTCAGTTGCTAAGTATTGTATGTTATAGGTACTTAGTGTAATCATCACTTTTATGTTGACCGAATGACTGATTTCCTTTGATGTAAAATTTAATATTTCCGACATGAAAAAATTACACCGTACCTGAATAATGATAAATAATTTAGTAATTAAAAAAACATTACGACCTGAATTCGACAGAAAATTAAGGAAACCATTTCCATAATTTAATTGCAAGAAGAAATACACAGAAAAAACATTATATCAAGATACGGCTAATGGTCAAGAATTTCCATTTCAACACGTAATAGGTGCCTTACTACTCTCGAGAAATAAGACCGTAAATGCATTAGTGTTAGCAATAATAAAATTGCCAACAAAACATTACGGCATTGTATACGACAATCTTAATACTGTCGTAAGTTTCACGTTTGTAATTAAATTCTGGTCAAGATCTTACAGAGTTTTGTATGTTTCTAACTGTCCGTTTGCACTGGCGCAACATTTACAACAAAACATATTTGAATCTCTGTTTTCTGTCAATGTTCCATACAATTTTTGACATGAACTAGAGATTTCAACATGTTTCTGTACAAACGAACAGTCGCCGCAATATAACGCGATGTTTTTAATTCTGAATTTTAACTGAAAGATCTCATAATAAATAACATAACATCTTCTTCTATGGGGGTAGTCAGAAACTACAGAACGTCACCTGCTACGAACCTTACAATAAGGTATTAAAAATGAACTTTACAAACAGATGTCCCATTCAGTTTAGAACAGTAGATAAGTATTAAACTTTTATAGGGAGCAGCTGATTTATTTTTCACGACTCCAAATTTTGTCCCATAATAAAAGTTATTCAGTTCGATGGTCTATGCACCTCTCAAAGTTTTTAATAATACATTACTGTCGCGGCCAGCAATAAGGGGATTGATGGACGATCGTGAAAATGAGGGCTGAGGCGAAGCCGAGGCACTCATGCGTGAGTCCATCAATTCCTGATTGCGGCCAAGGCTTGTATAGTACTTTTCTCAAACAACGCGCGGAAATTCAAACTGAGTAAATTAAATAGAAATTCCAGAATCAATGACGAACTACTATCATTTTTCATGCGCCGATATGTTCATTTGTTTCTTCTTTGTTCTATTTTCAAGCCAATTCAAAATTTAAATAAAATCTTTGATAAGTTACCTCCTTGGTTGCCGTGTGTTGAAGTAAAAAGTTCGTTCCATTTTTAAATAACACGACAGATATGAGTTTTCATAGTAATTTATTTGGCCGCTAAACACGCCAGATATGGATTTTCATAGTAACTTTGCTGGCCGCAACGTCACTTGTTTTTTATAAGTACAGCAATTTTGATTTATCTCGAAGAAGGTTATCAAAATAATGCTCGAATTTCCAAGCATGTTTAAGAAAGGGTAATTTCTGAACACCTTATACACTCTTTTTGCTTGGTTTACGTTCATACATCTGAGGCCCTAGACAAAGTGACATTTATCAGCAATAACGATGATGGAAAAGGCAAAAATGTATAGGACTGACATAAGCTACCGAAAATCTTATGTCAATTCTGTTGAAAGTCGTTGTAGAAATACGAAACGCTTTCGAAGCGATTGTCGCTTCTTGTTTAGGCCCTCTGGACATACACGCAACCGGTTGCGAGTACTACGCACCTGAACTTTCTGAAGAATATCACCAATAAGGTCACAATATGTCCTTCTAACCGCCGCACAGTGGAACGAATGTATGGGAGCGGTTGGACGTAGACATGTCCGAAAAATAAGAGTAAAATTATGACAAACTAATGATGCCATCTTATTCGATTACTTAATGCCTTCATAAATTGTGGTGATGAATTTCTTCATAACTCCCATATTTCGGGAGTAATTTGAGAAAATGTGAAATTTTACTATGAAAATGAGTGTATTGAGCTCTCTCCCTCCTGATTCCGGGCTTGTTTCAAGTAGCGGTCTCTAATATCGTAATGCTATTACTAAGAGCTATATTTAATACTAAGACACATAGTGCGCCAAATGTGCACTTTCTGGGATAAAAGGAAATGAAAATTTAAAAAAAAAAACGTTTTTTCCCCATTTGTATTTACTTTAAACCGCAGACAGACTTATTAAGAGGTCTATAAATATATTATATATATACAGAAATATATATTAACAAAAATATTCACAAGAACTGATGAGAGTATGACTTTTAAGTAAGTTGATAATAAATTACCTAGTTTCATTAAAAGTACAATAAATAATTAAGATGTAAGCTCTAATTTACTAAGTTACACATTTTAAAACAATAACATCATTTAATTATCTTCGTCATCATCATCATCATCAATTAATTCAAATTCAGAATCGATGTCCGCTAAATCATTTATGTTAACAAATTCGATATCACTTTTCTCAGAATCCGTAAGCTCATAAAATTCCTTAAAAGAAGATTTTTTTACAAACTTATTTCCTTTTGGACGGATACTTGTAACAAGTGGATCAGAAGACAGTAAAAGATTGTGCATAATATCTTCATTGCATGAGATACTGCTATGCTTTCGAGAATGCCCCTCTCTATATTTTCTAAAATCTTTATTTCTAGCCTCAGATGCCTCTTCGGATAGAAAACCAATGGGCACAATTGACATGTTCTGAACTATGTCTGGCCCATGCATTAAAATTTTATGAAGTGAAGAAGGCATATAATACCATGGGTATAACTCCACGTAAAGCTTAGCAGTATCAAAGCAGAACTCTCGGAATTTAGTTACGTTGATCTTCTCTCCTGATGAAATACACTGCAAGATCACACAGATTTTTCTTAAAAGCATAGCATCTATTCCGGTCAGTTCAGCAGATTTAGTGTAGTTTTCAAAAAATCTCCTTGCCGAGTTGCCATTGTTGGTGGATCCACTGCCTTGTTTCACAACATCGAGAAGTAAGCCCGTTTCTCTTCTTACAGCCTCTTGAACTCTTTTCTTCCTGTCATCAACTTGCCTTTTTGCTATATCACCCCTTACTTGCCATGATTTTATGTCTAATTTGTAGGAAATGTGTAATAAGCATTCCATTGAGCGAATCCAAGCGTGAAGGGTGCTTAAGCTATATTTATACATGTCCTCGTTTGCGTGTTTATCTTTGATTAACTCTAAATTATTCATTTCTTTAGGACAAGCCTTGCATATGTCACACACTGAAGCTGCTGTATTGGATATAATGGAATGAATTTTACCATCAATCATTGTCAACAGCAGTTGGTGTTTGACACTAATTCCATCAGTGATGGTGGATGGAGTTAAGGCTTCAATCTCTGCTTCGATTTCAGCCATCTCTCTCTGCACATTTTCTTTGGTTTCCTTTATAAACTTAAACAATATTGGCCGGCAAAATGAAGTGGAAGATGGTCGCTCGTTTTCCCAAATTGTTACACCTTTTGAGACGAGCCGCAGTGGTACAAGACTAATCATAAAATTACTAGCAAGATCGATTTGCTCATCTTCACTCGTCCTTTGATGATAAATGCTTTGGCTAGATGATCCGTCAAAACCCCATTTGCTGGTCAATACGAGCTGTTGATTGGGATCAACAGGGGTTTCTAACGACCTAATAAGTCTTCTTGAGGTTAAATCCATCAAGGCTTGTAATTTGATTTTTGCAGAGCTCTCTGTAACTGTGAGATCTTCTTTGGCCGGATAGCACTTAATTTTTTCTTTAACCAACATGTAGTAACTCGGGTATTGAAGAGCTCCTTCTTGAGTGTTGAAATCCCGAAGAGTGTTATAGCGCCATTTCGATAAGTTCATCGATACATAAAGAGCCAATGCCTTCAAAGGGGATATTTCCCGTACCTGAATTGATTTACCTTCAATGAAGGCTTTGATTTTTGAGGCCTCTTCTGGATTCTCCGTCAAGTATTTCATAACATAAGCTGTATCGCTTTGTCCTGCCTTTTGAAGCGCCCTTTCGGCCGAAAACATAATTTCAGCGCTGCTACTGCTGCATGAAAGACTATCTTCAGTGGTGCGTCTTCTTTTTTGCCGGTTACTAAGGTCCTCAAAAGATTTACGAGGACTAGGATGTGTACAAGTTGAAGCATCAGATTTAGCAGGAGAAATTATGGGCTCGATGACGTCACTTATATTTTCTGTAGAAGGTTCCATATTTTCATTCTGTAATTCCGGCCATTGAATTGCAGCCTGTAGCCAAATCTCATGTTTCTTCCGAAACTTATCTGTGCTTCTTCCAGACTGTGTCCATTTTGCATAAATGCGGTAGCAAAATCGACGACACCAGTCTTTTAAACTTGTTTCAGCACTTTCACATAACTGAACACAACTGTTATCTTTTAAAACACTGAACAAATAGTTAAAGTCGCGTAAATCTTTATGTGCGCGTGCGCATAAAGCAACGTGAATATCAAGATTTGTATTAAAATTTGGAAAATACATTGCGAGATTAGCTTGGATACAACGAGGTGTAAATCAACACTGATTTTAAAGTTACTAATAGTGACCTATTTATATAAAATCCAGGTATCCCAGGTATCCTTTGTTAAATATTGCAAGGTAATTAGTTATTGTGATAATTAGTAAATGATGCATGCTAAATTAGTGTATTAAGAGCCATTTAGTAATTAAATAATAGCAATGTTCTTATCAGTAATCATTAGTGCATCAGTTTTATATGTAAACCTTAAGTCCCTAATTATATATCCTAATTAGCTTATATCTTCTCTAATTGGCTGCTCAGAAATGTTATTGTAATAAGGTAAACCTTTAGAAAAACGGTTTTAATCAACAAAATAAACAAAAAATTAAAAAATTGTGTTATAAAATAAACATCACTCTTTATCCCAGAAAGTGCACATTTGGCGCACTATGTGTCTTAGTATTAAATATAGCTCTTAGTATTAGCATTATGATATTAGAGACCGCTACTTGAAACAAGCCCGGAATCAGGAGGGAGAGAGCTCGATACACTCATTTTCATAGTAAAATTTCACATTTTCTCAAATTACTCCCGAAATATGGGAGTTATGAAGAAATTCATCACCACAAGTTATGAAGGCATTAAGTAATCGAATAAGATGGCATCATTAGTTTGGCATAATTTTACTCTTTTTTTTCGGACATGTCTACGTCCAACCGCTCCCATACATTCGTTCCACTGTGCGCCGCCGCTGGAGACGCCCTGGGCGTCGGGAATCCGAGGCGGATTCCCGGCCACCATAGGCGCGGGCTTGCGGACGGCGAGCAACGGGCAGCTCGCCGTCCAATAAGGACCAGGCCCGGGTCGATGGCGCGTCGTGTTCCACGCGCGCCTCAAAGAGATGTCAGCACAATTGACGGGGTCCGGTAGGACCGATGCCTGCCAGGGTTGCGGGAAAGTCCGAAAGGGATACCGGGACCTTGGCAACAGGCAACTGAAGGAACACGGGTGGGTTTTAGTCAGTAAAAGTCTGACACGCCCTTCCGCTCCGCCCAGAGCAGGAGAAGTCATTGGATGATTACCCAACCTTAAAAAAAAAAAAAAAAGGGCATCCCCTCCGGCGTTTCCACTCACATCTGCCTTGTAAATAACTTTTTGTTAGATATCAGAACTAAAAACTAATTTTCAATCGCGAATCAAGATGCAGGACCGATGAGCAGCGTTCTGGAATACAGCCGTATATTTAATTACCATTTTACAAAAAAAAAATATTCCATTCAACGTCCAAGTCAAACAGTGCAAAACATTCAAACAAAAATTCCAAATATGAGGATCACAACATTCACAATTAGTCCAGAGCACGTTGTCGACTGACTGTATCCGATGTATTGCCATCAAATATATTCCGAGAATAAATTAAAAGTCGCAGCTTTCACGATACTGAAATAAATTGGAGCGAGTTTTAAAATCACGAATATTGTTATGTGGGTTATTTATTGTTGCTGTTAGTGTATGCTGTTTGTGAGGCTTTTTGGATAAGTTCGTGATGGCCAGCCGCCATGCATGAAGTTATGGGTTCACGTCCAGTCACGTACGAATGTGACTTTTTACGGTTCTGTACCCAAAGGGTAAAACCAGACCCAATTACTAAGACTCCGCTGTCCGTCCGTCTGTTCGTTCATCTGTCTGTCTGTCTGTCCGTCTGTCACCAGGCTGTATCTCATGAACCGTGATAGTTAGACAATTTTAATTTTTAAAGATGTTGTATTTCTGTTGCCGCTATGATGATAAATGATAAATGATTTTTATTTCTGTAAGTAGGTTTGTACAAACACTTTTACACGTCAATCACATTTTTAAAACTAGATGAGGTCGGCGTTTCCTATCTGACTACTCTGAGAAGAAAGGCCGAAACAAACTCAGAGGTCACAGTCTCTTTTAAAGTCCAGACATAATCTTGGTCAGATCATGTGAAGACCATGTAGATTGGTGTCTGAAATGGACTTTTGAGGAAAGAACCACACAGATTGAGTGGACCTGTCCAGTCAGTGCAAGCATTTGTCAATAATCGTGCAGCTCAACTCCAATTTTAAGGAGCTCAACGATTTGACGAACAGTACCAAAGAAAGGACATTTGGTTAGGCCGCATAAATTGCTCAAACTGCCAGACCATGATTAATTAAAACTAAGGAAAAATTAATACTAAAAAAGAAAAGAAACAAAGATCCACATAGTCTTCACATTCACAATAATTAAAATAATATAATACTTTACAAAGTAAACATTCATGTCACTGTATAAGATAATAATAAAATAAAAAGTCACTAAAAATAACAGAATTCGATAAGTTAAAAAATAACAAAATTGGAGAAATTGGAGCAGCTCAATCCCAAGCCTTTTTGTCCTCAATGTAATCTTTAATGGTATAATACGCTTTTTGGCACAACTTACGTTTAATAAATGTTTTAAATTTATTAAGGCTTAGATCTTGTACGTGGCTTGGAAGCTTATTGTAAAAGCGTATACATTGACATCTAAAGGAGCCACCTATTTTCTTGAGCCTTGTTGTAGGTATAACAAATTTGTGTTTGTTCCTAGTATTTATATTATGGATATCACTGTATTTTTTAAACAATTTAATATTTTTGTGGGCATATAAAAGATTTTCAAAAATATACTGAGAAGGCACAGTCATTACATTTATCTCCTTAAATTTCTCTCTGAGTGAGTATCTCGGACTTAATTTATAAATTGATCGAACAGCTCTTTTCTGCAAAACAAAGATAGTCTGAATGTCGACGGCATTTCCCCACAACAGAATACCGTACGACATTACACTATGAAAATAGCTAAAGTACACTAAACGGGCTGTCTCTATGTCAGTTAAATTACGAATTTTTCTAACAGCGTATGCTGCGGAGCTTAGTTTTTTTGACAATTTATCTATATGTGGGCCCCACTGAAGCTTAGCATCCAAAGTTAAGCCCAAGAAAACTGTGCTATCTTCGGGATTCAATTCTTCGCCCTTTATCAACACATTAGTTTTCACCTGCCTAACGTGAGGTAGCGTAAACTTAATGCATTTGGTTTTTTTTTCATTAAGAAGTAAATTGTTAACATTAAACCAGTGAACTACTTTTGAGATCGCGCTATTTACATCGTCAGTAACCAGCTGCTGACGTTTAAGTTTAAACAAAAGCGAAGTGTCATCTGCAAACAACACTATCTCATGATTATCCTTTATGAGGTAAGGCAAGTCATTAATATAAATAAGAAACAAGAAAGGACCAAGAATTGAGCCCTGTGGGACTCCCATTGTTACTATAGATCCGGGAGATCTGTTCCCATTAACGTCAACGCTCTGAATCCTATTACTTAAGTATGAAGTAAGAAGATCCAGAGCGGTGTTCCGGATTCCGTAGTGGCGGAGTTTCCTGATTAACGTTTCATGAAGAACGCAATCGAATGCCTTAGACAAATCACAAAAGATGCCCAAGGCATCGCATTTATCTTCCCATGCATTATATATATGTCCTAAAAGTTCAACACCGGCATCAGTAGTTGAACGACCCCTAGTGAAACCGAACTGTTTGCTATGTAACAATTTATGTCTATTAAAAAATCTTTGCAATTGCTCTAAAATTAACTTCTCAAAAATTTTACTAAAGGTAGGTAGTACTGAAATAGGTCTATAATTTGTGGGGTCTGATGTACTACCTGATTTAAATAAAGGTATTATTTTACTATTTTTCATAAGGTCAGGAAACTCCCCGCAGTGGATACAATTATTAAAAATAAGAGCTAAAGTAGGTGCTACAATGTCAATAATAGACTTGGCAACTTCTACAGAATTACCCCACAGATCTGCAGTCTTTTTTACATTTAAAGTGTGAAAGGTTTTAATTATGTCTCTACAGGTAATATGTTCAAAATGGAATTCCGAATCGCAAACATTAACATTTTCCTTAAGCAAAGACTCAGCAACAGAAGGTGATGAGTTTAGGGATTTAGTCGTTGAAACGGGAATATCTGAAAAGAAATTCTCAAAGGCCTCGGCGACTTGTGAGTCTGATTTTATTATGTTGTCATTAATAGACAGGCTGTAGTCAGTATTTCGGTTAATAGACCTTCCCGTTTCACTATTAATAATATTCCAAGTCGTTTTAATTACATTATTACTGTTTTTAATCTTCGAACTCAAATAACGAGACTTGGCCGTACAACAAACTTTTTTAAATAATTTTGAATAATTTTTAACGTATAAATTAAATTCAGCAGTGTTTACATAAGTCCTTTCACTGTACAGCTCATAAAGCCGTGTTCTACTTTTATGAATACCAATGGTAGCCCAATCACTGAAAGATGCGTTACTATTGACCGAGATAGTCTTGGGAGTAAAGGTGGAATTAAATTGTTTACAGTATAAATTAAAAAAATCATTATATAGATGATTAGGATCAGCATGATTTGACAAAACTGTTAATTTATTAATTAGTTTTTCTTTAAAAACTTCCAAGCGACTTGCAGTTTTGGGGTTAAATGTGATATCCTTTTTAGCCACTTTGTTGTTTTGGGTTGGGATAGTAACCCTTTGCCCGCAATGATCAGAATCTAGTAAATTTATAATTTCTTTGTAGCTTGGTATAACGTCTGTATAAATATTATCTAGGCAAGTTGCACTAGTAGGGGTTATTCGTGTGGGCTCCAAAAATAGGTTTATAAGATTGTAGGACTGAAACAAACTTATTATTTTACTACAAGAACCTGAATTTTCTAACAAATTAACATTAAAATCACCGCATGTGATAATGGACTTTTTCGAGTTGCTAATCTTGTGTAACACTTCATCCATTACCTTTTCAAAACAGTCATACAATCCTGAAGGGGGTCTGTACACACTTAATACAATAAACTGCTCCAATTCTATACAGGCTATTTCAACTGTCCGCTCAACAGATAGGCTCACAATATCCTTACGGTCTTTGAATTTTAGCTGGTTACTTACTAAGATTAATGAGCCACCATGTATAGCATTAACTCTGCTGAACGAACTACCAACCTGGTAATTATCAAAATTGAACAAGAACTGGGTACTTTTAAGCCAATGTTCTGTTATACAAAGAATATCAATACTGTTAAAATTCATAAATAATTCTACTTCTAAATCTTTGTTCATAAATCCTTGAATATTTTGATGCACCAGGTTAATATTATTTACTGATTTTAAACTTTTATTTGATTTTATTTTGCAATTCTGTATACTATTGCTAGAGGTTGCCTCTGTTGTCTGAATTTCTAATTTAAATTATTAACAATGTCAATGTTTGATACCAAATCATTGGCTGAATTATTTAACATGTCACAGCATTGCTCAATAGAAGCAATTTGTTTAGCCAAATTCTTGGCTGTAATAGAAAAGTAATATGATAGCGAAACAGCTATCTGTCTTTTACAATACTTTGAAAGATAGTACTTATCCACAAAAAATCTATCTTTTGTCAAATAAAAGCAATTACCAACATAATTGTTAGTGTCAATTAAATGGAATAAATTATTATTGTATGTCAAATTGTGTAATGTCATATTAATTTCAGATCTAAAGTTGTTTTCTTCCTGTGGCAAACTTTGGCTGTAAGGGAACGTGAACATCACAATTTTTCTTAAACTGAGGTTGCACATAGATCTATAATATTGGAGTAATTCTCCTTTGTTCACATTACCCCTATTACCAACAAATATTATTAATATAGTATCCTGGTTAAAATTGCATTTTATAACTTTTTTCATTATGTCAAATAGAGAACAACCAGGCATACAGTAGTTAATTATTGAGTGTCCCGGATAATTATTTAACAACAAGTGACCTAGATCCTTTCCAATTTCATCACAAAATAATATTATTTCTTTATTTACACTCTGTCTAGGCAAACAGTTAGTAATTGATAATGGTAAACTGGCACTAGACTGCGGTATGGTGGTATCACATATTGTCAATGAATGTTCCGGTGTGGTTTCAATAGATGGGGGTTGACAATGTTCACATTTGTTAGTTTGTGAGCTTACCAGCTCATTCATTGCCAATACATATTCCCTCATTTGGTTTTCAGAGGCTGTATATTTAATAGTCATAGAAGTAAGTTTCTCCTGTAGTTGGTTAAGTTCATACTGCAAGTCTTCTGTGTCAATTTGGTATTTCCTAGTACTTTTTTGTAAGTTAAATGAATACATATCTAATTGTTTTAGTAAATGCAACCTTTCTCTATTAAGTTTTACATTTTTAATGAAGAATTTTTGTTTTTTGACCATTTTCTTGGTTTTAACTATGTATTTGTTGATTTTTATGTATTTTTTAAGTTTATTTTTACTAGTAACTACCCTCACTGTCTTACTTAATTTTGAATCTGATTTTGAATCATCAAGACCTGTTAAATCTATTGTGTAAGAAGAGGGGTTTATTACAGAAACCATTGATGGGGCTACAGGCACCAATTCATTGAATAGACTTTGATTCAACGAGGCAGTGATGTTAAGATTTGTAGTCTCAAGTTGTTCAATCTGACTTTGAGCCTCATGTAGCTGCTGTTGTAGTAAATATTTGTGACTAAGAGCTTGTTCATACTCATTGCTACACTGGCTGAACCCGTCCACAACAACTTGGAGCCTGTCCCGGGCTGCTATGGCATCAGTGTGTTGAATATATAACTGAGCCATTTCTGTTTTCAACTTGCTATTCCTTTCAAGGACACCAAGGAACTCCATTTCATTTTCATCTTTTTCCTTAATCAGTTTGTCACAGAGCTCCTGAGACGCCTTTAATTCGCTCAAAGCCTGAGTAAGTTTGGTCTCTTCTAGGCGAGCCCGCGCGCTGCGAGTCATAATCATGATTAAAGAGAAAAGAGAAGAGGTTGGATAAGAGTAGTGGATTGAGTAGCAGATGATTATTGGAACGGAAAAAGAAAAATTAGATCGTAATGTAGAAGTTCTGTCACCAAACTGAATAAGGTTATGTTTACGTTTTTAATGTCATTAACATCAAATTGTAGCCGTAATAAAAATAATCCAAAGAATTGTAGGCAAAAAAATTAGAACGTAAACAATCTACTACCAAGTAAAATATGTAGTATTGTACCTGTTATCGAGATGAAAATGCAACATTCACTTGAGCCGGTAACTGTCAAAGATTCACAATGTAGTTTTTACACAATATTTGCACAAAAAGCCTAAATTTTACACAGAAAACACTTAATTACGCTATAAACTAGTTAATAAATTGGAAATAGGCATTAAAAAAGAATGAAATCTATTATTTAAAAATTAAAATATAGGGACAAATTCAAATCAGCTGTTAGCTGTAGTGTTGCCACAGTTATAACAACAAATACTTAAAACCAGAATAAAATAAATATTTTTTTGCCGTTTTTATAGATAATAGTACGGAACCCTTCCTGCACGAGTCCGACTCGCACTTGTTTTGTCGTAGGTACTACATACCATGAGAAATAACTAAATATTTTTAAGTTTATGAAAGTGCAGAACCGAAAGAGTCCCTATCACATGCCAATATTGTAAACGCGAAAAAGGAGCGAACACTTATTTATTTAACTACTAGCTGCGCCCCGCGGTTTCACCCGCGTAAGTCTCGATTCCGTGGGAATATCGGGATTAAAAGTACCCTATGTGTTAATCCAGGTTATAAACTATCTGTTTGCCAAATGTCATCCAAATCCATTCACCCGTTTTTGCGTGATTGAGTAACAAACATCCAAACACATAAACTTTCACATTTATAATATTATAGTAGGATTTATAATATTAGTAGGATAGTAGGATATAATACATAATATAAAAGTACGGTCGACTTATGAAAGCCCTACAACCATGCTTAAAAGTACGGTCGACTTATAAAAGCCTTACAACCATGCTTAAAAGTACGGTCGACTTATGAAAACCTTACAACCATGCTTAAACGTACGGTCGACCTATAAAAGCCTTACAACCATGCTTAAAAGTACGGTCGACTTATGAAAGCCTTACAACCATGCTTAAACGTACGGCCGACCTATAAAAGCCTTACAACCATGCTTAAACGTACGGTCAACCTATAAAAGCCTTACAACCATGCTTAAAAGTACGGTCGACTTATGAAAGCCTTACAACCATGCTTAAACGTACGGCCGACCTATAAAAGCCTTACAACCATGCTTAAAAGTACGGGCGACTTATAAAGCCTTACAACCATGCTTAAACGTACGGTCGACTTATGAAAGCCCTACAACCATGCTTAAAAGTACGGTCGACCTATAAAAGCCTTACAACCATGCTTAAAAGTACGGGCGACTTATGAAAGCCTTACAACCATGCTTAAAAGTACGGTCGACTTATGAAAGCCTTACAACCATGCTTAGAACCTTGTTATATTAAAGAAAAGGCGAACAACAGGTCCCATCAACAGGTCAACAGGACCCATCTCGCTCAGTTTAGTTTAACGCATAACATTGAGTGCAAATTTTGAAGAAAGGAAATTATCTGTCGGGGAACCCCCGTCATTGCATTAAACGATGCAAATGACGACGTGTTGATGTATTTAATCGACAAAGTCCAAAACTGATCAACGTGTTTGTACTTATGGTGACTTTCCTATCCCAAGCTGGCTTGTTTAATTCTTTTGCCGCATGTACATATCGCATCTTTAAAGTAAAACCGTTACTAAACGAAATTATAAAATTTTACAGGAGAGCCAATATTAAAAAAAGTCACCGTTTTTTGTCAATAAAATCTGAGTGCAGGGTTCTATAGAACATTTAATGAGGTCTTATTATAGATCTCTGTTTACATTATGACACGTAATTTAGGAAAGTTATTTTTTTTTTAAATAGATGGCATTGATTACTCAATTCATGAGAATTTTCGTTTAGTAACGGTTTTACTTTAAAGGTGCGATTTGTACAAGCAATGCTATCAAAACTCATCTGTCATCGGAACCCTACACGAGATGAATAATGATAGGCAGATAGTCAAGCGACTCGTGTAATGTGACTAAAACGCACGCGTTCACGTCCGAACAGACCGGGGTACATTAGCTGGCTTTCAGCCTAGCCGGGGTACCTAAGTACGGTCAGATATTAGAATTGTAAATAGGACAACCTTTAAGTTGGTATAGATTGTTTAAGAAACGTATAGTTTTTTTATCCGACTACGTGAAGAAAAATGGAGGGTTATGATTTTGACCGGTATGTATGTATGTATGTATGTATGTATGTATGTATGTATGTATGTATGTATGATGTATGTAAGTATGTTCATCTTTTCCCTTCTATCTTCTAAACCACTCTTCACAATTCGACAAGTGACGTATCGTTAGAAGCATCTTGATCGTCCGCTGGTTATAGGCTATGTGGCGTCACATTAAATGAAAAATGGCGCCCTCTAGATGACATAAAGTCAGGAACTTAAAAAAAAAATCGTAATCATACCATGTTGGGTATCAAATGAAAGGGCTTAATGAGCACATTTCAAAAATATATATATTATAACAACAAAAGAATAAAAAAAAAATTAAGTAATAAAAACTATAACCCAACTACGACTAAAAAGGTATAAACAAGACACCACAGACAGACAAATAAAAAATCCGGAGTCACACGTGTTAGGGCATAAATCGAACAGATTACGTGTGACTCCGGATTTTTAATTTGTCTGTCTGTGGTGTCTTGTTTATACCTTTTTAGCCGTAGTTGGGTTTTAGTTTTTATTACTTAATTTTTTGAGTTTAATAAGACGAAAAGAGATATCTTCATCATCTGCCTAGCCTTTTCCCAACAATGTTGGGGTCAGCTTCCAGTCTAACCGGATGCAGCTGAATACCAGTATTTTACATGGAGCGACTGCCTATCAGACCTCCACAACCCAGTTACTGGGTAACACGTTACCCCTTGGTAAGACGAAAAGAGATATCTTGTTGGGCAAAAACTGTGTAATGTACCTATCTCTACAACGTTTTTTTTTAAATCCCATAACTCTAGTGTATTTAATGAGACCATGGCAAACAATCAACTAACATAATTATGATTCTCTTTTTTAATTTTTCATACAAAAACATTCGACAATGTCACGATTATTTACGTAAAACACTTCCCTTACGTGAAAAAGTAAAAAAAAAAACAAAAAAAATATCTGACTATTTTTGTCCATAAAAAGAAGAAAATATTTATAACAACGTCGCATCGTCGCATTTTCTTAGCTTTAAAAATATGAATGATTGCTTTGAATGAAAACGCGTTACTCGTACTTATCAATGAAACTTAGATACACACATGAGAGTTTAATATTACCTAAGCTAAAAAAAAAAAAAAAATTGCAAAATAGTTTATATACTAGTTGACTCTTTCACATGGCCTCATTAATATTCTAGAGTTACGGGATATTAAAAAAAAAACACGTATTTTAAGTTACATCGAAATAATTCAAAATGAATAAAAACTGGCTAAAATCACCTTCCGACCCAAGAAGTGTCTTTTTGTAATTAATAAAACAATCATAACATAACATCACGCCTGTAATTCCGAAGGGTTAGGCAGGAGTGTACTGCAGTACACCCACATTTCGCCAGTTATGTTTGTATAATATGGATCTCTGGTGTGAAAATAAAGATTTTTATTATTATTATTAAATTCCATGTAAAAATGCTCTAAATACGTACCTGCGTAGGTGCATGTTTTTGCCACACACTGTAATTAACTTTCATTGAAATAAATAGATGGAAGAAAATGTACCTACCCTGGAAGCAAAAAAGACATTTTTATCCGTGCTTGAAATAAAAAGCAATAAAAATAAGAAACTCTCATGATTTTTTTTTTAAAGTACCTGCTTTTGCACTACCCACCTAATTTAGCCAAAAAATATTTCACAAAAAAATAAAGTCAAAAATATTCCAGACCTTTTTTTGTAAATTTTCCAGACATACTTTCATATACCGAGCACTTCCGTGCTAAAATATATGGTTAAGTATTATGCAAAACGCATATAACGCAAGAGTGCCAAGTAGTGTTCTGCTGAAAGTACACTTGGTGAGAAAACTCTACTGTATTTCGTTTAAAATTTTCATATCACTGACAGCGTTTTATACATTCGTGATATGAAAATGTACATTTGTTGGGGTGTTCTGTGGAAATGAAATGACAATGTACGTTTTCTAAATTGTGTTTTGGGTGAGTGAATACTTATGAAATTATGTTTTAGTGCACCTATTATCATCGTTTATATTTTTGAACAGAAGTAAAAGGTTGAGCCAGGATCAATTGCCTTTTAGATGTAGCCCAAGTTTGGCAATGATCGATTTTATTAATTATCACTTTTTTCATTACCTAGTTTTGTCAATTGCTCTATGTATACATAGTTTTCACAGATCTATTTAATCTAGACAACATATAAAAATACACAGGGTGGCAGGGATATCGATGCATAACCATGGATCCAGTAAATATTTCCGAAAGCCATGCGTTCATTGGTAAATTATTAAAAAATAAACAACAAAAGTGTAATGTGCAATACATGCGCGGTCAAAATGTATGGAATAGTTTCTTTTTTAATAACCTTTACAGCATATCGTCCCCGTAGAGCGAAAAGTCATTGAGCCGAAAAATCGTGTTTTGAGATAATGAGAGTTAAAGTTTTTGAAAATAAAAATCGTTATAACGTTGGCTTACCTTTACAAACTTTTATGTTTTTAGCTTTAATTTGAAGGAAATAAAATAAATTTTAAATTATTAGAGCGAGAGAGAGAGTTTTGAGAGAGAACGTGAAAAGCATTTCGTAAAACCAAAGCGATTTTTGCAGCTACAAAAATGACGGTTAGACAGATATTTAGAGAAGAAAATGTTGATTTTAGTCACATTGATAAGTCATTTTGGCCATTTTTCGACTTAGTGACTTTTCACTCTACGGGGACGATATTATTATCATGGTTTGTTCCTCACTAGCTTACACTCATGTAATATTTCCAGTGCATTCTTTTCTTAGCCCATAAGAACCGTATTTTCCTCGAACACTTTTGCTCACCACTGTACGTTTACACTGCATATGGACTAAAGTTCCGAGTAAGCACAACATTGTCGCAAGTTTCCGTACGAGCGTGCACTAACAGCTGAAAAATGTAATCTTGTTGCTAGTAACACACTTTTATTATGAAATAGTTGACACACTTCTGCTGTACACTCGATAAGTGGCAAATTGACGTTAATGTTGTTGGTAATTTCAGTTTTTTTGAAAATAGAATTTAAAAAAATATATATTACTGCGTGTAACAAAAACAATGTCCGATCCGAAAGGGTACTAGGTACTGCCATAAAATTACCAGAAAAAGAAAAAAAGTTACTGCAATTTGAAATACACATTTTTGGTACCCAAATTACCCCAATTTCATTATAAATTAGAAAATTTTCTACAGAGGTCATATGTTATGACTTGTAGACACCCGCAAGACGACTGCCGGCCGCGCCCCATGTAATAACCCAGTAAAATTCCCCATTGAAAGAAAATGAGGCGATTTTTTTTTTTTTCCAAAATAAAACCACCTAAATAGACTCTCAGCATGATTCTTAACAACACCCTCACGGATCGGACAGAGTTTTTTTACACGCTGTATATACATATCATCTCGCCTATATAAGCCGAAAGGTTAGGCAGAGGTTCACCACACCTATGGGCTGTCGCCAATTATGTTTAGGTGCGAGCCTAGTGCCATCAACCGGCCACGAATCCGGACTCTGGGTTACTACCGAGAAATTCCTGACGGAAAAACGCAATAAAACTTTGCGCGACCTAGGAATCGAAGCCAGGACCGCATGCTAGGAGAGCTTGCAACCACTAGACCAGGGAGGCAGTTCTGAGAAGTTTGTAAGATTGGGTCTATTCTCATGGGCTCATGGACTTGTGTATGGAAGATATATTGGCAACACTGATGGTGACCGACCTTCCTTCTTTAAAGGACTGTATTCAAATTTATTTATGGTATACCATCCCAAAATTCATATTAGATAACCAAAACATATTTTTAAATTATTATAGGTATTTGATTTTGTCAATTCCTCTTCACTACTTATCAGCATCTGCCTAGCCTTTTCCCAACTATGTTGAGGCCGGTTTCCAGTCTACCTGGATGCAGCTGAATACCAGTATTTTACATGGAGCGACTTCCTGTCTGACCGCCACAACCGAGTAACTGGGTAATACTATACTCCTTGGCAAGACTGGTTGTCAGACTTTCGGGCTTCTGACGACCCGTAACGACTGCCAAAGATCCACGACTGACATCCGGGACCAACGGCTTAACGTGCTTTTCGAGGCACGGACGAGTCTCAGTATGTGAAAATGGTCACCCATCCACTGACCAACCCCGGCAAGCGTAGCTTAAATTTTTATCTCTCGCTTTAATCTTTAGGTGAAATTAATCATTACAAAACGAACAAAACCAGCTTGGGAATCTTTTATCATTTCTATAATAGTAGCAACTGCTGATTTTTACCTTTCTTCCTATGTTGAGTTTGGCTTCCATTCCTACTCAATGCCACTGAATAAAACTCTTCAACAAATCAACAATTCCAACTCTGACCAGTAGGTACTAATCCTTACTAATATTATAAATGCGAAAGTAACTCTGTCTGTCGCGCTTTCACGCCAAAACTACTGAACCGATTTAAATGAAATTTGATATACAGGTAGTCTAGTGCCTGAGAAAGGACATAGGCTACTTTATCGACATACCACGCGAGCGAAGCCGCGGGCGGAAGCTAGTACAAACTAAAAATACCATAACGATCCACCGCCACATCGGCCAGGTGGTTTCTACCATTGAATAATTGAAGGCGGTCGAAGACAGTCGGTCGATGCTCTGAATAAATTGCAACCGTTGTTGCTTCAGACTCGCTAAGTGGACAAGTGGGCTATGTGACCTGGGTTCAGCTGGTGACCGATAGGTATTATGTTTGTATGGAGTTTTGATGATTTTGAAATGTAGAGTGCGAGTTTCGTTGGTACTTTTTGGTGGCAATGATGAAAATAAAAGGTTATTTTAATTTGTTGACCTGATCGTAGACAAAGGTTTTTAATATCTTAGTTAAAAAGTAGGTCTAGTCATTGAATTTAGGCAGTCTAATTATCCTAACCTGTATTATAAATGCGAAAGCGAGTTTGTTTGTTTGTTCCGCTTTCTGCTCAATTGATTTTGATGAAATTAGGTACAGGGGTAGACCATGACCTGGAATAGGACATAGGATATACTATATATCCCGTTATTCCCACGGGATCGAGACTTACGCGGAACCGCGGGGCGCAGCTAGTAATATTATAAATGCGAAAGTGAGTTTGTTTATTACGCTTTCACGCTCAAACGGCTGAACGGATTTGGATGAAATTTGGCACATGGGTAGACCATGACCTGTATAAGGACATAAGCAATCTGGATTGCAAACGAAGTCACGGACAACAACTAGTATTGTCATAAACATAAAACAAAAAAAGAAAGTTGGTATTTATTTGTCACATTTTTACCAATCTCAAAGATCTCTAAAATGTTCTTATGTTAAACACAAATAACTGACCATCTCTTCTTGCGAGAAAATCAATTTATTTACATTCATGAAATGAGACAACCATAACGTGCATTTAAAGTTTTTTAATCACGCAAAAATCTAGGAATTTGTTTGGAGAATAAGTTTGAAGCGCACTGGGGCTCCGGGGACATTGATTACTGGGAAATGTGTGGTACAAACGCAAGCGTGTAGCGGGATTAGCAATGCAGTTTTAAACTTATTTATTTATTAAAACTTTATGCACAAGTAAAAACTACTGTACAAAGGCGGACTTAATGCCTGAGACATTTTCTACCAGTCGTGATGCAGAGACAGACATGGCAGGTGCAACAAAAGACAATACATATAACTTGAGAAATAATGAATACTAATTAATACATATATCAATTATTATGGTTTTGGTTGGTTATTGTTATGGTTTATTGAGGTTTTAAAGTTAAATATTCATATACTTACCTAGCATTTTGTGTGGCTGGGGTTATATGCTACTGTGAAAAAGGATTTAGATCCAGCTGGGGATTTTAAAACAACGTTGAGAGAGCTATTAGTCTCGCCATGCCATCAAATTCTCGCGGTGATTATATCGCCCTGTGAATTGCTTCATATAGTTTCTATTGAATTTGATGCCACGGCGTGACTCTCACCCGTGTAGATGAAGCCTATGAATCTTCTCAATAAAACCTACTCCTTTCATAGAAAAACACTGAAAAAGTGAAAAATTACTTTAATTTCGGAAGTCGGTGTCTTTGCTTTTATAATTTTCGTTTTTTGCCACCGACTTCCGAAATTAAAGTTATTTTTCTTTAGTGTTTTTTTTGGACGTCGATTGTTTTTTTTTGTATAAAGGTTTTATTTTTCGCTTTTTAGTTGTGGTACCTACCCTTTATATGGGACCATCTCGGGAGTATACCTTTTCGAACAAAAAAATAAATTTGTAAATCGGTTCACAATTGGCGAAAATATCGATAAAAAACAAAAAAAAAAACCTACAGACGAACTTAGAACCTCCTCCTTTTTTGAAGAAGTCGGTTAAAAAACGACAACCATTAGCTAAGCTAGTGAACAAACCATAACCGAAAAAATATTATTATCGGATCCTGAATATTGACCATATCTATGATTGTACATATTTGTGTTATATCCTCAAACAAAATCTCCAAAACGCCATTCACGACTCCCAAAGATATATAATAATCCACTGTTTTTAGGGTTTTATACCTCAGAAAGAAAAAACCGAACCCTTCTTAGATCTCGATTGTCTGTAATTGTTATGGTGTACATAAAGAATTTTCTATCTATTTATCTTCGTAGTCCGTCCGTCTATCTATGTCTGTCAGTCTGTCAAGATCCTTTTTCTCCGGAACACGTGGAGGTATCAAGTTGATCCTCTGGAGCTCTTCCCGTTAACCTAGAATCATTAAATTAGGCAGGAAGCAAGGTACAAGTAAAGGAAAAAGTCCGAAAATCGTTAATGTGTAGTTTAATTACATAACAAAAATATTATTTAGCCAGCCCAACTCCGGAACCCTTCACTGTGGGTGCCCCAACCCGAACTTGGCCTTTTTGACAGAATCCTTTCACAAAAATATTGCAATCAGGAAATAATTCCCAATATCGCTTCTTCATATTTTTTGGCCCAACATAAAAAGCTGAGCGTAGAACAGAATTCTGACGTTGAAGTATTTGACGTTCCTCATGACAGTTACCCATGTAAATTGAGAGTGATTTTAATGTATGGTGAAGTGAACGATTCGCTTATGGAGAAAACGACAGAATTAGTTTTACGCCTATTTTATTTTCCAGATTTAATTTCTTTTTCAGATTTTTACAATTATGTTATGTTTTTAATTCGGAGCGTTTACTGTAATGAACAATCGATTTTTTGGAACTAAATTCTTTAACACGGCTTGCGGTAGGAGTACCTAAACTGGTAGAAATCGTCACGTAACAAAAAACCGTAAGCTATTATATTCGAATCCTCCATGCGACTTACTCTCTCTCTAAAAAGCGATATAGTGTGAATTTAAAAAAAATCCAAGATGGCCGCTGCGAAAATTTTCAAATTTTTCGTCTTGGGTGTCGTTTTCATAGTTTTCGAGAGAGGAATCAAAATGAAAATGCAAGCGGCTACAAAAATTTTCAAATTTTTCGTCTTGGGTGTCGTTTTCATAGTTTTCGAGAGTGGAATCAAAATGAAAATACAAGCGGCTACGAAAAAAAACAACCAGTGTCATAGTAACCGTACAGTGTGTACTGAACTTCATATAGCAACTAATTAAAAAAAAAGAACATTGTCACGCAGGAGAGCGAAACAACCAAAGCGCCGTGATTAAAAAAAAAGCTTAAGGTTATTAGAATTCGAATAAAAAAAATTACATAAAAAAATCAACATACTTCGAAAAAAAAAACACTAAATTAAAAAAAAAGCCGACACCAACGTTTTTGGGTTTTTTTGGAAGTCGGTTGTTATATTTTTTGTAAAATATTTTTATTTTTGACTTCTAAAAAAGGAGAAGGTCAATCAATTCGTCTGTATTTTTTTTTAATGTATGTTTCCTCTACTTTCTACTGGGTGAATTTTGATGATTCTTTTTTTATTTGAAAGCTGGTGCTTCCCTTTTGGTGCCATATAAATTTTATTAACTTTGCTTACGTAGTGTTTTAAGTTAGCTTCAATAATTACGTATTTTTCTCACTTAGTCTATGTAGACGACAGGGATCTTGGTATGTAAAGATGGGCACCCATCCACGGACCAACCGCGGCAAGCGTAGTTTAACCTGATTGATCGACCCGTGCGGCTCTTATTTCTTGGCCACAAGCCACTCTACAAGATACAGTTTTGTATGCAACTGTAAATAATTAGGTATTCAAACATTCATCTGATAAACCCACATTCATGTTTTAATAATATAACTATTTTCTTCTGACTAAATAAAAAAATAACTCAAACCACTTGACAAATTAAACCTACCTACCTCATCAAGATAATCTACATTAATGCAACAACAAACAATTCAAGCACCCCTTATCTAAGTACCTACCACACCCTGTACACAATGTCGCGTGCAGCGTGCAAGCCTCCGCAACCGGAAATGACAAGCCACATCCGGCGGAAGTGGCGCGCTGCGTCCGACTGACACTGCAACTGAATATGTCAATAGCGTTGGGACAGTCGAATCTCCCTGTGTATAATTGAAGTGCGTTCATTAATAATGGCGTTGCCAGCAGGGTGATTAGAAGGGGGTTTAAAAGATATTATGAATATTTTGCAGTAACTTGTGTTTTTAACCGATTTTAAAAAGGAGGAGGTTCTCAATTCGACTGTGTTTTGTATAAGCGATTGCTCCTCCAATTATGAATTGACTAGCTTCTGCCCGCGGCTTCGCCCGCGTGGTATGTCGATAAAAAGTAGCCTATGTCCTTTCTCAGGCTCTAGACTATCTGTGTACCAAATTTCATTTAAATCGGTTCAGTAGTTTTTGCGTGAAAGCGCGACAGACAGACAGACAGACAGAGTTACTTTCGCATTTGTAATATTAGCAAGGAAGTAAGGATTTTGACTATTCATTTTCTTTTTGTTTGGTAGGTTATACTTCAGAAGTGTTCCACTTTGATCGTTATAAATTTTATTAGATTTTTTAAAAGTTTTTACTCATGGTACCAAAAACCATTGTAGTTAATTAGAGTGTCCTTGAATAATTAACATTAATATAGTACCGTGGTTATATCTAACAAGGCAAGAGCGTTCCCTAAGATATTCTTAAAAATTAAGTACTTTTGTGTTCTCATGGTAAAAGATAAATGAGAGAAACCTTGTAAAGACCAAAAAATTACAGAAAGTGACCCCCAAACTCAAAATTCATATATAATTTTTGTGACCCAAACACGGACGTGTTATGTAATTAACACGTCCGTGTTTGGGTCACAAAAATTGAGAGTAAATTGGCTATGACAGACAGACAGACACGCGAAAGATCCTTTATGCCCAGTTACTCGGTTGTGAAGGTCAGATTGGCAGTCGCTTCATGTAAAATTATGGTATTCAGCTGCATCCGGTTAGACTGGAAGTCAACCCCAACATAGTTGGGAAAAGGCTAGGCAGATGCTGATAAGTAGTGAAGAGGAATTGACAAAATCAACTATATAAATAATTGTATAAGTATAATCAACTGTAGCCTTTCACCGACACACCAGACGACTACAATAAGTACTCGTAAAAACACTGTTATTTGGCGGCGACTTTTTCTCTTAATTTCTTTGCTTAATTAATTTGGGGTAGGGGCTCAGTAACAGCGGACGTTGATAAAGATATTACCAGCTGATTTTATAGTGCACCTTAATGCATCTTTATTTGTGTAAATAGTGTTACCAAAGATATAAATATGTCTAGATAACAGTCAAAACTGTGAACTCGTCGGAAAAAAAATAGCGTCCAACAGTTGGCCGCTAAATACTCGTCCAACAGTTGGCCGCTAAATGCACGCCCCACTCTAACAAAGTACAATCACAGCACAATGACGTTTGTTATCACGCACACCAGCATAACAATGTTTTAGTTCTTTTGCAGCGCGATACTCTATCTAGACATATAAATAAGAAAAGAGTTGTGTAACGCTTCGGTGATCAACGATCGACGGCGCGTCGTGTTCCACGCGCGCCTCAAAGAGATGTCAGCACACTTGACGGGGTCCGCTAGGACCGATGCCTCCCAGGATTGCGGGAAAGTCCGAAAGGGATACCGGGACCTTAGTAATAGGCGACTGAAGGAACACGAGTGGTTTAGTCAGTAAAAGTCTGACACGAAGAGGAGAAGTCATTTAATGATTTCCCAACATCAAAAAAAAAGGTGATCAACGATGTTTTCAGATATTAATGACTTTGATTTAAACTGATTTCCAGTATGAGAAGTCACACCAAAATATTGATGTCTTAAAAATAATCTGTAGAACATATTTCTTGTCTCGTCATAAAGACTACTAGTGTTATGTATGACGGCGTCAGCGATGGCTGAGCGATAGTGCCGTCATCATCTCGATTCGGTGGTACGAAATCCATAGTGCAGGTTTACAATAAAACGCGATGATACAGCAAATCAGTTAGTATTTCACTTTCAGAATAATTATCACAGTAGGTACAATACTAATAATGTTCACGCACTACTTTCTACGTTCGGGCAAACCGACAGTTTCGCATAGTAGAAGTGGAGGTCTGCATCTGTTCGTTGCCCTCACAAGACTGCTTCGTCGTTCAGCCACTTCCCTTAACACGACTGTCCACGTGACGCCCCACTCCAGTGAGCGCGTCACGGAGTTTACCCTCACCTTAGTACTACAATAATCAAATGAGAGACTATATTCGCTCAACTTTTATAATCTACGACATGTACAACGTGTAACGGAATAGACGCAAGAGCTCATACACCCCAATTAGAATATTAAATTATAATACTAAAATAATATCTGTAATTTAATTTAATTAAACCACACCTAGTTATTTTTTATAAAATAGATGTCCTGACTAAACATGAAACGAGGATAGCTATGAGCGTATTACAAATTTGGCTATGCATTTAAATAGGCTTTATATAAAGGCTTGAATTTCCTTAAATGAAATATTTTATTACCTTGTTATGACGCAGTGGTTCTAATTTCAGTTAAATAAAAGATTTTTTCATGAAAAATTAACATATATAAATAATGACGGAAATCTATTCAGAAGCCGATTCTGAGCAAACTACTTTCAGGTCTTGCGCTTATTCTGTTACAGGTTGTATATAAACTTTTAAGAGACCTTTCCTAAAAAAAAAAGGATTCATGAATTACCCACTTATTATCCTCAACTCTCTGCGGAATTCACTCAAATCCTTCTCTCGAGCATTAAAGAACCGTCTTCCATACAAAGCTATCTCAAGCACTCGTGATTATCTTTTTGTCATAGTCACACACACACACACATACACATTTAACCTCGCCCCCACTGGTTTAAGGGGCACAATAAAAACTGTCATATCCAGGCGCTTGTTGCTACTAGCCGGAAGATATGGCTGTGGTATGAGTGATAAGATGTAGAGGAGCGATTACTAAAAATATGTTACAATAATTTATAGTAAAACTAGCTGCGTCCCGCGGTTTCACCCGCGTAAGTCTCGATCCCGTGGGAATATCGGGATGAAAAGTATCCTATGTCCTATTCCAGGTCATGGTCTACCCGTGTGCCCATCCTCTCCTCTCTAGAGTAGGGAAAGTCACGGCGGGCGGCGCGTCGCGGCGCCGGCGTCGAACGGTTCGCGAATTGCATTTCGTGATAACTTCGATATTAAATGTCCGATTCGAATGAATTAAAAACTATTTTACTGCTATATAAATACCCTTGATGTTAAAACTTGTTGTTATTTATTTGAACAATAATTAATATTATGTTGATAAAACTCCTTCGCAAATAATTCATTAATTTCGAACAAATTTGATTACTATAAATAAACGTTATAGTGATCTCTAAAACGGTAGCTCTCAAAAAGGAATAATTTTTCCCGTTTTTGCAACATTTTTCATTTATGCTCCGCTCCTATTGACATTATTGAATATTACATACAAAATGACATGATTACTTTGTAAAGTATTGTATTATTTTAATTATTGTAAATGTGAGGACTATGTGGATTTTTGTTTTGTTTTTTTTTTTTCGTTCCGAGTTTGTTTTAGCGATGGTCTGGCAATTTGAGTATTTTATGCGACCTACCCAAATGTCCTTTCTTTGGTATTGTTCGTCGAGTCGTTGAGCTCCACTATTACTGACAAATGCTTGCACTGACTGGACAGGTCCACTCAAATCGTTGTGGTTCTTTCCTCAAAAGACCATTTCAGACGCTAATCTACATGGTCCTCATATGGTCTGACCAAGATTATGTCTGGACTTTAAAAGAGACTGCGACCTCTGAGTTTGTTTCGGCCTTTCTTCTCAGAGTAGTTAGATAGGAAACGCCGACCTCATCTAGCTTATTTTTTATATTTTATAATATGACGTGTAAAAGTGATTCCAATATCCTATTTACAGAATAAACAATTTCATTTCATTTCATTTCATTTCCTATTGGTCGTAGCATGATGTTATATAGCCTAAAACCTTCCTCGACAAATGGACTATCCAACACAAAAATAATTTTTCAATTTCAACCAGTAGTTCCTAACATTAGCGCGTTCAAACAAACAAACAAACAAACAAACTCTTCAGCTTTATAATATTATAGTATAGATATAAAAAATCTATATTTCAGTGCGTGATTTCTGTAATATAATAATGTTTCTTTTTTAAATAGGCATTAACATAACATGAAAAACATGACATCAATTACGGCTAACTATCGAAAATGTATGGCTTCTATGTACGAACAGCAGTAGATCCAGTTACATTTAATTTATGTATCAATTCAGTTCGTAGAAAATATGTATAACAAAATTCATTAACGAACACTCACACAGTTATCGGGAGAAACTATCAAACAAATGTCAGCATATATCAAGAGAACCCGTGGGCCGGGTTTTAAATCGAAAATGGTATCGGATTTTCGAGTTCAGACATGATATGAAAGCAAAGGGATGATATTGAATTCATTGAAATATTATACCAAGAACTACAAACGGTGCGGTGCGGTGGTTTGAAATAGCGGCTTCAAGTGTAACACACATAACCTACATTAAATACATTACTACTATACTGTGCAAGGGAAGAAAAGCCAGAGTTTATGTATGTGCGTTGTGCCATTTTATTGTATTCTTACACGACTAGGACTGCCCAAATAGGAGTGTAATGTTTTCATTATACTTTTGTTTTTACTTATAATTTTTTGAGGCCTCTGACTTGGCTTCACAAGCCGTAGAGAAATAATAATAGTAATGGGTCATGGGGTCTGTAATTGTATTTTTTTCTTTATATCTCTACCAACTAAAAAGTTCACTATACTTTAAAAAAAACCGGCCAAATGTGGGTCGGACTCCGGACTCGCACACGAACGGTTCCGTACCGTATTAAGATCGAGCAAAAAACGCCAAAAAAGACACGTTTCTTGTATGGGGACCCCCTTTAATTATTAATTTTTATTATTTGTTGTTATAGCGGCAATAGAAATACACAATCTGTGAAATTTTCAACCTATTACGGTTCATGAGCTACAGCCCACTGACAAACAGACGGACTGACGGACAACGGAGGTTTAGTAATAAGGTCCCGTTTGGCACACTTCGGGTTCGGTTAAAAAAGCTAAATCTGTAACAAAACTGCCCGAATAAATCGCTAGAGCTTATGCCTTGGACCATACGTATACCTAAGGAGTGACCCATAGAGGCACTTCTACAAAAGAAAGCTTTGCGTTCCCGATTTAATGCAAAATACACGTAAATATATAAAATCTAAATCATTTTACAGACCCAACACAATGGTCGGTATTCAGGGTGAAATTTTATTCATAGGTATCCTCTTAAGGGGTCTTTGTACTCATCATTATAAACAACTTTCACTATGGGACCAAAAATAAAATCGCGAAAAAAAAAATCTGCTGCTCACTACATTTTGACGAGGTATCAATCTACCTAGCCTTTTCCCAACTATGTTGGGGTCTGATTCCAGTCTAACCGGATGCAGCTGAATACCAGTATTTTACATGGAGCGACTACCTATCTAACCTCCACAACCCAGTAACTGGGTAAAACGATACCCCTTGCTAAGACTGGTTGTCAGACTTTCGGGCTTCTGTCAAAGAACCACGAATAACAGCCGGGAGCAACGGCTTAACGTGCTTTCCGAAGCACGGAGGAGTCTCGGCATGTAAAGATGGTTACCGATCCACGACTAACCTCGGCAAGCGTAGCTTAACCTGAAGGATCGACTCGTGGCTGTTATTAGTTAACTAGGAGCTCCTCTACAGTCCTTCACAGTCAATCGTCCTTACATTTTGACGAGATATGCGAACATAGGGAATGCAGATTTTTTTTCGCGATTTCAGGTTTAGTTTCATAATGAATGCTGTTCATAATGATGAATATAACCTCTTAAGAAACCACCCTGTATAATTCCAGTTTCTGAATACACTATTGCACTACCTTTGTAATGCTTCCGTGTTAAATCTTGTGCTGGAATGATGGGTTTGTCATTTGTTCATTTATTCACAAGGCAACTACAACAGCATTGCTATTCTGTCAAAATCAAAATCAAAAGTCATTTATTCAAACTAGGCTGAGAATCAGCACTTTTCGAACGTCAAAATTACATAAGACAGTCCCCCAAAACGCCCACCCTTCACCACTTCCTAGTGCTTTAGCTGGGAAGAAGAAGTGGCGCAACAAACTCCCCAGCAGCACAGCTGTCTGTTCAGTTCGAAACAATTGATTCTATACAAAAGTATGCAAAATTATTTACATTACTAACATAAAATATAAATCGAATTATTAGCCATATGTCAGCTAGCACACGCCAATATACCATCCAAAAAAATAAATAAAACGAGAACTATATGTACTCAAGCAGAAATAAGTAAATGTAAACATTAATTAACTAAATAAAAGCCTCCAGGCACAAAGGGCGTGCCCGTTTACATAACCAACTCACCGTGAAAACTTAGGTGAAGTGAGCTTGGAGTGAACTGTCACTGCCTCAGCATCAGTAGGTATCGATGACAATGACAGCTCACTCCACGCTCACTTCACCTAAGTTTTCACGGTGAGATAGCTACAGAATAGCAATGCAGGTAACAATCACAGTATATACACTTTGTTTTGGTAAACAACAACAAGATAGCTGATTGCCTGGTTTGAGACTTGATCAGAAACAGAAAGTTATCCATTATCATTATCATTATTAAACATTATCATTATCCGCTTTTTTTTCATGCCGTCATTTCTTACTATTTGGTGTACTGTTAAATACATGATTTGAATAATTATTCACAGGGATAAACAACATTTATCACGCAATTCAAGACCGATATATCTATAAGTTCCGTTTGCCATTGAACAGAAACTATCGCTATTTCATACCGTAACAGTGCCATGGAAATCCATCTTGCATATTGATCTATACCCTAGGGAGGAAACAGGAGCAGTACACGTCTTCGTAGCAGCATACTAGTGGCTCCCTCTACGACGTAAACCACATTATGGAGGAAGTAGTGTCATACTTTGTTTGTGATTGTCAAGTTTGAATTTGGAATGGAACTTGGAAATAAATATGGCGGCTCGTATAGTATTTTTACAACAAAAGGTTGGACATTCCAGTAAAGTAATTTTTTTTTTCTATATTTTCTGTATAATATGCTGCTAAATTATTATTTTTTTTTTTTCTTATTTTTATAAAATTGTTTTAAAACTCGCTGTTGCCCGCGACTTTGTCTGCGATCCAGGATGAAAAGTAGCCTATGTCCTTTTCTAGGTCAAGGTCTACCCTATGCCAAATTTCATCCAAATCCGTTCAGCCGTTTTAAAGTTAAGGCGTCACTAACAAACAAACTCACTTTCGCGTTTATAATAATAAATGTAAGGATGTAAATTATCTATAAATGAAATAATTTATTATAGCTTTAACCATGGGAAAGTTTACGGTTGAAAAATTTGTATAGTAATAAATACACTTACTTACACACACATAACATCACACCTGTTTTCCTCGAAGGGTTAGGCAGAGGTGTACCTATAGTAACCCAAATTGTATTAGTAATAAATAATATGACTTATGTTGATGAAACTACATAATATACAACGCGTAACGAAATAAACGCAAGAGCTCATACACCCCAACTAGAATATTAAATTATAAAACTAAAATAATATCTGTAATTTAATTTAATTAAACCACACCTTAAATTAACTATTTTATTTAACGCGCACTACACATAGGATAGCTATGAGCGTATTACAAATTTGGTTATGCATTTAAATAGGCTTTATTCCTTTGAGATAAGGATTAAATTTACTTAAATAAAATATCTTATTAGCTTGTTATGACGCAGTGGTTCTAATTTCAGTTAAATAAAAAATAAAACATGAAAAATTAACATATATAAATAATGACGGAAATCGATTCAGAAGCCGATTCTGAGCAAACTACTTTCAGGTCTTGCGCTTATTCTGTTACACGTTGTATATTCTCTTATCTAAGTAGCCACGTTATGTTATTTTCAACACACTTGCTCGTAAAGTGGCTCCTATTGAACCGCTTTTAGGTTCATAATGCAGTGTATTATGGAAGCGTCCGTACGCAAAATACGCGCTTTGACGTGGAGTTGCGGATACCAGCCCGTTTTACCTATTATGGAAGCGTGCCTTTTACTTTATATTACCGCACTAGTGCGGTAATGTGCGCCACAGATTACTATTTACTAGTCTGAGTAATGACATGGCAGTATGGAATTAGTAAGTACTATCATGGCAGCATGGAATTTGTATCCAATAGAAATTGTTTTTGGTGAAGCTTTTTACCAAAGACAAGTGCTCAAAAGCAAGTTTTTATTTAAAAAAAAGAACCATAAGCAAAAAAAATCCGATGCATGCCCATGGGATTTTTTTTTACCATAAATTAAACGTCAGTGTGATACTATACATTGAATTAGTATGAACTATCCTACAAAAAAATGAGCATTCTCTATTTACACCCGAGCAGAAACTTGCGCTTTTTTCTGGTAAGACCGCGGTTGGCACGCGCGCAGGCCACTTGCCCGCCCCGACGAACCATGCACGCTGGCCTGCCCGTGTGCCACCGCGTTCGCGCGGAATGAATCTCTGTCATTCTGTACTATTAAATAGGGGTTTATATCGTCTGTGGCTATTTCAGTCTATATTGTTCACTACCCTAACCCCATTTGCATATTATGTATTATTAACATTATTATATTTTTATATAGGCTGTTCAGGGGTATTACCAGTGCCTTTATTTACACTGCGCGCTCATCGCTAGCGGAAAAAACCAAAACTAGCCGCCATTTTCCATAAATATTTGTTAATTTTTTTTGTTGTGTGGTTAAAATCATTATTAAAAATGTCGATTTCACGTAGGGGAGAAGAGCGTAAATAATAATAAATAGATTTGACTCCACCATGGTATGTTTAGTTGCAGTACAATTTTTTTTTTGTAATTTTTTTTCTTATTAAATCATTTTTTTTTGTATAATAATAATAATAACCCCACCGCCGTATCTCTACGTTGACGTCGTGGTGGGGCTTGCGCGCTCCGAACTCTAGGTCTGTGCTGGTAGAGTTTACTTTGCCGGGACGGATCTAGGATGAGGAGCCAGACCAAGAGAGATACAGAAACCCGCAGGGCAGCATGTGGCGAGCTGTTGGGCAGTAGCGACCCCACGGACCCTACCTCCCGGGAGAAGTCTTGTTCCTCACCTCTGGCTTGCCTTTATTGGCCGGCTCAAGTGAAGACTGACGAGGAACAGAGCTCCCACCTCATTCTTGCCTTCATTGGCCGGCTTGAGTGGAGACTCGTAAGAGCAAACGTGCTCGGGGGAAGGAAGAATTCCAGTAAGTGCTCGTAGGGATCTTGACCATCTTCCGGGCTCTGGGATTGTTCTGAAAGCCGTGGAATACCTCTCCACTCCTCAAGCACCTCAGGAAGTGTTGCCCCCTTGTCGCTACGTCACTATGTGCTAGCGACTGTTTTCGGAGGCCCATTATTGAGTGTGCAAGTCACCCCCTGCCATTTTATCCATGTATACCATAACATTGATCAGGCAGGGGACATAGCTTTTCCATAGTTCTAGATAATCAGTCCACTATAGCCACCCAAACGCATAGCCCAATATGTTTTGTATCCATGTTCTGCAATAGTGCCTCATTCCTTTTGAAATTGTCTAAGGGGCCTCTGCGAGTTGGCTTCGGCCCCTCGTACGCCTTCCAAAAGACCGGGACCCCATGGTCCCGAGAAATATAAACATATAAAAATAATAATAATAATATTTATTGAATAATAATTAAACGCTTAAAAAGTGTACATTTCAACAATAGTAAGACTTTCCACACAATTATAGTAGGTACCTAAAGATAAACTTCAACTAAAATATTTTGAGGTGCAAGTAATGATGGATTGGAATTACAAGTTTTTTGGTAGCGACCCGCCCGATCTAGGTTAATTCAAACCTGTGTTTCAGGCCATCACTTTACATTTAAATTGAACTGAGACACTAAAATTTGAAGTTAAACTGATATAAAATAATAATTAAATGAATAGCTATAAGAAAAAGCATATTGGTACATTAATGTCTAAAACTAAACCTATGCAATTAAACAAAAGTAAATATTTACGAGGGAATAAATTATGATCATGACATAATTTCTAGAAGTTTTTCTGTGTCTGTGTAATTGAGTATCGCTAAAAATCCAAATATAGGCTATATCCAATATAGGCTGTCTAACGGTTTTGCCAGTGCCTTTATTTACACCTATGGAAAAACAAAACCAGCCAGCGCGCCATTTTCCATAAATATTTATTATCGTTTTCCTTGTGTGGTTAATTAATAACAAAATTACAAAATTTAAAGTATTGTCACCAACCGATATAGAAGTTTTTAAAAGAAACTCCGGATAGTCAGTACCTGGCAACAAAGGTCAGTTAAACTTTATAAATCTATCATCTCTATAGTAACGTTATTGTAGCATAAGTTCTTACAACAAGTCTGCTTTTTTTCCTCGCAAGTGTGTTGAAAAACGTCGTATGAAACGCGTGTGCATTGATTATTACACTCTCGGCTACCTTATCGCGCTCGCCTATGGCTCGCGCGAATAATACCGCCTCGACTGTAATATCCAATAGAGCACCCTCGTATCACAATGTACTATTTCAAACATCAAAAAGAAAAATACTTACAGCAGAAAGCTAATATAAAAAATATCAGAAGACTGCGAAGATTACAATGAAAGAATTTCAATTACGAATTTATTAAACGTATAATTTTCCTGTTCATTTTCACAAAGTAAGTACCAGGAATCGCTTAACAGACAGTCAATTTTCCTGCCACAACCAAAAAATTAAATTACTTCAAATATCTGTTATTACTTAATCCCGTTAAAATTGTTATTCGCAAAATGGCTAAGGCTCATTTAAATGAGAAACAGAATTGTTTTAAATAAAACGCGATAAAAATAAGCAGCGCTTTGCTGAATTTTAATTTGGACAATCTCACAATCTTTTAAGAAGATTAAAGAAGCTGAAAAGACTCTTTCCTAATTAAAAAGTAAAAAAAAAGAAAGAAATAAACAAATATTGGCAACTTCTAAGTCATTTTTAGGGTTCCGTACCGGAAGGGTGCCACATGGAACCCGACTACTAAGCCTCCGCTGTCCGTCCATCCGTTCGTGTCTCTGTCAGCGGGCTGTATCTTATGGTAGGTGTTTTTTTTCCGGAATTTTTTGGTAAATATTGTACGGTGGTACAGAACCGTTTGTGTGCGAGTCCAAGTCGCAATTGGTCAGTTTTTGAGGAATTATCTAACTGATATTTTGTGAAGAATTTATCACGGGACTGAAAAGGGGAAAATAAGGAACGTAAAAGAAATATTAAGGCTTTGTCTTGTGAATTTCATTGAATTCGCAATGAGTTATGAAATAGGGACTGGTTTTAAAAATGCTTCTTTTTTAATTTGTTTGGACGCTGGTTAAGAGTGCTGGTAACGCAATTAGTGAAGCTACTAGATTTTTCTACGGAATTTATAAAAAGCGAGGATAGATTTTGATATTATTGGATAAAAATTGTTACATCGTGAGATAATAATTATTTTTACTTAAGTATGAAGTAAGTTACAATACGTACCTAACTTGTATTGTTTTTTTTTTTTTGAGTTTTCATAAGATCACTTTGTCGTCTATCTGTTAGAGGTTTTTCTGGAGATCCATGCAATTTAGGAATTTTAATTTTGGGATAATGTTGTGGTTTCGAAAACTACGCATACGGATCGCTAGCGAAAAACTAAACACATAGACTTTTTTTAATTTTTTATTCATCTTATTATTCATCTTTTTATTCATCTTTTTATTATGGTTCTCCTTACAATGGTGTTACACTTTATAATTACTTAATAGCACCGCACCAACATTTATTATTAATTCTTTATTATACATTATTTTTCATAAGTCACTAAAATTCGTAATTTCATTAAGAAATTATTTCATTCGATATTTTACCTAGCGTAAGAGTATGTACTTACATCTCAGACTAATATCTATCACTTTTATAGACCAATTTATAACTTGGCTAGGTTTTTAGAAAACTCATTTGAAAATGTTCATGTAACGTACTTTTGATGATAATTTTAGTTCAATTGCGACATTGTCTAGACTGCGTGAATCATGAATACTGGTAAAAACTACCTTTAGGTATGTATAGCTTGCCTGCATGTAACCATCGTACTGCAGGGCAGTCCTGTTTTAATACAGACTATGCACGAGAATTAATTACTGAGGTTTCCAAGATTCCCATGGACTTAGGCCTGTGCCAGGCTGCACCAGTACACCCTCTTCTCCGCCGTCCGCATCCAGTCTGTCCCAGTCGTCGGTCCATCTAGCTAGCGTCCCCGGCAGCGGCCGATGCGATGCGATCCATCGTCAACATGCATCGCATGTTGGGAGCGCCGCATAACCGCGCGGATCATCGTGGTACCAGGACGTGTTGTAATTTGAAAATGGTGAATGGCAAACTAGTCAAAACTGCGTTAAATCCATCCGCGCGGACAGGCGCGTAAACCGCCTTACCGCGCGAGGCTCCGTTAGGAAAACCGCTCTACCGCCACCGCCATCCGCGGCGGTGCTCGGTGCCGTGTGTTAATCGCCTTATTGTTACATACTTTGCAAGGTGTGAAGGCAAAATGCAAAACAAAACGACTTCAAACTGCGCACCCAAGCTTAAGTATTACGACTTCGTCCTACTTGCGTATTTGAAACTACGTTTGGCTCTGTGGTACCTAATAATCTGAACAACACTACTAGAACCCCTTTACGCGGCCCCAATAGCGAGTTAAGACCTTAAATTCTAATTCTCGGTAAAACAGTAGCACTAAGTATTGATATTTAGCAGTGCACAAACAACGGTGTTGCGGAGTGCACTCCCGAGTATTCTCTGAGGATACAGAACCGTGGAACTTAGCACTTAAATATAATTTACTGTTTGACATAGTTTTGTTAGTCTGCTGTGACTTTTGGGTCAGGTTTTTGTTATAATAAAGGATATTTCTAAGGCTTTTCGCTCGTGGGGCTCGTGGAAGGTTAAGCTATGCTTGCCGTTGTCTCTTCGTGGATGGGTCGCGGTGGGATCAGTTTTACATATCGAGACCTCCTTGCCTCGGAAAACAGGCAGGCCGTTGGTCCCAGCTGTCATGCGTAGATCTTTGACAGTTGCTACGGGTAGTCAGAACCCCAAAGTCTACATAACACTAGTCATACCAAGGGGTATCGTGTTACCCAGTAACTGGGTTGTAGAGGTCAGATAGGCAGTCGCTTCATGAAACATAGTGGTGTTCAGTTGCATCCAGTTAGACTGAGAGCGTACCCCAACTTAGTAGGGAAAAGACTAGGCAGATTTATTGATTTCTAAGGCTTTTCTCTAGTCAAATGGATCTAAAACAGGACAACCTAGCACCCATGATATGAATCCTCTATAAAAAGTTCTTTGCAATACTAATATTGAAAATGGCGGGATATGAATTCGAATAACCTATAAGTTTTTTTTTTTATTACGGCACTTTTTTATTTACGCGCGAGCATGACAATGTTCTTTTTTTGAAAAGAGTTGCATAATGAGTACAATATTATAACACTAGTTCGGATGATATTATGGTAACTTTGACACTGGTTGTTTTAATAATAGCTAACTGTTTCAGAGACTTTTATAGAGGATTTATAGCATAAGTGTAGATATTTAAATTAACAAGCCCTACCAAAATACCGCAAATAAGTATAGTACTTATAAGGTAATGTAGCGAGTAGCGAGAGAGCGTTGTGAAAATAAAATAATCAAATTGACCGCGAAAATACAGTAAAGGGTCAATCACATTAGACCCAACATACCTCTAAGGGGCTCTCACAAAGGGATTTCACGTAAAACCATTGTATTACTTAGGAATACACAGAAAATATCTTGAAGATTACAAAGGTGTGGTTCTCCAACCAGTGAGGGTCAGTAGAATATGAGGTATTTTTTCATTTACATAAAAGGTTAAGGTGAAGCTCTTGACTTTCTCTTGCATTTATTTTTAGAATTTTTTTATTTCATCTGGACATAAAAGGCTCTATTAAAAGTTAGGAATTTCTAAATTTGTATTATTTTATTTGATAATGCCTCGTTGGTCTAGTGGTTGCAAGCGTTACTGCTGAGCATGAAGTCCTGGGTGCGATTCCCAGGTCGGGCAAAATTTTATTGGTTGTTGATGTTGGCGGGCTGCTACTGTGAAATTCCTGATGGAATTCTAAACCCCACCAAAAGTAGAAGTATATCTACGTCTAATGTATTTTATGATGGAATTCCATCAGGAATTTCACAGTAGCAGCCCGGAGACTGGATTTGTGCCCGGTTGGTGGCAATATATTCGCCCCCTATTAACTATAACTGGCGTAATGTAGGTGCACTTTAGGTAGGTACACCTCTGCCTAACCCTTCGGGGATAACACGTGCGTTTTTTTTTTTTTCTGTATCTTGATTCGGGGTTTCTGCCCAGCTGGGCGGTGGTTGATGGCAATCGGCTCGCCCACTATTACATGGAACTTAAAAGGAAATAGGGTCGGTCCCCTCTCCATACAAACGCTCTCGCCTGTTTTCTCCCTGGTTTGACCTTAGAGCAATGATTTCTTACATTAGAATAAATATGAACTAGTTCTATGCTCCTATGTTTTCCATTTTGATGATACATTATCTGTAGAAGCACTGGAACCATCAGAAAATGCTCAAAATTGCCTGTTTAGGCCGCTGTCATCAGTGGCCTATAGTACAAATTTGACAACTATTAATGAGAAAAGAAAAACATAAGGGCACAGTAAATATCCTTCTTATTCAATTTATAAAATACCTTTCAAATTGGTCCAATATTGGAGGAGGAAATAGACGAGAGCCGAACCTCGAATTATGACTTTTTGTATGGAGAAAAAGACCGACCCTATTTCCTCTTAATGTTTTATTGCTGACTACCAAGTTGACAGGACTGGCTCACTATCTAAGAGTATTCTATTCTATTCTATTCTATTCTATCTTATTCAACTTCCTCGTTCCCTCAATGCTGAGGATCGCGACCACATACGACATGTCTCCAAGTTATGCTCACTTATCTACTATAACCAGGAACTTAAAACGTTACTCAAAATAGAGGTTCGATAACGTTACGTAATAGTGTTATATATAGTTCCAGTAACCATTTACTAACTTATTTCTTGGCAATGTAACGAAAATCTATCGGAACAAAATCTTCAACTATTAATTTAGTTACCATCCGGGTGGAACAGTAGAAATTATGGTTATTGGAAGTATACGTAACGTTACTTTAACGGTATTTAACGTTATTTTATAACGTTTTAAGTCCCTGACTATAACAGTATCAATAGGTATCATTATCATTATCAACCTAAAGTTCTTTCCAATGAAGGAATATTGCAGAAAAGCCTTCAATTAAAAAAAAATTAGTAATAAAAACTAAAACCCAACTACGACTAAAAAGGTATAAACAAGACACCACAGACAGACAAATTAAAAATCCAGAGTCACACGTGTTAGGGCATAAATCGAACAGATTACGTGTGACTCCGGATTTTTAATTTGTCTGTCTGTGGTGTCTTGTTTATACCTTTTAGCCGTAGTTGGGTTATAGTTTTTATTACTAATTTTTTTTTTAAATTCTTTTGTGGTTATAATATATATATTTTTGAAATGTGCTCATTAAGCCCTTTCATTTGATACCCAACATGGTACGATTAGACAATTTTTTTTTAAGTTACTGACTTTATTTCCTCTAGAGGGCGCCATTTTTAATTTAATGTGACTTCACATAGCCTATAACCAGCGGACGATCAAGATGCTTCTAACGATACCTCATTTGTCAAATTGTGATAAGTAGTTTAGAAGATAGAAGGGAACAGATGAACATACTTACATACATACATATCGCGGGTCTCAAACCATAGGGGTATCCACAAAACCCCTACTTTTCAGGAGAGACAAAAAACTTAATAACTTTTTTTGTGATTAAGCCAGCTAGCTGTGTTTTTTAATGTGGCCATATATTTATACTTCAGTTAATATGGAATGCTTGATTTTAAGATATTCCCTTTATAAGACTGATTTTTGGTCGTTACGTGTATTTGGCATGACGACTATACGGTAAAACTCCTTCAAAATTCCCCCGAAAATGCTTAGAATTTGTGGACGTAAAACCTTTTTCCTTAAATTGTCAATAATTGTACCAATATTCATTTTTAGCCTAGTTGGTGATTTCAAATATTGCAATTTAGGAATGAGAACCCGTCAAAATTAACGTTATTTCCGTCATTTACAAAATTCATAGGCCTGTCTGGCTTGTCATTAATATTGAGAGGTATTTGAATTCATAGTAGAAGTATAGACTATTTTTGGTCTAAAATCTAGAAAAAAAAACGAATGGTAGTAATTCTGTACCTCAGAGGTATATAATAGTAACACTACTTTTTTTGAAAATATGTTTCTTGCACCATTCAAATCGCAAGAACCAATTCTACAAAATGGTATACAACATTAAGTCCTAAGTCTTAAAACACCTAAGTTAATTTATATTGCAAGGTAAATAGTCTCAAGTCCACAAAATCAGATAAGAATTAATTTTATTATAGTTATGTGTAATACATAATAATTCCATCTAATAATAATAAAAAATACTGTTGAGTTTGTTTCAATATCTTTAAATTTACTATGTCAAAATTGCACTCAAAGTTTCACTCCGCGCAGTTTTGCCTCTCCTGTAAAATTCTCGTTTTATCACATAATGTTGTATACCTCTGAGATACAGAATTATACAAAGTTTTATGTGCGAATAAAAAATAAGAACAAAAAATAAGCATGTAAAAATAAAATTTATTAAAAAATATGAACATTATTATTTTAAATCACTTAAAATCACGAACATTCTAAATTGAGGTCAAGGCACATAACGAGAAATAAAATAAAATGAAATCATAAAAGAAACTTCTAAAAATAAAAAAAATATTCATTATGAACATAAAAACAATGCTTTGAGATCAAGACACATGAGATAAACTATACTTAGACATAAAAACCAAAGAAAATAAATTCTCTTAAACATTAAAAAACAAAATTAAGGATCTCAAAAAATAAGAGTATAAAATCAAATCAAAATCAAAATATTTTATTTCACATAAGCCTACATGGGCACTTATGAAACGTCAGAAGCTAGGCGCACGGTTCCAATTGGTCGTTTCCTATGGAGAAGAGCCGGCAAGAAACTCCACGGTTACTCTTTTAAAAAATTTACATTTAAGGCTTTTACAATATTTTCGAATTACAGTGTTAATAGTTATGGGAGGACAGTGTAGGCCTTTCAAAAAGTTTCAGGTAAAGTTCATAATTTTTTTTAAATAATACTCGTAATTAAATATAAAAGTCTACAGTTCACTAAGCCTACGACGTTTTCATATTCACAAGGTAGAAAGTATAGAAAACATTATACAAGTGATGTAACAGAGCTCAAACCTCATTCTTGCCTTTATTGGCCGGCTTGAGAGGAGAGTCGCAAGAGCAAACGTGCTCGGAGGAAGGAAGTATTCCAGTAAGTGCTCGTAGGGATCTTGACCATCTTCCAGGCTCTAGGATAGTTCTGAAAGCCGTGGAATAACTCTCCACTCCTCAAGCACCTCAGGAAGTGTTGCCCCCTTGTTGCTACGTCACTATGTGCTAGCGACCGTTTTCGGGGGCCCATTATTGAGTGTACAAGTCATCCCCTGCCATTTAATCCGTGTATACCATAACATTGATCAGGCAGGGGACATAGTCCTTCAATAGTCTTAGGTTATAAATCCACTATAGCGACCCAAACCCATAGCCCAATTTGTTTTGTTTCCATGTTCTGCAATAGTCCTACACCAACCGGGGGTTGTCCTTGGCTGCACTTGCATAGTGTATACAGGGATAATCGTCAGTTGGTGCCTCATCCCATTTAAAATTGTCTAAGGGGCCTCTGCGAGTTGGTTTCGGCCCCTCGTACGCCTTCCAAAAGACCGGGACGCCATGGTCCCGAGATAAATAAACACAAAAATAATACATAATTATAAACAGGTAAACAAAATAATACGTCATGGGTAAACAGCATCCTAATTTGACAAATGAACAGACTTTGAAATAAGTTTATTCTAAAAAAATAAGTAGGAATAATCGATATTACTTACCATTATTGATTAAGGCATTATCACTGTTTAGTGCTAAACGCAGGATATTGTCTCTACGCTTCATTATTCACAGTAAATTCACGAAAATATTCTACACATTAAAATTGACATCTACTTGGTACGGCAGCTCACTACAGAATTACCATATTGGGTGTTTTTGACGTGACTATACGTCCACGTTTTGACGAAATCTTGAGACAGCAGTACTAAAATATGTGGACGTATGTACATACGTCTGCAGTGATGACTAAATATCCTCAGAATCATATTGCAATTGGCGATCGTGTGCGCATACGTCTATATGTCTCGACACAATTACATTAGGTTAAAATAAAATAAACAGTCGTATGTGCATACGTCCCTATGGTCTGCCACAATTCCCATAGATTATAATATAATTGAAGGTCGTACGTGCATACGTCTTTGTGGCAGGTCAAAACTGCCCCAATAAGCAATAATATTGCTCTTACGTCCACTATACGGCTTTATGGCCTAAAAATAATTGCAGACTGTCAAGCTTACGACAAATAATATTTTACAATTTATTCAAAAAGTAATTAATATTAAATTATGAAAAAAATTGAGGTTACGTGTTGCTTATAGTAGAATCCAATGGCATCAAAAACGAAAAATCGCATTTTTGCATATACGCCCCTATGGTTTGAGACCCGCGATATATACATACATACATACTTACATACATACCAGTCAAAATCATAACCCTCCTTTTTTCTTCGCTGTAGTCGGGTAAAAATAACAGGAGCACAAAGCATTTGACGACTTACCTAACCGTAAAAGGACCTCCAAACTAACTCTAAAACAGCAATACCAGGGAAAACCACCATATACAGGGAATTTTCGTATACCTTATTATGATATAAGGTATACGAAATTTCCCTGTAGTATACACAGATTACTCGATAACACAATAATAAATACATTTACCGGTTTACCACGGAACCTGCCCGAGTAAGTAGTGATGTCACTCAGATTTTCCCTCGCGAATCGTGAGTGATGTGCCACCGACTCGAGCCGCATACAACGATACTACATTAGCCGGGCTTGATAGTGGTGGCATTGACGTGTGTATAACAGCCTTATTTTACGTAGGGTGTAGAAGTATGTGAGTGAGTTTATGGGGTGAGACGGAAATATTTTTGCGCATACAGGGTTTTTGGTTATGCGTCGGCAATCCGATAGGGGATGTAGGAGAGGTCATTTGCAACCAAATTACCCTTGATTACCATTTTCTTCGAGTAATTTGACATTTTATGTTTTAAAATGTAGATAAGAAATAATACCCTGTATATACCAGAGATGAAGGGTTAAATAGCAATAGGTTTAAAAATAAGTTTATAACTATTTATTGGATCTCATTTATTAATATAGCACATAACATAACATCACGCCTGTAATTCCCGAAGGGTTTGGCAGAGATATATTACCTATACGACACCCACACACAGGTTATAAACTGTCGAAAAATTGTGAACTGGGTGAAATGGGTTAGGTTAGATTAGAACTGTGACCAATCGCGCACGAACCGAGCGAGCGAAGCGAGCGGTGCCGCGGTGCCGGGAAAACGGCCGGTGAGCGCTACTTCCAAGTTGCTCGCAGCTAGGCAGGGTATTCAGGGTATTTAGTATTAGAGCAAGGTGCGTTACGTCACAAGCAAGTTGAATACCAGTGCACAATTTATACGGTGACATACGATTTGTTGCAGGCCATAAATAACATAAATACCGACATGCCATTAAAAGTCTGTCTGCAAAAATTCATTTCAACAAACGCTTATTGGAAAACTAAAAACGGTTATATTTGCAGTCACTCTAAACTTATGTCAATTACATAGAGCATTCGTGTGCAATAAATACGTTACCGGAAACCTTTTAGAAAAATTGAAATTTTTGATCGATACCAATACGACGGACTTGCGACTACGAACGACTATGCAATTATGGTATGACAAAGTAGGTCGTGTTGTCCTAGTAAACTATGAAATACACGTTTCTATAGACCGTTTGCAATATTTCGCCCACGTTGAAAACCCTCAACCATTCCCAAAGACTTATGAACCGGGTCCTCTTAGCCAGCATAACATGAAATCGAATTTCTAAAGAAATCAAGTGAAGTGTATAAGGGGGATAGCTCTGATTATATTTGTCAGTAAATAAAATTGATAGAGAAAACTGGTCGGTAAACTAGACGGGCTATCTAATTGACAGGGTACCTCTCATAAGTCTTTTATAAGGAAGTGATCTTATAATATTTTTTTTTTTGAAGCAGTGAAATCATGAAATAATTTCTAGATTTAACAAAACATGGATCAGCTACGAGGAAAAGCTATCAAAGAGCGCTTTTAATGTCACTTATGTACCTACCTTAAGACGTGGAAGCCCTTACAGCAGGCGTAGCATGAGCACCGTTTTGTCGACGGAAGAGTAGACAAAAATGACGTTCCGTGTAGACAGTACGACGGCAGCTAAGTAAAAAGAGTCAACTGCACTTTTAACGAAATTCACTCTTTTAAATAATTCGACTCAGAATTTTTGTTTTGTTTCAAATTGTCTTCACTTCCTTACCGTGCGTTTGCACTGGCGAAACATTTACGATAAAACATGTTGAAATCTCTATTTTCTGTCAATGTTCCATACAATTTTTGACAGGAACTAGAGATTTAAACATATTTTGTTGTAATGTTTCGCCAGTGCAAACGCACGGTAAGACAAATTTCAGTTGTCATTGTGATTTTGACAGTAAGGATAGAAAACTTTCTTCCGAAATAGTCTACATATTAAAAGACCTAGACAAAGATCGATATAAATTAAAGACAAAATGACAGATTGTAGGAGCTCGTGGCTACGTAATACAGCCGCACGGGTCGATCCATCAGGTTAAGCTACGCTTGCCGGGGTTGGTCCGTGGATGGGTGACCATCTTTACATACCGAGACTCCTCCGTGCCTCGGAAAGCACGTTAAGCCGTTGGTCCCGGCTGTCATTTGTGGATCTTTGACAGTAGTTACGGGTCGTCAGAAGCCCGAAAGTCTGACAACCAGTCTTACCAAGGGGTCTCGTATTACCCAGTTACTGGGTTGTGGAGGTCAGATAGGCAGTCGCTCCATGTAAAATACTGGTATTCAGCTGCATCCGGTTAGACTGGAAGCCGACCCCAACATAGTTGGGAAAAGACTAGGCAGATGATGACAGATTGTAGAAAGATTTCTACGGTGCGATGTCAAAAATGAAGAAACGAAATGTCACTTTGTATAGAAAAAGCTATGTCTATTCTTCGTAGAAATAGAAAGCGCCATGCTACGCCTGCTGGTATACTTAAAGGAGCTAGCTAGACTGCCTCGTTGGTCTAGTTGTGCTGCTGCTGAGCATGAGGACCTGGGTTCAATTCCCAGGTCAGGCAAACTTTTGTGGGGTTTTTCCATCAGGGTTTTCTCAGTAGCAGCCCGGAGTCTGGATTTGTGCCCCCTATTCCATGGGACTTAAACATAACAGTCGAAATGTGGGTGTACTATAGGTACACCTCTGCCTAACCCTTCGGGGTAATCTCCGTGATGTTATGTTGTTATGTTATAACAAAACATGGATCAATTACAAGCAAAAACTAATAAAGAGCGCTTTTAATATAAATTTTGTACCGTAACAGTACGTAATAACAGCCGCACGGGTCGATCCATCAGGTTAAGCTACGCTTGCCGGGGTTGGTCCGTGGATGGGTGACCATCTTTACATACCGAGACTCCTCCGTGCCTCGGAAAGCACGTTAAGCCGTTGGTCCCGGCTGTCATTTGTGGATCTTTGACAGTCGTTACGGGTCGTCAGAAGCCCGAAAGTCTGACAACCAGTCTTACCAAGGGGTTTCGTATTACCCAGTTACTGGGTTATGGAGGTCAGATAGGCAGTCGTTCCATGTAAAATACTCGTATTCAGCTGCATCCGGTTAGACTGGAAGCTGACCCCAACATAGTTGGGAAAAGGCTAGGCAGATGAACAGTAGAACTTCTTATAGATAACTAGCTGCGCCCCACGGTTTCACCCGCATAAGTCTCGATCCCGGGGGAATATCGGGATGAAAAGTATTCTACGTCCTAATCTCATGTCATGGTCTACCCATGTGCCAAATTTCATACAAATCTGATAAGCCGTTTTAGCGTGAAAGCGTAACAAACGAAGTCATTTTCACATTTTGTTAGGATAGGATTTTGAAATGCAAAAGGCATTGTGACCGCCTCTCTACTACAATTGTGTGCTTAGAAAATAAATTAATATAATATAATTGTACACTATTCAGTGAGACGTATTTTCTGAGGACACCTAATCTTATCACCCTGCTCAACTTCAACGTTTCTTAATTACCGCTCCTTGATTGTGGAAAAAGCGACGTTTCCACCATAATCTTGGCAAGAAAATTGGTGGATTTTGAGTGCTCATCGAGTATTTCGGGATATCGCTAAGCGATTGGTTGACTCTTCACGTGACTAGATGGCTGGCCTATTTTTAACCAATTTCCAAAAAGGAGGAGGTTCTATGTTCGACTGTATGTTTTTTTTTTTGTGTATGTTCATCGATATTTTCGCCAATTGTGAACCGATTTAAAACATTATTTTTTAGTTCGAAAGGGTGGCAAGACCCACTGATGACAGCCGGGACCAACATCTTAACGTGATTTCCGAGGCACGGCGGAGTCTCGGTATGTAAAGATCCACGGACCAACCCCAGCAAGCGTAGCTTAACCTCATGGATCGACCCGTGCGGCTTTTATTACTTAGCCACGAGTTCCTCCACTATTACAACAGTATTGTAGTTTAAATTATTAATTTTCGAATAGGGACCTACCTACTGTTGTTTATCAAGTTACTCAAGCAAATTACGTAATGTGTGTAGGTATGCTATGGCACTCCCACACCGGAGCATTCGCCTGTAATGTAACAATTCAAGATTCGATATCGATTCATTACGATACAATACTGCCTCACTGACTGACGAGCTCGTAAACAATTCAAGATTGGATAAGACTCACATTCATGTTACGAATTGTATCACGGGTGCTCCCACTCACCACTGTTACATAACAGGCGAATGGACCCGGTGAATGTAAACACAAATTATATCATTAAGGTGTTTCTATTTAATATTGCACAGCTGCCGCGCGCGGCACCCTGCCGCGCTATTTTTGGACGACTGCCGCGCGCATACGCTTCTGTCTACCTGTCACGCAACCACTTTCATGCCAACTGAAGTGCGCGGCGTGTCTCGGATATGCCGCGCAGTACTGCCGCACAATTATTCGTCGGCTTAGTCCACACTAGAAAAATATGTCCTGCAAACGCCGCGTGTTGCTGCCGCGCTCTTGCCGCGCAATTTTGGGACACCCAACACACCTTTACAGGAAACTCACTGTAATGCTCGGTTTTTCTCACTCACTGACTTGAATCTGAACTGTTACATTACAGGCGAATTTTCCCGGTGAGGGCGCGCCTTTAGGTACTTGTATTAGTAGCCATGTTTGTTTTACAAAATCTCCCGTGTAAGCATGTTTTATTGTCTTCATTCAGATAAAATCGCATCTAATTTCTTGTATCTAAGCAATTTGGTTGAAGAAAGTCCTCGTCTAGATGGAACTAACATTGCTGATTGGTTTTTGCAAATGTGTAGGATTCTTTCTTTAGTGGACTTTATTGATATTTTTAGGCAAATGTGGTGAAGTGTAGGGCTTGTGTACTTCAATAATACTACCTACTAGTAATGGCAATTAATGCGATTTTTCATTAATTTCATTAGCAAGTGAATTATTGAGTCTTAGCATGATAATTGCTATTGCTATGCTAATAGCTAATATGATGATAATTGATAATAATGAAGTATGAAAATTTTATTAAAAGTGCGAATTAAAATGGTGAACGCTCATTTTAATTCGCACTTTTAATGAAAATGAAAATGTACGAAGCGATAATTCACTTAGCACTTCACGAAATTTCGCAACTAAATTTCATTAGCTAAATGCTAAATGATTTTTCACAAGCTAACAATGAATGCGAATGCTAATTAATCCATCACTACTACCTACAATAATATTCACTATTTGCTACTGCAATAGCAATGGCCCAGGGGGCCAAGTCTACTAATTTACTAACGCGTCAATGGTCTCACAATGATGAATTTTTGACAGATTTTCTATGGCAAATCTGTCAAAAACTCATCATAGTAAGACCGTCACGTTTGTAAATTAGTAGACTTAATTGGCCCCCTGTCGTAACGGCTGCGACTTACGAGTCGTAGGTTCGAACCCTTTGACGGGGTCCAATAGGACCGATGCCTGCCAGGGTTGCGGGAAAGTCCGAAAGGGATACCGGGACCTTGGCAACAGGCAAATGAAGGAACACGGGTGGGTTTTAGTCAGTAAAAGTCTGACACGCCCTTCCGCTCCGCCCAGAGCGGGAGAAGTCATTGGATGATTTCCCACCCTCAAAAAAAAAAGGTTCGAACCCTGGTAGACTCAGGGATCTCAAAACGGTGAAGGAAAACATCGTGTGGAAACCGTGTAGGATAAGTATTGCGCAGGTCTTGCTCATGCGAAAACATTGAAGGTGCGAAAACATTGCCAATATTATTGCGTAAGAATAATGGATCGTGTGAGTACAAGAGCTGAATAAACAAACTTACTGTAGGTGCAGGGGCCGCCTTTAGTATACCTTGTCCACTCTGAAATGAGGCACTGAACTACCGCATTACCGTGTGTGTAAAATGCGGTACTGGGGCGCATCATTTCAGAGCTGTAACACAATAAAAACTTAAAAAAAAACAAGTACTTTTTACTGAAGGTAACTCAAAAACTACGCAAACAAAGCTAACACAATTTGTACGGGACCACTTCTGAAGCATGATCTACTAAGCAAAAAAATAATCATCAAAATAAATTCCTAATTGGCGGAGTAGCTATAAATACAGAAAAAAAAACTTATGTACCAGTCGAATTGAGAACGTCCTCCTTTTTAAACTCGGTTAAAAATACATGCAATTCGCTGACAATCCAAAATTCGAGAGGGCAATGTTGCCAAATTCAAATATCTACTTATTATCGTTGGGTACTCAGACCAAATAAAAAACCAAGACGGAGCGCTGTGAACAATACAGTGAAGCATGCTAAAACTACACCAACGCTCTGTGCATACACGCTCTCACACACACCCGCTCACACACACACATTAACAACTATTTACAATGACACTACAATCAAACTACACCAAATTAAGAGCACACATGTTTACGAAACCGACCTCACGTCATTGTTGACAGCGCTCTGTCTTGGTATTTTATTTGGTCTGAGTTTGGGTACCATTAAAACTTTAATAATTTTTTTACTTAAACATAAAAAATCTCGATATCTAAATATTATTGCATTGATTCACAGAAATAGCTCGTAATTCTTCCAGACGTGAGTTATAAGCCCAAAGCCTTTTATTGTATATTACACGATGGTTTGCTTTTATATTATGAAAACAGTAATAATTGTTCGAAGAATAACACGAGATGTATACGAGATATGTTTTTAAGAAGAAAATGATAAAAGATGATAGGTATACAGGGTGTAAAAATACCCTATACATGTATTATGTATAGTCCTCCTTATTGATTTCGATAATGGCGACCCTTTAAAACTATTATTTCCTAGCGTGTACCCTATACATACTGGGAGTCTATTTGTGAGTGTTTTTTTTCTTGGAAAAATAAAAAATAAAATCGCCTCATTTTTTTACAATGGTGAATTTTACCGGGTTTATTACATGGGGCGCGGGCGGCGGTCGTCTAGCGGGTGTCTATAAGTCAACACATATGACCTCTGCAAAAAATTTGCTAATTTATAATGAAATTAGGGTAATTTAGGTAGGTACTAAAAAGGTGAATTTCAAATTGCAATACCTTTTTTTTTTTTTTCTGGTATTGTTATTGCAGTGCCCCCTTTCGGATCGGCGAGGGATTTTGCAGAATAAGAAATTAGTACCTACCTACATAAGACGAAGTCTAAAACTGGCATCGGTCGGTGACTGAAAAGTTGCGTAGAAATCGGTTGTCATGGTATGGGAATCTGATGCGGATTTCTGTCCATAGTAATTAGTTGTTCGATCTGTACCAAACGTACAACTTAACTGTGGATAACCTCCAAGATACTTCTGCCCTCATCCCAATTTATTTGTGGCAGCGCAATATGTCTTTTTCTTCCATACTTCTCTATTAGTCGTCATATCGGTAGTCACCCCCTTTCTAGAAATCTTAGCTTGATTAAAATATTGCATGTACTTTCACACACAGTATCTAATACACCTACCTACCTACTACCAATTATAAAACAAAAATATAATTACAATGCAAACCCATCATCATCATCATCATTTCAGCCGAAAGACGTCCACTGCTGGACATAGGCCTCCCCCAAGAACCGCCACTTCGACCGGTTCTGTGCTTCTCGCATCAAGCGTATTCCCGTGGCCTTCACCAGGTCATCGGTCCACCTTGTGGGAGGCCTTTCAAAGCTACGTCTTCCGGTACGCGGCCCCTACCCAAACCCTACAAGGCCTAAATGCTTAAACAATAATACGAATAAAATATATAATAAAAAAATAATCCATATATGTAAAACATAATCCAAGCAACACATAAGTATACCCCACCCCCACAACCACATCCTAACTAATCCATACTAGTCCATACTAATCCATACTAGTCCATACTAATACATACTAGCCCATACTATTCCATACTAGCCCATACTAATCCATACTAGCCCATACTAATCCATACTAGCCTATACTAATCCATACTAGTCCATACTAATATTATAAATTCGAAAGTAACTCTGTCTGTCTGTCAGTCTATATGTTACCTTTTCACGCCTAAACCACTGAACGGATTTCGACAAAATTAGGCAAGGAGATAGATGGCACTCTGGGGAAGGACATAGGCTACTTTCTATCGAGATACAGCGCGGGCGAAGCCGCGGAAGCTAGTATTATAAATATGAAAGTGAGTTTGTTTGTTTGTTACGCTTTCACGCTAAAACGGCTGAACGGATTTGGATGAAATTTGGTACATGAGTAGACCATGACCTGGAAAAGGACATAGGCTACTTTTTATCCTGGATCGCAGACGAAGTCGCGGGTAACAGCTAGTTAATAATACAATGATACATACAGCATATCAGTGAGGAGCTCGTGGCTACGTAATAACAGCCGCACGGGTCGATCCATCAGGTTAAGCTACGCTTGCCGGGGTTGGTCCGTGGATGGGTGACCATCTTTACATACTGAGACTCCTCCGTACCTCGGAAAGTACGTTAAGCCGTTGGTCCCGGCTGTCATTTGTGGATCTTTGACAGTCGTTACGGGTCGTCAGAAGCCCGAAAGTCTGACAACCAGTCTTACCAAGGGGTATCGTATTACCCAGTTACTGGGTTGTGGAGGTCAGATAGGCAGTCGCTCCATGTAAAATACTGGTATTCAGCTGCATCCGGTTAGACTCGAAGCCGACCCCAACATAGTTGGGAAAAGGCTAGGCAGATGATGATGACATACAGCATATCAGAAAGCAGCAACCAGCAGTATTCAGCTGCATTGGGTTAGACTGGAAGCCGACCCCAACATAGTTGGGAAAAGGCTAGGCAGGTGATGACTGCTTATCTGACCTCCACAACCTACTTACGGGGTAAGACGATACCTGATACTGGTATAGTGACTTTCCTGGTGATGTTCTTCAAAAAGAAATATGGGTAGTGAGTGCTACCATATTTCTGACACAACAAAGTAACCGAACAGTTTACCGTGCATTATTTTTAATTACTATTTGAATATTAAACTTTGTTTTACGATCGTGAGTTAGTGACTCCGAGTTACAGTTTACTAGTACGGGGAAGTTTATAACTTGGATCGTGGAAATTATGGAGGTTCTAGGTATTATTAATACTCTCTGTACTGTAATTCCAACGAAGTCAGATAATACCGACTTTAAAAAAATGTTTGGATTCCACCATACATAGAATAAATTTTTGTCGTTTAAATCCTCTTAAGGGGTCATTGTACTCATCATTATGAACAAATTTCACTATAGGACCAACCCTCAAACCGCGAAAAAAAACCTATATATAATACTAGCTTCGCCCCGCGGTTTCACCTGCGTAAGTCTCGATCCCGTGAGAATATCGGGATAATAAGTATCTTATGTGTTAATCCAGATTATAAACTATCTGTTTGCCAAATTTCATCCAAATCCATTAAGCCGTTTTTGCGTGATTGAGTAACAAACATCCAAACACACAAACACACAAATACACAAACACACAAACTTTCACATTTATAATATTAGTAGGATTGATTAGAAATTTGTTTCAAACTGATTCAGATTGTGGATCATGTATTACGCAATTAGGGTGCAGGTTATAAACTATCTGTGTGCCTTTCATCCATATCCGTTGGGCCGTTTTTGCTCCAATCCGGAACAAACATCCAAATAAACAGACAAACGGACAAAAATACTTAAAAATATATTTTCGGCATCAGACTCATTCCCACACCTCGTACTAATTACTTATTTTCAAAGTATTTAATGTACAGTTTTGACTTAGTTACTATTTTATTATTTATCCCATTTTCCGCAACACGGGCAATATTTCCGTTTTTTTATTGATGAAAAACATATCTGCGGGCTGCTACAACATAATGATAATAATTATGTAGTTGGTGGTTTAAATATTATTGTATCATTACATAAGGAAGGTATTATTCAAGTTAAGTCAGTTGTTAACTTATAAAATCCTGAAACACGTACTTTACATTTTTTTTTGTTTTAAGTAATAGTACCTATCGTACCGAGTTTTGAGTTAATCCGACAGCGCGTAAAAATGTTTACTTACTTACTTTGCCACCCCGTTATTCGTCTATGTGAAGGATTGCTTAAAAAACTAAAAGTGACAATCTTTATTATTTACTGTGGCAAGTATTGCCAAGTTTCAAGTTTAATAACTAAAAGAATAAGGGCGACTTTCCAAAAACCCTTTCTTAGTGGATTCCTACGTCCTAATAACTTACTGTGAGCCAAATTTCAGCCCAATCCTTTTAGTGGTTTGAGCTGTGACGTAGACTACCCATTTTCACCCCGTTAATGGTAGATTTTTGAAAAACCTGAATACACATCATTCTTTATTTTTGGTTTTAAGTATAAATACTGAGTTTCGAGTTAATCGGACAACACGTTAAAATTCTTCTATACAAACTTTGACACCCCCCAATCTTCGTTTAGGGGGTAGTTTATAAAAACTAAAAATGACAAACTTTATAATTCACTTAGATTAGTATTCGTGCCAAGTTTCAAGTCTATTAACTCAAGGAATAAGATTTTTAATATTAACGAAATCCCCCGGTTTCACCCTCTTAGCGGTGGAATTTCGAAAAATTCATCCTTAGTGGAACCTTACTCTTCATGAAGAACACACCCTCCAAATTTAATGTCTCTAGGACCAGCGGTTTAGGCTGTGCGTTGATATCTCAGTCACCCTCGCCTTGTATTTTATATTCATCATTAAAATAAAATAAACTTTGACTTTGCAATGTCAATTCTAATGACTCGACTTTGTATATAGGTATGTTTTGTTTCAAGTTCTAATTCATATTACTGAATTATTACTGAGGCATAGTATGTAAGACTATTATGTGTGTTCGATGTACTGAAAATAAATCTTAAGTAAGAAGACCGGGGAAATATGACTTGATTGAATACCTGTCGGTCTTCCTGGTTTTCCTTAAGGGTCTTTTCTATCTATAAAGGTTCATCACTAACCAAGTCGGACAGATTTATATGAAACGAACTTTTGACAGCGGCTTCGCCCGTGTAGATGTCTAAAATTAACCCATGGGAACCTACTACCGGGATAAAAAGTATCCTATGTGTTAATCCAGGTTATAAACTATCTGTTTGCCAAATTTCATGCAAATCCGTTCAGCCGTTTTTGCGTGATTGAGGAACAAACATCCAAACACACAAACACACAAACTTTCACATTTATAATATTAGTAGGATATGTTCGCATAACTCGTCAAAATGCAGGGAACAGCTGATTTTGTTTGAGCTGACTAAAATATGTTTTACGTTTTGATGATACATTATCTGTAGAAGCACTAGAACACTCAGAAAATGCTCAAAATTGCCTGCGCTGTCATGAGAGGCCTATTGTACAAATTTGACAACTATACAAAAAAAAAAAACATAGGGGCACAGTGAATATCCTTCTTATTCAATTTATAAAATATCTTTCAAATTGGTCCAATATTGGTGGAGGTAATAGACGAGAGCCGAACCTCGAATTATGACTTTTTGTATGGAGAAAAAGACCGACCCTATTTCCTCTTAAACTTGTTGCTAGTTGCTAGTCGTTATTAGCGTGTCTCCCTTAAAAATTTTAGCAGTAAGTTTATCTTTGTAAATTTTTATCATATGGCTGCGTCAATTTTCGTATATCACTCTAAAATATCCCCCTCGTTTCTACGCTCCTAAGTTAGAGACTTTGTAACTACACTCAAATAGTTGACACGAAGTTATGAAGAGATTTCATGTGGATTTGATACGCTCCGTGGCCTATACTTAGTTTTGTTTAATGGATGAATAAATGACGAGGATTTCAGGGGTTGAAACTGTTTAAAGTAGGTACGAGTAATACTGTTGGTTTTAGTTGTTCATAATAACATGATAAACGTTATGGAAATTAAGTTCTGAATGTAAGTAATTTGTCTGTAACAATGAAACTCCGCCCATACTTCTTCGAAAACGCACTGCATTTTTCCTACATTATTTTGCAACGAGCTTCGAAAAGATATTGCCACTCAAGTAGGTATGACTGCCACGTCACAGCCACAGTATAAATATGGACAGTACAGAAACTACGTAGAAAACACACAGACACACACACTCACACAGACGCGCTCATTGACGAGACCCCAAGCGATTGTCGCAGTGCTGTCAGTTGCGGGTGCCGCGTCGAGATTAGTGGCCGCTGCAATCTTTTTAGAAATGGAGGGTAGGTTATTATTTCAACAAATAGGCCTAGTTTCCATACTGTCCATATTTATACTGCGTCACAGCCGTACTTTTTCTAATAATTACGGCTGCTACCTACTATAAACTAAATGAATGCCCAGGAGTGACGAAGATGTACTCCCTACATATTCCGGTTAGTCAGTCCTCCTTCCGATTTTTCTTACTTGAAAATCATCATCGCGCATCGCGGTAGGTGCTATTCCTGAACCTCTCGAGTTGTTGACACGGTGGAAGATCTAAAGAAATGTGGTAAATAAAAAAAGGAAAGTTTGCTTTATTTTTCGGTACAAAACGGATCTCAAACGCCCAGAAAACAAAGGGCGAAGAAAATGACGTACAATACAAGAATTCGTAGCTCTAGTTAGATACATTGTAAGTTTACGAGACAATATTCTATCATGTGGTCCATTAAGTGTTTTAATATCATGTCGCTTGCGGTGCTTTATAAAGTTTGTAGACATTGTGACGGCTCTTGAGTTTACTACTAAGCCAGTAAGTTCTAGTCAAATATAAATTGCATCTGTAAGTATTTTACGTACTTCGCGATCCTTGGAGGATCTTCTCAATGTTCTAAAAGAAGCTACTTTAAAAATATTTGTTCTTCTTTGTTATGGATGATAAAAAAATGCTAGACATTGTGACGGCTCTTGAGTTTTTAAGTAAGTTCCAGTGAAATATAAATTGTATATGTAAGTATTTTAAGTACTTCGCGATTTTAGGAAGATCTTCTCAATGTTATAAAAGATGCTACTTTTCAATTGTTTGTTTTTCGTTATGATGGATACTGAAAAGATGGGTAGATGAAATCAATAAAAACATGCGCAAAAACTGGATGGTCAAAGCCAAAAAACTGGGGTAGTATTATGAAGTATTAATGCCATCATTATTCCACTGTGAAAACGGGATGGTGCTAGCGGCCTTGTCTAGCTCCGAAATGTACTCATTAAGCCCTTTCATTTGATACCCAACATGGTACGATTAAACAATAATATTTTTTAGTTCCTGACTTTGTCCTCTAGAGGGCGCCATTTTTAGTTCTTTACTTGCGTTCATGAGGGCGCTATTTTCAATTTAATGTGACGTCACATAGCCTATAACCAGTGGACGATCAAGACGCTTCCACCGATACCTTATTTGTCAAATTGTGATGAGTGGTTTAGAAGAAAGGAGGGAACAGATGAAATACTTACATACATACATACCGGTCAAAATCATAACCCTCCTTTTTTCTTCGCCGTAGTCGGGTAATAATGCAACACCTATAACGGTACCTGACGTACCGACGTAGACGGTACCGAAGAGTCTACCTGAAGACTTAGGAGGACGTTGGAAGGCCTCACACCAGGTGGACCGATGACCTGGTGATGACCACAGGAATCAGCAGGATGCGAGAAGCACAGAACCGATCAAAGTGGCGTTGCTTGGGGAAAGCTTATGTCCAGCAGTGGACGTTTTTCGGCTAAATATATGACGATGATGTTGTTACATGTTTGTGTGGTCATGTCCCCAAAATTTCCCGTATCCATTACTTCAATGACGTACCCTGCAAACCACCATTCATTCAAAAACCAATTAATCAACAAATTAATAGATTTTTCGCGGCAATTACTGCTGTGCAATTTACGTGATCATTAGGCGAATATCAGTGGAATGTCAACCGTAACGTCATATTGCAAAGCAATTAATTGCTTGAGCTATTCATCAGTAATTATTAATTATAATGTACGGGCATTGGTGACTAATATATTATGTAGATTAGTGCGGGTACCTAAACGTGAGAAAATGATTTTCCAGTTTGTGATGGTTATAGAAGCATTTATCAAAGGAAAATTACTTTTCAAAAACACAATATTTTTATTAGATTGATACCGACAAAGGTTTATGATCTAACTCAAGTAGGTACCCAAACACACTTCCAATATGGACCACATGTTTTTACCCGACTACGGCGAAGAAAAAAGGAGGGTTATGATTTTGACCGGTATGTATGTATGTTCATCCGTTCCTGTATATCTTCTAAACGACTTATCACAATTTGACAAATGAGATATCGTTGGAAGCGTCTTGATCGTCCGCTGGTTATATGTGACGTCACATTAAATAATAAAAATGGCGCCCTCCACAGGACATAAAGTAATGCACAAAAAAAAATGTTTTTATTCATACTATGTTCGGTATCAAGTGAAAGGTTAAATTAGCACATTTCAAAAATATATGTATTATAAATTTATAACCCCAAAAAAATAAAAATAAAATTAAAGTAATAAATCCGGAGTCACACGTGTTAGGGTATAAATCGAACAGCATGTGACTCCGGATTTTTAATTTGTCTGTCTGTGGTGTCTTGTTTATCTCTTTTTTAGTTGATTGAGTTTTTTGTCGTTGTTGGGTTTTAGTTTTTATTACTTTAATTTTTTTGTCAATTATAATTACTTTATAGGTACAAAAGCAGCATAACTAAAAAAAAGTATGAACACCCGACATTCATTTTACCTTTCATATTCAAATAAATACAGCACAGCATATCAAACAAACAATTTTTTATCGCCACAATACCAACATTTAACAAATTTAGTTTTCGTTAAACTGTGTTTTTGAATCGTTCTGAAATAAAGAGCAGAATGAATTCAAATATATTCACGCGAATCGCATCGCAGTATGAAACTGGATGAAACCGCTGAATATCTGAATATTCATCAAAATAAACATTAGCTAAGCGAACCTAAAATAGCCCCGAGCCAGATCTTATGTTATAACTTTTAAACTTATCTTGTCGTGGAATCTTTTAAAATTCTAGAACGTGAAGGTTTTATGCTAGATAACGTATGCTCTACTAGAACATGGATTCTCAACAGGTGGGGCGCGCCCCCTTGGGGTTCATATTAAAACTGTAATTTGACAATATTGTAAAAGCCAGTTATTTTTAAAAGAGTTACCATGGAGTTTCTTGCCTGCTCTTCTCCATAGGAAACGAACAATTGGAACCGTGCACCTAGCTTCTGACGTTTCATAAGTGCCCATGTAGGCTTATGTGAAATAAAATATTTTGATTATGATGATTTTGATTTTACTGTGACAGATACAGGATCTTATTAGGATAGCTAATTACATGTTATTTTCTTGGTATTAGAAAAGGGTACGGTTAAATTAAAAAATACCGTTTCTGCATAAATAGGCAAAATATTTATTCCTATGTCTGTATGAATGGCCCAACGTATCCGAGGCAGGGTGCTTAAATTTTGCTCGTTCTTGCATTTCTCATAATTCTTGAGTTTTTCTGGATAGTTCACAAAGTAACTCCTTTTTCTGTTTGAATGATAAAAATAAATCTAACCTATCCGAGGGGGCGCAAAAACTTCCGAGCTCACTTTTGCACGCTCTTAAATTCTTAAGCTCTTCTGCATAAATGGACAAAGTAATTCGGGAGGCGCGGGTGTAGAAAAAGGTTGGGAATCGCTGCTCTCTTTTATGAATCAAGATAAATATTTTACTTTTTTAAGTCTAAAAATGAAAAAAGTAAAAGATTTATCTTGATTCTTAAAAGAGAGCAGGGATTCCCAACCTAGGGAAAAAAGTAAGGCGGCAGTGTAGCAGGGACAGTAGCAGGGTATCCCGCGAAAATTATTATAAGCATTAGAATCATGAATACAACTCTTGCAACTTAAAAGAATCTCAACGATAAATATCTTCTTTTATTGGTAGTCGATTCTACTACGAACGAAGACGACTCTAAAATGATCATAATGCTATCATCATTTAGCGTAGCTAACATAAAACACCGGTCAAGTGCGAGTCGGACACGCACACGAAAGGTTCCGTACCATTATCTATAAAAATGGCAAAAAAATCACGTTTGTTGTATGGGAGCCCCTTTAAAAAAAAAAAATTCTGTACTCGCTGATGCCCGCGACTTCGCCCGCGTGGATGGCGATTATTATATACTAAAACCTCACTCGAGAACCACTCTATCCATTGGTGAAAACAGCATGAAAATCGGTGCAGTAGTTTTTGAGTTTATCGGGTCCAAGATGCCAGACAGAGGCGGCAGAGGACTTTGTTTTATAATATGTAAGGATTTGTTGTTATAGCGGCAACAGAAATACATCATCTGTGAAAATGTCAACTGTCTAAATAGCACGGTACATGAGATACCGCCTGGTGACAGGCGGACGGACGGACAGCGGAGCCTTAGTAATAGGGTCATACTTTTTTAAATACACTAACTTAACTTATTAATAAAAAAGTATGCTGACAAAGCCATCATTCATAAATAAGTCTTCAAGTCCCGAGTACTTGTAGTCATCCCCATTAATTTTCACCCTCTATTAGATCAAATTATCATAATGAAAAATGTCTTCACCAAAAATAAAACTTGTGAACTCGTAAAAAACAAAAGTTTTCGAGCAATTTGTGAATTCTCTCGTAAATATGAGCTGGGAGGTAAAAACAAGGTAAAATTAGAATTGAATGCTTTCGTTCAAACAACTGCAGTTACTTCGGAATTGTTCTTGAGTCTTTTACTAACTGAGTGGCGTCCATCTTTTCAGGAAGAATTTTAATTTCGGTCGGGAACCCGGCAGATGTTACTAATGTTTAAGAAATTCGAATTACGTGTTTTGTTGGTACTTTGTTTTATTGTTTTACGGTACTATTAAGTGTCAAAAAATCTTCACTGAAATAATTTGTTGGGAGTTTATTAAAACCAAAGTTTTTTGTTGTCCTTTGTGGAAAATATTTACTTAAATAAAAAATAGCAACGAAGTCAAAACTGAAGATTGATTATTTAAAAAAAAAAATTGGTGTTACGAGGTTTGGGATCGAGTCTAGTCCTGAAAATATCGTTTTTAGAATTTTCGTCCGTTTATCTGGATGTACGTTCCGGATTGGCGCAAAAACGGCTATACGGATTTGGATGTAATTTGGCGCACAGATAGTTTATAACCTGGATTAAAACATACCTAAGGTACTTTTAATCCCAGTAGTACTTACGTTCCCGTGGGATATTTTCCGACATCCACGCAGACGAAGCCGCGGGCAAAGGCTAGTCTCTAACGCCGAGATCCGACGATCGGGGATTTTGTGGACGAACAACGACGAGCCCGGACGACGGACCGTGGGAAGGCGTACGTGCGAGGTATCGCAGACATCGGAAGCGCCTCGTGCGCGGTGCGTGGCGGTCTGTGGTCTTCTGCCGTGCGTGTCCGTCTGCAATATTGCCGACCGTGGGATTCCACCATAATATGAACGAAGCTAACGATTGCTATGTATAGCAATTTTTATCTATTTATGTGACCATCTTATGGTGGAATCCCACGATCGGCAATATTGCAGATGGACACTCACGGCACGGGGGTAAGCCTATTGCCATCAACCGGGCACAGATCCAGTCTCCGAGATGCTGCTGAGAAATTCTAGATGGAAAAACCCAATAACAATTTACCCGACCCGGGAATCTAACCCTGAGGCCCTAGACAAAGTGAGATTCTATCAGCGATAACGATGATGGAAAAGGCAAAAATGTATAGGACTGCCATAAGCTATCGAAAAGTTTATGTCAATCCTGTTGAAAGTCTTTGTAGAAATACGAAACGCTTTCGAAGCGATTGTCACTTGTCTAGGCCCTCTGGACCAGCTCAGCAGTATCGCTTGCGACCAATAAACCAGGGAGGCAGGCACTAAACTTGAAGATATCACACAACCACGATAATCCCACTAACACAGCATTTGCGACCAACTTCCAAAAAAATCCCGTAAATTCAACTTGTATTACCTTTTCGGCCAAAAATTACCCAAAAAAAGCACATTTCCATCATTCTTCATTATCAGAATAACTTTTTATGGGCAATTGCTTACAATAATAAGTGGACCCATATATTATGGTTGGAGACAACAGAATTGTCTGTCTGAAGGTGGCAACATTGCCAACATGATCCCAACTTTGCGTTTTAAAATTCTACTAACAAATTAAGAAAAATGGTTCAAGTTAAATTAAAATCTTAGCCGACTCTGGCCGGTGAATTTATACTTGTTGTCTACTTTAACCGGGCAGAGTTGATACCGGGTATTCTTGTTGAGTTATTAAGGTTTTGTGTAATGTATTTTTGTTATGAAAAAAAAAATTGCTGTGATAGAGAATTAATTAGTGGAAGTTATGGTTGTAAGTCATTGTTTTATATGAGTTTAACGGTGAATTATTATAAATATGTTTGTAAGTCTTTTTTCCTTTATTTTATTTTCAATACGTATTATTTACATTTTTTTTAGATATTTGTATTAAAAAATAAAAAATAAGTCTTGTAACAGGCAGGTATTTCAAACCGCTCCTGCCACAACCCAGCTTCTAGATGATTCTAGAAGCTTCAACACGCATGCTCACACACGCTTCAGCGCGCATAACACATGTTGCTTGTCATCCGTCAAGTGCTCCGCAGCTGTGAGAATTTAAAAAGAACTATATCTTCGACCCAAAACCCTGTGTTTACATATTATATCTGATGTGTATATGTTACAGTCTTATTATTAAGGCGTTGTTTTTTATGAGTTTAGTATTTTACATAAACTCACGCCTTCTTCTCATGGGGGTAGGCAGAAACTATAGATGGCTGCTACGATTTTTACTATTCCTTTTGCTTTTCCTTTTTATATTGTAGTTAAAACATTATTTAAAAAAAAAGTATTTTCGTTTCACGAACTGTGTCCAAATAAATTAATCAAATCAAACCAAATTTATTTTTGCAGAAAACACTTACAATGTTGTTACTAAAAGTACGTGTTTCAAGTGATTTTAACGTAAGGCATGCAAAATGTATACAATCATGGTTTATCAGAATCTAGATTGACATTGAGACATACAAAATTAGATAAAAATAAAGTTAAAGTTATAAAAAGTCAAATTAATTCAGAATTATTTTTTCATATAATAATAGTAATAAAATCATTTCAATGTCATTCCTAGAATTATTACAATACATTAGATAATTATTTAAAGAATCATGCACAATATTATTGTTCTAAATATTACCCAATGTCACTGAGAGGTCTTGAGTGTGTTCAAAATGAATGATGAAATGTTGTTCTTTTATTTATTTATTTGTTAACTTAGGTAAAGAAATACAGATAGCGGCAGATAGAGGCGTACAAATATGGTGTGTAAATAGCCAGCTGAGTATAACAAATTATTTCCAAAAAAAAAATTGGAATTCATGCATTATTATGGTATTAAATTAGAAAATAAATTAAACAATTACATATTATTAAATACATCAATTATGTCATAGGAGCTCTTGGCTACGTGATAACAGCCGCACGGGTCGATCCAGCAGGTTAAGCTACGCTTGCCGGGATGGCAAGATCCGTGGATGGGCCTTTACATACAGAGACTCCTCCGTGCCTTGGAAAGCACGTTAAGCCGTTGGCCCCGGCTGTCATTCGTGGATCTTTGACAGTCGTTACGGGTCGTCAGAAGCCCGAAAGTCTGACAACCAGTCTTACCAAGGGGTATCGTATTACCCAGTTACTGGATTGTGGAACTCAGATAGGCAGTCGCTCCATTTAAAATACTGGTATTCAGCTGCATTCGGTTTGACAGGAAGCCGACCCCAACATAGTTGGGAAAAGGCTAGGCAGATGATGATGAATTATGTCCGACCTAAATGAGAAATGATTAATTTAATTTTCTTTCTTTCTTAAGTAAAACAGATTTTCACAACTCATACTTCAAGTAACAACACTATCCTCCAAATAAAACATCAAAGATTATTGGGTTAAACTCCAAAAAAAAATGTTTGTATTTTATTTTATTGTGTTTAGTTAGCGGTACCCATCATGCCTGCAGAGTTTCGCTAGCTAATTTAATTTGACCCTGTATAAAAAAAAAATGTTCCGTCAAAGGTCACTGGGTTTTATAAAAGCTTTCCAAATAATTAGTATTATTTTAATAATTTCTATAACTGCTAAACTAAGTGCAACAACGTTAAAATTGTTTAAATTATGTAAAGGTAATATTCCAATGATCCCGTTACGGTTTTCATTCGAGAGGGTCCGTGCTAAACAAGGCTCCTGCTATACTATTTACTGTAAATATATATTCCTGGTATCTGTTTCCATGGTTACACGAGATTCCATAAAAGTAAGTATTCGGTATTCTACGTGTTTTCCTAATCCCAGAATTATTCGAAACCGCATCGAATTATAAACCGTAGTCTACTGTAATAATAAGTGCAATACTTTATAGGACATTACCACCTACGTCACGTAATTCAAGGTATTGTATTGCAAATTGCACTCATCACCACAGATTAATACAGATGGTTCACTCCGTAAAACCATTTAAATAAAAAGCGACTCTTGCTACGACACAATAAAGTGCAATTCAAGTCGCACAGCGCTAATGACGTAGATTTTGTTTTTGACTCTTCCGTGCCTCGGAAAGCACTTTAAGCCGTTAGTCTCGGCTGTCAAACGTGGATCTTTGAGTCGTTACGGGTCGCCAGAAGACCGAAAGTCTGACAACCAGTCTTACAAAGGAGTATCGTATTGCCTAGGTACTGGGTCGTGGAGGTCAGATAGGCAATCGCTCCATGTAAAATACTGGTATTCAGCTGCATCCGGTTAGACTGGAAGCCGACCCCAACATAGTTGGGAAAAGGCTAGGCAGATTTTTTGTACCTAGAAGTTGGCTCTCTTTCTATCGCGTAACTCTTATATTTTCTGACTACGTTACGCTCACTGAATTGACCCGACAAGACGAGCCCGCCGCGTACTTGTATACCGGGTGCTACAAAATTCACGCAGATGAAATCGTGGGCGAAAACTTGTTAGAAAACAAAGCTACGGCTTACCTACATTACTTAAGAGGAAACGTGGTTAGTCTTTTCTCCATACAAACGCTCTCGTCTGTTTTCTTTCTGCTTTATGACCTTAAAGCAATGATTTTTTACAGTAAAATAAATATCAACCACTTCTATATAGAAGCACTAGAACCCTCAGAAACTGCTCATAATTGTCTGTTTAGACCGCTGACAACAGAGGCCTATTGTACAAATTTGACAACTATTAATGAAAATGAAAAAAAAAACACACACAGTAAATATCCTTCGTATTCAGTTTATGAAATATCTTTTAAATTGGTCCAATATTGGAGGAGGAAATAGACGAGAGCCGAATTATGACTTACTTTTACTTAGGCTATTCAGTCAGATCTGCAGCACGCGAGGGCTCGCGACAGCGATACTTTCTTCAAATACCTAATTTTCAAAAGTCTCTCGGACCGCATTTCCTCTTAATTTCTCAATTATCAATGGAAACACACACAAACTTAGTTGCGGACGCATCGGGTGCAAGTTCTCATAATAACAATTGTTTTACTGCTCACCTCCTTTCGGACAGTCCGTTATTCTAGTATACAGTATGAATGCAAATATATCCCGCCCTGGGAGCGCAATGAGCATTCGCTCTGCTTCTCTACAAATTATTGTATCTGATCTCTGAAGCTTGCTCTTTTTTTTGTATTTGTAGCATTTTTTTAGTTCTTTGAGAAGGAAAATTGTGTTTAAGTGTGAATGTTAATATGTAGTTTTGTATTTATCGACCAATTTACTAGGGTTGAGTATTCATTTTGTTAAGAAACCTAACCTAACCTTTTTTTCATTTTCCGGGGTGTAAAATCCTCATGTATGTCCACCGCTCTGGGGCGGGCGGAGGGGTCTGTCAGACTTTTACTGACTAAAAACTACCCCGGTGTTCCGACTCGCATCTACGCCGGGGGTCGCGGGAACGTAAAAATCTTCCACAACCCCGGACTGGACGGCCCGCCACTGCGGGCCTCCTCGGGTCAGGGGGGGGAGTGAGGTGTTTGACTCCCCCCGTGACGTCTAAGAGGGGCGCGCGAGGAACACTACGCGCCGCCACCATGGGTCCTGATGCGTGGGGGGCGAAGGATGTCCCAGAGTCCGTCACCCCTGGACCCATTTAGGGGGGCTGGAAGAGGGCATTATCCGCCCTCCGCCGATGCGGGTCGGGTGAGTGGACGAGATCTCCCTCCCCCTTTCCGCAGCCTCCTTCTGCGAGACGACTGTCTCGCAGTAAGAAACCACCGCGTCCCAGGACTCCTCGCTGCCGACCATGGCATTCACTATGGCCGACAGCGACAAGTCACTGCCTACTTCTTAGATGAGGGCACGGCGCGGCTCCTCCCAAGCGGCATACTCTGTCAGCGTATTCCACACCATGTCCTCCCGGCAGTCGACGCAATAACCTAACCTACCCCACCCTAACCATAGTGTTTACCTTTCATCTTAATTATCCCGGGTTTCTGTTCTAGATACAATTGTCTCTCAAACTCTAAGGTCTACCTCCAAATAACTCTTAATCTAGAAGACTTGCTCTTGCATCTCTATTAGGTCAACCTAGGATATCCTCATTTGACATACCTACTTACTTTTTGCACAAAACATGACGACATTACGTATGAACAACATTTCATTCTCAGCAAAAACAGACTCAATATCTATTAGCACTAAAACACTGGAACTAAAAACTCTCCCCAAATTAAAACTTATTACTCGTTCGATATTTAATGAAATTCTTATGTAAAAGGAATGTTCATCCAATTTACTACTGATTATCTGTCTTTGTGTGTGTCTGTGTGTTCGCTACATTCATTCCGCCATTCGGCTGCGGTTGAATCGAAAACTTTTCTAGTTTCAACCGAAAGGAATTGGATTAAACTGGTAACGAGCGGTGGAGACCGGATTATTTGACGCCACCCGATTGGTTGCACTTCTCGCTGTATGTATTAAAATAAATTATTCTGTACTTGAAATTAAACTTTTGTTTACGATGTTTTCGTAAGTTTGTTGTTTGTGTTTTTTTGCTGTCGTAAGGTTTTAGTTTTGTGGAGTGGTTTGTTCGGGGTTAGGTTAGAAACTGCTTATTAATAATTGTTTTATATCCCAAAAATTATCCGTAGACAGGGTTGAACAAATCTTTTATGCTTTTTTTACTATCAATATCGAAATTACTTGACGTTCGAAAAGTACTGATTCTCAGCCTAGTTTGAATAAACAACTTTTGATTTTGATTTTTTAAATTAAGCATCTATTTCCTTACTGAATTAAATTACAAGACTATTTATCACATTTTTTCGTAAAGCCTTTCAAGGAATCGACTTTGGACTTCATTATCTATTTACTTCAAGTATTGAGTACGCAAAACTGTTGTCAAAGGTCTGTAATAGAATTTATAATTAAAGGAGTAATTGAATTTACTAAAGATATTAATGTAAATACATTTGGAAATGGCGAACTTTCTCAGCAGAGTATAATGTGGTTTTGCGCAAGCAAAATGTTTGAGACCTCAGCTTCCGGCGATCCAGTTATGAAATCAGACTCAGGAGATGAATCTAGATTTTATTGACAATATTTTACTGTATTTCTGTCTATTTTGCGAGTTAGAATGGGTATTTGGTTATGCAGGATGTTGTGTGATTAAATACGTTACGTAACTTAGGTAAGTAAGATAGTACCTACGAGTAAGTATATGAAAATTTCATACAAAAATTAAACGTTTGAGAATGAATAGTATGATTGGGCAACCTTTAAAATATAATATAACCAAACTAGTGTGGTATGGTATAGATAAGTAAATAGGTATAGGTACCAATCGTGTGTGAACAAAAAGCCGATATGTGTAAAATTAAATCATTTTTGTTATCTACAAAACTAAGCCTAGTAGTAATAAATTTTTCTGGTTACTGAGATATTGAAGGTCAAAAGTTCAAACTATTTCAGACGTTCTTTAAGTAAAACAAGTTTTGAATGTTATAACTTAATTTTAAACACCCTACGAACCATAAACCGTTGCATGCACCCATTACATACAGTTTTGCGTGTGTTACGTTGCTCACTACCGTAAACAGCGATTTTTCACACCTAAAACAAGAGTCGTTTCCCAGCAATTATTAATAAATATATTTATTTTTTTTTTATTTTTTTTTTTATGTATGTTCACCGATTACTCCGCCATTTGTGAACCGATTTAAAAAATTCTTTTTTTGTTCAAAAGCTTATACTTCTGAGGTGGTCCCATTGTCACCAAGTCAGGATCTGATGATGGGATCCTAGAGAAATCGGGGGGAACTTTCAAAAATCGTAAGGGCAACTAGTGCATTCCTTAATTTATTCATTAAGTATTTTACAGCACTACAATTTTATGAAGGCCTGGAGTCGATCTGATGATGGAGCCGAAAGACAGTCAAGGGAATTCCTCAATGGTTTACAGCAGATACCTCGTGTTTGGGCTTGATTAATTTGTATTGATAAAAACTTTACACTTTGATGGGTTGTGACTGTCGTTAGGGGTCTGATGATGAAGACGAAAGACAGTCGAGGGAACTCCTCGGTGGTTTACAGCAGATATCTTGTGTTTGGGCTTGATTAATTTGTATTGATAAGAACCTTACACTTGGATGGGTTGTGACTGTCGTTAAGGGTCTGATGATGAAGACGAAGGACGATTAACGGAACTCCTCAACGGTTCACAGTAATTACCTTGTGTTTGGACTTAATTCATTTATATTGATAAGAACTTTGCAACCATATAGGTTGTAAGTGACATTACAGATCTGATTATGGTCACCTTATAATATGATGATGAGGGGAACTATACAGTGTAAGCAAATGTATAGTGTTCACCCTTATATTCTTGAGAAGGCACGGGAGTCTCATTAGCCAGCCGGTTTCGTATAACATCTAAACGATACTTGCGCTGTTCAGACGACTCGCCACTTAATCGTTTTTGAATAAGATTGAGTCGGCAGATCTTATCATTTGGCGACTCCTGTGACAAATGAGAATGCATGTAATTTCTCATCTGAGATAACCTAGCATGACAAGCTAACGGTGATTCTTGGGAACCGGACATAGCACTCCGTTTGCGATTCTTAGATAGGCGTTCTTTTTCAGCAGTATTAGTCTCTTTAATTCTGTTTTTCTTCATGCGGGTGGCTCCTTTAGTTGGTCTACCCATGATTACAAAAATCAAATTACACAAAAAATGGAAAAATAATAAAACTTTTAAAAAAAAATTGACCGACTTCAAAAAAAACAAAACAAAACAGGACTACTGTACTAAAAACCAAAAGACAAAAGTACTTCTTTAATAATAAGAGAAAAATAAAAAAATAACTAATTTCGGAAGTCGGTGGCCAAAAACTAAAATTAAAAGCAAAGACACCGACTTCCGAAATTAGTTATTTTTTTATTTTTCTCTTATTATTAAAGAAGTACTTTTGTCTTTTGGTTTTTAGTACAGTAGTCCTGTTTTGTTTTGTTTTTTTTTATTACACCCTGTATATAATAACGTTATCCTTAAACTAGACGAGACCTGTTTATGAATACAGGTGGGCCGTAAAACGGACATAACAACTGGAATTGAGAATTTACGTTTTGGCAGCAGTTATTCATTTTTGATTGTTTTCTGTATAATAAGTCTATTTGCATAATTCTTATTTGTTTATTCTGAAGATTATAAAGTATTAAGAAGGTACCTACTGTTGTTTATGTAGATAATTAAGACATTTTGAATGCTATGGTTTCAAATTCGGAAAAATTCAAAGGTAGTTTAGAAGCTATGTAGAATTTCCCATCGGCAAAAATAACTAGTACTTATTTAACCCGTATAGGGGATGAGGAGCTCGTGGCTAAGTAATAACAGCCGCACGGGTCGATCCATCAGGTTAAGCTACGCTTGCCGGGGTTGGTCCGTGGATGAGTGACCATCTGTACATACCGAGACTCCTTCGTGCCTCGTACAGCAAGTTAAGCCGTTGGTCCCGGCTAGCATTCCTGGATCTTTGGCAGTCATTACGGGTCGTCAGAAGCCCGAAACTTTGACAACCAGTCTTACCAAGGGGTATCGTATTTCCCAGTTACTGGGTTGTGGAGGTCTAGGCAGACGATGAGATTACGTAGGTCTTATTTTGGAGAATATTCGGTTTAATTTACCCACTAAGTGCTCATACACAGGAGCGGCACGCGACGACGGCAGAGGCAACTGCAGCCATCGAAAACGTGCTGCTCGTGTATTTGATTACGATGCTCAACCACGAGCGACACGTTGGCGACGGCAGCCGCCGACGCGTCGACGGCGGTCTTCGACGAGTGTCGACATCTGTCAGTTGCCACTGCCGTTGACGCGAGCCGCTCGTGTGTATGAGCACTAAGGGACCAATTTTAAATAACCTGTTAGTCTGTTAGTAGGCCTGGTGATTGGACGGCGTATTTTAATGTCTTTTCTGATGAGGACATCAAACGTGACTTCCCTTTCTTGGTGTCCGTCATTCGGTTTCTCACTCCAGCACAAAAGTTATGGACATATAATAAATACCTACAACTATAGATACTCTTATATTATGTTGTCTTGAAACCTTGAAATAGTCTCAAAACTTATACATGGGATCAAATATCACTCACACATCAAAACATTCTATCTCTGAAGCACATGTCCATCACCTTCCAAATCTCTTCTAATCCATAAATAATAGTCCACCCAGCTAAGATTAAAACCTAATTAAATAACAATGCAACAGTACATAGCGAAGATCATAGAAACTTTAAGAAAGCCGCCGTGTTTCAGTTTTACAACACCCAGAGCCTAGACATAGAGTAAAAAAGATTCAGAAGTGACAAACTTTCGAACGCATTCTAAATGCCTCCACTCTACTACTAGCAGCTGTTTCAGAAATACTTACGTAGTTAGTGCTCATGTCAACGGCAGAGGTGACTTCAGCCGCCGTGCCGCCGACGCATCGGCGGCTGTCGTCGACACCGTGCCGCTCGTGTATTTCTGTACGGTCACAGATGAATACAGATGGTTCATTTTTCGCAACGACAAGAACTATCAAACAGACTACTCGCTCCGCTACCCTCGCTTGATGGGCAGAACAATCGCCGAGAGACTCACTTTTGCTATATACCAGGGGTAAATTGCTCGTTGTCGTCACGCTTTCGCTGCTCGGTGCTCGCCGGCGATGAAACAGGTAACTAAACAGCCAAATCTATACTTAGGGTGAATTTCACCAATGAAACTGAACGCGATCTGCACATAAAGCCCGTTTATGAGCTGTCAGTGTCATTATTTTCTGTGGAATATTGACACTGACAGGTCTTGAAGGCGGTTTAGATGTGAAAATCTATGTGCCATATTTACGGCCAAGTATAGGTCAGGTAGGTCTGTATGTAGGTTAACTTACAGCTTCGCTTCTATACGGTTTCTTACTCTATGACCAAAAGTACAAAGTTTAGGAGCATCTCGGGAGTTCAACAATTAAACCGGCGAACTTATTCTCTTTAATACCGTGTCTGCAAATTATACAGTTTAATCTTACTGCTTAGCGAAACTTTACACTATGGAGTTTGTGGCGGCTTTGGTGAAATCATTTTGTTTGTATAATTTATTTGTGTGAATGCTTGGGTAGATGTTAATGTTAAGAATTTTTTTAAGAGATAGGCTCTACACAGTTTGGGGATCCGGAAAGGGATTATCTACCGTGTTCGGTTGGTAGTCCGTAAATATGGCGGTCAGGTGGTGAAACAGGCCATATTTTTTTATTTATACACCCCTTTGCAAAAACAACGGTCGGTTTGATTTTTGTACATTATTGGTAATCATTTAGTTGTAAAGAGGTTTTAATAGCCAAACTATGTTACTGGCACTTAATAAAGAGTCTGGGTATGAAAAAAAGTTAATTCCAAATTCGAAACTTTTGATTAAAACAATAATAATCCCTTTTTCTTGTGACTTTTACTAACTTTTTACGGGTTTGCGGTTAAAAGGTTATCCTGGCATCTAAAACTAACTTCTCGTTATTTTTAGCAGAATAATTTATGTTTGTCGCATAATCCAGCCTTATTGTGACTTAAAACAGATATCTTTGTGTCGATTGTAATGGCAGAATAAGCAACAAGAGCTAGTAAAATTGTAGCGCTGCTGGAAGAGGGGTGTAGCCAAAAAACGATATTCTTATTGATAATAAGAAATTGTCAGTTATGCTAATGACATGGTAAAAATATTAATACTATCCATAGAAAAGCCAATGACTGTTAAGGTGGCCGTTTTTTTTTTGCAAAGGGGTTTATAATGCCTTAGCAGTAAGCTGTAATTATTCCAGTGCAGTCCAAATACTTGTTTTTATATAGAAAGAGAAGGACATAATAATAATTTTCAGTCTCTGTGCGATATTTTCCTTTAACTTAAGGAAAAAAGCGTGCAACAGTAAAGTAAAACAAGCAAAAAGTTTATTGTCACAAATTCTAGCATTCACAAGAATTTGTTACATAGATACAGTAAGTATTATTTTATTTTTTGCTTTAGGACTGAATGATGAATTAACTGATACCCAAAATGAGCTAGGGTTTGTATTTTGGGAGTCAGTCCTCAAACGTGGAGCATTACAGCCCGATCGTGTCATCGTGAATGTTGTGAAGTAAATTATTATTATTTTGTGTGTGAGTGGGTGTGTTTGTGTCTGTGGAAGTATGAAAATGTGTGTTATATTACGCGATGTGTGCAACAACTAAGTTAACGCTCCGAATCTTTCGCCCGCAATCTTTCAAAGCACTATATTAATCTCCGCAAAATTACCTAATACTAAAATATTTTCGAACTAAACACAACTGGCACTGGACATCGGACTGCCAGTGAAGAAAAAGAAAACCATTTGCAATACTCTTTTTTTTTGCTATAGCGACAGCAACAATTATATTCAGCGACACAAAAAAATATTGCAAACTACAGCAATTCACAAAAATAATCTTGCAGCATACAGTACAGATAACAATTCGCACATTCAAACGATTCCTTTAAAAAATAATTCACTTTTCTCCCTGCATTGTTTGTGCACGAGTTCCTTTCTGTTTTTTTTTTCGCTGGCAATGATCAAAGGAGTCCGAAAATGAGTTTTCTAGGAAAAACCGGTGATCGTTTCATTTTATCTTCACCACAGAATGGAAAGGTACAGAAGGCCGGGTCCTTACGAGGAGTGAAAAGTGACACGCACACAGACGCATACGTACGGGGATCTCAAACAATTGTAATTGAAAAGTCATCGACGAAAATTGTGGTTATGAAATTAGGTAATCTAAATGTCAAAAGATTTTTTTTTTATGGTGATTTAAAATTAGAATTTCGGGTTATAAGTGTTCAAATAATCAAATCAAAGCACACAATTTGGCAACGGCACTAAATAAACGTAGGGAACAGCAGATTTTTTTTTCGCGATTTCTGGTTTGGTCCCCTATTGAAAGTTGTTCATAAAGATAGTAGAATGACCCCTTCCATTTGTTTACTCTTTCATTAGAACTTTTGGAACAGATCATACGTGAAACTCAGGCGTGCGTGTGTTGTCGCTCGTTTTATGGAGCCGACCTTCTGCGTGACATATATATTTTGTGTCTCTGCTCTCGGGAAACGAATTATGTTCACAATTTAATCTTTAAATGCTCGGTACAGTCTAAGGATAGTTCGCGTCTAGTTTTGTCTGGTTATTTTCAACCAGATATATTTGTCTTTGTTTTGAATACGGTTTTTAAATGAATAATGCTTATTTTTATTTGCCTTTTTTAAGTTGTTTGAGGATGGTAGAGATAGGGGATGCTCTTTTATTTAGAGGAACGTTGCGGGTAGACTTTGTCAAAGACGTTATTCCGCTTTTAAAATATTAAATCTCAGGACACTCGTAGTTTGTGACATACAAGTTTATTTTCATTTACTAACCCGCTTTTTTTATCTAATTAAATGCAACTTGCCAAGGTTACGTTAATTAACCAAACACGTAATAACCATACACCATTTGGACCTTAATAACATCCCTCTACATATAAATAGTCGAAAAAAATGCGTTGTTATTTTTTTTATCATTGTATAAGAATATTTTACAGACCTCCATTTCGAAATGTATGCTATACTGCACTGCGTGCATTTTTATATTGAAATCTGGTAAAAAACTAGCGCAGTGTGATACACTGAAAACTGTAAAAAGTATAGGTATCCACACGTTGGTAAAAGCTTTTAATGATCACAGTTTGGTGTAGTTTTACTCAGAACACAGACATTTCCATATCATTTTCGAAACTTAGAGGGAGACCTACCGTTGTGTTCGGGCATATAAGTGAGTGTAATTTTTAAAATATTACAGCACAAGTAATTATAGAATACTAGCTTCCGCCCGCGGCTTCGCCCGCATGGTATGTCGATAAAAAGTAGCCTATGTCCTTTCTTAGGCTCTAGACTATTTGTGTACCAAATTTCATTTAAATCGGTTCATTAGTTTTGGCGTGAAAGCGCGACAGACAGACAGATAGACGGAGTTACTTTCGCATTTATAATATTACTAAGGATAGATTATAGTCATTCGGCTGAAATGATGATGATAAATTATAGATCAATCCATGCATACGCAAACTATTTCAAAAGCTTGATGTCTTACATTTTGATGAAAGTTATCCAATTTTTAGGACTTAGAATCAGCCAAGTCATTATATATCGCACAAAAAACATCATTAGACATACAATTACTTACACAATACGCACCCACACTTAAAAAGGAGCCTTTTCTAACACTCCTACCTCGTAAAACGTAGTAAAGCCTACCTCCCTTCCCCACCATTGTCATAAACAGTTGTCATGGCAACAGGCCCGTTCATATTTTATTCATAGTACTAGTAGTAGTAAGTAGTAGTTTTTTACCCGACTACGGCGAAGAAAAAAAGAGGGTTATGATTTTGACCGGTATGTATGTAAGTATGTATATATCATTTAATGTGACGTCACATAGCCTATAACCAGCGGACGATCAAGATGCTTCCAACGATACCTCATTCATCAAATTGTGATGAATGGTTTAGAAGATAGGAGGGAACAGATGAACATACTTACATATATACATACATACATACCGGTCAAAATCATAACCCTACTTTTTTTCTTCGCCGTAGTCAGGTAAAAATTAATCAATACAATCCATAGGTCAATGGGTAATGATATTATATTTATTAATTACCGTAGTAACTATAAATGCATTTAATCAGCGGTCAATAGAATTAAGAATGTGTGTCATCGATAGCTGAACTTATAAATACTTACCGCTGTAGGTATTCTGTAAAAATCTTACCATGGTAACTTAGACACAGTTATTATTAAAGGAACAGTATTATAATCTCGGCAGTGACTTTGAAATAATTACCTAGATACGGTAGATAAACCTTCCGCGTCCGTGTGAACTGCCACGCACTCGAAACTGTTGCGTAGGTACTAGTATACACTGAGATTTCGAAGCGCGTCAGAGATTACGAAGTAACAACATCGGTGAAGCGAGCTGTCATTAGTGTCAATCCCTAGCATCAGGTGAAATGTCAGGGCACTTTAAGCACAATATTCACCTTAGTTTTCACGGTGAGATTTTTACGGATGTTCAGTATAATTTGTCATACGTAAAGTTTTATAATCTCGAAGACTAATTTGACATTTCAAGTTATTGTTGCTTGTTTTTATAATCTTCAAATTAGTCTTCGAGATAAAAAAACAGACTTTAATTGCAGACTGAAACGAGCAACTCTAACGCCACCTTAACCCTTACCAGTAATTGAGACCGTTAAACCTGAGGTAGCTATACGACGATCCTTGACGTATTTCCATAAAATATTTACTGCAATAAAATAGCCTGTAGCCGCGTAAACCGAAATAAGCGAAACATTTTAGTGGTTTACATCCCGGTACGCAAATAACTCGTATTTTACGATTCGTAGTGCACGCATCTCGAATTCTAATACGGCAGCTTCGACAAAATGGCGGCGTGCGTATGACAGTATTGATGTGTCAAGATTTGCGCACGAGTGGCTTCAAGTGAGTTGAGAAAGATATTTTTCAGTTTGTGGATACGCATGAGTAGGGATGAATCTGATCAGGGTTTTCCGGGATATTTTGAAGCGTGTACGTTTATGACGTGGCTTGAATATGTTGTTTACTGACTGTTATGATGAATTTGATCCACTAATAACTGTAGATTTTCGGCAAATCGGACGATGAATGATATCTAGCAATTTTTTTATCTATTTTGTTAGGTACGTCTTTTGTTATGATTACCTCGTTAGTCTAGTCTGTAGGTTTCAAGCGCAATTGTTGGGCGTGTGGCCCAGGGTTTATATTCCTAGTTCGAGCAAAGCGTTATTAAGTTTTCCATACAGCAGCATGGAGTCTGGATTTATACCCAGTTGATGGCGATAGGCTCGACTCTTATAACATGACCAGCTAAATGTGGGTGTACTATAGTTACGGCTCTGCCTTTCTGACTAGATGCAGGCGTGATGATGTGATACATTTTTTTAGTAATAATCAAGCTTATGCATAATCCAGTCTATAATGTTCCCACTGCTGAGACACAGGCCTTCTCTCTTCGAGAGGGAGTGGGCTGTAATCGACCAAGCGGGCCGAGTGCGGGTTGGTAGATGTCACATGTCTTCGAATTTATGGTTCTAGGGCACGCCGGTTTCCTCAAGATGTTTTCCATCACCGTTTTGAGAGCAGTAATGTTGAAATTATTTACACAAAGTAAAGTGCCTGTCTGAGTTCGAACCCACTGCCGACAACTCGTAAGGGCGTTACCACTGGACCACCACTACTTTCTCTGATAATTAAGGCTAACCGTGAAATGCGGAAGTCACTAAGTAAAAAGGCCCCAAAATCACCTTTTAGCATTATCTAACATCGAATATAATATTGTGGCGGTACCTACATCGCCACATTCGAACTACGCATCAAAGACCTGACGTCACACAAAAATCCTGACGTCACAAAAATCCTGCATCGCGCAATTAGAATTTACCGTGCAGTGAACATATATACAAAAATCCAATATCAATCATTGGGCAGTTGCCCGCCAGACCCAACACCCTTCTGGTCGGAGGACTGTCCCTTTTCTATGGTGTATGAGTGAACTTTACTCCCTGTTCCTCATACCCCTAAAATATAATATAATATGTTTTTATTTGACGTAAAAAGTACACATACAAAGTGACACTTAATTAAACGTGGAAATAGCCTACAAAATATTGAACAATGACCCCTATGCTAGGAAAAACCTGGGTTACAGGGGTCATCAATATAGTAATGAACAATCTCTAACTATTAAATAAATTGTTCATAAAACAGGAAACCGTAGGTAATCAAAAGTACTAAAATCACCAATCCACTCAAACAAAACACGCTATATTTCCCCCTCAAATTGAAATGGAATGAAATGGCAGTGGCGAAGGATCGGCCATTGTGTGACTGCTATCGAAACCAGGCCATAGATAAAAAATTATAGAAGAGACACTAATGCTTTGAACGCATTATATGCCTATAGTGCGTTTTATCAAATAGTTCCTATGCCGTAGTGTTGGCTCTACTGGTGTAGGACCAATACGAATACGCTACACCGCTACGCCGCTACGGCGCGGCGGGCGCTAGTTATGATCCGTTTTTAAAATTGAACAGTGGACTCAACATTACGGTAAAGGAAATATTTGATGAAACCGCACACTACGGTTTTGAGGCGTTTGATGAGATGTTTAGTTCTATAGTGCGTTCATTTTATCTTGTCCTGTGACGCGATTGGTGGAACTATTCTGTCAGTCGCCATTTTGAACTCTATTGATATTGAAACTAAGCTTGACATGCAATGGTGCCAACATGACGGCATGGAACTAGGTATAGTGAACGGTCTGTACGACGATTTTGGTGCTTGAATGACATTGAAATATTATGGTACTGCTAGATTTTTGAGGTCAATTTTATATCGATTTTCATTGCTAGTTTTTGTTTATTATTCAATAATGATTAGGGGTCGATCCATCAAGTTAAGCTACGGTTGCCGGCGTTGGTCCGTAGATGGGTGACCATCTTTACATACCGAGACTCCTCTGTGCCTCGGAAAGCACGTTAAGCCGTTGGTCCCGGTTGTCATTCGTGGATCTTTGACAGTCGTTACGGGTCGTCAGAAGCCCGAAAGTCTGACAACCAGTCTTACCAAGGGGTATCGTCTTATCCAGTTACTGGGTTGTGGAGGTCAGATAGGCAGTCGCTCCATGTAAAATACTGGTATCAGCTGCATCTGGTTAGACTGGAAGCCGACCCCAACATAGTTGGGAAAAGACTAGGCAGATTGAATGATCAGAGTGAGACTCAACTTTTTTTTAAATCTTGTTCAAACTAACGCCACCGCCCGTACTAAAAGGGAGCCGTTGTTGGTAAACATTTATTTGTGAAAGTATATTGAAAAAATAAGGTGGGATAAGAGTTCCGATGACAAGAGAATGCATATTACTATTATTATTTCATTAAATCACTTATATATTAAATTTTTAAATATTTAAATATTTAGAATATGAAAATATAAAAACATATTTTTAATATAAAAAATAGAAGTCCGCCGGTGTCGGGAGCAGGGTCCAAGCTACCGGTGGTTAAGGCTGCAGAGACAGGAACCTCCTCACAATGCGAGCCGTGTCAAGGAATACTGCTTTCTGAATCATGCCCTTGATCCAACCGCCTAACGAGAGCCTCGAGAGATGTTGGTCGAGGCTTTCGGCCGTTGCGACAATCGGCACAATGATAGCCGAGCTCATTCCACATGTAGACAACCTCGTGTGCTAAGTCGAGATATTTTATTTGTTTCTCTTTCTCAGCTTTCACGAGGTTCTCGTCATGTGGGATGGTAACATCGATTATCATTGCGCGGCGCGCTAATCGGTTTATTTTTATTATTATTATTGCTTATTTTATTTTTGACACTTTGTGACATTTTCTTTGTATGGTTTCTAATATAGGTCAAGGACCTGATAAATGTTTTTTTTTTTTTAAATATATTCAGCCGTGGATTTCTTTCAGCTGAAATAATGGTGATGATGATGACTATACCTACGTGAGTTTCGTTTCTACATAGATTTCTTAGTCTATGCCCAGGGTCAACAAGCCAGAGTGCCCGTCAAGAGGATAGCGCGGGGATAGCGGTAGTGGATAGCAATATACACTGACACACTAGTGTCTCCCCACTAAGTGGATAAGCGAGAGATTCTGTGTATTTTTGACAAAGAAACTTAGTGGTTTTGGTATACGTTATGATATTCTGGTTAGCTGGTATGGTATGCATAAAAATGATAAGTATGTAATTTGTTTATTTAGGAAAGTATACAAGTGACATTTCTTTTAGTAATATTTTAGTTTTTAGTGACTTGGTCCAAATTGTGGTTTATAGCTTCACATTACCTCTCAAATAGCGTAAAGTAATTAAAATATTTTTTTTTTTTTTGATTATCATGTAATAAATTAAAATTATTTGCAGTTCTGTTAAATAGTTATGGCAATTACATTTGAATAAACTATTTAGAATAGAATTATTGAATCATCTTTAGGCTCGCATCATCCAATTAGTTAAAGCCAACCCACGAACCACCAAACCCACCAACCAACCACCAAACTCGTCAACCAAACACCAAACCAACCAACCAAACCATCAAACCCAATCAATACCAATCCAACCAACCAACCAATCCACCATCCCAACCAATTTCTTCTATACCGATCGTTTTCATAGAGCAGATTGATTCCCAAAATATTCCTCCTCTGATACCAACAGTTTCACAGCCCACAATTCAACGAAACGACCCTCAAAGCTCACCCGTTGGATTTAAAGATTCTAATAGCATTGTAACGATCAAAACCCGCCAATACTGAGCCTTTTGAAAAACTATTCCTATCCTACCAATGGATAGTCATACAAACCATACAGTGGAACTCACCACTAAATTGCTTTATTGTCCAAAAGTCAGGAACTGTGAAAATAACAGTTGGTGGTTAGCGGTGAAGTTATATTGCGGGGAAGTTACGTGTGGGGAGGATGACGAGCATGTTCGGCTATCTAAACTATGAGCATGACGTCAGGGATCGGAGCGGTGGCTGACTGATTCGCAACTGAGCTAAGTACGGACATTTTGATTCCCACTCTCACGGATTAGGTACGCATTTCGACTACAGATAGTTGTTCGAGCTCTGGAGTATTTATTTTGTATGAATTATATAATTACCCGTCTAAAACCCGTCACGCAAAAAGGAGGGTTATGATTTTGACCGGTATGTATGTATGTTCATCTGTTCCCTCGTATCTTCTAAACGACTCATCACAATTTGACAAATGAGGTATCGTTGGAAGCGTCTTGATCGTCCGCTGGTTAAAGGCTATGTGACGTCACATTAAATTGAAAATAGCGCTCTCATGAACGCAAGTCATGAACTAAAAAAAAAAAAATGTATAAAAATCCGGAGTCACACGTAATCTGTTCGATTTATGCCCTAACACGTGTGACTCCGGATTTTTAATTTGTCTGTCTGTGATGTCTTATTTATACCTTTTTAATTGATTGAATTTTTTGTAGTAGTGTAGGGTTTTAGTGTTACAACTTTTATTTATTACTGTCGCAATCACTTTACAGGACGAGTAGCATGACTTCCGTAGAAAGGACAGAAACGTAAAACAAAACACAATGACATGACAGATTATAGAACGATTTCTACGGTGCGATGTGAAAAATGAACTAAAGAAATGTCACTTTTTCTTCGAAGAGTAAACACGTCCGGTCATGCTACGCGTGCTAACACTTAGCGTGGGGCAAATCTAAAGAAATAGAGAACATGAAGTAATTATAGTTAAATTACTAAACAACAAGTTTTTTTTTTAAACCCCTGACAAAATCGAAGCTGCAAATAAACGTTTTTTTTTTAATATAGCTAAGAACTCTGGATCTTGTCACCTTTCAAACAAAATCAAAATCGGTTCAGCCGTTTGGCAGCTACCATGGCGCAGACAGACACACAGATACACACGTTAAACTTATAACACCCCTCTTTATCAGGGGGCTGTTCTCCAAAATTGTCAAACGAATTAGACGCAAGGTACTTACTGCTTTTTCTAATCAACGGAAGTTAAATGCTGGTAGTCTTAAATGTGCTAGTCATTTGTATCATCAGTGAGTAGTATTCATAGACAGACCGCAATGAATTCGGAGCGATCGCTGCAATCCGACTGATATTAACGGTCCGTTCCTACATCTGTTACATTTACTAGGTTTCTCTTCAATTTTCTCGCAGTTAGTGATAGTCTATTTGTGAGGATTGATTTCCCATTTGCTAATGAATGAAAAGATTATAAAATGACCACTTCATTCAAAGAATGACATACACGTAAAGTGTATAACTGTAAACCTCTTAAGGTGTGAAAGAAAACCAGCTTCTCTCTAAATTTATTTATTTATTTTATTTATTTTTATATACTTTATTGTACACCAGAAAATACATAGCGAAAATAAATAAATTTAACACTACAAAACATACAATGGGCGGCCTTATCGCTTTCTGCGATCTCTTCCAGGCAACCTTGACCATTTTGTCAAGTGAAAGTAACTTTTGTGGCGAAAATAAGTGCATGTAAAAATAAATATTCTTTTCACAATTTCAAGGTTAGTAATTTTTAAATACCTTCTCAAGTTAACTTAAATATGCTACACATAAATTAGAGATGAAATGTGAATTAGCATTACTTTTATTTGCAAACTTACAAAAAGCGCAAAAATGTTTTTACAACTTGGAAAGCATAGTAACACAATACAAGCATTTTTATCGGATCACTTAGCAATAATACTAACTTAGTTCTAAAGAACACAAACAAGATTTCAACAATAAATCCATAGTCCTATTGACGATAAAAATATTTTCTCCACAACCTTTCTCAGACTATAAAAGGAAGTTCTTAAAAAAAAGGAATCCCAAGCAACACTTGAATGAAAGCCTTCGCAGCCATATTATTGCCATTTTCTTCTATAGTTAGCTAAAAGGTTTCTAGCACAATAGTCTCTCTGCAATAGTCTCTCTATGCTAGTCTCTCTACCAACATTATCCTCTTCAAATAAGTATTGTGATATTCTGCACAGAAGGGACGCTAGGACTATTCAGCTGTAAAGCGGCTGAAAGCGGCTGAAAGTTGCTTTGTTTACAATTTCATGAAAGTTTTGTTGACTTATTCTTGGTTGTGTTTTGAGATTGAATAACCCTTTGTTGTAGAACGATAAGAGTTTTATAGGTTCTGTTTCAATGGACTGAGTTTGATAAATAGTGAGCATAGAAAGTTTTAGATGAGTTTTATTTACGTGTGTTCCTTCAAGTTGATAAAGAAAATAAATTGTAAGGTACCTACCTAATGAACACAAGTTTCCAGTTTGAAACGATGGCTCCAAAATCGCCATTTTTATGGGCAATATTTTTAATTTGACATTATTATTTTTAAATTTGTGTAATTAATGAATCAGATTTAATTTGTTTTTACATTCTTTATTTGACATAGGTACAGCACACACTTTTGACACTTACCTACTTTTGACTTAATGGCAGAATCTTAATTAATTTTTTTATTTTGACATAATGTTATAGCAAGGAATTGCAAATATTTTACGTTTTAATTTAATTTATTTTGGTTACTGTTTTAATTATGATTTATATTGTAATTGTTTTAATTTTGAATTTTATAATTTTAGTGTATAATTTCGATACAATGTAAAAATTGTTACTGAAATAAATGAAATGAAACAAATGAAATTTTCTTCTCAAATCAATGCTCTAAATTTGCACGGTGTCATGGTTGACTTCGTAGCCAAATAAAGCGTAGTTTTGGAAACTGAGTCCCTGATCTAGATGGCTTGAAAGCCCCCAAGCTTTTGATAGCAGTGTTAACTGTACTGCAAGTGTTTTTTTGCTCTCTTTAAGAAGCTTGTCATTTCTTTCATAAGAGGTGCCACTGTATAAATATCGACATTACAGAAATTATGTAGTAAACGTTCGAAACGGCACATTCACACAGACGCGCTCATTGATGAGACCCCAAGCGAATTGTCGCGATGCTGTCAGTTGCGGGTGCCGTGTCGTGATGAAAGGTCGCCACGATCTTTTTAAAAATGGAGGGTAGGTAATTTTTTCAAAAAATAGACCTAGTTTCCAAACTGTCCATATTTATATCGTGGAGGTGACTTAATAAAGTGCTAACATCTATTATAACAGTTTTCTTTATAAACGTTAAATAAACAAATCCTCCAATCTTCCCGCGTACATTACATAATAATTCTCCGCTATAAAACAGCGTTTAAAACCAAGTTATTTATATTCTCAGAGCGCAGATTCTGCATAATTCCAATGTATTCTGGTTTGTGCTAGACTAACTTCTAGGGTTAAGCGGATTTGCTTCGGCGACAGCTGCCTAAATGTGTTTCATGTTTGAATTTCCGGACTGAGGTTGAAGGAACGACTGACGTAGAATTGTGGGGAGGTTTTACCTGTTATTGATGGTTCGTTGTTGAGAAACCTAAGATTTTTGAGTGTTTGAATAAAAATAATTTAAAAGAAAACAGTACTACTATTTACTTCTATAAATTCATTGATTACTTTTACTACTTCAACAACAGTCAGGTACAAACATTTAAAAAAACCTTGGTTAGATGAACATTAATAAGACTTATGCAAAAAAAAAAATCGTGTAATAAAACAATCATGGTTCAGTAAGATTTTTGTGATGCGCGGATTTGGAAGACCCTGTCAGGTATTGGGATAAATCAATGTACAAAGTCTTGACTTAATCACATCCTGATAACAGAAAGTTAGAAAGTGACAATATTTTGAACAAAAAATGTGTGTGTGTTCAGGAAACAAGTTCCTTCTCACGAATGATTTAGAGCAAAAACAAAATGCCACCATCTTGGATTTAAATTTTGACCTCTTAGCACGCTCGAAAACTATGATAACAAAAATTTTGAATTTATATATATATATACTTTAATTTATTTATTTATATATACTTTATTGTACACCACAAAAATATATAACAAAAAGAAAAAACAAACTATAAAATATACAATGGGCGGCCTTATCGCTTTCCGCGATCTCTTCCAGGCAACCTTAGAATGGACAGTGATTTGCCTGGACATAAAATGGGGCTGTCGTAGGTGCAAAAAATAAGTATACAATATACTAAAATAGATACACATAATCCTACTAATATTATAAATGTGAAAGTTTGTGTGTTTGGATGTTTGTTCCTCAATCACGCAAAAACGGCTGAACGGATTTGGATGAAATTTGGCAAACAGATAGTTTATAACCTGGATTAACACATAGGATACTTTTTATCCCGGTAGTAGGTTCCCATGGGTTAATTGTAGACATCTACACGGGCGAAGCCGCTGTCAAAAGTTCGTTTCATATAAATCTGTCCGACTTGGTTAACGATGAACCTTTATAGATAGAAAAGACCCTTAAGGAAAACCAGGAAGACCGACAGGAATTCAATCATTCTTTTTTCATTGACTTGAATGTGCCCTGGCGACTGGGAATGTCATGCTCACTGAAATGTCTCGCTGGTGGTGGCGCGTGTGTCGGATCATTTAGCTCCCTTCAAAATGGTTGAGCTGAATGGTGCTGATCCATGCGTCATGTTCGTGAACGGGCGCCGTCAGTTGTGACTGGTGATCTCTTAGCTGCCATGGCTTATTTTAATTTTTGAATTGTTTTATGTAATAATTGCGGACGCTTTTAACGTGCTTTCTACATTGTTCTCACATGTATAATTTCAACATAAATGATGTAACCCACATATTGTAACGAATGATGCATTTGATTTAAAAGAGTGTCCGTGGAGTTTCTTGCCCGTTCTTCTCCATAGGTACCTACTACGCTTTGGAATGGGCAACTAGCTTCATATTTCTGACTGACCGACTCCTTGACAATTCAAAAGTGCCTGTGAATGGTTTAATTGAAATAAATGCTTTGAGTTTGAGTTTGAATCAAGTCATATTTCCCCGGTCTTCTTACTTAAGATTTATTTTCAGTACATCGAACACACATAATAGTCTTACATACTATGCTTCAGTAATAATTCAGTAATATGAATTAGAACTTGAAACAAAACATACCTATATACAAAGTGGAGTCATTAGAATTGACATTGCAAAGTCAAAGTTTATTTTATTTTAATGATGAATATAAAATACAAGGCAAGGGTGACTGAGATATCAACGCACAGCCTAAACCGCTGGTCCTAGAGACATGAAATTTGGAGGATGTGTTCTTCATGAAGAGTAAGGTTCCAATAAGGAACGACTTTTCAAAATTCCACCGCTAAGAGGGTGAAACCGGGGGATTTCGTTAATATTAAAAATCTTATTCCTTGAGTTAATAGACTTTAAATTTTGGCACGAATACTTATCTAAGTAAATTATAAAGTTTGTCATTTTTAGTTTTTATAAACTACCCCCTAAACGAAGATTGGGGGGTGTCAAAGTTTGTAAAGAAGAATTTTAACGTGCTGTCCGATTAACTCGAAACTCAGTATTTATACTTAAAACCAAAAATAAAGAATGATGTGTATTCAGGTTTTTCAAAAATCTACCATTAACGGGGTGAAAAAGGGTAGTCTACGTCACAGCTCAAACCACTAAAAGTATTGGGCTGAAATTTGGCACACAGTAAGTTATTAGGACCTAGGCGTGCAATAAGAAAGGGTTTTTGGAAAATTCGAGCTTTAAAGGGATGAAAAGGGGGGATTTCGTTTGTATGAAAAACCTTACTCCTTGAGTTAATAGACTTGAAATTTTAGCACGAATAATTATCTAAGTAAATTATAAAGTTTGTCATTTTTAGTTTTTATAAACTACCTCCTAAACGAGGATTGGGGGTGTCAAAGTTTGTATAGAAGAATTTTAACGTGTTGTCCGATTAACTTGAAACTCATTATTTATACTTAAAACAAAAAATAAGGAATAATGCGCATTAGAGTTTTTCAAAAATCTACCCCTAACGGGGTGAAAATGGGTAGTCTACGTCACAGCTCAAACCGCTTAACGGTTTGGGCTGAAATTTGGCACACAGATAGTTATTAGGACCTAGGCGTGCACTAGGAAAGGGTTTTTGGAAAATCGCCCTTATTCCTTTAGTTATTAAACTTGAAACTTGGCAATACTTGCCACAGTAAATAATAAAGATTGTCACTTTTAGTTTTTTAAGCAATCCTTCACATAGACGAATAACGGGGTGGCAAAGTAAGTAAGTAAAAATTTTTACGCTCTGTCGGATTAACTCAAAACTCGATACGGTAGGTACTATTACTTAAAACAAAAAAAATGTAAAGTACGTGTTTCAGGATTTTATAAGTTAACAACTGACTTAACTTGAATAATAAATACCTTCATTATGTAATAATACAATAATATTTAAACCACCGACTACATAATTATTATTATTATGTTGTAGCAGCCCGCAGATATGTTTTTCATCAATAAAAAAACGGAAATATTGCCCGTGTTGCGGAAAATAGGATACATAATAAAATATTAACTAAGTCAAAACTGTACATTAAATATTTTTTAAATAAGTAATTAGTACGAGGTGTGGGAATGAGTCTGATGCCGAAAATATATTTTTAAGTATTTTTGTCCGTTTGTCTGTTTATTTGGATGTTTGTTCCGGATTGGCGCAAAAACGGCCCAACGGATATGGATGAAAGGCACACAGATAGTTTATAACCTGCACCCTAATTGCGTAATACACGATCTACAATCTGAATCAGTTTGAAACAAATTTGTAATCAATTGCTTCATAAGTTTGAAAAAAAAATCTGCTCCACAACGTAAATAACGCTATGAATGTTGTTGAACTGTCAAAATGAAAGATTAGTCTTAATTGGTTACGAAAATAAGTTACGCAATTAGATAACTGGATTAACACATAGGGTGCTTTCAATCCCAGGCGGTAGTAAGTTCCCGTGGGATTTTTCCGACATCCACGCGGGCGAAGCCGCGGGCAAAAGCTAGTACATATCCTAAATAATAGATACATACATACATACATAGGAAATAAATAAATAAGCAACGAAAAATAAATGAAGGCTATAGATAATTACACAGTTACGAAGACAATATCACAACGACAAGTAATGTTCCTTAACGAGTCTTTTAAACTTTATTAACGAATGCGCGCGTTTTACACACACCCTCTAAAACCACAAAAACGATAGTCATGACGTAAAATTTGAAAATTTTTGCAGCCGCCATCTTGGATTTACATTTTGACCAAATTCATACTTTCTCTCTAACTATCTCTTTCTATTATAGAGAACGCTTTTTCGTTACATGACGATTTCTACCAGTTTACTCCTACCGCAAGCCTTATTAAAGAACTTCGATCCAATAAACATCATTGTTACACATTTTCCAGAATTCTTATATTCCATACTCTATGAAAAACATTCACAGCGTACGTCACCGTTAATGAAAGCCATAATTTAGACCAGTATTCAACCGCCATGTCGGATGGTATCAATTAAAATTCCCGCTGGTTTGTGTGTCCCTGCTCTAATACGTCACAGAAGATAGCTGTGATGTGTTGTGTTTGTCAATAAGGTGAGCAGAAGTTCATATCTGTCCGAGATTGATAGAAAAACTTTATGTAGGTGTCATGTCATGCACCTAAAACGAATTAAGGGGTTTTTCGGTCATGCAAATTCGGGCCAGAGACAGACCCAAAAAAAAAAAAGTACTTTACTCTTCCTTGTCTTCAATGGTGGTTTCCCAACAATCAGAAAAGGTTTAAACGCCATTTAAAATATAATTTCTCAATTTAATCACGTCTTTTATTTCACTAGGAAAAAACAATAGCCGTGACTTCGAAACCTTTTTTGCCTCTTGACATTCCCCACAGGTCGGTCGTCCCACGGAATACGGAAATGGTGCGGCGTGCATCGGAAGCACTCCGTGCGTTTGTGGCGACGTCTATGCGCTTGCGCCGCTTCCGGTAACCAGTTATTTGTTCACCGGATGTTACGTTTATTAATAGGGGTGGATTTGGGATTTGTCAATTTGTGGGTTAGTTTAATTTGTGAGAAGGATCTATTCATGTTAAGTTATTATTACTGTCTATGCTTTATGTTTGTGATCATACATTTATACCCAGTTGCACAAAGACAAACATTAATGCCCCAGTATATTACGCTAATGATTTCATTAATTTTATTAAAGAACCATTACAATCGAGTCTAATGTTGCTTTCTACAACAAGTTAATGGAATATTAGTAGGTATTTAATGACAGATATAAAGTTAAAGTTTATTGTTGCAATTGGCGGTCAATTAAAAAAAAACAAGTAAAATCACATTCACACAGGCAGACACTGCTACATATCTGCTTGGCATAGGTAGGCTCGATTTCCTACAATTCTCGATAACCTTATCACAAATGTTTTGCTACTATAGCTCAGAATAGTATTTTATTAGTGGTAGTGCACAGTTGTTCTTATAAAAGTCTCGTCCAGGCTAGGATTGAGTTAGAGTTTAAAGATTGCTGTTAAAATTATTAACACAAGGGACATTTTCACTTTGTCGTCGTCGTATTGTCCAATAGGCCTACAAAATAGCATAAATTGTAATTCAGACATAAGGGGAAAATTTCAGCTTCTCATAATACTCACATCACTTACACCATATGTATATAATAAAATAGTAACGTAGAATTTTTGTCTATTTGTCTGTTTGTCTGGATATACGTTCCGCGATTAGCGCAACAAAAAGTCTGAACGGATTTGAATGAAACACAGTTTATAACCTGGATTAATAAATAAATGAAATACATAGGTTACTCGTTAGTACGTTTCCGTGGAATATTTTCCGACATCCACGCGGGCGAAGCCGCGGGCAAAGGCTAATATAAAACATCTTCGTAGATAAATTCCTTAGCGTATAGGTTTCAGTCTTCCTACTTTTACACTTCAGCACTCCGGCACTCCTCTCAAGCAAACTTACTCGGGATTCCTCTTAGATAACGCTATTTTTAACTGACTTCTTCAAAAAGAAGAGGTTCTCAATTTCTCTGTATGTTTTTTTTTAATTGTGTGTATGGTACGCGATTACTCCGCCAATTATGAATCGATTTTGATGATTCTTTTTTTGTTTGGTAGGTCATGCTTCAGAGGTAGTCCCATAATTATAAATTTTATTAACTTTGCTTGCGTAGTTTTTGAGTTAGTTTCAATAATTACGTATTTTTCCCACTTAGTCTATATAGACGATAATTTATTGGACTCCGTCACTGTTATTTACATAGCAGGTAGTGGTATTCGAATTTGTGTGGGGTAGGTACCACAACTGACTGACAAACTTTTTCAAAAAAGTGAAAAACTAAAACTTAATACAAAAAAAAATACAACCTACTCCCAAAAAATACACTAATCTTCATCAGCCAAATAAATTACTATGAAAACTTATATTTATCTGTCGTGTTATTTGCTGGCTGCTACTGAGAAATTCCAGATGGAAAGATCCAATAACTGCCCTACCCGGGAATCGAACCCAGGACCTCATGCTCAGTAGTAGCACTTACGACCACTAAACCAACGAGGCAGCAATTAGCTTTTCTTTCAGGAAATTCCCAGTAGCAGCCCATGGCTCGCCATCTTTGAAATTGGAATTTTAACATAACTAGCGAAATATGACACAAAAATAAAACAGACGCCCATTTTTGCGAAAACCAGACAGAATCCCAATTACAAAATCATCTCGATTTTCGCACAGCATCCACGCAGACGAAGTAATATCAGAATCGATTGATGCACTCGTCTCGATTCCAACTAGTGATGGACGAAATCGATTCCGCTCGGATGGTCACTCGCGGGTTACTATGACAATAGAGAATTTCTCATATCTCTCTGAATAATGGATGTTGTACAAGAAAACTGCTTTTGTTCGAAGTAACTGGGATTGGATGTAGCTAGTAATTTACGAAATCTTTTGTTGGTGAGTTTTTGAAAGAGATTGTGATGTTTGGATGTTGTTTGCAGGAATCGATATGAGTTCGGGTTATAATGCTTTCTGTTTACCATATTTTCAATGATTGCAGAAGACAAAATGGATCACATTTGTTATAAAATGGCACTTGTATTCCCCGAAAGATTAGGCAGAGTTGTACCTACATTACATCTGTAGGTGTATCTATGTATGTATTAATTAGTATTCATTATTTCTCAAGTTATATGTATTGTCTTTTGTTGCACTTGCCGTGTCTGTCTCTGCATCACCCTAAGGTTGACTGGTAGAAAATGCCTCAGGCATTAAGTCCGCCTTTGTACAGTAGCTTTTTTTTTTACTTGTGCATAAAGTTTTAATAATAATAATAATTACATCCATGTTTCGCTACTTCGCTAGTTGTTTGTTTAGAGCAGTGGTGGCCCAGTGGTAATGGCCCCCATTTCCGAGTTGTAGGTCGTGGGTTCGAACCCAGACAGGCGCTTTACTTTGTGTAAATAATTTCATCACCACTGCTCTCAAAAACGGCGATGGAAACATCGTGAGGAAACCGGCATGTCCTAGAACCAAACATTCGAAGACATGTGACATCTACCAACCCGCACTGAGACCGCGTGGTGGATTACAGCCCACTCCCTCTCCTGTAGAAGGCCTGTGTCCCAGCAGTTGGACCATTATTGGCTGATTATGGATATGATAAGTCCCATGTAATAGGGAGGGAGCCTATTCATCAACTGGGCTCAAATCCAGACATCAGGCTACTACTGAGAAATTTCAAATTGAAAAATCCAATAACACTTGGCCCAAGCCGGGAATCGAACCCAAGTCCTCATACTTTTGCGGGAAGGTCCAAAATTACGGGAAAGTCTGAAATTGCGGGAAAGTCCGAAATTGTGGGAAAATCCGAAAGTAATACCGGGACCCTTGGCAACAGGCAACTGAAGGAACACGGGTGGGTTTTAGTCAGTAAAAGTCTGACACGCCCTTCCGCTCCGCCCAGAGCGGGAGAAGTCATTGGATGATTTCCCACAATCACAAAAAAAAAGTCCTCGTACTTACGACCACCAGACGAACGAGGCTTTTTTTTTTGTCGTGTTACATAATGAAGTTTGAAGCAAAACAGCGGTTTTTAAAGATAAAACGACTTTTATTATTCAGCCATTTCTAGGCTCCGTTAACAAGTGAATACCAGACAGTACAATACTTTTAAACATTCGTTGCTAACCAAAAAGTATTATTTAATACGTTAGCGAAGTTTCGCTAGCTAATTTTATTTAACCCTGTATATTTACAAAGTTAGAATTCTGACAGACTTAGCTTACTCGTGGAGGGTTTGTGGCTAAGCTAAATAAGTTAGAATTATGTCTTACATAACATATTGGGAACTTGTACCTAAATCCTTAATAATATTATAAATGCGAAAGTAACTCTGTCTGTCTATCTGTCTGTTGCGCTTTCACGCTAAAGCTACTGAACCGATTTAAATGAAATTTGGTACACAGATAGTCTAGAGCCTGAGAAAGGACATAGGCTACCTTTTAACGAACTATCCACGCGGGCGAAGCCGCGGGCGGAAGCTAGTAAATCATAAGCAAATCGGGTTAGGGGATAACTTTAAACAGTTCTCTATATATCGATTAGGTTATTCTATTGTAACTTTCAGCAGTGTCTGTAACTAAGAATTTAAAATACAGGAATAGTAAAAACCAGGGGCCCACCATAAATTAAAGACAGCATCCAAATTAAATCAAATCATTTATTTGCCTGAATACGGTTACATGAGGTGATACATACAGCAAAAGGTCTTTAAGCCATATCCTACTTAAACAGGTGGGGGGCAAATCTATATTATAATAAAAATATTTCGCACATTTTTATTAAAATGTACGATACGTGGAAAAACACTGGATGGCTGTCATTCATGGATCTTTGACAGTCGTTACGGGTAGTCAGAAGCCCGAAAGTCTGACATCCAGTCTTACCAAGGGGTATTACCCAGTTACTGAGTTGTGAAGATCAGATAGGCAGTCGCTCCATTTAAAATACTGGTATTCAGCTGCAGCCGGTTATACTGGAAGCCGACCCCAACATATTTGGGAAAAGGCTAGACAGATTGATTGAAGTGAAAAACCACTAAAACTGCATTATTTTTGTTAAAAGCCTAGCAATCACCTAATTACCTTTTCAATCATGTCATAAAAAAAAAACAATAATTTATAGATTTACTAACTGATGCCCGCGGCTTCACCCGCGTGGATGTCGCTTATTATATACTAAAACCTACTCGAGAACCACTCTATCCATCGGTGAAAACAGCATGAAAATCGGAGCAGTAGTTTTTTGAGTTTATCGCGTACAGGACGACAGACAGACGCGGCGGAGGACTTTGTTTTATAATATGTTAGGTTGTCCTACAAACTGAGGAGCTCGTGGCTAAGTAATAACAGCCGCACGGGTCGATTCATCAGGTTAAGCTACGCTTACCGGGGTTGGTCCGTGGATGGGTGACCATCTTTACATATCGAGACTCCTCCGTGCCTCGGAAAGCACATTAAACCGTTGGTCCTGGCTGTTATTTGTGGATCTTTGACAGTCGTTACGGGTCGTCAGAAGCCCGAAAGTCTGACAACCAGTCTTGCCAAGGGGTATCGTATTACCCAGTTACTGGGTTGTGGAGGTCAGATAGGCAGTCGCTCCATGTAAAATGCTGGTATTCAACTGCATCCGGTTGGACTGGAATCCGACTCCAACATGGTTGGGAAAAGGCTCGGCAGATGATGAGGTTGTCCTACAAACTGCATTAGGTATTTCTTTCCATTCCCTATCCAGTATCATCGAGTCCAAGTTTCCATTCAGTAATTTGCTCACGTCTCGATTCCATTACAATAGTATCGGATCCAAGCAGAAACTCCTCAGTACCTTAGCTCCTCAAATTTTGATCCAGTTATCATTCAGTCTGATAAGTTGGATCGTCTGTGGATTCAGTTATAGGGAGAAGTCAAAATCGGTTGAACGGACTGTAAAAAAGGCTTATTTAAATGTCTAATCTTATTTCAAATGGTGTATAAGTATTATAGAGTAGACTCTTAAATTGTTACAAAAATAATATGAGTCGTAAAACAAAAAACATCACTCAATTTAAAACAACTCAAATACCATTATAATAACCCAAACAACTCGTTAGTTCCACCTGAAAACACCTTTCCTTTGTCATTTCAGTTTTCAAAAATTCACAGAAAAGAATCGCTGTTAGGATTACGAAGGGTCGACCGATCGACTTAGCACCTCAGTTGGTTTGTCTCACAAAGGTTCAACTTTTAATTGGAGGCTAAATCTGAGATGGGCCTTTTGTTTTCTGCTTCGTTAATTTCTGTTTACCTGATTCCTTCGAAAACGGAGGAAGAAAACGAAGGAAAACGTTTTTGTTTAAATATTGTTGGAAGTAATTTGTTTCATTGCAATTTTAGAGCTGTTACCAGGCTAAGAGATTTGGTCACTTTTCAGTTTTTTTTTTCGAGATAATATCGCTATGTGCTTTAGGGTAATAACGCCATGCGCCATGTGGTAATATCGCCTGTGGAAGAACTACTAGACAAGGACGTATTTATAAGGGCCACTGGAGATTTTGAGTGCTATCAGCTGGTTTATAACCTCTCCTTGTATTATAATACGAGTAGGTGCGGAACTATGGCATTATACCTCTCATCGTATAATACTCCTGAAGCAACCCGGAAATTTAAAATGTCTGTTCACTTGATTAGAAAATGGAGGACGAAAACTAAGGAAAACGGTTTTGTTTTCATTAAATATTTTTGGGAGTAATTTATTTCATTGTGGGTGATTATGATTTTAAAGGTGTTGTTAGGCTTAGGTAACCCATTGGTCTCTTTTTGAGAATTTGAGAATTATCTCAAATTCTCATTACCACCATGTGCCATTACATTGTCATGTCTGTGTAATATCGCCTGTAATATTTTGGTGATATAGCCTTTCCTATATCACCAAAATATTACACCTTCGTACCTATTTACAAATGTGCTTCCCATCCAATATTTATTTTTATTGTGAGCTAATACTAGCTAAAAAAAAAAGCATTATACAAAGCTAGGACTATTACAGACTCATCACAAAAGTTTTTACAACAGCAATGCTGTCAGTGGGATTTATATGTCCGTAGGTGTGTACGTGGCCTCACAGCGGGCCCTATCAGAATATCAGCGCAGCGGTATTTATTTTTTAAATATCGCTGCATATGCTGAGATACCTAGAATCCTTTTTGGCCTCGCACAGGTCATTATCGTATGTTTTTTATGTATTCGAAAATTTTTATAGTTTTAGATGCTCCTTTTTAGTATATTATACTTACTGTTTGTATTTCCTGTGCGTGTCCCAAATAAAATATTTTTCTTTCTTTCTGTCATATCAATCTTGATATTAGACTAAATCTGAAAATGTTAATACAAACTCAAAATCATGCCATTGATTTTAAAAATATCTAAACAAACCAAGATAATTTTGTCAATAAACAAAAATCGACACACAAAACAACAAACATTGGTCCCAACATTGCCTCTTAAAAATATACCCAAAATAAATGTTTAGGCCAATATAAATATATTTGCAGACATGTTTGCATACAGTGTGCCTATACCACGCTCCGTTTATTCCGGTCGTGTTGTATGTTGTGGCAGAATTAGTCACTAGTCCCAGGCGGCCGTGCGATATTCATAGCGATACAAAACTCGCGAACGGAGCTTTTTGGTACAAGGTATAAGTGGTGAGCGGGAATCATGTACTTACGAGTTTGAAAAACTACTGTGTTCGGTTTTTAAATTATTTATATTACTATTTTATTTTTGTCTTTTTAAATGAGACGGGAGAAAAGAGAAGTGTTGTTAGGGAGTTTGTTTCGCCTCTTATTGATAGTGTAAGCACTACAAAGTTCTAAGGAATGGGCGTTTTGGAGCCTTATTTTGTATCTTTTGCATCAAAATTTTGGTTTTCTCATTCATCAGTCATCTGGAAGCAGCAACCCTATTAATAAGCAATGCCTATCTAAGCTCTTTGTAAGTAAGTCGGGCTTTTAACTTAAAAAGAATATTATTGAAAATATTCGTATGAAAACTTTGAACGTTCTGTCCAAAGCACGAAGGCTCAAACTCCAAACCACACTGACCCCAGCAAGACAGTCACGTAAATGCTTAAAAATATGATATAATATGGTTCGCATAAATCAGAGACTACAAAACAGAGCTATTACAATCGAAGGGCCAACGATAGGTCATCATGAAAACCCCAGATCATCTGCCAAAAGGAGCAAGGACGAGTAGGGGGAATAGGAGTATGTAACGAGCCTAGTTGGTAGCTTTCTATAGTTTCTGCCTACCCCTATGGGAAGAAGGTGTGAGTTTGTGTATCTGCCTAAACCGCTTCCTCTTATAACTTAAACGCTTATCTAACAGTAATTTGTGTGTCATTCCAGATAACTCGCACACATCAGTTTGATTGCGGCTCGTCAAATACACAGAACTAAGTTAAAATGTTTGATATTTCCGCCAGTCCCGCCAGTTCCGCCACCCAACTGCCGCCATGTTGGTTAACTATATCAAATTGAGCGACCACTGACAGTTGTGTTACGCACTTTAGTGGTTGTCTCTAATAAATGGATTAGAGTTATTCCATACAGAAAAATATGTCAAAAAAGTTTAATATTTTTAGAAAAGATGATATACACTGGCCTTCAAAACTTAGTACCACACTTTAAATGCAATTTCTCCTAAACTGTAGAAGCCAGAGTTCTGAAATAAAAAACGTTTTATAGCTAATTTCATCAGGTTTCTTGGAAATTGTAGTTTATTATACATAAGTAACGTTTTAACAAACCAAAAAATAGCAAAACTGGCAAAAACTCAAACAACATGTATAACTACAGTTTTACGCCTTATTTACATTTTTTTTTAACACCTTGGCTTTTGAATCGAAATTCATCGATCAAGAAGTAAATGTGAAAACAAAAAGAGTCAAAAGTTGCAACAACTTGAAAGGGAGTGTTTTTGTATATACAAAGTTTTTTTTGCCATTCCTTAAAGGCTCTTACATACTGGGGCGATTCGTCGCGCGACGCGAATTTTAACAAAACAATTTCTCACGGCGAACAATGTGGCGGCGTGAGAAAGAGTCGCCCCAGTATGTAAGAGCCTTAAAAGATCGTTATCGGCTATAACGTTTTAATATTTTAAAAAAACTTTTTATTTCGAAAATATATCTTGTGTAATTTAAAAGGAGGAGCTCGTGGCTAAGTAATAACAGCCACACCGGGTCGATCCATCAGGTTAAGCTACGCTTGCCGGGGTTGGTCGGTGGATGGGTGACCATCTTTACATACCGAGACTCCTCCGTGCCTCGGAAAGCACGTTAAGCCGTTGGTCCCGGCTGTCATTCGTGGATCTTTGACAGTCGTTACGGGTCGTCAGAAGCCCGAAAGTCTGACAACCAGTCTTACCAAAAGGTATCGAATACGATACAACCCAGTAACTGGGTAATAACCCAGTTACTGGGTTGTGGAGGTCAGATAGGCAGTCGCTCCATGTAAAATACTGGTATTCAGCTGCATCCGGTTAGACTGGAAGCCGACCCCAACATGGTTGGGAAAAGGCTAGGCAGATTGATCTTGTGTAATTTAAAAGTTATTGTAATTTCAAAAGTGTGGTACTAAGTTTTGACGGTCAGTGTATAACCATAACGTGTATTGTCAGGAAAAAGATTTCTTAGCAATTCAACCACCATCATTAGCCTTTTCCCAACCATGTTGGGGTCGGCTTGTTGTTAATCTGTTAAACACATAATTTTCCTGACTGTAAGTTATAGCCGAATAGAATCAAATTCTTAAAAGTAGCCTATAACACCTAATTAAGTTTTCTTTGACATGCAGAATCACCCTTTCAAGTGCAATAAAATCATTGCATTCCAATAAATAATGAAGAAAGACTTAATTTATCTCAACGTCAAAACAGCATAAGAACCAGCCATGTAATCAGACACGAATGTCCAGTGAGTGACTTTACGATATAGCCGATACGTCGGCTACTGAGTCAGCGTTCCCAACCCTAAATCAGACAGAATGGCCCTACTTATGTAAACGATTTGTGATACATCACTAGTCCTGATTTTATGTACCTACGACCAGTAACTATAGTGACCTCTGGGGAGGTTGGTTTCGATAAAGTTGAATGAATAATCTATGATGAATCTCGTGTTCTATGTTCGATGGTAAATCGTTATGTAGATTTTTATTTGAACCAAACCAATCTGTTTGGTTCCATGGTTTTAGAACTGATTTTGATCCTAAAAGGAAGTACCCGTTTTATTTTATTTCATGATTTAGTAAAAAACAATAGGTTTCAGTATCATTTAGGGCTGACTTTTAATAGTCAGATAACATTTGTCTGAGGACTGAATTTCAGTTTGGTAGCTTTTCTATAGAAACTACGTCAAAATATTTCTGACGATTAAAAGATCGAGCCTTAGAAGAAGCCAATGTTTTAGTTATCCACACTAATAATATCATAAAGAGAAAAGTGTTTTTGTTTGTAATAAATAAACTCAAAAACCGACTTTTAAAATTCGTCTTCACATATAATTTTATAATTGATGTATACAAAATATTGTAAAACATTTTTAAAAGAGTAACGGTGGAGTTTCTTGCCCATTCTTCTCCATACGAAAACTACCTTTTGGAAGGGGCAACTAGAATCAGTTCTATTTCTTTGTTTTTCATTGACGTTCAAAAGTGCCTTTAATGTGCCTATTTGAAATACATTATTTGACTTTGACTTTGATTTTCATCAGTAAAAATGCTATGTTATCACTGAGTATCCTTACATATTATAAAACAGTCCTCCGCCGGGTCTGTCTGTCGTCCTGTACGCGATAAACTCAAAAACTACTGCATCGATTTTCATGCTGTTTTCACCAATGGATAGAGTGGTTCTCGAGTAAGGTTTTAGTATATAATAACCGACATCCACGCGGGCGCAGTCGCGAGCATCAGCTAGTAGGCTATAATTTATAAAGATATCACGCAAGCGGAGCCGCTGACGGAAGCTAGATTTTTTGGTCGGGCTGTAAAACTAAAACCACTTTCATAAAAAACTATTCTACCTAAATCGCCATCTTGAAAATCTCGCCACATAAAAAAACTACCCTCCACATTATTTTCTTGTCGAACCTGACTTCAACATATTTCCATACAACTTTTTCAATTTCCTTTACTTACGAAGTAATTGTGTTATAACAACATTTTTAGTGTTCGTTATTTCTCAAAGAAATTTAATAAAACCGACGGTCATGTGGGGACCACATAAAATGAGCTTTGGAATTAATAACAAACTTTTTCCGTTAAAAATTTTGCCTCTCATGTGCGCGGTGATATTAATACTATAAATGTGCATGTATAATGTGCAGAGAATTTTTCGTATCAGAATAGCCCATTTGACCTTTACAATCACTTGTGTGTTAGCGGCAGACGTGGCCAGGCCATATAATATAAAATCAACTAATAAGCCCAAAATAATATAAAATTAACTTTTATTTCTAAATCGTAAAAAGACTCCTTGACTGCTTTGTTAGTCTATTGGTAGCTAACGCGACTATTGAGCGTGGTCATGGGTTCGTTCTGGGGTTGTGCAAAGTGTTTTGACGATGGTGGTGATGAACCTCCTGACGACCCGGCTAGTTAGATCGACTATCGACTAGCCTAGGGATGTTATGGATATGAAACGGTTCTGGATACGGGTACGGATATAGAATGAATATTATATCGGTTTCGGATACGGTTACGGATACTAAATTATTTCGGATTATCCTTCAGTTTCGGATAGTTTCGAAATTTTAAGAAATTGTAAAAGTAAAACACAAATAACAAATTTTAAAAAATGCAAGTGACTCGTGCGGATAGTTTGTTGGCTTGGCCGGGCAGCAAAACCTTTCAAAACACAGACCCTCTTTTTCCTTTCATAGACTCCGACCCTAGCCGAAATTATCCGAAACGTTAATATCTGATTCGGTGACGGTTACGGATAGATTTTTCAGGCATCACCTGAGGCCCTAGTGTGAGTTTCGGCGATTCGGCGCTCCGATTGGCCCTTCACTGGCCTTCACTGGTGAAGGGCCAATCGGAGCGCCGAACGCGGTCGATACGTAAAGTCGAGATGGTTAAAAGAAACTCACACTAGGGCCTCTGATAAAAAGTGTGGCACAGAACTCCAATACTTATCAATTATTCCGTTTCTCTATTTCCAGATCCAGTAAATACAATATTTTCGATCCGTAGCTCTCAAAGTCCATTCCAATTTCACTTACCGCCGTCAAAGAATAAAAAAACAACAATTTTATAAAGTGGACTCGCAATTGTAGGTAGAATTCAAGCCCTGCCACTGTACGGCGAGGCACGTACCCAGAAAATCGTATTTGTCCCAAGACCACGTAGGAAATAAACTGTTAACTTCGATACACCGGGACCTCTGTTTGCGGTTGCTAACTGAACTTATTTGGCATTTGACGGTTTTGTATTTTCTATTTTATCGATGTTTTTTTTTTTGTTATTGAGACGTGTGCACGGGTTTTGTAGTGTTGGGAAGACTTCTATGAATTTTCGATTCAAAATCTTTTGGTCAATGTTAAGAAGAATCTTAGGTCCGAATTCTATTTCTTTTAACATTTACAACTATGACAATTTAAAGAGACATAAAAGTGCTAAGTCTTGGTATTATTCTTTGAACAACCAATACTTAGTACATTCTTACTAACATCGAATCAACTGCGAACAAAACAACCAATAAAAACATCCTAAATTTAATAAAATTAGCAAAATATTATAGTATATGCATAATATATAAGCTAATAGACTTATAATAATAATAATAGCCGATAGTCGTGACGGCCAATGGCATAATAGCCAAGAGCTTCGACCAACACCTGAGGAGGCTCTCGTTAGGCGGCTGGATCAAGGGCTTGATCCAGAAAGCGGTACTTCTGGACACGGCGCGTATCGTCAGAAGGTTCCTCTCTCAAGAGCCCTGACTACCGGCAGCTTGGACCCTGTTCCCGATACCGGTGGGCTACTATTTTTTATATTTTTAGATGTTTTATAAAAATATTTTAAAATATAATCGATAAGGACAAAAATGAAATAAAGGATAAATAATAATAATATGTACATGTATTTAAAAAAGGAGGGGAAAGAGTCATAGCGCCAGGGCATTGTCCGCATCGCTGTCAACGGGAAAAGTGCCAAAAAGGCTGTCAGCATTGCCATGTTGTATGGCGATGCTGATGAACATGCTAAGGAAACATTACAGTTCGAGTTATTTAAGCCCTGTTTAGTCAGAGAAACAGCTATTTCATACAAAAATATGGTCACAACCGACTGTTTCAGAAGCCGCAGTACGTCAGGAGACAACAACAATTCAACCATAGATATCTTCACAGAAAACCAGTGCCCAATCTCAACTTAAATCCGTTCCTTATGACCACTTCCATTCTACTTTCTTAACCCTCCACAATACAGCATTACCATGCATCCCTCGTCCCTTGTTCTTACAATCTCAAAGGAGGTCGCAATTACTCTTAATTAGGCCTGTAGCCCATGGTATTTGTTATGCAAACACAGAATCCTCCATATGTCTTCATTGAGGAGTAAAAGGCACGTAGCTAATCCTCTAAAGAGTCTAACGTAATGAGTGTATGGGACTGAGATAGAATAGTTTTCACACGTTTATCTGATAAGCTTTAGTTTATTTTGGAGTTGTGTGGTTCGATTTTGTGGCTTGGTAAAGGGAAGTTTCTGGAGTATAAAGTGTGTTTCTGGCGCAAATAGTAAGTAGTAAGACATTAATTAATAAAGTAAATTTATTGTAAGAGTAGGTTATCTACACTAATCCACACTAATTAGTATTATAAAGAGAAAAGATTTGTATTTTTGTTTGTAATTATTAATAAATTCAAAAACTACTGGACTTATTATAAAAATCTTTCACCAGTACAATGCTATTTTATCACTGAGTATCATCGTAACTACATACATCATTTTTTTTTTTAATATTATAAATGCGAAATTGACTTTGTTTGTTTGTTTGTTACGCTTTCACGCTAAAACGGCTAAACGGATTTGGATGAAATTTGGCACATTAGTAGGCCATGACCTGGAATAGGACATTCCTTCATTCCGTTACTTTTTATCCCGATATTCCCGCGGGATCGAGACTTACGTGGGTGAAATCGCGGGGCGCAGTCAGTAGGCTAAGCCGCTGGCGGATGCTAGTTCAGTTATAAACAGTAGGTACTGACAGACTTCAGTAATGACTAGATTGAGGAGAGTATCATGAAGAAATTGATCAGGGACGCTTAGAAGCTCTGAACAAAATGTGAAATCAAGTAAGATACGAATAATATAATCCTTTTGCATTGCCCAGTCACCACATTTGCCAGACGGATTGATGATAGAAGTACGAGTATAGGTACACTTGTACAGGTTGCCCGGAAATTAATTATTGGTTCTAGGACATGCCCGTTTCCTCACGATGTTTTCCTTCACCGTTTTGAGAGCAATGGTGATGAAATTATTTACACAAAGTAAAGGTTCGAATCAGTCTTCCAGTCTTGCCAAGGGGTATCGTATTACCCAGTTACTGGGTTGTGGAGGTCAGATAGGCAGTCATGTAAAATACTGGTATTCAGCTGCATCCGGTTAGACTGGAAGCCGACCCCAACATGGTTGGGAAAAGGCTAGGCAGATGATTATGAAAGGTTCGAAACCACGACCTATAACTCGTAACTCAGGGCCGTTACCACTGGCCCATCATTACTCTAAATCAATAAAGTCTGCGTACTCAACCATGATTGTGGATGATTTTCAACATAGCCCCGTTTACTTCGTTATAAACTATTTCAACAAAGTGCACTGTCACACAAAGACTATAAAACTCTACACCCTATAATCGCATCACATACTTCCATGGACCGTGTCCCACACTGGGTGTTTATCTGGAGATATCGACAATCAAGGCACGTGCCGGTCGGGTCCGTTACCACAATTCATAGCCGATAGATTGCCGTTACCAATATGCCAGAATTGTTAGGCTCGTCTTCAAATTTTAATGTGTTATGCCTATTGGGATGTTTATTTTGATAGTTTTTCGGTGTGTCTGTTTGTTACCGGATTTGGATTTGTTTATGTATTTTTTATAATAGACTAATATATAATTATAGCTAAGATTGGACGCCACAGATGTAGGTACTGCAAGATTAAAAGTTATACAAGGTATAATTGAAATAAATGAAATCCTCTTAGCTGGTCATTTTACTCATCATTATTAAAAACTTTTGGTATGGGACGAAACCTGAAATCGCACTAAAAACTGCTGCTCCATACATAATATTCGCATAACTCGACAAAATGTAAGGCATTTTTTTCCATGGGTCAAGTTGTTCATAATTTATTTATTTATTTTCTTTTTAGGAAAACTTACAGCTAAACAGATGCATTAAGTAATAGTTTAAACAAAATATGGCCAATTACAAGTTTCCACAAGTAGTACTAAAAATCACATGAAACAGAAAATTATAAGACGTTTGAGTTTGAAATAGAATTTGCTTCATCATCTGCCTAGCCTTTTCCCAACCATGTTGGGGTCGGCTTCCAGTCTAACCGGATGTAGCTGGATACCAGTATTTTACATGGAGCGACTGCCTATCTGACCTCCACAACCCAGTAACTGGGTAATACGATACCCCTTGGCAAGACTGGTTGTCAGACTTTCGGGGTTCTGACGACCCGTAACGACTGTCAAAGATCCACAAATGACAGCCGGGACCAACAGCTTAACGTGCTCTCCGAGGCACGGAGGAGTCTCGATATGTAAAGATGGTCACCCATCCACGGACCAACCCCGGCAAGCGTAGCTTAACCTGATGAATCGACCCGTGTGGCTGTTATTACTTAGCCACGAGCTCCTCAAATAAAAAATTGAAATAGAATTTGCTTATAAACTATATTAACACAAAAACAGAAAAATGACTATTTACGTTCGAAGAAGCGATTAGATAGTATTTTCTTCATTTTAGCAACACTGGTATTGAAAATGTCGATATCAGCTTCCTGGCAGGTTGCATTGTACATACGACTCGCTCTCAGCATGAACGAGTAATAATGATGAAATAAAATGAAACTGAATATTAAAATCCACCAGTCTGCCTTCGTACAGATTTTTCAATAAATCAGTAAAATGTTGGCTCAAACATGCTTGCAGTACATGGATATTGATCCAGTATAGACCATTTGCACTACCACTCTTATAACATTTTATCCATTAAACAAAAACTGCATCAACCCAACCAATCCATCAGCAAGCTCACTGTCATTGTGCAACCATTAAACTTTCAGAATCAAACTGAATTTCAACTTACATTGCTCGCAAAGTTGGAAGAATCTGCAAAACACCACCCGAAGAGCTTTCAATGTAATTGGCATTTTGTCACTCGATGCATTCTTGTAATTGCCATCCATGGCGTGCCCTGCATATACATTGCGTTTCTAGACTTTAAATCTTGTCTGATCTATATTTATAGTGTTCTCTGGTAATTACTGGAGTGCTGTAATTACGGCGCTGGTGGCAAGAGGTATCAGGTCTCTGCCATATAATTATTTTGGTCTAATCGTGGCTTGGTTGCAGATTGTGGGTTGAGAGCAAATGGGTACGGTAATTCAATTGGGATTGGAGTTAGGTCATTACTTTTTTAGCTCTGTGGACTGCTAACATCATTCGTACCTTTTTGTTTTTATCTCCTAAGATTAGTATTGGTTGCGCTAATAGTAGGTTCATGTCGATAGTGTTTTGGGTAGGGTTCGGAATCAATACCGGTTATCAGGACGACGCGACGCCTTACCAAATTGAGCTATACCATCGTTTAGATTTATTTAACATAGAAGCATTTTTTTTTTTTAAATTCTGAATGTGAGTACCATGGAGCCGTTTAATATGGTATCATGATGTATTTTGACTTGAAAGCGCAAGGCACATGAGAATACGTCATGCTCACTTAAATGTCTCGCTGATGGTGGCGCGTGTGTTAGATCATTCGGTTCCCTACAAAATGGTTGAGCTGGATGGTGCTAATCCACGTGTCATGTTCGTGAACGGGCGTCGTCAGTTGAGACTGGTCATGTCTTATCTACCAGAGCTTATTTTAAATCTCATATTTTGAGTTTCTTGCCCGTTATTCTCCATAGAGATCTACTTTTTGGAATGGGCAACTAGCTTCAACTTTCTGACTAACTGAACGACTCTTTGACAATTCACAAGTGCCTGTAAATGGTTTAATTGAAATTAATGCTTTGAGTTTGAGTTTATTTAATCTTGGTTTACAGTATCTCTAGGCGCTACATAATTAAAAAAAACGGTTTCTTCCAAATTTGAATCTCTGATCGACTATAGCTGGGAAATTCTTTCTAAAACAAAGAAGTTTCCAAGTCAAAGTATGTTGTACAGATATATACAAAAAGGACGGAAATATGTGTTTTATTAGGTCACAATATATTTTATTCGTGAACGCATGTACGGGTTACCATGTCATGACAAGCATAACAGGAATAAATATTGTATTATGATAAACAAAAGGAGAGAAGTTCAACTCAAAAAGTTTGTGTACCTTACTAGCTGATGCCCGCGGCTTCGCTCGCGTGTATGTCCGTTATTATATACTAAAACCTTACTCGAGGAGAACCACTCCATCCATTGGTGAAAACAGCATGAAAATCGATGCAGTCGTTTTTGATTTTATCGCGTACAGGACGACAGACAGAAGCGGTGGAGGACTTTTTTTAATAATATGTAAGGATTACTTATGAGCTAACACATACTAAGAACGATTCGAGTCAGTCGTCGGATTTCTATCAATTGCCCTTTGTACTTGGTGCTGACCAGACGCTCTCAATCGACTTGGAAGGATATAGACTTGTTAATACTCTTTTAACTTAATGTAATATAATTATTAAAAACATGGTAGGATTAAAAAATTGGGAGGAAATAGTTTAAGGAAAACAGTTTCACAGCTTTATATTGTAGTTCACATGGAAATCAAAACAAAACAACAATAAAGTACTTAGTTCTGAATTCAAATTATTATACACGATAAATCTAATAATTGATGGACATGGAAATAAGCATTCCTTTGTATTCGGAAATGCGATGATTCCCGAGGGACATTAAGAAAATAGTCCTACTGTACTATAGGTACATCTCTGCCTATAAACCCTACAGGGATTACAGGCCTGATGTTATGTTATGTTATGTTATATACTTATGAGCACATTCTGAGAACGCTCTCAATTAAGGAAAAAGAAATAAAAAAAATAAAAGAAAATACGTTTATTTGCGACAAACATGACGCTAAGAAAATACTAAATACACGAAAAATAACAAATTGGGGAAAAATATGCGTCACATTCACGCAAAACGGCCATCGCTCAGCATAATGCTGCGACCCTATGCGAGACAGAGCCCCAGTGCTGGTTTTCAGTGACAGCTGGCGTTGACATGATGACGTCAATCGGTGCAGCATACAGTAAATTAACAATAACAACAAAAGATTTTTTTTTTCTTGTATTGAATTGTAATGATGCTCTCATGATGCAATGTCTAGAACTCCTAATCACTGGCACAACTTGTGGGTTTTAACCTACCCAGTGCCAATGGGACTTTCCCGTTTTCATAATTAAGTAGGTACTCCTTAGTCGTGTACGTAATTTACGGTAAAGGAAAACTTCGTAAGGAAACATGGACTTATAAACACCCAAATTCCTCAACGCGCGTGTATTTCTCAAGCATGAAAATCGATGCTCGTTTTATCTACACAATATTGCAAAGAGAAAAGATTTGTATTTTTGTTTGTAATTAATAAACTCAAAAAGTACTGGAACGATTTTAAGAATTCTTTCACCAATGGTATGCGATATTATTTTTAAACCGATGGGGATTTGTGAACTTTTTGTACACGAATCCCCATTAATGGGGATTGTTAATGGGGATTTATGGAATAACCCGATCGATCGATCCGTACGGCTGTTATTACTTAGCTACTAGCCCCTCCCTCTAGTGTGACTATTAAATGAGTATTCTCTATTTTTACCGAGCAGAGCTCGATCGCCCAGGTACTAATTATAGTATAAGACATTATTCTTATAACTACAAAGTTCACAGAGACTAAAAGTTCACAGATTCCCATTGATGGGGATTGACAATGGGGATTTGTGGAATAACCCCATCGATCGATCCGTACGGCTATTATTACTTAGCCACAAGCCCCTCCCTCTAGTATAACTATTAAATGAGCATTCTCTATTTTCACCGAGCAGAGCCCGGTCGCCCAGGTACTAATCATAATATAAGACATTATTCTTAAATTGTTATTCAAGAAAGATAACAAACAGTTTCACTTCTCTACCTCATCTGTATACTACCCTACATCGAACAAAATATATATATAGGGCGTGTACAATAAATCTGAATCTTGCGGGATTGTCTAGACAAATAAATGTCAAACCATGTTATCGTATGATGTGAAACGTTGCTTCGTATTTCATAGTGATGTGTGTGTGGAGGTTCGATTCGGGAATGTTTTATAGGTACTTTTATTGGATATTTTGCTTTTGGGTACAACCGAAAATAATTTTAAAATCTTTTTAGTATACTCAAGACGTTATTGGAGTCGGTTAGTGATCTTTGTGGGGGTTAGTTCTATTCACAATTAATTACAATACTATTTTAATCGGTGAAGGAAAATATCGTGAGGAAAAATGAACTGTATTTACGTACAGTGTAACTATTTTTTTAATGTCCCTCGGGAATAATCGCATTTCCGAATATAAACGAATGCTAATTTTTTATGTCCATTAATTAAGTGTATAATAATTTGAATTCAGAACTAAGTACTTTATTTTTGTTTTGTTTTGATTTCTGTGTGAATAGAGCTATAAAACTATATTCCTTAAACTATTTCCCGTATGTTGTGTTTTTAGTCCCATACAAATAGGGGGCGAGCCTATTGCCACCAACCGGGCACAAATCCAGAATCCGGGCTACTACTGAGAAATTCCGGATAGAAAAACCTAATAACACTTTGCCCGATCTGGGAATCGAATCTAAGACCTCATGCTCGGCCCCGCGTGCGACCATAAGACCAATGAAGCCATTTCGTAAATAAATAAAAAGTTTTAAGTATCTTATTAGTCTACTTAATTAATTCAAAAGTTCCTGAAAGAGAAAATTAATCAAATTATTATTGGTCAATTAGTTTCTTGGGAGGATTAGGAGGAGCTCAAGGCTAAGTAATAACAGCCACACGGGTCGATCCATCAGGTTAAGCTACGCTTGCCGGGGTTGGTCCGTGGATGGGTGACAATCTTTACATACCGAGACTCCTCCGTGCCTCCGAAAGCACGTTAAGCCGTTGGTCCCGGCTGTCATTCGTGGATCTTTGATAGTCGTTACGGGCCCTCAGGAGCTCGAGAGTCTGGCAACCAGTCTTACCAAGGGGTATCGTATTACCCAATTACAGGGTTGTGGAAGTCAGATAGGCAGTCACTCCATGTAAAATACTGGTATTCAGCTGCATCCGGTTAAACTGGGAGCTGACTCCAGCATAATTGGGAAAAGACTAGGCAGATATGATTGAGTTCGTATTTGTATTGAATAAAACAGTAAAAACAGAACTTTTCAAACTAGATTACGATATAAAAGGCGTATGTGTACCAATTTTTTTTTCCAACTTTGACAATAAAATCAAAATCAAAAGTCATTCAAATTAGGCTGAAAATCAACACTTTTCGAACGTCGAAATTATAAAAGAAAATCCCCCGAAAGGCACGTCACAGTCCCTAGTGCTTTGAAGCTGAGCTGTGCTAGTGCTGGGAAAAAGTGGAGCAACAAACTCCCCAGCACATCAAGTCAGTACCCCAAAAATACCTAAAACAGCAATAAACCAATGACAATAAAAACGTATATCAACGACAAGACTGAAACATTAATCCTCCATGGAACAGCTATGCGTATTATTAAATTGTCCAATGATTTATTTGAGCTCAGCTCACCAAGCTCAACGCAATCGCATAGCTCAACGAGCCCAACATCACCTTGCGTTTGTATTGTGACAAATGGATGTGGTTTATTGGAGTATTAATATTGGTGACACATTGTATATGTATGTGTCACTGTAATATTGTGAGCTTCATTTATAAACTATCTTGTGAGATTTTATACTATTGAAAAGTTGTGAACTGTTACAATATAACGTATTATTATTTATTTATTTAAACTTTTCGCATTAAAAAAAGAGGTACAAGAGCGGGCTTAATGCCTTAGGCATTCTCTACCAGTCAACCAAGGGTGGTGTAGAGATTAGATGGCAGGTGCTCTGATTGTGACGAACAAAGAGAAAAAAAGAAAATTATATATAGCGACCGTTTTCGGGGGCCCATTATTGAGTGTGCAAGTCACCCCCTGCCATTTTATCTGTATATTTTATATAAAACATTGGTCAGGTAGGGGCCATAGTCTCCCCATAGTTCAAGATAACCAGTTCACTAAGCCACCCAAATCCATAATCCAATATCTTTGTTTCCATAGCTTGCAATAGTCCTACACCAACCGGGGGTTGTCCTTGGGTGCACTCGCATAGTGCATACAGGGATAATCGTCGGTTCGTGCCTCATTCTATTAAAAACATCTAACGGGCCTCTGCGAGTTGGCTGCGGCCCCTCGCACGCCTTCCAAAGGTCCGGGACCCCAGGGTCCCGAGATATATAAACATATAACAAATAATAATAATATTATATATATATTGTATTCATTTTCGGTAGTTTATATTCTTACAATGTTAAATCTTTAATGAATCGCACTGATTTGGATTTTTATGCATTCCACTGGATGCGGGAAGCACAGAACCGGTCGAAGTCCAGCCGTGGACGTCCGTAGGTTGAAATGACGAATGATGATTTGGAGTCCAGATTTTTCCTAAAATAAATGTTTAATTTATTCACATTTATCGATAACCAATGACCTACGTCCTACACTTTCAAAAAGTACTATAGTAGGTACGGTCTACTTTATATACAAAGTATGTCAACTATACAATTTCAGACACCAATCTACATGGTCTTCACATGATCTGATCAAGATTATGTCTGGACTTTAAGAGAGACTGTGACCTCTGAGTTTGTTTCGACCTTTCTTCTCAGAGTAGTCAGATAGGAAACGCCGACCTCATCTAGTTTAAAAAATGTGATTGACGTGTAAAAGTGTTTATAAAAACCCAATTACAGAAAAAAAAAAATATCATTTATATAAATCAAGAACTCTAATAAATAACAATAAAGAAAAAACTGTCACTGCTTCGAATATCGAATAGTTTCAAGCTAACATCAGTGTCCATATTCATAAACAGTGATTTGCATAAACGGCAATATCTAGTAATATCAATGCCTAACATAAACTAAACCCAATCAGACTAGTCAGACCGGATAGTTACTGAACAGGGATGAGTGATACATCATCATTAATCACAGCTGAAATGGACCGTATATGGTCTAAACTTTCCAGTGAATGGTTCAACTGTCATAGGTATTAGATTGATCCACTATGAACTAAATTATTGAACTAACTTATTGTATTAAATCTAGGTATCCTTAGAGCTGAGATCATAATTAAACTGAGACCAAATACCCATTGGTTATTGGAGATTTACCCCCTTATCTATAAACGTTGCTTAAAGTTCAGGGACGTTTAAACGTCAAAATATATGGTTAAACAAACGCATATCATTATTTAACTTAAAGCAACGTTTATAATTATAGGATGGTGATTTAGTGACTTGCGTCCGTTAAGGGGTGATTCTACTTGTCATACTTTAAAACCGTGCTATAAAACATATATTATACGGTTCGCATAAAGAAACTTTTCGCATAGGTACATGAATCGAAATAGTCTGTCTACTGATTTAGGTGTATGAGGAACAGGGTGTAAAATTCACTCATCCACCATAGAAAAAGGGAGGATCCTCCAACCAGACGGGTGTTGTGTCTGGCGGGCAACTGCCCAACGATTGATGTCGGGTTCTTGTATATATGTCCATTGCACGGTAAACTTTAATTGCGCGATGCAGGATTTACGTGACGTCAGGTCTTTTTGATGCGCAGATTTTGCGAACTAGGTACCGCCACACTGTTTTATAGGAATATTTTTTTTTTTTCACGAATCGTACCTATATTTATTTCATGTTTCATGGTGAAAGTTGTTTAGTATGTCGGGCAGAATCACTATCTTGTCGGATGCAGGTCTCTAAATCACCACCCTGTATAAGGGGGTATATGACCTATTATAACTTTGAGATTAGGCTAACAAGATTCTAGTGTACAATTACGGTGTACCTCACGTGTTTTTTTCGGGAATGCCCGACGATATCCGAACTCAAAGAGAGCCTTTATTTAGCCCAGTCAAAACGCGACGTGTCTGGTAGCGAGCAAAAAATCTAATAATATCAGATAACAAGATAGATAAATAAAAAAATTAAATCGTTTCGTAAATAACAAATGAAAGACAAAAGCAATATTCTTAAAAGGTTTGTAGTTAAGCATAAATAAAAATATAAAAAAAAAATCATGACACGTGAAATAAAACAAGTAACCACAAAAACAAGAATACCAACCAAGGTGTTAACATTAAATACAACCGACTTCCAAAAAAAAACACAAAAAAGTGATAAATAACTTTAATTTCGGAAGTCGGTGCCTTTGCTTTTCAACTTTCGTTAGACTTTGTAGAAAAAACTAACGGATAAATGATGATTATAATTATATGAATAAATGATAATATTGTAAAAAATATAAATACAAATAAATAAAACGGATGAATAAATACCGATGTGCAAAATGGCTATTACTTATTTCACAAAGGAAACAAAGTAGGATGCAGGAATTTTAATAATCTTTAAATTTTAATATATTATGGTTTCAGTGAATTTTTATTAAAAATTCAAGCTGAGGAATCCTTATTAGCTATGCGGTGAGGGCCATAAAATGAGCGAATTTAATTCTTCAAGGACATTCTAATTAACTACAATGGTTTTTGGTACGCAGGTGTACCGCGCGCGGTCATACAGGTTTTAAACACGGGAGTGCAGTAGCTTTCTAAGCCGACCAACTAAAACTAAAACTTTCAACTAAAACTTTAAATCACTTCAAAAACTGTGTCTTTGTAAAGATTTACTCAGTAGTTTGAAACACAGATAGTTTCTTTTTGTTCCTTCATTAATACAAGTGAGCAGTGGTGGCCCAGTGGTAACGGCCGTGACTTACGAGTTGTAGGTCGGAGGTTCGAACCCTGTCAGGCGCTTTACTTTGTGTAAATTATTTCATCACTGCCTTCAAAACGGTGAAAAAACTTCGTGAGGAAACCAAAAAATCGAAGACATGTGACATCTCCACCCGCACTGGGCCCGCGTGATGGATTACAGCCCACTCCCTCTCACTGAGAGGAGGCCTGTGTCCCGACAGTGGGAAACATTATAAGCTGATTATGGCTATGGCACAAAAGAGAGCACGTCGTGTTCTGGTTCGCGACTGGTCAATCGTCATCTTTTGGATGCCTCGTTGAGAGGTGAAACACGTGTCGATTTTTTACAGGGTTTTTTATCACTCTTGAAGAATAGTTAAGCGGAATAGGTTACTAAATATATCTATTTCTAAATAGATGTCTGTAATTTTTATGATGTACATAATAAATAGTATTCTATTCTACGTTTATTGTTTTTTTTTTTTAAGTGGGTGAAACAGTGCTGCCAATGATAATGGTGAAGTGAAATTTTAGTCCCCGTACCCTCAACATCGTCGTTTTCGTAGCTCAGCAGCGACCTCTAACGGGGCGCGGGGTAATAAGTTTATTTGTTAAATTAATATTCATCAGCACGAACGCTGTACTATCTCACTGTTTCTAATTGAATGTTACAATTTGATATCACAATGCTTGCCTGTATATCCTACTTTTGTAGGAACGGATATGCTGACAAGGTTATATTAACATTTTCAGTTGCAAGACAAGATGCTGGCGTACACAGTTTAACCCCTTATCCATACTAATATTATGTTACTAGCTTCTGTCCCCGACTTCAATCAATCTGCCTAGCCTTTTCCCAACTATGTATGTTGGGGTCGGCTGCCAGTCTAAACGGATACAGCTGAATACCAGTATTTTACATGGAGCGACTGCCTATCTGACCTCCACAACCCAGTAATTGGGTAATACGATACCCCTTGATAACACTGGTTGTCAGACTTTCGGGCTTCTGACGACCCGAAACGACTGTCAAAATTCCACGTTTGACAGCGGGGACCAACGGCTTAACGTGCTTTCCGTAGCACGGAGGAGTCTCGATATGTAAAGATGGTCACCCATCCACGGACCAACCCCGGCAAGCGTAGCTTAACCTGATGGATCGACCCGTGCGGCTGCTATTACTCAGCCACGAGATCCTCTCCCCGACCTCGTCCGCGTGAATAAAAAAACCAGAAATCGTGAAAAAAGTCAACTGTACCATTTTTTTTTCGATGTGTTTGCACAGAACAACAGATTATTTTATTTTCGTGTTTTCAAGGTTGGTCACAAAGTAATAGTTGTTCATAATGATGAGTTAATTCACGTGTTTAAGTATCGGCCACTAATTACCAGTCACCTTGTATAATATTAGTAGCGACCCGCTCTTGCTTCGCACGGTTTTTACGACTTGACAAAACATCGAGATTACTTAGTTCTATGTAATTTATGGGTGCTTCCAGTCAGCTGTTAAAAATGTTTACAAAATTTTCTAACACTATAGTTTGCGCCAAATAACCGTGGAATAAAAGTCATTAACCCCACTTGTCTCGAAACTTAAATGCAAAGAAAAAAAACATGCCACGTGCACGCACCAAGGACGCCTCGTACCGCGATACGTTTGTTTAGATCGTGTTAGCGACACTACCGTAACATTTTTTCTTATCGTTTTAAAATATTGGAATACATTGGTAGAAGGCGTCAACGACTTTCATTCCACGGTTATTTGGCGCAAACTATAATACTTTCATCAAATCAAGTCAAGTGCTCTAAATAAATGTTTGTTTAGAAAATGTGTACACACGGCTACACATCAAGCTATACATTTCCAGCATAAGCTGACCTCTCATTGTACGGAAATCGTATACAATGAGCGATCAGCATAAACTGGAAATGTATAGCTTGATGTGTAGCCGTGTGTACTAGAGGACCGTATTATTAACGTATTATACACATAAGCCTATTCGTGGGTATGCGTGGTTTAGGAGAACAACGCGGCCCAACAGACAAACACGAAAAGCGACTTTAATTTATAATATGTATAGATTATAACTTAGATACAGTACCTACAAAAATATCAATGTTTGGCATGTTGCTATTGTACCTATCATGCGTAGTTATTAAAAACTTCTACTATAGTACATTACTGTCGCGGCCTGCAATAAGGGAATTGATGGACGATCGTGAAAATGAGGGCCGAGGCGAAGCCGAGGCACTCATGCGTGAGTCCATCAATTCCTGATTGCGGCCAAGGCTTGTATAGTACTTTTCTCACACAACGCGCGGAAATTCAAACTAAGTAAATTAAATAGAAATTCCAGAATCAATGACGAATAACTATAATTTTTCATGCGCCAATATGTTAATTTGTTTCTTCTTTGTTCTATTTGCAAACCAATTCGAAATTTAAATAAAATCTTTGATAAGTTTCATCCTTGGTTGCCGTGTGTTGAAGTAAAAAGTTCGTTCCATTTTTAAATAACACGACAGATATGAGTTTTCATAGTAATTTATTTGGCCGCTAAACACGCCAGATATGGATTTTCATAGTAACTTTGCTGGCCGCATCGTCACTTGTTTTCTACCAGTACAGCAATTTTGATTTATCTCGAAGAAGGTTGTCAAAATAATGCTCGAATTTCCAAGCATGTTTGAGAAAAATAAATTAAATACCAAACCCTCCACAATTTGCAATAATAAATCCCTACATTGCCTTAAAGGAAAGCAGAAAAATCTTTCTCTCCCAAGAACGCCGCAGCACAAACATAATTTATATTAATATCTATCCATTACCGAAATGGTTTGTATCATTAACCCAATATAATAGTCTGAAGAGTGACAAAAACTATCAATAACTGTCCGAGGGAATTATTAATAATGTAAGCAATCAGCGAAAATATGAGGTAGAGAAAATGTTTCTGTTTTTGTCTAGAACAAACATGTTATCTTCTTGTTTTTGCTTGGTTATGTAACGTTATTAATTTAGCCATGCTATTGAAGTATAAAAACCGGCCGAATGCGTGTCAGACCACGCACAATGTAGGGTTCCGTACTTGGGATGAATTTATCCCAAAAATAATAACCTTACATTTTTATTCTCCCGTACATCGATATAAATTATGCAACTGCAAATGTAAGTTTGTAATCGTATAAAAATATATTTGTGTGATAAAACTACAAATGAATAATTTTCGGACTTTTTTTTTTACAGAGGTGCAGCAGCCTTGTGCTGTGAGACCTTGCTTCCTGCCTTTCATGATTCTAGGTCAACGGGAAGTGCCCTGTAGGTTTTGATTTATTTGCGAGTATCAAAATGTGTAATATAAACAGACAGACGGATAGATGGAAAACGAAGAGATCCTATCAGGGTTCCGTTTTTTCCTTTTGTTGTACGGAACCCTAAAAATGGATGCAGGTCTTGCGTAAAATATTCTTTTTAGCCCCTAAATATCTTCTGACAAACATACGACATTCCAATGATTGCTATTTATTGATAATAGAAAAAATACTGGTATTCAGCAGCATTCGGTTAGACAGTAAGCTGACTCTAACATAGTTGGGAAAAGGCTGGGCAGATGATGATTGATGAGAGGAATAATATTCTTACGATCTCGGAGTAAAACTATTGGAATCTATCGAAATTCTAAGACTAATTCTAACCCCCGGATAAACATTCAGGCTTCTTATTAGGTTGGGCACGCCACAATAGCGGCGATAAGTCCCCTCTTTGAGGAGTGGCTAGAGAGGCGCCACGGCGTCCTCACCTTCCGCCTGACACAGGTCCTCACCGGACATGGCAGCTTCGGGAGGTACCTGTGTAGGATTAGGCGGGAGGAAACGCCCGGGTGTCACCACTGTGCGGATCGCCCGGAGGACACGGTGGAGCATACGGTGGAGGTATGCCCTGCTTGGGCGGAGCACCGCGGTGTCCTCGCGGAGGCGATTGGCGGCAATGACCTCTCGCGTCCGGCCCTGGTCCAGGCCATGGTACGGAGCGAGAGGGCATGGGAAGGCCTCACTTCCTTCTGCGAAGCAGTAATGCTCGCGAAGGAGGAGGCGGAACGCGTGAGGGAAAGGCAAAGTTTGCGCCCTCACGCCCCTAACCGCCGCCGTTGGAGACGCCCTGGGCGTCGGGAATCCCAGGCGGATTCCCGGCCACCATAGGCGCGGGCTTGCGGACGGCGAGCAACAGGCAGCTCGCCGTCTGATAAGGACCAGGCCCGGGTCGATGGCGCGTCGTGTTCCACGCGCGCCTCAAAGAGATGTCAGCACAATTGGCGGGGTCCGCTAGGACCGATGCCTGCCAGGGTTGCGGGAAAGTCCGAAAGGGATACCGGGACCTTGGCAACAGGCAAATGAAGGAACACGGGTGGGTTTTAGTCAGTAAAAGTCTGACACGCCCTTCCGCTCCGCCCAGAACGGGAGAAGTCATTGGACGATTTCCCACCCTCAAAAAAAAAAAAAAGGCTTCTTATTAGGTACTTGCATTTTCAAAAGTATAATAAGGTATATAGCCTGCCAGGCGCTTTACTTTGTGTAAATAATTTCATCACCACTGCTCTCAAAACGGTGAAGGAAAACATCGTGAGGAAACCGGCATGTCCTAGAACAAAAAATTCGAAGACAAGTGACATCTACCAACCCGCACTGGGCCCGCGTGGTGGATTACGACCCACTCCCTCTCACAGAGAGGAGGCACAGTGGGAACATTATAGGCTGATTATGCTTATGCTATAAGGTATATAAGTAGTAATAAGGTGTATATAAGGTATATGTCAGCTGGAACTGACACTTTAATCCAGTCACTCGAAGTGTACAGAACGGTCACTATGTTCGGCCTAATCGCAGTAAGGACTGCTTGACCCCATAGAAGATCCAAAGCAACCGATGACCTACATGCCCAAACATTCCACAAGCAACATTCTCAAACAAACATAAATAGGACACTAAAAAAAAAACCAAAAAAAAATCCTCTACGGTAGAAAGAGTCGCGATTCGGGCAATTAGTCGTCATTGAGGCCGAGATTTCCGTGCTTTGCATAGTTAATGCCATTGTGCTTACCTTACCTCCCAACAGTTTTAATTCTTTATTGTTAAGGTATTTGTGTTTCTTCGAAAGCATTTTTGTAGTGTAAATGAGTTCTTTATTAGGTAGTTGTTGCGTCTAAATTTTATTGTACTGTGATTTGTCAAACTGAATTCAAACATATGACTACAATAAACAAAGCTATAGGCCTAAAGGCAAGGTTTCACATTGATCATTCGAACCGATTCGAAGTTGTGAGTTTATCTCTTACCATGCCCAGCACCATAATTGCGTATCACACGATCAATCATAATTATTGAAGGATATTGCTAATCCATTGCTTTTTATGTACGAAAAAAAAATCTGCTCGACAACGTAAATAACGCAATGAATGTGGTTGAACTGTCAAAATGAAACAGATTGTGAATGATTGTGTGTTACTCAACTGATCTACTACTTGAATTAAGTACTCCTAGAATTTATAATAAGTAGATTATGAGCAGTGATCGGAGTAGGTAGATTGAACTGGGGCCATTGATTCGAAACGTATATATTAATATGGACATTCCTCCGGAATTGGTGGATTATTAAAAAAAAACCGGAACTTTATTCTGCCAGAGTGGAAGGAGTCATTTGATGATTTGCCATCCTCAAAAAAATCGGAAATCGAAAATCGGAATTCGATTGTTTTTATTATTCAACAGATAAATAATGAATTAATTTAGTTTTGATACCTTCCTTTAAATTTTGAATTGAGTAGTAATAATATCACTACCAAAATTAACAATATTTAATTGAATCCGGAAATACCGGAATTACTTTCCGGAAAATGGCTTATCCATGTTATTCTTTCTGTGTGCATTTATGATACAAGTACCAAAAATCAATCTACCTACTCCGATCACTGATTATGAGACATGAGACTTTTTTTGGAAATCGTAAACGTGAGGAAGCTTTTAATCGAACCAACAAACTTTTTATACTCTTCTCTTTCTGTCACTCAAAAATAAAAAAGCAAAATAGGTCGTACTCTTCTAAAATAAAATCCAACTCCCATCTTTACAAGAACACCATTATAGTCTAGCTAGATTTTAGATACAGACAGTTTGAAACTAACATACATTTAGTGGGTAGTTCAAAATATCGGATGCCATTACGGCAGCATCATGTCGACGTTTCGTCTATGCACGGGAGTTTAAAAACTCATTTAAAATAACTGGGACATCTATAAAGCCCGTAGGGAGGCCATGAGATTTTAGACACCAAATTAAATGCGGTAAAATTAAATTCAGTTGCTTCAGTATGAAAAATTTCCTGAGGCCCTAGTAGACAAAGTGACATTCTATCAGCGATAACGATGATGGAAAAGGCAAAATTGTGTAGAACTGAGATAAGCTATCGAAAAGCTTATGTCAATCTTGTTGAAAGTCGTTGTAGAAATAAGAAACGCTATCGAAGCGATTGTCACTTGCCTAGGGCCACTGAGGGCCTAGACAAGTGACATTCGCTTTCAATCGCTTCCATCATCGTTATCGCTGACGGAAAGTCACTTTGTTTACGGCCTCTGTTGTTGCTAAGGTACTGATACCGAACAAGATCTTTTCGCAAGGTTGACTTAAATTTTCTATGAACTGCATAAACAAGGTCTTTTTATTAGTGATTAAGTACATTTAGGTATAGATTACATTTTCACGCCGTAACAGATTTGTATGAAAGACACACGACATACATTTTATCCCGGTAGTATGTTACCGTGGGATAATTCCCGACCTACATGGGGGCGAAGCCGCGGGAGAATATTAGTTAACAATAGGGCACTAGGAGCCATGGGGTTGCCATAATCGCCACGATAGGCAAGCAGGTTGTGCGGAAAAATGCATAGAGAACGCTGCTGCCCATTCTCTAGTAAGCCCCTTAGCCACCTTTTACGACAACCACGTGAAGAAATAGGGAAAATTAAGAAATATTAACAATAGGAAGGTACGTAATCCAATTTTTTTTTCTGTTATTTTTGGTTTGTTCGTTCCCTTAACCTGGGTCGAATATAATTTACTTTCTATCCAATTTTTTTTCTAAAACATGGTCTCCTTACGGAAAGTGTACCTACAAGTTTTTGGTATTTTCGGCAGAGTGAGCCTGCCGCGAACTGCACAGGTGTGCTGGTCGTTAAGTACGGAGATACTTCTCCAAGTTTTGTCACTTTCAGGTTATTATAAAAGTGGTAACAGATTTTTGGGTCTGGATCTTCGGTGGTCGGGGAACGTGTGTCTGATTTTCGATGAATGATGGTTTAGTTAATTGATTCAATAGTGTCTTTGCGGAAACCATTATAAAATACAATAGACGTAGATATTCCGCGTAAATATTCCTCAAGAGTCTTAAAAAACCTTCTAAGAAATCGACACGTGTTTCACCTCTCAACGAGGCATCCTCAGGATGACGATTGACCAGTCGCAAACCAGAACACGACGTGTTGCCACACCGAGCGCTGGACGCAGAGACTGCGCTGGCTGGTTCTCTGCGTCCAGCGCTCGTGTCGTCACCCTGAGGATGCCTCGTTGAGAGGTGAAACACATCAAGCGGTCACATAAAATATTACGAGTATTATATACTTACTACAACATACCTACTCTATCATGTAGGATTTGTATCAAAGGATCCCATTGTCGAAATAGCAAAGTCTTGCCCACTAATGGAACGGGCAAATAATGCACTATTGAGGCAGATAGGCACTTGCCCTGCTACCCATAGGGCTATAGAGGGCTGATAGCACTTATCTTCATGCCCATTTTCGCTTAGAAGGTAGGCAGGACTCTGAGTGTAATGGTCACTCAAGCCCGTTTGTGGATACGATAATCTTAAAGAAAGATGTAGATATATGAAAGTATAGTGAACCTGAGTAAGGGTATAATTATTGTTGTTACGAATAATGGGCTTGCCTTTTGTTTCATAAATCTCATTAACAGCCAGTTGCAAAAACGAACTTTACCTTTTAAAGCTGTCATTAAATACTAATCTTCCATTAACTTGTTTTAACTTGTTGCAGAAAGCAACATTGGACGCGATTTTAATGGTTCTTTGTTGAAATTAATGAGATCATTAGCGTTAATGATTTATTACGTAATGGAGCATTAATATTTTTACACGACTGCCCAAAAAGGAGTGTAATGTTGTCAGTGTTTTTAAATGTATGTATGTATGTATTTCGACATTTGGAACCAATATTAACAAATTAACATCACAAAAATGTAGATATTCTTTTATCTCTAACACATTTACAACATTCTCAACTTCAGACAGAAACCCTATAATAATTAAAAGGTGAAAACGATTCATATACACGGGCTTCAGTCCCTGGAGGGGCTTTAATTAAGATATATTCCGAAGGTTCGCCTCAAATAAGTATATAAGTACAGGGATTTTGTTTGCATTAACTGTTTATTGCACGAATTCATCTTGTATTTTGTTGGTAAGTATAGAAATATCTTAAAGATATAAATGGTTTTAAAGAGAGGTGGTTGGTACTTGATTTTGAAAGTTAATTTAATTTTTGGTGCCGTGTGGCTCCATTTGTATGCCATGATTTGTTTTATCCAGGATATCAAGTCAATCTGCCTAGCCTTTTCCCAACTATGTTGTGGTCGGCTTCCACTCTTCCAGTCTAACCGGATGCAGCTAAATACCAGTATTTCACATGGAGCGACTGCCTATCTGACCTCCACAACCCAGTAACTGGGTAATACGATACCCCTTGGTAAGACTGGTTGTCAGAGTTTCGGGCTTCTGATGACCCGTAACGACTGTCAAAGATCCACGAATGACAGCCGGGACCAACGGCTTAACGTGCTTTCCAAAGCATGGAGGTGTCTCGATATGTAAAGATGGTCACCCATCCACGGACCAACCCCGGCAAGCATAGTTTAACCTGATGGATCGACCCGCGCGGCCTTTATTACTTAGTCACGAGCTCCTCGCCAGGGTATCAAGTATTATCTTCCTAAGTTATTATGAAATTCATTGGCATCAAAATCAGTCGAATAGCTTATGGCCGATTCCTATAATTTGCGGACCGAAAATGGTCAAAATTAAGAATTTTGCATCTTTACCAATAATGAAGCAAAGATCTCATCGTTTTGCATAGTAAACCTTCCCATGTGGCGGTACCTACATCGACACATATGAACTACGCATCAAAAAGACCTGACGTCACACAAACACCTGACGTTACGTAAATCCTGCATCGCGCAATTAAAGTTTACCGTGCAATGGACATATATATAAAAATCCGACATCAATCATTGGGCAGTTGCCTGCCAGACACAACACCCGTCTGGTCGGAGGATCCTCCCTTTTCTATGGTGGATGAGTGAACTTTACACCCTGTTCCTCATACATCTAAACCCATATGGAAGTAGCTATCAGAGGTAAAACTATCTTACAAATCTATTTATATGCCCAGTTTGGCAAATAAAAAAGTTATCATTGGTAAGGAAAACGATTCGTTTTTGTTTTAAGGAACCGAGCATTAGACATGAAAAATAAACAGACGGCCAATGGCTGGCATGGAGTAGAATAAACTAAATATTATAACTTTTACTAAGCACATTAATTTAAAGTCGCCTTAAATAAAAAACAGGCTTCTATAAAAATAAAAAAAACTAATAAAAACAGGGCAGGCGCCGAAACATACACAGACCTCCATATTTATAACTACATAATTCAACAAGAGGACTCTTCAGACTAACCTCAGAGTGGAGTTACAAAATTAAAGCTAACGCTTCGAATACTCATAACGTTATTGAGAGTTCTCACTACGTGTAAATAGTCGGGTGGTAATATAAGAAAGTGCTATCAGAAAACAATTCCATTAAGCTTAGCAAAATAATGATGACTAATCCAAAAACCTGTTACTTACTTGCTCATCAGAAACTTATTAGAAAATATTTTGATGATGATCATCTTCAGTCTATAGCAGTCCACTGCTGGATATAGGGCTCTCCAATTGAACGACATTCAGCTCGATTCTCGAAAACTCTCATTCAGCTGGTTCCAGTCACCCTGCGAAGATCATCGCTCCACCTAGTCTGACGGGCTCCGGCGCGGCGTCTTACCTTACGTTTCCCGATTTGCGGTCTCTACTCAAGAATACGTCTACCCCAACAGTCATCGGTTCTACGGCTAACATGGTTGGTCCATTGCCACTTTAGCTTGCTTATTCTGTGAGCTATGGCGACAACTTTGATGAAGATCAATCAATCTGCCTAGCCTTTTCCCAACTATGTTGGGGTCGGCTTCCAATCTAACTGGATGCAGCTGAATACCAGTATTTTACATGGAGCGACTGTCTATACGACCTCCACAACCCAGTAACTGGGTAATACTTGGTAAGACTGGACAACTTTGATGAAGATGCTAATGCTAAAATCTGAAACAATGAATTTGAAACACTTCTTTGCATAATCATCAAATTGTTCGGCATCTGAGGTGATAACAGTTTTCCGATGTGAGTGTTCAAACAAAACCTTTATACCTTCTCATTCCAACGCATGCTAGAAGCAACAGGCTCTTCCCGCACTCAAAACAGATTAAAATGGCAGCCTCACCGCAAGCAAATCTACACGCCCCCTTACAAATACCAGAAATACAAACTTTGTGGTTATATGCGCAAACTTTATCAAGAACTAAATAGACGTTAATAGTCGTATGTTTAATGGTGCGGGTCGCAATGACATAAAATAGATATGGTACAGAAGGTCGGCTTCCTATATAATTAGCAAAAATAGGCGCATGCACACATAATACAAAGTGAAAGCACTTCACAAAAATGCATCACCAAGGGGATAAGTCAGTGTCTTATGTCACGAGCGCTATATTGAATCCCGAACCTCGTCTTTTATAGGTCGGTTAGCTTCTGGGACTTTACCATGAGTACAGAATAGTACCTACAGAAGGCACACTCCGCATTTTAGGTAGCAGAAGCATTGAAGCTACAAGTACGCGGCGGGCTCGTCTTGGCGTCAGTGAGCGTAACGTAGCCATAAGTTAAAAGAGTTACGCGATAGAAACAGAGGCAACTTCTAGGTTAATATAACTGTTGGTAATTAGCGCTGTGCGAACTGAATTGCACTTTATTGTGTCGTAGCAAGAGTCGCTTTTTATTTAAATGTTATTCCGGAGTGAATCTTCTGTACTATTCTGTGCCATGAGAAAATCCGCGTCAGTCGAAGCACAATCGTACAGTTCATTATTAGCATATTTTGCTACTAACAAGAAATAACTGCGTCCAAATAAACATTATTCTTTCTTTCTTTCTAACTCAATCTGCCTAGACTTTTTCCAACTATGTTGGGGTCGGCTTCCAGTCTTACCAGATGCTGCTGAATACCAGTATTTTACATGGAGTGACAGCCTATTTGCATCCGTTTCATCTATTTGCCTGCGCCCCGCGGTTTCACCCGCGTCAGTCTCGATCCCGTGGGAATATAGGAATAAAAAGTATCCTATATCCTATTCCAGGTCATAGTCTACCCATGTGCCAAATTTCATCTAAATCCGTTCAGCCGTTTTAGCGTGAAACCGTAACAAACAAACCAACAAACAAACTCACTTTCACATTTACAATATTAGTTAGGATAGTTAGAGCTAGATAAGATTAGTAATTTCCATTTATCATTAACACTAATTATCTAAATAATTAGTATGTACGTAGATGATAGAGGAGCTCGTGGCTAAGTAATAACAGCCGCATGGGTCGATTCATCAGGTTAAGCTACGCTTGCCGGGGTTGGTCTGTGGATGGGTGACCATCTTTACATATCGAGACTCCTCCGTGCCTCGGAAAGCACGTTAAACCGTTGGTCCCGGCTGTTATTTGTGGATCTTTGACAGTCGTTACGGGTCGTCAGAAGCCCGAAAGTCTGACAACCAGTCTAGCCAAGGGGTATCGTATTACCCAGTTACTGGGTTGTGCAGGACAGATAGGCAGTCGCTCCATGTAAAATGCTGGTATTCAGCTGCATCCGGTTGGACTGGAAGCCGACCCCAACATGGTTGGTAAAAGGCTAGGCAGATGATGACGTTGATGATGGATGGAAATCCCTTCCGTACAACTTCACAAACAAATCAATATCCTAATCACCAACAATGATAGATTAGCATAACAACTGAGAGGCATCCGTGGTCAGTGGTGACGTCACAGGATTTAACTGAAGCCGGTCCGTAAGCCAGCCGTTGATAACAGATAAAATCACGACACTTTTGTTAGCACTCTTGTTGAGGCCGACGCGTTTGATACAGTTCGGAATTTTCCGATGTCCGATCTTGATGACCAGTTGGTATATTTTATCGGCATCTACATACTTGTCAAACTCAAAACTCAAACTCAAAGCATTTATTTCAATTAAACCATTTACAGGCACTTTTGAATTGTCAAGGAGTCGGTCAGTCAGAAATATGAAGCTAGTTGCCCATTCCAAAGCGTAGTAGGTACCTATGGAGAAGAACGGGCAAGAAACTCCATGGACATTCTTTTAAATCAAAATATTGTTACAATATATGGGTTACATCATTTATGTTGAAATTATACATGTGAGAACAATGTAGAAAGCACGTTAAAAGCGTCCGCAATTATTACATAAAACAATTCAAAAATTAAAATAAGCCATGGCAGCTAAGAGATGACCAGTCACAACTTACGGCGCCCGTTCACGAACATGACGCATGGATCAGCACCATTCAGCTCAACCATTTTGAAGGGAACTAAATGATCCAACACACGCCCCACCATCAGCGAGACATTTCAGTGAGCATGACATGCCCAGTCGCCAGGGTACATTCAAGTCAATGAAAGACAAATTACCAGGTAAATGGTAGCTCAATAGTACATAGTACTCACACCTGTGCTATGCAATTATATAATACAAAGGAGATTGAGTTTATACAATGCAAAGATGGTCTTCAGATCTTCAGCAGCTCCAACAGTATATCCATTATTCTTGATATAAAATATATAAGTGATTCAGAAGTAGCCCTAACGAAGCGAAACTCGTGAGGGAGAGTTAAATTTCGTGCCCTCACGCCCCTAGTCGCCGCAGGAGACGCCCTGGGCGTCGAGAATTCCAGGCTTAATCCCGGCCACCGTAGGTGCGGGCTTGCGGAATTAGCTCGCCGTCTGATAAGGACCAGGCCCGGGTCGACGACGGCGCGTTGTGTTCCACGCGCGCCTCATGGAGATTCTTCAAGGACTTTCTAATTAACTACAATGTCTTTTGGTCCGCGCGCGGCCCGTCCGCGGTCATACAGGTTATTATATCAGAACACAACTGACGTGGTCCGCTAGGGCCGATACCTGCCGGGGTCGCGGGAAAGTCCGAGAGGGATACCGTGGCCCTTGGCAACTGAGGAACACGGGTGGGTTTTAGTCAGTAAGAGTCTGACACGCCCTCCCATTCCGCCCAGAGCGGGAGAAGTTATTTGAAAATTTCCCACCCAAAAAAAAAAAGGGGTGACCCTAGCAGTATTTTAGCTACACTGGCGGACAATATTGATTGACCATTTTTCAGGCTCTGGGCTGGCAGATATGTGCGTGCACATGTTCATGTAGCTAATTAATGGATAATTACTGTATTTTTAAGTTATTGAGTTTACTAATATAGTATCCCTTGGTCATATTTATTTTATTTTATTGTATTGAACAAAAAAGTCGCATTTCGCACAGTATACTAAAGTATGTTTACCGTCTGTCTGTTTGACCGAGTTGTTCTTCTAAAATACGCAACGGGTTTTGATGCGGTTTTCACTATTATTTAGAGAATTTGATCCGGGAGGTATATAAGCGTACATTAATATTTAACTTCGATAGGTAAGTATAATTATGTATAGTAAAATCTTTCGACAGTCGCCACGTAAGTGGATTGCACCTGAGCAAAGCAAATAAATAATTTGATTCACATTCAGTACAAATACTTACAACTTAAATACATAACTTTATTTTCAAATTAATTTACCGCTTTCAGTAGCGACACTAATTATTTTGAAATTGCTGTTAACATTTTCAATTAATTTTCACAATTAATTGCTTTTTCAGTATCTTTTCATGATTTCATGGAGAACTGGTCTGAGTTACTGGAATGTGACGACCACGTAGAAGTAAAAAACTTGGAAATTAAAAGAGGAAGAAAACGTGTAACTTGTTATCTACGAGTATTATTTCATATTTCCGTGTTCCCGATATAATCAATCTGCCTAGCCTTTTCCCAACTATATTGGGGCCGGCTTTCAGTCTAACCGGATGCAGCTGAATACCAGTATTTTACATGGAGCGACTGCCTATCTGACCACCACAACCCAGTAACTGGGTAATACGATAGTCCTTTGTAAGACTGGTTGTCAGACTTTCGGGCTTCTGACGACCCGTAACGACTGTCAAAGATCTACTAATGACAGCCGGGACTAACGGCTTAACGTGCTCCGAGGCACGGAAATAACACAATAATAGATTTGTTTACCGTCGACTCGAAAAGAAGAAAGAAGGAGAAAAGAAAGAAAGAAAATAAATAAATTTATTTGAGCCACACAAAAAAAAAGAAGAAGATCAGTCTGTAAAATCCCACCCAATAACGTTCCTTTTCACATAGCAGGTGCCGTATTATGAAGTATTAATGCCATCATTTTTCCAGTGTGAGAGAGAGACGGAGCTAGACAAGGCCGTTAGCACCATCCCGTTTTCGCAGTGGAATAATGATGGCATTAATACTTCATAATACTACCCCAGAAACGAGAAGTGATCACCACTCTTGCCGACATTGCATATTTTAAGTATTATGTAACCAATTTCCTCCGGATGTTTTAAAAGTAAGTAAGTTGAATGGAATTGTAAAAGTCAGATAAGTACTTACAAAGCTAAGAACCAACATCTTTGTGCTTAACACATCATTGGTCATGATGTGGGGCCCATTTTATCTACGAGCAGAAGTTTTCAATTAAATCTGCTGAATTTATTTCAATATTTTGAGAACCTCATTAAATCATAAGCAGCGCATTCACGATCTTTGAATGATGTAAGTCATTGCAATGTAAATCTTATCTCCTTCTAATAAAGTATAAATTAGAATGATAATACTCGGCAATCATTCTAATTTATACCTTACCCTACTGAGATAAGAGTTAAATTTTAATTACTTACGTCGATCGTGAATGTCCTGCCTTATAACAGTTTCAAACTAAAGCATCTAACTTCGAAACCTTCACGAGAATCTCAAATGCTAGTCGTCCGACACTTCGGCCAGGGATTAGCCTGCGAGTGTTGGACGAAAATCCGGGCCCCCACCGCTAACAGCACGTACAAACGAGGCTGCTAGCTACTGCCACTGTGTGAACGGAGAAAAGAAACGAATGTGAGGCAGCCATTGCAAGTACTTAATCTGTTTTTGAAAATGTCAAGCTATGTTGATGTGGATGTTGCCAGTGTAGATTCAGATAAGGAAAAGAAACCGGCCAAGTGGCCATACAAGAAACGTGTATTTTTCGGCGTTTTTTGCTCGATCTTAACATGGTACTGAAACCCTTCGTGTGCGAGTTCGATCCGATAAAATTCTACTTAAGGGGGGGATGCGCTAAGGTAGCCCGCGAAATTCAAATTTTCTTAAGTTTTTTACAATTTGCAGGTCAGTATCAGGTTGTATGTTGATCTAAATATGATTTGCGGCCGTAACAAATATGGATTTACAGAATGATAATCATTAGAATCAGCAATACAACTCCTTAAGTTTATGTAAGTGTCAAATGTCATGATTTCATGAAATAGTCATTCAATGTACTTTACATGAACTTAGAGAGTTGTATTGCTGATTTTAATGTTTATAATTTCAATCCCCCTTAAGGAGGATACGATAAGGTAGCTCGCGAAATTAAAATTTTCTTACGTTATGTGAGAGGAAGAAAAAAAGAAAAATAGGTTTATTTGTCACAAAAACACGTGCATACAAAAATATAACAGTACTTAATCAGCAAAATTAAACAAAGTACATATAAATAGAAATACCACTTATAAAAATAAATAGTTGACAGCTACACGTCATGACTGTGACAAGAAGGCTTCCACTCAGCATGATGCTGAGCTATGGGGGACCCACAGCACAGCGCACAGTGTTTTTATTGCCCCAAAAAAGTGACATCAGCTTTTTATTGAATATTTCTACTCAATAGCTCACTAAAAATGCACGAGTAGAACTCCCATGTGCCAATTTTGAAAACTCTATTTAAAAAAAAAACTTAAAGTTTTCGTTACTTTGAAGGTCAAAATACTGAAAATAATTCGTACAAAAAAAACTGTATATGATTGAGTTTTATTTGAATTACATATTTATGAAGCAAATTTAGGCGCATATTTTCCATTAGTATAAGGATTCTAATTGTACCAGACAGAGGTTCTACTTCGAAATAGAAAAATGAATAAAAAAATAAAAACCGATTTTGGAAAAACATTTTTTTTTGTGGGTTCTATTATGATTTCTGATTAAATAAAAAGTGGAAAATATGCGCCTAGATTTGCTTCATAAATATGTAATTCAAATAAAACTCAATCATATACAGTTTTTTTTGTACGAATTATTTTCAGTATTTTGACCTTCAAAGTAACGAAAGATTTAAGATTTTTTTTTAAATAGAGTTTTCAAAATTGGCACATGGGAGTTCTACTCGTGCATTTTTAGTGAGCTATTGAGTAGAAATATTCAATAAAAAGCTGATGTCACTTTTTTGGGGCAATAAAAACACTGTGCAGCGCTGATTTTCACTGGTCACCCGAAAAAGACGTACGGAAATCAAGTCAGGTTCAATGATTTGTACATAATAAATAGGTAAAAAATAAAATAAACAGTAAGTAGGTACCTACTTAGAATATAATACAACTTTAAGCAAAACTAAAATATGCTAAATAAAATAATTATGATTCGCGACCGTAACAAATAATTCTATAAAGCCATATTTGTTACGGTCGCGAATCAAATTTTAATCAACATACAACCTGACACTGACCTGCAAATTGCAAAAAACGTAAGAAAATTTGAATTTCGCGGGCTCCTTGAAGCTTTCGCCATAAACTATGGATTATTCTATTAGAGTCTTGATGCCCGACTCTTGTTGTTAACCAGAAAACAGTGGTTTAGCGAAAAACGCTATATAAATAACAAACAAGTGAATATACTTACAAAAAAAAAGTCTTTACCTTCGTGCGCCATTGTAACATTTAGGTACTTACAAAGACTTTAAATACAGGTTGTTTTATTTTAGGCAAGTAAGTCCTTACACGTGGCATAGTGAAACGAAGATTCAAAGACCCCCTTTAGGTACCATTTTATTATTTATTATTATTTAACCGTGCTTTTGTATGTTGTGCAATGTCTTTTGTGTGCACCAACGTTTTATCTATCTATCTTATCAACCAGGATTTAATTCATTAGTAAATTTTATACACTATGTCAAATTTAGTATATATCTAAGTTCATACAGTAAAGGAAAATATCGTAAATAGACTTTTCTCAAACATGCTTGGAAATTCGAGCATTACTTTGACAACCTTCGTCGAGATAAATCGAAATTGCTGTACTGGTCAAAAACAAGTGACGATGCGGCCAGCAAAGTTACTATGAAAATCCATATCTGGCGTGTTTAGCGGCCAAATAAATTACTATGAAAACTCATACCTGTCGTGTTATTTAAAAATGGAACGAACTTTTTACTTCAACACGCGGCAACCAAGGAGGTAAGTTATCAAAGATTTTATTTAAATTTCGAATTGGCTTGCAAATAGAACAAAGAAGAAACAAATGAACATATTGGCGCATGAAAATTGATAGTTGTTTGTCATTAATTCTGGAATTTCTATTTAATTTACTCAGTTTGAATTTCCGCGCGTTGTTGGAGAAAAGTACTATACAAGTCTTGGCCGCAATCAAGAATTGATGGACTCACGCATGAGTGCCTCGGCTTCGCCTCGGCCCTCATTTTCACGATCGTCCATCAATCCCCTTATTGCTGGCCGCGACAGTAATGTACTATTAAAGTCATCATGTTTTAATTGATGCTTGTTCGTTTTCAGTATGGAAAGAAATCGCAAAACTTTTTTATTTATTTATTTCTGATATTATTTGACAAGCGAAAGCTGTAGTTCCGATCTATGAATACCCAGCCAAGAACTGACTTTATATATTCAACTATCTCCAAAACTAAAACTTACAACGAAGATACAGAATAAATCTTGACGTAACTTTGCGACATGGTAAAACAAAAAAAGAAAGTAGATAACCATAATATAGATCAGCCTGTATAAAATAAAGCCGGGTCCTCCACATCGGGTAATGTCGTGGAAGTAATGCCCACACGTTGTGCAGATCACGTGTGCTTTGTACTTTATTTTAGGTATATATTCTTACAACTAACATATTATACGGGTCTATACCTATTCAGTTTGGGATAGTTGGTAACAGGTCCCTTTTGCTGTTGTTAACAAAAGTTTTCGGTGATCCATTTTTAGGGTTCCGTACTTCAAAAGGAAAAAAGACGGAACCCATAAAGGAACACTTCGTTGGCCATCTGTATGTCTGTTAAGACCCTTTTTCTCAAGAACGCGTAGAGATATCAAGTTGAAATTAGTATCATAGACGGAGGAGCTCGTGGCTAAGTAATAACAGCCGCACGGGTCGATCCATCAGGTTAAGCTACGCTTGCCGGGGTTGGGCCGTGGATGGGTGACCATCTTTACATATCGAGACTCCTCCGTGCCTCGAAAAGCACGTTGGTCCCGGCTGTCATTCGTGGATCTTTGACAGTCGTTACGGGTCTTCAGAAGCCCGAAAGTCTGACAACCAGTCTTACCAAGGGGTATCGTGTAACCCAGTTACTGGGTTGTGGAGGTCAGATAGGCAGTCGCTCCATGTCAAATACTGGTGTTCAGAGGCATCCGGTAAGCCTGGAAGCCGATCCCAACAAAAAAAATCAATCTGCCGAGCCTTTTCCCAACTATATTGAAGCCGACCTCAACATAGATGGGAAAAGGCTAGGCAGATGATGATGAGACAGAATGTGCAAGTCTGCACTAAGCCTTTTTATGATATTTTTACCTTTTTATGCCTTTGCTACCTTTCGGTTATTATTTTTGATTGACTTAATTCTTCAAGGACTTTCTAATTAACTACAATAGTTTTTGGTCCGCGCGCGGCCCGTCCGCGGTCATACAGGTTAAATATAGATACTTATGGTTTACTATCAAGAACCAGCGCCTTTCATTTCGGTATTGTAGTATTCGATGTTAAATCTCTAAGTCAAAGATAGCATGTAGCTCTAAAAAAATCAAGCTTCTAAGTCGACACGCACTTGGCCGGTTTTTGCAGATTATCCTGTGATATACCTACCTACATCCTCATCATATTATTATTTGGTAATAAACGGTATTCTTATCTTATTGTCACGTCTGTGCTCCCCAATGGTTATGCAGAGGCACATCCACATTTCCAGCCAGTGATAAGTAGGTATTCTAAAATACAATAGACATATATTTAGTAACCTATTCCGCTTAACTATTCTTCAAGAGTCATAAAAAACCCTGACTCTGCGTCCAGCGCTCGGTGTGGCAACACGTCGTGTTCTGGTTTGCAATTAGTCAATCGTCATCCTGAGGATGCCTCGTTGAGAGGTGAAACACGTGTCGATTTCTTACAGGGTTTTTTATGACTCTTGAAGAATAGTTAAGCGGAATAGGTTACTAAATATATCTACGTCTATTGTATTTTATAATGGATTTCCGCAAAGTCACGCCTGAATCAATTAACTAAGTAGGTATTCTGTTCACATTTATGGTCGCATACGCTCGCCAAAATGTAGAGATCAGCTGATTTTTTCCCGATTTCAGCATTTATTTATTTTTATTTCTCAGTATATGGTACATTGAGATCTTACATTAAACACTGTTTCACACATACTACCATGGCTGGTGCAGAAATATATAAAAACAAAAAAAAAATTGAAAATTGTTTAGGTACATAGTGAAAGTTGTTCCTAATGATGAGTACAATTAGGGTCTGTTCAAACCGAGGCGTGACGCAACACGCATGTTTTTATGATCCGATATAATATCGAATTTATTTACTACACAATAAGGTACACGCGCTGCGCAGCACTGCGCATGTCAGCGTACCAGCATGAAGAAAATAAGTTCGATAATTGTTAAAAAGTGTGTCGTGGTCTTTACCCCTTACCTTCTAAGGCCCATGAATTAAATTTCACCCTGGATAAGGCTTGGTATATTGCCGTTCTTACCACACAATTATAACTTTCACGGGAAAACATTAAGAAATTAAATTAGAGACGAATATCGTACGTTGCAGTGGAGTCTGTTGAAGACGACTCGCTTCAACAGACTCTACTGCGACGGACACATTCGGGCCGAGCCGTGTCGCTGCCACGCTGCACCTCAAGTTGCTGATGACGCTCTGATCTCGCAGCCTGCGCTTGCACACCGCGTGCGTATTGGGTTCCATTCCCAGTATATTCCTTAGAACTCTCTTTTAGTAGAGAGCGAGCCTATTTTCATTAACCCTGGCAAAAAACCAAACTGTAACTTCAGCATCCTCAAGACATTGTAAGTATTGTTCAAAATAAAATGAACATTTTGTAAGCAGAAAGTCTCTGACCAAATAAAAAACCAAGACAGAGCGCTGTCAACAGTGACGTGAGGCCGGTTTCGTAAACATGTGTGCACTTAGTTTGATGTAGTTTGATTGTAGTGTCATTGTAAATAGTTGTAAATGTGTGTGTGAGCGTGTATGCACAGAGCGTTGGTGTAGTTTTTGCATGCTTTTGCAGTTGTTTTTGCAGCGTTCCGTCTTGGTTTTTTATTTGGTTTGAGGCAGAAATTACAGAACACGAGCTAAGATGCTGACATTTGCATCTTCTACATTATGCATCTTTTACTACGTTCGCCGTCTTTGAGAGTAACTAGGTACACCGCTTGTAATCTTTTTGAAGCTCATCACATACCTATAATAAATACCATAGGTAGAGGAAGCCGTTGCATCATTGGTTTAGAAAAGTTTTCGTAGTTTCGGTACTTTGTCACTTTATGTATAATATACCACGACCTTTGATGGACAATTCAAACGCCGTTTACAAAATGCCGCGGCAAATTGAAGTATTTAGTTCTATTTCTCGCGGTCCCCGGCCGCTGCTACGCCACGGCTCGCGCGCGGTTGGTCACAGTTCTAACCTAACCCATTTGGTCGGGGTGCAGTCACGGTGGCTTAGTTACCGCGACCAATTCGGCTCGCGCGTGGTTGGTGAAAGTTCCAATAATAATCTGAACTATCCAATTGTACAAGTTGCCTTGCAATTTGCCTTCGGCATATTTCATAACTGCGCTCATTTTTAAACGGACGGCGCGGTGTATAATGATTAATGACGAATCATACAATCTGCCTGCAGTGCCTGCGACATATCAATGTAATATGCACAACTTGCTTATAAGCGCAGTCCGTGAAAAAGTTCTTTAAAACGAACTACTTACTTGTCCACAACAATTATTTTCATAAAATAAAATAAAAAGCAAGAGAAACAAATAACTGCTTTCAGCATTTTGCCATCGCATAATTAAGGAGGTTCCTAACTTGTACCTGGCAACACAAAATAACAACATTAGGTACTTCAGCCCTACTAGACAGAAAATTAAATCCAAAGCCCTTTACTGGGTCAATTTTCAGTTTCCTCTATTGGCCAATTTACAAGCAATACAACTAAAACTAAACTGGAACTACTCTCGTCAAAGCATTGCGAAGGGCCATTGGGGCTATTAACAGGGATGCCCCATTGCCCCAATTGCCCGGTTGCCCCAAGTCTGGTTGCCCAAAAGTTGTTTTAATTTCCATACTACGGCAATAAAGTGGAGATACACGTGGACAGTGGAGTTTTAATCCAGAAAAGTGTTGGGTGCTCTAAAAGGGCCATGGTTTAACAGACATTATTTTATAAATGAATGATTTTTCATTCATTAAAAAAAATGGCTTATTGGTGACTCGATTCTTGGAGTTGTCGACTCGCCTACAAATAAATTATACAACCCAGAAAATACCTTGTTGTTGTTAAGCACTGATTACAAGATAATCTCTGGCTAATAGCCAAAAACAATAGGTCTGACTAAGGCTATCAAAGTAGTATCAATAAGGCACAGATATTACTCAATAAGTCAAATAATACATACATAACATCACTTCTGTATTCCCTGAAGGGTTAGGCGGAGGTGTACTATCGAAGAACTTCATATCTTAGCAGTTTCAAAACAAAATCCCGTGAACACGATGACCACATCTGTTACCGCCCCGGTTCTATAACGGCCGAGCGCTGCAAGCAGAAATAGTCCTTACGGTGCATAGATATGAACTTCTTCGATGGTATCTATAATACACCCACATTTCGCCAGTTATGTTTAAGTCCCATGTAATAAGTGGCGTGCCTATTGCCATCAACCGCGCAAAAATCTAGACTCCGGCCTGCTACTGAGAAATTCCTGATGGAGAAAACCCAATATTCTTTGCCCGACCTGGGAATCGAAACCAGGACCTCATGCTCTCCCTACTGCTAGATCAATGAGGCAGTCAAATAATAATAATGTAATATTTTCAATATAAAATAAATTCTTTCGAATCCACTCTGCAACTGGGTGCTATAAATATCACTGCTTATTCGCGTAGAAGTCGTAAATCAAACACAATAAAAAGGAATTTATTTTTGAACTATTAAACAAGAGGCTCAGTTTTTAGATTTACGTTCGAATTTTTTATCCTCTTTGAACTTGATGGTGAAGTTAAGCATAAACAATGGTTGAAGTTACTATAATTATAATTTATTTATCCAGAATTAAAATTATATGTTAATTATACAAGTCGACACCGATGTGGATGAATTTTTATTCAACGCCATATTTTAGTTTGTGAGTTAAGTTAGGATATCATTTTAATTTTTTTATTAATTAATTTACGTGCTAGTTGCACAATACTTGTAAAAACACAAGGCACCATCTTCCGGGTATACCTTAGCATAATCAGCCTACAATGTACTCACTGCTGGGCCACAGGCCTCCTCTCTTCGAGAGGGAGTGGGTTGTAATCTACCACGCGGGCCAAATGCAGGTTGATAGATGTCACATGTCTTCGAATTTTTGGTTCTAAGACATACCGGTTTCCCCACGATTAAGGCAAAAAATCAGTACTACACTGACCTAAAATATTGGTAAAAGAATTTTGCTGATTGTGCAGATTAGAACTGTTTGGTACCAACGAAGGATGATTCAGATTAAAAAATATAAAGCTTTTTCTTTATATGGAAATATTACAAAAACCGGGCAAGTGCGATTCGGAGTCGCACATGATGTGTTCCGTACAGTATTATGATCGAGCAAACAACGCCAAAAATAACATGTTTCTTGAATGGGGATCGCCTTTATATTGTAACTTAGTTCAATTTTTATTATTTGGCAATAGAAATACACAATCTGTGAAGATGTCAAATGTCCACCTATTACGTTTCTTGAGATATAGCCCGCTGACAGATAGACGGACGAAAGATCAGCAGAGGCTTAGTAATAGGGTTCCGTTTGGCACCCTTCCGTTACGGAACCCTACAAAGCTTCAACCTAAAGTCAGGGCTATTCTCTACAAAACTAAAAAAGGGAATAACTTTTATGCCAATCAAAACCCTTTCCTTTACAGATTCATTCACTTTCAGATTTTATTGTTTATTTATGGTTACTTTTGAGTGCCTTCATTCAATCGGCGTAAAATATTTTATTTCTGTATTATATTTCTGCTTCTTTTGCAATGGTTGTTACTTGGTCTATTCATTATTTTTTATTCTTTTTAATAATGAAATCGAATGAATCATGGGTGTGCTATTCTTAAAAACCGGCCAAGTACGTGTCGAACCACGCACAATGAAGGGTTCCGTAGTTGGAATGAATTTATCCCAAGACCAAACTTAACATTGTAGTTGTAAAACTTGTTCTCCCAAAATCTTCAATCTTTTTGTTGTTTCTGCAAATGTAGGTTGGTCGATTATTACTCGGTAACTTGTAGAGCCTACTTAGCTGTGATAGTATTCCTTTTAATTTCGTTATTATGCCACTGCCGTGATTTTTTTCACATATCCAAAACTAACCATTTCGCTGGCAGGACACTTGACTCTAGCAAAAGGCCTGACCAAGATTATGTCTGGAATTTAAAAGAGACAGTGACCTCTGAGTTTGTTTCGGCCTCTCTTCTCAGAGTAGTCAGATAGGAAACGCCGACCTGATCTAGCTTATTTTTAATATTTTTTTTATATGACGTTTAAAAGTAATTCCGATGTCCTATTTACAGAACAAACAATTTCATTTCATTTCCTCCAACAACGAAATATTTTATACCTATTATCACAAACTTAAAAATAAATAAATTGTAAGGATAAAAAAAAACTATGTCCGATCCAAAAAAAGAATTGGAAAGAATAATGATGAAAGACCGTCTCATAACCTGCCTGTTGACCTCTATTCCTTTTTTTTTCAAATTTGTCGGCCATGTTTGTTTCCTATGAAGAGGCAACTCTTTCCCATGGGTGTCGTAAATGAAAAACTTAGGGATTAAGTATTAGATCAAAAGGATACGGCTTTGATCTGGGGGCACGGCAGTGCCCCCGCCAAGTCGAGCAAAACAAAGGCACAGCCGTACCATCTTTTCTCGAAGCCATTCAGGACACTTGGCCATCACACGTCAGCACTTCTGCAGAGCTAGCTTCACTAGCTTATTCTGTAGATAAAAAGGGGGACCAATACCGAGATGTCGGTTGAATGAGATGTATGGAGGGAGACACGCAGCGCTGAGTCCAATTATATTGGGATGAGGGCAGAACACGGGATAGCCGAGCCTAAGCTGTGATAGATCAGTCAAGTCAAGTCATAGATCTGCAGTTCCAATCCAAGACCTCTGACTTTTCGGATTCATGTGCGTATTGTATAATTATCACTTGCTTTAAAAACGATGAAGGAAAACATCATGAGGAAACCGGCACGCCTGAGAAATATTTTTCGACGGCATGTGAAGCCAAGTTAGAAGCCTTTGGGCGGCTTCAAAACTCTGACACCAGGTTAGTTACTAACCACACGAAAAGAAGAAGACCGGATGGAACAGCAGAATATTTGACTTTTATGCTACTTATCATGCTGATGACGATTTAATTCAATATCTTTGTTCACGATTAACATAGTACTCTTCCAAATATTATTTTCCCCTTCTATACTCCATTTGAAATAAGATTAGACATTTAACCTGTATGGCCGCAGACGGGCCGCGCGCGGACCAAAAACTATTGTAGTTAATTAGAAAGTCCTTGAAGAATTAAATGAACTTTTTTTATAGTCCGTTCAACCGATTTTGACTTTTATACCATAGGCATAAGGATGACATTAAAAGCAAAAAAAGTAACACAATAACAACTGTCTACTGCAGCTGCCATTTGTCATGCCACCAGCGTAATAGAAGTCAGAATCGATTGAACGGACTGTAAAAAAGGTTTATTCAAATGTCTAATCTTATTTTATATGGAGTATAAGTCCTTAACAATCGACATTTCGATCCCCAAATATTAAAGAACCCCTATGTTTAACGAAAACAAAAAACTTAATACAATGTTCAAGTTAAAACACCGAGTCGTTTTCCAAACTCATTAACACATTCCGACCGACAGCGACACTTGAGTCGCGAAGTTGAGCTTCCCGAAAGTTGAGCTTATTTGAAAGTTGAGCGAATTTCCTCTAGCCTCGGTGCTAGGTTGTATATATGTATACTGAAAGGAACACACTTAGTCTTTTCATCTTTTATTATCACCTTTAAAGTAACACCGTGTTTTTTAGGCTGCTTTATTTTCAAATAAGTAATTTAACTTCGTGTTTCGTGATTTTTGCCAAAATGTCTGCCACCACTTTTAGCCACTTTTGAGTGTCGTCAAAGACCTCCTTACTTACCTAAGCAGCATAAGGTATATACAGCGTGTGAAAAAAACCCTGTCCGATCCGTGAGGGAGTTGTTAAGAGTCCTACTGAGAGCCTATTTATGTGTTTTTTTTCTTGGAAAAAAAAAAAAAAATTCGCCGCTTTGTTTTTTCAATGGGGAATTTTACCAGGTTGTCGTCTAGCAGATGTCTACAAGTCATAACATATGGCCTTTGCTAATTTATAATGAAATTTGGATAATTTAGGTACTAAAAACAAAATAAATCTCTCGACGCTCTCAATCGACTTGGAAGTACAATGGAAGCGTCCGGTCTGCACCAAGTGCAAAGGGCAACAGATAGAAATCCGACGACTGACGAAACACGAAGTTTCCCGAGGGACATTAAGAAAATAGTACTGTACAAAACTTTCCAACATATATTCATTTCAATCTGCCTGCCTTTTCCCAACTATGTTGGGGTCGGCTTCCAGTCTAACCGGATGCAGCTGAATACCAGTATTTTACATGGAGCGACTGCCTATCTGTCCTTCACAACCCAGTAACGGGGTAATACGATACCCCTTAGTAAGACTGGTTGTCAGACTTTCGGGCTTCTGACGACCCTTAACGACTGTCAAAGATCAACGAATGACAGCCGGGACCAACGGCTTAACGTGCTTTCCGAGGCACGAAGGAGTCTCGATATGTGTTTTTTTGGGTGAATTTTTTATATTTTTATCATCATTTTAATTTGTATAAATCAATTATTTTGCACGTCACGTAGTGGCAAACATAATTGAACTTAATTTAATTTATCATCTTGTATGCACTTTCTAGGTATGTACACACACCAGTTTATGCAAATAAATAATCTTATCTTATCTTATCTATGTAAAGATGGTCACCCATCCAGGGACCAACCCCGGCAAGCGTAGCTTAACCTGATGGATCGACCCGTGTCACTGTTGTTACTTCCCACCAACATATATTCATTTACTTACATAATATCATATAGGTATACCTGCTTACCAGCCCCAGGTGTTCGTATACGTAATTCCTACCACTTGATTGCGTACCACCGGGAGTATTGGATTACCGACCCTATTTAGTTTGAATCGATTACCTGCGTCCATCTGAGGCTGATGAATACTCAAACACGTAGGCTTAACGTGCAGATCATGATTGAGTTGTAGTGTATTGAATAATAATCGATAGTTTGATGATTACATAATGAGCATATAATGTTCCCAGTGCTGAGACACAGGCCTTGTCTCTTCGAGACGCAGGTTGGAGATGTCAATAACGACGAATTTTTGGTTGTAAGTCATGCCGGTTTGACAATTTTTCCTTCACTGTTTTGAGAGCAGTGGTGATGAAATTATTTATATTTAACAAAGAAAAGCGCTTGCCTGGGTTCGAAACCACGACCTTCAACTCTTTAAGTCGGTGCTACTGCCACTGGGCCTCTGGGATTATCTTGTTGAAACTCTTTCTGATAACTTTACTTATTTATTTTCTCTCATGTCTTTCATTATTGGAACGATGATAGCTTTACCCGTCGTGTAAAGATTGGGTGGTCAGCAAGCTTAATTCTTCAAGGACATTATAATTAACTACAATGGTTTTTGGTACGCAGGTGTACCGCGCGGGGTCATACAGGACTGACTATATATCCAATCATCACTGAACGAATATGTTCGCTCCAAGTGTTTTAATTAACCGCGCAAACAAACGCTTGCTCGCTCAGAACTGTTCAAAACGTTGTGAAAATCTAGCTAAAGGTGATTACCTAGATTTACAGTCACTAATTTGCTCCGACCAGAAGATTTATAGACGCTCAAATTGTGCTTTAAAAATGCTAGGTTTTATACTGAATGTATAAGCATAGATTCAAGATATTTAAAAATTGTGTACATTTATGTGTGAACTGACATAGTTTTAAGCACTATTTTACTAAAAAAATTGATATAAAATATATAAATTAAATTATCGTCACGAATTTTCCTCCGTGTTTCCTAAGAAAATATTTAATTATTATTTTTCGTCCAAAATTATCCACACAATAATAAAGTCTTGTACATTTTAAAGCACATCCAATGTATATTTCGTTCTCTGGACATGTGACTACAACTGTCAACCAACCCCCGTCTCGCTGTCGCCTCCGGGAATGCCCCAACCCTTGTAACTGCCAGGACTTTTTAACATGTTCACTGTTTAAATACCCTGGTCGTGTTGGCTGGACCAGAGAATTAGAAATTCATGTAGAAGCGACACTATCACCACAGCTACTACCGACACGGTAGGCACCCAGCCACAACCAGCTTCATCTACCATTAATATGGCATATCAATAAGACAGGGTGTATCAGAAAGGTGTGGTCAAATTTAAGGGTGTGGTACAGACTATTAAACTGCACAACTTTCTCCATGGGACCAAATCTTAATCGCGAAAAAATATCAACTGCCGAATACCACGATCGCGAGTCATATATTGATCATCATACAACCTGACACTGACCTGCAAATTGTAAATAAACTTGAGAAAATTTCACTTTCGCGGGCTACCTTAGCATCCCCTGTGCTGCTGGGGAGTTTGTTGCACCACTTCTTCTTCCCAGCTAAAGCACTAGGAAGTGGTGAAGGGCTGGAGTTTTTGGGGACTGTCTTATGTAATTTTGACGTTCCAAAATTGCTGATTCTCAACCTAGTTTGAATAAATGACGGATCATTCTCTTTGGTCGATGATGGAGTGGGAATCGCGATATGCGCTGCAACAAAAGATCCCCTACCTGCAGTGCTGGATCTTTCCTACGCCCGAATCTGTAGGCATTTAAAATGCATTCGGAGAGGAAGTGTCGCTTCTATATTGCATTTTTAATCTATGATCGGCCCTCTGTTTTGGTAAGCATTTGACGGTCACGTTGTGTCGTCGATTTAATTTGTCGTACAGTGGTTTAATGATGTCGGTCCTGGTCACCAACAAGGGTCTTAATTAGTTGAACCGATTTGGGGGTCTTTTAAATCGAAACATTTGTCAGAGGAGTACTTTTAATTGGTCGGAATCAATGAGTGTTGAATAAGAACGTTAACATTCGTTTTTATTGTTACTCTTCTGAGTTTCGTGACATTTAGTAAAAAGCTATTACTGTGATATTACAAACACTATTCAATTTTAGGTATTTATATAAACTGAAACCTAACCCCCCCAAACCGACTAAAACCTACCTAAAGTAAATTCACATACCCACCACCATTTCACCAAGCAGTTCACAAAAAAATCTCGTCTTATCCGCTCCATACTGCAACCTGTATAAACCCATTGGAAAAAAAACAAAAAAAAAACTATAAATAACCTGATAAAGTCCTCCGAGGAATCCAAAACGGATGAAATGAAACGTAAAAATATTTTCTCGATGTTTTAATGTGAAATGTTTCGACGAAAGTCTTGTTTACTTTCGACTTACGATTCGGGTGTGTAAGTTGCAATCAATGTTGATAACACTTTTTCTGGTTGAATTAATTATCTGCAGACCTAGTAGGTACTTATGTGTTTTTCCAGTGATGTAATTGTACTTCCGTGTCGATGATTCCAAATAATAATTTATATTAGTTTGGAAGTAATATTTAAAATACAATACTTATTTGGACATGACTTAGATGGGCAGGTACCTATTCCTATTTTGGACCTAACTGGGACCAACTTGGATGTAGCGCTCGCCAGACGCTGCCACGGCACCGCTCCGCGCTCGCTTCTCTCGCTCGGCTCGCGCACGATCGATCACAACCTAACCCATTTGGTCGGGGTGGGTGGCCTAGTTAAGTTATTACTGCGACTAATTTGGAATAAGTACACTGCTGGACATAGGCCTCTCTCAACCGCCACTTCGACCGGTTCTGTGCTTCAATTACACTTTATTATAAGGGATGTTACATCCTTGAAGTCCGACAAATTGATAACACTAAAACCACAAATGATGTAAAAAAAACCCGTTCAAACTCTCCAATCAATGAAGCTACAAACTGTAAACAAATAAACGCTACACAAACATAGATTGATGGGTGTTTCGTCTCCCATTATAGTTTCGATATTGGCTGGCAACACCGACTAAGTTTGATGTGAAGCCTTGCCAACGTTTACAAGTTCTAGGCCACAACAGACTATGGGCTTCTTCACTTAGTATATGGTGTGTACCTACTGAAGTTTATAACTAAGAAATACGTTTTTCATATGAGCTTTTCGTATTTCTTAGTCGGAGTCTGGATTTCTGCCCGGTTGATGGCATAGGCTCGCCCCCTATTACATGGGACTTAAACATAACTGGCGAAATGTGGGTGTACTATAAGTACACCACTGCCCAACCCTTCGGGGCAACAAGGCGTAATGTTAGGTTCATTATAAAGTCTTTTGTAATCATTTTTCCGTTATAATTTTTTCAAAGCACTAAATATCTGCTCAGTCAGACCATACGGTTTTTATGAAAAGAAGCTCTTACTTTTAGATTCAACAGTATGAGAGTTCCTTATGTATGTTCTAAATAAATAACATTTCCAAGGACCGAATCAGCTCACCAGCTACCAACTCTATCAAATATTTCGCAAGATCCAATATTGTACTACCACAAAATCTTGGCCAAAGATCGGAGGCGAAGGCATTACACTTCAGAAACCTCTTTAAAGCATTGTCAGTGTTATTGTAACCGTCAATCCAAATCTAATTGAGGGTAGCAATTCAGTGTATTATAGATGCACCTATGCCTAACCCTTAGGGGGATATTACACAATCATAACTATGATCATAGAGTCATAGATAAAATGAAATTGTAAAATAGACATATTATGGGTATATATATCCCTACACTATCATGTCTAGGGTCATCTATATCTACGAAACTCACAAATTACCCATAATATATCTATTTTACAATTTCATTATACGAGTATGTATCACTCCTATGAGTCATACTGATATTAAACTATCATATCTATGATTATATATATGATAGTGTAATATTGTGATATTACACTATCATATCTATATCTATGATTGTATAATATAATATATGATAGTGTAATATCCCCCTTAAGGGAACACAAGCGCGATGTTATGTTATGCAAATGGGTTTTTCGAAAGGAAAGTAATGTTTTTAAATGTGGGTCGTATGCATACGGTGAGAATTTGATGATTTAGGATAGACGTGCTTCAAAATGTTACGAAAGGACTCCGTTAAACAATATTTATGTGCAAGCTGTGCACGATGCAAAAGTTGGTACGTTTTCGTGAACTTACTCAATGAAGCGAATGGAAAGCGATATTTGTACCTTTACTGTGCGCGAATATTAATATATAAATGAAGAAGAAGTATCAAAAACAAATTTTTGGCGTAACTCCGCAGAAGTGTTGTGTCAAACAAGGTTGCCCGTTATCCCCTCGACTTTTTACACTGGTAATAGATGAGGTCCTCAGAACCCTCGAAGAAGAAACCCAACTAATCAAACTAGACCAAGATCGTGGAATCTCACTCCCCCTGGTGCTATCATTCGCGGATGATCTCATCTTCATTACAGATGACCTGGAAGGGCTAGAAGGAATTGTATACCACATTAAACCCCTACTAGCTAGTGTCGGCCTACAAATTAATGAAACAAAAACAAAAATACTGATTAGAGACCCTTTAGCTACACGGAAAATGTCCCACGTGTCAATGAATGGATTAAGTCTACCTACAGTAGATGAAATTAAATACCTAGGCACATACATTACATCTACATTAGACAGGAGAAGCACAATCAGAAAACGATGTGAGCAGGCCACTAGAAACGCAAAGTCACTATTACCATTCATAGATAACTCAAAGATGGACTGGCAACTAGCCAGGCTCATGTATAGAATGGTGATTGTACCGTGTATGATACACGGTTTGAAGGTATCGACAATCACCAAAGCTAACAGGTCTAGACTGAGAAAATATGAGAGAGTTATCATGAGGGACTTGATTAGTCACGCTAGGAACAAACCAAGATCAAAGAAAATGCACGAAATCTTAGACGGAAAGACGGTAACCAAACGCATCAAGAACCACAGGATGTGCTATCTCGCACATGTTCACAGACGCGGAAACCCACACCTATTATATGCAGCATTACAGTACAAGGCCAAATACAAGAAAGTAGGCCGACCTATTTACACTTGGAACGACAACCTAAAACAGGACATGGCGCTTTTCGACAAGGAAATCGACTTCTGGATGGACGTGGCTGGAGACCGAAACAAGATCAAGAAAGCAGCCAGCGAGATATACAAGAAACCTGAAACGGACAGCAGCGAGTCTTCGGATGAAGACACAGTAAACAGCAAATTGTAGCATAGCACAGCAAGGAGTTAGAAAAGAGCCGAGAACGAAGCGTATCTCCGCCAATGGATTCAACGGTGAAGATTGAACGGAGCCAACTGGCGGCGACGTCGTAAAAAGATGCCCCTCCTTAGATAACTATTACCCGTCTCTCCACTAGTCCATTGCTTACTCAAGGATGCATATCCGGTAGGCTCGCAAATCCTTCCTTATCCCGAAGGGCACACTCTTCCCTACCATTACCCGCGCCCCCCGGTCTACTTCAGGATATGCAATGGCTGCTGAAACCCCATGAACCATGAGGCTTCAGGGGCTAGTGCAAATCCTGGGGTTCATTCGATTTATCGAGTCTGGTTAAGCCACGCTGGGGTCGGTGCATTTCATTCATTCATTCAACTCCGCAGAAGTGTTGTGTATCGATATCTTAACATGATAGAACAAAAAAAAAATGTTTTTCACACTGACTCTAAAAGTATACTTACATATACCTACTAGTGGCCTAGATAAGGCCTTTCGACAAATAATTATCATTGAGAGATAATTAAGTTTCCAATTCTTTATACATTATACATCTGGGACATTTCGCCAATCTCCCAAGACTCTGTAAGGAATACAATGAATTGTCAAAGCGCTATAACCTGGACATATCCCTCCACATTTCAAAATACAAAAAATTTGTAACCACCGCAAAATAACTAAATATGTATAAATTATGTTTCTTCCCTCCAATCAAGTCAGCAAATGTGAAATAATTATTATTAGGTACATAAACTAAACAATCCTTTATATTATATATAAATATTATAAATGTTATTATTGTTATTGTTGTTATATTATATTATATATTATTATAAATGCGAAAGTAACTCTGTCTGTCTGTCTGTCGCGCTTTCACGCCGAAACTACTGAACCAATTTAAATGAAAGTCGGTACAAAGATAGTCTAGAGCCTGAGAAAGGACATAGGCTACTTTTTATCGACATACCATGCGGGTGAAGCCGCGGGCGGAAGCGAGTTGAAATATAACTGCTCAATCTTGACAAGTCATTTTTTTTTTGCAATTTCTTCATTAATTTATTTTCTCTATTTTTATTTTTATCCTGTTTACACCTAGTTAATATGTGCATGCTGTGGTCTCCTGTAATTGAAGGAGCACACGTGGAAGATCCGTTTTTGTTATTGTAATTTATATTGTGTATGTGTATCCTTTGTTGGAGATCCCAAATAAATAAATAAATGTATCTGTATTCCACAATACTGCCATTATTTTAAGATGAGGTTTCTCTCTCACAAAAACTGATACCCACAGTATCAGTGCAGCTACATATTAGATCAGAGTTCGATAAATAATGATACCTTCGCCCCTTTTCTCGCTAACACTGTCACGTATTTCACCTCTACGCCTTCGGATTACAGAAGGGCAGTTATTTATATTCAATTTATTTTTGACACATATTCGGTCTTCCTTCGTAACGACACGAGCTAGAGGATATCATAATCTGCCTGCCTTTTACCAACAATTTTTGGGTCAGGTTCCAGTCTACCCAGATGCAGCCTAATACCAGTATTTTACATGAAGCGACTGCCTATCTGACGTCCAAACCTTGGGTAATATGATACTCCTTGGTAATAATGGTTATCAGACTTACGGGCTTCTGACGACTCGTAACAACAATGACAGCCGGGACCAATGACAGCCGGGACCAACGGCATCATGTATAAATAATCTGCGCAGTTTCCCTAGATAATTTTATTTGACCCTGTAGATTTAAATGCACAACCAACCTAGGCTGTTAGCTAGCGAATTGAAAGCATTTTATCCTAAAGATATCTAATTTAGCGTAAATGTAATTATTCCGTAAGTGGTACTCAGAACTAAAACCTAGCATTATCTTAGTATTTGAATATTAAACACTCGTAGATTGAGATTAGATTTAAAATTGCTAATAGAATTAAACAATGGCATTTAAAGTAGATATTTCTGTCGTTGTGTGTATTTTAAAATGGTTGTAAAATGCTTATTTTTACCATTTAAATAAATCATTTAGATTACCATTTAGATAAATAGTTTTAACAAACAACTACATTTTGGAAGATTCGTCTGCAGTTACTGAAAATCAGCGTCAGATGGTGACCTTGTGTTGTTATTTGACATTATGCTGAGCTGGGGCCCTTTTGGCATTAAAAGCATTGTTTTTTTTGTTATTACTTACAGTTTTAAGGTTTTTCTTCTGCTTAATGCCAATAAACGCATTTTTCTTTCTTTCTTTTACTATATTTGACCGAGACCGCTATACCGCGCCTTAAGTATGTACGCGGCGAGACGGTGAGGCAGTGCAGGCTACTCGTTCGTCATTGCTCACGGCATCTCGCCGCTCATTCTTCAACGCTCACGGCGTCCCGCCACTCATTCGTCATCGCTCACGGCGTCCCGCCGCTCATTCGTCAACGCTCACGTCGTCTCATCACTCATTCGTCAACACTCTAGGTGTCCTGCTGCTCATTCGTCAACGCTCACGGCGTCATGCCACTCATTCGTCAACGCTGCCTCTCGCCTGTCCGCGCATTCCTAAGGCGCGGTACAGTGGTCTCGGTCAAAATATAGTAAATGCTACTACTTTTTTTTCTGCAAAGGTAACGAAGTAGTATTTACTAACACATAACATCATCACGCTTGCATTCCCGGAAGGGTTAGGCAGTGTCTGGCAGTGTGTGGGTGGAGTAATGTGAGCGTACCTAATAGTACACCACATTTCGCCAGATATGCCGATGTTTTTAAATTGTATACATAGGTAATTTTTGTAAACATAGCTAGCGAAATGTGGGTGTAGGTACTTACCTATTATAGGCACACCACTGCCTAATCCTACGGAGCTTACAAGCGTGATGTTATGTTATGTATGTTAATGTGTACCTAAGCACCTCTCGCTTCAGATTAAACAAATATGACCTAGTATAGACTTATTATTCAAGGCCGCTAAATGGATCAAAATGATTTTTTTATTTTTTTTTGTTATTGGCCAGCACACGTAAGCTTCGTTTCTTCTCTATATGAGAAGAAGTTTCAGAAAGCAAGAAGCATTAAAAATCTTCTCTGGTTGAGGAGAGGTTTATGAGTCAGTTAGAAAATCACAGACTGGTATCATCGTCTCTTATTTGTTCCAATAAATTCCTAAGGACAAGTTTTCTAAGAACAGTAGAAAACTTCGAAAATCCTTACCATAGTTAAGCAATCAATTAACCTTACCAACAAGTTAGGACAGAGGAACTTTTACTTAAGATAATAACTAGATAAAATAACTTTTATTGGAATCTAATTTTGTACTAATCAGATTATCTCCAATAGATTATTAATATGTCATCAGACTGATAATAAAAATAAAACTTATTAAGTACTTAGATAGCTATAATAAGATTATCAAAACTTCAAGAGAACTCAACATCATCATCATCTGCCTAGCTTTTTCCCAACTATGTTGTGGTCAGCTTCCAGTCTAACCAGATGCAGCTGGGTACCAGTATTTTACATGGAGCGACTGCCTATCTTACCTTCACAACCCAGTTACTGGGTAACACGATACTACTTGGCAAGACTGATGGTCAGACTTTCGGGCTTCTGACTATTACGGGTAGTCTGACTGTCAAAGATCTACGAATGACAGCTGGGACCAACGGCTTAACGTGCTTTCCGATACACAGAGGAGACTCGGTATTCTATGGATGGTCAATTGGTCACCCATCGACGGACCAACCTCGGCAAGCGTTGCTTAACCTTGACGGTCAACCCGTGCAGCTGTAATTATTAAGCCACGATTATCGAGATTATCGTCAATCCTATTAATATTATAAATGTGAAAGTTTGTGTGTTTGGATGTTTGTTATTCAATCACGCAAAAACGGTTGAATGGATTTGGATGAAATTTGGCAAATAGATAGTTTATAACCTGGATTAACACATAAGATACTTTTTATCCCGATATTCGCACGGGATCGAGACTTACGCGGGTGAAACCACGGGGCGCATCAAATAATCATCAAATAATGAAAATAAATTAGATGGCAATTATTATGATCCTCAAAACCTCAAGAGAACTCTACTTAACGGGTGTTTGAAAAATTAATTTAATGCAAATTATATTCTTTCATAAATATTCACCTAACAAACAGATGTATTTATCTATGCTTTTTGCCTGGTGAGGAACTGGCACTGTGTCTCTTAATTTTCAAAATTCTTGAAACAAAAAAAAACAAAATAATTCAACCCCGATAAAATCTTGACACCAACTGCACGATAAATTATGATACCCTACCGTACTATAGGTACATCACTACCTAACCCTTCGGGGAACATGGCGTGATTATCATATTTTATGTAAACATACATACCTACCTACCTACATGATTTTCCCCTCATTTAAACCTCATAATGTTAACTCAACATATTGTACATATATACGTAAATCAAAGGGCCTACGATATGATCCAATACTCCATCAATTTGTGTACAAGATCTATTGTTGCATTATCTGATATAATACTGTTACGTAATAATGTAGCAATCTCGGGCCAGCCGCGCGAAATCTTTGGAATCGTTTAGGTGAATGCTCCGGGCGTGTCACTGTGCAGGCGAATTGCAGAAGGAACAATCTGGGACAAACAGCCTCCTATGAAACTTATGTTTTCTTTGATTTCACCTGTGAACCTGCTTATGTATTACCTAGACAGTAAAAACTTTCTATTTGATAAATGTTATGATATGTTTTTTTTTATATTCACACATTAAATATTTCGATCATCGTGTTTTAAGTCAAATAAATAGATTATTTAATTTCACTTCATGCAGCGTAAACTATAAATACATCTAGAAAGAAAAAAATATGTAATAAAAATTGGTTTATTAATCACAGTAGCACGTGAATATACAAAAAGATCAGTTCATTTGGGAAAAAGACGTAAGACATAGGTATCTACACCAGCACCCTAATTGCATAATTCACGATCAATCACAATCTGAATCGTTTTGAAACAGATCAAGATTTGACAATACAATGCTTCATAAGTTCGAAAAAAAAAATCTCAACAACGTAAATCACGTAATGAATGTTGTTAAACTGTCAAAATGAAACATTCATTTTAATCGTTTACGAAAATGGGTTACGCAATTAGATAGCAGGAAAAAATCCATACAACGCCTGATCAATTTAATCAAACAGTATCTAAACATACCTACATAATGTGTTTATATACTGTTTATATCAACAATCGTTTGAGCTGTATTTATGAAATTTGGGGTTCTAGTTCATCTAAGGAGTATTAATAAATAAACAGAATTTCATGTGTGTATATTAAAAAGATTTTGAGTTATTGAAGGGTGAAAAGTAGCTCCAAATGGTTCGTGTAATATAACACACGCTGCCGCGTGTCTAGATAAATAAATTAATGTCGCTTTTCGTGTCTGCCTATGTGAACACATTGATCTTCTAGTTTAGAAGAATAACGTGGATAACAGCGCAACGGATTTTGATGCGATTTTTACCATCATTTAGTGAATTTATTCCGGAAGGTTTTTGTGTTAAAATACATTAGGAGTACGTACATAATTATAAAAAAATGTCGACTTTTTGTCAAGATGAAAATAAATTCATATTGGTCTTCTGCCATCTCCCTCTACAATGACCATCGTTGATGTTAGATCCCTGAAACGTTTACCGTTGATTGTGCTACGCCATTTATTTCACACACTGCGTCTTCTTTGATATTCCAAAGGTGATGTGTTTACGAGGCCTCCAAGGCCTCGTATCATCAAAATTGAATACGTGATAATCAAAATGCTGAAAAATGTTGACTTTCATTTTTTCTCAGGAAATTGTCAGACTTTAGAGTTGATGGAAAAGAAATATTATTTGAAATTGTTTTCTCGACGTGCATGTAAATTGGGTGACATAATGATGTGTTTTAAAAATTCAATTATTCTTTGGTGTTTACCCGCAGCTGATCAGTTGCCATTATTCTGAAACTGAAAATATATTATATGATAAGGTATATTTATTTAGGATCTCCAACAAAAGATAAATACAATACAAGACATAATTATATTATGATGAGCAACACCATCCGATCTGTTATGTAAAAATCTCACCGTGAAAACTTAGGTGAAGTCAGCTGTCATTCCATCTGATGCTAGGCATTGACACAGAGGAGAAGCTCGTGGCTACTTAATAACAACCACATGGTTCGAGCTACGCTTGCCAGGGTTGGTCCGTGGATGGGTAACCATCTTTAAATACCGAGACTCCTCCGTGCCTCGCAAAGCACGTTAAGCCGTTGGTCCCGTCTGTCATTTGTGGATCTTTGACAGTCGTTACGGGCCGTCAGAAGCCCGTAAGTCTGACAACCAATGTTGCCGAGAGGTATCGTATTAGGTACGTAGTTACTGGGTTGTGGAGGTCAGATAGGCAGTCGCTCCATGTAAAATACTGGTATCCAGCTGCATCTGGTTAGACTGGATGCTGACCCCAACATAGTTGGGAAAAAGCTAGGCAGGTGATGATGCTAAGGATTGACACAGTTGACAGCTGACTTCACCTTAGTTTTAACGGTGAGATTTTTACGAAATGGGTAATGTAGGTAGGTATACATCCTTCACTTACAGTACATTTATTTTTTATATCCCAATTAAAATTATTGATGAAATGACGATTTACTTTATTTAACTAAACTCCATTTGAAATAAGATTAGACATTTAAACAAACCTTTGTACAGTTAGTAGACATAAGGATGGCATTAAAGCAAAAAAAGTTACATAATACCAACTGTCTACTGCAGCTGCCATTTGTCATACCACCAACGCAATAGAAGTCAAAATCGGTTGGACGGACTGTAAAAAAGGTTTATTTAAATGTCTAATCTTAATTCAAATGGAGTATAATTATTTAGAAGATTATCATAACGGATAATGTTAGCACACTTGCCAGATCAACACAAGAGAGCGCTCCTTACGCTAATTTTTGTCAGATTGAATTGGTGCAGGGTCCAAACTTTCATTAATTATGTTTCAATAAGTCAGGATAAATTTTAAATAATAACGTACCATAACTACGGCATAATTAATCCCATAATCCTTTGATGGAACAAATAACACCAAACTATGGAAGCGTAAGAGTCTGCACGCACCGTTTCATTCGGATTCATTAAAATGTTAAATTACCAAAATATTACCTGCTTGCCTATTACGAAACGCGGAAAGGATATTCTTTATTTTAATACTAGTTGCGTCCCTCGGTTTGACCTGCATAAGTCCTCGATTTCGTGGGGATAAAAGGTGTTCCTGTGTCATTCTCTAGGTCATGGTCTACCCATGTGCCACATTTCATCCAAATCCGTTCAGCCGTTTTAGCGTGAAAGCGTAACAAACAAACTAACTTTTAAAATAATTATTCTAGTATCTAGTATTATACAACGTGTAACAGAATAAGCGCAAGACCTGAAAGTAGTTTGCTTAGAATCGGCTTCTAAATCGATTTCCGTCATTATTTATATATGTTAATTTTTCATGAAAAAATCTTTTATTTAACTGAAATTAGAACCACTGCGTCATAACAAGGTAATAAGATATTTTATTTAAGGAAATTTAAGCCTTATCTCAAAGGAATAAAGCCTATTTAAATGCATAACCAAATTTGTAATACGCTCATAGCTATCCATAGTGTAGTGCGCGTTAAATAAAATAGTTAATTTAAGGTGTGGTTTAATTAATTTAAATTACAGATATTATTTTAGTCTTATAATTTAATAATCTAATTGGGGTGTATGAGCTCTTGCGTTTATTCCGTTACACGTTGTATAGGTAGTATTTGGAAGAAAAAAATCAGGATGAATTTCGTCTAACTGCCTCGTTAGTCTTGTGATTGCAAGCGCTACTGCTGACGATGAGGTCCTGGGTTCGATTCACTGGTCGGGCAAAGTGATAAATATAGGGTTTTTCCATCTGGAATTTCTCAGTTTCAGCTCTTAGTCTGGATTTGTGACTGGTTCATGGCACATGGGCTCGCTCCCATCACATGGGACTTGGGACTCAAACATGGCGAAATGTGGGTGCACTATAGGTGCACCTCTGCCCCACCTTTTGGGGCATACTAATTGAATATCCTCAATACCTACCCTGCAGTCTATAAATTAATGTTCAACTCAGAACTTTGCAGCCCACTACGACTTTGTTAATTCACAAATTCTGTGGAAACTAGCAAGATGCAAGAAGGAAGTGTCTATTACGGAAGTCGCCATCTGCTCCCGGCCAGTTCGGGCGCAGCGACTTCGAAATTTGGACACCCTCTGATGAATTTAATATCGAAGTCGAAAATACTTCGGTGCAAAGTTGCGTCGGACTGAGCTGTAAATTTCATGGTAGTCCTTTGTTTTGATATATTTAAGTAGGTGATTGTCATTTGCTAAAATCTTATGGATTTGCTTGGAGTATTAAAGATATATATATATAAGTATAGGTAAAAATAGATTTGGCTATTTCAAAAGTTGGGCATTTCCTATTTGAAAATTAAGTATACAGGGTGAAATTGAATTCATGGGCATCCTTTTAAAGGGTCATTATACTAATCATTATGAACAACTTTCACTATGGGAACAACGCTGAAATCGCGAAAAAAAATCAACTGTTCCCTACATTTATTGTTCGCATAGCTCGTCAAAATGTAGGGAACAGCTGTTTTTTTTTCGCGATTTCAGCGTTGTTCCCATAGTGAAAGTTGTTCATAATGATGAGTACAATGACCCCGTATGAGGATGCCCATGAATTCAATTTCACCCTGTATAGATGGAAATCAATCTGCCCGCCTTTTCCCAACTATGTTGAACTCGACTTCCAGTCTAACCAGATGCAGCTGAATACCAATATTTTACATGGAGCGACTGCCTATCTGACCTCCACAACTCAGTAACTGGGTACTACGATACCACTTGGTAAGACTGGTTGTCAGACTTTCGGGCTTCTGACGACCCGTAACGACTGTCAAAGATCCACGAATGACAGCCGGGAGCAACAGCTTAACGTGCTTTCCGAGGCAAGGAGGAGTCTCGATATGTAAAGATGGTCACCCATCCACGGAACAACCCCGGCAAGCGTAGCTTAACCTGATGAATCGACCCGTGCGGGTGTAATGACTTAGCCACGAGCTCCTCTAAAAGTATGGAGATAGATATGCCTAGCATTAATGAAGAATGTTCTAAATAAGAGCTGCCTTCACAATTCATAAGTCAGACGTAGAAAAGATGATAACCTCATGTACATAAACCACATGATTACCTCATTTTTAGGTAAGACTTCGCATAATCATGTTTTTCTCTTCTTGTTCTCACACACTATTGTCTACATTTCTTTCATATTTCTCCTATCGCAGGTCTGCTGGAAGAAATTTCTTAAGAAATAAGCAGTACCTTTGTACTCATATTATAATTATGTTGTATCTCTATGTATTTTACTGTGGGTACATAAATAAATAAATACATAAGGTGTATTTTGAATTTGCAACTCAATACTTATTTCGTTGCTCACTTAAAATTATTTTGGTATTAATTATTCAATAATTTATTAACAAAGAAACTATTTTCAGTGTACTTGAAAGTCTCAAGAACTATACAATTATTGGTACTTAGTCTAAAGATAAAATTTTAAAAGCAGTTGAGCAAGTTCAAAAATTAATCGAAACTTTTCGTTCAAAGCTGCACTACTTTTGCACCTGAATACATAAATCATTTTCTTAATTAGTAATTAGTATTTTATGTTATTTATGGTAACTTAGTATTCATAGACTTTACGCACTGCGCCCAACCGATTCTCACGGTAAAAATTTAGGTGAAGTGAGTGTGAACTGTCATTTCACTTTATGCTAGGGATGCACTATCGACAGGTCACTTCAAAGTTTTCACGATAACATTTTTGCTTAAGTTTGCATAGCTCGTCAAAATGTAGGGAACAGCTGTTTTTTTTTTGCGATTTCTGGGTTTGTCCCATAGTGAAAGTTGTTCATAATGATGAGTAAAATGACCCCTTAAGATATTTCGTGTATGAATAAATACACCTTATTTATAAAAGACTAGCTTCCGGCCGCGGCTTCATCCGCGTGGTATGTCGATAAAAAAAGTAGCCTATGTCCTTCTCCGGGATGCAAGCTATCTCCTTGCCAAATTTTATCGAAATCCGTTCAGTGTTTTAGGCGTGAAAAAGTAACAGACAGCCAGACAGACAGATATAGTTACTTTCGAATTTATAATACATACTAGTTGCGCCCCGCGGTTTCACCCGCGTAAGTCTCGATCCCGTGGCAATATCGGGATAAAAAGTATATCCTATTCCAGGTCAAGGACTAACCCTGTGCCAAATTTCATTTAAATCCGTTCAGTAGTTTTAGCGTGAAAGCGTAACAAACAAATAAACAAACAAACAAACTCACTTTCGCATTTATGATATTAGTTAAGATTAGGATTAGTACGGATATCTCGATGTTTTGTCCCTTAAAAACCGTGCCAAGCGGGAGCGGTCGCTAGTTCTAAATAAAAACCGGCCAAGTGCGAGTCGGACTCGCGCACGAAGGGTTCCGTACGTATCTATAAAAATGGCAAAAAAAATCACGTTTGTTGTATGGAGGTATTCCATGAAGCACACCCAAACGAAGCACACCCAGACGAAGCACACCTAAAGTATTCCACTTAGCACACCCGTAGGTGGGCTTCAAATAAAAATTTAAAATAATTAATTTCCTGTTTCACGAAGCACACCTACGAATATCACTCGCATAGTGCGGGGACTAGGAAATAAAAATGTAGATAGAAGAAAATATTTATTATTTAAAAGACTAACTTAAAGTACAATGCCCACGTTCCATACATTTAAAAAACTGATAATGAAAGTTTATGTATAGTTCTGAGGTATAGTAGAAACACTACCTGTAAGTTCAGAGAATAATGTCCTATAGTCATTTTTACGGTCGAAACGCTACGAAGTTCAAAAAATATTAATGTTACTTTTATATAAAATTTATGTTATTTATGTAACGTAACATTTATGTTCCTTTATTTTAACAACTTCTTCCATGCCATTTAATGTGAGTAAGTCATTACACCCTTTTTTAATACACCGCCACAAGGCATTACCGTTTTTATAAATCTTGTGTTTACTATATTGTTTGTTATTATACACTAACACTTGTGTCGGGTTCCGGCCAAGTACGTAATTAATAGATGGGTTAAAATTTCTACTACTTGGACCTGCCATCGGCTCCATTATTTTGTTTGAATAAATTGCACGAAAAACAGAAAAAATAACAATAACAAGAAGACCGGCGCACAATTGCATAAACTCAGCCCGTGACGTCGCGATATGCGATAGTGTAATGAGAACTAAGTATGTAAACAAGTTCTAGAAACGCTTGGCAAAATTCGGGTTGGTTTGGGAATTCAGTGGCGGGCGCACGCGTTTACTATTAGCACAGAATACATAATAGTACTACGTACAGAAGGGACACTCCCTTCCCCGCGCTCATATTAAATACCGCACCTCACCCCGCACTTCGAGGTATAATGAAACTGAAAGATGTTAGATATTTAAGTTAGTCTTTTAAATAATAAATATTTTCTTCTATCGACATTTTTATTTCTTAGTCTCCGCACTATGCGAATGATATTCGTAGGTGTGCTTCGTGGAATAGGAAATTAATTATTTTAAATTTTTATTTGAAGCCCACCTACGGGTGTGCTAACTGAAATACTTTGGGTGTGCTTCGTCTGGGTGTGCTTCGTTTGAGTGTGCTTCACGGAATACCTCGTTGTATGGGAGCCCCTTTAAATATTTTTTTTTATTCTGTTTTTATATTTATTGTTATAGCGGCAACAGAAATACATCATCTATGAAATTTTCAACTGTCTAACTATCACGGTTCATGAGATATAGCCTCGTGACGGACGGACAGACTGACAGACAGACGGACGGACAGCGAAGTCGTAGTAAAAGGGTCCCGTTTTATCCTTTGGGTATGGAGCCCTAAAAACTCACTTTCGCATTTATGATATAAGTTAGGATTAGGATTAATATGGATATCTCGATGTTTTCTCACTTGAAAACCATGCGAAGCGGGCGGTCGGTAGTTCTTAATCATAACTCTCCTTTTTTCTTCGCCGTAGTCGGGTAAAAAAGAACCCTTCCTAACAATACTACACTCTCAGTCACCTTCAGAACAACAGCCATACCGTGGCTTCGCCTGGTAGTGACAGCAAGGCATGATAAACGAGGCGTACCTCGTAAGCTGTTACCGCCCGTAACTAGGTTTAAAGCAAGCACGTTTACAGCCTCTTTTGTGAAAATAAGCGTAGCTTGGAATGAGGGTAGTATTGTGTGTAACAAACGTTATCTATTTGATGGTAGATTTATTAAATACAATAGACGTAGATATAAATAACAGCCTGTTATTTTTGTACGCATGATAAATACATATTTAAATCTCAGTTGAATATCTTCTTTATTTCTTGTCGTTAAAGTTGAAAATCGTATCCGAAGTTTTAACAGTAACAGCCGAGGTAATAGTCTTGAGGATCTGTTATTTTAAGTAACAGATATGTTTTATTATTAGGAACAACTGTTATCTGCTATTTTTTAATATCTATAATATCTATCTGTGACGATAAATACGCCTCACGCCTACACTGTATGATGGCTTGTGACGTTTGCACGTTTTTATGAATTTTCATATCGACTGCTAAATATGAGGAAGCAAATACCATAACACATTGTTGTACCAACAGGACGCAATAATAACTTATCGCTGGAACTGCAATTTAATATGCTGTATTTTTATTTTTTTTAAGCTGTCACTGGCCTGATACCACAGTACCGCCGGTTTAGTGCCTACATGAATTAGTGAGACAGAAAATGAGGTAAATAATTATAATAGGATGGATTGACGCAATCTAGTAGTTCGGATAGTTACGTCACAAGGTCTCCAGTCTGCTTAAGACCTATGTGATCATCAATGGCCATTGCCATGCTCCATTGAGAAGAACTTTTAAAGAGGAAATGCGGTTGGTAAGACTTTTGAAAATTAGGTATTTGAAGAAACTATCGCTGTCGCGAGCGCTCACGTTCTGCCGCTATTCGTGCGATGAGGACAGCTACAAATCCGACTGAATAGCCTAAGTAAAAAGTCTTTGTCGTTATTTTCTTTTTTCATTAATAGTTGTCTTTGTACACGAAACCTCTGTTGACTGCGGTCTAATTGCAATTTTGAGAATTTTCTGAGGTTTCTAGTACTTACAAAAAATAATGTGTCATCAAAAAGGAAAACATAGAGACATACAAGAAGTTGATATTTATGTAACTGTAAAAAATCATCCTTACATATTATAAAACGAAGTCCTCCGCTGCGTCTGTCTGTCGTCCTGTACGCGATAAACTCAAAAACTCCTGCACCGATTTTTCATGCTGTTTTAACCAATGGATAGAGTGGTTCTCGAGTAAGGTATATAATAACTGACATCCACGCGGGCGAAGTTGCGGCATCAGCTAGTCTCTAAATATATATAACTCAAAGGTGACTGACTGACTGACATAGTGATCTATCAACGCACAGCCAAATTTCAGCCCGATCCGTCCAGTGGTTTCACTGGACGGATCGGGCTGAAATTTGGCATGCAGGTAAATGTTATCCGCTAAGAAAGGATTTTGATTAATTCTATCCCCAAGGGGATAAAATAGGGGACGAAAGTTTGTATGAAACTTTGTCAATTTTTAACCGATCGGAAAGGACATAGGCTACTTTTTATCGACATACCACGCGGGCGAAGCCGCGGACGAAAGCTAGTATAATATAAAAGAAAAGTTATAACAATCAACCATTTGAGATTTGTTAAAACCAGAATAGACAAAAACACAGCGCCGCCCGTTATTTACGAACCTCATAAAATCCTTATTTTATATTCGCCGGATTACATGATGACAATCGACTACGCAAAGGGTGAATACACGACATAACCCCCTCACCATTGTTACATCTCCAACCTCCTAAGATCCTTTAAACCTCTATCATCAACCAAAAGGGTAACCACAATACATGGGTGATCTACGACAGATGATCTTCCTTCGAATTAATCGTAAAGACGTTCGCACACCATGACAATGACGGATGTCCCGCGCGTTCGCGTAATCTCGGTAAGGCGCGGCTTATGGCTTAGGGACCGGCGCGACGTGCCCGAATGTGGGTAGTGTCGGGCTTTTAAGTCGGGTTGTGAGCGGATTTTCGGGTTGTTTTGGCGACGGGTTTTTGGTAGACGCATGTATGTGTATGATGCAGCAAAGGTGGTGGTGATGTTTAAAGTTGTAAGTTGGAGAAAAAACAATGTGTTCGCAACCTTTTAATCACTCCACTTTCATTTATCCTTGGGGCCAAGTCTACTAATTTAAAAACGTGTCAATGGTCTCACAATGATAAGTTTTTGACAGATTTGCCATACAAAATCTGTCAAAAACTTATCATTGCGAGACTTGTCAAAAGAGATTGCGATGGGTACATAATAATGCTGTGAGAGCTCCTTTCGCTGCATCAAAACTGTGTGGTTCCCCTAAAATTGTGTCGCCATAACAGAATTCAAGGTATTTTCCTAATTAAATTCACTTTAGGCATGATACTAGGTAATTATAAAAAAAACAGTTTTATTTCTATGCGTCTAGGAACCATTATGATTACCTTCGCGTTAAATCGTCAATGCGTAGTATACAGAGCCCACTTACCTTTACACTTTTAATCATAGACCAGGTTCCTACTTAAAGATTAATCAATTACCACAAAACCGCTTATAAAACCCGCTGGTTTTAAAGCTATAACCTCAAGGGGCAGTACCCACAGCCACAGAAATAGAATCATTGTGAGAACGTAGATGCTTTCAAATACACCACTCGAATGCGAGCAAAAGGAAAAAGTTACGAAACCTCTTTGCATATTGTTACTCTTATTACCTTTATGTTGTAAAGTAGGTCATACTACAGTGCGCGCGCGATTGCTAGTCACCATCTTAGGTATGTGAGCGTTGAGACGGAGGAAGTAGACATAGGTCAAGCTAACTCAGTCTGCCAATTTTGTCAATGTCAATTTTATCAATGTCAATTTCGTCAATGTCAATTTTGTCAATGTCAATTTCGTCAATGTCAATTTTGTCAACGTCAAATTTTTCAATGGCGCCCTCTCTCGTCTACAGTCTAGGTACCTCATGCGGTGACTAGCAGTCGCGCGCGGACATGCACATAGTTTTCGTCAAATACCGGCTGCCTCTAAACCACAGTGTTTCTATGTTTAAGATACTAATAATTTAAAGAGGTAAGTTAAATTTTTTAGTTTGTATGTAGGGGGTAATCTGCGGAACTACTGATCCGTTTCCGAAAATTCTTTAACTAATGGGAAGCTACATTATCCCTGAGTGTCATTGGATATGTTTAATGTTAAACCAAGAAACTTCATGCAGCATGTAGAAGCTAGTGGCATATAAAAGGCATCCAGGAAGGCAGCAAAACCAAAATCTTTAATTCGAACCAAGACTCATAAAAGGTTAGTAACATTTTCCTTAAAACTACGTTTTAGTAAACAACACAATAAGGTGGCACATGAAATTGACAGCAATGAATTATTTATGGGCAGTCCACTCTGCCAGCTATCATTTTCAGAACCCTGTTGGGGCTGGCCATGACTCGTATAAAAACAATCTACACGCGCCGCCGCAAACATCCCTGACGAACTGCAACGCCATGGTAGCCCCAGCAGTTTTCTAAGCGCATTAATAAATTGGACATGAAGATACGATGCCTGCGAAAACTTCTCCCACAAGTTGCATGTGTAGAAGGTAGTACAAAATGCTCTAAAGAGCGTCACTTTAACGTCTGCAGCACAACGTGCAAACCTGCGGGCTATCATGTTCGTAAGCACGGACAGAGTCCTCAGTTCCCATTCAATATCTGCATAAATAGGATGGATTGACGCAATCCATTCGTTGGGATAGTTACAATCTTCTTCTATTTCCGGCATAACGGAGGATCATGCTGAGCAATTTGAGGTAGGGTAGAGCCTTACGTAATGACCGATCGATGTGTGACAGAATAATATACTTAATAGCGCTTTTAGATAGATTAGTGATTTGAATTGGATTGGATTCAAAATCAAAATCAAAATATTTTATTTCACATAAGCCTACATGGGCACTTATGAAACGTCAGAAGCTAGGTGCACGGTTCCAATTGGTCGTTTCCTATGGAGAAGAGCAGGCAAGAAACTCCATGGTTACTCTTTTAAAAGATAATTGGCTTTTACAATATTTTCGAATTACAGTGTTAATAGTTATGGGAGGACAGTGTAGGCCTTCAAAAAGTTTCAGGTAAAGTTCATAAAAAAAAAAAAAGATTTTATTAATAGTTGGTAAAGGTTGACTCTTTTGTTTCTTTCTTTCTGTACATTACATTAATATCAATATGTTCACCGCTGTTGGTCTCTCCCAACGATAACGTATGCTTTATTGTTTTACAATTAACTTACATAACACAATACCTTTCCAATTAATGACTCCCTAAATACAGCTATATCATCAACAGTAAATTCAACACCTACAAACCCGGAACCGGGTAGTTCATAATAATTTCATGGAGTTATTAATATTTACATCAAGTGCCCATCGGACATGACGTGGGCGGTCCTAAAGGTCAAGCCGTCTTGCGGACACTGTTACCAAGTGGCTAAATATAACTAGATTCATGTCTTTCAGGGTATTGTAGAAGTCAGGTAAGGAATTAACAACGGTAATTTGAATAGCATAATCAGCCTATAACGTTCCCACTGCTGGGACACAGTGACAGAGGTCTCCTATTTGTGAGAGGGAGTGGGCCATAATCCACCATGCGGGCCCAGAGCGGATCGGTGGATGTCACATGGTTTCGAAACTTTGGTTCTAGGACATGCCGGTTTCCTCACGATGTTTTCCTTCACCGTTTTGAGAGCAGAGTTGCTGAAATTGTTTACACAAACTAAAGCTCCTGGCTGGGTTCGAACTCACGACCTACAACTCGTTAGTTAAACAACCGGCGTGCGTTTGTGTACAGATGTATGAATATAGACGAAGCAAAAGGAGTATGTAAGGATCGTAGCAGGTGTCGTTCTGTAGTTTCTGCCTACCCCCATGGGAAGAAGTCGTGAGTTTATGTATGTATGTGTGTGTATTTCAGGATTAAATAATATATTAATTGAACGAATGAAAATAAAATAAACACCACGGTAATAAATGAAATGTCTGTATGAAAATAATACCTTTTGAAATCAGCAAAAATAATTTCATAAATGATATAATAATTTTGTTAAGTTTCCTTTACCATAAACGTGGCAAAAGGCACTTTAAAAAAAAAAACGAACTGAAATGAATCCTCTTTTTATAGTTTTAATTTTTAATGATTCCTTGAACCGTTTGTGAAAGGAGCTTCTTAGCGAATTATTTACGTGTCCAATGACTATATACTGTTTAGTTAAGTATTTTACACAGAGAACGGAATGCTTGTCCTTATTGCAAAATCTTATTCAAAACTTCTTACTTTGCCATAATTACTTTATCATTGATACCTTTTTCCAGTTGTGCTGCTGAAGCAGTGATAGCCTGCAGTGGTGTGACTGTCAGACTGCCAAGTTACGCACCTCTGACTTTTCGGATTCATGTGCGTATTGTCAGATGTATTATCAGAAGGTTGCGTGTTTATATCACGTCGGAGTCACCAATTTAGGAGTATGTGGAACAGGGTGTAAAGTTCACTCATCCACCATAGAAAAGGTAGGATCCTCTGATCAGACGGGTGTTGTGTCTGGCGGGCAATCGCCCAACGACTGATGTCCATTGCACGGTAAACTTTAATATCGCGATGCAGGATTTATGTGACGTCAGGTCTTTGATGCGTAGTACGCATGTGGGGATGTAGATACCACCATAGTATATCATATACTTTAAAAACGGTGAAGGAAAACATCGTTTTCAAAACGGCTTTAAAACAAAGTTTTGGCGGGTTAGTTACAGAATAAGTCACTAACCACACGAAGAGAAAAAGAAGACTGCGCTGAAGTTAGCTTCCAATCTTAAAGGTATACTAAAGACCATTCAGCTATCTCCTTCGCTAACGTAAACCTTAATTCCCCAAAATGAAAGTAACTTTCCCCAAAATATGGCCAGTTTTAATCAGGCCTTTCCACAGATATTTTAATATTTCTACAGGTAGAGGGGAGGGTACATCGCAATTCGGTGTACTAAATTGTGGAGTAAAGAGGTAATCCCCAGGGATTGGTAGCACGTTTATTATAATCATTGATTTTAGTGGGAATTATATTGTAGTGTGTGTATTGTGGATTGGTGTTTCCGTGATGCTTCTAAGTTAAATGTCAAAGAGGATCGTGTTTGTTCGAGCGATAAATTACGTGTTAAACATGAACTGTGTGATAGTGGAACTGTTTTATCGGTTCAATACGATAGTTGTTGAATAAATAGTCAAAGTCTACAATATGTATCGCATTAATCAACGACTGATATGTCCAGATAGTGTCGCGCTCCAAAAGAAATAAAACAAACAAGCCAACACTGTTATGCTGGTATGCGTGACAGCTACGTCTTACACTTGCACACGTCATTGTGCTGTCATTTTGCTTTTCTCGTGTGTGTGTGTGTGTGTGTATTTGGCGGCTAACAGTTGGACGCTATTTCACCCTTCTACGGCGAAGAAAACAGAAGGGTTATGATTTTGACCGGTATGTATGTATGTATGTATGTTCATCTGTTCCCTCCTATCTTCTAAACCACTCATCACAATTTGACAAATGAGGTAGAAATGGCGCCCTCTAGAGGACATAAAGTCAGGAACTAAAAAAAAAATTGTTTAATCGTACCATGTTGGATATCAAATGAAAGGGCTTAATAAGCACATTTCAAAAATATACACATTATAACACCAAAAAAAAATTTATTTCATAAAATCTAAAACCCAACTACGACAAAAATGTCTATCAACTAAAAAGGTATAAAAAAGAAACCACAGACAGTCAAATTAACATAGCCTAACCAGCGGAAGATCAAGACGCTTCCAACGATACCACATTTTTCAAATTGTGACGAGTCGTTTTGAAGATATGGGGGAACAGATGAACATACATACATACATAAATACTGGTCAAAATCATAACCCTCCTTTTTGCTTCGTCGTAGTCGGGTAAAAATAACAATAAGAGGTAATATTTACAAAACCTTTATAGTCTCAACTTTGATATTCAGGAAAATAAACGTAAACTAGACACGCAATTTACTCCTAAATATAGTTGTCTAACCCAAACGTGACCACAACTTCTGATCTACTCCATACTTACATTGTTACAAGTTATTGTTGTTTGTTGATTCAAAACTTCGATTCGCTTCAAGCTCAAATAGTAGTAACCTACAATGTTGTAAAAATTGTACACCACTAACAATTGGCGAAATTGAAGCGACTTTTCTTTTGATTATTTTAAATGTAGCTGAAGTTTTATTAGACACTGCATTTGTTAAAGATATCTGAGGGTTTTCTCTTGTTGACTCATCTTGAAAATGTGGTTTCACATCTCATTCTATCCTTGTCTTATGAAATTTCATTCAGCTTCAACCGGCCACCCTGCGAAGATCGTAGCAACACCCAGCCTGAGGGCATCCTACCCACCACTTGGTGTTTCATGGTCTTCAATTAGAACATAAAACTCAACTTTCATTAGCAATTTACTATTTTTACTATGTCCTATGATGTTTTACTATAAATGTTTTGCTTTTTTTATCGTTTTATGTCCTGCGCGTGTCCCAAATAAAATATTATTATTAATAATAAAATATTTTTCTGTCTTTCTTTCTTTAAAATTTTCTGCTCGGTTTGGTTAGTGGCTTGTTCTAAGTCCGCCTGACTCTCTACCCCTCAAGATGGTTCTTTCATCTAAGTCTGTTCCGGCAGTTGTTTCGGCAGTTAGAGGTAAGATAGCCATTTCCTCTGTGGTTGAGGATTCCGGGTGAAGCTCACTCACCTTTGGCATGATCTTGTGACATGCACTTTTACATTATAATCTCAGTCTCAATCTGTTTCAAAAAGCTCTAAATAACATACATTAAAAGCTATAACGAAGAGTGAACTTGAAGTACAGTTTTGTCATCGATTGTCTCTGAGCAGAGATTGCGGCTTGAATTTTATAATTTTTTTAAGTAGGTAGGCGTTCTGATCTCTGCAACCCAATAACTTACAAACGAACACACACTTCCCTGTGTATAATATTGTAGCGTTTGACATTTTTGGCGCAAATTAGCGTCAGGTCACTTTGTGTTGTCATCTGACATTATACTGAGCTGAGGCCCTTTTGGCATTGTAATCATTGTTTTCTGTTTTTATAGTTTTAAGGTGTATTTAACTGCCAATAAACGCATGTTTCTTTCTTTCTTTACAAAACCGAGCGTTCTCTCTTCTCTTATTTTAGAGACTACCAACATTTTGAATGGTTTTAACATATTTGGATATTTATACCAGCATCAGATTTACACTTCAAAGTAGCCAACATATTACCCATTGGTCTATTCCCAAATCAATTGTTCCATCCCTTTCATACATGAAACCTTAGAGTGAGATAGTAGACAAACATTCGACGCCATAAAATGTGGGGGTATGAAAGGGATTCAGAATCCTGAAACAATTCGAGATAAAAGGTTGTTGGAACTTAAAACCCTATTGTTTTTATGGGACGGTTTGGGAAAACAAAGATATGGTATACTGTTACTTTGTAGTGGACCGTATTGGTTTTACGAATTGAAAATTGATGAAACGTTTTAGCTTGATAAGGGGACACGATTTGTAGGTAAAAAAAATACAAAAAATAAGGGTTTTTAATAGTTTTATCCTGTAGATAAAAAATATATCTAAATCATATCAGAGGAGCTCGTGGCTAAGTAATAACAGCCACACCGGGTCGATCCATCAGGTAAAGCTACGCTTGCCGGGGTTGGTCGGTGGATGAGTGACCATCTTTAGATACCGAGACTCTTCCGTGCCTCGGAAAGCAGGTCAAGCCGTTAGTCCCGGCTGTCATTCGTGGATCTTTGACAGTCGTTACGGGTCGTCTGAAGCCCGAAAGTCTGACAACCAGTCTTACCAAGGGGTATGGTATTACCCCGCTACTGGGTTATGGAGGTCAGATAGGCAGTCGCTCCATGTAAAATACTGGTATTCAGCTGCATCCGGTTAGACTGGAAGCCGACCCCAACGTAGTTGGGAAAAAGCTAGGCAGATTGATTGAGATAAAAAATATATCTGAGTAAACGAAATCGAGTTCCCTTTAAATCCTAACGCGCCAGTAAGAAATATCCAACCATCCAACCCCATTCCCACCAGTAATGAAGTCAGACATAAACTCGGACAAACAACATTATCCGTTAGTATATATAGAGATTTATGAGACACCGACACGGGAACGATATTTAGCAAACATGTCGTACTGGGATTTAGCTTTGTTTTCAACGATTTTTGTTTTTAAACATCCATTTTGAAAATTACGGTGACAGTGAAATGGTTTCTGCTTACCTTGTTAAATCTTTTAACACATTTTGTCCTACATTCTTTTGTAGGTACCTACTGCTAAAATCGGTGCTTATGATAGGATAATAAGCACAATTAACCATTTTAAAAAGCTCAACTATAGTTGAAATTAAAGTTGCCTACTTATTCAGTAAAAATTTCACCATGAAAACTAAGGTGAAGTAAACTGTCAAAAGTGTCAATTCCTAGCATAAGCATTGCTATTCTGTAACCATCTCACCGTGAAAACTTAGGTGAAGTGAGTGTGGAGTGAGCTGTCATTGTCATCGTTATCTACTGATACTATGGCAGTGACAGTTCACTCCAAGCTCACTTCACATACATTTTCACGGTGAGATTTTTACAGAATAGCACAACAGATTAAGTGACAGCTCACTTAGAGCTCACTTCACGTACGTTTTCATGGTGAGATTTTTACAGAATGGACCGACTGAACATATTTCATGACTCCTAGGGTAAAAATATTTGACATTTATCATTCAGTAACCTAAATTATTCTAAAGTAGGTACATAATACCAGTATTATGGCTTCGTAGAAAACGGGCGAACGGCGCGCTTTGAAATCTCAGTGTATAACAGTGCGCAACAGTATCGAGTGCGCGGCAGTTACGCACGGACGCGGCAGGTTTATCTTCCGAGCGGTCGTAAGTAATGATTTCAAGGTCATTGCCGAGACATAATACTGATACTTTATTATACTGTGGCTTAGCTTACATAAGATTTAATAGAAGACTTACTGATACGATTTCCAAGAAACTAGTGCTATAGTTGTCGCCATGGCAATATAGCGGTCATTATCCTACCTACATATTTTTTTTTTCGTTTCTTCCATTTTCTAGCATTTTTTTTTTCAAAAACTGAAATAGAGTCCGTTAACGTCCCGAATCAATATCAATATCTATCGTAATCTTCAACATGTTCCTAACGAACGTTTATTGTATGGGTCCCTAAGGAGAGATATTAGGGAAAGGGCAATGACCGCTATTGCAATGCTAAAACGCGACAACTATAGTATTCTTGGAAATATAATTGCTAGTGCGTACCAAAATAAAGGGTAGACTCTAATGTTCTGTAACTGACGTTACCCTCCAGACGCCTGTTGTTGAAATGACAGCTGGACGATGAAAAGGGGAACGTGGAAATACCGGGAACAGGATTCAGTAGTGCAGGAGAGCCTTGTTGACTAAAGTAACGTTTGTTTCATTCATCTATTCATTCAAATAAACGAACCGTAAATATTAGAATGAAGAAAGAGAGAAAAAATATATTCGAGTGGCGTAAACACCCGGTTGGAACGAAGTTTGTTTCGCTTTTGCACACTTGGCGAATCGAATGAGAGCTAGTCCATAAAAAGTGAGTGTGGTCTGTGGTCAGAGTATAGGTTGTCAATGCTGACATAACGAGCTGTCATCTCACTGGTTGCGTACTACAAGCGACCGGTCTTGCGAACGGTGCGTTATTGGCGACAAACGGGTGGATGTTTTCGAGGCGGTGCCGGGCCGTTACTGCGCTGGAGCGATGCTGTTATAATGAATAGTATGATTACTCCTTTATTCTATTTATTGATGAGGAAATGAATTATTTTTATAATATATTTAGTATACCTACACGCGATGGCACTTCGATCCAAAAATTTAAAACTTTGGAAGGGCAAAATTTTAAATTTTTATCAATTTCCAATTTTAAATGCGCTGTTCCGATGTTCAAAATAAGTCATTATATCCATCATCATCTGCCTAGCCTTTTCCCAACCATGTTGGGGTCGGCTTCCAGTCTCACCGGATGCAGCTGAATACCAGTATTTTACATGGAGCGACTGCCTATCTGAACTCCACAACCCAGTAACTGGGTAATACGATACCCCTTGGCAAGACTGGTTGTCAGACTTTCGGGCTTCTGACGACCCGTAACGACTGTCAAAGATCCACAAATGACAGCCGGGACCAACGGCTTAACGTGCTTTCCGAGGCACGGAGGAGTCTCGATATGTAAAGATGGTCACCCATCCACAGACCAACCCCGGCAAGCGTAGCTTAACCTGATGAATCGACCCGTGCGGCTGTTATTACTTAGCCACGAGCTCCTCGTCATAAGTCATTATATCCAAATGCTGTAAAGCTTTTCTGATCAATGTATTGCTGCAAGATCAAATTACTAAATCATATAAGTCATTCAACGCGTTCTGAATTCAAAACGGCAATAACCCCTCATCCAAAGGTGTCGATTTCGCAACACGCAGCATACCCTAATCACACTTAACCCTACGCTGCCGTAGTTTATATCTACGCCGTAAAGATTTTTACAACCAGCGATCACCAAACGGTCTCTAGGACCCCGACCTATCGCCAATTGCCAATAAACCTTCGAGCTTCAGGATTTCAATGAAGACCGACACATATTGGCTCTTACTACGATCTAAACGAGATTTCGCGTTCTTGAACACCAGAATCATCGCTTTGATGTACGACCAACGACCTAACCCATTCGATGCGACAATTTCGCTTGAGCGAAAATCTTTGCAATAATAGTTGGGTTCGATTGACCATCGGGACGTTATAACTATATTGCTATCTGTTATATTTCGTAATAACCAAAATCCCTAAGGGTAAAACGCAATCCTTAGACTGTTATTTCGTACGTGGTTTCCTGAACAAGGTATTGTAAACACGTCGGCTAACGTGACAAATGGCAATAGTGAAATTATTTATTTACTGTAATAATAACTTGAGGGGGAGGTTCAAATGTTTCGTTAATAATACACTGGCCCCTCGACCAATATGCTATTTTGTTTATTACATTTCGTTTTTGATTTATATTTTTGTGGGGCGTTTCGGATATGACGTTTTTTCTAATAAATTTCGTCCGCCCAATCGAATTTTTCTAGTTGCGCGCATGGAATGAAAAAATTAATTAACTTGGTATGTTACTCGAATATCTTTATGTATTATTGTTTTATATAACCAATATGTAATAGGTTAAGGGGTTTATTCATAAACGATAATTAAAGTTAAGTGACGTTCAAACGTCAAAAATGTATGGTTAAACAGTCGCTAATCATTACTTAACTTTAAGCAACGTTTATGAATAAAGGGGTAAGTGTATTAGAAAAAAAAAACAATCTTGTAACCAATGTGGGGAAGAAAAATCTACAATTGCGGTTCCTAATAGTGCGGGAACCAATAGGTTACAGGACATAATTATATTGCATCCTTGTAGCAATTTTATTATCTTTTGTAGCAATTTATATGTTCGAATAAATTTTGTTTGCAATACCTATTATAAACTTTACCAGTTACTGGGTTGTGGAGGTCAGATAGGCAGTCGCTCCATGTAAAATATTGACATTCAGCTGCATCTGGTTAGACTGGAAGCCCACCCCAACATAGTTGGGAAAAGGCTAGGCAGATGGTGTCCTATTATAAAGTGTCTGTAAGATACAAAATAGCTTCGATTATACTTGTGATTTAAAGTTATCAAAATTCTGTTAATTTTCGTATTTTATATTTGTACGCCGCCGCCATTAACGGCAAAACATTAGAGATCTCTCTACCAACTATAGCTATAACACCTATTTTTATACCTATGTTTACAAATAAAAGCTTTCACTTTGACTTCGTGTGTGCTCATGACTACGTAGTGCTATCACCAATATGTCCCTAGACGTAAACATTATCTATGACCTACAAAACAAGAAAATATATCCTTTGCCCCAAATTAAGCAACGCCTTAGGTATATCTTACGACGAGTAATTAAGGATCTCGCGCACTAGACGGCCACGTCCACGACCAGTGGTCGCAGCGACCAGAGGCCCTAGACAAAGTGACATTCTATCAGCGATAACGATGATGGAAATGGCAAAAATGTATAAAACTGTGATAAGCTATCGAAAACCTTATGTCAATCCTGTTGAAAGTCATTGTAGAAAAACGAAACGCTTTTGAAGCGATTGTCATTTGTCTAGGCCCTCAGGTAAACTACAGAAACATACGAATCGCGCACTTGGTCGCAAAGTCCAACCGGCTAACTAGCCGCAGATACGGCCACGGACCACGACTGGCCGGAGTCGTGGCCGTCTAGTGCGCGAGATCCTTAGTGTTTCCGTATTTCCCTCTCACTCTATTGACATCCTAACTATCCTAACTAATAATAAAAGTGCGAAAGTGAGTTGTTTGTTGGTTTGTTACGCTGTCACGTTAAAACGGCTGAACAGATTTGGATGAAATTTGGCACATGGGTAGGCCATGACCTGGAATAGGACATAGGATACTTTTTTCGATAATCTCACGGGATCGCGACTTACGCGGGTGAAATCCCAGGGCGCAGCTAGTAGGTACATAAAGGGGTACATAAGGGTTTTAATTTTATTTTACTCTTTCGACCAACAAATGAATAAACAACAACAAAATTCCAAGCTCCACTGACATGGAGATTCTGACCGGTCACAAAGGCGATGTTCTGTGAACTGGAGCATCATTTAATTCGGTACAGTAAGCAACGTCTGATTGGAGATTACGAGTAGCTTATGAGTCTGCGAGTCCCCGTCATTAATTCGACGTTCCGACACCCTGCATTCACGGGTTGAAGATTATGTTGTAGTAGAATTTTGGTCAAGATATATATTTGATGTGGAATGCTTACATATTATAAAACTAAGTCCTCCGCCGCGTCTGTCTGTCGTCCAGGGGGCCAAGTCTACTAATTTACAAACGTGTCAATGGTCTCACAATGATGAGTTTTTGACAGATTTGCCATACAATATCTGTCATCATTGTGAGACCACTGACACGTTTGCAAATTAGTAGACTCGGCCCCCTGTACGCGATAAACTCAAAAACTACTACACCGATTTTCATGCTGTTTTCACCAATGGATAGAGTGGTTATCGAGTAAGATTTTAGTATATAATAACCGACATCCACGCGGGCGAAGTCGCGGGCATCAGCTAGTATACCTATATAAGTATATCTATTTATATAGATAATTGATAGTGTCAATATTTTTTTTCTTCAAAAGAATTTGAACGTTCGTACTTTAGTTTTAATTTTAAGACACTTCCAATATTTTTATGTCCTTGAGAAGCTTTTCCTTCTTCTTTACCAAAAATTTTACAACTTCGAGCCAATTATTACGGTTGGCATCGATACTCATTAAGATAAATATTATCGATAATAACAAGTATCGATAGATCGCCTCCAAAATCGAATTAATTGACTTGGCCCGATTAAACCATAACAACTAAGTGTAATTGAGTTGCGCAAATCTCGTTTACTTAACGCAAGGTAAACACAAATAAACAAAAGTAAGAACATTCGCAGATCATCGAAGACCATTGGGCATCTCTTGGCTAATCAAAAGTTGCCCGAAGCGCCGATAGATCTCAGTTTACCAAACTAACTAAAAGTTCCGATTAGTTCTTGTATTGTTCGGCTGCTTTGCCTATTGATCGATTGCACGGTTCAGTTATGGAGTCGATTTATTTGTTTAATCGATTGAATCGATTACTAATTACATGTGAGACGTTGGTTGTTATGATCGTGTGTTGAAATATAGTCACTGCCGTGACTACGTGCAATTTATTGATGACTGACGTAAAAATAATCTGCCACTATTGTTTTAAACTCGGTTATAAACGACTATACGAGGCACCGATTTGAACGTATCGACATCCATATTTATATCGGCTGCGATGGACGGCATAAATAAACAAATCAATATAAACATAGCCTAAAAACCGCAAATTTTAAACATGGAACACTAAAAATTCATAGCAAAAACATGAAAAAGGGTTGTTCGTCAGTAGCCAGTGCGATGTTTTGGCGCGAAATTCGTATTTCGAATGGAACGCTTTATTGCGCGTCACTTTGATGTGTCACTTCCTAGTGATTGCTGCGTTCCAATTGGAATTTTAAAAAGTTCGCACAAACAGATTGCATGATTTTGATGGCGTCAGCTTTTGTCTATGTTGGTACAGGCTATTTGTATTTTGAATGCAGGCTTTTATGATGCGGCAGGCTGCTATCCCAGTTTTTAAGATTTTAGATAAACAATTCATGTTGCTGCAGCAGTATGAATAATTTGCTTTCATAAAATAAATCTGCCTAGCCTTTTCCCAACTATGTTGGGATTGGCTTCCAGTCTAACCAGATGCAGCTGAATACCAGGGTACCCCTGGGTAAGACTGGTTGTTAGGCTATCGGGCTTCTGACGACCCGTAACGACTGTCAAAGATCGACGAATGACAGCCGGGACCAACGGCTTAAAGAGCTTTCCGAGGCAAGGAGGAGTTTCAGTATGTAAATATGGTCACCCATCCACGGACCAACCCCGACAAGCAAAGCTTAACCTAATGGATCGTCTCGTGCGGCTGTTATAACTTAGCCTCGAGCTATCATAAATCAGCTTTTATCTATTCACGCCAATAATTAAGTACTTCAAATGTTATAGTAAGTAGGTAAAGGCAGGTAAATTAATTACGTTTGAGTATACAGTGCTATAGACAAAAGAGCAATCAGAAACAATTTAACATCTGAAAGATAAGCACTACGTAGGTACTTGCAAAATGTTATATTCCCTTTTCAAAATTACCACAACAATTTTCAGACCGCCTCCAAAAATACTGAAAAGAATAATCTTCTATCACGGACTTACATAACGGACTTCCCTACTTAAATTACGTCACTTCGTCCTGCGGTTATTAATTTTTTTAGTGTGGCAAGCTCTCGTATTTCGTGAGAACGTGAAAATTCCTCGCTAATAGGAGACGGTTCATTAGAAACTCGTCAGAATTCCGCTCGCTCGCTCGGCTTAATTCTGTTAACTATTTTTATGTCCAAGACCGAAACGATATTTTTAAAAGTTGGTACTACCCAGTGCTTGGTATCAAATTGTAGTTTTAGTAAAATATTTTAATATGTTTATTTTTAGCGTGTGTTTCTTAATCTTGTTTCAAATACCTGCCTATTAACTGTTTTTGAGACGCAGTTTTACAAACTTTTAATTTAATTTCTCTATTGGTCTCTTTGAGCCTACTTTAAAACAATAAAAATAAACAATAATACATTTTAATATGTACCTCTGTTAATATGTTATCTACCTCTTATTGATTATTCCACTTAACTTTCGAACATCAACAAAGTGGATTTTATAGAAACGAACCGGACCGTGCCTGTTAATAATCCAAAAAAAATGAGACCGTACGGTCTCATTTCACGGATTTCGTAGCTCAAATTTTACTTGGCAACCCTAAAAAGTCCGGACCCCGCGTGTGTCCTAATTCGCCGTACTTCATTTGTTCACAACTTTTGTGTAATAAAACCTTTTTCCACGTATGTACAAGATTTTTTTAATTACGAGCCGTCCCTTGTTCTACGTGCGTCGAGCTTCCTAGTCGTTGTAATAAATTCGTGTTTACGTTAATATAGTGATGCTGAGCTTTAAAAATATAATAAAAATCTTAGCGAGGAAGTTTAATATAGTCTGTGGTGTCATAAATCTTTGAGGTTATGTGGTTATGTCACACGTTCTAAATAATTGTGTTTGTTACATTTTTATGTTGAATTTTTAAAAGGTAGGGGAAGTGGTCATGTAGTTTTAACGCTTTAAATCATATTAATCTGCCTAGCCTTTTCCCAACTATATAGGGGTCGGCATGCAGTCTAACCGGATGCAGCTGATACCAGTATTTTACATGGAGAGACTGCCTATCTGACCTCCACAACCCAGTAACTGGGCAATACGATACCCCTTGGTAAGACTGGTTGTCAGACTTTCGGGCTTCTGACGACCCGTAACGACTGTCAAAGATCCACGAATGACAGCCGGGTCCAACGGCTTATCGTGCTTTCCGAGGCACGGAGGAGTCTGGGTTTGTAAAAATGGTCACCCATCCACGGACCAACCCCGGCAAGCGTAGCTTAACCTGATGGATCGACCCGGTGCGGCTGTTATTACTTAGCCACGAGCTCCTATAAAATATAGTACTTTGAACTTAATCTAGTCATGAAATTATATTCATAGAGAGATATCCCTACGAAACCTTTTGTTAGGAAGACCCTCGCTACATGGTGGTTCCGTATCGAGAGGGAACGCAGAACCTAACTCAAACCTTTTGTTAGGAAGACCCTCGCTACATGGTGGTTCCGTATCGAGAGGGAACGCAGAACCTAACTCAAACCTTTTGTTAGGAAGACCCTCGCTACATGGTGGTTCCGTATCGAGAGGGAACGCAGAACCTAACTCAAACCTTTTGTTAGGAAGACCCTCGCTACATGGTGGTTCCGTATCGAGAGGGAACGCAGAACCTAACTCAAACCTTTTGTTAGGAAGACCCTCGCTACATGGTGGTTCCGTATCAAGAGGGAACGCAGAACCTAACTCAAACCTTTTGTTAGGAAGACCCTCGCTACATGGTGGTTCCGTATCGAGAGGGAACGCAGAACCTAACTCATCAGACAACCCAGGACAGAGCGTCCTGGTACCGCTGTACAACAAGACCCGACCCCAGAATGCCCCAGATAGAACTGGGATTGATGGAAATAAATAATACACCGATTGAGGTCCAAAAAATCAGGTCCCTCGTGTCGAGGGGTATCCGAATCACCCCTATGTATGTTCCGCGAATTTTCATAGTTTTCGAGTTATTAATTTTTTGAGAATTTAAAAAATTCAGAAAAAACAACTGTCTTCGCGCGGCTGAAATCGGAACTAATCGTATGCCGCCATAGCAGACCAAATAAAAAACCAAGACAGAGCACTGTCAACAGTGATGCGAGGTCGGTTTCGTAAACATGGTGTGCACTAAGTTTGGTGTAGTTTTATTGTAGTGTCATTGTAAATATTTGTAAATGTGTGGGTGTGAACGTGTATGCACAGAGCTTTGGTATAGTTTTAGCATGCTTCAGTGTATTGTTCGCAGCGCTCCGTCTTGGTTTTTTATTTGGTCTGAGGCCGCCATCTTGTCGTTTATGTAAATTATAAATACAAGATTTAATATTTTAAATATAACAGTATGAGTATAGAAGTGAGCACGGGAAAAGGGGTATCGTATTACCCAGTTACTGGGTTGTGGAGGTCAGATAGGCAGTCGCTTAGAAGCACTTTTTCAATTTTGTAAATGTGAGTACCATGGGGCCGTTTCATATGGTATCACGTTGTATGTTGACTTGAAAGAGCCTGGCAGATGAGAGTATGTCATACTCACTTAAATGTCTCGCTGATGGTGGCGCGTGTGTTGGATCATTCGGTTCCCTACAAAATGGTTGAGCTGGATGGTGCTGATCCACGTGTCATGTTCGTGAACGGGCGCCGTCAGTTGAGACTGGTCATCTCTTATCTGCCAGGGCTTATTTTTAATCTTATATTTTGAATTCTTTTTGATTATTTTTCGTTTGACATTGTTCTCACATATAGAAGCACGAAGAATACTGTACCCAGGATTTTGTAATATCTATATACATTTTTAAAAGAGTGTCCTTGGAGTTTCTTGCCCGTTCTTCTCCATAGAGATCTATGAATTTGAATGGGCAACTAGCTTCAACTTTTTGACTAACTGACCGACTCTTTGACAATTCAAAAGTGCCTGTAAATGGTTTAATTGAAATAAATGCTTTGAGTTTGAGCTTCATGTAAAATACTGGTATTCAGCTGCATCCGGTTAGACTGGAAGCCGACACCAACATGGTTGGGAAAAGGCTAGGCAGATGATGATGAGTATAGAAGTGAGCACGCCAGCACGACCAGTCGCGCACAGACTTAAATCTTGCGCGCACTTTATAGTAGGTAGGTAAATAAAGTTCTAAGTTTTACTCACAAACATTTTACCAAACTCCAGTTCTTTTATCAAAGAAGACGAACCCAAAAACAATTTATCCAAAACTTCAGGGACGGTAAACATTTTTAAACCGTTCTCAAGTTGTAAAATACTTCCGTAAGTTGTAGATGTCAGCACTGTAGCTGAGCTAGCGGTACATCTGTTATTGTCTTACTTGAAGCCAGTCCGCTTCGGTATCAGTTACCGTCTCCCGTACAAACTTTCCGCGTTACCGGGGATCATAAAAAGGAATGAGAGCGGTAACATCAGGGGGGGGGTCAGAATAGAGGGGGCAACCTGGTGTACTCGTGCTGCGAATAATGCTGCAATGTGATTGGTTATTTCCCTTTATCAGTTTTTGCGAGGAGGTTCTTTTTTTGAATAAAAAACACACACATACTTCTTTGAGGCCTTAACATCCTTACGGGCTCAGAGAAGCTCAATAGTTACAACTATTGTTGATGTGTTTTTGAGCCCATTAAAAATTAACATTAAAAAAAAATGCGAAACATGATTTTTTTTATTTGTTGGCATGATTAATCAGGTTGATTCACGACTTTTAGGCACAATTAGAAAAATTTTGTGTTTAGCTATTTGACACGTCAACTTGCTGTGATACAGATACAAAATTTTTTAACAGCTGTGGTTTGAATATCCGGACAAATTTAGTTGGTAGTCAATTTGCTCAACAATTAAATCCCCTGGTTTTACATTGATACCGAGTACACGTATTATTATCGCCACCATAGTGCCGATACTACATACCTACCTATCTATTTCTCGACGGCCTGTGAAGCCAAGTCAGAGACCCATGGGCCATGGAAGAATGGGCAAGAAACTCCATCGTTACTCTTTTCAAAAATGTTTACGATATTTTGTATACATGAATTATATAATTATATGTGAAGACCAGGCACCCACAATAAGATTACTGTCCCACAAAAGGCAAAAAAAAATATAAATGGAGCAATGACAAATAAATCAGTTATGTGATAGGTACATGGTGCTCACATATTAACAAACATTGTAAAAATATACGATATTACAATATTCCTAACATCTTTACAAGTAATACTAATAAGTCAGTGCGTGATTCCAAGCAATCACAGAGTGTAAAAATCTATGACATACGAATAATAAAATATACAACTAAATTAGCAACCAGTTTGATTTTGTCCAGACTCTAAATTGTCCTATGGAGCAAGACCAGCATGTTTCCAAGCATTCTTATCTTGGATATAATCCTCTAATTTGTAATAAGCTTGTTTACAAAGTGTACTTTTTATATGAGTTTATGAATCGATGGATTAGCAATTTTTTTCAAACAGATTTCGAATCTGATTGATAGTGTAGGTTTTATGCAATTAGGGTGCTAGTTAGTCACTAACCACACGAAAAGAAGAAAAAACCTATGAAATCTATTATCTATGATACCAACTCTAGGTTGCATAAATACACACGGATGTAACAACTTTTAACACGATTACACATGATTACTATTTCTTCTGAAAGCTACTCTGAGTTTAATGCATAAAGCGCGGTGTAAACGCGAGTGGTGTACTCAAACCTTTCACATTTACAAGCCAATTAAAAGTAGCTCAGATGTGTTCGCTTGTAGAAATGCTTTATGTTATACGCTGTGGCATATTATAAAATTTTTAAGTATACTGAAGGCTATAAAAATTTAAATATCCCGAAACGATTCAACATTAAATAATAAACTAGCTGCTACCCGCGGCTTCGCCAGTGTGGACCCTAATTATTTTTATAAAATAAAAATAGCCTAGGTTCTCAGCTATCTGAGCCAGTGAAAGTCCCGTCAAAATCGGTCCAGCTGTTTCGGAGATTAGCCGGAACAAACAGAGAGACAAAAAAAAAATTTTTTATATACTAATTAATCTCTTTTACTGACTGTACTTACACGTCATATTTGAATTTGTAGTGTACGTCAAAAAAAAATATTATTCGTCATTTTAAATTATCAATTAACTAGCTCCTAAAAAACTCAAGAAACAAAAGCGTAAACTTTGACACGTGCATATTTTTAGCGCAAACTAAGTTCGTAACTCAGACAGTCATGTTTCACCAGCCCGTGTGAAACTGCCTAACACTGAGTGACAGGGCGGCTGCGGCTAAATATATAACGGCCGATCGTTTCGTGTGGTGTAGACGTGCTGCGTGCCACGCTGTCAAAGCGTGTGTGATCAGTAATTGAAGCTAATCTGTTGGTTTGGATTTGAATGACAGTTGTGACTTTGGTTTTATAAATATCAATTCGGATTTTCAATTTGATATTTTCATGTAACTGCATGAGGCGCGGGTCATCAAGAATTATGAGCGAGGCCAGGGTGCGGCGCGGGAGTTGCGCCGCTCCTCTCATATTTCATACAAAATGTATAGGAGCGATGAGGCGCGGCACATACACACGGGCGAGGCAGGGGTAGGGTGCGTTTCGTCGCTCCTATAGATTTTGTATGAAATTATGAGAGGAGCGGCGCAACTCCCGCGCCGCACCCTCTAGTAGACACTCCCTTTCTATCTATAACATCTTTCACACAGTCCATCCATCGTTTCTTTAATCTTCCTCTATATACTGGTAGAGCCATCCACATCCTTACTCAAAACTTTCCTGACGACATTTTCCTCCCTTTGCATCACCTACCCGTAACATGGCAACCCTTTTCCACACACAATTAACAAAAAACTCATCTCACGACGTACTTAATACACGAACACTATCCATTTCCCACAGACAGAGTCACAGTCGAGAGTAATGCTAGAACACTCTAGTTCACAGCCCACTGCATCACGATTACTGCACTAATCCAAACGTTACCCGTATAATACTGTCAAATGGCGAGGCATTTCACGTTATTGTTGTTGCAGTAAACGACTGTGCGTCGTAAATTAGCAGGATTATATCACGGATATTGCCGGCTTAACAGCTGTTTCTAACATGTTTGTTCAAGAAAAATATTGTTTTGTACAAATGTTTTCGTTTGTGTTTTCTTGGGTTGTTAAATTGGTTGTATTGTGTGGTGGTTTTAGTGGTTTGTGGTGTAATAAGATTTTTGAGATTACAAAGAAGAATAATGTGGAAATCCGTTACGGATCCGATTATGAAACTTCAGCGGGGTGATTGCGTAACACAGTTCTATGGCTTTTATTTTGACAGTTCAACTACATTCGTTGAGTTATTTACGTTCTTGAGCAGACAAAGTTTTCGAACATAGGTGGATGTTACTTGTGTTGTTATTTCGTATTTATTGATGAATGGTTTTAGGACATTTTCTAATATGGGTTACCTGAAATAAATGTTTTTATTTTATTTTTTTATTAATAATAATCTTGTGGCGGTACCTACATCGCCACATTCAAACTACGCATCAAAGACCTGACGTCACACAAAAATCCTGACGTCTCAAAAATCCTGCATCGCGCAATTAGAGTTTACCGTGCAGTGAACAGATATACAAAAATCCAATATCAATCATTGGGCAGTTGCCCGCCAGACACAACACCCGTCTGGTCGGAGGATCCTCCCTTTTCTATGGTGGATGAGTGAACTTTACACCCTGTTCCTCATACTCCTAAATTGGTGACCCCGAATATGAACGTCAACGCAGCCTTCGTGCAACTACTCCAGCGTGACGTCATCATCATCACTCCCGCAAGCTTTCAGTGAGGCGAGTCACACAGCCAAGCCAACACCCGAGGCGTCAGCGGGTATCCTGACCACCAGCATGCAGCGAACGCGCATTCCTGGTCATCACCCGCATCCTCATCACCCCGACCCACTGGGGAATCACCTCAATCAACTCAATCAACTCAATCAACTCAATCAACTCAATCACCACAATCGCCGCAAAACAGTTCCGACCCACTGCGAACAATGCGGCACCCGGTTCCGACTCACTGGAACCACAACTGGCACTGGCAAGCATCGCAAGATACAAGACTCAGCCCACTATCGACCTTCGGTCTCCGGAGGGGAGTGATGTGGCGGTACCTACATCGCCACATTCAAACTACGCATCAAAGACCTGACGTCACACAAAAATCCTGACGTCTCAAAAATCCTGTATCGCGCAATTAGAGTTTACCGTGCAGTGAACAGATATACAAAAATCCAATATCAATCATTGGGCAGTTGCCCGCCAGACACAACACCCGTCTGGTCGGAGGATCCTCCCTTTTCTATGGTGGATGAGTGAACTTTACACCCTGTTCCTCATACTCCTAAAATCTTTACAATCAAATACTGAGTGTACGAGTATTAGAAATGTGTGGTCATATTTAAGGATCTGGTACAGTTCATTAAACTGAACAACTTTCTCCATGGGACCAACATCGTATTCGATATTTTGACCAGATATTCCACAGACAACTATCGATAACATAAAAGGATAAAAAAAATTGATGTTTTTTTTTTATTCATGAATAATCCTATGTAAAGTTAAACAACTCGCAGAGAGCTAATCCAATAAAACTACCAATATAGGACGATCGAAAACAATTGACCTTGCATTTTCTGCCCCAAAAAAAAACAATTGCCCACAAAATTTGAATACAGAATCGATCGAAACGTCAACACAACTCCATATATATACCACCAGAATCGATAAAACTCGATGGAAAAAGAATTGGACCCCCCCTATCATTTGATCCCCATATATATCGGGGTGGTCCCTAAGGTACGAAAGGGACGGTTGCATGGGGATGACAAACACTTTGACAGTTTGGAAGTTATACCTATGAGAGGCGTTTAGAGTATTTTTCGTTTTGGGTAATCTAGTGAAAATGGTCTTACGTATACTCCATTTGAAATAAGATTAGACATTAAAATAAACCTTTTTTACAGTCCGTTCTACCGATTTTGACTTCTATTGCGTTGGTGGTATGAAAAAAAACCTGAGTACTTAATCCGCCAAAAACACATGCCAAAATCTTGTTTACACACTATTTAGATCGAGCTAGCTAGCTCCTCATCATGCTTCACGGCGGTTCACCCTTCCTTACTAATTGGATTCCTGTGGAGATTTCCCGAAGGCAGCCTGTCACTGGACGTACCTCCTTCCCCCCACCTCCATTAGTTAATATAAACTCAAGAATGTTCATGCAGATTTTTCATTAATTTAGATTTTTCTGCGGGCTTTTTGCATGTAACAATAAAGAAAGAAAGAAAGAAAGAAAAATGCGTTTATTGGCATTGTAGCAGAAAAATACACCTTAAAACTATAAAAACAGAAGACAACCATCAATAGTTGTTACGCTGGTGTATATTGATGACATTGTTTGAGTAAAATGTAGTTTTTGTCTTTCTTAACTCTATTTGCGCTATACTGAGTATTTTCAGCATCGTAGTTACATAGCTTCTATACATATTATAAATTAAAGTCGCTTTTCGTATTTGTCTGTATGTCCGCATTATTCTTCTAAACCACGCAACAGATTTTGTTGAGGTTTTCACCATCGTTTAGAGAATTTATTCCGAAAGGCTGATATATAATATTACATTAATTTTAAAGTTACATATAACTAAGAAACCTACATGTTTGGACCAGTCGTTAAAACCGAGCGAAGCAGGAGCGGGTCGCTAGTAATATTATAAACAGAATGACCAAACACGAAACAAAGATCTGCATTAAACTGCGGCTAGCAATGTTTAAGGAAGACTGTCCAAATAACTCAACAGTACCACGTACTAAGACTTGTGTCTTCATCCACAGTCCGACTTCACCGACTGCACAGGGGGCTTAAAACGATTACATTAGCAATTCCTCTAAAAGCAATTCATTTTCTGAATTTCCAGCTGTCATTAGCAATTCCTCTAATTTGACACAAAAGCAATTCATAATGTGTGGACCATTTTACGAATCTCCATAAAAAACTGACAAACAGATGAATTATTTTGTAATATGAATCGCACGCAGATCATACTATTATGAATTGTCAGTTTGTGATATTTTACGATTATTCATAATATTTTCCTATTATGATTCTGCCAAAGTGGCTGTTTTAAGCCCCCCCAGCCCCCATTCTTGTGCCAAACCCCACGCTCCTGTGCCAACCTCATCCATAACGCTTACATGCTACTTAAATTATAATTTTAAAAAGACAAATCACTTACCAGTTTCCTATTACTTACGAATCATATATAACCCTCAACTTACCGACGACAAAACCCCATGTTCTCAAATCGTCCACAATTCAACCCTCAAACACCGCAGCAACAGAATACTTACACGCACGGGGCGCGGCGTATAAATTAGAGCAATTTTCGGTATTTCTTTTCTTCTCAAAGATAATGGGCTCCCCTCTAGCGGGATATAACGAAGCTCCACGGGGTATTCGTCCCGGTAAATCGTACGGGACTTGTAACCGAACGCTTTTTTATCGTGAAATCGAAAACATTAGGCGCTTAATCGCTTAACGAGTGGTATTTTGGATATCCTCAGGGGAACGCCTTTTGTGGGTCTTGAGGTAGGATAATAGGATTGGTAAGTACCTATATGAACTGCTTTTGTTAAGATGTTTTTGGCGAACAAAGATAGAATATAGAGTGAGATAGAATGTTTTTGTATCTTCATTAAAGCGTGCAAAGCATGGCTTGCGGCTAAGTAATAACAGCCGCACGGGTCAAGCGATCAGGTTAAGCTACGCTTGCCACGGTTGCTGGTCTGTGGATGGGTGAACATCTTTATATACCAAGACCCCTCCGTGCCTCGGAAAGCACGCTAAGCCGTTGGTTGGGTTTCCACTGTCATTCGTAGATCTTTGACAGTCATTACGGGTCATCAGAAGCCCGAAAGTCTGAAAATCAGTCTTACGAAAGCGGTATCGTATTACACAGTAAAGCTTTTGGAAGTCGGATAGGCAGTCGCTCCATGTAAAATACTGGTGTTCAGCTGCATCTGGTTAGACTTGAAGCCGACCCCAACAGAGTTGGGAAAAGGCAGATGATGATTTAAGCGTGCAAACAAAAATGGTGTTATGTCATTAACAAGGCCATGTAAGTAGGTAGTTTTAATTATTATTATAGGCCATGTAAGTAGGTAGTTTTAATTAATATTATAAATATAAATAATTATATTTCCTTACGTGTGTTTAATAATTAATAAACACGTATTCAAACGTTTTTAATACGTAAGAAACATCTGTATTAACACTATTGCAAACTGACGTCAAAATAATAAAAACAATTTTAAGTATTTCTGATGAAAAACGTCATTAGTATCTTTTAAATTTTCGATTATTTTATTTGCATTGTTATTTTATTTTAATTTTAATTCTGTGGCCTTTTCAATTTGCACCTTGTCAATCATTTATATTTTAATTCCATTGACAATTTTGATATATTCTGTGTTCGTATTGTGAAATTTTATTTTATGTAATAATATGGGTTTTGCCTTTCGTCAGGATTTCTTTCTGTATTTTAAATGTCCGTCTCATTTATTTATAATTATTTTCGTTTTTATATTTTCGTTTTTATTATTATTATGTGACATTTATTTTGTTTTTTTATTTTATTTAAGTAGGTATACATACACTTATTATATTATAAAACTGATTTGCATCCGTCACCTCACACTTTCGGGTCCAGTTGAAAACCAGCGTCAGGCACTTACAGTTGTCTGGCATTTTTGCTGAACTGGACCTTTTCGGTACAGCCGTGAGGCATACTCCCCTACATCGCACGTTTACACCTTTTTTTGTTTATCTTTTTTATTTATTTTCTACATTTTATTTGTTATGTGCTGTATATTATGTGCCTTTCAGTCTGTACTGAATAAATGTATTTTCTTTCTTTCTTTTCTTTCTTTCTAAATTAAAAGAATTTTGTTCTTATTTATTAGGAAAACGCAACGGTGTGGTTTAAAAGAAGCTATAGTGACAAAAATTTAAAAGTGTATGCCTATAGATGAATAGAATATAATAGGATATAGAATAAAATACTTATATTTATTTGCTTTAAAACATGGTACATTTAGGGTCTTATTAATGATGGATAGCTCGGTCATGTTGTGAGGATGAATGAAAGGCGACTAACAAAAGTTATTACAAGGCAGATGTGGGTGGAAACGGGAGGGGACCGGGAGGGGACCGGGAGGGGACCGGGAGGGGACCGGGAGGGGACGCCGTAGGAAGACATATAGGTACTGACCTTATTGGTGATGTTCTTCAGAAAGGTCAGGTGCGTAGTACTCGCTAACGGCGTGCGTGTATGACCAGAGGCCCTAGTGCGAGTTTCTTTTAACCATCTCGACTTTACGCATCGACCGCGTTCGGCGCTCCGATTGGCTTTTCACCAGTGAAGGCCAGTGAAGGGCCAATCGGAGCGCCAAACGCGGTCGATGCGTTAAGTCGAGATAGATTTAAGAAACTCGCACTAGGGCCTCAGATGTATGAACGTAAACGAGGCAAAAATACTAAGTAAGGATCGTAGCAGGTGGCGCTCTGTAGTTTCTGCCTACCCCCATGGGAAGAAGGCGTGAGTTGTGTATATTATTAGGTACTAAAGTAGTCACATTTTCGCCAATATAACACTACAGAGGACTTTGGAATCTGTATTTTTACGATTATCGACCAATAAATAGGTTCTTTTGTATGACAGAACTGTCGTACAATAATAAGCTAGCCCTACCATTCATATCACACATCACTAGCCATCATTAGCCTAATGTACCTACCTCGGACCCGCTTTCCCACAGATTTCGTATCATAAACTATGCAAAGGCGAGGTTATCCCTCAAAGGGTTACATGAGCCGTCACTAAATATCAGTACTAGGCTGTCAGAAGATACGAGCAGGATATACAGGTCTTATAAAAGGTCTTGAACAAATAAATATTGTTTATTGTTTCGGCGTTTTTTGTTCGATCTTAATACGGCATGGAACCATTCGTGTGCAAGACCGACTCGCACTCGTTTCGGTCAAAGAAAAACATGAGAAATTCGACCAAATAATCTGCAATCTTAAAAAAATTAAAAACGTGGTATCTGTTCAGAGAGTGATTTGATATCCCCGAAACTTCAACAAGGCGTTATTCTTAAACGAATCGTAATTTATTGGGCGTAAGTTCCACATCTCAGAAATATACGCAAATTCGCAGTGGGACATGTGATGCTTTTCGCGAAACACGCCAATAATTCGATAAGGCTGCAGTTGCGTTGTCGTGATGAATGTGTTGGCGTAATGCCAGATGTCTGACGATACACATATGCTATAGACTCGACACATTATTGCATTTTCGTGGTGATGAATTTGGACTCTGAAGAAAGTTTCAAAATTTGGATATGGAATAAAATAAGGGGCAGATATTATTCTAAAACACTTGTACTCTGGATCAGTGGGATAGACGAAGAGTATACGAAAGTCGGTAAAAGTGAAGTAGAAAGCGTATTTTATATGTTTTTCACTCAAAATCCCGCGCGTCCATCATAAATGCATTCTGATTAAATGCTAAAAGCAACCTAAGAACTAATCACTATTTAAATTCGGTATCCGTTTTTCACAAAATTCTTGTACACAAAATTCGTAGATCAGAAAATTCTATCGAACTAAAATTCCAATTCATTAAAAATACTTAACCCCATTCTGCGAAGTGGTTTCAACCGAAAAGAGTTACGTATAAAACCTTTTTCCACGTTTGAAATCAGTGCATTTTAAAATCGCATAATGTACAAGGGATGCACGTCGACACAGAGTACTTTGGTTGAAGGAAGAGAGCGTTTCCCTGTACTAGTGCTGTAAAGAAAGATTTTTACGGTTTTGTGGGGCAAAGAGGGGTTAAGAGAGGGGGATGAAAGACGTATATCCTTATTTTCCGGGACGTGACCGCAACCATGCATTCTAAAAGGTTCCGTAAAGTGAATTAACTGAGAATTTATTTAATTAATTATGTTAAGTAGGTAATGTTTGCCGTAGAGTTTTAATTATGTAAGATTTTCTGGTGAGCGAACAGCATGTGCGACGTAATTTTTAATTATCTAGCTTTTAACGGCTTGCCTTTTAAAGCTTATGAGCTTTACGTAGTCGTAGAACAAAACGCGGATATAATAAAAATAACATAATTATCATCACGCCTGTATTCTCCGAAGGGATATGCAGAGGACACCAACATTGGACAGTAGAACCATATTTCGCCAGATATATTGAAGTTCCTTGTAATAGGAGGTGAGCCTATTGTTAATGGGAATCAAAAGCAGGACCCTGCGCTCAGCAGCAGAGCTTCAGAACACTTGGCCTAGTATCTTACGAGGCAGTCTTATGAAAATTTAGAGATAATAAAAATAATATGATAATAACCGGCCAAGTGTGAGTCGGACTCGCGCAAAAAGGGTTGCGTACCATTATCTATAAAAACGGCAAAAAAATCACGTTTGTTGTATGGGAGCCCCCTGAAATATTTATTTTATTCTGTTTTTTATAGTATTTGTTGTTATAGCGGCCACAGAAATACATCATCTGTGAAAATTTCAACTGTCTAGCTATCACGGTTCATGAGATACAGCCTGGTGTCAGACGGACAGACAGACGGACAGACAGACAGACAGCGGAGCCTTAGTAATAGGGTCTCGTTTTACCCTTTGTGTACGTAACCCTAAAAACCAACAAAAAATGCGGAACCTATCTGCAGTAAAGTTTTCTTTTACGCACAATATATCTGGCACGTTATATCAGCAAATAAAACCACAATTTTAGTTCAAAACTACATCCTAACTTTATGGCTGAAATTTCATACTACGCGACTTTTACCACGACCTAAATACGAATGAAGTAAACAAGCAATAAACTTGAATATTTTATTAAATAAAACTCAACAATGATTTCACAAATAACATAAAAATTAAACAATACTTTGTTACAACTTAAGGACCATGCATCTATTTTATTGTGTTATGTTATGTAATAGACAAGAAACTATATAAAACACACCTCTGTTTTTTATAATGCGGTTATTTGTAGCTTTTAATAAATAAATAAAGGTCATAATTATTTATGCTAAGTAAATTAATAAAGCAAAACGTGTACCAACTAATGCACATAAATCGTTCTTTTTTAACAAAAGACGTAATGTGTCATGTGTACACTCTAATAATACAATTAATTTTTATGCTTACAAATATTGTTTCATGAAAATTAAAAAGAATTTTGCTTCATTCTACATTTTCAATAAAATCGAAATACTTTTTTAAACGTCTAACAATAAACAACCACTGTCCGTTTGTAAGGGTTAACAAATATTTTGGATTCATTGTTATAATTTGAATTTCGAATCCATTAGAGAGCAAAACAATTTTTAAATCTCGAACAATATAAATAAATGCTAATTGTAATTATTAAACTTAATTTTGAAGTACTTAATTAGTACAAAATGAAGCAGAAATGCATTGGTGTATTTTTATGTTAAAGAGCTAAAAAACTAGCGACATACACTCTCCATTGACTAGGTTAGAACAATCAATAATACAAAAGATTTATCACAATATCGCGCAGTTTCTCAACACAAAAGTGATACAAATGAGACAAGTGAAATAAATACTTGAAAACATGCATTTAGTACGTATAACAAGGCCCGTGGCAAACTGTATGTACATTATTTGAAAATGAAAATTAATTACAGACAAAGTAGAGATTTTAAAGAACCTAACTTACAATTTACAGCACCTCAGAATCGATTCGTTTCAATCTATACACGACAAATATTCTCTTCGTCGACAATCGCTATGAATTCGGTTTAGAGAATTTTAGGATTATCCTGAAGGATTTCTTTAGTCTAAGTTGTCAGCATCACATTCCTCAATTTACATAAATAGAACATTTCTTACAAACGATGTTTATAACTTTCGAGTAAAATTAATATTTATAGGAGGCTTAAAATTAAGTTAGTCCTAAGTGGTTCAATTTTCAGTGCCGGTGATCCATTGCAGATACTTAAAGGATCTGGACTGCAGGGGGCTGGCACGGGATTCCCGGTACACGCGTGGCTGGTACGAAGTCGGTTGCTCTCTGAAAATAGCGAACATCGAGGTTATTTTGAGAAAACGTTTCGGTTTCAGCTCAACAATGATGACCATTTGGAGGAATGTTGGGAGCTATAGTTGCTAAATCTGGACTTTTAAATAGTACTGAGTGCTTCCTGGTTAATGAAAAATATTTTCATGACTTTTATGACGTTCCGTAAATTACAATCAAAGATATACCTTCTTATTAGAAAGCTATTAAAACAGAGTAAGGTAAAAAAGAAACATATTTTTTGTTGTAAGACGACGGGAGCTTCGCGCATTTGCTAAAGTATCATGGATGGCATACAATTGGTTTTAATGCTACAATTGGTTGGTACTGCATGATACAATTGGTTTTAATGGATGAAGCAAAGTGTTGTGTCATGCTCACCTTGGTTCAGCTGAAGCACGAGTATGATACGCAGGCACGTTCGGGTTGTGGTAGCCACCATGCGGCACCGGGGTCGTCAGAGTATGCGCCTGCACCGGCGGGTGTTCCGACGGCGAGTGGTAGCTGACGGGGTTGTACCGGTCGACCGACACACCTCGGGTCCTCTCGGGAATCGGCGTGTCCACACTCTTTGCAATAGTACTCAGAGGCCTGCCCCTGCCCAAAGTGTTAGTAGCAGGCTTCTGCCACTCTTGCGACACATATTCAGATTCGAAACTCCTCTCGCGGAAGGAACGCGGTCTTAAGGTTTGACTCCACGTCGGGGTCGGAGTATACGCCACGGACGGATTCTTCAGATAATTAACTTCTGCTTGCCATGGAGGCTGCACGCTTGTTTGCTCTGTAGTTGTAGTCGTAGTTTGAGAAGTCTTCTCGGTGAACTCTCTGAGCTCTCTACGCCATTGAGGCTCAACCTCCTCCGAAGGTTCATTGTTATCGTAATAGTACTGTGGAGATGGATCTGGCTGTGGCTGGTGCTTGGTCTCCGTCGGGATGTAAGTAGACTCCGGGACAGTGATGTACCGTCTTTCATATTCGCTGTAATAAGTCTTACGTCCAGGAGTCCGGGAAGGTTCGGAGACAGAAGCGGACCTAACAAAGGATTGGTTTGGTGCTGGTGGTATATAGGCAATTGGTGTGTTTTTGGTGAATTTCGCTGGTGGTGGTTTCCAGCCCGCGGCAGGAGCGGGATTGAAAGATTGACTTTCGGGCAGCGGAGCCGGTGCGTAGTAAACTTGTGAAGTGTTATTGACGGATGTGTAACTGGTATCCTGCTCCCATGGGGGAGGGACGTAGCTTGAGGAGTACTGCTGTGTAGATTTTAGGTAGTTGTCTGAAGTGTCTTTGTAAGAGTATTGATTAGATTGTGTGGTGTTCTGCTGTGAGTCGGTGTTGGGTGCCCATGTAGGTGTAGGTGTGTATGTAGAGTAACTTGATGGAGCCCTTTCGGGGGCTGGTTCGGAGTAAGAGTGTTGGTACTGGGGAGCGGAAGATGGTTGGTATTGGGGCTGTGGTGTAGGCGAAGGTTGATACTGTTGTGTAGGTGGCTGGTACTGCTGTTGGGGCTGATTCTGACCCTGATAGTGAGGTTGCGGCTGATATTGCTGCTGTGGCTGAGGTTGGGATTTCGGCTGAGCCCAAGGCTGACCAGTAGGTGTAGGGGTAGACGAAACATTATTGTAAATAATATTCTGGTTCGTTTTTTGGTACCACTGCTGATCGCTAGTAATTGAACTAGGTTTCACATTGCTAACAGTGAGAACCTCAGCCCGGGGTTCACTTGGGTATTGATTCTGATCGTAAGACTGATTATTCTGATTACCATATTGGTAAATGTCTGAAGGCATTTGACGTTCCGTGCTAAGCCTTTCTAAGAGTAGACTGTGGCGTCTCTCAGTAGTTGGTTCAGGGGGATATACAGGTTGGTAAGGCCTTGAAGGCAAAGGGGAAGTGGAAATTCTATCTATACTAGGAGGCGGAAAATATGTCTTGACAGTTGGAATACCTTGTTGGGTCAAATTCTCGTAATTGTGATCCAGAATCTTTGTAGTGCGGTTCACTGTAACAATGTTTTCAATTTTGTTGTATTCTGTCTGCCTGCTGAGTCCACTGGATGGGTCGATTGTGCTAGTGATAATTTCAGTGTTTTCAGTGTGAGTTTTAGAAATGATTGGTGAACTTCCAATAGGTTTGATCTCAACATCTTCGACTTTGTCAAGAGGAATGGATGGTTCCCTAATAGGTATGTTGTATTGTGTCTGAGGCGCTGGTTCAGATTTTTCTTCTTTCGGTTCCTCAGGTGGCACGACTTCCACCTTAATAACTCTCTCTTCTGGTTCTTTTAATGTTTCCTTAGGTTCTTCAGCAGGTTTCTCTGAGATGCTTTCTTTCTCTTCTTCAACAACAGTTTCAACCTCTTCTACTTCTTCCTGTTCATTTGTTTCCATAACTTCAGTCTCTTTTTTAACTTCTACTTTGGTTTCCTCCTTTTCTTCGGCCTCCTCATATTCTTCCTCCTCTTCTTCTTCTTCCTCTTCCTCATCTTTGGAAGGAGGTGCTTTTACTTCCTCTTTTTTCACTTCTACAACTTCACCTTCTTCAATTTCTTCCTTTTCTGGTTCTACTTCCTTCTTTGCGTCTATTGGTGCTGGTTTTTCTTCTTCCTCGGGCTCTTCTTCAACTTCTTCTTCTTCTTCTTCTTCAACAGGTTTGGATTCGACTACAGGTGGTTCTGGTGTCGCTTGCTTTTTCAGAACAACCGTCACGGGTTCTGCTTCTTCAACTTCCTCTTCAGATTCCTCTTCTTGTTCTTGTTGTTCTTTTACTTCCACAGACTGTTTTTCTTTAGGAGAGTCTTGAACAACGACCACTTTCTTAGTCGTTGTTGTCATTGATTCCGACCTTTCTTCGGTTTTGACAACATTGCTCTCCTGCCCATTTTCTTTAGGAGCGGCAACTGTTGTCGTCACTTCTTTAGTCTCAGGTTCTTCATCCTGAACTTCTTCGACCTCTCCCTCCTCCTCCTCCTCTTCTACAACTTCCTCTTCAGATTCATCTTCCTTCGGAATTATTGTTGTTTCCGTTTTTGTTTTGATTTCAGTCCTTCCGTCAATTGTCGTTTTTGTTGTTGTAGTTTTCACTTCCTCGACAGATCCATCAGGTAGAATTTTCTTTACAACTTCTACTTTAGTCTCAGTTTTAGCTGCCGATTTCTTTGTTGGCAATTTTACAGTCATTTCAGCCTCAACATTTGCTTCCCCATTCTGATTACTATTTTGTTCCTCTACTTTATTTTCTTTCTTAACTTGTTTCTTTACCACTTTGACTTGACTCTGAAAATTAAATGAAAACATATTGTAATGGGTATATTGTTTCTAAAAGTTTAAACTGTTTAGTACTATTTATTAGATACGTAACCAAAAATACATAAATATATAAATATTGTGTATTTGTGTATATGTACAAATATAAATATAATTAAATACGAATAACAAATCATTTAAACTCACAATGAGAGTTAGTATGTTCTCTACAGTTCCGTAATGTTGTATAGTAAGTATGTATAACAGACAACGTAAACAGACATATAAATATAGACATAATAAGTATACAGTAATTTTAATTGAACCTGTTCGTTTTCAGTCCCTGCATTTTCTTCAACAGGCTTTATTACAACGGGTGTAGGATATATTGTTGGAGTAATCGCTTCCCCTGTTACTACTGGTGTGGAAGATATTGTTGGAATAGTCACATCATTTGTTACTACAGGTGTAGGAACAATAGTTGGAATCGTCACTTCCTTTGTATCTACCGGTCTAGGAACAATAATTGGAATAGTCACTTCAGCTAACGGTTTGATTGTTAAATCTAAAATTGTTTCTATACTTTCATTAGTAGGAAGTTTGTCTTTTTCCTCACTTATTTCCAACTTAGGTAACTGTTCAGGTGCACTATAAACTTTCGGTGGAGCACGGAAATACTCGGCCTCGTAACTAATTTCCGGAAGTAATGGAGCCGTATATCCATCGCTACCATAATTCACTCTTGGTAAACTGTAAGTATTTACCGGCGCCGGCGCGGGCGGTGTGTTATACTCATACATAGACACAGGTCTGTTATTGTTTACCTGTGAGTACGCTGGCGTATATTTATTATTGTTATTAAATGTATCATTATTATCAAATGTTGTACTGTTCACAGTTGATGGTACAATCTTTTGAATAGGAGTTTCTCTAGGATCACTCCTAGTTCTGAGTAAAGATTTTGGATTTGCTGGCAAGTTGAACGTTGGGAACACTTGAACTGGTAAACAATTATAGTTCGGGAGTGCTACTGGAGCCGATGTATTTGACTGCGACTGAACAGAGTGCGCCGGCGTTTCAGGGACTCCTTGATTCATTGCATTCCTCATTAGCCGTTTCGCCATACGCTCGGACTTAATCTCTGAGAGATCGAGTCCGCCCGGAGTATAGGTGAATGGCTTGCGGTCCCGGCTCATCGCGCCGTGGAGCGCTGACGGTGGATTCATGTCACTGAAATAAGTTTTCTTTCGTTACTCCAAAGCCATTGGCATATATCATAAAGTTTACGATGGGATATCATATGTAACATAATTTTTAAAACGTGAAAAGCTCGGGACGCGATTTGGCAAATTGACAAAACAGAAGAAAATAGATACGAGGTACTCACGAGGTCTGATGTTCACCACAAAATGTTAAATGTATTTACTTCCTGCAATGCAGTGAATTACGGATCTGAGAGCGTATTTGTTTATCCAGCGAGCACATTTATATCTGACACTGAAGGTAGCACACTAGTCGTAGATCAATTTTCACATCACAGCTTTCGGGAGACGGATCACTTATTTTTGTGACGGAACATGCAGATATTAATCTGGTCGCAGCGGTTAAATATAGCGCGGGTGTAGTAAACGAGCCGGTACATTTGAATCCGGGAGGTGGTGCGCGCGGTCGGCGCGTACGCCGCCTGCCGCCTACTGCCGTATGCTCCGCCGCCGCCATGTATTTTGGTACCGACCCCAATAACGAGCGCCTCGTCTACAATTTGTCTTGAGCAAATCTTCAAAACAACATCCATAATACTTCCGACAGTTTCGCGATTATTATTTATTGCAATCCTACGCCTCCATTCATCCGCCATGCAGCTACCGTTCATCTTTATTGCACCATTGCGATTGCATCACGACCGATCACTGACGTGGTCTCGTCCGAATTCTCACCGCTTTATAATTTATCGCATAGTTCATCCACCTTTGCGAACACCGCTATTATATGACATTGTCCTATTTTTTTTTCTATTTCTGTTTTCCGCATTACTGAAAAGTTTAAAATAAAGCGATGATTTTGTATTTCTGTATTCCTGTGTACTTGATCTTTACAAGGATGCAAGGCGGGTGTTGAATTTGTTTTACAGTAAACTAGTTAAATTTTTCACGTTTCTCTTTTAAAGACGGAGCATAGTTTTGATGTAGAAAGTAAAATATTTATATAAATGCAGCTTTATCTCGAGATTTACAGCCGACAGCGGTTGCTCTTCCAAATATCATCCCGCTATTAATGTTGGCTCCAAACCAAAACTTTCTGGTTCGACATTGCTTACATTTGCTACTGAATCGAATGGTATTCGCACATATTCAGAATATTGGATCTATTAGATATTTACAATATTTCGTTACAGTGCATTTCATGCACTCAAAATTGTGTACTGCATCGAAGTAACATCTAAATGTTTTAATTTCGCCTGTAGAATGTTGTTTGAGGGATATTTTTACTGAATACCTATAACTCAGAGGTTGGGACTAACAGCTGGATGCTTCTGTCGCTTCACCACGCACGACTGTATGTCAGTGTAAACTAAAGTCAATTCGGGTGGCTTTTAAAGAGTTGTCAAATAAAATGGCTATAAATCCAAAGGCTTTCGCTGCCACTTTCGTGTCGGGAATAAAGTTCTCGGCTTTAAGTGGTGTGCCGTTAAGTTGGCTCAGAGAAGTCATAGGGTCTAATGAAGAATAATGTTGTGCGACTTTGGCTAATCCAAGGTCGCGTATTTACTGTTTCATTGTACGCCTTCGCGTTGTTGTTTGTTGTCGCAAAGATGGATTATACTGTCATGTCAATGAATCTGATACCGTCAATACTTGGCTGTACAATAGGCGTTGTTTAAATAACAAATGTAATTTATATTCTTTGATTACTGTTGAGTCAAAATAATGATATTTTATTACGGACGCAGCTCTGGTAAGTTTAGGATGACTTTGCATTCCATTATTTTTACAATTAATACTTTTAGTTTCCTTTTAGGCAGTCGCTCCATGTAAAATACTGGTGTTCAGCTGCATCCGGTTAGACTGGAAGCCGACCCCAACATGGTTGGGAAAAGGCTAGGAAGATGATGATGACTTTTAGTTTCCTTTTCGAGATAAGCTCACGTTGCATCTGTACAAAAATCTAAAATTTGTGAGTATGTAAGCAAGAATCCGCTGGATGCGGGAAGCACAGAACCGGTCGAAGTGACGGTGCTTGGGGGAGGCTTATGTCCAGCAGTTGACGTCTTTCGGCTGAAATGATGATGTAGGGGTAATCTTTGGAATTAATGTCTTATCTAATCACTAATGGGATGCTACAGTATCGCCGAGTGTCATAGGATATACTTTATGTTAAAAACGCGGACGAAATCGCGGGCCGAAGCTAAGAAACAGAAAAAAAAAAATCCTTCATATATTTTAAGTAAAAAATATTAGACAAAACTTGGAAACTAACAGCTTTATTGGTTCATGATGACAATGACCTAATTTTAACACGATAAAACAATATTTATACAAAATTTTATTGACCTAAATAATAAAATGAGCCCGATAAAAACTGTGTCAGCCTTCTACAAAGTATTCGACACAAGCAAAGAAATATTTTTCGTTCATAAAAAATCATGAAAAACAGAAGAAAGTTTAAAACTTTATTATCTTTTGATTAATCACCTTGTCTAACGTTTATCTCAGCGTTGATAGCATTATTTTCATTGCAAACTTAAAGACAACACATCTGTTTTAATTAGGTCGGGCGTGAGTTATGTATGATTTTAAGACCACCTAAATTACTTTTCTGCCAAAATAAATGAGTACATAATAAAGTGTTGTACCTACATTGATTTGAACTACGGGCCTTTTTGGTTTCTCCAAATAATAAATAAATTATAATTATAACTATAATATTATAAAAGCGAAAGTGAGTTTGCTTATTTGGCACATGAGTAGACCATGACCTGGAATAGGACATAGCATCGGACTTTTTATCACGAAATTCCCACGGGATCGAGACTTACGCGGGTGGAACCGCGGGGCGCAGCTAGTAAATCATAATTAGTAAACTACGAGTACGTTCAACATGGAGCCGTGAAATAAAATTATGAATATTAAACAATCGTTTTATTGTTTGGTTTTCCCTGAAAGCCCTATTTATTAAGTCACTAGTAGTATAAAAAGAAAAAAATTACATTAAGGCCAATATACTGTATATGCTAGTTATTTTACGTTTCATTTACGCAAATTATAAGATAATTAGTAAAAGTTGGAATCTTGACAGAGTACATTGTCAATAAGCCATTAACCTGTCAGTAACTCATGAAATATTTCTATATGTTTATTTGTATACTTACGCAGATCTAAGTTTTGTATTTATAAATGTACGTACACCTACTGACTTTTGTTTTTCATTTATTAATACTTGTTTATTCAGCCAGTAAATAATTATCCAAAAATTATCATTATAGTTGTAGTTTTTCAAATTAGATGACCTTCAATTTTAAGTGACTTCCTCTATGGATTTCTTGTAACAGACACAAAGTTTTCACAGGTAATTTCCACTTTGCACTTCCCAAATTCCGCTGAAAAACGACTTATAAAATTCAATACACTCATGTGGACGAAAATTTTTATTTTTTTTATGCCCAATGAGTTCTTCCTTTATTTTATTTTTTTCTTTGTACATACATACACCATTTATATATTTGAGTGGTACGAGTATATGTGTATTATACTAGTTGCACCCCGTCGTTTCACCTGCGTAAGTCTCGATCCCTTCGGAATATCGGGATAAAAAGTATCTTATGTCCTATTCCAGGTAAGGTCTACCCATGTGCCAAATTTCATCTAAATCCATTCAGCCGTTTTAGCGTGAAAGCCCAACAAACAAATAAACAAACTCACTTTCGCATTTATATTATTAGTTAGGATTAGGATTAAACATTTGTAAATTCGCAAAATATGGAATATAAACCAGACCCAATGTTGTACCAATACAACGCGTAACGGAATAAACGCAAGAGCTCATACACCGCAATTAGAATATTAAATTATAAGACTAAAATAATATCTGTAATTTAATTTAATTAAACCACACCTTAAATTAACTATTTTATTTAACGCGCACTACACATAGGATAGCTATGAGCGTATTACAAATTTGGTTATGCATTTAAATAGGCTTTATTCGTTTGAGATAAGGATTAAATTTCCTTAAATAACCTTGTTATGACGTTGTGGTTCTAATTTCAGTTAAATAAAAGATTTTTTCATGAAAATTAACATATATAAATAATGACGGAAATCGATTCAGAAGCCGATTCTGAGCTAACTACTTTCAGGTCTTGCGCTTATTCTGTTACACGTAGTATATATATTTTAAAAAAAAAACAGCTCACTGAATCCACATTTCTATACCAAACCACTCTTTATACTGATAACGGCCGAACAGTTTCACTATTTGCTTTCAATATTTATGAGCATGTGTAACACTATACATATATTGTATATGTGTAATCTGAAATTTTTCCGTGCCCCAGAGGCCCTGAACCCGGTAATTCGGTACACCTGTCGTCTGCTCCTGAATATGTCTTTAATAATTTATGAGTATGGTACCTTGATGGAGGAATTATTTGGGTACAGTATCGCTTGCTTAGTATTTGTTTCATAATCAGGATCATACATAATCTTCAAGTATGAGCCCTGAAATGAGTGTGGTAGAGATTTTTTTGAAGATTAATTAGTAGGCATTAGGCATCACTTGATAGAGACCGCGATAATTTTTAAAATTGTTGGGTTCTTTTTTTTTAAACCTTTTTCTTAAGTTCCTATAATTTTATAATGATGGTCATTTAAAATTCAGGAAATGAACAAGATTTTCATTCATCAACAAATAGTTTTTATAATAGATATGCTCGAAAAGATCGTTTCCCGAGCAGCCAAATTGTGCGGAAAATGCCTTTTTCACACTAGTGCTTATTAGTTTTCGCGTTAGAATCACTCTAGGTTTAGATTTTGATCAATAAATTAATTTTAAATATTCATTAAACGAACGTATATTTTGCTCGTAATTTTTTGCGGCTTATTTATTCAATAATATACATTATTATACATCTAAAACTACAATACTAATAATATGTCAAGTATATAAAAAGGGGGGGAAATAAGCACTACAGTGCATCAAAATATTCGTCCGTATCGGTTTGTTTAGTTAGTTTTCATTAAAAATTAGTTAGGATTTAACTAGTTATTATTATTCATATTCATATTTTATTTGCATTCCATAATGTAGATAAGGTATTACAATGGCTTAAAGCTAAAAGTACAATTACGGACCCCCTAGGGCACAGCAAAAGGTATAAAATTACAAAATCTTTATATAAAAATAACAGAAACATTAAATAATTCAAACAATTTTTTAAATTAAGTTCTTAACAATAATTGATATCATAATATTATAATATTTTTCTATGTACTTATGTATGAAATGTACGGGTGTCTGTTTGTGTTAAATATTTTTTTTTGTCTTGTATGTATTCTTTTATTGTGTAGTATGCTTTTTAAATTAATATTTGCTTGATTTTATCTATAAATTTCGTATCGCTGGTTTCATCTTTTATTGCATCCGGTAATTTATTAAATATTTTTATGGATATTACGTAGGTGCTATTGGCATATAGTTTCATGCGCGAAGAGGGTAGCATTAACATATTTTTATACCTAACAGATCGGTCTCTTAATTAATAGTTAGTTTCGTTATGAATAATATATTTAAAAAAAAATACAACTTTCTTAATCTATTTTCACATAGCTTTTATAAGTAGGTACACACAGCTACACATCAAGCTATACATTTCCAGTATAAGCTGACCTCGCATTGTACGGAAATCCTATAGAATGCGAGATTAGCATAAACTGGAAATGTATAGCTTGATGTGTAGCCGTGTGTACTAGCTTTTTGCTTTGTGTAATTCGTCTTGTCTTAAATAAATTGTCTGATATACATACCTACAAATATATGTAAGTTATTCTATTATTAGTTGTTATATGTTTATGTATCTCGGGACCCTGGGGTCCCGGACCTTTGGAAGGCGTGCGAGGGGCCAAAGCCAACTCGCAGAGGCCCCTTAGACAATTTTAAATGGAATGAGGCACCAACATTAACATTAGGTAAAATTACGCAAAATTAATAATAATAATACTTACTTTGACTTCTGTTTTTACAGATTCTCCTTTCGACGCCATTCTGTAAACAAAGAAAATATAATTTAGTCATACTTTGTAGAAAACTTTGTTTTATAAAATAAATTCGGACACGTTTCAAGCCTTTTTTCAAAATGTATACGAAAATAATTACTTATGATTTAAAAAAATACATTAATCCCGAAGGTGCTTTATGGCATCAATACAGCTTTTTGCCTTATACGGTTAGACTGGAAGCTGACCCCCAACATTGCTGAGAAAATGCATAGCAGCTGCTGCTTTTTTGATAAAAACTATTATTTAACAAATACCTTAACTTCGCGAAAATTTAAAACTAGGAAATAGATATTCTGTTAACATTTCCATGTCAGTGACGCGAACGCATATTTTCAACTACAAAAAAAAACGCTCCACGCACCTAAAGAAGTTTTCACTTCAAAAATCATCTCCCTACTTCGCTTTAAATAGGGCAAACGAATAACCCAAATAAAAACAGTAGGTAACGTTATTGCTGTTTTGTTTTACATTTTCCAAAAATAAGCCGCCATTTTGTGAAAAAGTATCCGTCTGTCTTAACATCTTTCGCATATAACTTTAGTGTTAGTTCTAAACCAATTCCATTTATGTCCACTATTGGGCAATAATGTGGACTATGAATAAAGTTTGTTTAGTAATAATTGGCTCGGAGGAACCGACAATTGCCTGTTTGGTATTCAGTTTTGGATTAGTAATATTGTGTGTAGTGGTAGGGCTGTCGGATTTATCCTACAGCTCAAAGTTAATATATTTTATTTCAGCACAACATTTTTGTCGTTCTTGAAGCAGTTACCTTCAGCCAATAGTTATTTACTTTTTCAAACATACTAAAGGTAAGGTTATGTTACGTAAGACAGTAAATTCATCTGTTCCCAATATTGAAGATTTAAAAAAAAACTCATATTTTTTTATTTCTTTTTACTAGCGTTCGAATGAAAATTGGTTAGAAAAAATACATATTAGTCAAATTTATCATTAGCATTTATTTTACACTAGCTTTTGCCCGCTTGGATTTCGGAAATTATCCCATACAAACTTTTATCCCCCGTATTATTTTATCCCCTTAAGATTATTAAATTTTTGAGACCAAATGTAGCTTATGTCGTTCCCCGGAATGCCATCTATCTCCTTGCCAAATTTTTATTGAAATCCGTTCAATGGTTTAGGCGTGAAAAGGTAACATACCTACAGACAAATAGATGCAGAGTTACTTCCTAATTTATAATATTAGTATATATGATGTATAGATGGCATCCCGGGGAAGGACATAGGCTACTTTTTATCGACATACCACGTGGGCGAAGCCGCGGGCGAAAACTAGTACACTATATATTTAACCGGAACAGGCCACAGGTATCAAAGGTTAGTTTATGCATTTCTTTTACTATACTATCAATCCAATCTGGGAGCAATAAAATAAAACAGTAATGGAGCATTGGTTTCGAAGTTTTATAGTACAAGGAGCATTTAAAACACATAAAATTGTTAAACAACTTTGAGAACCGCTTTGATTGAACCTACGCAATATTTACTTTAGGTTTCTTCTAGAAAATAATTAATCAATGCTCTGATTGGATTTTGCAGTTTCAATATAATTTAAAAAAAATGCCAGTTACTTAAATTATTTAAAAATACTGTATTAAAATTATATGATGCATAATATTATTTTATAATTAAATTTTGTACGCAAAATACGCACTTTGACGTGGAGTTTCGGACACCCACCCTTATTACCTAAAAAAATATGAATCCACATTATTGAAATTATAAAAAAGAATCTTTAAGTGATCGCTTTGATAGCTATCCCTATCAAAATGATCGCATTAAAGATTGTTTTTGTTAATAATTTGATTATGTGGGTTGATATTTTATTTTATAATATGAGTCTAACATCATAAAATAAGGTGATGTTTAGGTAAAATATTATAAATAGAAATATAATTTTGTTTAGTACTTAATAACTACGGATAACGAATAACTACGAAATTTGGCATACGCTAGGATAACAAACATTAACAGGAATTACGATAGTCGTAAAATATTTAGTAGATATTCAGCCGGTTTTACGCTGTTGATAACTAAGTACATTACACGAATTGTTTTATATGTTTAATAAAATTTGTTATTTTTATAGTTTTCTAATCGATATGAAATATTTTAAAATAACTATGTAAGGATCGTGGTAGGTGGGGTTCTCTTGGTAAGACTGGTATCTTTGAATACATGGAAGAATCTTATTTTATTTTGTGGAATAGACATTTTGTTCCAAAACGTAAAATATATTTTGGAAAACCTTGGCCTTTCCCAGACAGACCATTTCAAAAACTTAATGTAATACTTGGCAATACCTGGTAGGACACGTTTATTTCATAATACGGAAACTTCAATGTCATTGAAAACTGAAAAAACATATTTATGTAAAGTAAAAGGAGATACATTTGTATAAACACAAAATACCCAGTATTTGTTTTAATTTTAATATAGTAGCATATTTTCTGAATGCAGTTTTATCTCTTGTTTGGTCTGTGTCTAAATAAACCTAAAGCAGTCTTGGGTCATGGGACCCGAGTGCGCGTCACCTTTTTATGGAAATTTCTCGCCGACTGATCAAAACTGCACGTGACCAGAGCGCTGGCTCGTTCTTTGCCCAAATAATTAACATTGCCATTCCACGTGGCAAAATGCAGCCAGTCTTCTGGGCACGTTTTCGGATGACAGCGATGCGGACGAGTACTTCGACGCCTAATTGTCCTTTTGTTTTTGTATTTATTTATTTATATAGTTAGTTAACCATTTAATTTAGTGTTATATTGTATAAAATATTTTTCATCCATGATGATAAAAATATATAACTATTATTCTTTTAAAAATGAATATTCTTTGTTTGAGAAGGTTGTATAATATACAACTTGAATATAAAGCAGAGTGATCTCGAAATTTGAAAGGATTTGACAGTGAATTAAAAAGACGAGCAAGATGGAGTAAGTAACTAAGAAGTCTATTTTTTATTTATATTAATTAAATGAAGATAACATTATTTTACGCATTTTATATCCTATTTTACAGAGTTTAAATTAACAGAATATTAGCTTTAGGTTGATTTTACAATCTTAATATCGGTATTCGATTTACTTCGATCGATGATGGTAATACTAATCGCATTTAATGATTAGCACATTACACTAACAAACAGTCTAATGTTAGCCACAAATAGCCCAGAATTACGTATATCTGCGCGAATTTCTATTACGTAACTTGTATTTTAATCTTTGACTTTGAAGATTCATTGATGGACGAGTTACCCGACATAACTTACACGATTGATGCAAGTTTAAATCTGAAATGATGAAACAGCAAATAATAGATATTTAATTTTTAAGACTTGATTTAGATTTAGAAGAACAACGCAACCAAAATGATCCTCATTCTCCAGCCAATTTCATAAACAACACTAAAATAATCAGCAAATTAACCTGCCATTTACGACTAAACCAATTGAAGCGTTTACATTACGAAAAGGCACTAAATTTTAGCCCTATTATCTCCAATTTAGTACTACAGTAATCTCAAGGTTTACGCTCAAAATTAACTTTTAACGTTCCTAAATAACTTTTGGACGAATTGTCGGTATTCCCAAAGGGCTCCCGGACCCTATTTCATAGTTATTTTATTTGTATTACGTTCTAATCTCAACGTTTAATTAATTCCGGCGAACAATTAGAAAGGTAGAGAGGAGAAGTTTCATGAAATTAGCTTCGGGGTTCGGAATTAAGAAATAGGGATTAAGGGTATTGTTTTTCAGTTAGTTAGGTACTATAGTTAATTTAGCCTGTCCTTATCGCACGTTATACTCTGCACACTTGGCGAACGAGAGCGAGACAAAAGTGTCGTGAAGGTTACAGAATGTTACACTTTTTTCGGTCTAGTTCTCATTCGCCAAGTAACCTGACACGACACTTTTGTTACGAACAAATGTATCGTGACTGTCAAAATGTTACACTTTTTTCGGTCTAGCACTCATACGCCAAGTAACCGGACACGACACTTTTATTACGTAACAAAATAATAATCAAAATCGGTTTAGCCGTTTGGGAGCTACGATGGAACAGACAGACACACAGATACACAGATACATAGATACACACGTTAAACTTATAACACCCCTCTGTTTCCGTCGGGGGTTAAAAAGGGTCGTGACCATCAAAATGTTACACTTTTTTCGTTCTAACTCGCATTCGCCAAGAGTGCAAAAGTGGAACTTCATTCCAAACGGGTGTCCCACGTAACGTCTCCGGGGTGTTTTTTTAGGGTTTCTTTAAATTTGCTATGGTTATAAAATAGTTTAAGAGGGATGCGCCAAGGTAGCCCGCGAAATTCAAATTTTCTTACGTTTTTTGCAATTTGCAGGTCAGTGTCAAGTTGTATGTTGATCTAAATATTATTAGCGCCCGTAACAAATATGGGTTTACAGAATTATAAACATTAAAATCAGCAATACACCTTTCTAAGTTCATATAAGTTTATTGAATGACTATTTCATGACATTTGGCACTTTCATGAACTTACAGTTTTGGGTTCGCTGCAGTCGGGTAAAAGAGAGCACCATTAAAAAAAAATTAAACTCTTTGGTTAGGTACATGTTTTCCCATACTGGCACTTACACGCTTTTAGTTAGAGTAAAAAGATGAATCCTAAATCTAGAACATCCATACAACACTCAATCTCACACAGCCATTAAACCTTATTCCTTGGCTGTTTAACAAATCAAGACGGATACCTTTGCCCGGAATCCGCACAATCGGATCCGACGTCGACTGCAATAACATTTAGACGTAATATCAACATCGCGTTCTCACATCGTTACTGCTTGTCCGGCTATCCGGCTACCCGGATCTTACGGATCTCTCAGATCTTCCGGATCAGCCGGAACTACTATATCGGACGTTTGCGATGCTATTACTGGTTTATTATTGCTTGATGTTATTCATTGATAGAGCTACGAAATGGATGCAATATTGTCCTATGTTTAAGTCGATTGAGGGAGAAGACTACTGAAGTTCATCTACCATTTTTTTTAAAATATATTTTTATATTATTTCGTTATAACTTTCAGATCATCTTCAGAATTTAAACTGAATATATGGTCCAAATGGTTTATTTTGCATCTTCCAGAATACTTTTTTTTTTAATATTAGTAGTTTTTACAATCTCAAATAATACATTCTCTAAGAGAATTTTATACTTTATTTTATTTATTTAAGGATTACCAACGAGATACATTACAATAATAAAACTAGTTCAATAAACATTATCCCGTAATGCACACTCATTACAGGTAACCACAGCTTACTTATTATTGAGTACACATGCTCTGAATATGTAATTAGAAATAAGATCCAAAAAAAAAGAGATAGGTAAGTAAGTACCTACCTACAGTCAAATTGATTTAATAAGAACCTGTGCTACCTAAATCAAATCTGCAACTTCTAAAGAAACGTTGGTTATGGGTTAGTGTGTCACTGTAAACTCGCGACAATCTAAGAAGTCCGTTAAGATAGCTATAAAAATGCTTTGTGTAGCGATGAAAACAAAAATTGGTTTCTTATAAACTGATTCTCGAGACATATCGATTGAACATACTTAGAGAGTTTGTAATCGATGACTTATCTACATTGATTAAAACTGATTCTCAAGGCCCACCGTTTTATTACATGTACGAGAACAAAACGTCAAAACGGACTTCTTAGATTGACGCGAGTTTAGTAGAACGACGTAGAACAAAAAAAACAGCCGCTCATCACGGGAACATTAGGCAACAATCCAAAGAACGTCCGTTAACCCCGCTTAAAGAGTTAAAGCGTTATCACAGCTCCATACGAACAGACGAATCAGTATGGAAAGCTTCACGTCAAAATAAACTATTTTTTCGCGAGAAAAAAAACGTAAAAATAGATTCCAGACTATCCACATAAATCGAGTGTGAGAGCGCTGCACTATTTTATATATCGCAGCGGACAACCGGGCGATTCACAGCACTTTTTCTCCCAGCTTTTAAAAGATAATACTGATAAAATATAGCTATGAAACTGCAAGGAAATATCCTTCGTGGAGGCACGTTGGCTTGTTTGTAGAGGATAGACTGGGAGCAGTAACTTGTGTGAAATAATGTCGTGCCTTGCGGAAAAATCTTGCTGGCTTGAAAGGCAAATTCTGTTCCGCGAGATAGTTTTAGTAGTGGTGGTGTCTGCATAATATGATCCGGGTGGCGCCATCTTTTGTTTGTTTTAGAAATTTTATTATTTCTGTAACAACTTTGGCTGTCGGTTCTCGTAAAATGCAAAGATCTTGTGGAGTATAGATATTTACGGAAAATGCATAATCTATACTCAATAAACAGGTAAAATTTGTGGGTTGGTAAGCTTTGGAACTACTGATCGGATTTCAAATATTCTTCTTAATTCTTCACTAAAGTATTGACGGTATATTTTATGTTAAAACTAGTAATTTCACGGGGACAAATTGTTGCTACTGCTTGCCTTTTTAGTTAGAATACAATTTCTCCTCAAATTTTCGAAAATATTTAAAACCAATTCCCATACCTGCATAAAACTAAGTAATCAAGTTTGAATAACGCACATGAATGCGTGAGCGAACAAATATAAATAAAACCTACAAATTGAGTTCCGATTTAATCTGACCGTTCATTGTAATTTTAATAGCTGATCCTATATCGATAAGTTAATCGGATTATTCGATACACACTTAGTTTCCATTGCAGAATAATCCCGTTTACAAATAAAATTCGCAAGTCGAATAAACTAATTCGATGGGACGAATAAATGAATAAATATTTTGACTAAAATAAATAAACTAGGAGAACAGATTAATGCCCATTTTCACCAACATTAGTCACCCCTAAGTTTAGGGATTCCCTAAGCATGATTACGGGGCTGTTAGGAGGTGGTAGGTGGCTTACCAACAGTAAGAGGTCAGTAAAACGTTAACGGACCCCTTACTGTTGGTGAAACAGAAACCACCTTCTAATCCTATATTGGATCCCTAAAACTTGGGGGATGTCGGTGAAAACGGGCATGTCTTCTACAGATTTTTAAGTGTTACCTATACCACAGTATAAATAAGTAACAGTATTATGTCTTCATAGAAAACGGCCGAAACGACACGCTTCCAAATCTCAGTGTAAGCAACAGTATTGAGTGCGCGGCAGTTACTAAGATATTTTAGATTTTCAAATGAAATGATCCTTTGTTTATACAAGAACAAAAACCATAAGCCTTCCGTAGCACTCGCGTAAAAGTATAATAGCAATTTTTACTTCCATCATTACAGGGAACGGAAGAAAGATTTTTTTAAATTTCTTTGTGTGCAATTATGACCTCCTTTTCATGTCAGCTGTGCATTAACACCTAATATTTAACAGTTAATAACGAGGAGGAGGAGGAGCTCGTGGCTAAGTCATAACAGCCGCGCGGGTCGATCCATCAGGTTAAGCTACGCTTGCCGGGGTTGGTCCGTGGATGGGTGACCGTCTTTACATACCGAGACTCCTCCGTGCCTCGGAAAGCACGCTACCCCGTTGGTCTCGGCTATCATTCATGGATCTTTTACAGTCGTTACAAGCCCGATGGTCTGACAACCAGTCTTACCGAGGGGTATCGTATTACCCAGTTACTGGGTTGTGGAGGTCAGGTAGGCAGTCGCTCCATATAAAATACTGGTATACAGCTGCATCCGGTTAGACTGGAAACCGACCCCAACATAGTTGGGAAATGGCTAAACAGATTGAAGATTGATTTAACAGTTAACACAATATATCAAACAATTTATTTAAACTGCGCTATTTAAAAAAAATGATTTGTTCAACGATAAAAGTCAACAGTGAAATAAATATAATTTATTTTAGTTTTAAACTTATAAAAGAAGAAGTCGGTCAAACCTGGGCTAACATGACGGATTTTATGTATAGAGAGAATTACATAAAAAGTTGGTTCACTTTTGTCCCACTGAAGGATAGAGGACGCCCACTCCACTCCTAGACACGTGTAATGTAAAACTAGAAACTAATTAATCGTAATTAGAAATTGATGCCGATTCTGTTGATTACAAACTAAACTAAATGTTAGTTCAATGCATCTTTTTCTTTCTATTACATTAAGAAAAGGACAGAAGATAAATTTTAGCTTAATACTGTCAAATTAAAAAGCGCCTGACGTAAATTGACGTAAATTTAGTAGGCAAGTTATTAATCACGTCTAAACTTGTATGGATGGACAGGCGCTCAGCTGCATCCGGTTAGACTGGAAGCCGACCCCAACATAGTTGGGAAAAGGCTAGGCAGATGATGATGATTTCATAACATAAACTTCACGCTTATATTTTTGGAGAGGTGGGCGTCAGTGATGTATGGGACGCCTTACATTTTACTAGCATAAGCATAGCATAATCAGACTATAATGTCCCCACTGCTGGGACACAGGCCTCGTCTTAAAAAGAGGCAGTGGGCTGTATTCTACCACGCAGGCCCAGTGCGGGTTGGTAGATGTCACATGTCTACGAATTTTTGGTTCTACGACATTCCGGTTTCCTCACGATGTTTTCCTTCACCGTTTTCAGAGCAGTGGTGATGAAATAATTTACAGAAAGTAAAGTGCCTGTCTGGAGTCGAAACCTACGACCCTGCGACCTATGACTCGTTAGTTGGGGCCGTTACCACTGGGCCACCACTGCTAAAAATGCTTTAAATAATGATGTATGACAATTTAAGGCTGAAACTATTGTTAACTAGCTTCCGCCCGCGGCTTCGCCCGCGTGGTATGTCGATAAAAAGTAGCCTATGTCCTTCTCCAAGGTTCAAAGTATCCCCATAACTTTCATCCAAATCCGCTCAGCCGTTTTAGCGTGAAAGCGTAACAAACAAACTCACTTTCGCATTTATAATATTAGTTAGGATACAGTATTTTTCAGCCACATTCTAAGTACACAACAAATTCTATCACTAAAGACACTTCCCCTAGACTTGATAGCAATATTTCTTATAACATTTGTTTTGATCGCTCCCTCGCTTCAGATAAAACATGATAGCATGGTCCCAAGATTGAATATCGCAATCCCAGAGCAAAGGGTAACTTAGTTTACGATTCGGGAGCAGAGTAATGTCTAGTACCTACGGAGTTACTTTCTGCTGACGTAACCAGAGATTGTTTAAAGCACGCATTTTTTTGTGAAATGTGGAGTAGGTAAAGGAATTCTGGTTGATTTGTGAAACTATATTTTTATACATAGTAGGTGTGTGTGAGGAGCTCGTGGCAAAGTAATATCAGCAGCACTGGTCGATCCATCAGGTTAAGCTACGCTTGCCGGGGTTGGTCCGTGGATGAGTGACCATCTTTACATACTGAGACTCCTCCGTGCCTCGGAAAGCACGCTACCTCGTTGATCTCGGCTGTTATTCGTGGATCTTTGACAGTCGTGGAGTTGTCGTCAGAAGCCCGAAAGTCTGATAACCAGTCTTACCGAGGGGTATCGTATTACCCAGTTCTTGGGTTGTGGAGGTCAGATAGACAGTCGCTCGATGTTAAAATACTGGTATTCAGCTGCATCCGGTTAGACTGGAAGCCGTCCCCAACATAGTTGGGAAAAGGCTAGGCAGATTGAGTAGGTAACGTTTTATTATTCTTTGTCTAATTTAAATAAATTATTTGACTTTTACGTTGACTTTGACTTTGACTTTACAAGAATGAAGTGGTCGAGAAAATGGTGTTGCATTAAAACTTGGTCTCCTAATTATATTTGATTAGCAAAACTGTGAAAATTACATTTCGATGGCGGGACTGGCTGCCCAAAGTGCCTAGAAAATACACTTTTTAGGGTTCCGTACCCAAAGGGTAAAACGGGACCCTATTACTAAGACTCCGCTGTCCGTCCGTCTGTCTGTCTGTCTGTCCGTCTGTCACCAGGCTGTATCTCTTGAACCGTGATATATAGACGGTTGAAATTTTCACAGATGATGTATTTCTGTTGCCGCTATAACAACAAATACTAAAAAACAGAATAAAATAAATTTTTAAGGGGGCTGCCATAGAACAAACGTGATTTTTTTGCCGTTTTCATAGATAATGGTACGGAACCCTTCGTGCGCCAGCCCGATTCGCACTTGGTCGGTTTCTTAACGAAATATTAAACCTACTTTAAAGATATTAGACTGAAAGCTTTCTGAAGAATAAATAAATAAATGCAATAAACGTATTTCATCAACACAAAAATCTCTCTTCACAACTACGCAAATGACTTAAAACCATTTGACACTTTTCCAAAAGTTTTATATGCAAGTACATTCCTGTAAAACTAGGTACAATCGAGTACAATAGACATAATACACAGATAATGTGTTATTGTGAAGGAATCATTTCGGGACTTTGGCCTTTTGCCACGACGAGATACACCGACAGACAACGCGTACCAGTCAGGGATGGGCAAAATCTACTTTATATTTATTTTTTCTTTTTAATTTACTTTTTTTATATCAGATATTTACGACTTATAATTAAAAAAAGACATGAGTTAATTCTTCGAAGAATTCTGATCGTTGCTATTGTTTATATTTTCTAAAAAGAAACCCTATTTAGCAAGGTGGTATTTTTATTTTTAAATGATTTTCATTTAAATTAAATTTAAACCGGCCAACCCTGGTACCGGTACAGTCGCGTACTAAATCGTTAAATGTGATTTAACGAACCTCTGCCAACGTTTGGGTAAGAAATCTATTCTTGTTATTAGAATTGCTTCATTGGTTTAGTGGCAATAAGCTGTGCGGAACTAGAAGCCTTGAACTCGATTCTCTGGCCAGTTCTTAATTAGATTATTTTTATTGGATTAATTTTGATTTTGGAATTTGAGTTACCGGAGATTCAAAATTTAATAGACATGTGTGTTGGATGTCTATCTGTTGTTGGATGTCTATCTGTTGTAGGTAGTTCATCTATATTCTATAAAAATAAATTTAAATGCTCTTCATTGGCAAGCGCATTGCTTGAGAACGGCTGTACCGATTTGACTGTTTTTTGGTTTAAAATGTCCCGAACCAGGTCCTTACAGAAAAAAAATTAAAAATTGCCGGAAAAATTGGAAAATTCGGGAAAACTAAAACTGCTTTTATTGTATGGGATTGTTATATGAAATATTCTTTGATCAGAAATAATAACAAAGATGCACGAAGACCAAATATTTTCCTTTTCAACGTGTTTCAGCCTGGAACTGTGCCGGGTTTAGGCCTATCCTTTCTATTCCACCATTTTGCACGATTTGCGGTGTCGTCCGGTTTTTCAAAATACCTTCGACCTGAATTGAGTCATACCTAAACGTACCTAATTTAAAATCAATGTAAACCATTATGTATTAACTATTTACATAAACAAGATTAATCGCAACTTGGTATCTTTAATTTATTCATTGTGTTTTAATTCCAGTTCGTAATAACGTCCCAATCGTTTGAACTATTTGCGGGCCGCGATCACGTCGTTTGAAATTCAAATTTTAAGATCATTTTGTCGCCATTAACGCACTTGGTATATCAAAAGGCTTGCTGAAAATTTCTCGTTAAATTTGATGATATTTTTTCTGGCTGTTTAAAAATTAAACGGTGTAATTATTTAGCGTCAAAGGTGTTTATAATCAGCTACGAGTATGCTTTGAATTTGTTAATGTTTTATGAATGTTTTAATCGTGGTTTTACCAACGTTTTGGAGTTCGTTTTATGGTTTTGTCACTTAAGTAAAATGATAGTGAGCTTGCTTTAGATGAAAAAGCTAACTGCTAACTCCACAGAATTGTATGAGTCTAAACAATGGTTAAAAATAATTTTGTAAAATACGCCATTATTCTTTTCATATTTTTAAATGAATCACTTGTCATCTTATGTGTACATGGACAAAAGACAGCATGTTTTTGTTGTTGGTGGGTTCTTATGTGCGAGATTCCTTAAAATAAATATCAAAATCCAATGTGTAGGTGTAGTGTAGATTGCAGCAATAGAATAGTAAATAAAGGTTCTTTTTCAGTAATGTTATAGCTACAACCAACGCTATTTATCACTGCATAATTATAAAACAAAGTCCTCCGACGCGTCTGTCGGTCTGTTCGCGATAAACGCAAAAACGACTGCACCGATTTTCATGCTCTTTTCACCAATGAATAGAGTGGTTCTCGAGGAAGGTTTTAGTGTATAATTTGTCAAGCGGGCGAAGCCGTGGGCATCAGGTAGTTCAGAAATAAACCATTCAGCTATTAATATTTAGCTCTAATAAAAGCGTAGTACATTAATTATTATCAATCTGCCTAGCCTTTTACCAACTATGTTGGGGTCGGCTTCCAGTCTAACCGGATGCAGCTGAATACCAGTATTTTACATGGAGTGACTGCCTATCTAACCTCCACAGCCCAGTAACTGGGTAATACGATACCCCTTGGCAAGATTGGTTGTCAGACTTTCGTGCTTCTGACGACCCGTAACAACTGTCAAAGATCCACAAATGACAGCCGTAACCAACAGCTTTACGTGCTTTCCGAGGCACGGAGGAGTCTCGGTATGTAAAGATGTTCACCCATCTACGCACCAACCCCGGCAAGCGTTGCTTAACCTGATGGATCGACCCGTGCGGCTGTTATAACTCAGCCACGAGCTACAAGCGTAGTATATTAATGCACTTCCATTAAATAGCTTCTGGACTCAATTTGGTCTCAGTTTGACGTACGTTGATGGATGTGTAGTTTGATGGATCTCTTGTAAACGAATAAAGTAGTGGTTTTTAATCCTACTTGTATTATAAACAGGACACTGTATGAATTATGTTAGTGTGAAACACTCAGCCTAATAAAAAACCTAGACGGAGCGCTGCCAACAGTAACGTGATGGCTGGTTTTGTAAACATGTTTGCACTTAGAGAGGTGTAGTTTGATTGTAAATGTGTGAGTGTGAGCGTGTATACACAGAGTGGAGATGTAGTTATGTCACGCTTCGCTGTATTGTTCGCAGTGTTCTGTCTTGGTTTTTTATTTTATTTGGTCTGAGGTAAAACAGAGTCGCTATGGACTGACTAAGTAGGTACAGTAAAATTCCTTTTCGAATAAAAATTAAGAAATGTAAAGGACCAAATTCAAAATACTCTGCTAGTTAGTAATTTCTCAATAAGTAGGTATCTCGTCTCACTGTGCAAAACATCGCAATAGCAACCGACAAAATGCTTAACTTAACTTAACATTTAATAACTTAGAGGTTCGTGAAATTGGCTCTTATAGAGGCCTTGTTTATGGACGTTGAATTTAACGTAAAAAGCCACTTGAAACTGCACGTGTTGGGAATCAAAGCTTTTGGAATTCCGATGCTCCCTGATGTTACATTTTCAATTGGATAAGGTTGGGCTAGCGTTCAAATAGTTGTGGGGATTGAGAAATAATCAATCAATCTTCCTAGCTTTTTCCCAACTATGTTGGGGTCAGATTCGTGTCTATAGCCGGTTGCAACTGAATACCAGTATTTTACATGGAGCGACTGCCTACCTAAGGCTCTTACATACTGGGGCGATTCGTCGCGCGACGCGAATTTTAACAAAACAATTTCTCACGGCGAACAATGCGGCGTCGTCGCGTCGCGCGACGAATCGCCCCAGTATGTAAGAGCCTTAAATGGTAAAGCAAAATATCTTACCTACAGAATAATGCTAAATAGCCTACACACAAAGATCAGACGATATGATGCAAGTGTATCTTGGCCGAAATATCCTCTAAAACATAATTCTTAAGCGTTATTAGACGCGACAATTACATAACATTAAACATAATCTCCAATATTTCGGCACTGCCATTAACTCATTGCGACCCTTCATAGATCACTTATATATTTATGACGATAATAACTGCAATATCACAACCGACTGTGACAATAATGGCCGCGACTAACATGTCACTCGCGCTATACATTTGGCAGGCAGTGTAATGGCAGCAGACAGTGTTACTCGATTGCTATGCAAAAGCTTTAGCTACATGGTAATCATTAAAGTGTATTGATTGCATGCCAGCTTTGATTCCATTTAAAAGTCACTAGTTTTGTTTCTATTTTAGTTTTATCATTTTTTACCTGTGGATATTCTTGCTGTGACAATAATGGCCGCGGGTAACATGTCACTCTCGCCGTACATTGGGCAGGCAGTGTAATGGCAGCAGACAGTGTACCCGATTGATATGCAAAAGTTTTCATTCTATGAAAAACGTTAAAGTTTGGCAAGCTAACTTTGGTTACATGTAAAAGTCGCCAGTTATGATTCTATTTTTATCAGGTCTTGTTATTTTAACTTGTGCATCTTTAGACAGTTTCGCTGTGACAATAATGGCCACGGGTAACATGTCACTCTCCCCGTACATTTGGCAGGCAGTGCAATGGTAGAAGACCATTATGGAGAATGGTAGATGGTGGTTGGTGGCGGTGATGGAGTGGTAGTTGTAACCTATGATATGCAAAATCTTTAGGTCCATACTTACATATATAGCAAACTCAAACCCAAAGCATTTATTAACAATGACAAGCACTTTTGAATTGTCAAAGAGTTGGTCAGAAAGTTGAAGCTAGTTTTCCATTCCAAAGCGTAATAGATTACAATGGAAAAGAAGGGCAAGAAAGTCCATGAACATTCATTAAAATTAAAATATTGGTTACATCAGCAAAGTTATGCTTCACTGAACGAATTTTAGTCCATCAGACTTCAGAAAATGGTGTGTTGTGTGAGGTACATTTAATTTTGTATTGAAGGTTTCTGTGTGTATGTGTGTGCATGTGTTTATCAAGATCACCAAAGTGTGTGAAGAGTATGGTGCAAACTGAAATTCCTTGATCACCGCTTCTTCATACGGAAAATACATCTCTATCGTTGAACTTATAATTACTCAGGAAACTCCCACATGCATTTATATTTTTACAATAACTCATCATGGAAGCTGTGAAAACATGTATAAAGTATGTCAAACTCTGAATCACTAGACCACATTCCAATAATGACTAAAAGGCCTTAAAAACTAAAACAGATTTACTTTTTAATGACACACTCCTATTTCAGGATCGTTGACTTGTCGACAGGTTGGTAAAAAAACTAGGGCTATGAACGAAATCACATCAATCAAGCATTGGCAAAGTGCGACTCGCACACGAAGGGTTCCATACCACCGTACAATATATAAACCACGTTTTTTACTTTAGCAAAAAAAAACACGTTTCTTGTTTGAATCAAAAGTGAAAATTGAATTTATTAGTGAACCCATCCAACAATGTTCGACCACGGCACTCGACATCTTTCACTCGTCTACCGTATAGTCGAAAAATAAAATGAAAGGGGCAGATGATAGTGACGTATGTAATTTGGTTGGTATCGTGTGAACGTGGAATGAAATTTAAATGAACCTTCACTCGAGTGAACAATTCATTCGACTGAACGATATCAGTTTTATGTAATGTACCCATGTCAAAGAGCGTCATTGAAAGAATTCACCACCACCACCACCACGCCTATGGTCGTCACTAATCAGTACCTAAATTAGGCACAGCTTAGTGACGACAGAAATACGAGAGAGGTATTTAGTAAATACCTCTCTAATAACACAGAACGTTTAAACTTTGTCCCTCATTTTGTTCTTCTCATATTGTTGCAGGTATTGCGTATGTGGACCAGAGCTAGTACGTTATACAAGTAAGTACCTACACTGCTGGTTTTGAACCTGAAACCTAGTAATAGGGTAAAGAAAAGTGTTTGTAAATCGTCAAGCTTTGATAAAGAATAACAACTTAGGGAGCAGTTGTAGGAACACGGGTGGGTTTTAGTCAGTAAAAGTCTGCTCAGTAGTAACGGCCGCGAGTTGTACGTCGTAGGTTCGAACCCAGAAAGGCGCTTCACACACCCATATTTGATTGGAAACCACCCCACACTAAAATGCTTGATCTCCTCTACAAAAACTATGTACTACGCAACTACAAAATAATCAAGCAGCATGCCAGAAATACTAACCACGTCGCTAGAAAAAAAACGAACTTCGCAGCTCTACAGTCCGAGATTATCCGATCTCACCCGAACGCAAACACGAAACTCCAGACTCACAAAAACTAAAGACTCCGAGGTGGACGCACTCTCTAAGTTCATTACCACTTGGCAGGAGACAGCCGTCACCTGTAAAACACCTTTTACCACCTACGGCTTGGCTGCCTGCCAGCTACCTATACATCCATTCTCCATTCGGAGGAATCTTAGGACGTCTGCAGACCGCCGACTGTTCACTGATACGACAGTTTAAGGTGTTACCACATTCAGTCGACCTACGTTTATCGATGTCATCAATCGAATAGGAAATCAGTGGCCCTAGACAAAGTGACATTCTATCAGCGATAACGATTATGGAAAAGGCAAAGATGTATAGGACTGACATAAGGTATCGAAAAGCTTATGTCAATCTTGTTGAAAGTCGTTGTAGAAATACGAAACGCTTTTGAAGCGATTGTCACTTGTCTAGACCCTCAGATCGGCAACTTTTACTAGGAGTTAGTCGAATTGGCATGGATGTATATAGTCTTAATCAAACATGCTTGAATGTACCTATAACCGACAATGCGCATAGGCACCATATCAATATTCAATCGCCAACATTTGCGGCCCACGCCGTCAAATTCGTCAGAATAGCCCGCAAAATTAAAATTTTCTTACGTTTTTGCAAAATGCAGGTCGGTATCAGGTTGTATCTAATTATGATTCGCGCAATGTAACGCACGCAAAACATTGTGGTTTTGGATACAGGAGTTGAAAGTTAATTAGAATCTTTTTTCCGAATAAAGTAAAAAAAAGTTGGAACTTAGACCTTCAATATCTCCGTAACCAGAAAGTTAGAACTCAAACTCAAACTCAAAGCATTTATTTCAATTAAACCATTTACAGGCACTTTTGAATTGTCAAAGAGTCGGTCAGTTAGTCAAAAAGTTGAAGCTAGTTGCCCATTCAAATTCGTAGATCTCTATGGAGAAGAACGGGCAAGAAACTCCAAGGACACTCTTTTAAAAATGTATATAGATATTACAAAATCCTGGGTACAGTATTCTTGGTGCTTCTATATGTGAGAACAATGTCAAACGAAAAATAATCAGAAATAATTCAAAATATAAGATTTAAAATAAGCCCTGGCAGATAAGAGATGACCAGTCAACTGACTGACGACAACAACTGACGGCGCCCGTTCACGAACATGACACGTGGATCAGCACCATCCAGCTCAACCATTTTGTAGGGAACCGAATGATCCAACACAGAGAAACCTAGAAACCTAGAGTACAAAAGAAAAAAATTACGGCAAGTTCAATTATTACTCTCAGCTTCAATAAGCGTCTTTTTACGCCCGTTATTTTAACCTGATTTCAATCAGTTAATTCGCGCACTGTGATACTTCATACTGCTCTACCGATCAAATTATCCGCCGACTGACAGTCTCCAGGCTGCGCTGACCCTTATGCGCACAGAACACAAACTTAAAGATAACACGGTGTGATTGATGACGGGTCCCAGTAGGTATAGTAATATTTGGTCGGAAGGTATTTGTACTATTTGTGTAAAGTTAACGTGTTCAGAGGTGGGCCTAGCTGGTTGAAAGGACTGAGAAATTCAGGACGAGATATTAGACGAGATATAGTAGATATCGTCCCCGTAGAGCGAAAAGTCACTAAGTCGAAAAATGCCCAAAATGACTTATCAATGTCACTAAAATCAACATTTTCTTCTCGAAATATCTGTCTAACCGTCATTTTTGTAGCTGCCCCCGCTTTTGTTTTACGAAATGCTTTTCACGTGTTTTAGCTCTTATAATATAAAATTTATTTTATTTCCTTCAAATTAAAGCTAAAAACATAAAGGTTTGTAAAGGTAAGCTAACGTTTTAACGATTTTTATTTTCAAAAACTTTAACTCTCATTATCTCAAAACACGATTTTTCGACTTAATGACTTTTCGCTCTACGGGGACGATATATTGTATGGAGATATCTTTTGCGTCAATGTTGTGTATTTGGGCATATAAATTATGTAAAATTACCTGGAGCTCGCGGCTAAGTAATGACAACCGTACGGCTCGGTCCATTTGGTTAAGCTACGCTTGCCGGGGTTGGTCCGTGGATGGGTGACCATCTTTACATACCCTTACTAGTATTTCTCCACATAGGAGTTCTGGCTGAATTATCACAAATTAAGTAAAAGTAAAAATAACCATAACTTGCAATGTAAATTCTCATTCAAAGTCGCAATCAATTTGGTACTGACTTACGTATAAGACGTCAAATTTTACAAAAAAAGAATAAGGCGGTTTGACATATTTCTTAAACAAAAAGTTGTCAACCGTAATTTTTATTTCTCGTATTAAAGTAAACTGTAGATTGAAAAACCTGCCCTTAAGTAACTAAACGAAAGTTAATATCATAATTATAACCGGGGTCAATATATGTACAGTCGAACAAGATATTTGGTATACAGGTAGAAACTTGCACTTGAGGAGCTCGTGGCTAAGTAATAAGCAGCCGCACGGGTCGATTCATCAGGTTAAGCTACGCTTGCCGGGGTTGGTCTGTGGATGGGTGACCATCTTTACATATCGAGACTCCTCCGTGCCTCGGAAAGCATGTTAAGCCGTTGGTCCCGGCTGTCATTTGTGGATCTTTGACAGTCGTTACGGGTCGTCAGAAGCCCGAAAGTCTGACAACCAGTCTTGCCAAGGGGTATCGTATTACCCAGTTACTGGGTTGTGGAGGTCAGATAGGCAGTCGCTCCATGTAAAATACTGGTATTCAGCTGCATCCGGTTAGACTGGAAGCCGACCCCAACATGATTGGGAAAAGGCTAGGCAGATGATGAGGTAGAAACTTGCAACTACCTTAAACAATTTTGTGAGTGTAAGCTCAAAAAGTTAAAATACACACACAATCAAAACGAATTTTGGCAGTGTAGCGGAAAATGAATATATTTTACCAGTATATTACCAAATAGCTTGTTCGACTGTACCCACATTTTGCGTTCAACTGAAAGTGTCGCTCACCTTATAATTCGTCAAATTCTCAGAAACGAGGTCGCGGCGGAAAGGGGTCATTCGTATAAAGGACTAAGGACTTATCCTCCCTTATCCCTTCTCATCCCTTCTAAAGACTTGTACCGGATATCTTTGAATTTTCCTGAAGCTTTGTATAGTACACATAACATAATATCAAGCCTGGAATAGGCTGTATTGTCTGGAAAAATAAATACGGAATGGAAATAACCCGGCGTGTCTAACCGATGTATGAACGTAAACGAAGCAGAAGGATTATGTAAGGATCGTAGCAGGTGACGTTCTGTAGTTTCTGCCTACCCACATGGGAAGAAAGCGTGAGTTTATGTTTGTATGTATGAAATAACCTATGCCATAGTAAATATCTGAGGCAATCAGCGGGGCTGAGAATTTAGGGTATGCCAGACATACTAAAGTGTCACCATTCGTAGAAGCAATTTAATTAACCCAAACCGCCACCTCCATGGCGTCGTCTGTGGCAGCGCAGAGGTCCCGTTGGCTGCATATTTTGGGGCACAGAGGGCAGGTCTAGTTGCCGTTCCGTCGAGGTAGGTTTTAATTAAGTACATCTTCCCGGTTCAGAGACTTCAAAGTGGGCCACGGAAGATTAGACCCTGCAGGAAGATGCTCGCTTGGTGGCAGGTATTGAATGAATGGAGGGTGAGTACATATCCTGCCACGGTTTGCAACGGGCGTAGACGGGTTTTATAATATAAATGTCTAGCTGGGCCTCGCGGTTTCACCCGCGTAAGTACTTTTCAAGGTTATGGTCTACCCATATGCCAAATTTCATCTAAATCCGTTCAGCCGTTTCAGCGTGAAAGCGTAGCAAAGAAGCAAACTCACTTTTGCGTTTATGATATTATTATAGTTAGGATAACAAAAAAAAACCGGCGAAGTGCGAGTCGGACTCGCACACGAAGGGTTTCGTACCATAATCTATAAAAACGGCAAAAAAATCACGTTTGTTGTATGGGAGTTCCCTTAAATATTTATTTTATTCTGTTTTTTAGTATGTGTTGTTATAGCGGCAACAGAAATACATCATCTATGAAAATTTCAACTGTCTAACTATCACGGTTCGTGAGATACAGCCTGATGACAGACGGACGGACAGCGGAGCCTTAGTAATAGGCCCCATTTTACCCTTTGGATACGGAACCCTAAAAACGAACGAAATACCAAACGTCACACAAATTTTTTCCAAGAATAGCATCAATTTCTGTAGTTAAAGCAGAAACTTCAACGCTCACAATAACAACGAAGTAACATAACAAATATGAAAAAGCAGTAAGCTGAACTTCCGTTAAGACAAACTAAGTTCGAACTAAAACAACAGCGAAGAGAGAAATCCTACAAAATGTTACACAAGATACGTGTCCGTGATGAGATAAAACATACTGTTTTGTTGCTGAACATTATGCTGATAACATTATAACTCCACACATATTATGATGTGGTGAAAACTACGCGTGTGCTGTGAGTAAACTTAGGTTTTAATTGTAATCGTACTCGTTCTGGATTTTATTTTGGTTCATTTTATTTTTCTGGTTGGTTCAAATTGTCTGAGCTATGCATACAGGGTGTAAAAAGACCATAGCCATCGCCGTCAACTACGGATTCCGTACACCAAATTAGGTACGTAACATTCCTCAAAAATAATTGCTGGGAGACGACTTTTATTGGATTTGACTTATCAACTTTAGTAGACAAAAATTGATTCATAGCTTTATAATTTGAATTATTTTCATTGTTGTCAAAAAGCACTGAGCAATGTATGTTTGTTACAACTTCATTATATTTTTGATCATAGATCTATGATCATAGATATGATAGTGTAACACCCCCTTAGAGATAACAAACAACTGTCGGTAATAATGATGACAGGAAACAACAGTAAGTAATATCATCATCTGCTTAGCCTTTTCCCAACCATGTTGGGGTCGGCTTCCAGTCCAACCGGATGCAGCTGAATACCAGTATTTTACATGGAGCGACTGCCTATCTGACCTCCACAACCCAGTAACTGGGTAATACGATACCCCTTGGCAAGACTGGTTGTCAGACTTTCGGGCTTCTGACGACCCGTAACGACTGTCAAAGATCCACAAATGACAGCCGGGACCAACGTCTTAACGTGCTTTCCGAGGCACGGAGGAGTCTCGATATGTAAAGATGGTCACCCATCCATCCCCCGGCAAGCGTAGCTTAACCTGATGAATCGACCCATGCGGCTGTTATTACTTAGCCACGAGCTCCTCCTTAGTACAGCAGTACAACAGTAAGTAATAAAAGATGAAAAATGGTCACAGATCATATTTCATTCAACCAGTGATAAACAGCTGCAAACAATCCATTTTCATGGTTTTTCTAGCAGATTAAACATCAAAATGGTAAGAATAATAATCAGAAATGCTTCAACGAAAAATATATCAATAAAACTAGAGATGAGGAAAATTCTTTGGAGGCCAGCCAAAGTTTAATAGAACTCATTTAAATTAATACTGATGAAGCCAATCTTGTGGGCTAATATCACTAATTACCGAAACACTTTTAAGATTATTATCTGCTTTTAAACTTAATCGTATCAAATGTTTGATAGTTTTAATCTCAGAACAAATAAAAAACCAAGACAAAGCGCTGACAACAGTGGCGTGAGACCAGTTTCATAAACTTAGTGAGGTGTAGTTTGATTATAAATGTGTTCGTTTGAGCGTGTATGCTTTTTGGAATGCTTCACTGTATTGTTCGGAGTGCTGTATTGGTTATTAGAATGCTGTTCATTAAATGTTCACCAGAAAATCTGCTACCTACAAGCCGTAACTAGTGAATGTGGACTATGTATCTCAACTGCTGTTGAGACCCTCTTCTCAACATCGCCGCGCGCTGGCAGCAGTGAACGACGGGTGCGGGGACAGCAGCGAGTCAGCCGTCCTCACGGCCGATCGCGAGCCCCGTCGAAACACCAGTCAGCTGTTGCACGCCTCCACGTATGGCTGCGCTTGCGCGTTTTATTGTCATTGTTGTTCTCTCATAACTTCTTTTAACCGTTGTATTTCCATTGTTCATCATTATACAGATTATACAGTCCACTAATTTCAATTCTTCTCCTTAGACCTATCGTCGCGATCAACTGCTATCATAACTTTCCAAATGGAATACACAACTCTATCGTAACTCATAGTACTTTAACTCATAACATTTCCACACTACCGGTAATCCCGTAACAAAACATTCAGAAAACGTAAATAAAAACAATAATAAACGTGATACGCCGGTGAGTCGTATCATTCCGACGTCGCGTCGTGATGACGTGTCGGAGTACACCTGTCTGGCGGTGCCGGCTCAGATGACATCATCAAAGATTTATAGTGCACGTAGACGCGACACCTTTGTGACGTAGGAGCAAGAATTTTCACCTTTCACTGCTTTGTTGGACTAGCAAGATTTATATTAAATTCTTTATTGCACACCAAATTAACTTAGATTTAAGTTACATGTAATAATAATACTTGCTGCGCCCTAACAGGGTCATGAACTCATAAGTTTTAGCCTAGTCTGTAATTTGAGTGTACATTATGCAAATAAATAAATAATAATAATAAATAAAGGAAAACAAATGGATTCTACAAATAAGTGATACAATGGGCAGTCGTGAGTCCTGGGTTCCGTCGCCAGGTCGAGCAATACAATGCTGCCGATTTCCTCACGATGTTTTCATTGACCGTTTTGAGAGCAGTGGTGATGAAATAATTTACAAAAAGTAAAGCGCCTGCTTGGGTTCGAACCCACGACCTACAACCTAGTAAATCGGGGCCGTTACAACTAGGCCACCACTGCTCTTTTATTAAACGAACTTCAATTGCCCAACGATTTTTTGAAATGTGAATTTCGGGTTCCAGTGGTATTCAAATAATCTAATCAAAGCACTAAATTTGTACGTGACACTATAATTATGCATCCACAGGTAGATTTTTAGGTATTTTGTCATCTTTCTACATCAAAATACGGTTTATTTACTTAAGACGCTGACAACAGATAAACCACGGTCACGGTCAGATTGCATAGAAAAGAAAGAGAAACACGATGACAGGACGCTTGGAATTTATTGCAAAATATGAAGTAATTATCGATTTATTCAAAAATGAGTTGAATAATCGAAAATTAAAAACAACCAGTTCTGCATTCAAATAAGACGTTCTTATTATTCATTAAAATACCAACGTAGGTTAATGTTTACTACAGATATTTTGGACTCAAGGTAAAGGGTTAGTTTACCGTTAATTTGCATCGAGTTTTTTTTTTTTCAAAACGTGTTTTTGAAACTACCATTTTCTGAGAAATACGTTAAAGTTTCACATTTTTTTTTCCCGCTATCACAAACTATATAGATTTAGCGATTTTTTTTCTTAAGACAAGCCTACTTTTACCTTTTGTCTGTTGTCTGCGCCTTAACCAAAGTTTTTGAAAGGCTATTCAATTTATTCCTTTCCATATCACATCACCAATTATTCACAACGATTGTTAGAATTATTGAATTTGAAAACAGTGAAAGAATTAATCTATTGTCTTTCAAATTAATTATATGAAATGTTGTTGTGATTTAGGTTTACCAATCACAATAACTAATTAATTAGAGATGTGACAATAGTTCCACTTACTGATTATTACTCGATCACGCTTTTGTGCTCTGAGTGTGATAAACAGATCGATTAAATTGTGTCTGCTCAGATGGTTTGGTCATGTTGAGAGGATGAGTGAAAGGCGACTAAAAAGGGGTATTTACGAGGCAGATTTTAGTGGAAACGTCCTAGCAGGATATACAGCATGTAACAAAACCCTGTCCAATCCGAAGGGTGCACACAGGAACTGCAACAAAATTACCAGAAAAAAAATTATATTGTCACTAGCTGCGCCCCGCGGTTTTACCCGCGTAAGTCTCGATCCCGTAAGAATATCGGGATAAAAAGTATCCTATGTGTTAATCCAGGTTATAAACTATCTGTTTGCCAAATTTCATCCAAATCCATTTAGCCGTTTTTGCGTGATTGAGTAACAAACATCCAAACACACAAACTTTCACATTTATAATATTAGTAGGATAGCAGGATTGAAAATAAAAAAGTTATTGCAATTTTAAACTATTTGTTTTGATTGGTAGGAACCAAGCATAAGTCAATTGGCAGCTTGTCACAATAAACTGCAATATTATAAACTGTTAACTAAGGTACCATTATATGTATATTTATGCCAACTATACGTTAGTTACGTACGAGTAAGTCGTTCTGGCACCTATTAAAATTGTTGTGTTCTTATGAAGCAATTATGAACAAGATTTTATGTCCCACATAATCTGCCATGTAGTCTTGGCTCTAATTTTAGGAAGATGCTACTAAAAGGGCTATTAGGAAAATGGCCAGAATTACCATCTGCGTACTTACCTATTTATTTTAATCACTAATCCTGTCCTCGTGCGTTCCTTATGGACCAATTATGTTCTTTATATATCGATATTTATGTAGAAATACGAGCTGAGAATCAGTGATAATGACATTGATGATCAGATATATTTAGGACCCAAAATCAAACCAGACTTCAATAAAACTATGTGTGTATATATATGTACTAGCTGCGCCCTGCGGTTTCACCCGCGTAAGTCTTGATCCCGTGGGAATATTGGGATAAAAAGTATCCTATGTGTTAATCCAGGTTATAAACTATCTGTTTGCCAAATTTCATCCAAATCCATTTAGCCGTTTTTGCGTGATTGAGTAACAAACATTCACACATCCATACTCACAAACTTTCACATTTATAATATTAGTAGGATCTATTATTTTGGATATGTATGTATATGCGTATCTATTTTAGTATATTGTATACTTATTATTGGCACATACGATAGCCCAATTTTATGTCCAGGTAAATCACTGTCCATTCCAAGGTTGCCTGGAAGAGATCGCGGAAAGCGATAAGGCCGCCCATTGTATATTTTGTAGTGTTTGTTTTTTCTTTTTGTTATATATTTTTGTGGTGTACAATAAAGCATATATAAATAAATAAAACTTAGCAAGTCTAAAATCCATACGAAACAGGAGCGGGTCGCTAGTTGCCTTGTAATTACGTCTTTGTTTATAATACAGAATTTTCTATCTTAGAAAAAGCTTCCCAAACAAGACGAAAACCACATCACTTCCTGTTCTAACCAATTTCTCATTCAAACTAAATGTACAAAGTTTCCTGACGTAACCAGATTGAAAAGTAGCGATGGACCAGTTATAAATCTCTTCATTCCATTTTCTAATGTTGATTTACTAGTAAAACTTTTGGCAATGCAGACTGTCTGATTGTGATTGGATAAACTAGTACGTGTGCAAAACGAAGATACATGTACCAATGAGGCATGACCTGTAATCTTTATGGCTGCTGGATTTAGGAACCGGAGTCTATACAGACTCCGGTTCCTAAATCCAGCAGCCATAAATACTATCGTCTTCCTTATTAAGTTCTGAGTTGAGCTCCTCGGTTACTGACAAATGCTTGAACTGACTGGACAGGTCCTCTTAAATATGTGTGGTTCTTTCCTCAAAAGACTATTTCAGACATTAATCTACATGGTCCTCACATGGCCTGACCAAGATTATGTTTGGACTTTAAAAGAGACTGCGACCTCTGAGTTTGTTTCGGCCTTTCTTCTCAGAGTAGTCAGATAGGAAACGCTGACCTCATCTAGCTTATTTTTTTTTTTATATGACGTATAATAGTGATTCTGTGGCGGTACCTACATCGCCACATATGAACTACGCATCAAAAAGACCTGACGTCACACAAACACCTGACGTCACGTAAATTCTGCATCGCGCAATTAAAGTTTACCATGCAACGGACATATATACAAGAACCCGACATCAATCGTTGGGCAGTTGCCCGCCAGACACAACACCCGTCTGGTCGGAGGATCCTCCCTTTTCTATGGTGGATGAGTGAACTTTACACCCTGTTCCTCATACCCCTAAACTATATCCTACTTACAGAATAAACAATTTCATTTTAGTTCTTAGATTAAAACATTGGGGTCCAGTCTTTATCATCAGGCCCTATGTTCGATCCTCAGCCACTCTGACCCATCCATTACCAGACACTCTGTTTAAAAAGTGGTCCCACCTAGAGCCTAGACTGAGAGCGTTCCACTCAAACACACGTTTATAAGCAATTATAAAAAAAAGAATCATGTAATTAGAAATCCAATATCAATTTCATCACTACGACAAGATTTTGTGACATTTTTTAAAAAGAAATCACAAAAAAGAAAACATCTGCTTTGAAGATACACAATCACTTAATTATTATTAATTTTATGCATCTGAAACGAAACTGTTTACAGTGTTGAAAAAGTCTGGTTTCCAAAAAATAATAATTTACAATTTGGATGTTTGTTAGAACATACATAGTTTATGAATATTGTTAGCACACCAACGCGGTGAGATCACTCACTCATTCGTTCGTGGCAGCGAGCCGAAAAACTGTTTTTTTTTTTCAACCACTCTCCAAGGAAATAAACTAGGTATTTAACCGTCAAACAACATGTGCATCGATAAAAGTGTTTAAATACGTTCTTGGAGGCTGCAAACTACAGAATTGAATTGAAAATTAATTCTACACCAGAAGCTCATAAAGGTCATGCGATTATAACGTCATTATAACCTGTGACAAAGTCATATTTGACGAACCTAGAACGATCCTTAAGAAAAAACTCATAGTAAGGATAGAAAAACCATCACCTTAAATCCGAATAAAAACCATCACTAACAATATTATTATTACTTTGCCTATTACCGTTAATATCACACAACAGTTCGACATAGGGCATTCCTATCTCTACCTCTAGTTAAAATAAAAGATCAAAGAAAAATCTCTAAAATCTTTCCTCTCGTTTTTTATACAAATAGGCACATAAAAAGCACTTTTGAACGTCAATGAAAAACAAAGAAATAGAATTGATTCTAGTTGCAATCTATCGCTTCAAGCTTTCCCCTAGAGTCTGAACAGTTAACTTTCCCTAGAGCACACCTTTATAGAAACCAAAGACTAAACATGATAATGTATTGTTCTGGAAACAAAAAACTGCATTACAAAGGATAAAAATTATATTCATTCATTTTCAAACGAAGACGTAATCTATTAACACTGCAATAACACATGAGATCATACTCGTACATGACGAAATGCAAGGCTGAAAACAAACATAAAACGAGTTAAAAATATTTGTTAACCGGTGGGATCTTCTAAATATCCGAGAAGTTATTATAACGGTCGGGAATCCAGTGGCGAAGACGACCTTCGGTGTACGGGGTCGGGAGTATAATTCATGCATGGGCAGTTATTTGGTTGACCTAGACTCGTATGGACTATCTGAGATTTGTATATAAGAGATTCAACGGTGAATTGGACGATTCACTCGTCCTCTATCATATAGGTATGTGAGATATTTGTTCCGTAAATGTTGTGGGTGTAAGCGTATGTATGTGTAGGGTGTGTGTTATGTTGTGGGTGTGTGTGTATGTATGTAAGGCCTTTCTATTGAAGTTAATTGTGCATGACAGAAGTAGCACGTACTAATTTCAGTAGTCTCCTGATTTGTCACTGCTATGTATTTAGATAAAAGATGATATTATGATAAAAGATATTTATTTCTATAAATTGGTTAAAAAAAAACACGTTTACACGTCAAAATTAAATTATGTTTTTAAACTTCGGTGTTTCCTAACTCTTAACAGAAAAACATAATCTTGGTCAGACTATATGAAGACCATGCGCAGGTTAATGTCTAAGATATTATGGTCTTTTGAGAAAAGAACCATACAGATTTGAATGGACCTGTCCAATCAGTGCACGTATTTGTCAGTAATCGTGTAGCTCAACTCAGAACTTAAGGAGCTCAACGATAAATGTATGAAGATTTATATCTTTGTGATGGGTTAAATGTAGGCGATATTTTTTTGTACTTTGTTATGGTTTACGTGGTGATCAATGCTCGTTCGCTATGAGAAGAAGGCTTTGACGTAGAGTTACATACACACGACACTTCAGTTATATTGTTATTTTATGGAATGTTTTCAATCATGATAGTAGTTTCAAAAAATATTATCAGCTTCTTCGAGGAATGTTTGGTTATAGTTACAGAATTAAACTTTTCACACGACTCAAATAACCGAGCCCTTTTCCAGTAACATCTGTTACAACTTAACTAACAGTAAATTAAAGAGAACTTTGAAGTTTTAACTGTTTATCTGAGTCTAAAGTATCCCTGTCCATCATAGGAGCTGACATATAAAAATTATAAACATTTTTTTAAAGCTCATTGAGCCGGCGAGATTTATGTTCCACCTAGAAATAGATTAGATATAGAATGTACTGCGCCAACGGAAAATGTTACAAAATGTCTCCTCCCACGCAAACTAATAAAAATATCCTATCATTTCTCGTAACTAACGAATAACGCTGTAATTATGTTACTTGGGAATTTTCTTTGAATATTGGTAAAGTCTTTGAGCATAGCTAGCCACTAAAATATTTTTAATATCGAGATCAACGTAATTAAATTAGATTCGAATAATATGGAATAGTTTTGTGGAAAATATTGTAAAAGATATTAATAAACTATTATGAAATTAGCTCCATTCTAAAATATCTACTAAACTTAATTCGAAATAAAAGTTGAAAAAAATTTTTTTTTTTTATTGAATTATGCAAAAATTAGATATCTTATTTCTTTTGATACCTAATTTCAAAATTAGAAAAATCTTTCTCATTAGAAACACATTCACTAGAAAATAAACACTACACCTTTACGAAAAAATCTTAATAAGTTTTTTAAAGAGGGAACACAAACTGCATCCCATCACATTAAAAACCTAATTAACTACATATTAAAGCAGGTGGAAGCATTAACTAGATAAGAGTTGACAGTTTTAATTAAACACAAAGCTCAATCGGTCCAAGTTAACAAACACTTTTCCTCTGAACCCGACAGTCACCACTTCCCACTTCCCAACTCGTTAGCATATTTCCCACTCCATAATTACTTCCTGTACACTTTAACTGCAAAATTAACCCATGTTTTTCCGTGCCAACGACACACCGGTGAATGGCCGGGGAGTTTTGAGCTTTGTTAACCACGTCTGTTATTATAATAGTGATAATGACATTGCGTTAGGTGAGACAGGTGTACCTGTGAGCAGTCTCGAGTGGTTGCGCCTGCGCACCGCACGCCTCCAGACCTCCAGAGAAGAACTACGCAGCTCCCTCTCGACACACGCCCGCGAGCCCGAATCGGCTATTTATAAACGTATCGCTTATAATTTTATTGTTTGAGCGAAAACCCAGAACGCGACAAGTACGCGCGGCGGTCGTAACACTAATGCCAACTCGACTGTTTCCAGTTTCTCCGCGTTCCCTACGTAGTACATTGATAATTCCAGCAGTGTTGATTATTAAACAGATGATTTAAGGTTTACAAGTCATTGACGGCCCTACTGAAGGCTGGAGAAGTCATCTTTACAAAGTTCGCTCGTCCCCTTCCGACCCGATCGGCTGTCGCGTGCAATGTTATAACCTAACATGTAGGTAGGTCACCAGACTAAAGTCAAAACGAAAGTAAAAAGGATTCGAACATAAATTTTAGAAAACCGGCGGAGTTTTTTAGTGAAAAGTTACAAAACTGCCATACTTCACAGTGAGATGGAATTGAAAAAGAGTTCGCGTTTCAGTATTGATTTTGACTAAAACATTACAGAGTACGTGCTACGATTTGTAGATAATGCTTTGAATATTTTAGAAGGTTCTGAAATGTTCGAAGTCCATTGAAACTTTTCACTTGTAAAAAGCAAAATATTCATCAATTATTTATTTAGAACTGACAGCAGTGACAGCCCGATATTGAATTCAAGCATGGATTTTAAAATGTGGCTGCACCTATATATATATATCGATTCTAACTCAACACCCATGAAAAAAGTTAATTCCCATTAATTTCTGGCTATCTTAATGATAATCTCAATATCTACAGGTAAATTAGGTACCTAATCCTCAAACAAAAGTATTTTGTTTTAATACTGGCGATACAGAAATATTATGTGCTCCGAAAGTCTTCTGAAATATCGCCTGACCTTTAGCAATTTATTTCACGATTTTGAAAACCCGTTGACAGATTTAAGGCGCGTGATGAATGTGTTTTGTTTTTCTTCCAAAACAAAATAATGTTGGATATTGTGATAGGTATTGCATAAACAACAATTGCAATGACGCTACTAATTTTCTGAAAAAATCCAGTGAAGTAACTGAAAGATGAAACTAAACCATAATCATGAATTGATTTAGGAAAAAGCTGTCGATAGCTTCAAAAGTAGGGGAAGACTAAAGAAACGATAGATGGACTGTGTGAAAGATGATATGGATGGAAAGGGAGTGACTACCGAGATGACGACTAATAGAGAAGTATGGAAGAAAAGACATGTTGCGCCGACCACAAATAAGATAAGGATAAAGGTAGAAGAATGATGATAAATGATGGAGTTATTAACGAAAAAGCCGTACAACAACCACATAATCAGCCTATAATGTTCCCACTGCTGGGACACAGGCCTCCTCTCTTCGATAGCCTTGCCTTGCTTGAATTACCGGTTGAAGAACTTTAGGAAGTAAGGAATCGTAATCTAATAATTGATGTCAGCTACCATGAAACAATTTGGAAGATGGACTGGGAACCAGAAAATAGAAAGCAGGGCGAAGAACCAGAGGACCCAGATAAAGTGGCATTCAATCAGTTATAGATGATGTAGAAATAAAAATGAATGGGACTGACACAAGCTACCGAAAAGCTTATGTCAGTCCTGTTGAAAGTCGTTTTAGAAATACGAAACGCTTTGAAAGCAATGCCACTTCTCTAGGCCGTCTGGTTTTTAAGTTTAACTTGCGGGACGCCTATGTCCAGCAGACTGCGATTAGCGGAGTTCATTGGTGTTAAGGCTACTTTACCTCAAATTTTATCTCGCTCGCACCATACTATACGTGGCCGGAGTGAGAGCGAGACGGAGTAGGGACCTGGCGGCTCTCAAGCCTCGAATAGTTTAGGTAATTGCTTTTTACGGTGAGAATAATGGTAATTTAAAAAAAAAACAAAACACGAGACCTGCTTTACAGTTAGTTTAGTTATTATGCAAAGTTTCATGATCTAATTTGAAGTATTTTTGTAATACCAGCGGTTTATAGTTCGGTTTAGAGGCAACTAGAATCAATTCTATTTCTTTGTTTTTCATTGACTTTCAAAAGTGCCTTTTATGTGCCTATTTAAAATAAATTATTTGACTTTGACTTAGGACCTAGCATCAACCCTCAACTTTAACATATATTTATTTCAAAATTAATGCTGCAGTATTTTCAGCACAACGGAGGATTATGCTAAGCAATTTGAGGTAGGGTAGGGCTTAAATATTAAGCTAGAAATAGGGCGCTGTGTTCTTTTTTTTTTAGGTGCCCATATTTTCCTTTTATTTTAACTAAACTAATGCACATTATGAAAGTAGTTGGTTCAGAATCGTTTAGTGAATCGTGTCATTTTTAATATAGGTAATTTTTCAGGCCAAAAATATTACAATCACACAATCACACACTGTACAGTCAAAACAAACCAAAATTGACGAAATACCTACTACGCTAGACCCTTATGCGTGTGCGACTGTGTGCTTGTGTAGATTAGTAATGCTACCACAATTTTCTCCCACAATCAGTACTTACAACTAATTTAAATAAACAACGTTATATGCATAACCGAAAAAATGGAATCTGTTGTTTAAAACAGCGTAATTAACAAAACAAAAGCACATCTAACACGAAGTTTGCCTCTTTACCATAATTTCCAATATAACCTTGAGTTTACTGTGTAGTTCATGTGCTGAGCCAGAATTTGGCAAGCCGTTAGTTCTTTGGCAGTTCTAGGTTTAGGAACTATTCCGAACTCTCCTATAAGACTTAACAATGTCAGTCAAACTTCGACTGGCGTTGAATTTCTGAAGTCTGGTTGACGGGCGTCAATAAATTTGGCAGTAATTCAGTATTTTGTCGGCATTTTGCGGTGTATTGTATAATAGTTTGGCGTACGTGCGTCTGCGAGTGTTTTGTCGTGTTGTTATTTGAAATAATTAGTGACGATCGATCGATTAGTACGTAGTTATAGGTATTTACCATCTTTGTTCGTAATTACAGAAGTATCCCAACGCCGTTTTCCTCGTGGATTCTAATAGACAGATTGATATAATGCCTGTAACACTTTCATTCTTCGACAATTTTCATTCTTCGACAATTTTCATTCTTGCTGCATTAAGGAATCTAAACTTTTATAAGGCCCAATGCCCTATAAAAGTTTAAAAATTTTCTAAAGCCCACAAATTAACATTTCACTTTGTTTTATACAGTATGTTAACTAACAAAGGGCGTTCCAGTTAACGCGCAATAGTATAGCGTCCACAAAAGCAAAAAAAAAAAAAAATTTTTTTTGTTGTGAAATATTCACAAAACGATTAAATTGATACATAAAAGAAACACTCTGTACACGCGCACTTGTATTTGAACTTAGAAAGACAAGTGTGCGTGTACAGAGTGTTTCTTTTCCGTATCAATTTAATATTTTTTGTGAATATTTTACTATAAAAAAATAAAAACAAGTTTTTTTTAATGGTAATTTTATTTGCATATATAGACGCTATACTATTGCAGGAACGCCCTTCGTTTGGTTAGGTTGGGTTAGAAAAACTAAAATACATTAAAACTTTGCCATAAAGAGCACTTCAATTAAATGTAACATTAGGCAATAAATATAAACTGGTATTTTTAAATTGATTTGCTAACGATACATTAGTATCAAAATTAAATAAAATTAAATACAGTGACAGCTTGCCATACCAACGATTTTATTAAGTTTCAAATACATTAGGGAATATTTAAATCTATTCTATTCTATACATTATTATTAATAATAAAATAGTAACAAAGAATGTTTGTCCGTTTTTCTGGAATTAACCTTAACTTTTAATACCGGTCGGTAGTACCAACGTTCCCGTGGGATATTTTCCGTCATCCACGCGGGGAAAGCCGCGGGCAAAAGCTAGTTAATAATAATCGTGCATGTCATACAAATTAGTGTTGCAACTGGTTGTAACTTTTTTTTTTTTGAGTGCGGGAAATCATCAAATTACTTCTCCCGCTCTGGGCGGAGCGGAAGGGCGTGTCAGACTTTTACTGACTAAAACCCACCCGTGTTCCTTCAGTTGCCTGTTGCCAAGGTCCCGGTATCCCTTTCGGACTTTCCCGCAACCCTGGCAGGCATCGGTCCTAGCGGACCCCGCCAATTGTGCTGACATCTCTTTGAGGCGCGCGTGGAACACGACGCGCCATCGACCCGGGCCTGGTCCTTATCGGACGGCGAGCTAACTGGTTGCACCTGACGCTTGTTTCTGTTACAACTAATGTCTATGTCACTGCAACAAAGGTCCCTCTTTTGTTGCACTTAATTTATGATACGCTGCACCATAATCTGCGCTCAGAGTTTTTCTTTGTATCCCTAGAGATTCTCTTAGCTCAGCTAAGTTTAAGATTTTTCCCTACTGAGCCATCTCATGAAATCTGAAACTGTGGAAAAGATTGTTACCTACTGGAAAATAATACCTAGGTAAATGTGGCATTTTATTAGAGTTAACATTTCAATTTTCTTGGAAGTATTACGTAAGAGAGACGTTTTTAAGTATAGCCAACCGCGCATCAGTGGTTACAATTTGACATGGACCGAGCGCCTTATGTCGTAGCTATAATGGTTATTATCGTGGTGCAAATGTTACCTGAGTGAGCAGCAGTGGTGGCGTAGGTTCGAACCCTGACAGGCGCTTTACTTTGTGTATTTTTATATAAATTATTTCATCAGCATTGCTCTCAAAACGGTGAAAAAAAACATCGTGAGGAAACCGGCATGTCCTAGAACCAAAAATTCAAAGACACGTGACATCTACCAACCCGCACTGGGCCCGTGTAGTGGATTATGGCCCACAACCTCTCACAAAGAGGTGGCCTGTGTCCCAGCAGTGGGAAAGTTATAGGCTGATTATGATTATGAAGTGTTACCACTTGCACTCCACACCACTAGTGGACCGTGGCTAAATGATAACAGCCACACGGGATCGAAGGTTAAGCTACGCTTGCCACAGTCGGATCGTGGATGGGTGACCATCCATTACATATCGAGAACCCTCCGTGTCTCGGAAAGCACCGTTGGTCCCAGCTGTCAGTCGCAGTTCTTTGACATTCGTTACGGATAGTCAAAAGCCTGACCGCCAGTTTTACTAAGGGGTATCGTGTTACCCAGTAATTGGGAAGTGGAGGTCAGATAGGCAGTCGCTCCAAAAAATACTGATATTCAGCTGCACCCGGTTAGACTGAAAGCCGACCCCAACATAGTGAGGAAAAGGCTACACAGATTGGAGTGTTATCTACGACTGATGTGCGGTTGACTGTACCTATTCTACATTTGATACCAGATCCTAGATTATCAAACATACTTTTACGAGAAACTAGAAATGCAGTTTTATACCAACGTTTCTTTGACCACATTTTTTCCTCACAGTTGCCGTTCAAAATTCAATGTAGATTAAACAATGATGAAGCCTATCTCCATCGAGCCAATCCTATTATATCTGAGTAGACAATATCATTATTATCAGAATAATAGACAGTAGCACCTGCGTCCTTATTCATCACACTGCGACCATTAATTCGCCAGCCAGCGACTAATTATAATATCACAAAACATGTTTATTACGTTCAGTAGCTAACAAACAAATACTGAGTAGGTATCTATTCTATCTATAAAGTAAAAAAAGATTCATGATCAAAATAAGATCGGTGGAAAAAGTGTGTCCATGGAGTTTCCTGTCGGTTCTTCCCCATAGAGATCTACGATTTTGAACGGATAGCATGCTTCAACTGTCTGACTAACTGACAGTTCAAAAGTGCCTGTAAATGGTTATTTTGCAAGAAATGCTTTGATTTATAGAGCAATGGTGACCCAGTGGTAACGGCCCCGACTTAGAGCTCTGCCTCATTAGTGCGTTGCGTTGCGTCGCCACAGCCTCAACGCTGCGTCGTTTTCCATATATTTTAAATGACATGCCACATTAAAGCGTTGCGTCGTCGTCCCACGCGACGTTTCAACGGAGCGGCGGCCGAGAGACGAAACGGGGGGAGGGTGATGCGCTGTGCTGTAATCTGGGGATTGTTACTTATTTTTCCAAAAATCCCCACTAGGCTGAGTTTATTTAACTAGTGGGGATTTCTGGAAAATAAAGTAACAATCCCCACTAGTGGGGATTTGTCGGTGGGGATTTCTGGAATAAATCGTGCTGTCGGAGCTCAGGTGCGACGACGCAACGCAACGCACTAATTAGGCATCGCCTTTACGAGTACTATGTCTTGGGCCGAGACAGATGCTTTACTTTGTGTAAGTAATTTCTTCACCACGGCTCTGAAAATGGTGAGGGAAAACATCGTGAAGAAACCGGCATGTCCTAGAACCAAACATTCGAAAAAATGTGACATTCACCAGCACGCACTGGGCCCGCATGGTAGATTACAGCCCACTCCCTCTCGAAGAGAGGAGGCCTGTGTCCCAGCAGTGGGAACATTATAGGCTGATTTATGCTTATGTTATGCTTTTGAATTTGTTTTTTAACTTTGATGGAAATTAGGACTGTACTTTACTAACAGTTACGTAGATAGCCATCGAAAGAGTATACAACAATTAATGGTTACTGTCATCAAATTCATGTCTATCACATTTCATAGAGTTTTCAGACAGTACCTAATAGATATAAAATATTTTTTATGATGAATAGACATGATTTTTATGATGTAAACTTTACTTTGATGAAGTTTACAAGGGATAGAACAAAGCTATAAAATTCCCCTGAAATTATTTCGTGATCAAACTATGTTTATGTAATTAACACCTACTGTACGATTTGTAATTAAAATATTTTATAGCCCGTATCAATATCGGCATTCCTACTATAAATCCTGCGATTTCAATTACGCTCTACATTGGCTTCAGACAGCTTCAGCGTCTTTTAATAATTTTTAGGGTTCCGTACCTCAAAAGCAAAAAACGTAACCCTCATAGGATCACTCGTGTGACTGTCCGTCTGTCACAGCCAATTTGTTCCGAATCCAATGGACCGCTTAAATCAAAATTTGGTACACATATGCATTTCTGTGACCGAAACATGGACGTGTAATGTAAATAAATGAATTTAGAATGTGGGGGTCGCTTTAGAGGGGCAAATTAGAAAATTTAAAAAAACGTTATGCAAACTTTACCGTATGACATATCAAACGAGAGGGCTTCTTGCGACAATCCTTAATACTTCTTTTTATAATTTTAAAATAAATAATGTTAAAGATACTTAAAGTTTGATACCAAAACAACAACAAACCACCTGTATTCCGAAGGGTTAGACATAGGTGTATCTATAGTACACCCACCTTTCACCAGTAATTTTTTTAAGTCCCATGTTATTGAGGGCGAGCCTATTGCAAACAAACAATAAACAAAAACAACAAATAAAACAAACAACTATAAATAAAATATGCCAGGAAGACAAACAGAGGACATTTTTTAATGTTTAACACGAGAATGTTAAAGATAAAGGCACATGCCATCAAATGGTAGTGGCGTTTTTTAAAATTAAACCCTGATATAATTTAACACTTCACACGACGGCAGAGAGTTCCGTACTTCCAAATTGGTAACATAACACTATAATGTTCACGCCGCACTAGCAGCCGTCTGCCAAGCAAGTGTATCGATTACCTTTAGCTTGAAGTACTATGTTATACAACAGAGTATGGGAGTAAACAGAGTGCTCATTAATTTTCGTTAGTAGATAATTCAGTCATTAAATCTGTAATAGGGGAGGAATTGCCAGTTGAGTGGTCATCTTTCAGTACCTTTAAGTATAGTCGACCTCGTGCTTTTTCACTTTTGACAACAATTCCCAGTAAATTGAAACTTCATTAAGGTTGAAATTATCTAACTGTCACATAGGTTAATAGACCTTGTCGTTTTATGATGTGACATTCAACTTTATTCCTAGCAGAGGTTTGATAAAAAAAGGTCACAAACGTTGGAGCAGTGCAGTGGTCTAACGAGAGTCTACTAAAAAGTGGCTTGCTGGTCAATTTCATATTATGACTATCCCACAGATACCAGAATGTTTGTAAACAACAAGGACAAGGATATTTTGGCGAATTAATAATATTGACAGGGAGGTGTTGTTTACCACATTTTTATTGAATAAATAAGATGGCTTCGTTAGTTCCGAGTTTAGCCTCGCTGCAAAAGATCCGTCTTCAGCTATACCGATGTCGACCGGACCAATCTGTCACAGATTTGTTGTAACTCCATCCACTCATTACTCCGTGCTCTCGCATGTAGTCTGTACTCTGTAGGGGGCTTACTCAGAGGCTAAATGTTGTTACACGCAGATTGTATGCATATGCATGTTGAGACAACTATCGCTTATACCAAGTTGTCGAAAGTTGTAAGGAGATTTTCGCCAAAGCGGGTGAAAATTATATTCTTAAACTAGCTGCCCGCCCCAGCTTCGCACGGGTAGCACTAAGTACTTATCTAAGGCGCACCTAACCTACCTACCTACTTATCTACCCTACCTAACCTACCTATCTACCCTACCTACCCTACCTACCTACCCTACCTACCCTACCTACCTACCCTACCTACCTACCCTACCTACCTACCCTACCTACCTACCCTACCTACCCTACCTACCTACCCTACCTACCTACCCTACCTACCTACCTACCCTACCTACCTACCCTACCTACACACCCTACCTACCCTACCTACCTACCCTACCTACCTACCCTACCTACCTACCCTACCTACCTACCCTACCTACCTACCTACCTACCTACCTACCTACTCTACCCTTTTTTACACCTTGGGTTACATTATTGGAGTTTTAAGGATCCCTAATGTTTTTGAAACTATAATATACCCTATGTCACCCGGGGTTAGAGTAGCTTCCCAACAGTGAAATAATTTTTCAAATCGGTTCTGTAGTTTCTGAGCCTATTCAATGCAAACAAACAATCAAATCTTTCCTTTTTGTAATTAATATTAGTTTAGAAAATGCTTTTCCAAAACAATTCAGGATATTAAAGTTGATAACCTTTTTCTGAGAGGTAGGCTCCAGACAGTCGTCACTCAATAATGGCGATCAAAACGCTGAAAAAAGAAAACGTATTTTTCTAATAGAAGCTGCTTTGTTTATTGCTGTTATTTCTTCAAATGATTCCAGTTTTATAAATTAAGAATTTCCAGTTGTTCTTGATTATTTGAGCACGACAAGATTTAGCTACTTATATGTTCTCAGTAACATTCAAATCGGAAGTAACCGCTAAATTCTTCAACACTGGCAAAGATCAATTCAGCCTCTCGCAGTCCACTGCTGGACATAGGCCTCTCCCAGGCTGCGCCACGACACCCTGTCCTCCGCCTTCCTCATCCAGTCTGTCCCAGCCTCCTTCTTAACGTGCTTTCCGAGGCACGGAGGAGTCTCGGTATGTAAAGATGGTCACTCATCCACGGACCAACCCCGGCAAGCGTAGCTTAACCTGATGGATCGACCCGTGCGGCTGTTATTAGTTAGCCACGAGCTCCTCACTCCTCCACTCCAATCGATGTGTTCTGTAAAAATCTCAGCGTGAAATCTTAAGTGAAGCTTGAAGTGAGCTGTCAATATCTATATGTCAGCTCACTTCACGTATAGACCGTCAGGGCTCGTCTGGTCCACCGGCCAAACGGTTCTTTTCACAAATATGACCAGCCCACTGCCACTTCAGTTTGCTTACTCTGCAAACTATGCAGCAAAGACAGCTGCTGGCAAAGATACGACAGATTATTTTTACAAATGACAATCAAGACATTAAGATCGAAATAAAACAAAATCTGTTTACAACATTGGAATTTTAATTTACTACCGAAATGCGGTTTCTATTTTGTTGATAGCCACAACAAAAAGTGTTGTTAAGTGCAATTTTCTTTGTTTGTCTTTATTTATTAAACAAATATAGCGCACACGCACGGTAGGTACTTAATTTGCCTAGCCTTTTCCCAACTATGTTGGGGTCGGCTTCCAGTCTAACTGGATGCAGCTGAATACTAGTATTTTACATGGAGCGACTGCCTATCTGACCTCCACAACCCAGTTACTCATCATGGGATGTCAGACTTTTAGGCTTCTGACGACCCGTAACGACTGTCAAAGATACAAGAACGACAGCCGGGACCACCAGCTTAACGTGCTTTCCGAAGGGGTCTTGGCATGTAAAGATAGTCACCCATCAACGAAGCAACCGCGGCAAGCGTAGCTTAACCCGATCGATCGACCCGTGCGGCTGTTATGACATAGCCACAAGGCCCTCCATATACAAAAATACAAATTACACTGTAGAATTTGGTTGTATTATTGTAACCGCAAACATTCGTCAAGTACCTCCGAGCATACTTCATATTATTATGTAGACGACTGTGTTCTGTTTGCAGTACCAGATATTTAATAAAGAGTTTTATAAGCTACAAGTATTTGTGCTTTTGAAAGAGCATTCCTCCTTTGTTGTGATGTTGGGTAACAACGCAATCTCTAAGTATTAAGCTTCTCCGTACTGTTCTTGTTAGTGAAACATGAATATTTTTCGAATTTGTTTTCATTCTGATTTCATCCTGAGAGTTCGTACTGCGACGAAAATCGCTGACGTCGCCCAAAATGCAGCTAAGCTCAAATGGGACTGAGCCGGACACGTTTGCCGCATGTCGGATGCATTGTGGGCTAAGACCACGACAACATGGGTTCATGAAAACGTCGACGAACTACGACCCAGACGTAGATGGCGGGACGAACTTGACGCTTATAAGAGGGTATGGTACATATTGGCTCAGGATCGAGTTGAGTGGAAATAGGAAAGGGAGGCATTTGCCCTGCAGTGGCACAGTATGCTAAACAAAAAAAACGAGTCAAGTCATTTATCAGTACTTACCTAGGTTTAGGTACTACCTACCTACCAACCTGTAGTCTTGTACTTTACCTATGTATGTTTCTTTGTGACACTAAATAAATAAAAAATATTTTTTTTTACTAAAAACTAGTTTTAAATAGGGAAAACGAGTTCTAACGTAAAACGTGTTTTACCTGTAACATATATATTACTAGCTGATGCCCGCGACTTCGCCCTTGTGGATATCGGTTATTATATACTAAAACCTTACTCGAGAACCACTCTATCCATTGGTGAAAAAAGCATGAAAATCGATGCAGCAGTTTTTGAGTTTATCGCGTTCAGGACGACAGACAGAGGCGGCGGAGGACTTTGTTTTATAATATGTAAGGATTATTATTAATATGATATAATATATACATTGGGTAGGTAACATCATTAACTAAAAAACTAAAAGGACTAACGAACTATACTTACCAATAAATATAAAAACCGTCAAGTGCATGTCGAACAACGCACAATGAAGGGTTCCGTAGTTAGGATGAATTTATCCAACAAACTTAACATTGTAGCTGAAGAGCTGCAAAAAGTTGGTCGATTATTACTCGGTAACTTGTGGAGCCTACGTAGCGGTGATAGTTTTCCTTTTAATTTCGTTACATATACTACTGCCGTGAATTTTTTCACATATTCAAAACCAACCATTTAGCTGGCGGGGACGACGAAACTTGACTCTAACAAAAATAAGCACTTTAAAGCTTAATATTTCGCAAACGGACCCCTGAATCCATCTTTTTTACCACTTTGTCGGCGTGATTTATATGCATATCCATACCAAATTACAGCCTTCTAGTACCAACAGTCTCTCACAGACATGGCGAAACTATAAGGGTTCCTTATTGACTTCGGAACCCTAAAAACATTTATATTATTATTATTATTCTAGACTTTCTGATCCAAAATTTTAATCAGGATGGCAGAAATCTTAGGAAAAATATGAATCATTTTGTATCCTCAACCCTGCAGAACTTTGAAAACAATAACAATATATCTTACTTTAAAAATTCTTAGCATGCGAGCTGCTAGACTATTAACTTTAATTTATAATGGCTCTTAAACCCAGGATAGATAGTGCTTGAGGCAAATAAAATTACAATATTTAAATCACAGATGCTTACTTTAGAGGACCATCTTTCATCAGAATGTATGGTTAGGGAAGTTAATTGTTTATCAAATTGACACACTCCGTCAATTTGAAGTGACGTGCTAACAAATCCATCGACGTTGAAAATACGTTAACAATTGCCGATAAAAACCAAAAAAGAAAAAACTTCGACAGCGGTGGCAACACAAATAGTTATTGACATGGCTGTTGACTGCCAATAGCTGGCAATACTGAGTTAACAATCCAGTTGGGTTTAGATATACAACAGGTTTTTTATTCTGGATAAACTGTTTTTTGATCCTCGATGCATTTATCTATTCTGACAAAAACTGTACGATCCGTGAAGGTGTTGTTAAGAATCATACTGAGAGTCTATTTAAATGGTTTTTTTTTTTTGTAAAAAAGGTTTTTTTTTTCTATGGCTTCTACCGGTTTAATACATGGGGCGCTGGTGGTGTTTCGGCTGGTGTTTCGCGGGTTTTAAATTTGCTAATTTATAATTTTTTTTTTTTTGGTACTAAAAATGTGTTTTTTTTTTCTCCATTTCAGAAAAAAATATTTTGGATTACTCTTTAGTAATGTTATTACAGTACCTAGGCTGCCTTTTGGATCGGACACGGTTTTTTTAACACGCTGTATATTGAAAGTCGGTTTTCATGTCTGTCTGTCTTACAGCTTAGATTGTCGTAACTACACGATGTATTTTTTTACTATTTTCAGCATCTTTTAAAACATTTATTCTAGAATGTTTAATACATTATTTAACTTAGTTATAGCATAAACTTCTCAATAATTTGACATGCCGCCCTTTTAGTAGATTGCTTGCGAAGCAGGGGCGGGTCACTAGTGGTAAAAAATTCTGTAAACTTGCTGTACTTTTGATTTTTACAATATTCATAGGAAATGGGTCGCGTGTTAATAAAGTGAATTAATTAATTAATAACATAATATAACATCACGCCTCTAATCCCGAAGGGTTTAGGCATCTGTGCCTAATGATCGCCAGTTATGTTTAAGTCCCATGTAATAGGGGGCGAGTTTATTGCCATCAACCGGGCACAAATCCAGACTCCGGGCTGCTACTGAGAAATTCCAGATGAAATAACCTAATAACACTTTGCCCCACCCGGGATTCGAACCCAGGCCCTCATGCTCAGCAGTAGCGTTTGCTACCACTAGACCAGATTTTTCGCCGCCGAGGCGAGGTGGTGTAACGATCTTATCATGTTTGCGAGGCCAACATGGCCAGAAATCGCACAAAGCAGAAAGATTTTGAAGGAAAAAGGGGAGGCCTTTGCCCAGCAGTGGGTCACAATATAAGCTGTATAAAGATATTAGTTTGAAAATTAATTACAGAGATTGATGGGTCAGACTGTGCAACAAACGACCATTTATCAAACGGCATAACAAGCATACATCGATTGATCGATGCAATAGCAATTGAACCTCTATTTTAAACTCATTTGTCTCTTGTTTCCGACAAATGATAATGATAATGACGCCTTTGACACAGCCAAACTGTCTGATCGGAATTGTTGGCTCGGCTCCTAAGTGCACGTTATTAATTGAATATTAAATCTTTTTTAATTTGATTTTACCCGAGTACGGCGAAGCAAAGAGGAGGGTTATGATTTTGACCGGTATGTATGTTCATGTGTTCATATCTCCTAAACTACTCATCAAAATTTGACAAATGTGGTATCGTTGGAAGTGTCTTTATCGTCCGCTGGTTATAGGTTATGTGACGTCACATTATAATACCAACATGCACCCTAATTGCGTTACACACGATCAATCTCAATCTGTTTCATGTTGACAGTTCAACAACATTCATTGTACGTTGCTGAGTAGACAAATTTTTCGAACATATGAAGCAATGGATAAGCTGTACACGGTGATTTTTTAATTTGCTGTTAACCTTTTTGGAGGGGAAAGTACTCATGATTATAAACACACTAAGGGACCAAGATAGCAAAAATAAAATACATCTGTTTCATATATTTTCATCGGGTAAACATTGCACTTTTGTATGAAACAGCTGTTTATTTTTTCGATATTTCATACTTGGTCTCATAGTGAAAGTTGCTCATAATCATGAGTACTTTAACTCTCTGAAAGATCAGCAGTGAATTAAAAAATCACCTTATATACTTCAAAATAAATTATTTTGATTTTGATTGATCGTGTGTTACGTGGTGGTTGGGACAGACTGGATGCAAAAGGCGGAGGACAGGGTGTGTCGCAGCAGCGGTGAGGTTTGGTGAAAACTTAAGGTTTTTATAGACTGTGTTGAGGATTTTCAATAAAACGATGCGTTATCTTCAATGAACAAATTATGTGTATTAGCCATCTTGGTTTTACAACATTCAAGGAGAGGGGTGTGGGAACAATATTTAAAATTAACACCAATCACTGTCGCGCGATAGGTATGACGTAGCGTTTGGTACCGTTTGTTGCCTCGAGATGTCGCTATCAGTCTGATGTGTGTCGATGGAGTAGGAAATCACAACAGGGTGTTTTGTGGCGCAGCTTGGGATAGGCCTATGTCCAGCAGTGGACTGCCATAGGCTGAGTTGATTGATAATATCTAGTTGCCTATATCTATGTGAACGCACGCTTACAATTACTCGATAACAAATGCTCGCGATTTCCTTTCTCCGTAGTTACCTATAAGTACTAATTGACACAATAAAGCCGCGTTTCCAAAAAGCAACATTGACGCGCAACATGTTGCACAACAAGTTGCCCAACATGTTGAAAGTCAGCGCGGAACTTTTGTTGAACAACGTTGTCTGTCTACGCATCTACTACTTTACGTTAGTCGTCGACAACATGTCGCCAGCACTCGTTCGTTACACCACGCTACGGACATTGTTGCGCGTCACGTCTCCACTCGACAACAATTGATGCTCAACTAACGATGCTCTTTACAACAAACAACAAGCCGCGCGTTATGTTGCGCGCCAGATGGCAACGTCGCGCGCTGTTGTGCAGTGTTGCCGTACATGTTAAGCGTCACGTGTCGCGCGCCAAATGTTGCCAAGTGGAAACGCGGTTTAAAGAAAATTCAGAACATAAAATCACCTTACAATGTCATGATTTTATTTTAAAGTGAACGTTCGCTCAAACTAAAATACTTCCTTGTACTGTTACATTGTTGAAATACTTGTTTCACATACAAGTACGTATGTGGTACATACACTATGAAAATTCCGGTAAGCTGTGGTACACTTAGGTACTTATTGTTTACTCTAGCTCTCTGCACTGTTGGACACTAAGAATTTGTTGTAGAAGGTCCACATCACACAACCCACAGTAAAGTCCCACTGCAGTAAGCATGCATTGGGAACTTGCACGAAAATCATAATTATAAATTACATCATAATTATAAATTACTAGCTGCGCCCCGCGGTTTCACCCACGTAAGTCTCGATCCCGTTGGATTATCGGGATAAAAAGTATCCTATGTCCTATTCCAGGTCATGGTTTACCTCTGCGCCAAACTTCATCCGAATCCGTTGCAGCCGTTTTAGCGTGAAAGCGTAGCAAACAAACTCACCTTCGCATTTATAATATAAATTATTAAATATAAATTACTATTAAAATTATTAATTATTATTTCTAGCGACCCGCTCGTGAAAGAAAGAAAAGAAAGACAATACGTTTATTTGCGGTAAACATGACGCAAAAAAAAGAAAATATACACAAAAAATAACAAAAGGTTGGGGAAAACATGCGTCACATCCACGCAAAACGGCTATCGCTCAGCATTATGCTGCGACCCTATGCAGGACAGAGCCCCAGCGCTGGTTTTCAGCGACAGCCGGCGCTGACGTAATGACGTGGACCGGTGCGGCACGTGCTTCGCACGGTGTTCACGACATAACAAAACATCGAGATTTCTTAGTTATACATAACTTTAATATTATCGTATTATAATATACACATATAACTTCCGGAATAAATTCTCTAAACGATGGCGAAAACCTTATCAAAATCTGTTGCGTGGTTTAGAAGAACAACGTGGACATACAGACAAACACAAAAATCGACTTTAATTTATAATAATGTAATGGTTATAATTGAATAATAGTTGTCGTGTAAATTGTAATAATGGAAGATATATTCCAAACTTATCTTACTTGTATTTTTACGAAATAGTTTTCAAGTACCTAGTATTTTAATTTCAAACACCAATCAGTGCAAAGTAACGTTACCCTGTAAACTGGTTCAGTTAACGAAGTCCAAAGAACGGAGTTCTAAGTACTGTTTATTTTATTGTCTTTTTTTTTTTGGGTAACCACCGAAAATCAGCGCTATGTTGTGGCTCCCCATAGCGCAGCATCATGCTGAGTGGAAGCCTTCTTGTCACAGTCATGACGTGCAGCTGCCGATTATTTATCTGTATACTCGTGATCTCATATTTTTACTTAGATCTATTTTATTTTATTTAATATTGCTGATTACTGTTATCACTTGTTATGCACGTGTTGCTGTGACAAATAAACCTATTTTTCTTTCTTTCTTTCTTAAGTCTTTTCGGGACTACATTAACCCCTTTTTCTGCTCGTTTAGCCTCAATCGATTCAACGAAGATTCAGCCAACTGCTAAAGCCTCTCCCCCACCGGCGCGTTTTTATCGCGCGATAATAACGCAATCATTATTGCGGTTATGCGTCCCGATTCCTTGCACACAGCTGCGTTTTTATCGTGCAATATTTCTAACGTGTTCTCCACCATAGGCGTGTTTTTTTCGCATGATAAAAACGCAGGTGTGTGTAAGATCGCATGCGTCCTAATACAAAATGTTCAAAGATCACTTATCGGAATATCGCAGGACGGAGAAACGTGCGTCTTACTTCTATTGCGGCATTATTATCGCAGCAGTGTGTAACTCCGTGGCCGTCCTTATACTAAATGCACTGAAAACAGATATCGTAATAACGCAAGCGTTATTACCGCGCGATAAAAACGCGCCTGGTGGGGCCGAGGCTTTTAGTAAACGTCAAACCAACGTGTTTCTTAGACTATTATTAGTTTAGCTGCACCTAGTCATCTTATCCTCATATCAGCATTATCTCTGTTTGAACAATCGGATCTATTTGATATTGTAATAAATTAGATTTATGATCTTTCAATTTGCCTATCATCGTGGCATTATTTGTGCGGCAATTCCGTTGTTTCGTTTTCAGTTTTTTCGTCTACGATTTTTAGTAACAGAATAAGCCTTCTCCATTTTCCATTTTTCTGTGGTTCCGAGTGCAATACATATTTCCTCCAAAAATAAATGACTCAAATGTTGTAGTAGTATGTTTGTCCATCTGTTTTCTTGTTCATACATGTTCCAACCTAATTCTTTATATGTACTTCAGTGTAATGCTGTGTTTATATCATAAAAGCCAGATTTAGGTAAACGTTTTGAAATCCTTTGCTGTTTATTTTGTGTTTGTACTTGGGAAGTTTTTAAAAGACTTCTAGAAGGAGCAGGTCAGCTTTTAAAATTACGTAAAGTATTTTGTTTCGTAAGTATAGTTAGAGATGTTTTTCTAAAAGGTCAGGTTCGTATTACTCGCAAGCAGCGTACGTGAATGTAAGGAGTATGTAAGGATCGTAGCAGGTGGCGTTCTGTAGTTTCTGCGTACCCCCATGGAAGTAGGCGTGAGTTTATGTACGAGTACCCTTACATATTTTTTATTTATTTATTACTTTTAAGAAGGCTTACAGACTAAGAGGAGGAGAGGAGCTCGTATCTAAGTAATAACAGCCGCACGGGTCGATCCATCAAGTTAAGCTACGCTTGCCAGGGTTGGTCCGTGGATGGGTGACCATCTTTACATACCAAGACTCCTCCGTGTCTCGGAAAGCGGGTTAAGCCGTTAGTCCCGGCTGTCATTCGGATCTTTGACAGTCGTTACGGGTCGTCAGAAGCCCGAAAGTCTGACAACCAGTCTTACCAAGGGGTATCGCATTACCCAGTAACTGGGTTGTGACTGTGGCTCGATGTAAAATACTGGTATTCAGGTGCATCCGGTTAGACTGGAAGCTGACCTCAACATTGTTGGGAAAAGGCTAGGCAGATTGATTGAAGTATAGTTACGTGTTTTGTATGAGCTGTCAATTTGCAATAGGATATCTATTAGCTGTTTACAATGTCTATACACATAATATAAACATAACGCCCGTAATCCCTTGAAGGGTAGGCAGAGGTGTACCCATTTACTATGGGTTTACCCACAATTTGCCAGGACTATGTTTTAAGTCCCTTGTAGGAAATATGCTAGCAATTTGGGATAACAATGTCTAATTAGTAATTTTTTCCTTGGTCTGTTCAGAGTTCTCTTGAATTAATTAACCACCGCCCGTCGTAAACTAATGCATTTAACTTATTAAATGAATATCCAGATAAAATTCAATTCAATCACTATGCTATGCGCTGAATTTGTAAAGCTAACCAAAATAATAAATTAATTTACAAAATATGAATGTGCACAGTGGCCTCCAGTGGCGAGATAATTACTTTTCACTACAAAATATTGCAGTTTATAAATAAAATCCAGCCTGCAACAATATGTCTGTTCCGTTATATTTATAACTAATTCAACATGTTAAATATTAATGTCAGGGTTGTCGACGAAAACTTTAGAAAAAAAAACATTTTGCTTTGTCTAGGTAAAAAATTAAATTTGACATTAAAAATAAAGAATTTGTTTTCATGCTAAAAACAAAAACAATCATATAACTGACATAACAGTAAATTACAAAAAACATGCATTTCAATTTACGTTTTACTACAATGTCATTTTGACAACATAACAAATGATTGTTTTAATCTTCATTCTGTTTTCGTTTAGAAAGTTCACCCCTGCGGCTGCGCGTGGGCAAGAGCGCGATCTATCAGTGTCGTCACCAAGGTCGATGCGCGGACGCACGAAACAACGACGGTATTTTCAGAACTGAATTACGCAACGCGCGCCGACTTTTCGATTTTCAAACTGTAAAAAGTTTTCGTCGCTAATTAGCATCGATTCTTCCGCTTTCACGCGTCATCGTTGACGCTTTTGAAATTCAAAAACTAAATGTTCCTCATTTCCGCTGCTTTCCATATTCAAATGTTTCTAGGAGAACGAAATTTGAATTTCGACATAAACAAAATACGATCGCATTTTCTTTCCAACCTTTTTTTTTAACTCTGAAATATCGAACGTCACTTTTTTATTCGTGGATCTGTCAGTTATTTTGACATTACCAGTATTGGTCTTTACAGCCGGGTGCATTTTTTTAATCCGTTCCTCTTCTTAATGGTTTTGTTGGCAGCACGTAGACTACACGTGGGTGATAGAGCTGCATGTCAATGATCTCGCATCACTCGCATACTAGAGTCCGCACATATACATAATTATGTGTAGGCAGCACATGTACTATACATACATAATCTGTATGCATGCTTGGAGAATTCCTCGCAATTCCGCCAACGTTTTTATCGCTAGGCACATTTATTTGCCAATGTATTTAAATGTGGTTGCAATTCGGTCTCTAATAATGTCAGAGATATATTTACGAGATAGGTCAACCCAGATTCACCAACAACAGATTTATCTTAAACATAACTAGCGCAATGTGGGATCATTACAGGCATAATGTTATGTTATGATAGATCTACAATCATGAAAAGATATTAACAAAAGGTAGATGAAAGGCAAGGCAGATGTGAATGGAAACGCCGGGACGGGGACGCCCTAGAAGGACGCATAGTGACCTTCTTGGGGATGTTTTTCTAAAAGGTCAGGTTCGTATTACTCGCAAGCAGCGTACGTGAATGTAAGGAGTATGTAAGGATCGTAGCAAGTGGCGTTCTGTAGTTTCTGCCTACCCCCATGGAAGTAGGCGTAAGTTTATGTACCTACCCTTACATATTTTTTATTTATTTATTACTTTTAAGAAGGCTTACAGACTAAGAGGAGGAGAGGAGCTCGTGGCTACGTAATAACAGCCGCACGGGTCGATACATCAGGTTAAGCTACGCTTGCCGGGGTTGGTCCGTGGATGGGTGACCATCTTTACATACCGAGACTCCTCCGTGCCTCGGAAAGCACGTTAAGCCGTTGGTCCCGGCTGTCATTTGTGGATCTTTGACAGTCGTTACGGGTCGTCAGAAGCCCGAAAGTCTGACAACCAGTCTTACCAAGGGGTATCGTATTACCCAGTTACTGGGTTGTGGAGGTCAGATAGGCAGTCGCTCCATGTAAAATACTGGTATTCAGCTGCATCCGGTTAGACTGGAAGCCGACCCCAACATAGTTGGGAAAAGGCTAGGCAGATGATGACAGACTAATTACAAATAATAGGTAAAAACAAAACATTATCAAGTTGTTAATAACAAGCCTCCACAGATATATGTATAACATATCGATTATTTAAAATAACAAGCCTCCACAGATATATAACATATCGATTATTTAAAGCCGAACAATCAGCAATTTCACAATTAAAGTAGGTACAGACGCCAGCACAACAAGCTACTCCAATCCGTCAAACCTTCCCAATCAACATTGATCCTTATTCTATAGTGCTATAGTTGAAAATTCATTAAAGAAATTTGACAGACTGCAGCAGCTCGATGTGCTAGTCTGTACATTTGTATACATAAGTAAGTAGGTTAGGTTAGTTTTATTTATGTTGCTACTTAAGAGTTAAGTAATTTACAGTTAAGAACCACTAGCAGGCGCATCATTAAAAAAAAAATGATTTGGCTAAGAGCGTCCTTGCTGTGTTTATCTTAGGGCTATACTTATATGCATAAACTGATTATACAAACTGAACTCAAACTCAAGCAAGTTGAGTCGAACAAGTTATTTGGTATACAGGCAAAATATATTCATTTTCCGCTACACTGGCAAAGTTCGTTTTGATTGTGTGTGTTATATAACTTTTCGAGCCCATGGCTTAGGAGAGTGACGTAAAAGGATTGTTGACTACTGAAAACAATCACAACATTGTTTAAAGAAGTTACAAGTTGTCTGCCTGTATACCAAATAGCTTGTTCGCCTGCATACTGCGAATCATATGATATACATATACAATGATGATCTTAAACATGAGGACCCAAAAATGAATGACACCCAAACATTTTTAAAAGAGTAGTTTCTTGCCCATTCTTCTCCATTCGAAAACTACATTTTGGAAGGGGCAACTAGAATCAGCTCTATTTCTTTGTTTTTGACGTTCGAAAGTGCCTTTAATGTGCCTATTTGAAATAAATGATTAGACTTTGACTTTGAAACCACATCAAATCAAAATCATTTATTTGCATAAAATGTGGTAGGTACCAAAGATGTTACAAGTAAAATTCAGTGCAAAGAAACATTCCGCCATTTAGTAATGGGATGCAAATACCTATTATTTGCATGCTGAATTTTATTAAAAAAAAATGCTATCTATCTTTTTTACGTCGTTTTGTGACATTTACAACAATAAAGTTATTCTGAAATTGGGTGAACCAGTGCTTTTACAAAAGAATGGAACTTTCTTTAAAGGCCTATACAACCTCAAATTGCTTAGCATGATCCTCTGTTATGCCGAAAATACTGCAACATTAACTGTGAAATAAATATATATTAAAGTTGAGGAATGATGCTAGGTCCTATGTTTACGACTAAATAAAAATTTCTCGATAGAAAAAAAATCCAGTTACCTCTAAACCGAACTAAAAAAATACTTCAAATTAGATCATGAAACTTTGCATAATAACTAGACTAACTATAAAGCAGGTCTTACGTTTTTTTTAATTTCTATTATTTTCTCCGTAAAAAGCAATTACCTAAACTATTCGAAATTTGGAGACGCCAGCACCCCATTCCATCTCGCTCTCGCTCAGGCCGCGAGTAGCATGGTGCGAGCGAGATAAAAATGAATGATGATGAATTTGAATTGAGGTAGTATAGGCCCATAACATTCAAAATAATCCTTTTCCACCCACGTAGCCTAATTTTCAATGACCCATTTTCTCACAAAAATACAGTCAAAATTAGCGGCTTATTGCAGTTCCAGTAACCGCCGTAAAAGTGAGATCTTTAAACGTTTATGTGTTATTTCGCACTAAATGCCATTGTTTATTCAAATGCGCCTGAGCATTGAAATAAAACAAGTATTATATACACAAGAAAATTTCGCATATGACCGTGTATTAAATAAATGTACTGGATGTCGTAAACTTAGGAATTGGCAGTTTTTTTGTGACATCGTGATGAAAGTCGTCATCGTGATCGTGCCAAAAAGGGAAAAGCTACAGAGGAGACGTACAAGAGATGGGAAGACGACATAATCGAAACGGCTGGTCCAGTCTAAATGCAACAGCCCCAGATAGAGTTAACTGGTTTTCTTTGGAGGAGGCCCTCCCCTGCAGAGGCGTTCTTGCAAATCAATCAATCAATTCTGAATTAAGACTGCCTATCTGACCTCCACAACCCAGTAACTGGGTAATACGATACCCCTTGGTAAGACTGGTTGTCAGATTTTCGGGCTTCTGACAACCCGTAACGACTGTCAGAGATCCATGAATGACAGCCGGGACCAACGGCTTAACGTGCTTTCCCAGGCACGGAGGACTCTTGCAGACGGAGCCTGTATGACCGCGGACGGGCCGCGCGCGGACCAAAATCTATTATAATTACTTAGAAAGTCCTTGAAGAATTAAATTCTGATTTTTAAATAATGTAATCTATAAAATAGTAATAGGTTCATCAGTACATTTAACCCTAAATGTGTCTAACTCATAAGTATTAGGTACTAAAACAGGAAATAGTAATTAATATATTTAACTTTTGCAAGAAATAAAAGGCTTATTAGCCGACTTCTTCAAAAAGGAGGAGGTTCTCAATTCGTCTGTGTTTTTTTTGCGTTACTCTGACTGTTATTTACATAGCAGGTAGTGGTATTCGAATTTGTCCCCACAAATTCGAATACCACTACCTGCTATGTTATTTTACACTTTTTGGTTGTGTTACCTACTCCCCGGTAGGTAACCCAACCAAAAAGTGTAAAGGCTCTTACATACTGGGGCGATTCGTCGCGTGACGCGAATTTTAACAAAACTATTTGTCACGGCGAACAATGTGGCGGCGGCGGCGTCGCGTCGCGCGACGAGTCGCCCCAGTATGTAAGAGCCTTAAAATAAGTTTAATTTCGGAAGTCGGTGGCAAAAATAGCAAATTGAAAAGCAAAGACACCGACTTATGAAATTAAAGTTATTTTTCACTTTTTATAGTGTTTTTTTTTGGTACTCGGTTTTTTTTTGTTTGTAAAAAGTTTTTATTTTGTAAAATGTTTTGTGTGAGCAAGGTTATTATTTTAATGACATGTCTAGTGTCCTTGTAAAAGATTTCTTCTGAAATAATATTACAATTCGATTCTGGTAGGTATTTCTGCCACCAATCTCTGCTGTATTCCGATGTGATAAGGTGCTAGTAAAATTATAGATTCCTGTTCAAAATTTCCTCTTTTGGTCAACTCAGCCATGTAGTCCAGTGCTGGAAATAGGCCTCTCCTAAGCTGCTCGTACCAAATCTAGAAGAGAAACACTAATGGTGTGTGCCAGGTTTTAACCTACAATCCTACTGGTTAAAATTCAGGTTCATAAACCTTCCAAGGCGTTTTAACATGTCATATAATCCATAAATATACGTCGACCTTACCGCCTAATTTATTTAGCTCTTCGTCATATTCTTAGCGCCGCCGCCGTCATAATACTGCGCACGCGTTGTTTCGTGGTTCTCGGTTAATTTAGCTTGGAGCTGACCTTATTTATTTGTTTACACGATGTAATAGCGTAGAACTAGTGCTAGCTTATTATAAAATGTAACTGTAGTTATAAGCTGGAGTATGTACAGTCACGAGCACCAATATGTATACACTTAGCAATTTTTAAAAGTGATTTTCTCCTTCTGTATTAACTGTAATTTTATGTTATAACGAATATAGTATTTTTGGAAGCCATATTATTATGAAATGGGTATCATCTCAAAGTTGCAATCGTTATTCCACGAGAAAATCGTTATTGAATTTTGAGTGTATACATATTTTTGCTCGTGACTGTACGCGTAAGCAACAGTTGTAAGAGCAGAGAAAATTAGAGCTGTTTTGTTATAAAATGGAATTTGTACTAATAAATTAGCAGAATTTAGTGTAAGAATACAGTTTCTCAGTTAACTGTTTTGCTTGTAATTTGGACGATAGCAAGAAATAAACTGTCACTTTTTCAGATTGTGAGACAACAAAACCGAAAATCTATATGTATAGAAAGTATCTTCAATAGGAATGTTCATTTTAAATTAATTGGACTCTCTCATTTCACATAAATTTTAATAGGCTTTTTTAATAAGGCTTTTAAATGTATGGTTTCTGTATGTGATAACTTTATTTATTAAATAATGTTCAACACAATGTAAATTGTTAATGAATGAATAAATGAAATGAAATCCGTCAGACAGATAATAAAAAAATATTATATACGTATTTTTTGCTTTTTCACATTAATAAAAAGTCACTAAGATAAAACGATATAAAGTTAGGAAGTGGGGGGCTCGCTACGTCACAACTCAGTATAAAATCTACAAAGGCGTGACGTCATGCTACATTTTAAATGATTAAGTAAAAAAAAAAAAAAACAATATTTTTTTATAATCAGCCTGTCAGACAGGAAAAAAAATTTTAGTCATCATCGCTATTCTTAATATAGTGACATAATTTAATACAAAACACGTTGTTCTTTAAAAATAACAAGTTAGAGAAAAAACTTATAGTTTTCCACAAAAAAATATTTTACTTAGTACCAAAGAGTGCTAAAGTAAGTGGCAATCTTTGGGAAGTATTCTTTAGTAACCAACCGCATTAAGCCCTGTAAACAAGGTTTCAAATGCTTAATGCGCAAGAGGGTAGGTAACTCGCGTATTTCTCAGATCGTTATAGCTAGCGGAATGCTGAAACCAGCTAAATCACTTGAAGTATAAAAACATTTCAAAGAAAGAAATACCGAGAATTTCTTTGTTATTATGCCATTATTTTCTTTCTTCCTTAGTAGGTTACGGGAAAACCTTTGGCTTTCTTAATTTGATAAGACTACTACCTATTGAACTTCGAAGTTTAAAATACCGAAGTTCTGTATTCATAAAGTTTAAAAGTACGGTTTATGTGAGTTAGAATGTACTCTATGACGAATTAAGTACTTAATTATTCGAAATCTTGCTATGACGAATTACTTAATTGAGAATGTTCATCAGCGCGATGTACAAAACTTCAAAATCTTGCTATGGCGAATTACTTAATTGAGAATGTTCATCAGCGCGATGTACCAAACTTCGAAATCTTGCTATGACGAATTACTCAATTAAGAATGTTCATCAGCGCGATGTACCAAACTTCGAAATCTTGCTATGACGAATTACTTAATTGAGAATGTTCATCAGCGCGATGTACGAAACTTCGAAATCTTGCTATGACGAATTACTAAATTGAGAATGTTCATCAGCGCGATGTACAAAACTTCAAAATCTTGCTATGACGAATTACTTAATTGAGAATGTTCATCAGCGCGATGTACAAAACTTCAAAATCTTGCTATGACGAATTACTTAATTGAGAATGTTCATCAGCGTGATATACGAAACTTCTAAAGTTTGCTATGACGAATTACTTAATTGAGAATGTTCATCAGCGCGATGTACGAAACTTCTAAAGTTTGCTATGACGAATTACTTAATTGAGAATGTTCATGAGCGCGATGTACGAAACTTCTAAAGTTTGCTATGACGAATTACTTAATTGAGAATGGTCATAAGCGCGATGTACAAAATTTCGAAATCTTGCTATGACGAATTACTTAATTGATAATGTTCATCAGCGCGATGTACGAAACTTCTAAAGTTTGCTATGACGAATTACTTAATTGAGAATGTTCATAATCGCAATGTACGGAACTTCGAAATCTTGCTATGACGAATTACTTAATTGAGAATGTTCATAATCACGATATACGGAACTTGGAAAGTTTGCTATGACGAATTACTTAATTGAGAATGTTCATAAGCGCGATGTACGGAACTTCGAAATCTTGCTATGACGAATTACTTAATTGAGAATGTTCATAATCGCAATGTACGGAACTTCGAAATCTTGCTATGACGAATTACTTAATTGAGAATGTTCATAATCACGATATACGGAACTTGGAAAGTTTGCTATGACGAATTACTTAATTGAGAATGTTCATAAGCGCGATGTACGAAACTTCGAAATCTTGCTATTGCGAATGACTAAATTCCTAACATTTAACATCGAGATTCTGAGCGAGCAATAACTGCATTTAGTTTTTAGGTTTTAATTTGAATAAGTTAGTTAACAGACTGATGAAATAATTGCATTAATTTTAGGTTGAACTTCTGCCTATACAACAATTATGATTTATCTTCTGGGTCACGTTCACAGAAGCATAAAGGATGTGACATTCCTGAAAGTGGTGTTAAAATGCCCATGGACCGTTAATTTTTCCAACACCGATTACCTACTCCTGCGTTGCTAGGTGGAAATGAAGTCTGTTATAATATTACCCGCTTTGAAACTCTTTCTAACGGAGCTCTACAACTAAATAAACTCCTCTTATAAACCTGTAATAACTGTTCAAACTTCTTCTACACGTTCATGCACTTCTTCTTTTTAGCATATCGATGGCAATCTAAATGGACTCGGCCCAGAATTCGGCTACGTATTTGGCGCCATAACTAGCGTCCATCAGGCCCTAGTGCGAGTTTCTTTTAACTATCTAGACTTTACGTATCGACCGCGTTCGGCGCTCCGATTGGCCCTTCACTGGTCTTCACTGGAGAAGGGCCACTCAGAACGCCTCTGTTACACTAGGGCCTCTGGTCCTGTTACGTGCATGCGTAAGTGTCCCATTGCTTTGGAACACCACCCCATTATGCATTAGTCAACTGTATCAACAAAAAAAAACTATAAATAAAAATATACTACGAAAAATTAAAACACGGAATGCACATTACCAATCAATAATCCTGTGATTATAAAAACCGCAGCATACAGAACGGTTTTATAAATATCCGGTGATTAAACCGTATAAACATGTCCGTCACGACTGTGTGTTCAAAAGCTCTCGTACTCAAATATTTAAATATCCCGATAGTTTAATAAAGTTGAAAGTCTTTCACACAAAATAAATCTATAAACACAAATAAAATATTATTACAAATGCAAAAGTGTCCGTCTGTTTATAACGTTGTCACACCTTAAACCGATTTTTTTTCACCTACAAATAGCTTGAATCTTGAAGAAAAAGACGGGCAATTTTTTTTTTAAGTTTTGAAATGGGTTGTTGATGTTTGAATGGGAAACTTCGAAATCGCGGTCAAAAGCTAGTATTTAAATACCCTGATAGTTTTAAAAAGTAAATCGTTTTCACACGCTATAAATATTATTTGTAAGTGACACGAAATTATCTTTTGATGCATTAATTCAAACTTGTTTGTAAGACGGGAATATTTGGCGGCCATTGGAAATTGGGTGACGTATAAATGTGTAAACATATTTTTTTGACTATTTTCATTCTATTTAGGTCTATCTGGAATTATGGATGTCATCAGGTCATTGACTTGCAGATTTTTAGAATACCTACTGCATGTTTTACACTATTTTACCTACCTACATACATAAACTCACGCCGAAACTACAGAAAGTCACCTGCTATGTGCTCCTTACATACTCTTTTTGCTTCGTTTACGTTCATATATCACGTAATACCAACTTAGTCGTATTGTAAAAGAAGTATACTTCATTTACCCTTGCAAACGGATATCGAATTTACCCAATAATTGAGTTTCGAAGGTCAGTTGGCAGTCGCGTCAGGTAAATTTAGTATATTAAGCCGTTTCCGGTTATACAGAAGCCGACCCGATCCAACGAAGTTATAAAAGACCAGCTGAAATGCGAAAAATGTCGAAGAATGGAATAGAAAGTACGCTTAAATAATTTTTAAGTCTCTGTCAAATGATTATTCTGTCTTTTATTTCAGTTTTTGTGGTGTGGTCCATACATAAATTATCTACAACTGTGAGATTAGACGACAGATCAAATCAATCTGCCTAGCCTTTTCCCAACTGTTGGACTTGGCTTTCAGTCTAACCAGATGCAGCTGAATACGAGTATTTTACATGGAGCGAGTACCTATCTGACCTCCACAACCCAGTAACTGGGTAATACGATTCCCCTTGGTAAGACTGGTTGTCAGCCTTTCGGACTTCGGGCGACGGATGAAGTTGAATAAAACTCCCTTCATTTCTGTTTTAGGCGTCCGTTAACTCCTGGTTTAATTCTTCATAACATTTTACTTACATTAACACTTTTGACAGTGTCAATAAATAAAGAAAACCACAGCATTATTCAACCCGACATTCAACAGTTAAATGTGGATGTTTACGATGCGAGGTGCCCATGCGCTAGTGTTGCCCAAATGCAAGAACAAGACGAGACTTAGCCAGTCTTGGTCTTGGTCTTGCGCCAATACACCTGGTCTTGGTCTTGGTCTTGGTCTTGCGCTCCCAGTCTTGGTCTTGGTCTTGGTCTTGCAGCAAGAGTCTTGCAAGTCTTGCAATTACCTATTAGTCTATTACTATTTATTAAAGTTTACTTTTAATCTTAGAAAAACGTATTAGAATTGGAACATTGTGAGCTTGAATTAACATAGCCATAGTAAAGATCAAGCAGATTAATAAATAACTGAAGATTTGATAAGAAATTCGAAAAATCAACTGACCTATATGTCGTTTTCCATGGAAGTAACTGTTTCTTAATAAACATTTATGATTTATAAGCTTACATTTGCTAAAACATGTAAAAAAACAAATTAATTACAATAACTTGACTGTATTTTAAAGAACAATACTTATCTGTCTAGAAAGAGATTGAACCCTCAACTTATAAGAAATTTAATAAAAGAGTTTTACGATTTATCATTTATTTGAATAAAAAATAAAATACAACACAAATCAACAGCTTTATCATTAGGTTATGATACTTTATATCAATTTTTTTGACCAAGAATTAATACAAAGTAACCACCATCTGGCTGACTCATCACTTAACCTATTTCTATGTTTTCTAATTACTAATGATGCTTTAGAAAATAACCTCTCGGCAGGTACTGAAGTTGCAGGTATTGAGAGAAAATCACGGGCCATTTTCGATAAAATCGGATACTCTGTCTCATGCGTCCTCCACCAATCTAAAATGTCTTCCGAGCTGGCAGTTCTTGGTTTTCTCAGGTACTCCTCCAACTCGTCTATCACTAAGCCTTGAAGACAAGATCCAGATGACGTCGAGGGACATTCATAGAGTTTATCAAAGTCTATTACGTCTTCATCTTCATCACATACTTTATTTTCTTTTTCTGGTAATTCCAGAGATTTGTTCAGTGAGTGTAGACTTTTATATTCTTCATAAAGTTCATTGAACTTGCGCAGACTTTCTGTTTTAAGTTGCTTCCCCCACATTGTCAGGTCAAAAGTCTGAGCCTTATGCCTTGGGTCTAAAATTAAAGAAGTACAATAAATCCAGTTGCTCTTCTTGTAATGTTTAAGCATTTTGTCTCGAGCTGCTTGGAAAGCTAGAATGAGCCTTTCATCCACTTCAGATCGATTAGGTTTCTCATCTAACTGTTTTACCATGGATTCAATTTTATCTAGCAAGAGATTGAATGATACAATGACTAGCGGTAATGTAACATATTTGTCTCCACCAAGTTTTGTACTTAAAAGTTTAAAGTTTATTAGAAATTTATGTAATTTTTCGAGTACCTGCCATTCATTAGCTGTGATTTGAAAATCATTTAATTCGGTGACAGAACTGCACAATATGTCAATGCCCGCTCTCACTTTTAAACCAAATCCAATCATATCATGTGTGGAATTCCATCTCGTTGGACAGTCAAGAATGGCATTTAGATTTGATGGCACGCCAGCTGCTTCACAAGCAGACTGAAACTTCTTCTTCACTATCTCACTTCTTTTTATTTTACTGGAAATACTGCGTAACTTTGTTACAGATGTACGCGAGTCAGCAATATTTGGTGCAGATTCTTCATCTTCCTCATCCTCAGTTTCGTCTGCATAGTCTTCGTACTGCTGATCTTGCGCGTTAGTGTCAGACTCACAGTGTAATGCTAAGGTCTTTAATAAATCTTGTACACCAAGGTTTAAAATGTGAGCAAAGCACCGGAAATGTTGATTGTCTGAATCAAAGTGTGGCGGCAGCTGTTTGCCCAGTTCATACATAAATTTGGTATTTGCAGTTGCGTTGTCGACCGTGATACCTTGTATTTTATCAATTATGCCATATTCCAATAAACATTCATGGAAAATCGTTGCAATATCTTCCCCAGTATGTCGACCGCGTGATGGTATAAAATCAAGAACTACAGATTGATACTTCCATTCGTTGTCTATATAATGAATAGTAACCCCGTAGTAACTCCATTGACGTCCACCCATCAATGGTAAAAGACATTTTAGATGATAATTGTTGAAGTCGTTCCTTGAGATTCAATTGGAGCTCTTCAAATCGCTCTTTGACTTTCCTTCTAAGTGTAGACCTTTTAGGAAACACCATATTAGGGCAAATACGTCGAAAATATACTTGTGTAGCTTCGTCATCGAAAAATGAGAAGGGAAGATATTTTTTCACCACCCAATCAACTGTAGCTGTCGTGATGTTGTCACTGCTGTTTTCCGACTGAAACAAAACAATAAATCTTGTGTTATTATTTAAAACATACTAGGTTTGAGCGTATAAGAGGAGGAGGTTTGTTGTTGTTAAATCGAGAAAATCGTTAAATTGATATTTGTTATATTAAGGTTGCACTGTACTGTAATTAACCAAAATAAAGTACTTAGTTGTTACTGGCCGATTAAATGAAAATATGGGTGTTTATAAAAAATATTTAAGATGATAATTACATACTTAATATGTCGCACCCCTAGATGAAAACACCACTAACTCAAAAATACTTACGTAAGTTAATGGCGTTTTTGAAAGTATCGCATGAATAGCTACGCGGAGTTAAAATTCTTTTAACTGTTAAAAAAATATTCTTACCTGTCCACTTCTTCCAGCGGTTACTAAAAAGCTTGTGATATCTCCACTTAATTTTGGTTTAACAGGAAGAAATATTTCTGATTCCTTTTTGTGGATGTTTCCTTAAGCCTGAAGTGTTTCTGTTTTTCATTTTTATTTCAATCTTTTTATGTTGGCACAATTTACAGAAGGCAGTTTGGGATGCATGAATTTTTTCGAAAAACTCCTCAAATTTGCTTTTGGGTCTTTTAGATCTGTGACTCAAACTCTCGTTACTCGGACTAGAATAATTTGAATCTTCGTCACTCATATTAAATTGTACACGTGATACGTCTTTAGAAAACAACGAGAATTAGTAAAAACAATTATTAAGTTAGACTCGAAGCACAGCTCAATTGGAAATGACTGGAATTAAAATAATTCCTTTATTTATAGTACGTTTCCTTGCTTTCTACCGCGCCGCCTCGCCACGTGCCGGCTCTATGAAAAGGATGCCGCCGCAAATCAAACAATGCCGCGTGCGGCGTACAAACACACACTAAATATTACCTACTTGTACAGACGCGACGCGTGAATAAAATAGAATTAGTGCCAATCACTATTCTTTACATATAAGTGAATGTTTTGGCGTACATCTATACTAATATTATAAAGCTGAAGAGTTCGTTTGTATGTTTGATGACAGAAGTTTTAAAATAAATAAATAAGTCCTGAACGTCACTATACCTCCAAAGTTACTATTCCTCGTGGACGAAGTCGCGGGCACAGCTAGTAAATACTTACTCTCATCATCTCTCTCAGAGATATTCGGGCTGGTAAGTAATACAAAACTCTTATCGCAGGCTTTTTATTTTATTAGTAGGTAAGTAGGTACCTACGCTTTTTATATTATTTTATTAGTTTTGTAGAATTTTTTTACACGTTTCAAGTATATTTAAAAGTGGCTACAATATTTATTAAACGGGTGATATTTGAACACTTTTTTGCTATTTTTTCTTGTAAAAACTTAAGAAATATAATGACTAAATGTACAATAATAGTACCTAAGTAATTAGTTTAAAACCATATAAGTAATCAATATTATAATATATACTTACTAGAATGAATTAATATGACATCTACTACCTATCCTTACCATTTTATCCTAATCATAATACTACTTGCGTGATCAGTATAATGTATTCATTTTCATTCTAAGCACTCTGAAACTTATTTATTCTTTGGAACACCTGTAGGTACTCTTAAAAAAAATCGAAATTATTTTGCATGAGTATACCTACGCCCTATGGCGGCAATCAAATAGTGTCACAAATGTTATGATTTCGGCGTGGCGGCAACGATTGTTTTAGATTTCAAAAGAAGCCGCCGGCGCGTGTATCATAACCATGTACTTCCGAAAAGCGGCAAATTTCTTTGAGAAGTAAGTACAAAACCTTTGATGCCGCATTATCAAAGTGCCGATGGTTAAAACATAACTATGCATGCACTCAGTTTGATTTTAATAAATATTTTTTTATTCGTTATGTTTATGGTATTAGTCGTAATGCGCATAGGTCCAGTTTTTCATATTCGTTGATACAGTTTTTTGCGTCTCAAAGAATTCCTAAGCGTACCTACCTATACACCGAACTGTTACACCTAACTACTCAGTGAAATAGCGCTAAGTCCTAGCTGCAAGACGCAAGAGTCTTGCAGGCTATGTCTTGTTCTTGCTCAAGTCTTGCACGGTCAGTCTTGGTCTTGGTCTTGCTAAAAATACGCGGTCTTGTTCTTGGTCTTGGTCTTGCAAAAACGCAAGAACAAGACCAAGACTGCAAGACCAAGACTGAATTTGGGCAACACTACCATGCGCAAGATGACGTCAAACGCGTGAGCGCGTACGTGATGAAAACTTTGGACCTTCATATCAATGCAATGAATTTTCTTTTTATGTAAAATGCGCAATCAGGCCGGCGGCGGCCCATTTATTGGGAGATAGTAGTTGGGATTGGCTCAAGAAAAGAGAGGCATATGCCCAGCAGTGGGTGAAGTGAGACTGTGGATGATGATAATAAGGTAGACACCTAGAACTGCAAGTAGTTTTTTTTTTAGATCTCCCTTTTCTTTCCACTTTTTACCCGACTACGGCGAAGAAAAAAGAAGGGTTATGATTTTGACCGGTATGTATGTATGTAAGTATGTTCATCTGTTCCCTCCTATCTTCTAAACCACTCATCACAATTTGACAAATGAGGTATCGTTGGAAGCGTCTTGATCGTCCGCTAGTTATAGGCTATGTGACGTCACATTGATTTAAAAAGGCCCGCTCTAGTGGAAATAAAAGCAGGAACTAAAAAAAAAAAGTTTAATCGTACCATGTCGGGTATCAAATGAAAGGGCTTATGAGCACATTTAAAAAATACATATGATAATATTAAAAAAAAAAAAAAAGAATACAAACTAGAACCCAACACGTGTGACTCCGGATTTTTAATTTGTCTGTCTGTGGTGTCTTGTTTATACCTTTTTAGTTGTAGTTGGGTTTTAGTTTTTATTACTTGATTTTTTTGTCTATTTTAAGCTTCTAAGGACTAGTTCTTATTGAAGGAGTCCAGTTCGTCTCGGCATTGCAAGGAGATGGTCGTTTGTTTCATTTTTACATGGGCATCCTCTTGAATAGCCTCTTTTTGGGAGAGATGAAGGGTGACGTCAGACTCTTGCCAAACACTCGGTGTTCCCCTGGTTTCCTATGCGAGGGATCCGGGTTTGCTCACGCATTTACCGTTTCGACTTGAGAGATAAGTTGGAACAACCTTCTGTCATTCAATTGTATCGGTCATCGACAATAGCCATTTCTACACTACGTATACAGGGTGGCAGGGACATCGACAAGCAAACTTTTACCATGGATTCATAAAACAAATTACCTGTTCCATACATTTTCACCGCGTGGATACTAGGTATTGCACTTTTGTATGAAACAGCTGATTTAATTTTTTTGATAACCTACGAAAAATTTCTACACTAGGTGTCTAGGAGCATGTGCTGAATTCATGGTTACAGTTGGCGCGTCAATGACAGTGCCACCATTTTTTTTTTAGGTTGGAAATTCTTATGTAACTTCTCCCGCTCTGAGCGGAGGGCGTGTCAGACTCTTACTGACTAAAACTTACCCGTGTTCCTTCAGTTGCCTGAGTGTTGCCAGGGGCCACAGTAACCCTTTCGGAGTTTCCCGCGACCCCGGCAGGCATCGGCCCTAGCGGACCCCATCAGTTGTTCTGACATCTCTTTGAGGCGTGCGTGGAACACAACGATGACAACCGTTGAAAAAGTTCTATGCTACGCTAATTTATACAGGGTGTAAGGGACAGCCCTCTGCAGACTGATGGGATGAATTCAGTATATCATACTTAGACGACCGGTACATGAAACTATTTCAGGAATGTTATGAGAATCCAATAAACCTGATTTGTTTTACTACCTCACACGCAATGTATCGTTACCGTGGCACAACGCACGTAGCCGCACTCCCCGTGGAGCGGGGCCCGCGCTCAAGCCACTTGATTTATCAATGTCAATTCTGAGCTTCACGCGTCGTTCGCTATGGTATTTTAACATCCATTGCTGGTTTTTTTTTATTTTAGCAGTTTTATTTACATAAATAGAGTGCTGCGTACAGAAAATGTAATTTTACATTGAAATAAAGGAATAGTAACTGAAAAGAAAAACAAAAAAAAATTGCTGAAATTTTTTCCGGTGGAATATGATTCAAAATAAGGAGCTGAATGCCTCCTGTTAATTTTCGGAGGGCTATCCCTTACACCCTGTATTATAGTATATCATGCTTGTCCATAAAGTTGGTCTTCTACAAACCATTTCAATTAATGGTCTTGAAAAATCAGCACACAATAAACGCATGTATAAATTGTTCACGATCACGACTGTTTTGTCTACAAGGCCAGATTTTATAGCATTATTACCGAATAGTTACGAGCAACCTCGGGAGTAGGGAATTCCGGAGTTACAGCTGTCCATACTGTACTGGTTATTGGGTCGACTATTTTAAGAAATAATTGTTACAAAAATTGTATTAAGGACTACATAGTGTCTCGCCTTTGTTTCGCTCGCAATCTACTTGTGGTGACATATCAAAACATCGAGATTTCTAAGCTTTATTCGAGTTAAATCCTTACACTATCCTTAATAATATTATAAATGCGAAAGTTACTCTGTCTGTCTGTCTGTCGCGCTTTCACGCCAAAACTACTGAACCGATTTAAATGAAATTTGGTACACAGATAGTATAGAGCCTGAGAAAGGACATAGACTACTTTTTATCGACATACCACGCGAGCGAAGCCGCGGGCGGAAGCTAGTAATAGATAAATATAATGATTATTATTTCCATCTCCCACATTGCAGTTCTCCAGTAACATTATTCCAACAGCAGATCTGGGAAGCCTTGTATCAACGCTACGAACTATAATGATGCATATGAACATTAATTCTAAAACTATAGTAATTCCGCTGCCTAACCATAAACAATACGACGTGATTCATGGTTCAAGAACAGCTTGCAACTGGGAACCAATAGTTGAGAACGCTGAGATCATTATTTACAATAAATTATTTTGAGATAGTCTGTTTTCAATAGACAGACTTGAGAAACTTCCAGTTGTAGGTACCAACTTCAAAAAAACAGACAAACATAAAAAAAAAAGATTATGGGTTGATACTGTGTATGTATTCAATTATTCTAAAACATTTTAAGAGAGTAACGGTGGAGTCTCTTGCCCATTCTCCTCTATACGTACCTTTGGAAGAAGCAACTAGTTTTTTTTATTTTTTTTGTCAATTTTGAAGTTCAAAATTGTTTATGTGCTTATTTGAAATAAATTAGGTATGTGACTATAAAATAAGGTAAGCCTTTATGTAAAGAAACGACCACGCGTCGTGAATACATTTCGATTTTCTAAAAAACATAATTTTTCTAGATATCTAAATCGCTTCAAAATTTTAGACCGGAAAACATACCAAACAGACAACAGACAAAACTGTTACTTTTAAATACATTTGCATCATGTTCAGCATAATTAAGAAACTATGTTCACGGGATGGGCAGTCAGTAAAATCTGTGAATTATAGGCAACTTTGAGTCTTCACAAAACCAGAAAGTATTATACCTGAGTTTTCATTCACAAACTACCAAAACCAATTCCCCGACTGCATTTTATTTTTAAATCCTCGCTATCACTCATAGGCAGTTCACAGTTTTCAGTTACATTATAAATACTATGGAGCTTAAATTTTCCATTTTCAAAGTGTGTTTCTATTTCAAAGTGGAGTGACAATGTGATCATCGGCGCTCGTCGGGCGCGCTCGGCTCAGATCGGGAGCTATCGGCGCAAACGCCGCCACTACCGAGTTAATTGAGCTTCGGCGACACAATCCGATCAGTTTGATTGTTTCCTCGTCAATTCGTCTACCTGTGGAAGTTATTAAATATGGTGATAGGAATTTTGGGCTATTGCTATTGTGGTTTGGGAATAACTATACCATATTACGGTGGGTTCAATTATATGCCAAACCTAACGATGTTTCTCAAGCATTGTACACCGTATCTTAGAAAAAACTGGCCAACTGCAAGTCGGCCTCGTGCACAAAAGGTAAAAAACGGCAAAAAAAACGGCACAAAAAACGGCAAAAAAATCACGTTTTTTGTATGGGAGCCCATACATTTATTTTATTCTGTTTTTTTGTATTTGTTGTTATAGCGGCAACGCAAATACATCATCTGTGAAAATTTCAACTGTCTAACTATCACGGTTCATGAGATACAACCTGATGACGGACGGACAGCGGAGTCTATAGGGTCCCGTCTTACCCTTTGGGTACGGAACCCTAAAAACAAATCGACCTTAATCAGCCTGCATTTTTGTAATAGATTAATAATGTAATTTAAAAGATTTTAATTTTTTACCTGAATGTCATGATCTCAATAGCAACAATTGTTTTTTGTATAAGTATTATTTTATGATAAGTTACTTTTTGTATGCTGAAAAGTATACATAAGTAAGCAAAATATGTGGGACTTCTTACTTCTTACATTTAAGACCTTTTATGTTCTATATTTTATGCAAAAAAAAAGATACCTCCCGATTATTCGAAGATAATTGGTTTACTTTTCTTTGCATAGTTATAATTCAATTCAGCTAACTTTTAATTATATACTAAGTTAGATATTAAAGAAAACCTTTAGAAGATAGGCGCTAGAACAAGCCAAAACTTAGCCAACTAAGTTAAATTACTTAGATCAAGTGTAATCTTTTTAGATTACCTGCAGCAAACTTTTAATACTTTTACTTATTACGAGTACTATTAAGTTTATAAGTTAAGAATGAAACAGTTAATTGTAATTGCGATAATTATCGATCCACTTATAAAGTCTGTCATTGTTTTCTACAAAGGTTTTTTTTTTAATAGGTTCATCAGTACCTTTTGCCTCTGGTAGGTGTCTGGACGGTCATCTATACATTACAAATGAATAAAATGGAAGTGTATTTTTGTAATGTCAAAATAACAGGTTACTAAATACATTTTTTTTTGTGTCTGTTTCCGGCTAATCTCCGAAACGGCTGGACTGATTTTGACGGGAATGTCACTGGAGAATAGCTGATGTTATAAGGAGTGACATAGGTAGGATAACTACTTTTATTATAGAAAAATAAATGTTTTAAGGCCCACACGGACGAAGCTGCGGGCAGCATCTAGTGAATTGATAACAGAATACCACACACCTACATTATTTACACATAAAAAACTTTATTATCATTAATACATCTCGTGACTCGTAGCTTAGTAATAACAGCCGCACTGGGTCGATCCATCAGGTTAAGCTACGCTTGCCGGGGTTGGTCCGTGGATGGGTGACCATCTTTACGTATCGAGACTTCTCCGTACCTCGGAGAGCACGTTAAGCCGTTGGTCCCGGTTGTCATTCATGGATCTTTGACAGTCGTTACGGGTCGTCAGAAACCCGAAAGTCTGACATCCAGTCTTACCAAGGGATATCGTATTACCCAGTTACTGGGTTGTGGAGGTCAGATATGCAGTCGCTCCATGTAAAATTATAGTATTCAGCTGCATCCGGTTAGACTGAAAGCCGACCCTAACATAGTTGGGAAAAGGCTAGGTAGATTGATTAATACATCCTTAATTTCGTCTCTATCGTTGGCATAACCTAACCTTACATCACTGCTTCTGCCTTATGTCTTGCTGCGACTTCAGACCATTAACTCCAAGTTTCCTTACTAAGACAACTCTTTTATAACAATCTGCCAATACAATAAAAGACATTGTAATCCTTAACCCACACAAAGTAATTACATCCTTATATCCCCATGTAACAGGTCCTCAATAAAGACGGCCGCCATTCTGTGGGGATCTATTTGCCATTAACATAGGTAATAGTGTTGGGCACCATAATCCCGCGACGACGCTCATGAAATTGTTAATTAACGGACACGGGATGGCCAGGTGACATCACTGTTTTATTGGTTATAAGTTTGATAGTTTTGGAGTTGTTTTTGTTAATTGGATATGTAATTTCTTGGTATTTACTTGAAACGCGATTTAGATAGGTATAAGATTATTTACACAAATATCTTCCTTACTGATTCGACGGTGTATACTGTTGATAAGGATATCTGTTTTCCGACAGTAGTATCAGCTACGCTGGCAAAGCCTATGTGACTGGGAGAGTTGTGGCCTCTTTCTGCAGGACATATAAACCTCTAGAAGGCGGCCACAGACCAAGATAGGGAAAGGGAAAAACCAGTTTTGAAATGTTTACGTATGTGAGATTAGCATCAGATAAAGGCGACGACAATACTTTTATTGGGTTCTCTTTTTATCTGCAATGAACTTTCTAGTCATATTCAGATAGACCTCGCATGACTATGATACAAGGTTTTTTTTGCGTTTATGCCTGGTTCATACGTTGGCAGTGACTGGACCTAGTGACTCGGAATTTCGGACACAGTCCGTGGGTTTATGTGGCGGGAGAAGCTAATATGGACGGGTAGGTTAATCAACTGGTCTGGTCTGGTCTGACTTGAGGGCGCGAAGTCAGTACAGAACTTGGTTGAAACAAGTGTCTACATGACCCCAGTTGCAAGTCAGCGCTAGACTAACTTACTGTACTGTCACATTACTGGCTCGTATAAATAGTTCAAGAACTTTTCAGGAATATATCAGCGGACTTCGTTTAACATTAAATAGGGTAGTTATGTACGTAATTAATTAATTTGGCAATGCATATTGCAGCGGTAATCCCTAGGTAGGTACACGACAAGTTCGCCCTCATTTTCAAGAAACTTTATTTTTATTGCTCCAAATTCCCCAAAATGATATTACACTGAAACTGAGTTTTTCTCCCTATGTTTTTACGAACCATATACATAAAAAAAAACAGTAGGCTCTTTGTACATGCCACGGTTTCTTTACGGTACGACGTATAAACCGCGCCGTAGCAAAAAACGTGTGTGTCAACAAGCTTCCTTAGTGATCCATACAACACTGAACCGTGCCTACACACGGCGAATAAACCATAGTTTTTCACGGCAAAAAAAAACGTGTTAGTACAAAGGGCCTTAGCCAGCCAGCAAGGTGTTACGGAGCTGACAAACAGATGGCCTAGACAAAATATGACAATCGCATTTGAAGCGTTTCGTATATCCAAAACTTTCAACAGTATTAGACATAGGCTCTTCTGTAGCTTACCTATGTCAGTCCCATACTTTTTACCCGACTACGGCGAAGCAAAACGGAGGGTTATGATTTTGACCGGTACGTATGTATCTTCATCTGTTCCCTCATATCTTCTAAACTACTCATCACAGTTTCACAAATGAGATATCGTTGGAAGCTTCGTGATCGTCCGCTGGTTATGTGACGTCACATTAAATTTAATATGACGCCCTCTAGAGCAAAAAGGAATGAACTAAAAAAAAAAAATCTCAGACACAAATTAAAAATTTGGAGTCACACGTTATCTGTTTGATTTATATATAACACGTGTGACTCCGGATTTTTAATTTGTCTGTCTATGATGTCTTGTTTATACCTTTTTAATCGACTTTTTTGTCGACTTTTTCGTTTTTTAACTTTTATTTTTATTGAATTTTCCATTAGGTACCGTACCGTTATCATCACTGATGAAATATGAATGTCATTTTTGTCTAGGCCCTCTGGGGGCGTCACTCAAGTAAAATATTTAATTTAATGTTCCCAATCTTGATGACACACTATAAACAGCAAGTCGTTAAAATGGACTTGAAAATCACTAAGTTGAAATTGCCCTTTCAATTCCGGGAATTAACCCTATAAATCCGATCGAAGGGTAACATAACGCTGTGGACGATCCCTGGTCAATAAGGGCAGGCTCTTTATACCCCGTGTTACGGATCACTGACGACGGCCATTAAATGTGGCTCATGTTCCCAGTAATTGAGTTTGTCTCACTGGAATGAAGACTGTTAAAGTTTACTGATTAATCTGAGAGATTATGGTCGAGTGTCTTAAGGTGAAGGATATTTGGTCAACGGTTTAAGGCCCGACCCTACCTCAAATTGCTAAGCATGATCCTCCGTTATATCGAAAATACTGCAGTATTAACTTTGAAATAAATATATGTTAAAGTTGAGGATTGATGCTAGGTCCTATGTTTGGCGAATACAATACCATATAAAATTTTGTCGATAGAAAAAAAAACAAAGTTACCTCTAAACCTAACTATAAACCGCTGGTATTCAAAAAATACTTCAAATTAGATCATGAAACTTTGCATAATAACTGAACTAATTATAAAGCAGGTCTTATGATTATTTTTTTTAGTTACCATTCCTGTTTCCTTCAAATCCTATCAATTCCTGATTCCAATACTCTGGTTTCACAAAATAAATATTATCTTATTATCATTATTTTCGCCGTAAAAGCACGTACTTAAACTATTCGAGGCTTGAGAGCCGCCAGCACCCCAATCCGTCTTGCTCTCACTCAGGCCGCGAGTAGTATGGTGCGAGCGAGATAAAAGCTGAGGTAGGGTACGGCCTTAAGGTGAGGGATATTTTGATTAACGGTTTAACTATGAATGGTTAAGCAAGGCTTTAATAAAGTGACTTTCCTATGGGGACACTTAAAGATCCTTACCTACTATGCATTATGGGGTTTATTTATAAACGTTGCTTAAAGTTAAGTGACGTTCAAAGGTCAAAAATGTAAAGTTACATACAGTCGCTAATCATTACTTAACTTTAAGCAGCGTTTATAAATAACCTAAAATTTAATAAAGATTTTTTTTTTCACAGCATCACGTGCATTATATTTTAATGACAAGCTACCAAAAACTACTATAATATACCAAGCTACCCTGAAAAACTTCATTAATTTAAAAAAAACGGAAACCGGTAGTCGGCAGCTGGACGTCGCCGCGTCGTGACCATGACTAGAAGACTTCCACTTAGCATAATGCTGTGCAATGCGCTGATTTTTAGTGGTCATCCAAAACAAGGTACGGAAACAAAGTCAGATATTTAAAAATCAACCCGCCTAGCCTTTTCCCAACTATGTTGTGGTCGGCTTCCAGTCTAACCGAATGCAGCTGAATACCAGTATTTTACGTGGAGCAACTCCGAATCTGACATCCACAACCCAGTAACTGGGTAATACGGCACACCTTGGTAAGACTGATTTTAAGACTATCGGGCTTCTGACGACCCGTAACGACTATCAAAGATCCACGAATGACAGCCGGGGCCAACGGCTTAACGTTCTTTCCGAGGCACAGAGGAGTCTCGATATGGTCGGGTCCCACACACGGACGGCTGTTATAACAGGATTTTTTATTATACAGATTAAACAAATAATATAAAGTAAAATAAACAGTAGGTAATTAGAATTAAGTGATGACTTTACTTTGCCATGGAATGTACAAACAAATAAGGGTCTAATATTTCCTTTGGACCAAACCTATCCACGGAGCAGTGCTTAGCAAGGCTTCCCATAAATACGAGTTCCTTTCACCGTTATTTTACCTCTAATTTCACATCTTTATTGTCGTTTTTATAAAGTTGTAAGTTAATTCCTTATTAACCGACGAAAAAAGAACAGAAAAGCGAAAAATAAATAACTTTAATTTCGGAAGTCGGTGGCAAAAAACGAAAATTGAAAAGCGAAGATACCGACTTCCGAAATTAAAGTTATTTATTTTTCGCTTTTCTGTTCTTTTTTCGTCGGTTAAATTTTTTGTAAAAAAGTTTTTTGTCTATCCTAGACTTTAGAACAATGACAACTTATATTTTTACACATTTGTATTTTTAAACTAAAATGTGGAATTAGTCAGTTCACATTTTTCTTAGAGCCCCGTAGCGATTTCAACGACATTGATTATTTTATAAACAACATTCAGAGTATAAAAGTACCATCAACATAATATTCAGGCTAACGGTTATTGATCGTCAATCATCGAATCATTTTTGGCACTCATTGAGTTCAGGCGCTCACATTATTTTCTTTAGATAAAACTTTTAAAGGGCTTTCAGCGTTACGTAATTTAAATAAACATTTATTTTCATTCCTAGTTAAATGTATTTTTAAATAAGATATTTTGTCACATTTTGTTTTAGGAGCTCGTGGTTAAGTAATAACAGCCGCACTGGTCGATCTAACCGATTAAGCTACGCATTGGTCCATGGATGGGTGACCATCTAAACATACCGAGACTTCACCGTGCCTCGGAAAGCACGTTAAGTCTGAGAACCAGTCTTGCCAAGGGGTATCGTATTACCCAGTTACTGGGTTGTGGAGGTCAGATAGGCTGTCGCTCCAAGTAAAATACTGGTATTCAGCTGCATCCAGTTAGACTGGAAGCCGACCCCAATATAGTTGGGAAAAGGTTAGGCAGATTGAAATAAGATATATTGTTTTCCCGTTCTCCTCAAAAAACACTGCTGCAAAATATCATAATTATACTAACGTGAAGTTAAGGTTTTCACCAAAAATAATAGCGTAACGACCTGCAAAATAATATGGTGGTTCTATGCTATTAGGAATATAATTTGCCATAGCAATCTTGCCCCGCATGTCCTGTCACCTGCACACGTGAGGACCTAATGGCTGCGTCAGCAAACGGTATTCGCGTAGCTGAGTTTTGGGCCAAACAAATTTAAAAAATTTATTGTTTAAAAAGCATTATTTTTTATAATTTTTTTATTTTTGCCATCGACACGATAAGTAGAAGAGATAATAACACGATAATGTAGATTATAGTTATCAAAGCGTTCCTTATTACAAGTGCTTCAGGCATTAAATCCGCCATTGTACAGTATTTTTTTACTTGTGCATAAACGAATTAAATACCGGTAATCCAAGGTAGCCTTTGTTGCGACTGTTTGCCCCTTATCGCGCTTATCGCACTGATAACGATCCAAGCCGCGTAGCGCCAAGCAGCAATCCTATATAAGTGGGGGTGACGGGCTTCACTCTGCGTCCAGCGCTCGGTGTGGCAACACGTCGTGTTCTGGTTTGCAATTGGTCAATCGTCATCCTAAGAATGCCTCGTTGAGAGGTGAAACACTTGTCGATTTCTTACAGGGTTTTTTATGACTCTTGAAGAATAGTTAAGCGGAATGGGTTACTAAATATATCTACGTCTATTGTATTTTATAATGGATTTCCGCAAAGTCACGCCTGAATCAATTAACTATTTGTGTGCATAAAGTTTTAATAAATAAATTAAATTCTGACTTTGGACATGGATAACAGTGGGGCTCATCTAAAATCTGTCGATTTTCTTTACAAATTCGACATCCTTCATGGCATTTCATTGGCTAATTAAATTATACAAACTACAGCGCAAGGGTCTTCACCAAAACAGAAAATCTGTCCCAACTAAAGTCTGTTTTCTAATTATTTATTTATTTATTATTTATTTTTATTTTTATATTATTGTGATTTTTATTATTTTATGTCTGGCAATGGGTGTTATTTACCTGAAATAAATCAATTTTATTTATTATTTAATCTCGTAGACTAATTTGACATTTCAAGTGATTGTTATTTGTTTTTTCAATTTGATGTTTGACATTTGCACCTGTCAAATTAGTCTACCATAAATAAAAACTACATCGTCCATACATAAAAACTAGCTACTCCAGCCTCCACCTCGTATCTTTTCTATTAGCGTGGTATGCGGGATGGAGTTAGTTTCAATTGGAGATAAGAGACAGAACACACAAAACAATATGAATGTACGTCACAGTTCCGTTGGCAAGCCGGCGGCAATTGGTTTGTGTTGACGTAGAACGACTGGATGTGACTTAGCGACAGAATTTTATAGCAAAAGCTAAAATAATAAAAATTACACACGAAATTACAATTAATAGGGGAAGAGCTAAGATAATAATATAAAAATAAATAAAAATGGTAATACTATCTAGTTAGGACCAATAATGTGTGGTATTATCACTTGAAGTGATTCAGATCCAATGATATAGTCAATCTCACTAACAAACCACCTTTACCGACTGCTACGTAGTAAGGCAGCTTACTACTTAACAGTGAAGTGGTGTTCCATTGACATTGACAACGCCTAATTGATATTATATAGGCACTGTCAATGTCAAATTGTCACCACGACGACTTGCAGTTGACTGTACTTACACATTTTTAACCAACTTCTTCAAAAATGAGGAGGTTCTATGTTAGTCTATATGTTTTTTTTTCTGTGTATGTTCATTGATATTTTAGCCAATTGTGAACCGATTTACAAATTTATTTTTTTGTTCAAAAAAGCATACTCCCGTGGTGGTTCCATTTAAATTTGATTACCTTTGCTTGTGTAGTTTTTGAGTTAGCTTCAATAATTACGTAATTTTCCCACTTAGTCTATGTACGACATTATATTTGACTCCGTCACTGTTATTTACATAGCAGGAAGTGGTATTCGTATTTGTGTGAGGTAGGTACCACCATTAAAAGGTGAAAAATAAAAACTTTTTACAAAAAAAAACAACCGACTTCCAAAAAAAACACAAAAAAAGTGGAAAATAACTTTAATTTCGGAAGTCGGTGGCAAAAAACGAAAATTGAAAAACAAAGACACCGACTTCCGAAATTAAAGTTATTTTCCACTTTTTTTGTGTTTTTTTGGAAGTCGGTTGTTTGTTTTATATCTTACCTAATTAATCTGCTATAAAATTGCTTGGCAAAACATATTTTCAAGCACAAAACAAGCTTTTTTCTTGATCGACCTCTGTTTTCAATATTGTATGGCTTGTAAAAAAAAAAAATATGCACAATATCCAATCCGCCACAATCACAATCTCAAATCAATACAATCCAATTTCCTACAACATTTATAACCTATCCTCAATTTCTCATCTTTATATGCCACTATAGTTGCAAAATCGTTGAATGCTTGACACATCTAGTAATAACTCCAACATCGAATCCAACTGCTCTATAATCACGCACAGGACACAATCTCAAGAATAAGAAAAGCAAATGAGCTCGTGGCTAAGTAATAACAGCCGCACGGGTCGATCTATCAGGTTAAGCTACGCTTGCCGGGGTTGGTCTGTGGATGGGTGACCATCTTTACATGCCTCCGTGCCTCGGAGAGCACGTTAAGCCGTTGGTCCCGTCTGTCATTTGTGGACCTTTGACAGTCGTTACGGGTCGTCAGAAGCCCGAAAGTCTGACAACCAGCCTTACCAAGGGGTATCGTATTACTCAGTTACTGGGTTGTGGAGGTCAGATAGGCAGTTGCTCCATGTAAAATACTGTTATTCAGCTGCATCCGGTTAGACTGGAAGCCGATCCCGACATAGTTGGGAAAAGGCTAGGTAGATTGATTGAGGACACGATCTCAAGAAATTCCGAGTAAAAAAGAAAACTCTTGTCGTCATCGTGACGTCACGTTATCGCCCCACGAATAAACGACAAACGTCGACATCCAAAATAAACACGTCCTACTCCCAGCCTGTTTGTGAAAGAATGTGAGCGAAGGAATAATTGCCTGGCTATAGATATCTTGCTCGGCTATGTAACATGGCCAAAGATCGTTGAAGGAAGGGAGATATGTTATCAGTTATCACTGCAAGGAATACGTTTTGCGTTTAGCTGTTGCGAGGAGGAAAACTGGCCCAAGTGGAGGATTTTTCTGTCGATTAAATTGGCAAACAAATCGAGGAATTATTACTGGTTCCATCACTCTTAGCCTTTCTTTCTTTTTATTCCACTGATAGACATCCATTCCAAATCAATTTTTTTTTCTCTCAATTTACGCGCACCTATCCTTATGAATTAGATTACCCGATCACTAAAACACCTCGCACACTATTCGACATGGGACTGCAACAGCTCGACAAGGCGCTGACCTGTCGCGATTGTCATCAGTTGTGCGCGTGCACCATGTGTCCAGACGCTACGACAAGAAGTGAGAGTATGCGACACTCCTAGCCTGTCGTTGGGACTCTGCAACTCGACGTCAAGTGTGGGGAGCTTTGAACAAAATATGTGAAAATTGTGGGCCACACCCTGTCGTTGCATCTAGTCGCCGTGATTTCACAGTTCCATGTCGCATAGTGTGCGCCATATCTATGCATAACGTAATATCTCGCAAAAGCACATAGGTACTAACAGTATAGCCACTTTGAATGCCTCTTCTCAGAGGTATATGATTTTCGACTTCATGCTCGTGTATCAGGTAGAGTCACTGATAAATACAACATAACATCACGCCTGTATTCGCCGAAGGGTTAGGCAGAGGTATACCTATAGTACACCCATATTTCGCCAGCGGGGGAGAGCCTATTTCCATCAACCGGGTACAAATCCAGACTCCAGGCTGCTACTGAGAAATTCCAGATGTATAAACTTAATAACACTCAGTGATAAAGTGATAATATTTCATCAGTATCTTTTTTTAGACTTCATGTTTTCTTTTGCCTGTATTCCAGTATCGATAATAATATGTTTAGACCCTCTACAATATAAGTACATTTAGATTTAAAGGCATTTAGAGGATCTTGACATGACAAAAAGGTATCGTCTCACTTACATTTTCATTTTCCTGATCGAAAATTCGACTATTTCGACTTAAATTTTTCTAATTAATTCATTAAAAGTAGGTTTGACCTATATGAATGGCATAGAATCTTGTTTATGACACCAAAGTGGCCTTGAAACCATTTGAAAATGAGTGAAAATAAAAATAAAACTACTTTTGATGTAAACACCATTCTTTCTAGATGTATGAGAGATATCAGTGCCAAGTTTCGAGACGCTTTGATATGGATTTAGATATACGACAAAATAAAAACAGCTATTAACTTTTGATGGAAAACGTAGCTTTTATTACGTATGTGCGCGTGCACAACCTACGTAAACTCGTGCGTTTTTTGCGTATTAAGGTACCAGTAGATACTTAAGGGCGTATAATACCTCAAATTGCATAATATCATGATCATCCGTTATATCGAAAATACTGCAGCATTAATTTTGAAATAAATATATGTTCAAGTTGAGGATTAATGTTAAGTACTATGTTTTACGAAAACAAATTCCATAAAAAAATCTCATTAGAAAAAAATCCAAAGTTAGCTCCAAACGGAACAATAAACCGCTGGTATTAAAAAAATACTTCAAATTAGACCATGAAACTTAGCATAATAACTACAAAGCTGCGACTGCTTTTTTTTATTGCCATTATTTTTGCCGTAAAAAGCAATTACCTAAACTATTCGCGTCTTAGAGTCGCCAGCACCCCACTCCGTCTCGCTCTCACTTAGTCCGCGAGTAGTATGTCATAATGGTGCGAGCGAGATAATAAGTGCATTGGAGCTATGGTAGTATGGGCTCCTAACAGTTTCGCTGAATAATCTAACCCTAAGTGGTTAATGGGACTGGACAGGCTTATATCCACACGCTATGGTTCCACTGCAGCAGGGCAGCAGTCTTTACTACGGTCCAGGATCGAAGACTCGCAGTGCATGTTCACAACGTTATGGTGTCCAGGGTCGTCATATTCTTCTGCTTTAAGTCACCTTTAAGTTAAAGCTATGGATTAAACTTATTAACGACACTTCTATTTTTAACTGGTGTACGTACTGTAAGGAGTTTGGATGCGAGGCGCAACCTCGCGTGGTACAGGCTGGCTAGAGGGCAGCCCTGTGTTTCGAACGTTCCAACAATTTGGATTAAAATATGTTAGGAATGCATTTTGTTTTGGTACATCAGTCTAGCTTAGCTACCGAACAGTGTACGCGTCTTTTATAAAAGTAAATATTATAATAAACCCCCTGTGAACCCTCGCCGTCTTTGGATTTGCCACCTCACACACACCCTCACACCAAGATAGCGCTCCCAAGCGTTACAGTACCCTCAACCACGACATCTACGAGTTCTTTGTTATATCGATTCGATTTTGTCGGTTTTAGCTATGCTATGGATTTAGCTGCCGTAACTCCAAAAGCTTTGCAACTCACCTCAGGACAAGTAATATACTATCAAAATAGAGAGAGAATGTAAAATATATACCTACCTTATTACAAGAAAACCGTGTTTATCAGTTAATTAGCGTAAACACCTTTTAAACTTGACATTTCTGTATGGAGTTTGACATATAAAGAGCAAGTACAACAAGTGTCTGAGTTTTTGTGGTAAGGGCCATTCTCTTTGATTGATAAATCAAGTTTCATACAAATTCTAACAGACAATGTATATAGGCAGGCGCCCGTCTTCATCAGAATCGGTCATGTCTTCAATAAGTGGTAATTTGGGTAGGAACCAACAAAGAATCACCCGAGTCAAAATCCAAAGTTATTATATCACACAAAATATCTTACTTACAGAATTTCACTAAAATCTATTCACTAGTAATTACGAAATCACATAGTCAATCGGTTTTAATTATTTTTTTAATCAAAAAGGGACAGGATTACTCGGAACAAAAGCGATTCTTTGGTTACGTGGTACGCTGGCCGTTGACGTTCGAAAAGCCCCGGAACGTTCAACATGGCCGCGCTGACCATGGCCTCGACGCTCCACCAGACTGACAGTTGTCAAATCTACTTCTGACCTACATCTAAACAGATGGCGCTAGCAATGCGCCGTCATGTATCTTAAACTTTCAAATTAAAGCAGCTTTCAAAAAGTGCAGCCTACCCAACATATATAATCAGCCTATAATGTTCCCACTGCTGGGACTCAGGCCTCCTCTCGGTGAGAGGGAGTGGGCCGTAATCCACCACGTGGGCCCACTGCGGGTTGGTAGATGTCACATATCTTCGAATTTTTGTTTCTAGGACATGCTGGTTTCCACACGATTTTTACCTTCACCGTTTTGAGAGCAGCGGTGATGAAATAATTTACACAAAGTGAGGCGCCTGTCTGGGTTCGAACCTACGACCTACAACTCGTAAGTCACTGCTCTACCCAACACAGTGGGACAAAAATAAATGAAACATGGACAAAAACAAAAAACAAGTTCATCACATAATCTGATACGTGCGTACGTCAAGCCATAAAAAGTGTTTGTTATCGAGACCACTGTTGGTACATATGTTAAATAAAAGTAGTTTTATATGTGCTTTTTACTACCTCGGCGGGCATCGTAAATATCCATAAGGCTAAATCAGGGATGTCACGGGCTGATAACTCGATAAGAGAAAGTTTGTGGGTTATTGAATGTATTAGATATTAGATAAAAACCGGCCAAGTGCGAGTCGGACTCGCGCACGAATGGATCCGTACCATCCATACTAATATTATAAATTCGAAAGTAACTCGGTCTGTCTGTCTGTATGTTACCTTTTCACGGAACTACAGAACGGATTTAGATAAAATTTGACAAGGAGATAGATGGCATCCCAGGAAAGGATATAGGCTACTTTTTATCGACATACCACGCGGGCGAAGCCTCGGGCAGAAGCTAGTTATCTATTTATCTATAAAAACGGCAAAAAAATCACGTTTGTTGTATTTGAGGCCCCTTAAATATTTATTTTATTCTGTTTTTTAGTATTTGTTGTTATAGCGGCAACAGAAAAACATCATCTGTTAAAATTACAACTGTCTAACTATCACGGTTCATGAGATACAGCCTGGTGACAGACGGACGGACGGACAGCGGAGTCTTAGTTATAGGGTGCCGTTTTACCCTTTGGGTACGGAACCCTAAGAACTGTATCTTCATCTGTACATACATAAACTCACGCCTTCTTCCCACTGGGGTAGGCAGAAACTACAGAACGTTCTCACTTACATCTGCCTTGTAACCTTTGTTAGTCGCGTTTCACTCATCCTCTCAACATGACCAAACCATCTAAGCGTACTCTTTTCAATTTTTGTTCCTTCATCTTCTTTTAAACCACACCGTTGCCTAAACACATCATTCCACAGCCTTTCAAGCTAAAGAATGATAAGCTAAAGCATGGTAGGCTATCATTCATAGTTAGACCACACATGTTTCGCAAGAACGCATTTCTAAAGCATCACAAACGTACCCAAAGTACCTACCTACCTATAAAACAATTCCGTAAATCACTGACGGATAGAAAATGCTCTGAAAATTGAAACATTGATAGAAAAATTTATAAGTGCGCTACGAAAGGATTTTTCAAAACTCAACAACTGAGCCCTCTACGCAACTTCGTAGCTCGTAGCAGACGTAGCATTCGTAGCCGTACATAGTTTGTAGCCAACATAAATTATGAATTTACCGCCATTATTAATGCAGAATATGATTGAGCCAAATAAACAGTCTCTTATTTCAGCACAAGATAACAAACATACCAAATCTTATTAAAATCATTCCTATGGTATAAATAGTTATAATAATATTAATAGCCAAATTGAGTCATCGGTGTTCATGGACAAAAGCTATTAAAAATTAAAACAAAAATGTTTTTTAAAGAAAAGCCTACATACTAGTACAAAGTTCAGTTAAAAAAGTGGCTTATCCTATGCACAATACGTTGAAACCCTGATCTCTAAACTAGGGACATCCCTGGATCTTAGAGATCAGTATCCCTCGGCAGCAATGTCACAAGTCAATAATTGCAACATAACGTACCTTTGAAAATTATAAGAAAAAAATTTCCTTTGCAAATTATAAGAAAGAAAAAAATAATTGTGAGTAAATACAATACCAGAATATCACTCTCAGTTCTTACTAGCTTCTGCCCGCAACTTTGCCCGCTTGTTTTAAAATAAATATTCTATGGCACTCAGTAATATTAAAAATTCGGGGCAGTCTTTGGTGACTGCCGATAGAAGTGAAAACTAAGCAACAATGCGTAACCTCAACGTAATTCAAACGATAGTAGGTAGATGGCGCTAAAAACATTTCTTCAAGCGTTACGGTGACGATGACGCGAGTTCCATGATTTTTGTTCACCCAAAAAGTGGTCAACGCGCCTAAAGAACTTTTCACTTTCAAAAAAATGTTCTGTAACTGCATCAGTCTTCCAGAGATAACCTGTTACAGCCTACTCCACAAACATAAACAAACAATTTTACCTTTTTATAATAGCCGTATAAATAAGCAAACAGCAACCTCTCTCCTAACCAAAATCCCTAATCACGTTTTAAGATTTCTGTTTCTAATAACTATTCACAGATGGCGACACTCCTTACTTCAACGTTGTGGTCACACTGTGTAAATAACAGCATCAGCAGAGACCAGTGGCTGATCACGTTTGAAATCACTGCTAAAAACTACAGATGGAGCCACTTCGATGTTTCTGTGTTCACTTCTGTATAAGTTCATCCCTTTCAAACTCATAATTTTATTACCATGGTAAATCAGCCACTCTACTCCTTTTACCTGATTCCTTTTCAAGCCACTTAATATGTAATTGAAGCAGCAATATCCCTAGTCTATTTTTAACCGACTTCAAAAAAAGGAGAAGGTTCTCAAATTCGATTCAACTTTTTTTAAGTTTGTTGCTACAGAACTCCGTCATTTATAAACCGATTTTAATAATATTTTTTTGGTTTGTGAAGGTTATATTTCCGAAATGGTCCCATATTTTGATTATTTAATCCCGCGGGCTGTCTTTGGGCATCCACCTTAAATAATAAAGAAAAAACTAAGTTGTGTTGTGACTAGCTCGCGGCAAAAAAGTTACTCAATTTAAAACAAACAAATAATTGTTTTAGCTTCGGGGTGATAGAACGATGTGAACACATTTTTCACCCCCTTTTCTATTATATTAATACAATTATATACATGTGAAGCCATCACCAAACATAAAAGATATTGTAAAAGTTTTCATTAAAAAGCAATAATCTAAGCCAAAAATTAAAGACAAATACAATTTTATAACTTTTTATTATAAAATTAAATTATACTTAAATACTTTATATTATGTAATAGGATTAAGCAAAATATAAAATCTATAATAATTTTAATATAAAATAAATTTTATAATACCTAGGCGTATATGTATAATAATATACGTAATATACTTAAGAAAGATCACACTGACTAGATTGCCACACCCCTCGTCTGATTTCAATATGTTTAATACAATATAGTGATTGTAACTGGTCATAAAATAATACTGAATATAAAGTATACTAATAAATAAAATATACATATATCTTTAATATTAGGGAATTTATAATATTATAGGAAAACCATTTTTTATTTTTGGAAAATTTCCAGTTTAAAATAAATACATAAAATAAAAACTATACATTACAATTATATAACCGATTTCTAAACATAGAAATCTATAAATTACACGTATATAATAATTATGAAAAATAAATAGTAACTGTAAAAAGAATAATGAATAATTATAAAGTTTATCAACCAGTCACATCATTACAGTGTTAAACAATAATTTTTAGTTAATCACAATACACAAAACGTTTTTTTTTTCGGGAGTTTCGGAAATGCCAACATCGTTATGAAAACACGAATCTTCCAGAATTAATTTGTTAGTCCATAACTTCGTTAATCGATGCAAAAACAAAAAATATATATTTATTAATATCATATTTAAGGAAATTAATTAAGGATTAGTAGGGACTATGCACTGAATTACGAGGAAGAAATAAATATATAAATTGTTTAAATATATATAAAATACAGGCAATAAATATATGTATAATAAGGTGCATTAGCAACAGGAAATATAAATTCATTATAATTAATGAAATCTATATGTAGAGAAGTAAATAATAGATTTGGTAACTTTTAAAACAACTATTATGGCTAATAATTAGAATACCTAAACTTATACCTATGTAATATATTTCGAAACTATAATTTAAACATTATTCCGATATATTTAAGAATAATTTATTAATTACATCTAAGATTTCTTTGGTAAGCTAGCTGTGTTCATGAGCATTAGTAAAATACCGAAATAAAAGCAAAATATTTCGGTTCGCCATTATTATTCGATTTATATACAAAACATATAATTATTCGTAATATTTATGCATTATATTATATAATAATATACTATTTAATTAAATTATAATACGTGTGTATTTCTATATCATTTATGAAAACAATTACAAAGTTTATTTACTAAAATATAGATTACATCGCTAATTTTGTGTCTAAAATAATAATAAAAATAATTTATCATCAATCCGACGCTAGGACAAAATATAATAAGTTCTAGAGAGTTAAAATAAGAGGAACTTAGTTCCAAGTCCAATAATTTAGATAACAAGTTATGCCTTTGATACTATTAGTACATAACACTAGCAAATTGATTGTTAAACAACAATGTTTATTCACATAATATAAAATACATTTTCGAATTAAAATATAACTTTAAAAGTGTATACTCACGTGGATTGCCTTGTTGCATGTATTATGAATTTATGACTAACATCAAAAATATATAATTATAATTTTAATAAAATAATTTATATATATTTACATAAAAACATTATAAATCGGTGTATCCGTGATGTTTTTCGATCACCTGGATGTCGTCCAGATCCTCGGTACCTGTGATGATCTGCAGAACCCTGAATGCCTTCGATTGTCGTGGGGGCCCCTCTTGCGTAAACTTGTGGTAGAATACGCTGAAAATGTATAATAATTATATTTATGATCATTTGATTATATAAAATGTATCAGTTTTATTTAGTCATAGCATAATGTGAGTGTGATGTTTTTTAATTAATTTAGAGAAGAAGTTTTAATATTTTAGGTTCATACTGAGTAATATTTTATTATAATTCAGTTTTGTATATTTTTATAGTTTTTTTTTTTTCTGAAAATATTATATTTGTACAATGCGATAAAAATATGAGACTCATTTGCTTAGCTTTTTTCTTATGTAGGTATGAAGATTTGCTTTATTTCATGTTATGTTTTAGTGGCAAACGATATTTTTATTGCTGTTATTATTTTTAGAACGAAAAATACAAATTACAACACAGTTTCAAACAAAATACAACGTACTTAGTTAAGAAGCGCAAAAATTGAGCAGCAGATGTATTATGTACCTAGCATTAGGTACAATTTAAGAAAATAGCCGTGACCTGATATCAATGGTTTTTTAAAGATCGTGATGAACTTGAATAGCCAATTAATTACGGCAACAGCGTAAGTAGAATGATTCGATTAGTGGAAAATAAAATTAGACCGTGTTGAAGAGAGCGCTAAATATAAAGCAAGCCAAACACTGAGTCATTTAGAAGCGGTGCAGTAAAAACTGTTTACTTTGGACCAGTAGCTCCCTTAATACCGCCCACCGAAGCTGAAACGAGGATAGACAATTGTAATGTGATATTTAGTTTAAGATATTTGAGTAGTCCTGGATTTTGGGACGTTATTTAAATGGCAGTGTCCTTGGATTTCATCTAAAAGCTGTTGAAAAATTTGTAGAGACATATAATATTATAGATAACAATGTTTTTTGTGCCTATAATTTTGGCAGTAGCAAGCTACAAGGTGTGGTAGATTGAAAATAGGTTTACCATTAAATGGTCGTGGATATAAAATTCCAAATATTTACCTCTTGTTTGCCCCGCCATTTCCACCTTCAATCTGAATCGGAATTATCCTCGTCTTTGGCTGACTGTCTTGGAAACTTCTGTTCAGGGTCGGCAGATCTGGCTGTTGGTTTGAGTCTTCTAGCCTCACAAGTTGTGGCGACAACACCCTCATGATGCGTTGGGTTGGTGGCGAGAATGGCGCACGAGCTTCTGGATTTTGGTTCATACCAATTGTAATCCTCAGTCCAGGCTGTGGATGACCACTATGCCTAGAATCTCTCGTCTCCGTTGTCGATACCTCCATCTGAATAGGAATGACCCTTGTTTCTGGGGAACCTGGTGCATTATCCCTTGGCAAACTTTTACGGTTCTCTGAAGGCCGTGTTGACCACGATGGTTGTACAGTCTGTTGGTATTTAGGAGGACTGATTACTTCGCGAGCACCTCTTTGCATTTCGTTACTCTTTCTAACCCATTCTGGTTCCTGGTTTGTGTCTCGAGGTGGTGTATTCAGATCCCTGGAAAGACTTTTCCTGCCATCTAAAGGCTTTTGAACCCAAGTTGGAGGAGGAGTCTTCGTCTTTTCCTTCTGTGTTTTCACCCAGGGAGGAATAGACTTTGGACTTTCGGGACAGAAGTATACTGGCTCCTCATTCACATATACCACCTCCTTTTGCGGTGCGTTATTGTACTCCGGCTGTGGGTTTTGTTTCCTAGGAGTCACAGGAATGGATATCGTCGATTGATAACGAGGTTGTTCTTGTTGGTTCGACTTTGGTGGTGAGGAGGGAGTCTCATGAGTCCTCCAAGGTGCAGCGTTATTCTCCTGAACCCGATTGTTGTTGGAGTCCTGTGAATTAATCCATGGAGGGATGTACTGTTGCTGAGGTTTATTTTCTTGTTTCCATGCAGGCACATGAGTATTTTCATTATTCGCTGCCGTGTTATTATTCTGGTTTACTTTCCACGGAGGGATGTACTGCTCTTGATTCAAATTAGTATTATTATAAATTGATTGCTGATTTTCTTGCTCTTTAGGATTTCTGTTTAAGGTAGCTGCCCTCCAAGGAGCTGTATTAGAGTCATTTGGAGGACTTGGTTTCGTGTTATTGTACATCACATTGTTGTTCTGTGGTTCTACGTTTCTTTGTCCAGCTCTAGGTAAGGTATGGAAAACTGGACCAGAATTGGAAGGAGGGCTCTGGTTTTGGTGGTTAGGAGTATACTGCTGGTTATTTGGCGAATATTGCTGATTATTTGGCGAGTACTGTTGTGTGTTTGGTGAAAACGGACTACGATTCGAGTGTACGGATTGTGGGCTGCTTTGAACATTGTTAGCAGGAGAGTCTCTTTTCTCCGGTTGTCTCCAGTTGTTATTGGGGCTAGGTGAATAGGGCGAGCTGTTTGCGGAAGGCAAGCCAGCATATGGTTGAGGACTCTTGTTGAATTGTGAGTCCTGTCGTTGTAAAAATTCTCTCGTTGGCGGCGACCCTTGTGGGGAGGCAGAATGTTGGTGAGCATACTGAGCTTCAGGCTTATAGATAGGGCTTTCAGGATTACGTTGATTGCCGTATGGAGAACGTTGGAAGTTATTCTGCGATGGCGGTGTGTAAGTCTGGGGCTGTTGCTGCGTGAAGGAAGAAGGAGGCATTTTCACCGTTAGAGGACTGGGTACCTTATCTACGTACTTAGGAGAATTTCCTAACTTCTGTAGTTCTGCCTTCTCAACCTCCCAGTGGTAAGGGCTGTTCGTTTTTCGTAACATTCCAATGGGATTTTCGGGGATTACTATTTCGGGGCGTTCGCCGGGTGCGATGGGTTTGGGAGATTTCGAGTTTGGTGCTTGGATGACTATTGGTGGTGGTGGAGGGGGAGGAACGGGCATTTTTGGTGGTGGGGGTGGAGGAGGAGCTGGTCCTCCTTGGGGATGGTAGCCACCATTGGTTGGTTGTTGAGCGTAGTACTGCTGTTGTTCGTGGTCCTCTTGAGACCGCTGCCTTGCCATTCTTCTCGCCATGCTAGGAGTTTTAATCTGGGACAGATCGAGGCCACCTGGTGTGTATGTGAAGGGCTTCTTATCCTTCGTCATCATGGCGTTCTGAATGCATGCTGGTGGCTCGTGGGCACCCATTGGCTGGAAATTACATAAAAGACGACGTTAATACAAGGTTACAAATAGAAAATTAAAGTTTTTTTTTTTTTTTATCTCATTTTGCTGAAAATCATTTCTACTAACAAAAACTATGAAGTCAAATAAACAGTTATATTTATTTCGTTCAAAAAAAACTCTGTAACAAAATCCAATACATTCCGAGAAAATACGAAACCCCCGCCTCATGCAATTTATCATCCATGATCACAAATAAAGTATCAAAACTTAAAACTTACGTTAACATGAGTTTTTCCGTAGTTGGGAATTCTGCCGATGTGTCCAGCGGCTGGGCCGTACCTGGAAACCGGCCAAGATTCACGTTATTTTTACATGGACTAACATCGTGGACACTAGCTGCCCGTTGAGGGCGACTGATGTGACCTATTCCACTTTTAAGCCAGTTATCCGGAAATCGTTGTACAATAATCAAAATAGAATACTTTTATTAATCGTGGTATTGGCGTGCCCATTTCTCATTCCGATTTGTTATAGTTTGGTTGAAGATTTATGCGATCAAGCTTTAGTGGCTTTGCATGATGTCTGGAGTCGTAAACGTCGACATTTATTTCGGAATTCGAAACAATAATACAATAGTTATTTAAGTCTGCTGTTTCTCGAGAATTATTTATGTCAATCACACATAACTGCTAAAAGCAAAGCATTTCTGAAGCAAACAAAAACAGTTTTCGTGAATTTAAATTGGAAAACTTTCTTACCCGTTCTCAGCCATTTTGTTCGATTTCGGATGCAGTCAACAGTCCATACAAACACGGCTCTCGTTCCTGCGAAATGAGATCACGCCTTGTAATTGTGTAAACACATGTTTTTCGGAAAGCTCGCCTCATGATCTATACCATATGCTTCGTTTGGCCAAGGTCGGAAGCTAGGCGAAAGTCTATTTGTGGAAACTGGAGCAATTATGTTATGGAGTTTTATTTAAAGCCTTTTGCATCTTCGATGTTATGCTTAGAGATTTATCAGATTTGAAATAGTTTGAGCGGATAATATACTATGGTGTTCTATGGCGATAATCAGTTTTCTTCTTATGTTTAACGTAACAATGTGGTTGTTTTTGTAGATGTGTGTGTGTGTGTTTGTATTATAAGTCAGCAATTTTGACCTTTAAATTGTTTAGATTTATCGCTTTTTGGCAAACAAAACAGCTTTTTTCTTCTCTTTCAATATTATATTACTGCACAATACACCTAGTCATATCCTGTCGGACCAAATACACACCACGCTCACCGGCCAAATATTTGGTATCATTGTCACAAAATATTTACGTCCCAAAGCATATAGTCATTAGTCACAGTCCAGGACTAAGGTATGTCCATAAAGTATTGATGCCAGACATGGTATGTAATGCTAATAGAATTTTGGCACTCTTACTATAATTATAGTGCATGGCTTAGCGCCAAAATTATATTTAGATTCTAACTGCGCCTTTCTATTCCATCTTCATAGTTCTTTTGATTAGGTATCGAAAAAAAATTTTATGTTCCAATTTGAAACTTGTCAATGGTTTTCAGAATGTAAGTAGTTTTCATTTGTTTATTGACCTCCATTTTTTTTTTGTTCGCTCCGAATTTTATTGGTACAGATGAAATTGTTGAGTGTGCTTTCAAGTGGTGATTTATTAATAAATATAATATATTACTTTCTTAATAATGATTTATTAAGAAAAGCTCAACAAGTCACGAACCTCTGACTTTTCGGATTCATGTGCGTATTGTAAATTTATTAAAAAACGGTGAACATCGTGAGGAAACCGGCATGCATGAGAAATATGTCTCGACGGCATGTGAAGCCAAGTCAGTGGCCCTTGGGCGGCTTTAAAACTCTGACACCAGGTTAGTCACTGACCACACGAAAAGGAGAAAAATAATAATTTATTGCATATACTTTAAAATGATTACAACACAACTAACTAAGTATGTCCACTAGGTACTAAATTAAATAACTTAATAAATAAATAATATAATAGGAACTATTTAAGGCAACAGAATGCAATTATAATTTATCTTGTTGGCATTATTTCAGTTCAAGCACAACGTGACAGAAGTGGGAGTGAAACAAGAAAAGATGGCGCATGCTGCGGCAATAAAATATATTGGAGTTATTATTATGTTCCAGGGCCACATGACATCCTACCTATAAACAGAAGAAACATATAAACATAAGTTCCTCATAGCTATTAGCAATTGGCAAAACACACTTTGCCTGGATAGTAGGTACTATCCAGGCAAAGTGTGTTTTGCCAATTTCACACATGAAAAACTTTGGAAAAGTACCTACTAAATAGTAATGACCTTTATAAAAATCAAGTGTACTGTACGTAATACCTATTGTATTTGTCACTTTCCAAAATTGCTATTTCACTACCTATTTTCATAATAAGTTCTTCATAATTGTATTTTTGCCCTGAAGTAATAATAAATAACGATTTAAGCCAGAGACAACATTGTTTTCGCGAGATCTTCAACAAGTAAATAAAGATTATAACATAAAGATACTTCTTGAAACATAGTTTTCGACTACTTTCTCAACAATAAGGTCATACTCGTAATAAACAATCATTCATTGGATGGATATAGGTATAAAATATTAATTTACAATCATATAAGTTCCCCATAGAGATGAAATCAATAGTGCTATCCACTCCCTTTCATCGAAACACTTTCGCACTATGCACTGTTATGAAACTTATGATAACGCTGGCAGCGGCGCGTTTAGGGACTATTGTTAGCCGAGGACGTGCAACTGGGCCGAGCGCCCGCGCAGGTGAAGTGAGGAGCTTTCGTACTGGACGGTATGATTGGCCGGCCTCGGCGGGAGGTGCGGGATTATTGTGTGAGGAATGTGCATATTTTTTTACTTTTTTATTTTGTTTCAATGAATGTTTAGTTTATAATTTTCGTGTAGTGATGCAAAAATGCTTTTTCTTTCTTTCTTTCTTAATAAGAGCAAAGAAAAGAAAAAAGTTTGTTTGAAATGGGCAGGTAATTTTTTAAATGGCGATGACGACGACCATGGGGAAGCTTTATCTCATGGTCTTCACCAATTAACACTTGAAATCGGGTGTTGAATAGCCGAGTCAATTGTAATTCTCAATTTTAATCTTGGATGGAGTTCCCCCAAGTTGGCTCAGGTATCTTTATCGTATTCATCATAGGCCTAAAGTTTAGGCTAAAGTGGCCTCCAGGGCCTTCAGGGTTTAGGCCCTAAACTCATCAAAGCCGTGAAGGCCTATTCCCGTAATTAAAAAGATTCAAAGTCTAGTCGCAATCTCATCTCAGCGACAACCAATGTCAAAATCTTGTTTAAAATTAGAGGTATATTTTTGACAAATTACGGCTGAGGTTACGATGTGAACATTAAAAAAAATACGAGAATCTCTCCCGCCCTCTCTAGTAGAGTCCGAATGGCTTTGATAATTAGTCATAATAAAAAGTTATTACTACAATAAAATAATTATTTTATTTCTATCAAATCAAATCAAATCGTTTATTGCAATCCATAATGTACAAATTATAGGTGGTAAATAAAAAATAATAGAAACAATTATGGACACTGGCGGGCACAGCAAATTTTTAAATAGGTAGAGAGAGGAAGAACCCTTTACAAATTATTCTTGTTATTAAGTTAAAAATTATTTAAATCCTATTACCTATGTATTTATATTTCCATTCATTCGCTTATTCTATTAATAGTTTCTAAATAAGTATAATATATAGTAGTGTATAGTAGTATGTCGTATATTTTTTATATTTATCCCTTGCTCCCAATCTCCGATCATATCAATCACAAACCGTTTGTCAACAGGTTTATTTGTGACAGTTTGATGAGTGACGATGAACGATATAAAATGCAGGTGATAGCCAACTGATGAAACGTCATCAAATTATAAACAACCTGCTTTTTTTATTAATTTATTAATTGTTTTTTTATATAGTTAGTTTTAATTAGTTAAGTAATAGATAGGAAAATTGAAATTTAAATAAAACCTGCTTTTTACTTTTATATACAACTAGCTGTGCCCCGCGGTTTCACCCGCGTAAGTCACGGGGTAAAAAGTATCCTATGTGTTAATCCAGGTTATAAACTATCTGTTTGCCAAATTTCATCCAAATCCATTCCCCGTTTTTGCGTGATTGAGTAACAAACATCCAAACACACAAACTTTCACATTTATAATATTAGTAGAATATAATATTAGTAAGATTTGTAGGATTAAAATAGCCTTCAAGAGTAGGTACCACCTTTCTGCCTTTATGATAATATAAAAACCATTTTATACGTGTTTCAGGATTAGTCATATTCCCAGTAGAAGAATAACCGGGGGTTCCAAAGGTATCAACTAGGTAATACCAATAATATTTCATAAGGTAAGTTGATTTTTTGTTTTGACATAAACTGCAAGAATGTTGTTGGAAATGTAAAGATATTATAGGTCAACTTCAATATGTAGGTACGAAGAATTCATATACGATATACGAATTGATATATTACGTAGATATTACGTAGATATTACGTAGATATTACGTAGATATTACGTAGATATTACGTAGATATTACGTAGATATTACAAGTTAGGTATACCCTGACTTGTAATATTTTTTTTTGTTATGAATGCCTACTGTCCTGCACTAATACTTATAAGATTTTTTAAAGTCAGCTTTGAGCAAGAACAGGTTTGAAAAATTACGACATTTTGTTTTGACCTGCCCTCTTCCATAGCCTGCCCTAAGCCCTTGCGCCGTCAATGGATATATAAATCGTCAGTGGAAAGGCGAAAATGCTAAAGCGCCAAAATGGTACTTTTGGGAAATGAACTTTAAAGTTTTAACTTTAAAGCGCAAAATAGTACTTTTGGGAAATGAACTTTAAAGTTAAAACTTTAAAGTTTTAACTTTAAAGCGCAAAATGGTTTTGGCGCTTTAGCATTTTCGCTGACGAAATTTATTTTTTATTATTTTTTATGATAGTACCTACCTACTTATGAGTATGAACAACTATTACTGTAAAACTAACTTAGTAACAGCCAAAAGAAAAGCATACATTGTTTCTTCTATACAAATTCTATACAAAGTCTCATTTCGTGTCAGTCTGTCTGCCCTCATTGTTTTTCTACCCATCCCAACGAATTTTGATTCGGTTTTCACCATAATTTAGAAAATATTCCGGAAGGTTTATGTGTATAATACGATAGGTACTATTAAACTTCCATATAATAAAGAAATCTCAATGTTTTGTCAAGTCTTAAAAACCGTGCGAAGCTGGGGAGGGCCGCTAGTTATTATATAAAACAGTTGATATTTTATTCGAAATTTTTGAGTTCATGACTCCATTCATCACCCAATAAAAACAACAGCCGTGATCTTTCGAAAAATTATGCATTTATACTACACTAGCTTCCGCCCGCGGCTTCGCCCGCTTGGTATGTCGATAAAAAGTATATGCCTATGTCCTTCTCCAGGGTTCAAACTCAAAACTCAAACTCAAAGCATTTATTTCAATTAAACCATTTACAGGCACTTTTGAATTGTCAAAGAGTCGGTCAAAGTATCCCCATACCAAATTTCATCCAAATCCGTTCCGCCGTTTTAGCGTAAAAGCGTAACAAACAAACTCACTTCGCATTTATAATATTAGTTAGGATTGATTCTCCGAATTATTCTCTTTACGAACCGAAACATATATATTTACGTCCTCTTTATGACAGGAAATATCGCAATAATATCAGCGGTTTGGCGACGAACACAGCTATACAGCTGAAACTTCAGGTGCAAACGGTTATTACTGTCACAAAATGGCCGACATATTAATTACATGCACCTGTGCCAAGACCTCTTTACAGACGGATTTAATCGAAGGAAGAAAGTTTTGTAACTGAAGTGCTATTATTGTGATGGATTTAATAAAACTCGAGAAGACTCTAAGGGCCTTACCACAAAAACTTAGACACTTGTTCAACGGGTGTTTAATGTCAGTTTTATGTCAAACTCCATACAGAAATGTCAAGGTCATAGATTACTATTATATATAGGGGTCACGGTGTTTAGTCTAAACAACTGATAAACACGGTTATGTGGTAATAAGGTAAGAGGTTATTAAACGAAAGTTTTGTAGCCTTTGAATCAAAATAAAAATAGGTAAATACTAGTAGAAGTTGTAGCGTTTCCGAACGCGACCGCGCGCTGTCAGATATAGAAAAGTTGGACAGATAAAGATTGGGTACCTACAAGAAATAACGTTAACTTTTATATTATAGTAGCCTGTAAAAGAAACAGTATTGTATAGTGCTCTGTGAGAAGAAATACAAAGCTTATACTGGAGTGAACCGCGTTTGTGTTACCTTACCCCACTCGTCGGTTCCCTAAAAAGTTATAGAAGTCGAATTTTTACCTGACTGTCCCAGAAATAGGGATACACAGTGATAACATGACTTTGGTCTACGAGTAATGAAGCCTATGCACTAAGGTAGCCAGAGAAATTTCAATTTTCTTAAATTTTTTGCAATTTAGATGGTAGTGTCAGGATTTATGTTGATTGACATATGATTCGCGACTCAATAAATAAGGCTTTACAAAATTATACATAATCAGTAGAAGCAACAATCCAACTCCCTAAGTTAGAATTATCCTCAAATGTGATGATTTCGATGTTATTTAACTTCGATGGTCCTAGTTTATCATGTATAACTTCCAGTTACAGCATTAAATAGCTATATGTAAGCTGGCACGCCCTTTGTGCCTGGAGGCTTTTATTTAGTTAATTTATGTTTACATTTACTTACTTATTTTATTTCTGCTTGAGTACATATAGTTCTTGTTTTTTTTATTTTTTTGGGTGGTATATTGGCGTGTGCTATGTATATGGCTAATAATTAGAATTATATTTTATGTTGCGTAATGTAAATGATTTTGCATACTTTTGTATGGAATCAATTGTTTCTAACTGAACAGACAGCTGTGCTGCTGGGGAGTTTGTTGCGCCATTTCTTCTTCCCAGCTATGGATAGTCCATTACATCAAATCCAGGTAAATCCCAACACAAGAATCAGTAATCTTTCTGGGAATCTATTGTTTATATCGGTTTGCGCACGCGCATGCTTCTAAATCAGAGCCATCGTGACGTCAGTTGTACCGCGCTTACATGACGCGTTAATGTGTCATTAACTTATTACACAACGTTATTTATAATGTGTCTGTCATCGGGGGCGATATTTTGAAGTGAATATCATGTCTTTGAAATGTAATTGCAAAGTGATTCTGATGCATCGCGCATCATTGTAAACTTTATACTTGTAACGGCCACTACTCAGTGAACACGCGACAATTAATTGTTTGCTGGGATCGAATTGAAATTACCAATTCATTTAAAAAGACATAAAGAGTTCAATACCAAGAGGAAGTTGTTTATATTGATAAATATTTCTTTGTTTTACGTATGACACCCATATAAACAAAGAAATGGCGAATAGTTTGCTAGATAAAGTAGGTACACACGGCTACATATCAAGCTATACATTTCCAGTATACGCTGATCTCTCATTGTTCGGAAATCCTAGTCTATGCCTACTGCTATATAGGTAGCCGTGTGTACCTACTCTATCTAGTAAACTATCAGCCATTTCTTTGTTTCTATGGGTGTCATACGTAAAACAAAGGAATATTTAATTTCATATTTTTGTTATAGGTACCAAATTAAATTAAGCTTATTATTGATATAATTTTCAATGCAAAGCTCCACTAACGGTTTGCTAATAAGGTACTTAGATGGTCTTTAACAAATTATTGTGTTTTGTTGTAGAGGCTCAAAATTAACAACAACAAGAATTAGATAGTTGTCCTTAAGTATCTTATTACTTACAAACAAACACAACAAAAAGGGAGTTTTTTTTTTTTTGTTATTGTTTTTGAAATCCTACTGCTGTAAACCGAATCTCGTTAATAATAACGGACTATCAAAGTTTGGTCTGTTTAGCCATTTTAATCACTTAGCAATTTTCATAGTGCTAAAACCGCTATGGAGCTAGGCTACTTAGGTCTACTCCAGCATGATACACAATTGACATCAAAGGAGAGGCATTCAATCTGTTCATCTGTCTCCGTCTACTCCGTGATATGTCATTATTTACAGTGAAGTCAGAGCTTTGTTCTAACGATATTTTAACCTGTCTATTACTCATCAGAAGCTTACGTAGGTGCGCACACGCATATAATAATATACAATGGTGGAAGGTCAACTACGCGCTCATAGTTACACAATAAAATTATCCCTGCTAAAAACTCCCATAAGATTTATGTTTAAACTGAACCAAAAAACGCGTGAAAACAGAATGAAGACTTGAAACTGAAAAGCTCTTTCAATCATGTTCATACTGAGTTTTTAATGACCATCACTCTTGTTTCTTTACCCTGTTCACAAAACTAAGGTTATTTGAGGCAGCTTACAACGAAAAACTGTGGCAATCCGTATGCAAACCATGGTGATTGTGACGATTTCATGACCGTTTATCATTATGACTATCATTTGTAAGCAGTGGACGATTATTGGCTGAAAGATAACATTAAATCGCGTTATTACTCGTTACCGACAAAGAATGAGCTAGGGTCACATCTTCCTAGTCGGAGCTGTGACGAATGGAAAAGTATCTCCCGGGCCCCCGACTCATTGTAGTGGTAGGAACAGTAGGACACTGACCTAATTCAGTTCTCCCAAGACGCGTCTAAATCGAAAATCCTCATGGATACCATGAGAATTTCCCCACGGAAAAAAGAGCCACATCTTCGGGGATGTGTCCTAAGACTTATCGTAATGTGTCCTAAGACTTATTGCCGCTCCACTCAAATTCTAATAAACCAATACCTAGCTGAGTGCACGGCTCCAATTGGTCGTTTCCTATGAAAAAGAGCCGGCAATAGTACAGGGTTACGCTTTTAAAAATAATTAGCTTTTTCTGTTTTCAAAGTACAGTCAATGGCAGCGTCAGTGGCGTTCATTAGATCCTCAAAGCTGCAAGTGTAATGGACAACACCAGGCGGTCGATTCTGTAAAAGTCGCACTGTGAAAACTTGTGAAGTGAGCTTGGGATCGACCCTATTGACAGCTCACTTCACTTAAGTTTCCACGGTGAGATTTTAACAGAATAGGACAACAGTTCACTGCTAAAAGATTGTGTCAAGGGAAAAGAACCACGCAAGAACCACATTATGTATTGATTCGTTTAGATAGCCGATCCATTTTACATGTGGCATAGCACTCATCATTATGATACTTCTGTTGAAGCGTTAACGCCAATCGTGACGTAGATATCTAAATTACATGTCTACGAGAAGTATTTATACATTTTATTGAGCTGTATAAATAGAAAACTAATATTGAATTCAAGGAAATACGTCTTGAGTTGAGAATATTATTAAGATTTACACAAATTGGAGAGTCTTGAAAGTTTCTGCTTACCCCGAAAGTCGCATGGTTGAACGCACGATCAATATTTAGCACAGTACTACAATGTTTAAAGTAATCTTTCTAATTTAGTTATGAATTCGTACAAATATTACCTATATAGTCACAAAAGTGAGCTAAAACTGAAATTAATTCCTGAAACAAACACGACTATCTTTTAATCAATCATTTTATCGCTCCCTACCGTTTTAGATATTTGAGGAAAACCTTGACTTCGTTAAAACGGTACGTTATTAAGCTCTTTCATGAATTTTCGACGTTTTTAAATATAACTAGGTATGTCAAATATCAAAATCTTTAAATTCGTCACTATTACAAAAATAAATAACACAGTTTTAATATAAACTAACATAGTCTTCAACTCACCTGAATTTCTTTATTTAAAAAAAAATCCAAACTCCGTCAACACAGCACAAAAAAAAACAAAAGATAAATAAGGTCTAAGATTTTTTTTCAGAATAGGGTTGTAACAGGATAGTGCAGGGTTCGCAAACGCGGCACACGAGTGGGACAGTTCGTTCGTTCGGATGTGATGCCGGCCGCTCGGCCAGTATGGAACGACGCCCGCGCGATTCACTTGCGAGGGAATAGTGATGGGATTGAGCTATTATCGATGTCGATAAGTGGTTGGAGAGATAAAGTGCGAGTAAACGTAGCTACACGGGAAGCGACAACTACGTTATGGCATTGTGGATAGGTGATTGACGGGTTGCGGGTTTACCCCACCCGCACTTTTTACCCTGTTGTTGTGAAGCTGAAGTAAAGGTCGAGCTGGAGGGGTTAACAAGAATTGTAGTAATGAGCTAAACAGTTTCATGTTTAAACTTGCATACTAAAAACAAATAGGCCGTTATTAAAATATGAGAAGCGCAGCGTGGTAATTAGTAATAAAGTACTTAGGTTCTATGCCTGCGTATACTTTCGGGTAATACAGGCATGATGAATTGATGATATGATATTTACTTAACTCTTTTGAAGTCAAACACTTGTTTTACTAAGGAACATCCAGTTCAACTCGATCATCATTACCTTTCAAGTCCACTTAGTCATTGACACAATTAAACACAAGGGGAACAACAACCTCGTGTTATATTTTGTCAATCTAGGGTATTGGATAAATAGGATCTGAGGCTAAAAGACTGAACCCATCAGTTTCTGATATTTTTATCAAGGAGGCCATATGAGGCCTGAATTCCTCTTACGCTTATGTCGGTCGCGTACGCGTAGCAACGTAGTACGCGTCGCGGACGTCGGCGTCGCAGTATGGTGCTATAAAGAATACAATGTATACACGCACGACCGACGTCAGCGTAAGAGAAATTCAGGCCTAAATCAGAATTCGCCTTTTCTTACGTAGAATCTTCTTCATACAAACTTTATCGACTTTTTGTCTAAAACAAAGAACTTCACTAAAGTCATGAAAAGTTTCACAGTTGCCCGCCTGTAGACTTGCTTCAGTCTTCGTCCCGCGCACTTAGCAATGTTTTGCAAATCACAGATTATAATTAGTCTAGTTACTCATATCTTTTTATTAATCATACTTCTAAATGTATAAGATTTATATGTTTAAAGATTCAGTGATGAAATGTAGGCGTTAATTGAACAAGATAATTTCAAGCACCATAATTTATGATTAACTCATCAGAACATGCAAAAATATTAGTGTTTTTAAATCTGATTCGAAAATTTTATAATTAAAATTTATCTAATCACAGAAATCTAATCTTTTGCTAGATTATATACTTCTATAAAAACTTTAAAAAGTGAAAAATAACTTTAATTTCGGAATTCGATGGCAAAAAACGAAAATTAAAAAGCAAAGACACCGACTTCCGAAATTAAAGTTAATATTCACGTTTTTAGTTTTTTTTGTAAGTCGGTTTTTTTTTTTTTTTGTAAAAATTTTAATTTTTCACCTTTTAGTTGTGGTACCTACCCAACACAAATTCGAAAACCACTACCTGCTATGTAAATAACAGTGACGGAGTCAAATAAAATATCATCTACATAGAGTTAGTGGGTAAAATAAGGATTATTAAAGCTAACTCAAAAACTACGCAAGCAAAGTTAATAAAATTTATATACGACCAACTCGGGAGTATAATACCCTTTCCAACAAAAGAAGAAATTCGTAAATCGGTTCACAATTGGCGAAAATATCGATGAACATACACAAAAAAAAATATTGATAGAGACGAACATAGAACCTCCTCCTTTTCGAAGAAGTAGGTTAAAAATCAAAATCAGTCGAAGTCAATTTTTACGGAAAATTGTAGGAAGCACCTACCTCTTGTCTACCTGCCCTCTTTAACATGGGACTTAACATAATTGCTGAAATATGGATGAACAGTCACTTCGAGGATTACGTCATAATTATGTTGATGTTATATTGTATAGTCTAGAAATCCAACGCAATCTTAAGAGGAAATAGGGTCGGTCTTTTCTCCATACAAAAAGTCATAATTCGAGATTCAGCTCTCGTCTATTTCCTCCTCTAATATTGGACCAATTTCAAAGATATTTTACAAATTGATTAAGAGTAAATTGAAAAAGGATATTTACTGTACCCTATGTTTTTCTTTTTACATTAATCGTTGTCAAATTTTTACAATAGGCCTCTGATGAAAGCGGTCTAAACAGGCAATTTTGAGCATTTTATTAGGGTTCTACTGTTTCTACAGATAATATATCATCAAAACGAAAAACATAGGGGCATAAAACTAGTTGATATTTATTTTACTGTAAAAAATCATTGCTCTAAGGTCATAAACCAGAGAGAAAACAGGCGAGAGCGTTTGAATGGAGAGGGGACCGACCCTATTTCCTCTTAACGTAGAAAATTAAAATCTAGGATGAAGTATCAATAGCGAATTATTCTGTAGAGGAAGATACATTTTCTAAGTACATCTGAATCGTGAGTAGTGAGCAAACTATGCAACGTCCAAGGCTAGTTGTTCAGACATTCGTTATGTGTAATGTATACCTAATTGACTGAAATCATACGCACGTGCATCAGACGTAATGGCGCGGAGTGCACATGTGCACAAGCCAATAGGCACTGACGTAGACAGACTATCCAAGATTTCAATAGGCTTCCCTCATCAGCATCATTGGCATCCTTGTTCCGTACTGATGAGTAGAGTCCTCCTCCCTTCCCTTTTATCCCTGGATAAAAAGCTGGCTTTCTTGAAAAGCCACAATTTCTCGTACAATGCAGAAGGGCATAATATTATCAAAACCAAAAGTCATTTACTTAAACTAGGCTGAGAATCAGCACTTTTCGAACGTCAAACATAAGACAGTCCCCCAACACGCCCACCCTTCACCACTTCCTAGTGCTTTAGCTGGGAAGAAGAAGTGGCGCAACAAACTCCCCAGCAGCACAGCTGTCTGTTCAGTTAGAAAAAATTGATTCTATGTCAAAATAATTACCTAATGAGCTTATCTAACCGTACCCAGTAGGAAGCGGATTAATTGTGTTGCCGCATTGTCAAAGTCAAAGTCAAATAATTTATTTCAAATAGGCACATAAAAGGCACTTTTGAACGTCAATGAATTAGATGCATTGGTTTAGATTTCGCAAACACTGCATAATATCACGACTGTAATCTCCAAAGCGTTAGGCAGAGGTGTACCTATAGTACCTACCTACGTAGTCAAACACTGCTCCTCCGGTTCTAATTCCAATAACTCTAGACTCTAGAATTATTGGTAAAAGAACCGGGGCAGTATCGAAGAGTATCCTCTAGATTCTAGGGGGTTCACTAGCTCTCCGACATCTCAGATAATAATCTTAGTAGGTATAAGGAATTCTCTACCATAGGGAGCTTATACATCCTGCATTAACGAGCCTATAAGAACAAGAGAGTTGTTTTATAAACTCTCAAATCATAAGAAGCAGTTTCAACAACCTCACAGCTACCATTTTTTATTTTGCAAAAATAAAAATGTCCTTTTGAAACGTTACACCAAACATTAAAACTATCGTTCCAAAAAATGACTCAAGCGCAAACAAGCTTGAACCTTCAATTAATAAATATAAACTCATTTGCGGTATAAACGGATCGGAAATGCCGTGTGCCAATATCAAAGTGACCCGGTGAATCATGCGCAAACCTGTATTAATCTATTCGTGGTTCGCAAGGTTTAAAGTGGCAAGGACGAGGCATATGACATAAACGAAAATAACAAGACGAAGCTGAAGGTTGACCTCTAAAATACTTCAAGATCAAAATGTTTTTCGTGATTTTTCCAAACCGATAGTGTTTTTTAATGTTCAAGTTCCAGTGCGACTTTTTCAGTCATATTAAATATGTAAGTTATCTTCAGTTCTCTTTAACGCCACACGGTCTGAGGAAACCTAGGTTTCTTTGAGCAAGCGGCGATGATCTTGATGATCAATGGAGCCGATTCTGTTGTTCACAAACTAAACTAAATTAAAGTTCAGTGCATAATGAAATAGAAAGAAAAAATTATTTCTATTTCATTAAGAAAAGGACAGAAGATTAATTTTAGTTTAGTCCTGTCAAATTAATCAGCACCAGTCACTACTCCTTATAAGTTTAGACGTGATTAAAAACTTGCCTACTAAACTTACGTCAGGCGCTGATTACAGGACTAAACTAAAATTTATCTTCTGTCCTTTTCTTAACGAAATAGAAAGAAAAAGATGCACTGAACTTAAATTTAGTTTAGTTTGTGAACAACAGCATCGACACCAGTGTCTTCCTAAAGTATGCGAAGAAAGAGAGCGAGAGTAGTATGAGAAGCAGCCTTTCCTCTACAATGGGACAAAACGACAATAATACAAATAGGTATTGTATTCTCAAAATCGTTCAAGATACATTGGAGGAAAGTTAAACACTAGAAACATTTAAATTCTTTGACGACCATGATTGATGAGTTCAAGACAAGAAAAAAGATATAATTTTGTGTTAATAAAAACTCCAATGTCTTCATTATCTTACTGTCCTCCGGCCTTATGCCAAGTTTTATTTTGCTTAATGGATCTGGTAGTATCGTAAGCTCATTAGGCTAAATACAGATCCTTGTCTTTGATTCTGTGACCTCAACCTTCGTTAAAACTCATTTCCACAAAATGCTGAAGGTTAACTATTGATGTTTCAGATCTTGCAATGTAGATGAATCTATCTACATTGCAAGATGCTGTCATTCCTAAAGTCTAAACAGAATATTAACAGGTGTAATATTTCCATAGATAATAGACTGTAATCATAAACCCTCATATAATAATTTCGGGAATGGAAGTTGATTCAAATTCAATTCAAATTCTCGGTACTGTAGTAATTTCAGATTGCCTTAATGTCGCATCGAACAGCGACAGGGTTGGAAATAGAAATAATCTTGTCAGAATTAAAGCAGATCAAGAAATAGCATCAACTTCATTTCTTAAGCTTATCTTGAAGCTTTAGCTTCCAATGCTTTTATAACCACGTCTACACGAAAAAACCTATAAATCTTACATTAAAGTTCCATTAAAAGCCCCCTATTTTCGGAACAATTGACAAACCTCAAATAAAATGTACAATTTTAAATTCTAAAAAGCTATGGTAATCGTTTGGGAAGCTGTGAAACAACTCGATCGTAAAGAGAAAAACATGTAAACAGGGCCGACCTCGTACGCTAAAAATAAAACTAATATTTCGGAATATTCTCGCCTCACGCCATTCCGCAGACTACACTTGTAAATATTTGAACCTTGTCTTTCTGAATTCACAAATACTTGAATTCAAAAGATGTTAAGTTACACTTTGTCCGTGAAACGAGAGTGGGTTACCATAGTAGTTAAAGACATTTTTACCCTTGTGTAGGTACCTATTGCTTTTAAGAGTAGGTGGATCTATCAAGCCTCTTCTACATGAGGAATATTAGCTAGGAGACTCGGAGATAAATCTATGGCAATGACTTAGCTACAGTAGGGTAGCTATAGCGATCAGCGTGTAACTTTATAGAGCACTAGAGCAGTTTGAGAACATTGGTGTCCCAGTGATAGCGGCCCCGACTCACGATTCGAAACCAAACAGACTGTGTACCTAATTCATTTCATCTAGTCTTAAAACATTGTGAGGAAACCGGCATGTCTTAGAACCAAAAATTCTAAGAAATGTGACATCTACCAATCCGCCGTGGGCCCGCGTGGTTGATTACAGCCCACTCACTCTTGAAGAGCGGAAGTCTGTGTCCCATCAATGGGAACATTATAGTCATAGGCTGATTATGACTGCTTTTTGACTGGAATTTAAATCAATCTGCACCAAGAAACAGAAGTTAAGCTAACATTCCAGTAATTCGCCAATTACTTCCTCCAAACATTTATGAGGAATTGCATTGAAGGCGTCAAAAATCTGAGGGCCAGTGCCACAGGTCACACACAAAAATAGCGTTGTAAAACACTATTCCACCTAAATACACGAAAAACTGTGTCTCCTACAATATACACCATCAATGCTAAAAACTATTGCGAAATGACACCGTGTCGCTGTGTGTTCGTTGTGGGAAAGTGAGTGTGCGGTGGATTGGAATGGTGCCGATGAGCGGGAGTGAGTCGCGCAGTATTTATAGTGTAGTGACCAACGATGTGGTGTGGGATAAGTGAGGAGAGATCAGCGGGTATTAGAAACATAATATACGCATGAGCAGTGATAGGCTAGTGGTGTGACTGTCGGATTGCCAAGTCATAGGTCCCGAGTTCGAACCCAAGCCCAGCCCCTCTGACTTTTCGGATTCATGTGCGTATTGTATCACTTGCTTTAAAAACGGTGGAGGAAAAAGTCATGAGGAAACCGGCATGTATGAGAGATATTTCTCGACGGCATGTGAAGCCAAGTTGAAAGAAAACATTAGAAACATAACATAATATTATATAACATCACGCTTTGTTTGCCCGAAACGTTAGGCAGAAGTGTACCTATAGTACACCCACAAATCGCCAGTTATGTTTAAGTCCCATGTAATAGGGGCCAAGCTTATTGCCATCAATCGGGCACAAATCCAAGCTGCCAGTGCGCAATTCCAGACGGCAAAAGCCAATTACACTTTGCCCGACCTGGACATCGAACCCAGGACCTTATGCTCAGCAGTAGCGGCTCGTGACCACTAGACAAACGAGGCAGTCTATCAACGAGGCAGGCATTAGACAGTCATCCCCTAACGAGATACGGCTAAATATTACACAGAGTGGCTGTCATCAGACGTCGTCAGATAAAACGTCAGACTGACGAGGACAGCTACCTACTGATATTCTAAGGTCAGACCACGGTTAGACCAGTTGTCAAAGGTTCAGGCTTTTGACTGAGACAGTCAATGATATTCGAAATTATGCGAATGCCTGACGGTTTTACGTCGTGTTGTCGATGTTTTAAGTATCGGCAAACGCAGCCTGTCCTCGCGAAGACCCTGCAAGACTATTATTGTTGATGTTTTAAGTAGTGTTTTTGTCATTTACCTACAGACTATCAGGGAGCCTAAAACGGCCACATTAGCAATTCCTCTAAAAGCAATTCATAATGTGTGGACCATTTTACGAATCTCCGTAGAAAATTGTCAAACAGATGAATTATTTTGTAATATGAATCGCACGCAGATCATATGAATTGTCAGTTTGTGACATTTTACGATGATTCATAATATTTTCCTACTATGATTCTGCCAAAGTGACTATTTTAAGCCCCCTGGTCCTTGCAGCGACTGGCCACTTGAAGATCAATGAATCGCGCTTGATAGAAAATATTCTGCAGGCACCTCGGCAACTAAGTAGATTATAAAAACCCGGACTGTGGCGGTTGAAACCCAGACTTGCACACCATGAGTTCCTTTTTCTATGGCTTACCAGTTGATTTGCCAGTTTTACGAAACCGCCCAGAAATTCTCCAGATTTGCTAAACATAACAAACGTGCTATGCTACCAGGGGGCCAAGTCTACTAATTTACAAACGTGTCAATGGTCCCGCAATGATGAGTTTTTGACACATTTGCCATACAAAATCTGTCAAAAACTCATCATTGCGAGACCATTGACACGTTTGTAAATTAGTAGACTTGGCCCCCAAGATGAAAAGTATCCGATCGTCGTAACCGTAATCCAAGTTCGTGGTCTACCCGTGTGCTAAATTTTATCTAAATCCGTTAAGTTTGTTATGTTTATAGTTTAAGTTTGCCGAGAGACATTAAAAAAATAGTTGTACTGTACAACATTGATACCATTTTTGTTTCTCGCTTCCTCTTATGACTTAGGTACGACATTTATTTGGAAGGACAATAAAGTTTCAAATACAGATTTCGCTATGAATAATCATACTTAAAATTATCTTATTGTTAATTATAATTGGGACTGTAGAACTTTTGAGAATACTTCCAAAAAATATTTTACAAAAAAAAAATCAACCGACTTCCAAAAAACACACTGAAAAAGTGAAAAATAACTTTAATTTCGGAAGTCTGGGTCTTTGCTTATCAATTTTCGTTTTTTGCCACCGACTTCCGAAATTAAAGTTATTTTTCACTTTTTCTGTGTGTTTTTTGGAAGTCGGTTTTTTTTTTTGTAAAATGTTTTTATTTTTCACTTTTTAGTTGTGGTACCTACCCCACACAAATTCTAATACCACTACCAGCTACGTAAATAACAGTGATTGTGTCAAATAAGATGTCGTAAGTGAGAAAAAAAATATTGAAGCTAACTCCAAAACTGCGCAAGCAAAGTTAATATTTATATGGGACCACACGGGAAGCACCAGCTTTCAAATAAATCATCAAAATCGGTTCACCTAGTCGAAAGTTCCGAGGTAACAAACAAAACAAAAATAAAAAAAAATACTGACGAATTGATTACCTCCTTTTTTTGAAATCGGTTAATAATTAAAAAAATACAGACGAATTGATAACCTCCTTTTTTGAAGTTGGTTAAAAAGATAGTCCTTGTTTATAAAGATTTTTCAATTGTAAGATTCGTTCGTAGAAAGATAAATAATGAACAAAGCGGATGAACACTTTCTCAGAACTCAACCAATAGGAGATAAGACTTCTTTCCCATCAGGAAGACACAAACCCCTCATATTACTACCTGGGCTACAAAGTGAAGTAATCGTTCATACGATTCGTGTTGTTTCTTGTATTTATAAATAAAACTCATTACCCTTATTTTGCTGCACCGTATTCTGGTAAAAATAAGTCAGTTTTTATTAACTTCCCGCATTTTTGCCAACTGTCAAGAGGTTGATCAATAGTTTTCAATTCAATAAGTCGACCTCGTAATTGATTTGCCACTTTTGACAGCAATTCCCAGTAAATTTAAACTTCATTAATGAAATGAAATGAAATGAAATGAAATGAAATGAAATGAAATTGTTTATTCTGTAAATAGGATATTGGAATCACTTTTACACGTCATATTATAAAATATTTAAAATAAGCTAGATGAGGTCGGCGTTTCCTATCTGACTACTCTGAGAAGAAAGGCCGAAACAAACTCAGAGGTCGCAGTCTCTTTTAAAGTCCAGACATAATCTTGGTCAGACTGGTTTGATTAAAGGCGCGATACCACCAGTGTGCGGCACAGTGCGACACCGTAATGCATAGTGTACGGCAAAAATGTTTGTTTCGGTAGACTCACTCAAGTAAACATTTATAAATTCACTGCACTGTACGCTTATAAGTCACGTACAACTTTGCCGGTGGAAACAGAGACTAACGGATCTGCAGCTCAGTATGTGCGCTGATGGAGTTCTGGACTAAACGTTTGTGAACCAAAATGTACTGAACACAATTTTGATGGAATCGGGCATTGATGTTGAAACTTCCTGAAGCTGTCACATAGACAAATAGACCTTGTCTCTTTAAGACGCGCAAGTGACATTCAACCTCAGGGCGGTAAAGAAATTACGAGGGCGACTATACAACGTATAGGACGTGGTACTTCAGTAAAATAAAACGATTATTAGAGGAATAACCTTTATATTCATTTCTTTCATAGTTTCACTCTTAACTATGCGCTTAAGGCTATGTTACACGGTGTGCATTCTACATCCCTCTTTGTTCAACAAACACCAGGTTTTAAGTCAAAAACAACAGTGTAATGTCAAAAATACATGGCAGTTTCTTAATATTACTAGAATTCACAAAATTCTAATGTAAAATGTAAAATTGCGAGGGCATTGTTTTTACAACAATTATGACAAGATATTTACCCTATTTAGTTGTCAAACTGAATAAACTTTTATTTTGTTAATATTAAATGTCATTATTAGTGCATGCAGCGCTTCAACTTGCCTTTTTATAAAAACAATTTTTATTGAATTCGGAACGCGTAATACGCGAACACCAAAAAAATATGACCGATTTTCAAAATCAATGGTCCAATAAAAATATCACTTTATATCAAGAAACTTTTATACAGGCAAGCAGAATATTCGCCTTTCAATCAATACTAACGCTTAATATAACCTAAGATGCCGCCAATTTTGTTCCAACTTGGCAGACCTTATGCTAATCACAATAACTTCTAAAATCGCTTGTAGGTACTCAAAATCATTCTAACGGGATATAGGACCACAACGATGTCGCCGAAACAACTTTCAATCAACTTGTTTTAAACAAGAATACGACGCAATTATTTACAAAAGCCATAGTGTATTAATGTTCTTACGAACAACAAACATTAGTCTTCAAACTTTGGATAACTTCGGTATATCTCCAATAACTGTTAGTCAATGGTTCACAATATAATATTAGGTCTGATGACAACAATTTTTTTTGTCCGTCCGGTTGATTTAAAAAAAATATTAGACACGTTTTAGGGTTCCGTAGTCAACATGGAACGTAATAGTTTCGCCATGTCCGTCTGTCCGCGGCTTAGGTCGGAGACTGTTGGTACTAGAAAGCTGTAATTTGGTATACATATAAATAACGCCGACAAAATGGGAAAAAAAATCATGTTTTTTTTTTAAGTACTTCCCCTTCGTTTAAAGTGGGTTTTTTTTTTCTCGCCTATCCCATCGCGTGGGGTATCGTTGGAGTTTGTGAAAACCATTTTTGGATTCAGGGATCCGTTTGCGAAATATTAAGCATTAAAGTGATAATTTTTGATAAGAGTCAAGTGTCCCCCCCTGCCAGCCAAATGGTTGGTTTTGGTTATGTGAAAAAATTCACAGCAATAGTATTTGTGCGTGGTTCAACACGCACTTGGCCGGTTATTTTTACGTAATCAAAAGATTACAGCGGTACATTGAGTTAAAATGTGGCATAACGTTACGCCTTTGTCGACTTTATGCTTCGTTGTGACGAAGCGAGCCCCCCCCCCCCCCTTCTCACTTTAATGCGTTTTATCTAAGTAATTTTTTATTCTTAGGATAAAGTAAAAATACGTGTCTAATATTTTTTTATTATCTGACTAACGGACTACATAGAATTTCTTTTTTTTTTACCCAGGCATCATCCCTATTGTACGCGAGAGGTGAAACATTACGGCTCTCGATAACTGTCCTATGTAGAATTTGACAAATATCTTTAGTATTTCAAAACTTCAACATCTTTTAAAAAACTTACCACGTATTTAATATCATCTAAAACCCTTTGTATCCTTTTCATCACTATAAAGAGGTATTTTTGATACACGATTTTTGTGAGAAGCTTCTAAGAGAACTTTTTAATGAAAACAGTTTATACCAAGTACCGTCTCGCGATTTCTTTGCTTTGTAATTTGGGAGCGCAACCACGCCTCACATTATAGTAAAAAATATTCTCAATAAATTGTACTATTTACAAAACTTGCATAATTCGAATCTTTACAAAGACATTGGTAACAATAATACAAAATAATTGTAAATTGTAAAATTCCGACGCATAAACTAAACCGTTATAAGCAATAACAAAAATAATATATTTTGTGATGATCACTCGTTATCAACGTAAAATTGAACATTTATAAAAACTGATTATTTTATGTAAAAAGAAAACTGCAAGCATAATATTCTCTCTGTTAGAGTTAAAATAATAAACACTATATTAGTTTAGCATCGAACATTTCGATCGTATTCATCTTAATAAAAAATAATTATGATAAAAAAATCGAAAACACTAACATTCACTAACAGTAACTGTATAAAATCATTCAACACAAGATAATTATTAATCTGCCAAGTAATAATAATTAAAGCAAATCTTAAGCAAACGACAAAAAATCTCATATACTTTTTAAAAACACCATTACTAACCTTAAATATCTATAACCACTTACGTTTTTTCGTACACAAAATATGTCATTTTATTATTTTTTAACTTACCTCTAGCGTAGACATTCCCCGAAAATAATAAAGTCACACTTTTTCGTGAGAACTTGACATAAGCCGACTTCGAGTGCGCGCACGCATACTATACACGTTTTGTTAGCACATCACAGATCATCTAAAGACTTAGCGAAATTGCATGAACTTTTTAATTTTAGAAATAAATAAATAACGAATTAGGGACCTCGCACACACTATACACACTTATACAAAGGTAAATTGTAGGCATGTGTGTTAGTGTACGTGTGGCGTGGTAAGTGTCCATGCAATTCCTCTAATGAGGCACACTTCACGCTAACAAAAATACAGCCTTTCCCCTCAGAACGTCTCAGCCCTTGCGCCTAGACGTTACAAATATCATAAATTACTCTAAAATCTACCTTATAACAACGCTATAGCTTATCTCTATCGAAAGCTAATTCCCATTTGGCTTCTTTCAAGTTGAACCATATTTATGTCTTGTTTAATATCATCTACACTAAGATTTATTACAGCAAAATGCCTTAATTTGGTATAGCTGTTACAAAAATTCGTTTGTTTTATAGTTTATACAAATAATCACGAACTCATTTCATTTCTGTTGAGCAATGACAATGTTTGTATTTGTCGTTCGTACTATTTTTATAAATACTAGTATCTTACATTATTATTACTTCATTTAGGATTTGTGAAAAATATTTTACTGAGATCCCTTATATGTTCTTTAGTTTGTTCCATCTCAATACTGTTACATACATATCTATAATATTTAACTTATTTACTGCAACTACTTATATTTTAGTATAAATAGATACAAGACATAAATGATAAGTTCACCTCTTTTAAACGAGCGATGCACATCCACGACTTGTGCAAACATGTTTCTAAAACCAACAATTTCTTTACCAAACCAAATGAACTAAACAATTATAGTGCCGGAAGACGAACAACAAAATAAATTTGGAAGACATAGGCCAAATACGTAATTATGTGATCACAATTTTTGATTAAAAAATAATGACTTAAATAAATGCTATTCATATGGCATCTTACTCTTTTAGAATGAAAAGTATGGCATACTACTTATGCTAGAACAACATAAAGTTACAACACATTTAGGGTAGAGTTCCAACAACGATATATCACCACCATCTTCGCCGCTGCAGTGACACACAAGTAGTATGACACACGCTCACTCCCGCACGTTTCACTCGATACAATCACATCACTATTTATCGCCACTCTATCGACTAGGTCGTCCTTGTCTCGCACTAGTGTGGGGGTCGCTAGGGATGCGACGCGCGCGGTCGCTCGAAGGCCTCAAAAGAAGCCGATCAACTCCTACTCGATGGTGCTCCGAGGACCGTCGATTGGCATCGTGTGCAGGACCTCGTCGAGAAGCTGCAGGGCTCTGATAATAATGTGGTAATTTGGTTAACACAAGATTGTATATACAATTCTCTAGTATTTAGAATACAAGATCTAGATTGTAATGTAACTTGTCATCGGAAATATGTCTAATTTATTGCTTTCCGACCATTTTCATCAAATTGATTTTCATTTAACGTAACTCGGGAGATTCTACTGTCTTTCAGAATCAGTGCAGACTGAAAAGATCACAAAGTCAAAGATTTTCTGACGAATGAGCGGGACAACGACGTGAGCGTTGACGAATAAGCGGGGTACGCCTTGACGAATGAGCGGCGGGACGTCGTGAGCGTTGACAAATGAGCGGCCTGCACTGGCCCCCCGTGAGCCGCGCACATACCTAAGGCACGGTACAGGGGTCTCGGTCAAACTATACAAATAATAAACATAAAATCTCCTCACCTATGCAGATGCACCTCAACCCAGCAAGGGGTCTCTTTAATCGAAGTCCTAGGATAGTCGGGTCCCCATCCTTTAACAAAGGACAGTCGCACGATGCACAGCCGCCTCAGGTCGTCGACCCCGATCCCCGCCGCTGCCGATAAACCTGCGCCATTTAGATACTTCAGACACACATGGACTGGACATGGTTATCATACTTCGGGTATTTTGTAGATGTCCCCGAAATTCTGCAGAGTTATTCACAATTTTCCGATTTTCAATTTGTGAATAGTGTTTGGAGGACTCCTTCGTAATGTTTACAAAGCAAGTTTTATCGGAATAAGAAATACATAATATTATTTTATTTTTAAACTGTTGGTTGAACACTCCATGTATATTTTATAATAACACTTAAGTTATGTTACGAAATACGTAATAATGATAATTTATTTATCAGTTACAACATTTTCTACCATTAATGTCACCATTTTGTAGCGTTCTCTTTAAACGAACCTTCAAAATCGAATCCAATAGCGAATCGAACGGTTGTGAGTAGCTATGCTGGTTAATTCAATTGTATTTACTTTCGACTTTATTTTACCTACTGCAAGGTTCAATTTTGTTCTAGCAGTGAGATCTGTGTTTATATTTCATAATATGATTTGTAAATTGGAATAATTTCAAAGCACAGCGTGTGAGTAGCAATCCCTTAGTTTGGCGGAGGTATATTAGGAGTAGGGTTGGCTTTTAAGTGAATAACCTCACAATGTTGTTTTGATGGTCTAAAAAGGTAAATACTGACCTTTTTATACATAAAGTCTAACTAAAATGAGCTAAGGAACAAACTACTTTCTACGGGTGATACTACAGACGGGCGAGCGCCAAAATTCTTGACCGCTTTGAACTTAGCACCGAGTAATAGTTAGCTTATGTACTGGTTTATGGGACGATCGTGACGAATGCTATGCAGTCAAAATAATTAAGACACTAAGGGTCAGCTCAGTGCGCAACGTGAAGCGACGCGACGCTGCACGCACTTTTTAAGAAATATCGAACTTATTTTCTTCACGAAAAGGTATAATTTCAGTGCGAGCGTTGACACGTGTCATATTACGCTGAGATGAGCGGTGCTGCGCAGCGCGTGTATCTTATTGTGTAGTAAATAAATTCGATATTGTATCGGATCATAAAAAAAGAGCGCGTCGCTTCGCTTCTCGCTGTGAACTGTCAAACGCGCGTAAACTGCTGAGATTGCAATCACGACCGTTTACGCGCGCTGCACTATTAGTCACATATTAATAATTTTCGTTTGAGGAACCGGCCCTTAGATGAGTTGCAGAAGTGAAGTGAAATAAGAAGGAACTGTTCGATTTTTCGGTTTCAGACAACGTCGGCAAATTTTGACCGAAAATTTAGTTTTAATCCAGGTCTGCACGAGCAATTTTTTCCCGCCGCGATTTTTTTTCGCACACTTGGTTTTCAACGCTCTGCTTAGAGCCGAGAGTTGAAAATACAACAGCGTTTTTTCGACGCGCTGAAATTCACTCTGTTGGATTCTCAAAGCTCGTGCGAACGAGGCTGAACTGATTGACCTCTCGGCTCGGTCGAAAACAGTCCTATTCTTATTCCAATCCCAAAGTTCGTCTACAGGGCTGTCGTTCAGAGCGGTCGCAAACTCCAGCGCATATATGACAACGTACACTTGTTCATAGTGGGGTGCTGCGGCTGGATGTGTCCGGCCACGGCGGCGGCCTGCGCGGCGGCCGCGGCCTGCGCCGTGGCCGCCTGGCTCTGCATCTGGCGGTGGCACTGGCGCAGGTCGAACACCTGCGGGATACGGCCTGGTCAGTATGGTGTGGCCGGGATCGCTGTACCGCGCCTTAGGAATGCGTGGCGAGGCGGGGGGCAGCGTTGACGAATGAGCAACGGGACGCCGTGAGCGTTGACGAATGAGCAACGGGACGCCGTGAGTGTTGACGAATTAGCGGCGGGACGCTGTGAGCGTTGACGAATGAGCGGCGGGGAGTTAACGGTAAGTCTCTTCCTATCCTAGTAGGAAGAAGTAATGTATGTGTGTCTGCAATCCGACTAATTATGATTATTTACGGTACTTTCATTAAACCCGCGGCCACGAGTGGCCTGAGTAACCGATCGCTTCACGTTTGAATGTGGATGCATGCATTTGCCAAACGGATTTATTACAATCCGAGCGCATCGAGTAACTTCTCCACTTTACTAGATTGTGCAAAACAAAATATGCAAGAAAAGTTAAATTGAACCATTATCATTTAATATTCCAAATTCGTTGGGTTTTCCCTTACTATGAGTGCTGGTAATTGTAATAGAATTGTTGCAAAACCAATGTGCTTGTGATAAACGTGGGAAAATTGGATTAGCAGAAATTTCACGAAAAGTCGCGGGCAGAAACTACTATAGGAAAAAAGCCGTTTTTATAACATTATCTTGATGCAGACGGAGGTCTGTATATGTTATGCAGGGCCAACCTATCAATCCAATAGTACGACTATAGAACAGCAAGTAGTCTGATAGACACCTCTCATAATGAAGTACGTTACCTTGATGCAAGCGGACGGGTATATCTTATGTACGGCGTCGCCGGGCGCTCGTCCAGCCTCTCGGTCCAGGTAGTAGGACTGTACGAAGACGGAGTGGTCTGACAGACAACGTAGCCAGACGTCGCCCTCGCCGCGAAGGTCTAGTTGCACGCCTTTGCCGATGTGTAGTCTGGAAGAGAGAAGTTTGGTTTCAAATAGCGTAAAGAAAGGTATCGTTATGCCCACCTAGCTGACTGACTGATATTGTCACCAGAGCATAAGATTCTCATATAAATTAAACTCGACGAATAGAGAAGTATGGAAGAAAAAGACGTTGCGCCAACTACAAATAAATTGGGATAATCGCAAGAGAATTATGATGATGAGATTCTGGTATAGTTCGTGGCAAGGATTTTGCGGATGCAGATTTTTCAATTATAATAAAATCCCTACATATTATAAAACAAAGTCCTCCGCCGCGTCTGTCTGTCTGTTGGCGATAAACTCAAAAACTACTGCACCGATTTTCATGCTGTTTTCACCGATGGATAGAGTGGTTCTCGAGGAACGTTTCAGTATATAGCTTGTCAAGCGGGCGAAGCCGATGGCATCAGCTAGTAATTACTAAATCATAAACACTTAAAAATCAATAATTATAGCCCTCGAAGCTATATGTGTGTTTAATGGATGTTTCTGGACTATTTCGTGAAAATGTGACTATTTAGAATAGCTCTAAATTGATGATTTAAATGATTATAATTTCCATTTTGCTGATTATGATTTTACTTATATTCAGCCTTTTCCACCCACATCTGCATACGCACTCATTAATGCGGAAGCTCCGCAATTGCGAATGCGGATGCAAATCAAATCAAATCAAAATATTTTATTTCACATAAGCCTACATGGGCTCTTATGAAACGTCAGAAGCTAGGTGCACGGTTCCAATTGGTCGTTTCCTATGGAGAAGAGCCGGCAAGAAACTCCATGGTTACTCTTTTAAAAGATAATTGGCTTTTACAATATTTTCGAATTACAGTGTTAATAGTTATGGGAGGACAGTGTAGGCATATCAAAAAGTTTCAGGTAAAGTTCATAAAAAAAATTAAAGTCTACAGTTCACTAAGCCTACGACGTTCTCACATTCACAAGGTAGAAAAGAATCTATATACGATAAATAAGATACTACAGATAAAAACCTATTTAAACCAAATGACATGATTGCCATTACAACTGTAACAAATCTGAATAAACGCAACATCCCTGGTTCGTACGGATACGAAAAAAAAACATCTCTTCAACTGCATTATCTATCAGCTGCCACACCACAAGAAACCACACAAAGGACGCTTTAAAAAAAAACTATGCTACTTAATTTTACTGGTAATAATATAGGGTAGACAGAAGAGCCGATAATACATTATATTGTTTGTACTTTGAGATAGTGATGATGATACTATGGCTTACCTCGCGCGCTCACTTTGCTCTGTCCTGTGAACGTTACTGAGGGCTCCCAAACAGAATCTGTTGCCACCTGAAGGATCCACATAGCCATCCACCTTAAAAATATATTAAAACATTTAAGAAACTCTAACAATAAATAAATAAAACGAGGTTGTCGACATGTGGGATTTGGGTACAGCAATCATTGTGCCGATAGTCGTGACGGCCAATGGCATAATAGCCAAGAGCCTCGACCAACACCTGAGGAGGCTCTCGTTAGGCGGCTGGATCAAGGGCTTGATCCAGAAAGCGGTACTTCTGGACACGGCGCGCCTCTCTCAGGAGCCCTGACTACCGGTAGCTTGGACCCTGTTCCCGATACCGGTGGGCTATTATTTTTTATATTTTTAAATATTTTTATACAAATATTTAAAACTGTAATCTATATGGACAAAAATAAAATAAAGGAAATAAATTATAAAATGTTTATTTGTACACTAACGGTACAATTTCGTAGTCGACCACAGGCGGCTACTGCAGGGGACGTTTTTCTATGAAACTGACATGTCGCTAGGCTACATAAGATATTTCAGGGTAGTCAGGGTGTTCTGTATTTATCCCATGATTGGTCAAATCCAATATTGAATATCTATGGACGCTCGCCAAGGCGGCACGCGATTGGTCGGTTCCCATTCCCGCCAAAACGCATAATTCGGCGGATTCGCGACAAGCGCGCTATCGAAAAAACGCGGCTGCCGGCCAGTACTCGCTTGTATACAATCTGAATTGGAGCTCCGTGAGTGAAAATCCCTAAAACAAGAACAAATTGTGCATTACCGTGTTTTGTTCTCGTGCCGGACTCTGTGATCAATATTCCACTCAAAGGAACAACCACGCTTGAGAAGCGGCCGCAGCGGGAGAAAAAGGTGAGTCGTACTTAGATTTTTCTCTGTTGAATTTGTATCCTTGATTGGGAGAACGAGCAGAACTCAGTTCCTACAGAACTACCTTCCTAGTCTCTTTTAACCAGTGCTATTACATACAGTCCACTCATTTATCTCACACAGGGAGTATAAGGTTATAAGTTTATGTATTCTATTATACAGTCGAGTAATAAGCTGAAACGACTGCAAATATATTGAAAACAATAATCTTAACTAGTAGATATCATACTCACGGTAACGTTGGGCCGACTGGAGGGCACCTTGAACGTCTCCCCGACCTGCGTGTCCAGTTCAAAGTAGGCTACCGAGCACCAGTACTCGGGCGCCGGCTGGCTTGAGAGAAGGCCGCCTGGGTTGCCGTTATCTGGAACAGATGAGTCTTCTCTTTAGTTTTTTAGGGGTATGAGGAACAGGGTGTAAAGTTCACTCATCCACCATAGAAAAGGGAGGATCCTCCGACCAGACGGGTGTTGTGTCTGGCGGGCAACTGCCCAACGATTTATGTCGGGTTCTTGTATATATGTCCATTACACGATAAACTTTAACTGTGCGATGCAGGATTTATGTGACGTCAAGTTTTTGTGTGACGTCAGGTCTTTGATGCGTAGTTCATATGTGGCGATGTAGGTACCGCCACAGTTTCAATAAGCTTTCATTACACTGAAGTCTTGATTTGAGAGTTTTTGCTTATCGTGGTGAGAGAAGAGTAATCGATTGCTTAAAAAGTTTGTGCAATCAACACCTACCGTCAATGACTATATAACCTCTTGACTGCTCATGCGGGCGACTCAGGCTCACGACACATATGATGAATAGCACTGATACTAGATGGAAACACGAGTGGCCATTTTAGTTTTGACCAGTTATTGGATCTCTGCACACGCCGGTATTTTGATACATTTTAAAACATTTCAGGATAAATAAAAACAATTATGAGTTCCTGTTCAATTCAAATGGTGTGGGAAATTCTCTAGAACATCCAACTATAAAAAGATTGCATTACTTTTCATCGGTAAGTAAAATAAATATTTTATTAATAATTGCAGGGCTCAAGCTAAACTGGTTGATTACGTAAATGGCACAAAAAATGTACACCGCGTTGATGTCTTTTTGAAGAGTCCCTTTCTCTCACTAGGGTATTGCAATAATTCTGTTCCTTTCTATGTGCACTTACACTGTAGTGTTGTGACAACTTCAAAATAAAGTCTATCTAAGTCGATAAAAATTACCATGTTTCTTAATGGTAAAAAAGTAACATTAAGTACTTAATGTTTACATTTTAGATTTCAAAATGTTCCGTAACTGAAAGAAAAGTGGATTAATGCAGTTCACAGGAAAAATTGGTTTCCAAATAAATATAGCATTGTTTGTTTAAGGCATTTCACAGCAGATTAAAAATAAGTAATAGCAATGTCAATCCCTGTCGGATAGAACAATAAATTCTCTTAAAGGGCCGGCGGAGCTTCGATTGCAACTACGAATCAAGTGCTACAAATGTTGCGCTAGTGTGCCTGTCGGAGCGATACACACAGCTACCGTGAACTGTACGACCACGCACACATTTTCATTGACATGACATTTGCTTGACGCGATAGCACTACTGGCTATTGAAAATTTATGATAAATTTGGGTGTGTTCCGTAATACCAAAAATGATGAATGAAAACTTAATGTTTTTCCATTTTTTTTTCGATAATTTGTAACTTGAATATGTTTCTGCTGAAACAATATCACAAGTATTGTTGTTAATAATACAGAAAAAACAACATGAAAACATGTCATTTACGCTGTAAAAATGTGCGAAATTCAATTCGCTACAACTTCATTTTAGTTAGGTTTTTTGGAAAAAAAAGATGTAGGAACCTAGATAAATACTGTCTCAATCCGAATAACAACACACTATGGTGAAAATATGCTCAAATTGCAAATGATTTAGGTATTACGTTTGTATAGAGAATTCATCCGTCGCCGTGTTCTTAAGTGAAATTCAAATTTAAATAATTTATTGTTCAATTTGGATTGTAGACGTCGATTTTATCAATATCGACATTATTGTTGCAAAACTGACTTGTGCATCACTATGTTTGGAACTTTCGTCCTAACATTGTTGCATCGGCCAATCACAACCGCTTTAATTTCTTCGTCCCCGGCCCGCAGTAGTGAGTCGTGTGCCTAGACGAAATCGGTCTATCAGCTCTCAAGTGGTTTAATTCTCTTTGCCTACCGTGATCCACGACATTTTTATTTAATAAAAACGATACATATTTTATTGCTCGGGTTCCAACCTACGAAGAGATATTAGGGAAAGAGCAATAACCGCTATTGCAATGCTATAACGCAAAAAACTATAGTTGCAAGATTTAGCGTTGTGACTGTAAGGACTACATCCATTGGTGTACAGAGGGCTTAGTGTGAGTTTCTTTTAACCATCTCGACTTTACGCATCGACCGCGTTCGGCGCTCCGATTGGCCCTTCACCAGTGAAGGTCAGTGAAGGGCCAATCGGAGCGCCGAACGCGGTCGATGCGTAAAGTCGAGATGGTTAAAAGAAACTCGCACTAGGGCCTCTGTACTTGGGGGTGTGTGTACTTTATGCTATCTATGTTCAACTTACAGTAATGATGATGTGGAGGTGCGTCCAGAGGAACAGGCGGAGCGGCTGGTGGAGGGGCCAGACTCTGTGTGTATGTGAGTGTGTTGTTGCCCGTCCAAGTGCCTACAGAAGAAAACAATGGCTTATGTTATTACTAGCTCTTGCCCGCGACGTCGTCTGCGATCTGGGATGGAAATTAGCCATGTCCTTCTCCAGGTCATAGTCTACAGTTGTGCCAAATTTCATCCAAATCCGTTCAGCCGTTTTAGCATGAAAGCGCAACAAACAAATAAAAAAAAAACTCACTTTCGCATTTATAATATTAGAAAATTGCAAAAATATAACTTTGTTCATTCGGTTTGTCATCGAAAATGTATGAATCGTCGCAACTGATGGAACGGAAAGAAGAACGTATTGCACGTATTTTTCTGTTCCTTTCTTCTTGTCTGTTTGTATATAAATTAAATAAATAAATTTAGATTTTCAGTATTTAATCCTTGTTCTAGGGTGGGAAGAGATGGAGCTATACGTTCTATATAGCTCCATCCCTACCCCACACTGAAGTATCACGTAACATTTAAATAACACTGCTCTGAGGAGGTGGTAGGTCCTATGTTTAAATCACCTCCAAAAGCCTTATTATTTAAAAATATACCTTGTTGCTGCTGATGTTGTGTGCGATGTGGCAAGGGGCTGGGTTGAGGAGCAGGACTACCATCAGTCGTGAATCCGTTCTGTTGAGAACCATCGCCGGAACCGGGCGATACCGTGCCGGCTGCGTGGGTATCTGATGAATCAAATATTTTTTTAAAGGCTGTAGAAGATGAAGAAGTTTCTGCACCTTAAGGTTCAATTTCCACTGAGTCGAACAGTCGTTCTATTACATACCATAGTGGCATAATGTTCCAGCTGTCGTTCGTGGATCTTTGAAGTCGTTACGGGTCGCCAGAAGCCCGAAAATCTAACAACCATTCTTACTATGGGGTATCGTTTTACCCAATTACTGGGTTTTGGAGGTCAGATAGGCAGTCGCTGCATGTAAAATACTGGTATTCAGCTGAATCCGGTTAGACTGGAAGCCGACCCCAGATGATGATGAATGACATATTTAACGGTGCGTTTGTTATAGTAAATAATAACGATAAATGTTCGTCACTAAACAATATCTAGGAATGGTACGTTATATGGAGCACAAATCGTGTTTCGTTAAAATAAAACAAATTATTTCTAATGTGTAACGTCTTTCCTCGCGCTTTCCTGCAATCCACAGAAAACTGTATACTAGTCGGAGCTGCAATCTGTGGGTGATTTCGTGAAAAGGGACGGAAGTGTGTAACAGGAAGCCGGGGAAGCGCACGCTATTTGATTTGACCAAAGAGCGCGCGTAGTGCTTGCGTTTGCCGTCAGATGGTACCAACCCATATTCCAAGAGGTTGGTACTGTCAGCCAAGATGTCAGATGTTACTATATACATACAAGTAGTACTCTGTGGATGTTACACAACATATGCGACTACTGTAAGGCTCGCTCGTTTTTTTTAATTATTATTTATGGAACACTTAATTTTTCACCGCAAAAAACAAGGACTGTGCAGTAGTCTTTTACAACTACAATACTTTACTACCAGTCCGAAATTAATGTTAAGTCAGAAACCAGGCTTGTCAGCATTTATAACGAAACCACTGTAAATGATTGTGTTCTTTTGTACTGGAAAATTATATAAAAATGTAAGTAAACTTACTAGACAAAGTTTGCGTAAGCTGAGGAGAATCATTGGAAGTTTGATCCGAAGTGAAGAATGTGGTGGTTGAGCCATCAATGAGCGGAGTGGTCGCGCCCGGAGACATAGTCACTGGCATGGCAGCTAGAACACACGCAGCCGCCATTTAATAGTCATAAATAATAACGTTAAAACAGCCTTTATTAACTTACGACGTCCAAAAACAGAATACACGCAGCGGTCATTAAATAGACATAAATGTTAACTTTTCAAAAACCCTGGCTATATTAGAACGTCTACAGAATAACAATCAAGAAAAAAATGTGAATCAAAATGAAAAACAGTGCAAATCAACAAAATAAAGCTTACAATGGTTCATTCGTTTAGGCAGCCACATAGCGCGAGCGTCCATCGTGTCGGGGGGCTCGAGTTTCGGAGCCACCGCACGTTGTTGAGCCATGGCCATCTGTTGCGGACTGGGTAGCGACATTGGCCTGTTCATTGAAGGCATTTGTGGCGTTGCGGGCGACATTGTAGGGGCAGCTGCGAGGCGGGGAGAAGACATCTGTCCTTGACCCATTCCTCCTCCTAACGGCGACTGGGCTCCGACCATTTGTGGCCCCGCCATGGGCCCCGGGTGTGGCCCACACATCTGAGGCGCGGGGGCCGCGTGGCCCATGGGCGGCGCGAGCGGCGCGTGCGGCGGCGCGTGTGGCGGCGCGTGTGGCGGCGCGGGCGCCCGGAGCGGCGTGCGCGGCGCGTGCGTCGGCGAAAACATGTTCGGAACGCCTTCAGGCGCTAGGAACCACATAACGCAAAATAATATTTAGCATGCAGCAAAAAATAAAAGTTACACAGATACTAATGGAATTAACACTGTGGATGATATAGACTGGATGAAGACACAGGACCTATGACCTTAGAAATGGGATGACATTTTCTTCACATCATCTTTCCGTCCAAGCTATGCCATCCTAGTGTTTTCTTCCTTCAACTTCACAACAGACAAGATCAACATTAAGTCCACTTACTTTGTCCCTGATTTATTATAATATTAGTTGTCTGGAACTGCTGATGGTGATGCGGCATCGGCGTATGATGATGCCTCGGACTGGTCGCATGGTGCTGAATGGTCACCATCTCTCCAGTGTCCATATCCATGCCGTTTCCACTCAGGCCAGCCGTGTATTCGTCCTTTACTAACCTACTGGGGCCCGATTGTAGGGTGAGACCTGATAAATCTGAAAATGTTTTCTTCATTGGAACACATAAACACACGTACACTGTATTACTGACAAGCGAAATCGACTTTTATAGAAGCAAGTCTTGAAGCAACTGAAATTAAATGTGAAAGTTAAAAGAAAACTTTAGGGTTAAAGAATATTAATAGCATCTTTCACTATAGTAGGGGTCTGTCTAGACAGACTATTACATTCTAAAACCGGTTATCAACACAATAGACCTGACTAAAAGAAGCATTATCACTAATACTGACCGATTCCTGGGGAGACAACCCTCTCATAATGGTAGGGGTTCACACAGACCGAGTCACATTTTAGGTCGAAAGCAAACTGGCAGAACTTGACGTGTTTTAATTCATTTTTGTGTAAGTCTGGCCACCGCCATATGCGCGCATAGATTACGTGAGGGAAACCTTTCCGGCCGGCCACCTGGAACAATAGTTTACTAATAAAGCTGGGGTAATCGATTTTGAAAATTCTTTCACCAGTAGGATGCTATATTATCACTGAGTAACTTAAGATCTAATTTATTAAGACATCACACGGGCGAAGCCACTTACGGAAACTAGTTTGAAATAAACTTAACTGTATACAAAAGGCAAAATACAAAAATATTGTTGGTTGTAATAATGAATGCGAAGAATAGTTGAATTTCAAATATTATGTGATCCAAAGTTAAGTTATTAAATACCATTAAAAGTATGCATATAAACTTCATTCAATTTCCATCTCACTACTTTTTTTGTCAGTACCTGGTATCCCACCAACAGTCAAGTTACTGAGTATGATTAAAAGTCCAACTAAAGGTTGTTTGTGGAGCTAACTGCCCTCTGTTTATTTGCCTTCATACATCCACTTCTGATCATGGATGGATGAACTGCCTCGCTCACCATTCCACAATGTCTTACTCATTCACCAACAAAAGTAGATCAAGGATGGCAAAACTACAAGGTTGCCAAACATTAACTTTGAGTATTGTAAGGAAATTGTATTTTTGTGTTAAAGTGTCTCACTCATATGTGCGATATAATGATATTAAATAACAAATTATTTAAGAAAATACCTGTAATCTGCCATCAAGGGTCCTCTGTATTGTAACACATTTACTTGGATGAGCTCCATTGGTAGTTATTGCCGTTATGAGAGAGTCTAACTCATCTCGCTTCTCTTTCAGTTTCTTGACGAGGGACTCAATGGCACGCTTGGAGAAGCCCTCACTCTCTCCTCCCTGTCTATGGCACATCAGCGAGTGCACGATGCTCAAGCATGCATCCGCGGACGTTGGCGCCGTGGTATTCATGACTGGAGATACAATACATAGAATTGTAGGTTACAAATACAGCAATTTGAAGACATATTCCTAATAGAATGCTCATAACGACGAAAATAAATGGAGCTTTAATTTATTTTGTAGGCTAAAATTAAATAGTATAAATGTAATAACAAAGTGATCAGCACATAATTATTTTCAAACCAGAATAAAGTACAAAAGTTAAATAATAGAGAACGTCAATATTGTGTAACATATATGTTAAACTTTAAGTTGAGCCGTCCGAGATACAGCTAGGAACATAATTTATATCAGAAATTTATAAAAATAAGTCATAATAAAACTGAAAATACAAGGAATTATTCACATAACGAAATTATGTGTTCTAGGATATCTAGGAGCTAGGAAATTACCTGATTGATGCACCAGACTTGCTTTAAATATTTATAAATGAAAGCATTTAATCACTTTGCTTGTAATCACTAAAGTATTGAGTAAATTACCGAAATTAATTTCTTTTATTGTGAGACGATACCAAAACAGAATGCGACATTTTGGCGGTCCATAGACAGATAGAGTGAGAAATGTTGCCACCCACCAGCCATTTCATAAAATCATTTTCGTAGTACCGAGGCTTTATGCTTTAGCTAACCATAGAAATAATAAGAATAATTTGGGACACAACCCACACAATTATCACCCATTATCAGAGTCATATTTTCGCGACTAGCTGGTTTTAGTATATAACATGCATGCAGCGCAGCGTGCTCTAGAAAGGTAAAAGTCTAGACATTTTTCTTTGATGTATTGAGCAAATTGTAAAATTTGACAAATATTTATTGCATTGACTTTCAGTTTCACACGATGAGTCGTGGCTCGTGGGCTTGTGTTTGAGTGAATGTGAAACTCATCATTACATCGTCCGTTGCGTGATGGACTTAAACTACTACTATACTTGATTAAACTCACCTTATGACTTTGTAACCATCTTCCACCGACTTGGTGACACCGGGATCGGTATCCAAACAGCGCAGAGCCTTAATAAATGATACGCTACAAATCTACGCTTGTCTAAAAAAACAAACTCGTTGAATTAGTTTTATTGTCGTTTTCGCATATTAGAATAAACCGTTAAAAATTAATACCATTTCTGTAAAACATGACAACAACATGGAACGAAACGCAAATATCTGTCGAGTTGGGTGATGACAGCGAGTTTTGACAAATTCTCGTTTTTAATTTCTTCAAAAAAGTCAAAACGAGTTAAAATAATGAGAATTAATGAAAATATCCACCGTAATTAATTAGCAGTTGCGACAGAATTGCTGTATCCATATGTTCGTTGTAAATTAATATTCGCGAATAAAGTGGGTGGATTCCGTTTGGACTAATAATTGTAGTGTTATTTGTGTCATGCCCGCAAAATCGACGAATTGTGCTGATGATGAAAAGCAGATGAAAAATGAAGGGTGTCGATAGTTTATCAGGCGACTGTGAAGGCATGACACACAAACCGATTATTACATGTAAGTTTCTAACACCTTATGTTAATGCAAATCTTTGATTATATGCATAAACAAATTATTTTTTATTGATGTTAGGCGCGGGAGACTGGAATCTATTTTGCACCCTAGAGGCGCCCCTAGTGGCCGCCATACCGCAGGACTCATGTGAATGGAGACGGTCATATGGACGGGCCACCAAGTCTGTGTATTTGGAGGCTTCGTTCACCAAGTATAGTAAAGACAGAGCACAGCCTGAGCTGAACTTATTGAAGAAGCCAATATTTCATATTTACTGGACGGACTGTGTGGTTTGTATATTTTTGTTTATGATTTTTTGCACTACAGTGTTAAAAAAACTTTGATTCAAACCAAATCATGTTCATCTTTATATTCTTGCAGATTTTTTTCCTTTTACCCAATCTATTAAGTTCGTTCTTTAATTTGTACAAGTTAAAATATTTCCATTAGAATAATTTGCCTAGTAGCTACCCTATAGTCAATGTAACTATACACAAATCACTTTAGAGTGGCAACAGAGGACATTGACCCACCTTCGTTTTCTAGCATTCTTTATTTAAAAAACTGAAATAAAGTTCATTAACATTCTGAATCAATATCTATTCTGATCTTCAACATGTTCCAATAATGACATACCATACATAGTTTATTGTTTGGGTTCCTACAGAGAGATATTAGGGAAATGGCAATAACCACTATGGCCACGGTATAGTGATTTGGGTATACTCTATTATGTTCTGCAATTTACTTATAAATCCATACTAAGCAAATAGAGAGACTCACTTTTCCATTTATAATATTAAAAATGATTTCAACCATACCTGAATGGTCAACTAACAATAAAATATAGATTCCTGATAAGGTTTTGTTGTGTTCTGCTGATAAGATTTTCTTTTTGGTTTTTAACTAAAGTTTATATTTGATAGCATTCTTTGCTTTATTAAAATGTTGATAGTAAATTAAATAATTAAAACATGTAAGTGCGTTGTGTTTATATTTTGCATCATATTGTAATTAGTTTACTTGAGTAACTCACATAGTAAAGTAATTAATACTTTATTTCTTTTTATCTGGGTTGCTTTTTATTCAAATTCGTGGCAAACTCAAACTTAGTTTCTAACAGAAATCTTACAGTTGCATATACAATAATCTTATAGTTACTGAAATATATTATTTATTATTTTTATGTAATGATTTACCACTTTCTTACTGCCCAATTACCTTTACAGTTTGTTTCAAACTTGATGGCGTCTCGGAACAGGAGGCGAGTCGCTGCGCAGTAACAATTTCATGTGTCAGCGGGGATGAGGGGTGGGGTACAGCGCAGCGAGTAGCTATCTTCCAAGCCACCATTAAGTTTGAATCAAACTGTACTAGTGCTTTATTTTTTTATATATATCGGGTAGTTACTACAACTGTGAAATAGGCACATGAAAAGATTTTAGGATTTGACTCAAAATTCGTTAATTTTTTATTTTTTTCATTTATATTTTGTAATGCCTTCTACAATTTTATGCATACTTATGATTACTTCAATTACTATATACTTTTATGATTACTTCAATTTTATGCCTTCTTATCAAAGAATTATAATTGAAACTTCAATCTCCTTTCACAGGACATAGAATACTACAAGACAACTCTAAGAGAAGATATAGAGGCATGGCTGAAACAACTCGAAAAAAATGGTATAACCGACTGGATGATAGTATTAGTAGAAACTTATGACATACGAAAAACAAACAAATTATTACCTAGGACCACAGTCTTGGACAAAATCAAAGGTGATTTTGGCATAAAACAGACAGAGGAGAGATTTATCTCTGTTATAAATCCTATCAAATCAGAGGCAAGGAGTGCAGAGTCTTGGAGGGCGCTAGTAGCAAAGATTAGACATTTTGTCCTCGTGGCATATAATAAGGCCCTTATTAAATTTGAGGAGTATATGAGAGAACAGAGAGAGAAGCGAAATGATCCAGATTGGGATTTTTGTAAATATTTTATTCTGCAGGTAAGGAATTTTTGGTTAAATTATTAAAATAAATTTATTTATTTATCACAAACACAACTATCATTACAGGCAATAATCCTAATGCAGTAGCGTGGTCTTTAGTTAAATCATCCATTACAATTAATGCTACTAATTATGTATTAGCATAACACAATAGAAACAAAATGTCAAAGTTTGTTATTCTACTGAATGGGTGTTATATGAATGGCATAAAGAATTTGTGATAAATTAAACATAAAACTCATAGTATTAAAAATAACAATAATTACTGACGGAATATTAAAAAAATACGTAATATTCTTTTATTTGCAGGAACAACTAGCATTTGTCCTAGAAATGCTAGGCTTGTATGATGAGGCTTTAGTTCAGTATGATGAATTAGATGCTCTGTTCTCCCAATTTGTGCTCAATTCTAATGTGACAGAGAGTCCAAAATGGCTTGAGACTTTCAAGCAACCTGTGACATCTTGGCAGGCAGTGAGATTAACTGCTTTGGTTCCTCAACAACTTAGAGAGCTGATTATGAAGAATAAAGCTTCCCTGTTGGATTTTAGAAGCTATTTGTTCCAACGTCAAAGTGCCATGTTACTACCTTCATCAAAACCTTGGGAGGTATGTGTGTTATTCGTTTTAATAATATTTGTTTTACATAATTTTCCTTATTACAGTTTTATCAAGATATTTTAATATTTTCCCACGGAGTAAGAGAAAAACTGGCCAAGTGCGAGTCGGACTCGCGCACGAAGGGTTCCGTACATTAGCTATAAAAACGGCAAAAAAAATCACGTTGGTTGTATGGGAGCCCACTTAAATATTTATTTTATCCTGTTTTTTAGTATTTGTTGTTATAGCGTCAACAAAAATACATCATCTGTGAAAATGACAACTGTCTAACTATCACGGTTCATGAGATACCGCCTGGTGAAAGACGGACAGACAGACAGTGGAGCCTTAGTAATAGGGTCCCGTTTTACCCTTTGGGTACGGAACCCTAAAAACGTGAAATATAGGTACATATGTATTTATAGGTATTTAACTTATCTTGCTGCACCAATGAGTTTTATTAAAAGGATTAGTCACTACATATTGTATTTTTATCAATAAAAAAACAATGCACTATGTTAGTGTATTCGGTCTATATAATACTCGATTGTATTAATATGTGCCTAAACGATACCTATAGGTATGTGTAGGAGTTGCTTGTTTACCGGCGAATAATGCCGCTGTTCGATTTTCAACTTTCGACACTGAGCTGAACGTTGAAAAACCAACAGCGGGCTGTTCTTTAAGCATTCATTTAGGTGTCGCCTAGAGTGAGTGAAAACCGGCATAAGCCTTTTAGTGAGCCTTTCACTTTCGTTTCAAACATTTCAAACACGTAAAATAACATTAAAAATAGTTTTACGTAATTCTGGATTGCGCTAATGCAAACAGTCGTTATTATTATTATCCTCTAATATAATATTTATATCATTAGGTGCCTACACATTATGCATAGTCCACGTCTGTCCTGATGTAATTTTACCAGATACTATGCTGAAAAGGCGCCTTCATTTATCGTTCCAATCGATTTCGGAATGGTACACGCACAATGATCGCGTTCGGCCAATGAAAGCGCGGACTATAGATCAATCAAAGAAAGAACGCGCGTTTATAGTTACCATTTCGAAATTTGAAAAGTCCTGACAAAAAGCCGGACATTTTTCTTTTTAATTTATCTCTTTTAGTCCTCATTTAGCTTTTTCTATTTAATTAAAAAATCCTCTCAACTCTAAAAGTCTGGACGGGGGGCCAATAAACCGGATAAATCCGGACGGATGGTAAGTGGCCTACGTGCGAGCTATAAAAGTTTGTGTACACTTCAAGATATGACAGCGTTTCTTAAGAAAGGTTCCATTATCGTTCATGTTTTTAAAGCTATCACAGTATCCATGATACTAAAATGCATCTCACATCTAACACTTCAAGCGTAACATGAAATATAACCCCGTCTGACGTATCGTTGCCCACGCGCGCCTGAATACTGCAATTATTAACACACGGCCGCTTGTTCTGATTTATTAGATTAATCTTTGCTAGTTTTACATTGCTTAATGATGCCTGCAGGCAATTAATGGCCATTGATATTAGCTGATAAAAATCAGCCCGTTTAAGTCTGCTCAACATGGGCTACCAAGTACTAATAACCACTACATACAGTAGGCCGCCACCAGTGGTATCTAGGGTTGCCAACTTTTAGTACAAGAAATAAAGTTTGGGCGCGAAGTTAGCACTGGACTGGGTTGAAACTAGTGTCTACACGAGTCCAGTTGCAAGTTAGCGCTAGACTGACTTACTATAATGTCACATTACAGGGCTCGAATAAACCTGGCTTAATGTGCCTGGTTTTTTGTACGTAAATAACCCTGTGGATTGAACTTGAACCTCACAAGAATAGACACATACTAAACTATGAAAGATTACCAAATTCATGATTATTCTCAAGCAAATCCTTTCAACAACTTGGTTATCCTCGATTCAGTAAACACTAAAAAAGAAAGACTAATTTAGCAAATAGCTAGCCTATATCAAGTAATGATATACAGTATACATGATGTATGTGCAAACAATCAAACGCGAGCATTGAAGATAATTACGAAGCAATTTCTGTCCAATAAAGTGTTGCAATCGTGATTTATTTATAACCACGAACGTATGTTCCGAATTGTTCGTGAGGTACTTCTTGGTAAAGATTCCATACTTGAAATCATCTTTGTTGAAGTGGCTATTGATTCTAGAAATTAATAAGAAGCGCGGGGAAGTAACGATTTTTTTAAATAACTACAGTTCCTCTAATATTTAAATAAGCTTTGTATTGTTCTCAATGATGAGAGTAACTGTCTTAAATCAGAATTTATTTTCTGTGAGTTCGGGGAAAATGATTATAATTATATTTTTTTGTCTACTTTGAATGTAATCGTGTACCTAGTTCTTAGGTCCCGCAAAAATCTGCTGTGTAGTTAAAGTTTTCATTCACAAGAAGCAAAGAAGTAATGTGCCTAACTAAACTGATCTTAAATCTAAATATACGGACACTAGCCCATTATATAATAACAAGCTTCCGCCCGCTGCTTCGCCCGCGTGGTATGTCGATAAAAATAGCCTATGTCCTTTCTCAGGCTCTAGACTATCTGTATACCAAATTTCATTTAAATCGGTTCAGTAGTTTTGGAGTGAAAGCGCAACAGACAGACAGAGTTACTTTCGCATTTATAATATTAGATTCATCTGAATATTCTGAAAACAATCCCCAACAGACTGCAAATAACATAGATTCCTACCTTACTAATAAACGTATTATATCAGGTGAATACTTACACACCTATTTCTCTCTTTCAGTCGTTAGCAATTTGACTTTCGAAAGAAGAAGACAAAGCGTTGTGTAACTATTATACAGACGATGTACAACGTTTATTAGTAAGGAGGTACCTAAGTTGACAGTTTTAAGTTATGTTTTCGTTTCTACATTTCTACTCAGTCACGGTCCGCCAATAGTATTCCACATTGATTTATACTTGTCCACCTGTATATTCGAAACAAATATTTTCCCCATGACCAGCCATGTATAACGCATGACATATACCAATGCCATGTATTCAGTCGTCTATTCACTGTTGTGGTAGGTCAAGTGCAGACAAAAACGGTGTAATTATGTCATTCAGGAAATGAGTTGTTACAGTGATGGCACAATAATAAACGGGATGAGCAGTTAATCTGTTAACTGTTCATGTTTATCATGTAGGTTATATTTAGGACAATATGGAGTAATGAAAATCGGAAATGATATCGGATCAGTCGTTACGGGTCGTCAGAAGCCCGAAAATCTGACAATGATTTACAACTTTGTCTGAAAGTTTACTGTATCGATTTTTCGAATTTAGTCGATCGCCTTTCACAAATTCAAAAAATGGGATCAATATCTCCAAGATCCCTTTGTAGGTTTGTAACGGTCTTTCGAAGCTACTACACAAGAATTTCAACCGATACTTTTCACATGCTGTTTTGTTTTGGTACATACAAACATAAACTCACGCCTTCTTCCCATGGGGGTAGGCAGAAACAACACAACGCCACGTGCTCCGATCCTTACATACTCCATTTGCTTCGTATTGGTACATTCTTCAAAATATTCAAATACCCATCTATATTTACGTTCCAGATTGCCTCCCGCTGCCTATCCACCGTCCACAATACTCTTGTGGAGCTATCCCTACTCGGCGCAACTGCAGTGGAAGGCGCGGCTGCATGCTGGGCGCAACTCGCATGCGCAGAAACGTTGCGCGCATGTGAGAGACTGGCAGCTAATAATAATGCGTTAGATATGTGTACTGCTACTCAAGCGCCGCTGCTACACAATGCTAAAGATAAGGTAAGGAAATAACTATGGAATTATTTAAATTACTCTTAGTGTCCGCTGAAATGTTGCGCACATGTGAGAGACTGCATGGCAACTAATAACAATGCGTTAGATATGTGTTCTGCTACTCAAGCGCCGATGCTGCATAATGCTAAATAAAAACGATCTTACTAGAGTAGCATTACATGCGCAGATCCCTTGCGCGCATGTGAGAGACTGGCATCTAAAAATAATGCGTAAGTTACGTGTGTACTGCGACTCAAGCGCCACTGTTGCATATAATGCTTAGGATATGGTCAATTTTGAAAAATAATATTCTTTCCGTTAAACTAACATGCGCAGAAACGCTGCGCGCATGTGATGTGCATGTTTGACTGGCCGTTAATAACAAAGCACCAAACAGAGATTTTTAAAGATATCACAGATCTTAAGAAAAGTACATAAGATAATGTATAATTATAGCTACAACGTAGCTTGTTGATGCTCATTAGAAGTTCAGAAAGCTAAATATTTAACAACAAATCGAGTCTTGTAATATCAGTATGTACTGTCGAATTGTACTGAAATAATATCAGTGATTTTATTTTTATTACACATTCCAATATCAATCGCTGAGTCGAGCCTCTTGGACACGCCCTTGGCTACAGACAGTTGTTGTTTTAAATGGCATCAAGCCAGAACAGTTGAAAACAAGTGACAATGATGTTGTTTTGTTGAATGATGTATCCTTGTATTACGTTACGAATGTCCAAACTGACGTAATTAAACACTTTTTTTATTGCGTGAGTCAGACTCGAACTTGGCCGGTTTTCAGATTATTCTAGAACAAAATAGTTATTTATGCAACTGTTATATAATAAGGGGTATTAAAACACAGTATCACATGAGTGTTTTAATGCCTAATTATTTACAGTTGCATACAAGACTTTATCTATACCCATGTTATGAATCCTCTATAAAAGGTTCTTTGTAATACTAATATCGAACAAAAATGGCAGGAGACAATGCACGTGAATTCAAATTTTTTGATAAACTACAATTTGTTTTTTAAATGACTGAGCTTATTTAGTGAAATGCGCCTGCATGACAGCGTTCTTTTTTTGAAATGAGTTGCATTATGAAATTTAGTACAACATTATAACACCCGTTTGGATGATATAATGGTTACTATGTCACTGGTTGTTTTAATGTTGGCAATAAGCTAACTGTTTCAGAAACTTTTATAGAGGATTTATAGCATGGGTGTACAAAATATTATCGGACTGGGAAAAGTGTTATATGGGTGTTGCTGCACAGTAATAAGCTGCTATATACGCAGCGGCGGATTAAATATCGAAAGCGCCTTAGACAAGCACCTCATCGTAGCGGCCATATATTATAAATTTTTTTTGGTCGCTATCTATCTACCTACATACCAAGTTTCATCACAATCGGTTCAGTAGTTTATGCATGAAGAAGTAAGATATACCTATACACTGCTATACCTTATGACTACGCAGTTATAATATTAATAGGGATAATTAGGTAGGCCAGGGAATATGTGATGAGAGTGAAGAAAGCAAGAGGGGACCAAACGAACATGGAAATCCATGATGCCTCTCTGGGAAACAGATCTGACTGTGTGTGTTGACAGATGATCGTTTGTTATCATTAATTTAGTATCTTACCACTTCTATCATAAAATCAGGCGATGTAGGAATAATCAAGAAGCCAGAGCAGGCTTCGGAAGCTCTACATCTCTATAGAATTAATTAATCTTTTAAATTATGTAAGCAGGTGCATACTTACTTACACATTTTTTTTTTTTTTTTGTTAAAAATCTTCCGCGCTCGCCCCTTTTTATACCCGCGCCCCTAGTCATGTGCCTAGTTTGCCTTAGGGTTAATACGCCACTGAGTATACGGCAGTAAACAGCATAAGCTTGCCCGTATCCCGATTTATTTGCGGTCGACAGAACATTGTCTTTTTCTTCCATACTTCTCTTCTCTTCTATTAGTCGTCATCTCGGTAGTCACCCCCTTTCTAGCCATATCATCATCGTTTCTTTGGTCTTCATAAGCATAAGCTTGCTTGATCCTATTAAATTATGTTTTCATCGGTGTTAGCATATGATTTTAGTCACACATGCACATTTCCGAATTATTTATCCTTACCTTGTGATTAGCCTTCACAACCCAGTAACTGGGTAATACGATATGCCTTGGTAAGACTGGTGGTCAGACTTTCGGGCTTCTGACGACCCGTAACGACTGTCAAAGATCCACGAATGACAGCCAGGACCAACGGCTTAACGTGCTTTCCGAGGCTCGGAGGAGTCTCGGTATTTAAAGATGGTCACCCATCCACCGACCAACCCCGGCAAGCGTAGCTTAACCCTATGGATCGACCCGTGCGGCTGTTATTACTTAGCCACGAGCTATTACTTATTCACCCATTTCAAACTCCTTAATTCCTTGTTTCAGCTCCACGAATTAGGCAAACTCTGTGGCCTCCTCCCCGGCTCGCCAGACCCGTCCTCAGAACAACTGCACCTAGTAGTCATGCTATCAGCAGGAATGGGTGACAATGAGACCAACAACCAACATCCAACCCCAACAGATCGGTTAAAAGAAGCGTTGTGTAGCAAGACCTGCTTTCAACAGTATTACTTGGAGCTGGCCGAGCTAGCTATGGGGACGTATAAGCATATTGGACGGTTAAGGTGAGTTTTGCTGGCAATTTTACTCCAAATATGAAAATAGATCTTGTTTTCCGCGACTGTGACACGAAAGTGACCGAATCTGGGAATGGTTCACCTTCACATACGAACTACGCATTGCACCTGACGGAACGAAAATCCTTCATCGCGCAAGCAGAGTTATCCTTGCGATTAACATACAGCAACGGTCGGGCTATAGCCCACCAGACACAGCACCCGTCTGGTTGGAAGATCCTCATTTTTCTATGGACCTCTAAAACAAATTTCTTGTTTTTCTAAATGTTGAATCTGTCGTTAAAATATCAAAGATTAAATTATGATAATTATGGTCATAATATATATTTTTATAATGTCATTTTTTGCGATCAATCACAAGAGATCGTTTTGAATCAAATGTAAATAATTAAATGGTCACTAGGGCATTTAAATGAAAGGGCTATAAAGTTAAAATAGTATTGAATCACCTCAATCAAGATCTCAAACATTACCAAAAGGACTACATCCAGCGACAGTTCTTGCAAAAAAAAAACAACCGTCTTCGAAAAAAAACACAAAAAAGTGAAAAATAACTTTCATTTCGGAAGTCGGTGTCTTTGCTTCTCAATTTTCGTTTTTTTTTTCACTTTGTCGTTGTGGTACCTATCCCACACAAATTCGAATACCACTACCTGCTATGTAAATAACAGTGACGGAGTCAAATAAGATGTCGTCTACATAGACTACGTGGGAAAAATACGTAATTATTGAAGCTAACTCAAAAACTACCCAAGCAAAATAAAAAAAAAATATATGGAACCACCTCTGAAGCATGACCTACCAAACAAAAAAAGAATCATCAAAATCGATTCATAATTGGCGGAGTAATCGCGTAACATACATACAAAAAAAAACATACAGACGAATTGAGAACCTCCTCTTTTTTGAAGAAGTCGGTTAAAAATGCATAATTTGGACCCCCTCAAAACTTTTTCTCTTCAATTTTAGATTCGCCCGTCTTATAGGCCGCGACTTGGCCGCCTTCTACTCCGAGTTAGGCGAGACCGGTAAAGCCGTAGTATTCCTGATGGATGCGCTAAGGTCTTATGAGGAGCAAGGTTGGCGGGACCTGGCTGCACAGACCAGGCTGGAACTAGTTGCAGCTGCTAAGAAGATGAATGATATGGACAGGTGGGTCTCTTATCGATGAGGAGGAGTTTTTAGAGCTTTGAACGTAATTATGATTTTGAAATCGACATTATAGATTACTGTCCTAAAAAAAATAGGTTCTCGTTTTTAAAATTGGGTTTTAAAACATGGGTTTGAACCACGGACAAGACAAGAAAATAAGCATACTAGAGTCTGGCAAACGAAAGTTGATGCTAGAAACACGCGCGAAATTTAAAAAAAAACAGGACTGTTTATCCCTGTACAAAGTGTGATAACACGTTTTGATACTTGAAATTTTATTTTATTTAAATGAAATTAAATTTCTATTTACAACACGTGTTATCACACTTTGTACAGGGATAAACAGTCCTGTTTTTTTTAAATTTCGCGCGTGTTTCCAGCATCAACTTTCGTTTGCCAGACTCTATCAAGAGTTGTTGTTGGTATAAAGGGACGGGAATCCTTTGTCCAAGAGTCGCGCAATACTATCCATCTACAGGCTTAGGGGTCAGTTCACACCGAGACGCAACGTGACCGGTTTTTTATGATCCAATACAATATCGAATATATATTTACTACATAATAAGTTGCACGCGCTGCGCAGCACCGCGCATCTCAGCGTACTTTGACAAATTGACACGTGTCTTTTTTTTTTTTTTTTTTAACTATGGCATCTTGAAGTGTGATTTCGGAAATCATAACTTCTTAACCGGACTTTCCTGTGGCTGCCTTAAGCTTCTACACTCAGGGCCTCCAGCCAGGGGCATATAAACTATTCTAAATTAAAATTAAGTGTGCGCTCGCTAAGGGCACCCCCTGTGGGGTACGAACCTCGGCTTAGGGCGACATCACTGGCGGGGGATTTTTTGACACGTGTCAACCCTTACACTGAACTTATACCTTTTCGTGAAGAAAATAAGTTCGATATTTGTTAAAAAGTGCGCGCAGCGCCGCGTTGCTTCACGTCACGGTCTGAACTGAACCTAATTTAAAATAGCTAGTGCTTTTTTTTTCGAGGAAAAGACGCTGTTCTTGACTCTTCTTGGACTTTTTGCACACAAAAACTAAGGCAGTGGAAACAGATTCACCATTATTTTTTCTTCTTCTAGATACACAAAACTCTCGGCAACAATAGCAAGCACAGCCGAATTAGAAATACTAGTCAGAAACTTCTATTTCGAGGAAATGATGAAATCGATACGAGAAGACCTGTCCAAAAAGTCCGAAACGGTCCTCACAGAGTTGAACGAATGTTTCAAGGTCGTATCAGCGACGTTAGTGCCGTCGGAACGTGGTGTTTATATCACTGACAATAAGGTCCAATGTCGCATGACGGTGGTGAGTTATTTACCGAAAGATGTGACTTGTACTAGGGCAGCAATAAGTATAGAGAGGTGTAAGGACGATAAGGCAGAGAAAAAGACGCCTATTAAAAGTTATAAGACTGATTTATGTGTTAGCGGTAGTGTGGGCTCGCCGAAACGGGGGCCGGTTGAGCCTGAGAGTGAAACTACTAACTTAATTACAAGGTGAGGTTATTTTTAAGTATTTGTTCATTTTTACTATCTACAAAATTTAAGGCGGAAGCATCAGAGTAACCCGCGAAATTATGTATTTTTACGTTGTTTGCGATTTGTAGGTCAGTATTTTTTTTTTCACATAAAAATCATTAATTTTGCTTTTTCCATTTCAGCATAAGACTGGACGATTTAAAACCCAAGAACCCTTTACTAAACCCTTTACACATAACCTCACAACTTCATTACAAAGAAGACAGATCCCTACAAAAAGTCACTGTTGAATGTCAGAACCCGAAGGTAACCCTCAAACGTTCCGACAGCTGCAAATACCGAAAACCCTCCGCAACGATGCGACACAGTTACGAAAACTGCTTTTCTATTGAAACGGTTGTACTAAAACCGGGTTCGAATGACTTGTTACTCGATTTTGTAGCGACAAAATGTGGGACGTTCAAACTTGGTCAGGTTGGTTGAAACTGCTTTTCATAAATGGCTCATAAACAAATCCCTTTGTGAATGAGTATCTTGATTTAAGCCCGCACTGACATTCTCCTTTTAATTTAATATATGATCTTGATAATCTGCTAGGTCCAAATGCTAGATTAAATTAGCTAGCGTAACTCCACAAGCATGATGGTGGTGAAAAAAAAATGTTTGATGATTTTTTGTTTTGAGTTCGAAGAGCAGCAAATATGTTTTTCTTGTTTTATCATGTTAAGGTATTGCGTAGGTAGGTATTGAGTAGCTCGTGGCTAAGTAATAACAGCCATACGGGTCGATTCATCAGGTTAAGCTACGCTTGCCGGTGTAGGTCCGTGGAGGGGAGACCATCTTTACATATAGAGACTCCTCCGTGCCTGTGGGCTGTCATTTGTGGATCTTTGACCGTCGTTACGGGTCGTCAGAAGCCCGAAAGTCTGACAACCAGTCTTGTCAAGGGGTATCGTATTACCCAATCACTGGGTTGTGGAGGTCAGATAGACAGTCGCTCCATGTAAAATACTGGTATGCAGCTGCATCCGGTTAGACTGGAAGCCGACCGCAACTTGGTTGGGAAAAGGCTAGGCAGATGATGATGTATTGCGTCTGTAGAATTTCGGTAGCTGATGTTATTTGACCCTGTATCATAAATAAATAATGATGTAATATCTATGACATGGAATGTAGTGTCTATTCCATTCGTTTTAAGGTGTGTCCAAAAATTGAGCGGCAAGGGCGCGCCAGCAACACGTCGTTTGCAGGACACATTTCTACTGCGCTCGAGATATGTAAAAATGTTTGTGCGCGGCTGGTAGGCAGAAGCGTTCGCGCGCGGCAGTCGTCCAATTAAAGCGCGGCAGACGCGTACTCATGCCGCTTTAAGCTTGGAAACACTTACATTTTTTATGAATTTACGTATTCAATAACTTTGCATGCTACTTTTAATTTAATTTAATATAGTATAATTTATTTCATACATCATCTGCCTAGCCTTTTCCCAACTACGTTGGGGTCGGCTTCCAGTCTAACCGGATGCAGCTGAATACCAGTATTTTACATGAAGCGACTGCCTATCTGACCTCCACAACCCAGTAACTGGGTAATACGATACCCCTTGGTAAGACTGGTTGTCAGACTTTCGGGCTTCTGACGACCCGTAACGACTGTCAAAGATCCACAAATGACAGCCGGGACCAACGGCTTAACGTGCTTTCCGAGGCACGGAGGAGTCTCGGTATGTAAAGATGGTCACCCATCCACGGACCAACCCCGGCAAGCGTAGCTTAACCTGAGGGATCGACCCGTGCGGCTGTTATTACGTAGCCACGAGCTCCTCCGAGTATAATTTTTTTCATACAAATAGTAAAAATAAAAAAGTGGTACAGTCTGTTACAAAGTCGGATGACAACTAAGGAATAGTTTACATCTGAGATGAGTAGGTAACATTACAATTTTACGATCTGATGTCCTGTATTAAGGAAAATCAGACCTCATTTCCCGAAAATAGGACAAGAGTATTTCTTAGACTGTTACATAATTATTATTAACAGAATTTTGAACAAATAAAAGTACAGTACTTTTGGAACTGCAGAAAACCTGACCATCTGTAATGTATTACAATACAATTCTTGCAAATAACTTCATTTCATTTAATTTCAGGTATCTTTGGTAGTTGAAGGGAAATTAGAGTTTTTATCGAATGTTCTCATCGGTACTAAGATGGGGTGTGAAGTTGTGACGCAGGGAGTGAATGTGTTCTTGAATAAGGTGGAAGCGAAGAAGGATCTTGTGGCTGGTTTGGAACAGGCGATGGAGTTAGTGGTGACGAGTGGGAGCTCGCATATTGAAGAGGTTTGTTGATTATTTATCGTATATAGATTCCTTTCTATCTTGTGAATGTGAGAACGTCGTAGGCTTAGTGAACTGTAGACTTTTATTTTTATTTTTAATTTAATTTTTTTTTTATGAACTTTACCTGAAACTTTTTGAAAGGCCTACACTGTCCTCCCATAACTATTAACACTGTAATTCGAAAATATTGTAAAAGACAATTTTCTTTTAAAAGAGTAACCATGGAGTTTCTTGCCGACTCTTCTCCATAGGAAACGACCAATTGGAACCGTGCACCTAGCTTCTGACGTTTCATAAGTGCCCATGTAGGCTTATGTGAAATAAAATATTTTGATTTTGATTGTCTAGTACTGAAATCAATTAAATTTGACTTGTTCATCTAAACTAAATTATTGCTAACATTGATTATGTAGGCAAAGTAAGAAAATACATAGATTTAGTTAAATAATTTCCAAAGTTAAGAGCTTAAACTTTGTCATCCGTACAATTGCATTTGCAATCAAAAGTGGGAGCTAGACCACATTAGCTAGTCTAAATCAAAACTTTATTACAACAATTTCAACGCGTTTCTCGGCAACACCTCTCCGGCAGTGCAAAATTTGTATGATTCGGAACAACCTTCAACAAAACATTGGCAATAATATTATAGATTTTTGTAAGGGCTGACCTTTTCTTTATATTTCCTAACACAAGGGTCGACACCTTTCAAAAGAAACCATAAACTAAAGTTGTTATAATTAAAGTTTATGAAAACCCCATTTTTTATGTTTACGCAATCACTGTCCATTCTAAGGTTGCTTGGAAGAGATCGCAGAAAGCGATAAGGCCGCCCATTGTATGTTTTTTTTTGCTATTTATTTTCTGGTGTACAATAAAGTATCCTAACATATTATAAAACAAAGTCCTCCGCCACGTCTGTCTGTCGTCCTGTACGCGATAAACTCAAAAACTGCTGCACCGATTTTCATGCTGGATAGAGTGGTTCTCGTGTAAGGTTTTAGTATATAATAACTGACATCCACGCGGGCGGAAGTCGCGGGCATCTAGTATATAAATAAATAAATAAAGTTATTTTTACAGCCTCTAATATAGTATTAATATTAATTTCTATAAAGCAACGTTTTCTTCTTTTGTTTACGCAGAACACAACAATATTCCTCAAGACATCATCAGGCCTGCTCATCCGCTTCCCCGACAATGACACAGCGATGTGTCGCGAGCTATCCATCAAGGTGGCATCTATGGAGCCGTTTCAGACCACTCGGGTGCCACTGCGACTGTTCGCCACCTTGCAGCCTAGGAAGGAAAAGAGTATTGAGCATACTGTGAGTTTATACTTTACTATAGAATTTAAAATTGTATATTTTAGTACACAGTGTGATTCTTTGTTATGTGCACATATCGCAATGATCCCGAAACTGCATTAATTTGTGGACGGCAAAAAATTTTTTTTTTGCCTGCCCTCCCTCAATTGAAAATAAACTTCTTTTTATTTTTTTTCAGCAATTTTTACTTTAATCGTAAAATTTCACAATAAGGTGCCTCCATTACCTAACTTTTTTATTACTTAAATTAAATTTCAGCGTTTTAAAAAAAAAATGTTTTTTTTTTAATAATTTTGCCGTCGGAAAAATTAAGCATAGATTCTCCCTCATTTCGATATGTGCACATTATAAAGAATCACACTGTATTTGATTTATTTTGTGCGGTTCAAGACTCTGTGTAGCAAAGTTGTACAGACATAGACTTAGAATCAGAAGCAATGACACGGAAATTGTACACAGAACACAAACATTTTACCTACAGAAAAATAGAAGTAACCATTTAACTCTGGCACAACGCAGTCTGCGGGTAGCTTTTTTAAACCATCCTTTTAAAGCTCAAAATACACACAAGGCGGGTGCATGTAGGTCGTGGGTCGGGACGGGAGTACGGCGGGCTTGTCAAATCAATCTACCTAGCCTTTTCCCAACTATTTTGGGGTTGGCTTTCAGTCTAACCGGATGCAGCTGTAATACCAGTATTTTACATGGAGCGATTGCCTGTCTGACCTCCCCAACCCAGTAACTGGGTAATACGATACCCCTTGGTAAGACTGGTTGTCAGACTTTCGGCCTTCTGACGACCCGTAACGACTGTCAAAGATCTACGAATAACAGCCGGGACCAACGGCTTAACGTACTTTCCGAAGCTACGGCGGGCTTGTATATTGTAATTCCTTGTATACGAAAAGCGTGCGCAGCTCCCGCTCCCGACCCGCTCCGCGCCCGACACGCCCACGCGTTTAGTCGGCTACCATCAACCTTTCGATGTGGTTGCTTATTTATGCGACAACTCTGCCTTCAGAAAAATGTTCATGTTCATTAGTAAACTACGACATAAATTATAGATTGTCCATAAAGAATATATATGTATAAATATCTTAGATCATAATATATTTTTCGAAACTATAAATAAATAATAAATATTATTCCTATTGTATTGAAGATATTTGAAGTAATGTATTATTATAATGTATGTACCATGCCGACTATTATTCAACTGTTATACCTTAAAAATAATATATTATGTCATCTTTGCTATTAATTTTATATTAATTCACTCGTGTTATAACAATGTTGCATGCCTATTATAAGGTAGATTGTACAAGGATCACCCATAATTATTCAGGTCTTATTTACCATACCTGCAATCTATGCAAATAAATGTTTACTTTACTTTATACAAACCATTTCAGAACAGAAAGATACATAAATAATATGCTTATGTTCCACAGGTCTGGTTAACCTGTCCCTGGTGGGAAGCTGTGACAGAAGTGCCGCTACACTTCACCCCTCCCATGGTGGCATCCTGGCGACTCCTCACCTCGAACGCGAGGAAGTTCATCCACGTGACCCTCAAGTCTACCGTGGTGCACCTGGTGCAGTTCTCGCTGATAGATCCGAAGTTGGAGTGTGATGGTGCTGATAACTCTGTGGCGGATTTGAATCCGAAGAATTCTGATCATATGGTTTGGATTATTTTTAGCTAGTTTTCCTTATTTTGCACGCAGAGGAAATTTCGAGGGAAAAATTAAAAATGTTGCTTTTGACGTCAAATAGAATGGCGGTCAATGAGAGCTATTATGAAAAAATCAAAATTGTATAGTGTAATTTAAGCACATTCTTTGATAAACAGTTTCATAAAAAGTTCATGACTTAAGAATGCTACTTTTTTTAAATATACAAAAGTAAACACTTATGTTGCATAGGTTAGGTCGACTATGGTAGATTGATAAATCCACGCTGCATTTACGCTTTTAAATTTTTACTTACGACTTACTCCCGCGCCGAAGGCTGGTCTCCGCTGAAATTGGTCGGCATTGGCCGAAATTCGGTCTGGAGGACTGTTATTATCACATTACTCCCGAAATCTTCTAGTTATAATACAATCAATGTGATACCAAGTAACATTCGATTCAAGTCAAAATACTAGGATGGCGGGCGTACATCTGTTCTCATCAACCTCATCTTGCTTTCTTCCAGATGGTAGCATCAGACGGGACAACAGCTTCATTCATGTGGGAACTCCTCAAAGACCCCCTGGTAAAAGCAGGTCCAATGAAGGCCACATTCTCTGTGCACTATCACCCCTCAGACACCGAGGGGCCGGGCAGACCATTCAGCTGTCCGTTTGACATACAAGACTATACTACGCTGTTTGTTATACGGACTAAATTGGAACCTAGTAAGGGATCCGACTTTTGTAGGGCTTCGCAGATGTGCTGTTTGCAGTTGAGCGTGCAGAGGGTAGGTGGAAATTATTTTGCTAAGTTTTTAATATAATTTAGTTTGAAATAAGTTCTAGGTGATGATTTGAGTGGGATGGTTTGGTCATGTTGAGAGGATGAATGAAAGGCGACTAACAAAAGGTATTCACAAGGCTGATGTGAGTGGAAACGCAGGGAGGAGACGCCATAGGAGGACATACATATAGTGACCTTATTGGTGAAGTTCTTCAGAAAAGTCAGGTGCGTAGTACTCGCAACCAGTTGCGTGTATGACCAGATGTATGTACGTAAACGAGGCATAAGGAGTATGTAAGGATGGTAGCAGGTGTCGTCCTGTAGTTTCTACCTACCTCTATGGGAAGAAGGCGTGAGTTTATGTAAGTTTTAGGTGCATTCATGACAGATTGAGCAAAAAAGCTCATATGTAGAAAGGGATAGAAAAATATGCCATGGGTAGACAATCCAATAAACTCAAATATTGTCATTTTCTTTGCTATATCAATCTTGCTCTGCCTAACCTAAGTCTACATAATTCCAGGTGAATGAAACAGAATACACGTCGCTTATGTACGAAGTACTCGCTGACCAGACCATGTGGGCGGTTCTTGGTCGTACTGCAGGTAAAAATAAAAATCTTTGTCAATATGAATCTTTTCCACAAATATGTATCTGAACTGTCGATTTCCCTTCTAATTTATGCCATATACCGGCAAACTAAGCCTTTGCATTGACTTTTATACATCTCATCATCTGCCTAGCCTTTTCCCAACCATGTTGGGGTCGGCTTCCAGTCCAACCGGATGCAGCTGAATATCAGTATTTTACATGGAGCGACTGCCTATCTGACCTCCACAACCCAGTAACTGGGTGATACGATACCCCTTGGCAAGACTGGTTGTCAGACTTTCGGGCTTCTGACGACCCGTAACGACTGTCAAAGATCCACAAATGACAGCCGGGACCAACGGCTTAACGTGCTTTCCGAGGCACGGAGGAGTCTCGATATGTAAAGATCACCCATCCACGGACCAACCCCGGCAAGCGTAGCTTAACCTGATGAATCGACCCATGCGGCTGTTATTACTTAGCCACGAGCTCCACTACACTTTTATACATATTAAGTTTATTTTTCAAGGTGTAATAACAATGGAATGTACCAGCACGGAACCGCAGAATGTAACGCTAGACGTGATGCCGTTGGTCGCAGGATACTTGCCGCTGCCGACCGTCCGACTGTCTAAATACATCGCAGCTAATACCAAAGGTAAATACAATAATATTATTTTGAGTTCTCTTTACTTCTAGGCATTGTTAACAGTGGTGGCCCAGTGGTATCGGCCGCGACTTACGAGTGGTAGATCGTTGGTTCGAACCCTGACAGGCGCTTTACTTTGTGTAAATTATTTCATCACCACTGATCTCAAGAAACCAGAAGATCTCAGGAAACCGGCATGTCCTAGAACCAAAAATTCGAAGACATGTGACATCTACCAACCCGCAGTGGGCCTGTGTGGTGGATTACGGCCCACTCCCTTTCACATGGAGGAGGCCTGTGTCCCAGCAGTGGGAACATTAATTAAGCTGATTATGCTATTATTAACCTATCCCAACAAATGAGACAAAATCCAACCACGTGCGAGCCGAATTGTGTTAGGTTAACACTGTGACAATCCCTACGAATGCCGAGTGAGCGGTGCCTGAACACCCATTTTTCGATGATCTCTTGGGATTCGGCGGGACTCGAAAGGTAAAGCCTTGTTTACACGAGGAGAGTTTCTCAAAGATCGACGGGCGAGAATGTCCATGCGAGACTCGCGGTTGAGAATCTCTGGGTGATTTATCGCACAAATTTGTTTAAATTTAGACCTTATTTACAACTTTAAAAGGTACACATTTCATTAAGACCACAAAAACATGTCCTTTCTACATTTCTTGTCTCCCAACCTGAACCTTATAACATCTTACAAACGCAATATAATTTTCTAGATCCGAAGAAAGACATCTCAGCTCACCCCCGACTCGAGCCATTCAGTCCAGGTCAAGTATACCACGCAGGTAAAGCGAAGCAGGTTCACGTCTTACCTCCTATGCCGAAGGAACATCTCGACGTGATAGCCAACTAAAAAAGGCAAGCCAGGCTAACATACACAGCGCGACTTAACTTTGTCGTCGCATTATCTCGCGTCGAGACGATGTTTGACGTTGTTTACGCCTAGTCGTATCTCGCCTTGGCGTAAGATATTACAATGGACAATTTGTCGTGGTTGGCTGGGTGGAGACTAGTCTATGAGCTTAGTAATTGTGCTGGTAGGGTGGTGGAACTCGCAGGTTTTGGTTGGTTTTGGTTGGCATAAGGAGTATATAAATGATGGTGATGATAGTGTGGGTGTGTATCAGTTGTGTGATTGACGAGGTCGGAAAATCTTATGAATTTCTTCTATATTTGTTAAAGCCGTTTCTTGACTGACTGACTGACAACGCATAGCCTAAGTACATTTCCAGGTCAATCAATCTGCCTAGCCTTTTCCTAACTATGTTGGGGTCGGCTTCCAGTCTAACCAAATGCAGCTGAATACCAGTATTTTACATGGAGCGACTGCCTATTTGACCACCACAAACCAGCAACTGGGTAATACGATACCCCTTGGTAACCCGTAACGACTGTCAAAGATCTACGAATGACAGCCGGGACCAAGGGCTTAACCTGCTTTCTGAGGCACGGGAAGTTTCGGTATGTAAAGATGGTCACCCATCCACGGACCAATCCCGGCAAGCGTAGCTTAACCTGATGGATCGACCCGTGCGGCTGTTATTACTTGGCCACGAGCTCCTCAAGTACATGTCCAGGTAAGGTGATACACGATGCAAGACGAAGCAACACGATGACCCGTCTATCTGGACTCGCGCGACTCTCGCTTGTTCTCTTACGCGAGTGAAATATGTGGACGGAATTTACGTGCGTATTACTCAGTCTGGACTTATTATATTGCCAATAAAGAACTTCTGGAGCATTTAAAAGACGAATGTAAAAATACTTTAAAATTAGGATAACTATAAACTTGCGAGTTTTACATTCCAAAATATTATTCAAATATAAAACTGACTATCATGACATACACCACCATAATCGACTAAATTAAGAAAATAAAACAACACTAGCTGTCAAAATACACAGATTGTGAAAATAAATACGTCCATTGCGTTTAATGAAACGTTATAGCATTTCCAGGCTCAATAAATTATGTTCAATGTATTCAATAATATTAATGATAAAATAACAAAAATAAATAAATTGATATTATACATTGACATTTCGTGTTAAGGACAAACGAATTATTTGTATGCTTAAATGTATTTTAAAAGTACCTAAATTAATCTTTGGCATAAAAGACTAAAATTGATGGGTATTATTTTAATGTGCGTTATTTTAAATAATAACTTATTAATTAACTGTGCTCTTGTTGAACGGACAAATAAAAACATTTTTATCGAAACAAGGCACATTTTTAATACTACCCATATTTTAGAAATAAAGTACTGCTATGATATTGTACTCCAAGAGAAATAAAAAGCTTCTATTAGATACAGGGTTTAATTGAAATTATTGGGAAATGTCCCCAATAACAAGGGGAAAAAATACTCAATTATATGAATGATTCCAATTTTACCCTGTATGGGATATCTGATAGTACTGCTTACAAAATTCTATTCTATGACTAAGAATCGGACCACCACATGTGATAACTCATATGCTTCGTAAGGTTGTATGTGTGTAATGTAGTTCTATACTATAAATTAAAAAAACAGGGTAAGTTTTTAATAAGAACATCACTGGCAACTATGCTAACCATTGGAGATAGGATATCTGTTAAAAACTCACCCTGTATGTGTAATACGTTCATAATCTTGCATCTGTTAATGCTTTGGCAATATCATTAGAGAAAAGAATTCGATATTTTTTCAATTATCTAGTGCCATATCATTTCAAAAGGTAAAATATTGGCAAACTTAATAGACTATTGTATGGGACTCTCGCCTCCTATAACATGGAACTGAAACATAACTGGCGATGGTGAAATGTGGGTGTACTATATACTATCACGGTAATTCACAATTACACATAACCCTCCTTTTTTCTTCGCCGTAGTCGGGTAAAAATACACCTCTGCCTAACCCTTCGGGGTATACAGGCATGATGTTATGTTTAAATAGACATTTAACTGTGGGTTTTTAACACAGAAAGATACAATTTTCGATCGTCGATACTTTAAATCATGAAAGATGGAAGTTATTACTATAAAATGGTACAGTAAAGTTTAATGCTGTCACTCTACAGGGAAGTCAATGCTTATGCCTCATTCTCTTACATTCAACATTAGGACTTATTTCACTTACATTTAGGTCTAAAGTTAAATAGCTAGCTATGTGTTAGACGTTTAAATGTGGAACGTAGTGTTATTGTACTGACAGTCTTTTGTTTTTTTTATGGACTCGATACAACAGAGGGGCAATTCCCGTGTTTTTAACAATTTTCGCATCTAATCTGTCTCAATCTGTCAAAAATACCTCTCTTTTCCCTACGTTTTTGACAAGTTTTTGACATTGATTGACGCTGAGATGAGATTGCGAGTAGATTTTGAAAATTTTAATTACGGAAATTGGCCTTCTGAATAAAACATAGATTTGAAATTGGATGTTTGACCAGGATTCATGGTCAGAGAAGAAAGCTTGATCAAGTCTCTGACCAACAAATCTGCTGTTATGTGTGGTAGGCGGATTAACAGTAGCCATGTAAACCACTTGACAACAGTTTCAACTAAATAGACTTTCAGAAACCAAGAGTTATTCTACAAAATGAAAACTGGGCCTGAAATACTCGTAAGCCGGCAATACATGTTGGCCAAGCCTCAGCAAACGCGAGCGTAGGCAAATTGTTGGTCAAATTCGAAGAGACCAATACCAACTGCCAATGTTCACGAGTTTTTGTGGAGCTATCCACATGTTGGCCATATTTACCGATTGCAGGTGAGGCGCCTTTGATTTGTGCAGAAAAACCGACACTGTTCCGAAGTGAGACGAGTCGCAGCGAGCGATCCCGATTCCCGAGTCACCACTCGGGATCGCTCGCTCGATTTATCACCTTGTAACGAACCGTATACACGTTGGCGGTCGCCTGCACTCAGCCAGCTAGGCGAGCATCGACGAGCTATGGCGGGGCTAGAGAAATACGTTGGTACTCGCCTTCGCTCGGCGAGCTATGACCAACATGTATTACTGGCTGTAAAGATTCAAATATCTTTATCCATCGTCGCCATACTTATTTCGCCACAACGATTATGTCTACCTAGTCTCTTTCTCGTCTTTTCTTTTCTCATATAAGTTGTAAATACAATTTGGTGCTAGATTAATGTAGAGTTAACACCAAATTCTTCATAATGTTCAAGTTATTAGTTATCTTTGTATATCTTGTTACAATAATCTCAATTAAGTTATACTGGTGCATGTATGTTAGAGCTGTTTCGGTTTATTTTTTGACATAAGATATTAAAGCAATGTTTATTAACTTGATAATGGGAATTAAATTATTCAGGGTTGTATATTTCAATTGAATTAAACTAGCTTGAACGTAATTGAAAATGGATAAAACAGGCTTTTACACGTTTATAAATGAAAGGTGTTAAAAAAAATAACTTTACAAACTTTAAGAGGTGCTTTAGACCATTGAACTGAATAACTTTTACTATGGGAAAAACTCTGAAATCGCCAAAAATAAAACAGCTGTCCAATACAGTTTAGAATAGTAGGTAGTAAACTTATGTACGGAACAGCTGTTTTTTTTTTTTCGCGATTTCAAAGCTGGTTTTATTTTAGCACCTTACATAAAAGGCCCTAAAATATTCACCATAACCAAATAAACACCCATTGCTTATCCATCTATTTTATATTGTGTCTATACTAGTATGTATGATCTTTCCCTAGTGTAAGTTATCCAAAGAATAATTTGATGTACACAATCTGTTACTTTAGTTACAAATGCTAGCCATCGTATTAATTATATAGCTAAAACTAACAATGCAAATGGCAAACTGTATGTTCGTTATTATTTCCGCGGTAAATTATGACTTTGTATAAATTGACAAAGAAAAAAATGAGTATACTCAGTAGGTGTGACATATTTTTTATTATTTTTAGATATTTGCTAACGATCGCATTTCAATAAATTGCAATGTGATTATGTTGGTAACTTCAAACTTGATTCAGTGTTGCCACTTATTGAAATGTTAGATTTTTTTTTGTCTTATAGCATGCTTAGAATAAATAAAGTTGGTTTTAATATCGTATAGTTCTTATTAAGTTATTGAGATTTCCATAAAGTGTATTTATTTTGATTTTGTAAGCGAATAAAGATCCTTTGTGGACGATTCATGTGGAGTAAAACTTAAATTAAGCATGGTGACTAGTGAGCTTACCTTAGACTTTGAAAAAGTTGATAAAGTCAACGTTAAATACTAAATCGTCTATGAGGGATCCTATTATTATGATTATGTTTATCGATATTTTGACATGTATAACATAGAGATAAAGTAATAAGAAAAATCCTCAAAAACAATTTGACACCAGTGAATTTGACTAACAAAGCACAATGTCAGACATTTTGTTAACATTATAATGTGATTGTCGGTTAACTTTAACATTTGACCATACTTCTACTGAGATCGAGCTGTTAATGTAAATAGACGTAATACTGTATAACTGCAAATTGTATTTATGTTTCATACTATGTATTATATCTAGAACTACGAATATAATGTTTATTGTTAGCGTCATTGTTTTATTTTGACAACCCTAACAACCCTGCCCTTGTATTAGTGAGATTTTTCTTTGTGTGATGTTTTGCTACATAAATACCCTCCATCTTAGAACGCGGAGGTATAAATCGAACTGTATCCAAAGCAGAGAAGTGCAATGTATTGGATATTGTGATATAAGCTTATCATTATTTGCATGAAATAAGATAGTTGATTTATTTTGGTTTTTTTTAATTATGTACATGACATAGCGCCCGTAATACCCTATATAAAAATGTACTCTGTGATCCCGGAAGGGCTAAGATGATATACCTTGAGTACTTACATCTACATTTTGCCAGTTATGTAGTCCAATATAATAAGGGGCGAGCCTATTGCTAGCATCCGGGCACAAATCCAAATTCCTGATGGAATTTTTAATCTGGTACTTAATGCTTGTGCACTAATACAATACTGTGTTCTAATAAGTAATCAATGGGCCAAGATTTCGAAGTAGAATAGGACTTTCAAATACAAAAATGCTGAAGTTGTAAACGCGGACACTGTCCGAATCTCTGGATTTCGGAATCAAAGTTTCTTCTCTCTTTCTCCTAAATCTATTATAGTCGGACCACTCCATAGAACTGTGCACCACCGTTTTTTTTTTTTTTTTTTTGATGGTGGTAAATCAAACCCACCCGTGTTCCTTCATTTGCCTGTTGCCAAGGTCCCGGTATCCCTTTCGGACTTTCCCGCACCAGCCTGACTTTATATGTGGCAAATGCCGTTTTTTTTTTTTTACTACATTAGTCGATTATTTTAACAGCAGCAGTTTACGTTTGGAAAAGAAAACGAACTCACTATTCGGAGATACCAACTCCCAGATACTAACCATTCGAGTTCGTCATTGGTTGATTGATTTTAGGTTGGCAGTTGACTTGCGATTGTGTTTGTGAACCCATTGTGAACTGTCGAACGAAATTGATAAGTTTGTTTTGTCATAAAAATATGGTCATAGTTTTTATAAATTCAGCGGAATCATGAGATAACTTGAACCACATGTAAACATACGTTTGCAATGTGTCAAGTGAATAAAGCATAAATACAATGAAAGTCGTGTGGGTTATGTTGTGAAAATGCGAAGTGTTACATTTGGATTATTGGATGTCACACGCGAATGTAATCTTCGAAGTGGTCTCCTCGAAGAACCATAAAGTTTTCACTGTGGATAAGTTACATGTACGCAGCGGGAATGACAATAATGGCAGTTTCTGTTGGCGAAATTTGCGAGAACACAAAGCTGGCGAGGGAGATGGCACTGATGGGGAACTATGAGTCGGCGCTGGTTTACTACGAGGGCACGGTGCAGATGATCCACAGACTGCTCATCACTATCGCAGACCCCACGCGCAAGTCCAAGTGGCAACTGGTGAGTACCTTCAAGTTTTCTGCATGTTTTCCAAGTACTTCGATGGCTGCTTACCTTGAATATTAACGTTTCCTTTTATGATAAGCTGTGGTGCTAATTAGTTGCGCGGACGGTAGGAAGGCGGAAGGCTACCCGCAGCGTTCACATAATTTACCATGTAGGTTTGTTTATACCCTTTTTTGTTCTTGCATCTAGGTTATCTGGTTTGTTGTGGTCCATGCTTGGATACCATACTGCCTGTAGTAAATAGCAGATATTTTGATCAGGTTTTTACTATATCAACAACAATTTTTCCAATATAAAAAGTCTTTGTGTACAATGACATGTGGCATTCTACAACATCTTTTTTACTAAGATGTTATTTTGATGCTTTATTTTTAATTTATCTGTCTTCCATATGTACATTATGTGGAGAAATTAAACCTAGTTCCTCTGAAATTTATTCAAAAACTTGTGATTATCCTTTCTCTTCATTGCACTAAATTGAAAACAATACCACCTCAGAGTTTTTATTCTCTTAATAATAATCTACCTTTGAAAAGAAAAGGTATGAATCATCCCTTACAAATGATGTCCTCATTTGTTAAAGCTAAACTACCCATTTCCTTTAAACAAAGAAACTGGCTTAAACTAATCTATTTAACATGACGAAAACATCTTTCTGAGTGTACATTTATACAGTTACGAAAGGGAATAACTATGCAACGCTAAAATATCCAAATGAGTGTGTCAACATTCCTAGAACTGCTCAATATGAACACATTAACAAAATACATAACAATATTATTAGCACTTATGTAAGTTACCTAGGTATTATGAATTTCGTAATCTTGAAATCCACGTTCATGATAAGGGATATTATAATATTTAATTTCTTGAAGTCAGTGATGCCAAATTATTCTTATCAGTGTGAAGAGAGTAATAAAACAATCTGATAAGTATCTTAATTTGAATCTGTTATCTTTGTTTGCATTCTCATATCTTTTATGACATTTTAATAGTATCTAATAAGCCCTCGTTTCTTGTAACTTTCAAGATGTTTGCAGTATAAAACCCTTCCCAATGTAAAATTCCAAGAAAAACCATCATAGCCATCTAAGAACAAAAGTTATAAAGTAATCTTTTAAAGAATTTGCCAGCAATTTTGTCTTGCCGTGTCCATAATTTCGAAGAGACTGTTAAACTATTCATGCATACATAATCGTACTCAATTATTGAGTTTAAAACCTCTAGAAAAAGATAACTGTAAACTATTGGTTTTAAACAATAAACTGTAATGTTTCATGTGTACATAAAAAGTACTGTTCTTTTATTTGTGTAAACATTACTCAGATGTTTATATTTAGCATGACTTTAGAATTTATTAGAAGGTTAATTTTACAGTTAAGAATCTAGAAAAATGCTATACATTATATTGAAAATTAATTGATCTTGTTATAAGGCATTCACATAAGATGTGTAAACTATCATCAAATGCATCTTCCTTGTCAATTCACAACTGATCAGCCATAAGGTAGCAATCTAATTGAATATCCAGGACATTCATTATCATAATTAACATCTCATATATCAAGCATAAAGATAAACCGTAATCATATATCATGCATTTTATGAGGACGAAAGTGCAGCTGACTCACAAACTGAGTTGATTGAAGAGCACAAAGAAGCATAACAGATTGGGTACAGTCATTTCAATTATGTTACCTTCAACAGCTGGACAGCAACTCATAGACTGGTTATCAACCTTATAGCAATGATAGTAAAGATCAAAATAAAGATCGCTGTGATGCTAAATTAGAGGTAACTCACTGTTCACCTGATATTGATTATTTTATTTATTTCTTTCTTTAATTAAGATATTAAAAGCGAAAATATATGATCATAAAGTCGAGGTAAAGAGTTAACAACACCTGCTTAGCTGGTAGTGTCCTGTTTACTAACACACTCTCAAGTTTGTCTATGGAAAAAGAAGAGTAAACATCCTCTTTTATTGATAAACTTTTTTGTTTTCATCTTTCCTTGCTGGATTCTAGGAAAGTTTAAGTAAATCAGCTGTTTCACAATGAGCTTGGCAACAGCCACTGTTTTGAATTTGCCTGAGACAGTTTTTAATACAGTGAATACTTTCTATTAGGCTTATTCAGGATTCTTACTCTTTACCTTCCTAAACTCATTTTTAGAATCAGTCAGACATACACGTGTGTGGCGTGCGTGTATGGCCAGATGTATGAAGGAATACGAAACAAAAGGTGAATGTAAGGATCATAGCAGGTGTGACGTTCTGTAGTTTCTGCCTACCCCCAAGGGGAAGGAGGCGTGAGTTTCTGTGTTTGTTTATATACAGGGTGATCAGGATATCGACGCGCATCCTGAACAGGGTGTAAAGTTCACTCATCCACCATAGAAAAGGGAGGATCCTCCGACCAGACGGGTGTGGTGTCTGTCGGGTTATTTGCACGGTAAACTTAAATTGCGCGATGCAGGATTTATGTGACGTCAGGATTTTTGTGTGGTGTCAGGCCTTTGATTCTTAGTTCGCATGTGGCGATGTAGATACCGCCACAAGTACATGATTCTGGACCTGCGTAAAATGTTATCAAAATGTGTGGAACAGCATTTAAAAAAAAATAATGTATTTAGTAAATCCATGGTAACAGGTTGCGAGTCGATTTCCGTGCCACTCTGATGCCTAGAGGCAGATCAAAGCAAAAACGGAATCTCTCAAAATAGCCTCAAATTTTTTACCTTGAATTAATCATGATGAACTACTAACATCCTTAATAAAAATAAAAAAACTACTTTTTTATATAATCCATTATATGCATAGTGCTCTGAATACAGGTTTTGCTCCATGACTACTGGCTAAATTGGCATTGAGCATGTCTATTATATTTCTTTAACTCTGAAGGTCATTGGTTATAGTATTGTTCATCTATTGAGCATCTTCCTTGTCGTTTTTATTATTATTATATTAATATACACTGTAATGACTAGCCTTGAAAAGTTGAAACCAAGCATTTTATTCTTCACAGTACCTAGACATATTTTTGTAAGAATAAGGAAAACAAAGTGCTGTATGGCCAACAAATGTTTCGAATACATGTTTGACTGAAACTTGACCTGGAAACATTTGAGTCTTATCTTATTTTCAATGACCATATTTGTATCGGAGGCATTTACTATGTTACAACAGCTTTGCCCTTGCGCGTAAAGGTTTTATGTTCCATTACATTCAATAGCCGAAAACACTTTTCTAACTGTAATTCTATGCTATCCTACCCTTATCTCCATTTATTTTGTCTTTTTCTTCCTTACATCATTTATTTAAGGCAGATGCGCTAAGGTAGCCCGCAAAATTCAATTTTTCTTACGTTTTTTGCAATTTGCAGATCAGTATCAGGTTGTATGTTGATCTAAATATGATTTGCGGCCGTAACAAATATTGTATTGCTGATTCTAATGTTCATAAATCTGTAAATCAATACATACAACCTGATAGTGACTTGCAAATAGCAAAAAACCTAAGAAAATTTGAATTTCGTGGGCTACCTTAGCGCATCCCCTTTTTGAGCTGTCATCTCGGAGTACACTTTCTTCCTCTTCATACCGCCTTTCACACAGTCTATCCATGTCTCATTTAACGCTCTCCTGAACTCAAACACAGATTTGGATATGTTTGCGAATGAATGGAAAATGATACTGTCAGAATGTCTGAATTTTTGTGAGAAGAATGCATGTCTGTGTTAATTAAATTATATGTTTAAATAGTGTAATTGGTTTCGGCCGTTCTATTTAAAATAAAATTAATAAATGTCACAGCTATGGACTCCATCGATCTTTCACCTCAGTATTAATGAATAAATACTGCTTATGGTTTCTAAGGAGCTGGCCACACAGAAGAGACGTGAGACGAGGACGGGACGCAGACGCGCCTATAGTATGCAGATGAGAAAGCGACGCGCCTGCGTCTTGTCTTATCTATACGTTTTGTGCCAGATGAAGTCTGCGTCCCGTCTCACGTCTCTTCTGTGTGGCCCGCGCCTAAGGTAGGTGTGTTTCAGACCACAGTACCCTTATTTACTTACATATTTCAAAATATTCATGAATATTTGATTGCCTTAATACATTTGCATAGATTTGCACGCGTATTTCACAACAAAGTACCTTTCTCATTTATATTCATGCAAATATTGTTAATTTTGCAATTTTGCATCTAAAAACTATCAATCTTTTTCCTAGGTATCTAATTTGCGCTGTCAATTTGTCGCTGTGGAGTCGTTTGTCTCAATAGAAAGCTTCGTATAACGTTTTTTTGATGAGGTCAATGGTATTCTGAGTCACTTATCATACGCCTACGCGTAAATTTACGCGTATAATGTTGCATACGAAAGTATGTGACTTGTGACTTGGTACTTGATGTAAAAGAATATTTGGCAAATATAATTGTTCTTTAGAAAAGTCAAGTGCGATATAGTACACGCAACCGGGCGTGCGTGTATCATCCTTACATATTATAAAACAAAGTCCTCCGCCGCGTCTGTTCGCGATAAACTCAAAAACGACGGCACAGATTTTCATGCTGTTTTCACCAATGAATAGAGTGTTCTCAAGGAAGGTTTTAGTATATAATAACCGACATCCACACGGGCGAAGCCGCGGGCATCCGCTAGTCATTTATAAACGTAAACGAAACAAAAGGAGGATCGTAGCAGGTGGTGTTCTGTAGTTTCTGCCCACCCCGATGGGAAGAAGACGTGAGTTTATGTATGTATGGAGGTTGAAACTGTCTGGACTGCCCTGTTAAGACTGTAGTGGCTGCAAGGGCAGCTGCTCAACGTGAGGTTCTGGGTGCCGTCTGCCATCCTTGAAATGGTATTTTATTAGGAAATTCGCAGTAGCAACCCGGGGTCTGGATTTGTGCGCTGTGTATGGTTAGTCTCACCCCTTATTACAAAGGACTTCACCAAAGCTGGCGAAATATAAAGGGTGCATCAGAAAGGTCTGGTCAAAATTAAGGGTATGGGACAGACCATAAAACTGAACAAGTTTTCTCAATATCGTAATCGCGAAAGAAATATCAGTCGTCCAAAACTTCAATACCAACACGCGTAGCATGACCACTGTAGAAACAGGTTATGTCGACGGAAAAATAGACAAAATGACAGATAAACAATCACAAAAAACCCGTTTCTACGGTGGTCATCCTACGTGTGCTGCTCGACCGAAATGTATGGGAAGACTGATTATTTCTTCACACGTTTCTGATACACCTTGTATAATAGGTAAGGTACTGACTTCTGCTTACCCTTTCGAGGAATAAAGGCGCGTCCTGTTATGTTATGGAGGTTGGAATTTTAGGGTCAGAATTCGGAGTACCTGCTACTAAAGCACATGGGCACAGGTAGGCGAAAAGTTTGCGATTCGATAAGGTCACTCCAATTTTTTCTTTATTTTAAGCGCCCCGACCGCTCGCCGTTTAGTGGCTGGAGAATACGACCAGCTATAATCCCAGTTACTTTGGATATAATTTATGTGAGTGTAATATCAATTACTTGATTCTCTTGTAGTTTGGTTTGTCTTATGGCAAATTCATTATACGCCTTTCCGAGTTTCCTTGTTACTTTAGTATTTTTAGCGGTTTAACTGTTCCTTAAAGAGAATAAGAGGCCCTGAAGTGTATGAAAGAACATACTATTACAGGGTAGCATTATATCATCAAAACACACAAGGCACCCGCGTGTCGGGCGCCATCCATATGTAAGGAATACAGCCCGCCGTACGGCCGTCCCGACCCGCCCCCGACACGCATCCGCCTTGTGTGTGGGTTTGGCTTTATTGTATGGACCTTAATTTATGTCATGTCATCAAGATAAAAATTATGCACAATGCAACATTACTGCCTGACTTCGGAGAATAAAGGCATAATGCCATATATTTCTTGCTCTTTTTCCTATTCAAGTGTGTTTTATCAACCTGCATACCAGGAACACAAGGGGCGATCATATCACACGTCATAATTCAGTTGAAGCCACGCATAGCATAGCCATAGCGTATGGATTTAACGACTAAATACGCGCATAAGTGGCTATTGTGTTTGTATTGATAGAAGACTTACAACAGTCGTTAGTCCTAATCCCAGCTTAGTCCCACATCCGCTAGTTTGGTAATTAAAGCCCTAAGGGCCATAAAAAGGTGACAAACAAAAACTGGATACTTTAATGGTCTTTTAAACAAAACTGGCAGCCCTTGACGGCCATCAGAACCGTTCGACCCTTTTGGGCATAGATTCTGACGATTTGGGCCAGTCCTGTCCTCCAAAATTGACTGCACTATTCTGGGACATTTATTTGTGACAAAAACAAGGATATTAGCAAAAAAAAAAATCCCAAAACACTTTTCCTTTACCACACTTATCACTGGAGAATTAAATTAAACAAGAAGTAATAATGCAGCGAGCAATAAAGTTAACCGCAATGGTTAATTATGAACAATTGAGGTAGAAAACATCGCACGATAAAATTATGAATGCTATTATTAGTTGATAGAACGCTTTGGAACAAACCGAGACACGTGAAAATCTGCAAACGATACGTAGAACCCAACTTTTTTTGAAGGTGCTATGGTACTCGTAAGTCTTAGTAGAAAGAGTTATACTACTGTGTTGTGACGTGTAGTGACGCGTTCCTGACCTAGTGTTAGCCAATCAAAACTATGTGTTTTGACGTAGTCCTAAACAGATTGGTTCCTTTGGTTGGTGTATCTCGCGTTACGACACAGCATTGTTTTCTTAAGAAAGCGGACGACAGCCGTCCAAATACAGAGCGTTTTTGACACTTTAATGTCATATACTGGTGAAAATGACAGATTTTCATGACGGTTATAATATGCCGCAACCGCTTTCCTAGGAGACCCTATCTTATGGATCGAGCTAAATTAATGGGAGGCCTATGTGCACTGGACTCTTATAGATTGTTAGCTAAAAACTGTCAATCCACTACTCCGTCATGATAATGGCTAGTCATAATATGATTGACACACAGATAATGTTGTCCGTTCTCTGGACAACATTGTGGTCAAAGGAAAATAAGGTGGATTAACGTTGCAGGAAAACTCGTGAGAAATCTTTGGTAGAAATCTCGCAATTTAATGAAGGAAGGTAAAGTACGGAGTGTATGTTTGACATTTGTATAGTATATCGGTTTTAGCACAAAACAAGGCTTCATATATTATTGAATGACTCATCTTCATGTTTAAGTGATTCGTAGGCCGAAGTGTATAGAAACAGTTTTTGTTTACATAACATTTTGCTGGTCATAGTAATCAATTTTCTAATAGTTTATGAAGAGGCACGTGCGGACTCAACTGACTATTTAGAATTAACATGCGAAAAACATATACTAAAATATCGCATAATCAGCCTATAATGTTCCCACTGCTGGGACACAGGCCTCCTTTCCTAGGAGAGGTAGTGGACCGTAATCCATCACGCCGCAGGTCCAGTGCGATTTGGTGAATGTCACATGTGTTTGAATTTTTTTTTCTAGGTCATGCCGGTTCCCTCTCGATGTTTTCCTTCACCTTTGAGAGCAGGGGTGATGAAATGATTTACACAAAGTAAAGTGCCTGCTTGGGTTCATACCCCTGACCTAGTACTCGTAAGTGGCGGCCGTTACCACTGGGCCACCACTGCTCGAATGTTGAGTGGTCGTTATTACCTACAATTACTCCATAGAGCTCGTGGCTAAGCAATAACAGCCGCACGGGTCGATCCATCAGGTTAAGCTACGCTTGCCAGGGTTGGTCCGTGGATGGGTGACCATCTTTACATATCGAAACTCTTCTGTGCCTCGGAAAGCACGTTAAGCTGTTGGTTCGGCTGTCATTTGCGGATCTTTGACAGTCGTTACGGGTCGTCAGAAGCCCGAAAATCTGACAACCAGTGTTGCCACAAGGGGTATCATATTACCCAGTTATTGGGTTGTGGAGGTCAGATAGGCAGTTGCTCCATGTAAAATACTGGTATTCAGCTGCATCCGGTTAGACTAGAAGCCGAACCCAACATCGTTGGGAAAAGGCTAGACGGATGATTACTCAATAGAGCAATGTATTAGAGACAGCTAGAATTATTGTCAGGCGTTATTTAGGTCACTTATCTTTTTTTCTAATTTTTCGTGTTCCCAGACCTTGATGATTAACTCCCATCATTCCCTTTTAACTAACGGTTCCTCTTGATTCGGTCCCACTGCTCGTCTTTCTTCGCTCCAAGCACTCCCACACGAAGTTTTAATTTAGTTTATTCATCATTCATTCGTTTTATGGAACGAAGTAGCTAGTTCCATGAGTCGCAAAAATCTGTTATCATTGCGTTGCCTTTGAATATACTATTTAGGTTATCTCAGAATGACTAGACTAAATCTATAGGTATAAATATCTTTTCCTTATGGCCACTGTGATAAATTGATGTCACGCCTCCAAGGACCTACCAATAAGGCGTGCTGCAAATACAATTAAACAACGATTTTACACACTCAATACACGCTTGATTTACATACAAATGGTTTTGCTAAGTCATACACGTACTTTATTATTGTTCAATCTTCACGCTGTTGATCTTGCGAGGGTCTGTAGGATTGTAAAGAATAACTTTACACTTGATGAAATCACGTACTGAACAATGGTCTTGAATATTACCAACATAAATATTGAAACAATGCTACGTGCGATTTTGACTAAGGGCCCTTCCTGTCATGCGTATTTTCGCCCGCGCGCGGATCTGGTCCGCATGTGGGTGATAGCACGCTCCTGGTCACACGCAGGACAAAGATTTAGTTTGCCGCTGCAGTGTCGTGCGTGTCGCCAGTGACTAAGCTCGTGCACTAAGATGAATGATTATAAGCGTACTATGACCATGCTTGCGACCCGCGTCACACTAACAACAACACTGAAGGCAGAAGAACGCCGCCCGCATCCGGTTAGCACGCACGCGGGCTGCGCGCCCGCAGCAAATCCGCGGTCCGCGCGCGTGCTCCCAGCATGATGGGAAAAACATGTATGGAATTATACGATGCGTGAAACCTGCACGCGGACCAAAATACGCATGACTAGAAAAGGGCCCTTGAGCCTTCCCGACTTTTTTAGTGTAGGCGTAAGACAACTTTTTCTCTTATTGGTACGTAGTTTTTTTTGCTTTGCGTCCAGTTTGGTGTTATCTTTAGTTCCTACCGAAGTACGCATAGAACAGTTTATGCCGCGGAAAAATATTAGCCAGTCACCAAGTTTCGGTGGGGTTGATTGCCCAGGGGGCGCCGGAAATACATTGAATGCAATTGAATGGTAAATATGATGTTCCGTAGAGTCTTCCTGTCTGCTAATAACAACCTTCTGCGATAGCCAATCAGTCTGCCAAGAGCGTTGTGAAATATATGGCTTCTGGTCTTTGACCTTTTGTCGTAACGATTACTGGAAGTCAAGTGGAATTTTATGGGTTGTTATACTGTATGATTATGACCCTTCTGATGCCCTTTTGATTACCCTTGACTCTTTGGGGACTAATTGAATAAACATGACACAGGGAAGTCGATGGTTGTAGGTGGACCGACCTACTGATGAAAATCGCAGGGATCCGCTGAAATGCGGAAGCGAAAGGACAAGTCGTTGTCGTGATGTCTAACTTCCCTAAGTCTTTTGACTGCAATGATGATGATGTAAACAGAGGAAAGACGATGAATTGACAAAATCAGGATATGTACGAAGATAAACTAAAGCCTATAGACCTTATAATAATCCTATTTTAGCCACTTACGGCACCCACAGTAATCCATTTAGCAAAATACAAAATAGACAAACAGTTGTGCATGTCCTTGCAATCGACATAGCAACAGTTTTTGTGCTATTCAAGTGAAACCCGACAAATTCTTTTGTAAGTGATCGAGTTTGTTCACTGTTGATGTAACTCACTTAATCCAGAAATCGACCTTCGCAGTAACAATGACTTTGGCAATAGTGGTGGCAATCACCTTGAAGTATTCAACATTTCAATCATTATAAAAATGGTTTATCAGAATATATAGTTCTATTCTAAAACCATTCCAATCCCAAACGTACAAAAGTTATCAGTGAAAGTGTCATAAAAATTGTTACAGCTATATTTGAGAAAATCAATACGACAATACCATTATACATTCCACATTGTCATACAAAGTAGACACTTGACTTATAATTTGTAATTTCTGTTCTAAATACTTTCTGTTCTATTTAATTCCCTTTAGTTTTAGTTCTTTACGAGTCGATAATGGGAAAGGTATATTCAAGCAATATGACTGTGAACCAGTTCACTTCAGTCGGCATTTGAAAGGGCCGATAAACATTTGAACAACGGTCACCCGGAAACACCTTTATTTTGGTCGGGTGTTGTTGTTATTCGCTACAATAGACAGAATCTGTGCTGTAATAAATACGGCCTATAGATTTAAATAGAAGCAGTAAAATAGTCTGACAACAATCCTCTAAGTTCAGGATTTGACTGTTTGACTCCGAGCCTTCTCCGAGCTTAAATAATTCTGGTCTACTTCATAAGCGACAGGGGCAAATGTGTCAAAGAAACAAAAAAATTTGGAGAAAGAAAGAAAGTAAGTACATTTATTTGCGGCAAACATGACGCTAAAAAAAGACAAATACCTAGTCGAAAATAACAAGTTGGAGGAAAATATGCGTCACATCCGCGCAAAATGGGGAGGTTTCATAAGGATACTTTAGGACCTTTTAGCCAATGAAACCTCTCCGTATATGTATAATCATTTTCGTTAGAGGTATAATATAACCATCCTATTTGCTTGAACACAATCAGCTTATCAATCGTGTCCATATGTTCCTGTGTTTTACAACAAAGTTTTATCGAAAGTAATTAAGTTGATACGGCTCTAATCTCAGCATTTATATGTAGTAACAGTAAAATATTATCACGCTTTTAACAGAGGTGTTTATTTCGACATATTGCTTTCCTCTATGGCGTCGGCTCCTCTTCAATCAATGTCAATGTTCCATCTACCCACGATTTCCTGTTCGGAGGAATCAAAGCTCAAAATAAATCTTACAGCCTCTCGCCATATCGAATCGATCAGCTATCGAGACATAATAACACCGAGAAAAATCATCGTTGCTTGAGATTCATCATTTATTTCTTTTCATATAAATCCAAAAGAAATATACCATGTTAATTCATTGGAATGTAAATCGATCGATTAGATGATTACCAATCATTTGTAATTAAATTGTTACACTTTTACTAATTTGCAGTCATGCGTCGGTTTTTGCACCTCCATACATTTGCATATGAACACGTAACTTTGTACTAAATGATTTCAGTCAGGCGATTTCGTGCTATTGCTATAAATAAATTATCTTATTTTGAAAGGCAACTGACCGACCCTGTCATTCTGTAGTCATTGTTTCCATGGTCTGTACTATTTTTCTCATCGTTACATAAATATTACGTTTGTGAAAATAATGGTTCAATTTTCTTTTAATCAACATTTGTATCGTCGTGTCAAATACGAATTCTTGATTGTAACGATCAGAGAATATTTGTAGTTGGATGCAACATCAGTCTCATGTTTGTTCAACTCAAGACTACATATTTTACCGGCAAGTGAGACAAGAATTGCCCAAGCACTATACGGTCCAACATGAACTGGTTCTGACTGAGACAATAAAACATAATACGAACGCGTCCACTCATCTCATATATTAGCCTTCGTTCGCAATAACTGTCTTGATTAATAGGAGTTTATGGTGCTAAGAGCTGCAGGCTTTTTACTTGAGTTTAGGTCACCTAGTCTAAATTAGAGACTGGAAGGGCGCCAAGCGTTTGTTCTATTGTCGACGTATGTCAGTCGTGGTTGTTTTATATTGTCATGCGTGTTGTTGCCTCCGTCAGGCCGCGAAGTGTTGACGACGCGGGTCGACGAACCTTCTCCACCCAGTATATCGGTCGTTCGGTGACGCGTACGGACTGCCCAATTTTGTTCAAGACTGTAACTGTGCCGATCTGTCAAAATTATGCACGCCACTACCGCCTTTACCTGAACAATGTTACGGCTTATATTATTTTGACAGACAGTTTTATTACTGCGTTGTGATTTGTGAGTATCGCGGTGTCCCAATTACAGGTTCAGTTTGTTAACATTGTGGGTAGTTTTAATTACCGTCCTACTTAAACTAAATTTGTTCATATTAGTGGTTCCTTATAGAAGTCGGTCAAGGTATTTAAGACTAAATTAGGTGAAAATAAGCACGTTATGTGGCGTGTGATCGCCGGATGTTACTCAACGGATTGAACTTTTTATGTGGGAAGTGTTTAAGATATTTTTTATTGTGCGCGAACATTGTGTGATAATCGTAGTGAGAGATCGTTATTTTCACTTTTGTGCCCACATCAAGAAAATCATGTGCGTATCTTTGAGGCATCTTTATCCATTATTGAGTTAATGCATATTAGTGTTTTTTGTGCAATTTGCTGAGCGATTGCTTGTCTGGATTAGATTGTAATTTGATGCTAATGTTGAGATTTCACATGTGTGAACTTGGTTTTATCTTAACACAATATACCATTTAAGAAATGAGTTTCCATTGTAACTGCCTTTATCCATTAAGACATTATCAAGTTTCATTCAATTTGTCTTCACAACTTGCTTCTTCATTTCATTTGTGACACTTGAAATCTGCACTTGGTGGAATCCCACGATCGGCAATATTGCAGACAGACACGCGCGCCAGACGACCACAGACCGCCACGCACCGCGCCGCTTCCGATGTCTGCGATACCCCGCACGTACACCTTCCCACGGTCCGTCGTCCGGACTCGTCGGTGTTCGTCCGCAAAATCACGGATCGTGGGATTTCGGTATTACAAAAGTCGTTACGTCTTTAATATTCGATATGGCCAGTGATCAGCATTGATATGCGAGACACTTTCTTTCACTTGAAGACGTTATATCTTGCACTAGCTTCTGCCCGCATTTGCGTCCACGTGAAATTTCTTGTTTTGAGAGGAAATAGGGTCAGTCTTTTCTCCATACAAAAAGTCATAATTCGAGGTTCGGCTCTCGTCTATTTCCTCCAATATTGGACCAATTGGAAATGTATTTTATGAATTGAAGAGGGATATTGACTGTGCCCCTGTTTTTAATTTTTCATGAATAGTCGTCATATTTGTACAATAGGCTCCTTATGACAGCGGTCTAAACAGGGTTCCCATTAGTGAAAAATCTATGGAATCGGATCAGTAGTTCCGGAGATTACCCTCCACTTACACACAAATTCTCAAAATTCGCTCTTTCTCTTTATAATATTAGTCTAGATATTCATCTCTATTCGTATTTACCGGTTTTATATTCATCATCATCATCGCTGATAAGGTTTAGAAATTTAAACAAGTCTTCCTCAGACAATGGCGGGTCTATGTACTCCAAGTCTAGACATAGAATTAGGCACAGATACAGGTCGTTATACCGACCTGCATTTCTGCATAATAAACCTTCAGTAGCATAACGTTGACTGGTGAATGGTATGGTGATTAATATCACATTTTCGCCCACATACAAACTACACAAGTAAGTCACACCTCTTTTAGCTACGAACGCTAAGCTCCTACGAAGTCTGTACTCCTGGTACCATTAAAATAATAACGGATCGTTTTAAATAATCCTATGGGAAATAGATACGTGTGTTGTTTAGTAATAGTGTAGGTAATACAATGTAATTGGTTGGTTAGGCTTTACTTGGGAACTTTTGAACTTATTGCGAATTGCGTTTTGTCATTTAAAAGCAATTGTATACGGTGATTCTTTATAATGTGCACATATTGAAATGGGAATCTATGCTTAATTTTATCCACTCCACGACTGTCAAAATTCATATTCAAGATCCGTATTTCACATAAACCTACATGGGCACTTATGATCCTTCAGAAGCTAGGCGAACGGTTCCAAGTCGTCGTTTGTTGATGACTTGATGTCCGTGCCTGTTTCAAGACTTAGCAGTTGCAAGCAATATACTGTAAAAAAAAAAAAAAATGCAATGATGTACTTATGTAAGTAGTGTAGGAGCTCGTGGCTAAGTAATAACAGCTGCGCGGGTCGATCTATCAGGTTAAGCTTCTATTGCCCGGGTTGGTCCGTGGATGGGTGACCATCTTCACATACCGAGACTCCTCCGTCCCTCGGAAAGCACGTTAAGCCGTTGGTCCCGGCTGTCATTCGTGGATCTTTGTCAGTCGTTACGGGTCGTCAGAAGCCCGAAAGTCTGATAACCAGCCTTACCTAGGGGTATCGTATTACCCAGTAACTGGGTTGTGGAGGTCAGATAGGCAGTGGATATATGTAAAATACTGGTATTCACCTGCATCCGGTTAGACTGGAAGCTGACCCCAATATAGTTGGGATAAGGTTAGGCAGATTGATTGATATGTAAGTAGTTGATGATGGACTAATGGGCTATCCTTTTGGTTGTTCAGGTTCAGAAGCAGATGGCACGGGAGTACGAGCAGCTGAAGGCGACGGTGGCAACCTTGCAGATGTTCCAGCACGACGGAGAAAAGGCCATCACACCACTCACAGGCAGTAAGTACCTTCATCTTTGTACTAGTGTCATAGGAAACCAACCACTATTTGGAGAGGTTCAAAGCTTTTTTTTCTGTGGGGAAATTCACGTAGATCATAAATGCCATCTGTCTGCAGAGAGTAGAGGGTTATTTATTTATGCAAAATACATTATAAGCGAATAGTGTTTAAACCAAAACGCTATGTCGATTCCCTTCCGATTAATACTCCACCGTACTACCTCGAGTCATCTGAGGCTTCTGCACAGCAGTCGTTCACGCTTAAACTATACTCCTGTGGTTTAAGGCGCTAAGTCCCGTTTAGTACCGTAAAACGGTCACTTTAAAAAGCCTACTCCTCATTAACGGCTTGGTTAAACGATCTGAAAAAAATATATGTTTGCCATAGATTCATGTACAACATTTTTGTTAAAGGGTTTTTGCGAATTGCTAATAGTTTTGCCTTAAAAAAATATTTACCAAAACGCTATTTTTGGCTAATATTCGCTACTACTTCTAAACGGCTTTGAATTTTGTAAATATTTTTACACTGAAAAATTGATGGTTACAAGGACTACAAAACTGTTAGAGCATTTTTAAATCAATCAATATTTGCAAAGATAATGACCCCATTTAGAGATAGAGGTTCAGAGGTGCTCTGCGCGGGGCGCGGGCGGCAGTCGCGCGTTAGCATTGAGACGGGATGGCTGTGTCGCTCGCTGCTCCGCCCCGGCTATGGACCGATACGCACGTTTGCGTGTATTAGTGCAAATATTTACGTTCGAATTGTATCAATGTGCGTTTATAGACTAGCTCGCTGCAGACAGCCCAATTCAATTGCGCGCGTAGGCGCTTTATTGTTGTTTTTTTTTTAAATGTGTTATTACGTATAATACTCTTTTTATTTACATTGACAAAATTTACATACAAATTAACAATTTACAATATAAGTAAACCAAAAAAAAAATTAAATATAACATAACATCACGCCTGTGTTTCCCGAAGGGTTAGGCAGAGGTGTACTTTTAGTTAGTACACTCACATTTTGCCAGTTATGTCCCATGTAATAGGGGCGAGCCTATTGCCATCAACTAGGCACAAATCCGGACTTCGGGCTGCTACTGAGCAATTTCAGATGTAAAAACCGGCCAAATGCGTGTCGGACCACACAAAATGAAGGGTTCCGTAGTTGGGATGAATTTATACCAAGAACAAACTCAACATTGTAGTTGAAAAACATTTTTTGCAACTGCAAATTTAAGTTGGTCGATTATTACTCGTTAACTTGTAGAGCCTACTTAGCTGTGATAGTTTTCCTTTTAATTTCTTTATATACCAATAACTACTACTGCCGTGAATTTTTTCACATATCCAAAACCAACTATTTAGCTGGCAGGGGGGGAAGACACTTGACTCTAACAAAAAACAACACTTCAAAGTTTAATATTTCGCAAACAGATCCATGAATCCAAAAATTGTTTTTAGACACTGACAATATTTTTGAACGATCTTTCCAACGACACACCACACCATAGGAAGACAAGAAAAAAACCATACAAACTTTACGTGTAGGTGTACCCTAAAATTATTTTTTTTCATTATTTGATTGTACCTCTCAGCGTGATTAATATGTTCACCCGTGCACAGCGTACACGTACAGCTTTCTAGTACTAAAAGTCTATGATCTAAGTCGCGGACAGACAGACGGACAGTGTGAAACTATAGGTAAGGATCCTTGTTGACTACGGAACCCTAAAAACGCAATAACACTTTGCCCGATCCATGAATCGAACCCGGGACCTCATACTCAGCAGTAGCGCTTGCCACCGCTAGACTAACGGGGCAGTCGTTGACATAAAATACGAGTATTGTGTAAATCTATAATAATAAATTATGTATAACTATCCACGTCACCACATACAAATGCAATTCAGTAAAAACCAATACGAATATACGAAATACGAAGTCGCGAACACACATTCATAAATCAGAACGTACTGCACAATCAATTATAAACCTTATCTCATGAAGTACAGCGTGCATTTATCATGCATTGTAGCCTAGGTACAACTTACTCACACGAAATCACTGGCTTGTCGCAAGCTACCCTACAACGGCTGTATTACGCGCGCGATGCAACCGCTACAAAGTTTCGTTTTGTGATATTTACATTGCTTGTCCAGTCACTTAGCGACACACTTAGGTAGTGGTTATGAAGCAATGTATTCATTACAAAAATAGTACAGTCGCTATGATATATGAAAACAAAAATAATGTAATAAATATTTTCCGATTTGTTGTTTATCATGATTTTCACGACAAATATAATAAAATACCCACTTGTGCTGATAATTATGATAAGTAATTGTTCCTTAATTTATAAAATTTTTCGTACTAATACATAATTTGTAAACTTCGCGGTCTGAGCTGACCCTTATATTTATATGCTTACGACCTTCTATTTTCAAGAGACACATCATCATTGTCATCAACAAATGGTTCTAGTTCATAATTTCAAAGAAATATTTTTTTGAGTCAAGATTACCTAGCGGGCAGCTACATGTGGACGTGTATCAGTGAGCCGTGAGTTCAAATCTCACTCAGTACTAAAACTTTTTGTAAGTTTTTACTTGATTGGAAGTAATGGGACGGAAGTATAATACATTCATTGTGACGTTACATTTAAAAAAAAAACATGCATAGTCTGAATCATACAAGGTGCAGTTTTGGATCTGCAAAACATTTTAGGAGGTAATTATGTTAGTGATTCTCGACCCGAATCAACAATAAAATGGGCAGGTATTTTTTTTTCATTTTATTCTTATTTACGGAAATCGGTAAGTGTGAACTCCCTTTTTTAAAACGCGGCCAACCTGTACGTTTCCTTAAACTGCGCTTTCACACACACAAACAAACGCAACCGACATTTCTTTCATAAATCCAAAGCACCAACCACCGCCCGCTCCCTCTCCCCCGCCACGCCCCCGCGGCCATCGCAACCGCATAAATCGGGTCAATTTATTAGTGTCATTGATGACGCCGGTATGTGCATACGCTTGCAAATTCCGCCCCTCAAGTGCGCCTTCGATTAACGGTCGCGATAGGTACCTACTACCTAGTTGTAAAGATGACGGACCAATACTCCAATGTAGAGTTGGTGGAGATGGTCCCGCTTGTATGCCATCAGTGGAGACAATGTATCTCGAGCCATCGAAATGTTCGCGGAGTTATTCCCCAATCGGCAACGTCCCTCACACAGGGTAATACTGGCTGCTACGCAGAGACTGCGCGATCATCGGCAGTTCGACGTTCCCCAGCATGCTGAAGGTCGCGGCAACGAAGGCCTGCCTGTCGCCTTGCAGGAAGATATCCTGGAATTCTTCCGGCGAGAGCCACGGGCAAGCACGCGGGAGGCTGGTCGACGGTTTGGAGTGCACCACTCCACAGTGTGGCGGCTACTGCACAAAGAAATGCAGTATCCTTTTCATTACCGCAAGGTACAGAATCTCCACCAAAGTGATAACGCCGCGCGAGTTACATTTTGACGCTGGTTGCTGGAACACCAAGACGCCAACATCCTGTGGACTGACGAGTGTTTATTTACTCGAGTTGGCGTCTACAATGTTCATAACGAACGCTGGTGGGTAAAAGATTCGTGTACACAGACGAAATCACCAGTGTTACCCAACTACGTGCAAAAGTGATCAGTGCTTTCGACACAATAAAAACGAATGTGTTTGTGTTACGTAAGCTGAAGGAAAATCAGCAACGTCGTGCTAGACTGCCTGGAGTGTGACGGTGGAAACTTTAAACAATATCTCCAGGTAACATAAGTAGGTAATTTATTTATTTATTTGTACATAGACAATAATTTTTAAATACGATGTAGCTAAATCAACTTGATTAGTGTAAATAAGTTGATTTTAAACTTTTAACTAGGTACGCCAAAAATACCTATCAGACAAAATGGTAACACATTGGTACCTACCTACTTAACTAGCACAAATTATCTTGATGTATTTCTGTCGGTCCTCAGCCCGTTAAAAAGTAGTAAGGAAAATCTTAAATCAACCAATTTAATCTACAATTAAAAACGAAAACCGTCCTTGGGGCTGTATTTACCTACAGAGCGCGCCGACTGCGCCGAGTACCTACATGCCTTATTATTATTATTAGGTGCCTACCTAAATCCCGCGCACGCGCTCGCGATAGTTGCTTCACAATTGTGCAACAGGAACTGCTTACGTGCTATGTAAGGTTTATTTATCTCCGCCTATCATTTTATTCATCAGCTGATAGGTAACTAACGACGCCAACGTGAACTTTTTTTGGCGCAGTTGTATCTACTTCCTACTATTATTATTTATCGTAATAGCCCAGTGGTTAAGGCTTTCTCCTCTCATGCATGAGGTTGCGGGTTCGCAACTGAACAAGTACCATTGTGTTATTTTTTTAATTCATAATGATTTAAGTACTTTATAAATTTATCTAGGACATCATTGAAATCCCGTTGATCGGTAAGCACTTAATTAAAGCCTTTGGTTCGAATTGATTTGTAGCTCTCGGACGGTCGTTAGGTACCACACGGGTCGGTACGGGTCAACGACCTTACAGCCCTGCCGTATGGTCGTTGGTACGGGTAGTCAAAAGCCAGAAAGTCTGACAATTAGTCTAACAAATGGGTATCGTGTTATCAAGTAACTGGTTTGTTGAGGTCTGATACGCAGTCGCCCTACGTGATTCACTGGCACTCCATGTAGTGAGCTGCATACAGTTAAACTGAAAGCCGACCCTAACATAGTTGGGAACAAGCTCGGCAGATGATGAAGATTTTCGCATTGTAATGATGCTTAAAAATGAGTTATTATTTAGCGAAATTTAAAACAATAATGTAAGTACATTGTGATTTTCAAATTCGAACTACATCTAAGGTAAAATTATTTGCTATAAGTTGCTGTAGCTACAACAATTTGTACAGATCGCGGCACGTTGGTTGAACCTTCGATGCCCAGTAACAGATTTTCGGTATGACGAGCATCGCGGGGGCTCCCCGTAACCATAGCAACGACCTTTATTTTAGTTCAACGTACGTGCCGCGTTCGTTTCGTAGAAATGTGGGCGGAGACTCGTACAGGCTGACGTCACTGGTCATCGCATTCACGCACACAGTGACATGACGCGCGATACATCGCAATGGGTGATTCTGTTTTTTTGAAGAGGGTTATTAAGAGAGTTATTCTGAAAAACAATAAAATTGAAAAATCGAAAATAAAAAGTATTATTGATTATTGACTTGGTATCGTATTGTTATATGATTATTTACGAGTCTCATAACAACCTCCTGAAATGTTTTGCAGGTTCAAAACTGCACCTTGTATTATTAGTTTTCAATACAGTCTGCTGAATACTGATACCTATAAATAGTTAAATAATAATACAATTACTAATATTTAACTTCATAAAAATAAATAATAAGCATTAGATTATAACAAGTTTTTGCTTAAAATACAAAAAAAATGTTTTATTTCAATGAAAGTAAATCAGCATTGTGATATGGATTCGAACCCAGACCTCATTGATCGCCAATCCATTGCTTTGCTCATACAGCTACTACCACATGATAAAGTTTGCGAATTTTAGCAATGGAATGGTAATAACAGGTTGCCACTATAACGCGTAGTCTAAATGCAACAGAAATACCTACACTGTTATATTTTGCGTAGTATGACAGTTCATAATTATGTGTGTGTTCTCTGTGGAATTTTGAGACATCACTCATACACGCAAACGCACTGGCTGTATCGTGCTCGAGTTCATACGTTACGTACGTTACATTTAAAAAAGAACATGCATAAAGTCTAAATCATATTATTATTAGTTTTCTATAAAGTCTGCTGAATACTGATACCTATAAATAGTTAAATAATAATACAATAACTAATACTTAACTTCATAAAAAATAAATAATAAGAATGAATAGATTATAAATAAACATAAATACCTAACAAGTTTTTGCTAAAAATACTAACAAATAAAATATTATGATTTCAAAGAAATTAAAAACCAGGATGCGAACCCAGACCTCATCGATTCCGAATCCAATGCATACTCCATACAGCTACCTGTACATGTCAGTTATAATTGAATTTTAGCAATGCAATGGTAAAAACAGGTCGAGACTATGACGCGAATTCTAAATGCAACAGAAATAAATGTAATGTAGGTACTGAAGTTTTGAGCGGTTGCTGTAAGTACATGTAGGTATGTAAGTATGTAGGTAGGCCTGTAGGTAGGTATATAGGTACGTATGTAGGTAAGTATGTAGGTAGGTATGTAGTTAGGTATGTAGGTAGATATGTAGGTAGGTATGTAGGTAGGAAATATTTTAAGGGGTCATTGACACACGGCTACACATCAAGCTACATATTTCCAGTATAAGCTGACCTTGCGTTGTATGGAAATACTATACAATGCGAGATCACCATAAACTGGATATGTATAGCTTGATGTGCAGCCGTGTGTACTCATCATTATGAACAACTTTCACTCCTTAAGGAACCAACCCTGAAATCGCGAAAGAAAAATCATCTGTTCCCTAGATTTTGATGAGTTATGCGAACATAAAATAGGGGACAGCAGATTTTTTTTCGTGATTTCAGGCTTGGTCCCATAGTGAAAGTTGTTCATAATGATGAGTACAATGACCCCTTAAAATATTTCGTGTATGAAAAGATACCCCAATATTTTCTACCAAACGTATGTTCAAAAATAATGTCCAGTAAAAACTTAAAATATTCGTAACTTATGTATCTATCTATACTAATATCAGCATTACATCTCCTCTCAGCCATTCCTTTCTGGAATCGTAGGTAGAATTGGCGTCCTATGCGCGCAAGTCTGCGCCCCTGCATTTTCTTTGATCGTCTTTTTAGTTCAGCGCGCCACCGCGCGCGTTTTACGTATTCGGGGAGTAGGGGTTTAGCTCCGCCCAAATGCGGAAGGTCAAGTGACGAAACTATGGCCCTTAAAGCCTTGAATTTGACATTTCCAAAAGTTAACGAAAGTCGTCTAAAGAATAAAACGTTTTTAATGACAAACAACTATGATGAAAATGGGTATGATAAACTTAAAACGCTTTAAAAACTAAATATCATTGGCACATCTCTCAAATAGTTTATAAAAACCCGTGTTGCGGTCAATACCACAGCCTGATAATAACATAACAGTAAATATCTCCAACTAGTTCATCTGGAAATGAGGTATCACAATATGTTGGTCGTCACTTCCGAAGGAAACAGACGACCATTATGAAACTGGAAATTATATTTAATTTCGCGCTATTAAAGTTACTTTAAGGTTGAGCTCTGGTCCCACTGCGAGCGATTGGCGAGAGTTTTTGAGCGGGGAAATGGTCGATTTCGTGTCGTACTGTCGTTTGCTAACACGCGGTGAGAATATCTGCCCCAATAAAATGGATGAGCTTAAAGGGATGTCGTGATGTGATAAATTCGGTATAATAATACTAAAAAAAAATTTTTTACCTACCGCATTGGTATGAATTATCCCCTTATTGATGTGTAACATTCATAGAGATAACTAGCTTCCGCCCGCGGCTTCGCCCGTGTCGTATGTCGATAAAAAGTAGCCTATGTTCTCTCTCAGGCTCTAGACTATCTGTGTACCAAATTTTATTTAAATCGGTTCAGTAGTTTTGGCGTGAAAGCGCGACAGACCGACAGAGTTACTTTCGCATTTATAATATTAGTAAGGATTATATCTCTATGGTAACATCTTTCCTCTCGCTTTCCTGCAATCTGTGGGGGTGATTTCGTGAAAAGGGACGGAAGTGTGTAACAGGAAGCCGGGAAAGCGCGCGCCATTTGATTTGACCAATGAGCGCGCGCGGCGCTAGACTTTGTGGTCAGCACTTCGCTTGTACTGAAATCCTACATAATGCGAGATCAGCATAAACTGGAAATGTATAGCTTGATGTATAGCCGTGTGTACCAACCCATTTTCCGCGAGGTTGGTATGGTACTGTCAGCCAAAATGTGAGCCAGATGTTACAGATCATATAAGTATACGACTACCCTAAGCCTCACTCGTTTTTTTTATTTCCTAATAACCTGGCCTAAAGAATTAAAGGTCGGGAATGTAGTTGCACTATTCGGCTTAGTGCATAAAAATCTCATTTTTGCGGGTGCCAAATTCCCAATAGGATATAGGTAAATCAGTTTTTATACAGTACAGCAATTTTATATTATTTTAACACTGTTATTCAGGCAGGTCGTAGACTTTTTGACTCATGTTTCTATAGCGAACATTAATAATAAAAAAAATAGAGTAGGTTCAATATCCTAACACAATGGACTTAGCCTAGTCATGACTGAAACTTAATTACAGTATTTATGCCTCCATAATAGATATTTGGATTTGATAATTTCCGCAATATGTTTCTTGGTCATAATATGCTGTACTGAGAAGAACAAGAAATTGCTACTACCGTATTGACCTCTCGACACGACACGGCTTTTGCCTTTGGGAATTAAAGCCCTTACAATTATTTTAAGAGAAGGAGCTCGTGGCTTCTTTATAACAGCCGCACGGGTCTGTCCATCAGGTTTAGCTACGCTTGCCGGAGTTGGTCCGTGGATGGGTGACCATCTTTATATAACGAGACTCCTCCGTGCCTCAGAAAGCACGATAAGCCATTGGTCCCGGCTGTCATTTGTGGATCTTCGACAGTCGTTATGAGTCGTCAGAAGCCCGAAAGTCTGACAACCAGTCTAACCAAGGGGTATCGTATTACCCAGCTACTGGGTTGTGGATGTCAGATAAGCAGTCGCTCTATGTAAAATACTGGTATTCAGCTGCATCCGATTAGACTGGAAACCGACCCCTACATAGTTAGGAAAAGGCTAGGCACATGATGACAATTATTTTAAATTAAATTGTCCAAAAATTGGAGTTCCCATGGCGATAAGATGATGTCACTAAAATGTTTGATGGCGTCATTGTAGTACCAAGAGTTACTTGTCATGACCCAAAATTTTACCTAAATGATAAATAATGCACACTTCGTGGAAAGCCTTTAATTTCATGGCTATTATATTCTGGCTATCGGTTGATAATGACTAGTAGAAAAAACAATTTCGTCCATGTAAACCTGCTCAGTTCGATCAACTTTTACCTCAAGGTAAAATTAAACAACTGGACACAGTAAGTTTATTCCCACCCTTGAATTATCAAAGAAATTCCTGTATTGAACGTCTACTCTAGATTGACAGGTTTCAGTCGACGTTTATGGCTGACAAGAAACTCGTTTCTTTATTTATGGCTTGAAAGGTACAATAGTAGTTCCTGATGGGCTTCGAGTTAAAAAAAAACTTGGGTGAAAGATTACCTTGTGATGACTAGCTTATAGCTTACTCCCGATTTCTAAAGGCTTTTCTTAGTAACCAACCAACTGTGATTAACAATAAGGACAAAACGTGAGAATCGTGAGTTCTATAGAGCAGCGATTTTATCAGGCTTGCAGAAATCAGTATTTGGAAACTTTTTCAAACTATCCATAAAATCATTGAAAGAACGTCAGTGCTTGAAAAAGTAATTAACTCGAAGACCCATATCTTTCACCAAAACGAACACTTAACACGAATCTAGATAAAAGAGAAGAATAGCACACCGATCAAAACACGCAGATCTAATCTAAGCCATTATTCAGGTAATCTGCACAGTCATTCAATAAACTACATAAAACAGCAATCACCAAAATGCTCAATTTCGATCACCCGATTTCTAACTAAAAGTGAAACGTCAGGCAGTTGGATGAGCAAGCAATTAGCAACAAAAGTTCGTTAACCCACGTCATAAGGCCAAAGACGACGGTAATTGACTGCGACCTTCGATTGAACCATTGAACGGCCGATAAAGGCCACCATGTCGTCAATTATGTCACCATGAATGGTGGTACAATAGGGGACGATACCGCGTCACCCGTTGATTGTCTATTTTGTTTTGGTTCAGATTTATGCTTTGTGTTTTTAAATTGTGGGGTCTTTATGAAAATAAGTTTTATTGGTATTGGTTATTTGGGGTGCCGGTAAATGATGCGAGTTTGATTCTTATTGATCTCTTTGGACTGACTGATCAATTTATTTCCAAAATACAACTATTTATTGTCCTAGAGCTGGACCGCGGACTCCGATAATCGCAGTTCGGGCAGACCTTGGTTCTTTTGCAAATGTTTGTGGAAGTTTGTTTCATCGTTGGTTTGAACAAATTCATTATGTTCAGCTTTAGTATCACATATAATCATTGATTCATTGTCTAATCGTTGCAGGTGAAATGGACAATTAATTAGATTCAATTCCATGATTGATCGATATTTTTGTGTAACCTTGTGTCCAATAAAAATTACTCGTCATTTTATCAGATATTCCAGATTATCTTCACCAGGAAACATTTTAATTACATTGATGTTGTAGATTTTCTGATTATTTTAACATTACCCAATCAATCATCAGAATGACGCGAATGTATGTGGCTTTTATTATAATTTAGTGCACTCAAAGATTGCAAGAGTATCTTTGAGTGCACTAAATTATAGTTCAAAGACACATAGAATTGAGTCAGTCTGACTTTCATCCTGCCTTCTTTGTGTTCACAATTCTTATATTATTATCAGCTACAACATCTTACGAGTGAACTGCAGACAAAATTATGCTTGTATTGTGACGAAACTGGCCAAGAACCATTACATACACGTATTTAGAATTTAATGCCTACTAATATACCCCAAAACGTCTTTACAGTTCCGTAAATAAGAAGTAGGGTATCTTTTTGATGCAGTGTAGTTGTCTCTGGTGAATTTTATATCGTTTTAGTTGCGTAACCATAAAATTTGATTCATATCTAGAAACATTTGTGTAGAAAGTACGATGAATTGTAACACGGACCCCCCGGTGTTTATCGTTATACTTTCGGACTGCTTGACCGAATATTTCGTGTCTTATCTGTTTTATTAATTATAGTTGTCTAGACTTCGTTTGGCACAGCTTTCGTTAATAAATAATTTGTATGCTGGTTTTTATCGTGGTGTGGCGTGGATACTGCGCGACAAACACATTAACCTAAACTTGATTTAATACGTCACTCACATTTATATAATAATCCTGTTTGGAGCTCAAAAAGTCGTTATGATAGGTAACATACCTTCCAAGGTCGTCGATGACGGCGCACGGATCCAATTTCGGTCCTTGTGATATCAGGATGATATAACGAGTGGTCGGGCACAATGCCAATCCTGAGGTATAGTGTCACGTCTCCATAGAAATACTTCTTCATTGACTCCGGTGTCTCAAACTCAAAAAATTATGCTATTTTATTAGTCATGCTGACTATATGAAAACTCGTGTGATTGCAATAAGTTTTCAGCAGTTTCAGGAGCAGGACGTACACACGGCTACACATCAAGCTATACATTTCCAGTATAAGCTGACCTCGCATTGTACGGAAATCCTATACAATGCGAGATCAGCTTAAATTGGAAACGTATAGCTTGATGTGTAGCCGTGTGTACTAAAACATCGTCGGTATACATAAAGGACTATTAAAACAGGAAGTCCTCACAATAGACTAATATCGCCAAAACACAATAACCAATTAATTAAAACTAAAAGCCATTAGTTCTCAAGGTTCACATTAGTGGACCCCTTGATTACCGATTCCCTCCATTAACTTTTGACACATGCGGGATGATGGCGAACTGATAGTAACCACTTACTAATTCCACTCTCAGATCAATATTAGTTTGACGGGGTCCGGTAGGACCGATGCCTGCCAGGGTTGCGGGAAAGTCCGAAAGGGATACCGGGACCTTGGCAACAGGCAAATGAAGGAACACGGGTGGGTTTTAGTCAGTAAAAGTCTGACACGCCCTTCCGCTCCGCCCAGAGCGGGAGAAGTCATTGGATGATTTCCCACCATCAAAAAAAAAAAAAAAGATCAATATTAGTACATTTATTTAGCTTTTGGCTGCCTTGTTATTGGGGTCCCTAGTTATATGATATCCCTGGTCGAGTATTATTGGGTTTTTCATTGGAAAATTCTCAGTATAGCAAGCAGCCTGGAGTCCAGATTTGTTCCAGTCAATAAACTCTTGCAACATTATAGATGAATGTAGGTGTTTTATACTCATCTGTCTAAACCAATGGGGTATACAGACGTTATGTTATGTTATTCCGCTTTTTCAAGACCTATTTTTCGCTATTTGGCTGTATAATGTGATTAAATTAAAGTGGGCCCCATCGATGTCGTCCGGGTTTTACGCAGGTGATGCTTTTACGCGTAAATTGGCGCGTAATCGAGCGTGTCGAAGAGATAAAACTAAGTAATGGCTTTCCCTGGGAGTCATTAAATCTCAATAAACACAATTACGTGTGGCATTAGACACGGTGACTATAACCTGTTGGGTGACTATCGTTTTTCGTAGATAATGAATTAATAACATGCGTATAATGGCCTTAACTTTGTAATGTTCGTAAATCGTTGTTATTTAGTGTATTTCCATAATTATAATAGTGGCTTTCTAAGAGTTATATATAAGCTTTACCAAGTGGACAACTTCACGAGCCAATTCTTGATTCTCTCCGAAGCTAAAGAAAGAAAACGAAACCTGGAAAAAAACATTTGAACGAAATAAGTACCTTCTACAGAAAAAAGCCCATATTCTAATCGTTCTCATAATATGAAGTAAGCTGCTTCTTGTTGGTCTCCAAAAACTTTACAGAATATTGATTTCAGTCAATGCTTGCTTAACATTTTAATCCTGAAAGGTTTGGTCATCGAATAAGCTATATATTATCGCGTTATTTACTATGCATGATTAGCATATTTCATTATGACCGTAATCCTCAGCAGATTACCGCAAAATTTAATTAAACGAGATTTGTTTTATAACATTGCAGATAGATACGGATTTAATCTCTGAAAAGAATCAGAGCTAAGTTGTGAATCCTGACATGTATAAGAACGGTTATTTTAATCAAACTTTCAGCAATGTAAACAGTTTCACGTTCGCCCTGTAAGCCACGGTTCGTGAGTTCGATCGCTAACTGCTGTTCAATTTTAGTGATCGTAATTTTTTTTTTTTTTAAAGGTACTGTAGGATTTCCAAATTATAGTACATTTTAATTTGACATACTTTGTATATCTGTTTTCTATTATTTTTGTGGAGTGATGCAGTAGTGGATTTGACTTCACCTTCCGATTAAGGCCATACCCTACTTCAGATTTTATCTCGCTCGCACCATACTACTCGCGGGCTGAGTGAGAGCGGGACGGAGTGGGGTGCTGGCGGCTCTCAAGCGTCGAATAGTTTAGGTAATTGCTTTTTAAGGTGAAAATAAGAGTAATAAAGATAAAAAAAACATAAGACCTGCTTTATAGTTAGTTCACTTATTATGCAAAGTTTCATGATCTAATTTGAATTTTTTTTTTAATACCTGTTTTATAGTTCGGTTTAGAGGTAACTTTGGATTTTTTTTTCATCGAGGTTTGCCAAACATAGGACCTAACATCAATCCTCAACTTTAACAAATATTTATTTCAAAATTAATGCTGCAGTATTTTCGGCATAGCGGAGGATCATGCTAAGCAATTTGAGGTAGGGTGGGGCCAAAGAGAATTAAACCACTTGAGAGCTGATAGACCGATTTCGTCTAGGCACACGACTCACTACTGCGGGCCGGGGGACGAAGAAATTACAGCGGTTGTGATTGGCCGATGCAACAATGTTAGGACGAAAGTACCAAACATAGTGATGCACAAGTCAGTTTTGCAACAATAATATCGATATCGATAAAATCGACGTCTACAATCCTAATTGAACAATAAATTATTTAAATTTGAATTTCACTTAAGAACACGGCGACGGATGAATTCTCCATACAAACTTAATACCTAAATCATTTGCAATTTGAGCATATTTCCACCATAGTGTGTTGTTATTCGGATTGAGACAGTATTTATCTAGGTTCCTACATCTTTTTCTTTTCCAAAAAACCTAACTAAAATGAAGTTGTAGCGAATTGAATTTCGCACATTTTTACAGCGTAAATGACATGTTTTCATGTTGTTTTTTCTGTATTATAAACAACAATACTTGTGATATTGTCTCAGCAGAAACATAGCCTATATTATCAAGTTACAAATTATCGAAAAAAAAATTTAAAAACATTAAGTTTTCATTCATCATTTTTGGTATTACGGAACACACCCAAATTTATCATAAATTTTCAATAGCCAGTAGTGCTATCGCGTCAAGGAAATGTCATGTCAATGAAAATGTGTGCGTGGTCGTACAGTTCACGGTAGCTGTGTGTATCGCTCCGACAGGCACACTAGCGCAACATTTGTAGCACTTGATTCGTAGTTGCGATCGAAGCTCCGCCGGCCCCTTAAAAGAATTTATTGTTCTATCCGACAGGGATTGACATTGCTATTACTTATTTTTAATCTGCTGTGAAATGCCTTAAACAAACAATGCTATATTTATTTGGAAACCAATTTTCCCTGTGAACTGCATTAATCCACTTTTCTTTCAATTACGGAACATTTTAAAATATAAAATGTAAACATTAAGTACTTAATGTTACTTTTTTACCATTAGGAAACATCGTAATTTTTATCGACTTAGACTTTATTTTGAAGTTGTCACAACACTCTACAGTATAAGTGCACATAGAAAGGGACAGACTTATTGCAATACTCTAGTGAGAGAAAGGGACTTTTCAAAAAGACATCAACGCGTTGTACATTTTTGTGACATTTTACGTAAATAACCAGTTTAGCTTGAGCCCTGCAATTATTCTTAATAAAATATTTATTTTACTTACCGATGAAAAGTAATGCAATCTTTTTATAGCTGGATGTTCTAGAGAATTTCCCACACCATTTAATTGAACAGGAACTCATAATTGTTTTTATTTATGTAGAAATGTTTTAAAATGTATCATAATACCGGTGTGTGCAGAGATCCAATAACTGGTCAAAACTAAAATGGCCACTCGTGTTTCCATCTAGTATCAGTGCTATTCATCATATGTGTCGTGAGCTTGAGTCGCCCGCATGAGCAGTCAAGAGGTTATATAGTCATTGGGTGGGGCCTAACTTATAATGCCAATAGAATCCCAGTCACGTGAGCAAAGCCGCGGGCACAGCTAGTTTATATTAAGTCTCGACTCGACATGCATGCACATCGCTACTCAAACGATGTCTGCTAAAGGAAATTGCTATTCTCCATTCCATTCCATGCAAGATTTTTTTCAATAAAACCTGTCACTTCTGCCATTTTGCTAATTTCCGGTTTGCTTTCTTATCCACACTGGCGGTAATTTATACAACATTTATTTAATTTAAAGGCATTAAAGACAGACGACTTTGCTGCGAGGTAATGACTGAAAGTTGTCCAACAACTTTTAGACAACAGCCGTATTGCAAGCTTACAAGCTTGCAATACGGCTGTTCTATAGTGCCAGAGTTTATGTTCGTGTATTAATAAAACCTAGAATATCAACAAAATTATTATTGAACCGTTCTTCTCAAAGGTTATCAGTGAGTTATAAGGGTTGGAGTTTATCCTTATCTGATAGTTAACGGTAAGTGCCCTTAGCTCTTAACCTGTTCCGATATGTCGGTTAATTTCCGTTCATCAGCATAAATTGTAATAAAGCGGTTTACCTCTACTATTCCACAGTGTCGGACATACGTAATTGAGTTTAATAGTTTGCAAGGGAATTGAACCAGCTGCACTTTGTGTATATGCAATTGCTGCAACGTACTGATTCAGTTTCCAAGAAAAAAAGTCCGCAATCACTAGAATATTATAAGTTGGGACATACTTGTGAAAAAACTGGATCGGTTAAGAACTCTAATTTCTGTTTTCGCTTTCACTAACTTCTTGTGAAAAATCAAATGGGTACAGAAAAGGTCGAAAAGGATTATAAACTACTATTTATAAGGACGTGGGACCTTCGTCACAAAAAAAAGAATTATACACGGGCAATAACTGATATTGGACAGTATGCATTAGTAATGGCAATTAATGCGATTTTTCATTAATTTCATTAGCAAGTGAATTATTGAGTCTTAGCATGATAATTGCTATTGCTATGCTAATAGCTAATATGATGATAATTGATAATAATAAAATTGGTGATTGATGTTTGATAAGAAAGATTTTTAGAGCACTGATTACAGTTAGCAATTTTATTTTCACCAGCAATATTAGAAAAATAATCCCATACAGGGTTAGTTCGGTGAGACATTGTCACGTTCAAGTTCGTTGAATAGTTTATTTACACTAAAATATTTATATACAAAACTTAAAATTATTATTTACACTTATATACATGACTCACAACACGCAACACACAACTCACAACTTTTTACTACCTCCTATTATTTACAGGTAGGTATTGAGTTCAAACTATTATTTATTTAAGTACAATAATAAGAACAAGACGAAAGAATGTAATTACTGTATAACGAATACGTAAACTAAACTTTCACTATCACTCGCCAAAGCGTACTGAACTTTGACACAAAACGACGGGTGCCACACATTCACAAATTATTATTAAATAATCATGCATTCATTCAATCAATACACGACCCTAAGTACGCGCAAATCAAAGATATTAAGATAACAATTGCATAACCCATTCTTCGAAGTTCGTAGCATCTGCACTCGCGAACGAGGTCACGGTCACATGAAACCGATAGATTTAGTATTCCCGACTTCCCGTAGGTGCGACGGAGAGCGCACGCTTCCGCTGCGTGCGTCGACGCTCTGAGTCTCTAACGTAAAGTGACGTATGATAGTATGAAAATGAAAATGTACGAAGCGATAATTCACTTAGCACTTCACGAAATTTCGCAACTAAATTTCATTAGCTAAATGCTAAATGATTTTTCACAAGCTAAAAATGAATGCGAATGCTAATAAATCCATCACTAGTATGCATAAGACGAAGAATGACCTATAGTCCATTCTTTTACTGATGTCTAAAATATTCTCAAGAAAATAGTAGTTGTAAGAATTTTCGTAAATATTGCCGAGATCACACTTGCTTTTCTAATAGAGCTCAATAAAAATTCTTCTCTCTTCTTTTACAGACTACGAGGACCTGCCGACACGCGACCAGATGTGGGCCCCAGCGCCGCACGAGATTGACCCCGACATATGGCCCCCTCCGCCCGACAGAGACCCCAATTTGTGGCCGCCACCCACCAGTGTAGAACACAAGTTAGTACTCTCTTCTACTAATGCAAACGCTGTCCATTGTTTGTCATCTGATGGAATAGTTAACGGTATTTCATGAACCAGACCCGGACACGGAGTCGGAAAGTTAATAAACTCAGACTATGCCGTGTCATTATTTCAGTCGAAGGGCGAGGTCTTTCACGAAATGAGACCCGCGGAGTTGGATAGTCAGTCCATGTCAAGTTATTATTTTAATTGTTGACTTCAGTAGGCCATGGCTGTGACTTAGCAAGCTTTCTGGCTACAAAAGTTTATCCAACACAACTGCAGTGTGATTTGAATGTTTTGGATTGTTTGTTTGGCGTTTTGTCGTTGCTTGATTGTTATGACTAGCATCAAAAATGCCTTTTTCGTCGGAATACGTCGTCAACGGTATTAGCACGTATGAATCAGCGTCGAAAGAATCCTAGATCACTATTATTTATAAAACTTGATGACATCTGTTTACTCTATTTGTTTTGGTCTGTGGTTCTACCTGGCGAGATAATCAAGCTATGCAGTTAGCTATGTTTAGCACGATGCGGCTAAAAGTAACAGTTGAAGTTAGCACGTGGTCGTAGTGCATGTGCTAACTAGTTTAATAACTGCCACGTTCTACGCGTGCTGTAGTAAGGTAAACTTATATTAGAAACTGAAACAATGAAATGATAATATACCTACTTATTGAAGTTTATGGCAATTGATATCAGTATCAGTTGAGAAAAGAAAGGAATAAGTATTAAATCGTCGTAAAACAGACTTAGCCCCTTTTTCATAATCAGCCGTATCGGCAATTGCTTGGAACAAGAAGTTATACACGTGTAACGAAAAGAAGGCTAATTAAGGCTTATTTTACACGTGTATTTTGTTATAAAATTATTACCTTATGACCTAAATCCAAATAGTAGTCAAATATGCAAAACCCACCTCGAGAATGTTATTGTATTACTCATAATTTCGGCCCAAAATTAATCAGACAATATCACAACATTACCCAATTCAGAAGTAGTATAACTCCAAAAGGTATCATTACATCTTCGTTTCACTTCGTAATCATTCGGAAATAGTTGCGTAGGCGCCGATGTGTCGAAGGTCAATAATGTTTGCAACATAGACATTAGGTACAGTCGAACAAGCTATTTGGTATACAGGCAGATAACTTGCAAGTTGCAACTACTTTTAATAAACAATCTTGTGAGTGTGCTGAGTAGTAAAAAAAATCGTTTGGCTTGATGTGAGCATCGGATGAGGAGGGAGGAAACGCATGTGACTAAAATAATGATAACAATAGTGATGTCATTGGTGGTTATTAGTGATTCAGTGGAAACTTGTAAATGGCCTTCAATTTCATTTTTTTTTAAGAACACTATAAGTTAATCGAAGTTTCCCGAATAGAATAAAATACTATAAGTGTAGAATGATGTGTTGTATGTGAATGTGTTAGGAGTGAGGCGTATTTATCGTCACAGATAGAAATAACAGATATTAAAAAATAGCAGATAACAGTTGCTCCTAACAATAAAACATATCTGTTACTTAAAATAACAGATCCTCAAGACTGTTAAAACTTTGGATACGATTTTCGACTTTAACGAAAAGAAATAAAGAAGATATTCAATTGAGATTTAAATACTTATTTATCACCCGTACAAAAATAACAGGCTGTTATTTAATAACAGATAGATACGATTTTCGACATTAAACCAAAAAAAATTAAGAAGATATTCAATTGAGATTTAAATACGTATTTATCGTCAAAAATCACAGGCTATGATTTAATAACAGATATTTGGATCTGTTATTTTTTTGTCACAGTAACAGTGATAACAGATATCGTGTTTAACCTGTTACAACCTATCTCTAGAATGTGTAATGGAGGCCTATGTCCAGGAGTAGACGTCTTTCGGCTGAAATGATGATGATGATGAGTATAAAATTATTAATGGATGGAAAGGGAGAGGAAGGCCGAAGAAAAGATGGATGGATGGTGAGGAATGATATGGAAGCAAAGGAAGTGAATAGTGTGACGGTTGACAGGTGTGACTGGAACAAGAAAATGTGTTGCGCCGACCCCAAGAAAATGTGTTGTGTCGTAAGTAGTTAAATCTTGTACATCATACTTTTAAGTGTGGCCTTAAGCTTAAAAAGTTGCCACTACGCACAGTATACGTGAATATTGGCAGTCTAGTGGAAAGATGATTATTTTTGCCTGTATACCTAACTCCTTGATTGACTTTACTTTCATAATTATGTGCAGAAACAGCTGTATGTTATAAAGGACATTTTGACGCACAGGTGTTAAAATTAAAACAGCTTTTATGATCTTGGTCGTGTTGAATTGATTGGCCCACATAATTTTAATGGCTTTATATGTTGAAGATTTTATTGGTTGATTCATTGGTTTAGTACACACGGCTACACATCAAGCTATACATTTCCAGTTTATGCTGATCTCGCATTGTATAGGATTTACGTACAATGCGAGGTCAGCTTATATGCGAGGACACATGAATTAATTATGGGTGCAAACTCTGAGGCAACTTAAAACTATAAGACCATATTCATTTGCATAATGTTGTTGTTGTTTGCAGTTTTCCCACAACTTGTTATTTTCGTATATTTTATTTGTCCTCTGTTAGCGTCATGTTTGCCGCAAATAAACGTATTTTCTTTCTTTCTTTCTAATGATTACTTTGAAATGATTACATCATTATCTGCCTAGCCTTTTCCTTTCCTTTCGGCTTCCAGTCTAGCCGGATGCGGAAAGAAAAAAAAATGTGTTTATTCCGCACAAACATTGCGGATGGATCTGAATACCAGCTTTTACATGGAGCGATTGCCTATCTGACCCCCACAACCCAGTTACTGGGTAATACGATACCCCTTGGTGAGACTGGTTGTCAGAATTTCGGGCTTCTTACGACCCGTAATGATTGTCAAAGAACCACGAATGACAGCCGGGACCAACGGCTTAACGTGCTATCCGAGACAGGGAGCGGTCACGGTATGTAAAGATGGTGATCCATCCACAGACCGACCGCGGCAAGCGTAGCTTTAACCTGATGGATCCACCCGTACGGCTGTTATTACTTAGCCACGGGCCCCTTGATGACAAAAACCTGAAAATCGTCTTCAAGATGCAAGCATCTTAATTTAATAGTGGACTGATATTTTTAGGTTTTCTACCTTTGGCATCTATTTCCATACAGCATTCTGCATGCGTAAAATTCTTAGCAAAAAAGGCAGGCTTCGTCATACAAATAGAATTACAGACATAACAATAAAATAATTTTGTTCCATTTATATATCTTGATGCCATTAATTAAGTAATTACCTTTATTTGTAAGTATAAGATAAGAACGTACAGCTGTTTCTTGTTTTTACACAAAGCATAATGTTCTTGATGCAGCTAAGTAATAAAGATTAGAAATGACGTCAACGTCAGGTGGGAAATATACAATTATTATGCAGATCTATTAATAACGTCATTATGTCATGACATTTATCTGTCTGCTGATAATTATCTTTGTAATATGTGCAGCAATAACTTTACAAAGGTGAAGACATCGTGACGATGTTATATCCTAATTGTTCAAAATAAAAACTTTTTGCAAAAAAAAACAACCGACTTCCAAAAAAAACATTAAAAAAAAGGGAAAAATAACTTTAATTCTAGAAGTCGGTGGCAAGAAACGAAAATTGAAAACCGAAGACACCGACTTCTAAAATGAATGTTATTTTTCGTCGTTGTCTTTTTAAGTTGGTTGTTTTTTTTTTTTTTGGTAAAACTTTTTATTTTTCACTTTTTAGTTGTTATACCTACCCCACACAAATCCTAATACCACTACCCTATGTAAATATCAGTGACGGAGTCAAATAAAATATCATCTACATAGACGAAGTGGGAAAAATACGTAATTATTGAAGCTAACTCTAAAACTACCCAAGCAAAGTTAATAAAATTTATATGGGACCACCTCGGAAGCATGAGCCACCAAAAAAAAAAAATCATTGAAATCAATTCATAACTGGCCGAGTAATGGCGGAACAAAAAAAAAAAAACATACAGACGAATTTAGAATTCTCCTTTTCGAAATCGATTAAAAATAAATTGTCTTTGTGGAACGCTCAGCAAATATTTGGACCTCCTTCATGCTTTGAAGTTTTGAAGGCATCTTTAACACACTCGTCTTGTAGTTAAATCTTATTACTTCTTCTTAATTTAGTATAATTACAATCAATATCTACTTCGAAACTGGTATAACAATATTTGTCTGAATGATGGCACGCCTGTAAGTCACTTATTTACAAAGGACTTTTTTGTAATGGTTAATCTAGGTATTCTTTTGTAAATAAGATTTTGGTGTGCCTTCTAAATAAGTTAATCTTTTTGATGCTGCACAACTTAAAGTTATATGCAGCATCTTCACTACAAAGTGCAGTTATCCCTGCCTTACCCCATGGGGAAAAGCCATGTGTTTATGGATGCATAGTGAATCCAGTCACAATGACTATCCATTACGACCTGCATCTATCTTCACACTCAAACCCAACCAATAACAACATTATTCTTACAGGAAAACTGTCCCTAAAATCATTGTAAATTATCCTCAGAGGGCCCCCCACAATGAAATCGGCACGAGCTAACCCACGGACGGCACGCACTGACAACAAGAGGACCACCCCGGGCAACCGCAACGCCACCTCCTCGCAACGGAAGACCTCCGACGTTAGGAATCCGAAGATTGCAGCAAATAAAGCACATAGCGGTTAGTAACAATGGATACTTCTTGCTTTTTCTGTACCTTTATTTATTTAGAAAATAGTCACATCATATACATTTAACATGTACAAAGAATTTTTCCTTAAAAAAGCATTTTGTCTAATATAACAAAGTACCTTAAAATGTTCTGATTTTCGAGGTATTACACTCAGGGCACTGATTTCAACAGCACTTATCCGAACCGCACCTGAGCACTATCTCTCATCACACTGCAACACAATTTTGATAAGTGCGGTTCGGTGGAACAGTTTATGAATATTATTTTCAGTTCCAACGGCACTAGACAACAGTCAATTGCGACACATTTTTGCTTCTTCCGGATTCTGACTGTAGAAACTGTCATAAATTCATGACACTATCTGTTTGCAAGGGGTTGTTAAAATAAATATTTAAATGCACCTATCCTAAATAAGTCGCTTTATAAATGGCTTCTGAATTACATGTACACAACTCGACACATAAGTTTGTTTTTCCCAAATTTGTAGATTTCCCAAAGTTGTGATGATTTGTTTATAGGGATAACATAGGTCTTAAGTGCTAAGGCACCGTAGGGCAAAAAGTACTACAAGTTAATTACTAGTGCTATTAAGTTACCTACCTCGTAGTGTTATGATATTTTACGTAAATAACCACAGGAAGCAACAGTGAGATGGTTTTCTAATACAATCTGTGGTTAGCGGTTGATTGACTCAATACAAATGCTAAATGTATTGCATACAATCGATTTATTATAGCAATGTTTTAATAATAACACGACTCAGTAGCTTTAAAAGGTTATCCGTGTTTACAATAAGTGTTCTATTCAAGGAAGAAAAAAAACTATGTAAAAAGGTACTTCAAGTAGGAAGTAGTTTGCTATTGGTTACAACACGACTTAGAACCAATGTTTACTAATTAATTATACGCTTATTTTGTATGCGAAGCTCGATGCTTCGTGCTCTTAGATATTAACCCATATACTGCTTGACATTTTACGTTTAATAGCTATCCAGTATAGCTTCTTGTTGGCTAAATAATCCGTTTCAAAACGAATATCTGCAAATACGTGAACTTTCCCCTTTATAAAATAACTTTTATGGTAGAAAAGGAAAGAGAAATTCATATTGCACTACAAAAAAGGCTACTCACCACAAATGGAATCTTACCCCTTTATTCATAAACGTTGCTTAAAGTTAAGTAATGATTAGCGACTGTTTAACCATACATTTTTGACGTTTGAACGTCACTTAACTTTAATCATCGTTTATGAATAAAGTGTATTAATGGATATGGTGCAATTTTTTTAAGAATAATCTTTATTTTATTTTGAAAAAGGAACCATGTAGGAATACCATAGCCTAGCAGTGAAAAAATACTCCCAAAAAAATTGCATTTAAAATCTCGAATCTTAGTTGTTTTTTGTCACGAGACGTGCTCTGGAAAATCTTGTTGATAAAAACTAACTATTCTACAAAAAACAGGAATTGCCATCTCTTAACAAAATCCACGTTTTATTAGTTGTGTCAATATTACATATATAGTAATAGGTGTTTGCAGAGTATGGAAGTAAAACGTGCTCACAGCCCCGCAGAGCTTAATAAAAAATGTATACAAGAAGGCGATAGAACAGACACAAAAACACTGTGTAGTATACGCATGAAGTAGACCGTTCAAAAGGTTAATACAAAGCGTTGTTATGAAAAAAAAAAACACGTCTTGTGTGTTTTTTTTTTATATGATTAGCAAATAGTAAATTGAAACGCATAAAGTGCTAGTGAAGCGTGAGTGAATGTACAATTACATTTGGTTCTAAATAAAGTTATGAACAAGCGACCAATTAAAAAATCACACCAATTTCTTTGTTGCCTATGCGCGTGATGGGATGAAAATAAAAAACCCTTCCTTAGAGTGTATCTGCGTTCTCTTCTGCAAAAAAAAAACATGCATTTAGAGTTAGACCCAGCGGTTTCGGTTGTGCGTTGTCTGTCATTGAATGAATAAATACATTCTTACTGCCTTTTTTTTTCTATTGCCTCCTCCCTGCCTTCAAAGTAAATATGAAGCATAAGTCTGTGCCAACAACTGCAATTAAACTACATGTAAATTTCATTGTATTACACCTTCTGTCAATGTTTAAACCTCGTTGGGCTTATTACATTAATTATATCACAGATGGTTAACCATGAACAAAAGTACTAAAATGATTTTCCATTTTCTCCTAATATCTTCTTCGCCTTTTTTGTACACCGTTTTTTTTTTTTTTGAGTTTGGGTAATCATCAAATGACTTCTCCCGCTCTGGGCGGAGCGGAATGGCGTGTCAGACTTTTACTGACTAAAACCCACCCGTGTTCAGTTGCCTTTTGCCAAGGTCCCGGTATCCCTTTCGGACTTTCCCGCAACCCTGGCTGGATTGTACACCGTACTGTGCCTTTGCCAGAGCTATTTTGATTTCTCACCCATTGATCTTAGTGAGCCTTCTGAACTTAATATTTTATCTGTGAATGTACTAACAGAGAAGTTATTAAATAATATTCTCTCACGTACATTGCAGCTGGGTTTAGCAATAATGTTACATTTGATTGTTTAGCGTTTGTGAGACTTTGGTTAATAGCCGTGCTCTTAAGTTGTTTGGCAGTGATTGTTACGTGGTTTTGAAATTAAGATGCTGTTATGCATTTAATAGGTGCTTACAGGTACGTGTAAAACAGCTCTAAACTTGACGTACATAACCTTTTACTGTCCATTCCATGGGTTCTACTTCTAAGGGGGAATTTCTGAAGAAACCGCGTATGAGAGCTGTCAGTGTCAGCTTTGTTGTGTTATTGAGTTGAACACGGTTTAGATGTGCTGATCGCAATCAGTTTCATTGGTGATAAAAGTTATAAAACTAAAACCTAGCTACGTCAAAAAAGTCAACTAAAAAAGTATAAACAAGACATCACAGAGAGACAAATAAAAAATCCGGAGTCACAAGTGTTAGGGGGCATAAATCGAACAGATGACGTGTGACTCTGGATTTTCAACTAGTATGACGTTCTAAAAAAAGTTTTTTTTTTGTTCTTGACTTTATCACCTCTAGAGGGCGCCATATTCAAATTAATTTGCCTAAATGTACATATCCTAACCAGCGCACGATCAAGACGCTTCCAAAGATACCTCATTTGTCAAATTCTGATGAGGAGTTTAGAAGATATGAGGGAACACATGAACATTTATACATACATTACATACATACCGGTCAAAATCATAACCCTTCTTTTTGCTTCGCCGTAGTCGGGTAAAAAGGTTCCTAATTTGATATGTAGCAATAAATGATTTCCCATTGATTGTGACAATACAGTTCTAAAGTTACTATACCCCATTTTTCATAAGATACATTTAAACAAACCTTTTTACTGTCCGTTCAACCGATTTTGACTTCTATACCGTACGCATAAGGATGGCATTAAAAGCAGAAAAGGTTACACAATACCAACTGTCTACTGCAGCTGCAATTTCAGCAATGTCTAATCTTATTTCAAATGGAATATAGTTGATTGCAAACAAATCGCTACTTCACCACTTATTCTAGTCTTTGCACCTGATAGTAACGCATGTATATTTTATACAATTCAAATTCACATACCTTGATAAGCTCAAACCATGAATCAAATGGACGAATAATTATCTTTATTTTTATCGGTGTTCGTTTTTAGACATCTATAAACAACGTGTTCTTTTTGATATACCATAACTCTAGGGTATTAATGAGACCATGTCAAGAAAACAACTGGCAAAAAAAACAACTTATTATGAATGTTTTTTTTTGTCGTTTTCATTTTTCATACAAAATAATTCGACAAAGTCAGGATTATTTATCTAAAACTCCGTAACGGGAAATATTATGACAATGTCGCACTTTCTTAGCTTTAAATTCGGAATTTGAATTCGAAATTAGGTTTGGATGAAAATGATTTACTCGTACTTATCAATGAAACTTACGTTAATTTATGATTGATTATAACTTCGAAACTTACCTATGTATTTTTGGAACACTTGTTCTACTTGGTCACTTGTGTCACTTTGTCTTTTGTATTATTTTTACTTTTAGCATATACCTAAGAAATAACCTTATAGTTATGGAACATCAAAAGGAACCCCTTTTCAAAGCCCATTTATTCCGTTTTCACTAACACTTGCGGCACCTAAATGTAATGCGGCAAAGCTAAACGCTAGGCTCAGCGCCCAGAGTTGAAAATCCAACGAAAACCAATATTCAGGCATCATATTTATCTAAATATGATGCCTGAATATTGCTTTTCGAAGCATAAGTCTGTTTTCAGTAACAGACTCCTGTCTGTTACTGAAAACGGGCATTATTAGTATTAAGTTCCCATACCTCATTCAACTTTATCGTCAGTTTATCGCAGTCCACTGCCGGAAATCCAACTGACTTCGATCCATTCATGTATTACCAGCCACCCTGGGTTACAACTGTTGAAATATTGATATTATTTCATTAATCAATCAAAACAGCTGATACAATATCCAATACCAAATTCAGAGACACTTGACTAACCTAATCTTAAAATCTTCTTTTAATATACAGCAAAAACAAAAGACACAAGCAATAAGGATCACGGTAAAGATAAACAAGACAGAGACAACAACAATGGCGACACGGACGAAGAGAAACATAAGGATGAAGAGAGAAGGTTCGAGCCCGCGTCCGCGGCTGACGGCGACCTCGTCGACATGCTCGGTAAATATATTCTCAACTACAACGTATTGCATTATCCGCCTAAAATGTTTCCACTGCTGGGACATCGGCCTCTGCTCTGTGGGCTACAGTCCACCACGGTCCCAGTGCGGGGTTGTGATGTGACATGCCGGTTTCCTTCACCGTTTTTATAGTAGCGGTGATGAAATAAAATTACAGTTAGTAATTGGTGGCACCTGATTTTGAACCAAAAACCAACGACACTTGAGGGGGATGCGCTAAGGTAACCCACGAAATTCAGTTTTTCTTAAGTTTTTTGCAATTTGCAGGTCAATATCAAAGAAATAAATAAAACTGTTTATTTCGATTACAAAAAGCATTTAGATACGTTGTTAATGCATTGTTCATATAAGTGCATTGAATGACTATTTCATGAAATCATGACATTTGGCACTTATATGAACTTGAACAAACTGATTCTAATTATGATTTCTGATTCAAATGTGATTCGCGACAGTAAGAGAGTTGTATTAATGTTGTGATTATTGTAACTTTGTAAATACATCTAGTTTACCGTGTTTTGATCAACATATAACCTGATACTGGCCAGCAAATAGCAAAAAACGTAAGAAAATTTGAATTTCGCGGTCTAGTCTTGCGCTTTCGCCTTTACACCACGTTGGCCGGTTTGTACGCTATCCAATAACAAGTCCTACGTACAAACCAATGAAAATGCATACTTTATGCAATCCAAGATTTTAAAAGGACCCATGTCACGGTGGATTTAATCTGTGTTCTCATTAATATCTTAAAATTTTATCTTCTAACATAATATTTGTTATGTTCCAGAGCGTGACATAGTACAAAAAAACCCCAACATTCGGTGGGACGACATCGCGGACTTAGCGGAGGCGAAGCGCCTGTTGGAGGAAGCCGTAGTCTTGCCCATGTGGATGCCAGACTTCTTTAAAGTTAGTATTCAACATATTTTTACTATTGAAAACGCAAATCTAAGGTTTAGTAAGTTTGAGTAGTAAGGTTGAGATTTGCGTAAATACACCACAAATTACTCAATCAAATAAGTGCTGAACGAATTTAAACTTAGATGAAGCATCCCTAGATGGTCACCACCCGAACTGAGTGCGCCTTAGATCACCAATCTTTATTACTGCTTTACGTGAAATTGATCTTTACTGAACCGCAATAACTTGTAAAGTCATATAACTAAATATATTCGTAAAATTTAAATGAATTAATGTTAATTTTCAAATTTATGCTACATATAAGTTGTGTCGCATTGTACAATGTCTGTCAAACGTTTCAAGATAACAGAATGATGTTTTAAATACGATTAGCGTTAAATGCATTTAGTGATTAGTGGTGCAAGTGGGCCTTTATATTGTCCTAAATTTGAACCTTAATTTGCAAGCAGTTAAGTTGCATTTACCTTAAAAAGGTGCTTGTAATTTAATTATTATGGAAATAAACTGAAGGTACTTTACTCCTTACAAATCAACGGACAAACAGAATGCATTTTACTGAAATTTATATTTCTTTCTTTCTTTCTGATGAGTTTTATACATCTTTATGGTATTGTTACCAAATAATAACAAATTTAATTTAAATACTAAAACGAAAAAAAAGGTCCCATGGCTAGAATGTTAATTGTTATTAATTATTTTAATTGTTTATGTTTAAAAGACTTAATGTGGAATACGTGGTTTCAATTAATCTGATGATATTTTTATCGCCACACTGTATATTATAAATGCAAAAGTGAGTTCGTTTGTTTGTTACGCTTTCACGATAAAACGGCTAAACAGATTTGGATTAAATTTGGCACATGGGTAGACCACGACCCGGAATAGGACATAGGATACTTTTTATCCCGGTAATACGTTCCCGTGGGATAATTTCCGACCTCCACGCAGACAAAGACGCGGGCAAAAGCTAAAATATAACTAGCTAAGGCTTCGCCCGCGTGGATGGCGGTTATTATATACTAAAACCTTCCTCGAGAACCACTCTATCCATTCGTGAAAACAACATGAAAATCGGTGCAGTAGTTTTTGAGTTTATCGCGGACAGACAGACAGACGCGGCGGAGGACCTTGTTTTATAATATGTAGTGATAAACAATTTCCTTCTTCATTCTTATACCGTATTAAGACCTCTATCTATTCTTCATTGCAGGGCATCAGACGACCTTGGAAGGGCGTCCTAATGGTGGGCCCGCCCGGCACCGGTAAGACCATGCTGGCCAAGGCTGTCGCCACCGAGTGCGGGACCACCTTCTTCAACGTGTCCTCCTCGACCCTCACCTCTAAGTACCGCGGCGAGTCCGAGAAACTAGTCAGATTGCTCTTTGAAATGGTAACTAAGGTTTATACTCATCATCATCTGCCTAGCCTTTTCCTAACTATGTTGGGGTCGGCTTCCAGTCTAACCGGATGCAGCTGAATACCAGTATTTTACATGGAGCGACTGCCTATCTGACCTCTACAACCCAGTAACTGGGTAATACGATACCCCTTGGTTAGACTGGTTGTCAGACTTTCGGGCTTCTGACGACCCGTAACGACTGTCAAAGATCCACAAATGACAGCCGGGACCAACGGCTTAACGTGCTTTCCGAGGCACTGAAGAGTCTCGGTATGTAAAGATGGTCACCCATCCACGGACCAACCCCGGCAAGCGTAGCTTAACCAGATGGAACGACCCGTGCGGCTGTTATTACGTAGCCACGAGCTCCTCTAAGGTTTATACTCATAAATAACATAAATAAACTCACGCCTTCTTCCCACGGGGGTAGACAGAAACTACAGAACGCCACCTGCTACGATCCTTACATACTCCGTATGCCTCGTTTACGTTCATATATCTGGTCATACACCTGACCTTTCAGAAGAACATCACTAATAGAGTCACTATAAATGTCCTCCTAGGCCGTTTCCACTCACATCTACCTTGTATATTCACTTGTCAAATAATATGTCATTGGGAGTAATGAATTATTCTTTCTTTTGATCATCTGTACCCCCTTTTTTCCTAAGGTATTTGTATGCGTAAAATATATATCAACACAATATCACTGAAAATTATAAGTAAAATTGATTGAAAAATGGAGAAGTTACACGCTTTTGCAGTTATTCTTCTGTCTTGGTCACGCAAAACGATCATTGTTCTAAATGGCGCAGTTACTAAGGCGTTTTGTTTAGTTTGTTTATTAAAAGTTTCACTGAAATTTCAGGCCCGGTACTACGCGCCGAGCACGATATTCATCGACGAGATAGACTCACTGTGTTCGCGGCGCGGCTCTGACAGCGAACACGAGGCGTCGCGACGCGTCAAGTCAGAGCTACTCGTGCAAATGGACGGACTGGGTTCAGCCAACGATGAGCCTGCTAAAGTAAGTAATATCGTAAGCATAATCAAAAGTCATTTATTCAAACTAGTATATGGGTGTCATTATAAAGAAAACGATTTTCAATGCTATGTCTCAACTATAGGTCCGTACTATCTCTTATTCTTCCCTTAAGCAAAGAATAATAACGAAATGTTATGTAGTCACACAACATTGCAAGTCGAAAAATATCTCTCTAGATTTGTAACAAATTCTTGATTTTTATTCCGTCATTGCATCTTCCAGGTGGTAATGGTATTAGCAGCAACAAACTTCCCCTGGGACATCGACGAGGCGTTGCGGCGGCGGCTGGAGAAACGCATCTACATCCCACTGCCAACGCAAGATGGCCGCGAAGCGCTACTTACGATAAATCTGAGAGAGGTGAAGCTAGACGCCGAGGTAGACCTGCACGCTATCGCCAAGAAGCTGGATGGGTACTCCGGAGCTGATATTACTAATGTCTGCAGGTTGGTTGAGGTTTATACATGGAAATTATATTTATCTACATAATAAAAACCTTAAATTCATTAATTCACTGACAGACATCGCACAGCCTAAGCAGCTGGGTCTAGAAGCATGAAATTTACACAAGAACTCCTTACGACCTCCTTATAACGAAATTGAGCAGAAAAGAAGGATTTTTGAAAATTCATTACCTAATGTGGTCAAATAGGGGTGAAAGTTCGTAATTTTTTGCCGAAAGGAAATCAAATTGGGCGCACGGCTTTTTAATAGAAACCGTTATGTAAAATAATTATATTCAGCTGCAACCCGGTTAGACTGGAAGCCGACCTCAACGTAATTGGGAAATAGCTCGCCAGAAGATGATATTTAAAATGTTGATGGATAGGATAGAGAGGGATAATACTGACAAATGAATACTGGGTTGTGTGGGGGACGATAAAGAATGAAAAGGGAGTGAATGACGACGTGGCTGCTGACTGGACAGACGGAAACATTTAGCGCCTACCCCATGTAACATGGGACAAGGGACCACAGATGAAGAAAGAAACCATAATTTTTTGCAATCACTGCCTGTCTTGTTGGTCTAGGTGGCTGGGGTTAGATTCCAAAGTATAAAGGGGTTTTTCTGTAAGGAAATCCTACTGAGGTAAAATGGAACTTTTCCGTATATATATAAATCCGTATAAATATATACGGAAAAGTTCCATTTCACATGGGTACTAAGGCTATATAGTTATCTAGCAAATCTGGCAAACCATAGTAGTAATATGCACCCCTGCCAATCCCTTCAGGAAAAAAGGATTGTATGTAATACTGCATTCAACCTAGAATAAAACTAATGAAAACTACTTTTCTATTTCCAGGGACGCATCAATGATGTCGATGCGACGCAAGATAGCCGGCCTAAAGCCCGAGCAGATCAAACAACTTGCCAAGGAAGAGCTCGACCTCCCTGTCACTAAACAGGACTTCATGGAAGCCTTGTCCAAATGCAACAAGTCCGTATCCAAGGGAGACATCCAGAAATACCTCTCCTGGATGGCAGAGTTCGGTTCCTCCTGATTAAAGCACTAACGTCGACAATACTGTCCAGTGTTCAACGTAACACAGCCAGCTTCTATCGCAAATGCTCAACACATTTGATATAGAATTTAATGTAACACGAAAAATTGCCTTAAAACTCAATGTAATAAAATATTTAAGTAAACGAAGTAACAATCAGACTGTTGCAGTATTAATACGGAAAGTATAAAATTAATAGTGGCATATCGAAATTAATAATATTATGTAAGTGAAGAGAAATCATCTATTGACACAGTAGAGTGGAACATTCCGGTTTTCAAATGTAATGTAAATATGCTTCTAACACCCGGTTTTTAAAGAATTAACTCAGAAATAAACTACAAGTCTGTCAAACTTATGTTAACTTCTGTGCTGGTGGAGTCACTAAAATAACAAAAGCCAATCAAATCCCTTGACTGTCCATTAGCTAATTTTTGAGTTAACTCTCTAAAACCTGGCCTAACTCTACTAATTGTTGGCATTTTATTGGTAACCTTCAAGACGAGATATTTATACAAATCGTGATCATTATTAACTTGAACATTGTATAAAGCACAATGAGATACTTCGATCCATGTACATATTAAATTAATATTATAATACTAACTGCATTCAATCGAGCTTACACTAGCGAGATCTGTCATCACATATAATTTCAAATGTTATCTTATAAATTGAGACCCGTGATCTTTGTACTTAAATAAGGTTAAATTTGAGATTTGTTTTATACTTAGATAATAGTTTTATGCCATAACTAATTTATGTGTACTTTTATAGTTTTTTTTTTATTTTATTAAAATGCTATTTTACGTTATTTTATTAAATGAGATATATATTTGGCATTTATATTATAGAATTTCGCTCAATTAAAATTAGCGTGTTCCCGTGTTTATGTTGCGAGGTGTTTAGATAGAAATTGTAATTTTCTCAAGAAGCCACATCACCACCTCTTTGAGTGAACCTTTTTATCATTTTACTACGAAACTTTTGTAAAGTAGCAATATAATCTTGTGTTCAGACATACCGGTATTAATGATTGAAATAAACAAATTTTGTGTAATAACATTGGTAAAGATAACAATATTTTTGCAAACAAATTAACAAAACTTGTATAACGAAGACATGAAAATAAATCAAATTTTAAAATATATGCTTCGTATTTGTTTTCTCAAACACCTGCTGAAGAGTCGGCAAAAGAAGTCGACGGATGTACCTAAATTCACACGGTAGCTCATGTTGAACATCACACGTGCCACATCAACCCTGTCTACAAAAAGTAAACACTAGACTTTCAACATACATATTTCCGACTTCCAGACAGGCGAAGTCGGACATATGTTTGGTGATAGATAGTTACTGTGTAGAACAATTTCCAGACTACGGTCTACTGTAAAGCTGCGTCCTCACTTGTAACAAACACGCCAACAACTCTTCAACAAAGTGATCAAAATGCTAAAAATAACAAACTTCATTTCGCAGAAAATCGTTTGGCAGACACTCTTATAGCATACTTTCAATAATTTTGTAAGTCAGAATCATCTTTTGGCATACATTTCATACCCATGTCGTAGGGATATTGCGAAATCCCAGATAATTAGAAAATGGTGAAAAAAAATCTGCTAGCAATTTGAAAGTAGTAAGTATACAGACGCGCGATGCAGCTGACGTCATGTTCTATAAATAAACATTTGCTCTAAAAATAGACTCGCTTTGACTCATGCACTCGCTACGCTCGCAATACAAAAAAAAGCTGCCGAAATATCTTCTGTCAAACAAATTGCCCTCGCTCCGCCGGCCTTCGGCCTAAGAGAGTCGGAAAAACAAATTGTCGATTGCCCTAGTTATGCAGATGGGCAAATGGCAATATGCCTAATAAAATTATTCCAAATGAAATTCTGCCATCTTTATAGTATGCTAAGTGAAATTGTACCAAATAATCGTCGCTCTAAATAAACGTTATGCCAAATAAAATTCTGCCAAATGTAATTATGCCAAATAAAATTCTGCCATCTTAAAAGTATGCCATTGTAATTCGATAATTTTTCTGCCTTAAAAATATTCGTTTACAGAAAATTATGCCAAGTGTGTTATGCCAAATTAATTTCGGAGCATCAAGATCCTGCCAGATATAGGGAACCCGAAATTTTTTAGCGTGTACAAGCAGAGTGCTAAGGAAGAACTAACTAACTAGATGAACAATCAGTTCAATCCATGGTCTTGGTTGGATAGCCCTCAAATAAAATTGATCGTTTACTGCTAGATAGACCACAAAATAGTCGTTACATTTTCTCTCCAAATATTGATTTATCCCAATCTGAGGGAGATTGGGAATGCGATGCGAATGTGAACGTTCTTAAAAATAAGGGAATTGTCCCGCAGATTGAATTGATGCCAGATTGATCGCCTAAAGTCCCACAAAGGCGCAGTTTTATTTTATAGGAATACGAATAAAATAGACTCTAATAATATTTTGTCAGACAGGTCTAATAACAGAACACTAATAAGGCCCTAATATAAGTTAAAAAGATTTCCGTACATTTTTAATACTTTTCCTAATTTTAATCGACTAATGCTTGCTTCCGAATCCAAATCATAGACAAGATGTTAGAGTAATCCAAAAAAAAATATATTTTTATTTCATAGTTACTGCTGACTCAGCGGTCTAATAAAACAAAATCGAAATCAAAAAGTTCTCGTTAACTCAAAAACCACAGTTAAAAAAGCAGTTTCATAAAAATAAAAAGATTCCATGTTTAAATTATTCTTTACTCTATGCATCAAATCTTTAGAGTTTGTATGTTGGTATAAAATCGGAAATGGAATCGTTCTCTTACACTTTTTAATTATACAAGATGAGATCAACAAATTGTTAAAACTAAAATGATGTGGCATGAAAATATTTAATTTGACTTACAGTATTTTCATTTCAGCGATTAAATCATCATAAACATAAAGAGTGGCGACCAACTTGAAATGAACTTAGCAACGAAAGCCTTGGCGCCAGCGGAACTTGTCACTTTGTTGCATGTTTTATGTTGGTACCACCGTAGTAACTACGTGGTCGCAATAGTACAAAAATGTAAACATGCACAGATAATTTTGGGTTATTTTCCTCCAATTAGTGTACAATTAGCTAATTATTTAGTATAATCAAACTGAAAAAATATCGAGATACATATTTAGAGCTACTTTAAGCTATCTATGGTAAAAGTTTCAACAAAAATATTTTTTGTAACCGGAGTGAACATAGGCAGAAGCGTCGTCAAGCGCAGAATTTCAAGTCCGTAATGGCGGACGCTAATAATTTTGGAAGTTTCGTGATTCTATTGTTCTGTTTTTAAGTATTTTACTTGGTTGTGGGATTGGGAATGAGTTTTGTCATAAGTGAACGTATACGGAGTGTTAATAACGTGATAGTGATATGAAATGTTCAGTTATATCGTGACAAAATCGCCTTCTAGATATGTAACCTTTTCCCTAACCTCGTTTACGCCAATGGAGTAGATATGTGATCGATGTGTGTGCGTCGGTGAACGATAATTCGTCCGTTTCGCGTTACTATTTGTGTATAGTTAATCTTCGTGTTAGTGATGGAAGTGTCCGCGTCGCGGTTTTGCAATCCGACGCCCGATTCCGATGTAACGTAAGCGAGCCGGTCGATCGCCAGAGCGAGTGTAAGCAGGGACGGCCGTTGCCAGCCGAACATGGCTGCGACGCAGGCTGAGTCTCAGCGTAGCGAAGCGAACGTTGAGCAGAATCCATCGGAGCAGCTCAGTGAATCTCGGAACGCTTTGTTGCAAAACGGCACCGACAAGTCCGTCGGGCGCGTTCCGCCCGATGGCGTCGTGAACACAAAGAGCAAATCGCCGATGTCGGCCGAAACGGGGCAGCCACGCGACAGTGGCGAGGCGCCCGGCCACGACCGAGGCGTAGAGAGGCCAGTGACGGACCAATACGGCCAGTATAGATACGCAGAAGGCGCGGATCCTTATTACGCGCCACGGCCAGGTTTTCCCGGCAAACCGCGGCCACCGCCGCAGCAGCCGCGCTTTTTCCCGGGACAAGCGGTGCCGCAGGCACCTGGCCCCACGCCCACGCTGAATTCGTTATTGCAATCAAGCGGGGCGCCGCCGCACCGCTATCCTAATAGTTATGAGCAGCCGCCGGCGGGCTACGGCCCGGGTCCCGGCTGGCCGCAGCACAGGCCTATGCCGCCTTATAATCCTCAAGGAAGCCCATATAGAAATTCTACGGTAAGTTTAGTATTTTTTATTATGAATTTTAGAAAAATGTTAAGTTAGGGACAATTACCTACTTATTCTATGAATTACCATGATGCAACCCCCTGAAGACATTTTGATGACCTAAATAATTATATCTTGTTTATGTCAATGTCATTAAAACAAGGTTTTGTTTATTTATGAGACAATTAATAAAATATGATCTGGAAAACATTCTAGTCTACTATTGTCTATTAGGAATTGTATGACAAAATGTATGCCATCAATTCCTTTAATAACAATCTATAATTATAATTATGCTATAATCATTTTAAACTATGGCAAATGAAAGCAGCTACAGCTTTTTAGCTGTTAATTTGTATATGTTTGTCACATGCCTTTGTTATCATTTGTGTTTATCAATTTCAACAGTAGATTTACCAATTTCATGGTTAAGATGACCCTCACCAATATTTCATCCTAAAAATGATGTAAACAAAGAATATTGAAATAATAAAATTTGTGAAATAACTAATACTTGTTAGGTAATTTCAATTTCTCTAACCTTAATTAAACTATGAAAACGGATTTGATAAGTGATATTGTAGAATATGAAACCACAGACCCAGGGTTGGATTTAGGTATGTTTAAAAAGATAGTACAAAAAAAATTAAAAGGATAGTATTTACAAAAAAAATATAGTACACTTTCATTATTTTTAATTTAACATATAAAGTCATTTAAAGTCAACACCCGTTAAGGCAAAATTTACTTTGAGGTGGATACTCCCATTCTATCGTCATTTTCAGAACCATCAGTGTTGCCACTTTCCATAATTAAAAGTAAAACACTGAAAATGTATTATTTTACACAAAAATTTGCAAGCGATTGTTAGAACATTGAGCAAACTTTGATTGAATTTCGAATGGAATGGAAGGACCGAGATTAGTGGAAAGAGAGAAGTGTACTGCGGAGGATACACGCACACGCATGGTCAAAATATTCATAATATGACGTAAAACTAAGCATTCGGGAGCAAACTTCGAATTATAGTATTTTAGCGTACTATCCTTAGATGTAGATAGTATATAGTACAAAGGGCGAAATTATAGTATAAATACTATAGTTATAGTACAAAATCCAACCGTGCACAGACCGCCCAGAATATATTCTACTAGCTGTTGGCTATGACTTACTTTGAATGACACCATTTTTCATAATATATCCTGGATGAAAAGTGGCATATTAGTGTGTTGCTCCAGGTCCCAGGGTACCTATTCAAAGGATATACTGTGTCTGTCTGCCAGGTACATACCTTGCAGACAGATACAGTACCCTTTGAATTTATAATATTAGTATGGTTTATTTTTTTTTTATTTGAGACCCATTTTACTTGAAAGAAGAGTTTTTAATTGATACATTCGTAAACTTCTTATTATGAAAATGATTTAATACTTTTTATTTACCAAAAAGGACAGAGCATGCGATTATTTATTTCATATACACTTAAATGCTTATTTACATTATGTACCACAACTTTTTTTTTTACTTATCTTGTAGATCTAATCTAAATGTATTTTTTTTAAAACTATACAATAAAATTGGTAAAGAAAAAAATCCTAAAAATAGTTTAGTGTACCCAATAAATTAGAAATATTTTAGAACTTGGAATTATAATTTTTGGAAATCAATCAGAATTTTTGTGTTTGTAGCAAAGTGGTACAAAAGCAAAACTAGCATTCGGAATCCACCAATTTCCAACCAATTTGCAACTTAATTCTAAACATTTACAGCTATTACTACTGTTTATTCAAACTCCATAGTTGAACAAATCTTGTATTCAATTACCATTGATTATTAAAATGTTTTTTCTAATTTTTTTTTCTCTTGGGAAAAGATTGCAGTCCTAAGTCAAATAATTTATTTCAATCAGCACTTATAAGGGACTTTTGAACATCAAAATTTATCAAAAAAAAAAAAAAAAATTGATTCTAGTCGCCCATTCCAAAAGGTAGTTTTCGTATGGGAGAAGAATGTGAAGAAAATCCATTGTTACTCTTTTAAAATGTTTTACAATATTTTGTATACGTACATCAATTATATAATTATATGTGAAGACGATGCACCTAGAATAAGTTAACTAAACCACAATCGGTAAATAGAATTAAAAAAACCGGCAAAATGCGAGTCGGACTCGCGCTCGAAGGGTTCCGTACCATTATCTATAAAAACGGCAAAAAAAATCACGTTTGTCGTATGGGAGCCCCCTTAAATATCAATTTTATTCTGTTTTTTAGTATTTGATGTTGTAGCGGCAACAGAAATACATCATCTGTGAAAATTTCAACTTCACAGACCCACAGAGACAGTTGAAATTTTCTCAGATGATGTGTTTCTGTTGCCGCTACAACAACAAATACGGAAAACAGAATAAAATAAATATTTTAGGGGGCTCCCATACAACAAACATGATTTTTTTGCCGTTTTTATTGATTGTGGTACGGAACACTTCGTGCGCGAGTCCGACTCGCACTTGGCCGGTTTTTATACATTATTAGCGCAAACTTTCTGCTTTACACTTTAATTATATGAAAATAAATGTTTAAATAAATAAATAAAAAATTGTTCCTGAAGCTAACTTTTACCATATTAGAAAACGGATATCAATAACTTATACAACAGTATAAAGGCTTTTCAAGCAAAGAAACAGTATCCATTTTTGTGATAAATACATATTACCAAAATCTAGCACAGACATTTAAAAGGAATACGTTTTTAGTATGTTTCATTCCATTATTAATACATTTTGAATCTAACATATAAAATGAGCTGCCCCCAACAGTGCAGGGGAGTTTTGGCAAGGATAGACTTTCATGAGAAAACAAAAATTGCCACTAAAGTAGTTGTTGTTGACAAAACTTAAACCAAAATGATCTATGCTTAAAATTCTGTTAATTAACGTATCCATTGCTCATTCCACAATAATAACTACATTCAAAACATGATGTGCGAAAATGCCTTTAATGAAAGCCATATGGATGGCTTGCGTTACGTTTTCTTTAACTTAACGTTAAGCACTGCACAAGTGCACATTCACTACAGCCATTTTATTTTTTTTCAAAAACCTTTTTCGATGTGGAGAATGTGAGGGACAAATTGGGCTTAATTTAAAAAAAAAAATCTTTATCTTTTTTTTTTTATAGATAACAACAATTCTAGTCATTCATTCATTATTCTAGTTTATAAGAGAAATACAATTATTTTTTATCATAAATTGAAATGTGTTTAATTAAAGTAAATCATTTACTGAAAATACTACAGGCAGAGAAGAGACATTTTATGTGGGTGATTAGCGATTTTAGCAAAACTAAGTATATTCTATTACTAAAATTCACTGACCTATTAGTAGACCCTGAATTTTAAATGAATATTATGTTTCTGGTGTAAATTCTTTGAAAAAAAGTACTTATGCTTTTCTTAATCAAAATATCAAAATCATAATATTTTATTTAACATAAACCTACATGGGCACTTATGAAACGTCAGAAGCTAGGTGCACGGTTCCAATTGGTCGTTTCCTATGGAGAAGAGACGGCATGAAACTCCATGGTTACTCTTTTAAAAGATAATTGGCTTTTAAAATATTTTCGAATTACAGTGTTAATAGTTATGGGAGGACATCTTGACATGGACATCAATAGGAAGTCTTACCATAAAATCACCCATTGTTCCCTGCAACGTCTAATGTGCTGGAAGCAGCTGTGCAACAACTCAGTGTTGCACTACTTGTGTTTATCACCAACTCAAAACTTCATCAGCCAGCAACACTTCTATTCCCTGTTCAAAATCAAAAGTCATTTATTCAAACTAGGCTGAGAATCAGCACTTTTCGAACGTCAAAATTACATAAGACAGTCCCCCAAAACCCTTCACCACTTCCTAGTGCTTTAGCTGGGAAGAAGTAGCGCAACAAACTCTCCAGCAGCACAGCTGTCTGTTCAGTTAGAAACAATTGATTCTATACAAAAGAATGAAAATCATTTACATTACGCTATCTATCTATCTGCCTAGCCTTTTCCCAACTATGTTGGGGTCGGCTTCCAGTCTAACCGGATGCAGCTGAATACCAGTATTTTACATGGAGCGACTGCCTATCTGACCTCCACAACCCAGTAAGTGGGTAATACGATACCCCTTGGTAAGACTGGTTGTCAGACTTTCGGGTTTCTGACGACCCGTAACGACTGTCAAAGATTCACGAATGACAGCCGGGACCAACGGCTTAACGTGCTTTCCGAGGCACGGAGAAGTCTCGGTATGTAAAGATGGTCACCCATGCACCGACTAACCCCGGCAAGCGTAGCTTAACCTGATGGATCGACTCGATGCGACTGTTATTACTTAGCCACGAGCTCCTCCTTACATTACGCAACATAAAATATAAATCTAATTATTAAGAAGAAAGAAAGAAAGAAAGAAAATACGTTTATTTGCGGTAAACATGACGCAAAAAAAAAACAAAATAAACACAAAAAAAAAAATACAAAAGGTTGGGGGAAACATGCGTCACATTCACGCAAAACGGCTATCGTTCAGCATTATGCTGCGACCCTATGCAGGACAGAGCCCCAGCGCTGGTTTTCAGCGACAGCCGGCGCTGACGTAATGACGTCGACCGGTGCGGCACGGGTGAACCATTATTATTACCCATACACAAGTGACGAATGTACTATACATAAACTATACATAAAAAAAATAAAAATAAATAAAAGAAATTGGCAAACTTATCGGTTAGGATATGAGAATATTATCCTCCGTGTTACGTTTTATGTAGTGGCAACATTTCGAAGCGTCCTCTTTGACGTACACCCACGTATTAGCCATATACATAGCACACGCCAACATACCACCCAAAAAAAAAACGAGAACTATATGTACTCAAGCAGAAATAAAATAAATAAGTAAATGTAAACATAAATTAACTAAATAAAAGCCTCCAGGCACGAAGGGCGTGCCAGTTTGCATATTCACGTTCCTTGCAACATGTTGCTGAAACTGTGTTGTACAACTTTTGTTTTATTTTTTAGCTGGATACTAGAATTTGTACCATCAGTTTTTAAGTTTATGGACATGACTAGCTTCGCCCCGCGGTTTCACCCGCGTAAGTCTCGATCCCGTGGGAATATCGGGATAAAAAGTATCCTATGGTTATAAACTATCTGTTTGCCAAATTTCATCCAAATCCATTCAGGCGTTTTTGCGTGATTGAGTAACAAACATCCAAACACACAAACACACAAATACACAAACATACAAACTTTCACATTTATAATATTAGTAGGATAAAAAGTATCCTATGTGTTAATCCTGGTTATAAACTATCTGTTTGCCAAATTTCATCCAAATCCATTCAGGCGTTTTTGCGTGATTGAGTAACAAACATCCAAACACACAAATACACAAACACACAAACTTTCACATTTATAATATTAGTAGGATAGTAGGATAACAAAAATAACTGATTGAACAGGAAAAGTAAGATTTCAATTGAGAAAAAATGTCCCCTAAAAGAAAATAAAACTTTTATTTATTTATTTAGACATTTTTTTACAACTGCAAAGAATTTTGTGTTACAACATAAACCTCTTTTCATAATACTTAAGTTATTGTGCTATTTAGACAGTTATACTAAGAATATCTGTGTGATTCTTAATGAAAAACTCGCATTAATGTTACATTCCCAGTAACAAATAGTTGTTTTTGTAAAATGTTCTAAATAGATAGAATAGATCAAAATAGATCAATACACTAAATTAAAAGATTTTAAGTAGAATAAAAAAGAATATAGCAAGCAAAGAAAACACTGGATTTTCTCTTCAATCAATCCTATGCAAAAAATAATAATTTTAAATTTTGATATCAACTTCTACAGCTATTTAAAAAAAAGTGAATTATTTGGATGAGATACGTTTTGGACTTAAAAAATTTGTTCTTAAAAACACGACTGCTGCCCTGACATGATACATATGATTAAAAAATATTGCTAATTCATTAAAATAGTAAACAGTTGTGGCGGCATCTACATCGCCACATGCCAACTACGCATCAAAGACCTGACGTCACACAAAATCCTGCATCGCGCAATTAGTGTTAACCGTGCGATCAAAATATTATATACAAAATTCCAACATCAACCGTTGGACAGTTGCCCGCCAGACACAACACACGTCTGGTCGAAGGATCCTCCCTTTTCTATAGAGGATGAGTGAACTTTACACCCTGTTCCTCATACTTCTAAACAGTTATCAACGTACAAAGAATAGATTTCTGAACAGCCTCCTTTCATTTTAGTTGAATGATGAAGCCCCCTAACTAAAGCTTGACAAGTATGCCGAAGTTTCAGGCAGGTCAATAACCGTATGAAAACTTCTTACCAAGAAATAAGTTTCAGATGACCATGTCCCCGTCACGGTGCTATGATTTTGAGCTGTTGCCTCACTTACCAGAGTAATGATAGTTTTCAAAGAGGTCTCCTCCATTTTCTATCCAAAATAAATTCTCCCATGTTGTGACAACAACCTAATAGTTTTTATAAAGTTATGCCGCGCATGTAGCCGGTATTTTTAATTTTTCGCTAAAAACCTAATTTGATAATTTTTTTAAATGAAATTGTAATTTACGCAGCCATCGTGTTTTCAGGAACTCTTTTCATCCCTATTATTTATTTAACCATTTCACACACATGTATAATAAAATCCCAAGAAAAGAAAAGTAAGTTACAAAAAACTACTTATTTCTAAAGAATTCTCGCGTCTTGTGACTTAATTGATCTGAATTCACCACATACCTATTATTCAACTAGAATAAAAAAAAAAATCCTAGAAAATAACTTAAAGATGCATACTTACTTACATTAAAAGATATGAAACTAAAATAAGATGTTTCGACTTTTCGAGAAAAGCCGGGAAATTCGCGTTTAGGCTTATCGGGGAGGACTTGCACGCTCAATATAAATCGCAATACAAATCCAGGCCGTATCGTATTGAATTGGAGTCGCAATTCAGAGTCCTTTCTTGGCGTTCGGTTCTGATCATGACAATATAGAGTTGAGTAAAGAATCGAGGTTTTTTGATTGGAGAGGGGTTAAGGCAAAGACGATAAAAAAAAAATTGGCCTCGCCATCAGGATAGACACAGCCAAAGTATTGACCTTTTACGTTAGTGTAATTTTTTTTTGTAATTGAAATATAACATCCCAAATGAAGTAACTTTAGGCCCCTATGCGGAAACGTAATAACGCCTTTCAACTGAATGCCCCTTAGCACTGAGAAGTAGTAGAACCACGCGGACGCCGCGTGATCTTTTTTGCCGGTCGATTGCGGCAACCACGTGGACTGCGCGCGCGCTTACTTGTATTAACGCAAGGAACATAATGTTCAGACATGTAGAATTGTAGATAGCCGTGAGGAATTAGGCATGCCTGAATTAGTAATAATGTGTGTAATGTAAACAGAGATTTCTGTATGATTTTTGAGCAAATCTGTGGGTATTGTACGCCACATAGTAAGTTCGCCACGGATAAAGTATGTGTAAATTTGCCACAGCTCTATTTTCATGAAGTAAATTCGTCATTATATTAATTTTGATTATTGTAAATTCGTCAAATTGTTTATTTCCCCACAGACTGCAGAAAAATCAAACTATAAGTAGAATAAAAACGTTATTTATCATAATCACAGAAATAAGAAGTTAACCTGTCGTCTACATAAAAATCACAGTTCTACTTACAACTAAAATATACGCTGATATTGACTGGTTTTTTTTTCGTTTTTAAGGTTTAGTTGTCAAGGACAGCGTGACATGCCTAATCCTGATAAACATGTTTTGCAAGTGGCTGATTTGCTTACAACATTACAATTATAAGAAAAATAATAGAAAGATAGAGCGCAGGAAAATAGAAAGATGTATGGTTACTGTTGTCTCATTATTTTTCCTAGGTTATCTTACAACCTGTCATCATCATCATCATCATTTCAGCCGAAAGACGTCCACTGCTGCACATAGGCCTCTGCCAAGCACCGCCAGTTCGATCGGTTCTGTGCTTCTCGAGTCCAGCGGATTCCCGCGGCCTTCACCAGGTCATCGATCCACCTTGTGGGGGGCCTTCCAATGCTACGTCTTCCGGTACGCGGCCGCCACTCCAGAACTTTTCGGCCCCATCGGCCATCTGTTCTGCGAGCAATGTGCCCTGTCCACTGGCACTTCAGTTCAGCAATACTTCGGGCTATGTCGGTTACCTTGGGTCTCCTACGGATCTCCTGATTTCTGATTCGGTCACGCACAACCTGTACTTTCATTATTTTAGAAATCATTACCTACTCGTATATTTCATTTCGAGCGCTAAAAACCAATAACTTTGCTTGTTACTTGGTGTGAGGAACCGGGCGTAAAGTTCACTCATCCACCATAGAAAAGGGAGGATCCTCCGACCAGACGGGTGTTGTGTCTGGCGGGCAACTGCCCAACGATTGATGTCGGGTTCTTGTATATATGTCCGTTGCACGGTAAACTTTAATTGCGCGATGCAGGATTTATGTCACGTCAGGATTTTTATGTGACGTCAGGTCTTTGATGCGTAGTTCGCATGTGGCGATGTCCGCCACACTACCAATATTTTAAGCAAAAATTATGTACCCATAATGAAGACATGTGACGAATTTACACATATTATTAATTCAAGTGGCGCATACACTTTCAATGTATGGAGTGTACAAAAATCTGACGAATATACTTTGTGGCGAATGTACAATAACCCAAATCTGTAATAAGTAAAATCATGATGATCTGCAATAATGACGTTTTGGTAAAGTCCGAATCGCAATTTTGGGTTACAATGTTTACCGAGTTATTTTTTTTGCTAAATGCAGAATTCGAGAATATGTGCAAGCCTATTTTCAAGCTATAATTAATTATTATATCACTCTTACTTAATTAGATCAGTAATTCGCCAACATTAATTACGTAAGCATTGTCTCAAACCCACGTTTGACAGTAAGTGCTTACCTAATTATCTAAAAGCATTGCAATTAACATCTTTATGGTCGTAGGGTCCTGAGATACCCCCCATCTTTAACAAAATATCAACATAGAAAATCGTTACCAATAATGATCTGGCTTCCCGTTACTTCTGTTAAAGTGAGCCAGAAAGGCAGGCGATCTATTGCCTGTTGCCGTCAGCAGAGTGGCGGCTGTCAGACGCAAAACGAAAAAAAAAAAGTACGTAGAATAACAAAGCGGGCCCGCCGCTGTTAGCAGATATAAAAACGAAAGCGCACGGCGATAGTGAAAGTTTGATGTGTAGGCAAATATTGCTCGCTTCCAGGCGGAGATTTGCGCGTTTGCCTCTTGGTTCAAAAACGACCGGCTTCAATACCCTTTAGGTAGTGAAACGCGAGGCTTCGCCGCCGATCCAGTGCCGCTCCCCCTACATACATTATGTAGAGGCAATGCGCCGGGATGTGTTTGACGCAATCAATGTGAATGGAACTTGACATGTGACACGTGTATCTATCTAGCTTGACGTGAACTTTGAAAGGCTTTTCGTTTCGCTATCGGCTGCGTTCGCTTCCAATTTTCAGCTCTTTTAATGTAATAAAGGCTCTTACATACTGGGACGCGACGCCGCCGGTATTGTTCCGCCGCGAAGTTTCTCAAAAATTGTTTTGTTAAAAGTCGCGGCGCACGACATGTCGCGCCAGTATGTGAGAGCCTTAATAGAAAGTTGGATTTATTTACGGGTATAGATTTTTGATCAATAATGTTGACAATAAAAAATAGATGTCGCTACTAGTTCCATTAATTAGTTGATGAGAATGAGATTCTTTGTATGATAGACCTTTCTAGGCAACTGTTACAGAACCGTTATCCTTATATTTTTGTTTTATTGTTTCCATGAGATAACTACTGCTTATTTTTACTCTTTCGAGCAAATTAGAAGATTTGCGTTGATAAGGACCAAAAGCAATGTTCTGCCCATCAAATGTAGCACATTGCTATAACGTAGTGTTGTTTGTGGTATTTCACAACCGGCGGCTATAAAACAATGCATCGAGCACGTGCCTGTTTACACTTTCGAGTTCACATTCAAGGTCGTACGCATTTGTAAGGATGTACCCGTGTAGGCTGGCCATTGAATAAATACCGGTTACGTAACAATGTCCCACTTCCCACGATATGCACGTTCTTCCGTCCGTCACGGCCTTTTACAATTAGACGATTTATTATTTATGGACGTGTTGCATTGCTTTTCTTTTACCGAGCGACCGGCGACTAGCCTGTGGGGTATCGATTTCTGGCGGTATCTACTATTGTAATTGTTTCTATACGGAAGTTAATCGTACTCGCTTTTGACTGTTTACTCAAAGTTTGCGATATTGCGAAACTTAGAGCTATGAAGTAACATTGAAAACTTGAAGACAATTCGTTGATTAAACGTGGGATGTCCTAACTCATTGAGAATTCAACGTGATACTCTGAATCACAGACGGTTATTGTCAACGAAATCGCTATGACGTTACGCTGATTATTTATGAATGGCTCAAATAGGCAAGCATTGTGGAATTAGTCATTTATCTCGGCATGTTGTTTACCCACAATCGTGTTAGATAGTTGTCGATAAGGAGACACGTGGTTGCGGGGTCGACGACCCGACATACTCGTGCTCGCCGACAGCTCGGTAATAATAATAAAATGTTTCCGTGCGACTGGTTCAAGGGCGAGCCGCTGATATCGGCGCTCGCTATATTTAGATTTAGCTGTGTGTGATGTGGGTATGTGTGTGTTTGTCTACATACACAATTGTCTTGCATCTGGTATCCTTCATTGTATACGTTTTTGTCTATGCAGTTCATCTGTTTTCTACATAGAAAGTATGGGTAACTCTGCATGGTCTGCATCGATTGGTATAATATTTGGTTCTTGTGCACTACATTTGTTGTGATTTAGTTTTACTAGTTATTGCACTCGATATTATGAACATGATTTGCGCCCCTTTCTGTTATGAAACATAAATCAGAATGAAACAATGTCTATATCAGTTTAACAATAATTGTTAGTTGGAATTATTCTATTCATGAAGTTACGAAATTCATGATTCAAGAAATGCGAAAATCCTTTGACTGTATCGAAGTGCACTGTTCGAACTTCGAAGAAATGTGTTTACTCCCATTTCCATACGTATGGTTAATGCTAGGGTGTGTTAACACATTAAATTACATGAAACTGGAATACAATCCTAGTAACAAATCTATGTCAAAATCATCCCCACCCCCAATAGCATAATAATACTCAAATTCAAACGCTATTCAATTATCAATTACCTAATGGCCGTTATCTATTCTCTCGTCGTATTTAGGGCAATACATGGCGGTTCTGTGCGTAGTTGCAGCCCGAGTAAATTTAGCTCTCACTTTCGTATCGCAATAGCGGCGGTGTGTACATGAAAACGAGATGAATGGGCCGACGGAGACCGTTCATTCTGAGTCCGTGATGTGGATTTCGTAAAATCAATGCGAGCCGTCTCGGACCCGCGTGCCGTCCGATAATCGTGTCATTGTGCTGTGCTTGGATAATGGGCACGACCTCGTTCGTCTACCGCATTGGGTCAACGAACGCTTAACTGCCATCTATTAAAATTTCACTTGGCATGTGCCAATTTTGATTCGAACATTGAGATGTAGTGACCTTCTCACAATTGTTTAAATTGAAGCGTATATTGATGACGCGCGCAAATTGTTTTGACGTCGTCCTATTTGTCAATCTATGCCGATTTGGCAGCGGTGATTTTTGATTGAAAATAATTCCCCACTTTATGAATGGAACTATAGATAAACTTTGTTAAACACCTGCGTCGCACCTCATCTGAGTTGCGGCGCAACAACTTACACCTTACTCTGCGACGTATCGACGAACAAAAAACGTCAGCCGTCACGCGGCTTGCATTCATTCATACAATATGTTGAATGTTGTAATGGGGTCGTTAAACCGTGGTGACGTCACGTAATTGCCAGCTCCCTTCGCCAGTCGCTGGTTGAAATCAAAACGTCGGATTAATAACAAGGGAGGTCTGTGTAGGTCAAGCACATTATCACTTCGGTTGTGTGCGTGACAACCAGAGTGACGTGCTCTCTAATTACTGGGACTGTAGATTACCAAGAGAGACATGTCGCTGCGATTCTAGTATAATCAACGTTAATTAATTTCATGTCTAACAAAATTATATTATTTATAAATGGGTTACGTTATTATTTACTAGTACAACGCAAACCATCATCGAGCTTCTAAGATCTACGAATTTCGTTCCCACACAACAGTTTTACGAGCAAAATTTTATAAACCAAACGTTAGCCAACATTAATGATGCAAACAATGTTACGTAACATCGATAAATGTGTATACTTGTTCGTATGTGAAAGGGGCCATTGCCAAGGACTGAGTCTGAGCGCAGCCGGAAAGGTAAATGACTTCTATACCTATACATCTAGTGTATTCATGTATGTTTAGATACTACACGCGATGTATGTAAAAAGATTACGGCCAGGATTCTCGTTATTATTAGTGCCATTATCAAACAACGTTATGCGTTAAGAAGTCTATAAAAAGATGTTATTGTTCTACTTTTTATGTTTATTGTTTTTGAAGTTAAAGTAAGCGCGTTCTTTAGAACCTGAGAGCAATAAACTTTGACGATATCAAACGTAACGTAAAAGTAAAACAGTTACTAAAATGTTTTTATAACTAAGTAACTGCTGCGATACGCCGTTGTCATAATGTGGATTGTTGAAAGTATCGGTTTAGTCGGAGTATTGCGAAGAAAACGCACCGAGCAGAGCAGGAGGATGCGAATCACGTATTAATACTCTTGGAACAGTCTTGGGTTGGTTCATTCCTAGTTTCCTAGTTCGTGTTTTGATGTATAATTAGAATCATTTCAAACTCAAGAAGTGTACAAGTGTAATCTGGCTACAGCCTGACTCTCTCCATTTAGTTGAATTGTGACAATTTAATCAAATCTAAATATAGTCATAATGTTATCAATGAGTATTTCATTGATAACATTATGACTATATTTAGATTTATTTACTATATACATATTATTATTTACTATATTGTTTTATAAACTACGCTCCAATTATCTCAAATCTCAATTTAAATGGGATTAACTTGTCAAAGACGCCTTATCCACATTGGGGGGAACATTTCTTGATGTAATGTGTCAGTAGGTACTTGCGTAAAACGGGGAGCGTGTCTATACATTGGAGTATATATTAAAAGGTCACGACCGCCACTCTTATGTACCTACTTTAGATACTACGTACCTAGAGGGAGTTCTTTATTGAACCGTCTTGGGTGGAAAACGGGTCGCCTTATTAGGTCAGTAACACTTGTGATCGTTTGTTTACATTTTTGATTATATAATTTGTTGATAATTACAACTTTTTAATGTTGTTATCAAATTCTGATTATGGTTTAGATGTGTGGTGACTGTTGGTGTGATCGAACACTGACGTTACTTTTTTCGTTGAGTTACGAATTAAGATAGATGTTTGCTTTTCCATCTTAAATATAGGGATACCTGGTCCTGTTTTTTGACTTCAGCCAACATACTGCAACGATTAGTATCCAGGAATTTACTTCAGACCAGAAGCGGATGGTGTCTGCAGTGGAAGGAATCAAATATGTTTAGACCACAATTGAATTTCTTGGGTGCATGCAAATGTTTACTTGTCTAAGATCGCGGTGCAGGCCACCTGTTGCCCAACCGCCGTGGCACCTAGTTAAGAGTTACCGCGAGCAGCCGCGAGCTTGACATTCACGGGGGCTCGTGACGGCGCGGACCGAAATAACTTGCCGTAACCGACCGCATAACACGACGTAATGCTCTTTCTATTTATAGAGTCTTATAATTAAATACACAGACATTCGTATTTGCCTTCCGCTAGTCCGTGACGACAGAGTCGCCGACGCAAGCGTGCGCGTTATCGTTCGCGCTAACTGCTAATGCAACGACTTCTTTTGTTTACTTTTTTCATATAATTTACAACCTCGTAAAGGAAACCGTTGCCAACTCGAGAACGAGAGGATATTTGTAATAAAAATGTTAAACGACATCTTGATCTTGACACATTAAACACTAGTAAAACATTCACAGCAGCTAGCCTATGCTTTTTTCGTTCTACACAAACTAAAATTTCGTCAGAAAGAGTCAGGTGAACTCAACATGAAATTTTATTGAATACCAAGATTCCTTTCGTTATTCAAGGCACGTGTGGTCGGAAGTAGAAACAGATGATTCGATGAATACGGTTTACGTGCCATTGTTGATACTTGAGACGTATAAAAAGTGAACCGGTCAGTGGGCCTTTATCGTTTCCTCACAGGAGCACGCTGGAGATAATAATAACAGCGCGGTAACAGTGAAACTCATTCATTTTATTTTTCTGTTAACAATATAGTTATGGTTCGACTTTTTTGTGTGGGTACGCAAAGGGATAGCCCGACGGCGTTTAATATGTAAAGGAAGGCAAGGTTACCCACACATCTGCGGTGTGTCTGTGTAAGCAAGATGCGCTTGTAGTAGAGGGAATCCCCAACTTTTTACAAACACAATCAAAGTTATGTAATGTTTGCTCGTATCCGTCCGCGCAAGCTGCCACTGCTGTTTGTATGAATGCCAATGTTATACATTTACAGGCCCCTTGTATTAGTCATAGGTCATTAACATCGCTGTTAAACGGTGTTTACTTTTTATACATTATAATATTGTTTCCTTGAGGTGTTTAACTATTCGTTTCGCTCTATATATTGAATGACGTTCGTCAATTAAATTGTTACGACGATGCTTAATTATATTGGATTTGCAATTATTTTGTTACAGCTACAGCTACTCTTTAACGAATTTGGTTTAATGACTGTTATGGTTATGCCAGAAGTCATTAAACCAATTTCATAATCTACGTTCAATTTTTTGTCTGGGTTAAAATATTCGGATTCGGGATAATAAGAGTGTACGACTCCGTGAGTTAAATAAGATCATGTCATAAATGACAAGTAGATATAAAGTACATATATAAATCCTGAAGACCAAGATCAGACTCAGTCGCAAAATGACCACTTCTCAAAATGCCTCCTGGACGCAAAATGTCAATTTCTCAGAATGTCTCTTTCGCAAAATGACAACTTCGCAAAATGTCACTTTCGCAAAATGACCACTTCGCAAAATGTCACTTTCAAAAAATCTTTATTCCTCAGAATGCCTCTTTTGCAAAATTACCACTTGGTAAAATGTCCCTTTTTTCCAATGCACATTAAATCCTTCATATCAGTCCAAAATCGGTCAAGTGCGAGTCGGGTTCGCGCGCAGAATCGAATGTACTCATTTACTTAGGTTCAGGTGTTGGCTACTATGGAATGCACTTTTGTATCGATAATAAAAAACTCGCGATTCCGGAATTGATAAATTGTGTACTTTTTGTCTATAGAAATGCTACCTAATGTTGTAAAGAAGGTTGCCAAACTGGTATAGCACATAGCTACAAATATATTAGTGCCTTGAGTTTCGTTAAAAAAAAATTACAGTACATTAATTAGTAATCTTCATAAGAGGGTTGATAAATAGTTTCCATACCATGTATTCGATTATTTAAGATTAACTTAGGTAAATATTCATCCGATTATGAATTCTACTAGTGATGACTTCGATATAATATTACGAAATAGGCACTATTTCGAAATCAGACTGTAGAGGATGTTCAGTAATGAACAAAATAAAAGAAAATTGACACGAAAATGCTGACAAATATGACTATCATTAAGTTCTCATGGCTTCAGGCAGATATGGAGCAAAATCTGTACATACTTTGTACAAAATTTGAACGCACCAATGTGTTCTATGCGTGGTATATGAGATAAAAACCGGCTAAGTACGAGTCGGAGTCGGATTTGGCCGGTTTTCAGGAAGGGTTCCGTACCATATTAGATCGCGCAAAAACGCAAGTTTTTTGTATAGGGGTCCCTATACAAAAAAAAACGTGCGTTTTTGTTATTCTGGCCTTTAATTTATTAACTTTTACACGACTGCCCAAAAAGGAGTGTAATTTGTTGTTATAGCGGCAATATAAATACACAATCTGGGAAAAAAAAATCAAACTGTCCTACCTATACCGGTGCATGAGATTTGAGATGCAGACAGACGGACACCGGAGGCTTAGTAAGTGTTCCGTATGTCACCCTTTGAGTACGGAAGCCTAATTATCTTCATTCTTGAACAAAACGTCCAATAAGTAAGACTAACCAAACAAATAAAGTACAGTTTTCCTTTTACTCGGTCCCAAAAAAACCAGCTATCTCAAAAGTGTTACGCAAAGCGTAAAGTGGCTCTCACACCAAACAACTTTCCACATGTGTGTAGTCATCAAGTTGCACGGCCACTGGCTATTAAAGCCCTTCACCTGCATTCCCCACGCCAGTACAATTCATCGTGGAACTGGAAATAACACCTTTCGGAACGGTATAAAAAACGGTACGGCCTATCTTATCTACATTATGGATATTGGACGAAACAGTAGATTCACCTGTCGTTTAGTTTAGATAGAGATAATGACCTTTGTTAGCATAATCACCCTTATCTCTCTTAACTAAATGCTAACTATTTCAGGATGATCTTCTTTTCAATTTGTTATCCAAATCCTCAACTCATATTATCTTTACTTAAATGCGAAAGTGAGTTTGTTTGTTACGCTTTCACGCTAAAACGGCTGAACGGATTTGGATGAAATTTGGCACATGGGTAGATTAGGATAGGATACTTTTTATCCTGATATTCCCACGGGATAGAAATTGCGTTTAAGGCCCAAAAAAAATGTGTGCGTGCTGTGTTTAAACTGAAACCAACTGAAAGCTGTATTCCATATTTCAAAAAAAATAAACTCTTGACATTGCCCTGTATGTACATTTTTGAAACACCTATATTTGTCAAATCCAACTTACATCTGTTTGAAACATTGAGATCTAAAGGCGCAACAGAGAGATATGCGCTAGGCCACATAGCACTGCTCTTTATAAAAAAAGTTTTTTAGGAATGGTACCTCGGATCTACAGGAAAAGTTTTTATCCACTGCGGAAATTTTGACATATTAACCTTAAACCAGTTTTATTAAACATAATTTTTTTATTTTGATGCGTCTTCATACAAAAAAATAAAAAAATCGTTAACGAAAGATGTTTATTTTAAAAGTGGTTGTATGGCTAACCGGCGCCGACGGCGCGCGACGAAGCGGTACGCGCGAAAGTACCTACCTATCAGCTGTGCGCTCGCTCGATTCGCCGGCGTAGGTATTTACGTGGGTTACTGGCCCTTGGATCTCGCTCAAAGAAATCAAAAATGCTTTCTTCGATTTCGATCGCCAGTCGGGGTCTGCCAGACCCTCGTGCATAATTCGGGGTTTTGAACTGTCGGTGATCAAGCAGCCTTTGAGTGGCCGCTAAAATGGTCCTTTCATTAGGGACCGCGGGGTTAAGGATTCCATGGGCTCGCATTCGAGGTATGCTCTCCGTCGCATACATTCTGCGAGCTGCTCGCAAACTTTCACCACTCAGTACATACACTCGCACCATCTCGTAAAACTTGCGGTTACTGAAGTCCGACATCGTGACCGGTAGGTACAAGCACGACACACGTGCGGCGCGGCGCTTGCGCGGGAAAGCGATTAGACGCGACGTCAGACGACTGCGCGTGCGATGAGCGAACTGTCGGCCACAGGCTCACAGCGCCCGGCGTCGCCCTGCCGCCCGGGAGGGGGTTGCACCCCCGTGCAACACCGCCGCTAGTGCGCCGGCCGCCGCACGCGCCCATTGATATTATTGCGAATAGTTTGTGTCCATATTTTGCTGATTTTAAGTAGGATAAAAAAACAAAAAAAAGTATTGAATAAATTATGGAATTGTGTTCTATTACTGATATTGAACCACCAAAAAAAATTTGCGCACTGGTCAAAAACTTTTCCTGTATAATAAAATACCTAAACGAATTAAAGAAATAAACGACATACACGGTTTTAAAAGGCTTTACTGAAAATATTATGCGAGAAAACATATTATACGCCGAACGTATTCCTAACTGACAAAATATAAACACCTTTTTATTATTATAATTTATTGATTTGACAACTTATACTAGAATTTATTATTATTATATTTTATTGGAATGTTTCATTGCACCGACATTGTATTACATTTTTGCAATATAAACAATTAGACATGTAACTCAAACTATTTGACATATTTTTGTATTATTTTAATTTTTTAAATTGTTATTAAAAAGTCTTTTTAAATATGATTTGCATGCCCATGTGACGGTAGAACATGGAGCACTATTAGAAAAAAGGAAAACGTCTATTTATTTATTTTATTATTTATGTGCACACAGTAAAATACATAGAGATACAACATAATTATAATATGAGTACGAAGGTACTGCTTATTTCTTAAGACATTTCTTCCAGCAGACCTGCGAAAGGAGAAATATGAAAGAAATGTAGACAATAGTGTGTGAGAACAAGAAGAGAAAAAAATTATTATGCGAAGTCTTAACTAAAAATATTAAATATACCTACACATATACGCAAGAAAATTAATACTATCTATGTACTTATTACCCATGATTTCGAACGAATAAATGATTTTGATTTTGATCGAGACTTATGCGGGTGAAACCGCGGGGCGCAGCTAGTTTTATATCGTTTTCAAAATGCAACTTTTTATACCCAGGCAATTCTGAGACTCAATGTTGCAACGTTCAACTCTGAAAATTCCTTCCAACATCTATTTCAAATTGGTACCGGAGATTAAGTTCAAGTCTCTATTAAGTCGATATTTCTTTAGAAGAAGCTGTGGGCGTTCCAATTTGCAAGTTTTCTAAGCATCTACTAGCAGCTGAATGCTTAGTCGACTTATAAGAGGGTGGCATACCATGTTAAAAGGATGGAGATAAGTTATTGCCGTTTGACGTATGCACAATCATGAATTTGAATAGATTATATTTATAAACGATGTACACAATATTAATAATAAATTGACCGAGTGGTGGCCAGCTAAGTATAGATGAACCCACCTTGTTCTGTGGGTGGGATAGGTGATCACGGCCCACCGGCCTCACAGTCACCATGCTTTCAGTATTCTTGATCTTACGACTGCATGCATCGAAGATACTGTGTCCGGTTTTGACCGTCGTGTTTTGTTCTGGGCGCCCCAACCCTGCACGAAGCTGGTGAAATAACAATCCGTGTGCAACAACGTATGGGGCTTGAAAATTCCGATGCAATCGAAAGGTGTATTTGAGATGAAACTCAGCATTTAGAACTTAGCATTGATATGCGATAGAGACATCAAACTAAAGTTGCACGCCGAGATAATATCAATCTACATAAACCTAGAAACTCCCAAGAACATGAATAAAGGGAGAAAGTTCTCTTGCCAATGAACTTACTAACAACCTTGCCAATACGATGGGAACCCGGTTTATAAACAATGTGACGTATCCATAGGTGTAAATATTTCTGTCTGCTCCTCTTTTAAATATTATTTAGCCGTTTGATGCCATTTTCTGAGGAAAGATTGTTAGGACTGCCATTTTTGTCAAGCTTTGTCATAGCCTGATTGTAGTGGCGCACCGCTCACGTCTACACTGTAACAATTCCAATGTTTAAAAATACATAAAACAACCATTTATGGTTCAAATTCAACTTCCTGCGACTAGCCGTGGGAAGTAGACATTTTCACGTCGCGCGAAAGCAGCCTGTATAGTTTCCAGGAAAATGTGACTCTTCAAGCAGAATTCCGAGAACATAGGACAGGATACCTATACTCAACTCATTTTGAATGGGTTGCGTAAAAATAACTCGAGTTATTCAATATGAGTAATAGGGTTAATGTTTAGGCCGGTGGTAATGACATAATAGCGATGCAAGTGGGTGAATGCGGTCGTGTCGACGGGCTGGATCGGAATCCGGTCACATTCCTAACGGCACTACACACTTGCACTGCCGCGTTTGATGCACTTCGCGCGCTCCGTAATATCTACCATATTATCTCATTAAATTATGCCAATTAACTGTCGTACACCACATGTCGCACCACGCTGTCTCATACCCGCTACTCGCCTGGCAGAACTAGTCCTATGTTTAGATTGTCTCGTTTACCCAGTTATCGGAGTTAATTTAAAGTACTTGAATATTTATGGCTATTTAACCCACTGAGATCGCTATTTTAGATACTCACTAGCTCTAGTTTTAATAACTATTACGAGATATCTAACAGCAAGTATTTCTACATTCATATTAAACTAAAGTACGCACGTAGTATAGTCGGCTTGATAAATTATTACATCAACATTCCTTATTCGTAAGAGGTGTTTTACATTTCAGTCACAATGACACTTAACAGCTGAGTTTACTACGGAAAGCGTTATTCACACACAATTTACATTGTTACATAGAACTGGCAGTCTATTTTGGTGACCACGTTCGCAAACGATGTTTATTTTATGTGCTCTAACTAGAATTGTTTTTTAAAGGCTTTTAGAATTTCGGAATAGGATAGGTACATTTGTAAAGAAAATTACCTATGTACAGTCGAACAAGCTATTTGGTATACAGGCAGCTAACTTGCAACTACTTTAAACAATTTTGTGAGTGTTTTCAGTAATCAGCAATCCTTTTACGTCTCTCTCCTAAGCCATATGCTTATAAAGTTAAATTACACCCACAATCAAAACGGATTTTGGCAGTGTAGCGGCAAATGAATATATTTTGCCTGTACACCAAATAGCTTGTTCGACTGTACCTAAATGACAGACAATCATGGTCAAACTTGAGAACCGACTGCTGTACTAAGCTTCTTTATTTCTTTAATGTTATTGAAAGATACAGAAGCATTAAGTTGTTAAAGATATAACGTCGCAGAAAAATAGAATTTAGGAAACCACATCCTTGTTGTTATAACAATAATTATACCACGTAAACGTGAGTGCTGCTCAAAACGCGAAACTATTCTGTTGAAGCATTTAAATTATCTTGTTTCATTTTCTGGGTAAAATTCACTCGGAAGCTATACAGTTATATATTTCATTCTCGAAATAGTTTTCCGCGACTCGGCTGCTTTCCGAGCCGCTTGCGAAAATGAAATACCTTTTACGTTATGTTTCGTTGTGGTTTACGTTAGACTCGTATTTTCAATCCGCAACCTTAACGATTACAGAGCGGTTTTGTCTGTTTTGCTTTCCTGACTTGCGGTATTAACTGATCCCTGCAGTTACTCGAGACTACAAAAAAACCTTTCATATCTCTAAATTAACTTTTCATGAGGCTCTTGAAAGCGACTTTGAGGCAATGGGTCACCGAGGCACCGACATTTTATTCGGGTTTTACTTATTGCGTGTTACAAATATAGGGCTGGCTTTTCTTTATTAGGTACATCTGAGAGACGTACGTTCCTTACATTGGTAAATGGATAGTCGTGTACCGATATCTTTTCCAGTATTGGGCTTAACTTTTTTTCTATTTAATAGGTAACAGTTGGACCATATTACTGAGTTCACATAATAGGCATGAGCATATAATATGAAAACAAATAGGATAGGTGCGTAGGGAGGGCGGTGCGCGGGCTGCGCACCTACCCGCGGGTCAATTACTGCATAAATCAATACGGATGTCGCCCTATGCGGTGGCTCTTTGTTCCAGCCGACTGGAGATACGAGGCCCGTCTCGGCGGCTCCAGCTCTGTCCGGAAAACTCGCTGAGGTATCGCGGGGTCGGATGATTACTTATTAACGTAGGTGGAGGCTGGCTGGCGCGGGCGGGCCGCTGCGAGCTCGTCGTGCGATCGATGCCGAAGCGGCCAATGGCGCGCCGCCGCCCCCCGGCGCCCGTACCCTGCGCAACCCTCACCACACCCCGCGCACGCCGCACCCCGGCACACCGCCCCCATAAATCATTGAATCCGCCATAAAACACCCCAATGTTCGTAAAAATGTAACTCTAATTGGCGAACACAAGTCTCATATCTCCTAGTCAAACTACATCCGGAAGCCTTCAGGACAAGGCCTTAGTTTGGAGACGTAAAACATTGATCAAAGAGTAATATAGATCCCGCTCGCTCGCCCGTTTGCCTCGTCGGAGCGGGTCTCGTACGAATAATTGAATTTCCATCATAGAACAAAATGAAAGCTGAAAACTGAAGCGGGCGACTTTGTTGGCACAGCGAATTATTTCGGACGTCAATTATTTAGTCACGGTATCTGTCTGAAAATTGATATTACAGTAAAAGCGCATTAATTTTACTGGCACATTAGAGGGGCTTTCGACAAAAAGGGTTTTATTAAACCCAGCACATGTGATCAGTTTTTATAGCGCTGTCCGTAATAAAGTACTAAATTAATAGATCGTTGTTTGTTTTCATCAAATCGTCGGCGTCTAATGAAGTGATTTCCCTAATTCATCGTACGATTGGTGCAAATTCATCTGTTCGTCATTCGTAAAACTGCGTGTACGAGTTGGTTTCTGGTGTTTGATGTCACTGATCGACCGTAGACTAAAATATCACGCATGTTGAATAAAATCAATTATGATTTATGTATTGCATAATTTGCTTTGCAAAAGGAAAAATGTTTATAGTGCACAACGAATCGGTGGTACACAAAGGTAACTCTATTAGAACTACCTACTATTAATCTAATAAATATCTTCATGTAAAGTACTGGAGATTATGAATGAGTCGGAAAATAAATTGAGAACTTTATCTAATTGAAAATATTTCAATCTCTGTTTACGGGATTGTTTAATAACAATGTTGTAGTTATCTTAATCCGAAATATTATCTTTTGTTTACCTCGAACGGTATGAAAAGTTCGTTTTTAAGCGTAACTGGCATTGTTGTTTTCCTTCCCTGTTCTAATTCTAAAATTGAATCATTTATTTCAATACTAGCTGCGCCCCGCGGTTTCATCCGCGTAAGTCTCGATCCCGTAGGAATATCGGGATAAAAAGTATCCTATGTGTTAATCCAGGTTATAAACTATCTATTTGCTAAATTTCATCCAAAACCATTTAGCCGTTTATGCGTGATTGAGTAACAAACATCCAAACACACAAAATTTCACATTTATAATATTAGTAGGATTATGTAGTAACAAAAAGACTGAGATAAAGAAAAATTAACAAAAAAAAAAAATGTGGCGTGTAAAGGTCGATTCACACATATCAGTGAAGCCACAGTTCCGGCACAGTGCAAAATAAATTATTTCATACATTCTCATGCCGGTGTCGGCACTGACACTGACAAGTGGGGATGCGTTCATAGAGAATGTATGAAAGAATATTTTGCACTGTGTCGGAACTGTGGCTTCATTGATATGTGTAAATCGACCTTTAGGTCTTCCTTAGGAATGATCGTTGCGATTGGATTTTACGAAAAATTCCAGTTAATATACAATTTGCTGAACAAGTTTCCTGAATTAAGAAAAGAGGATATAAATTGGTACTGTATTCCGTTGATATTCATCCTAGCATTAAAATGATTTCCAGGGATTTCTAGGCTAAGTAATAAAACAACAAATAATTGACACCGGTCACATAATACGGATCAGTAATGATCTTTGACATTTCGGAATTATTGCTAGCCATTAGTTTGCCCAGAGAGGCAATTCCCGTAATTTTTAAGAACGTTCACATTCGCATCTCATTCGCAATCTGTCAAAATAACCATCAATTTACCAACATTTTTGACAAGTTTGACAGATTGCGACTTGAATGTGAATGTTTTTTAAGTACGAGAATTGGCCCTCAGGTGTCTTTTATCCACTCAATAATAGGATCATCATAATGCCGTCCTAGGTCGCTGGTAAAACACCAGCGAAGAATATGTTAGCACCGAGTAAAGGGTTTGTCAGTTGAACTTAATGTCTAAAGTCAGGCGCGCTCGATTTCTTATTTACATTTGCACGTCATTCCGAATTCCTAAGGGTTCCGAATTCGGTTAACGACCCAGTGTTATTGCGCTAATATTGAAATTGACGGTAATGGGGGTGTTTCTTTATCTGTGCCTTTGTTATTAGCTTTTACGCGTCTAAACAGACTTGTTCTTACTTAAAGTTACTTCTGGAAGACAGCTTTGCAGTCGTGTTTGGCTCGTCTTGGTTCCAGATTAGGTTTTGCAAAATAATGCTTTTTTCTATCTAATTTATACTACATAAGTACATATACAAATAAATCAAATTGAAGTGTCTGTTTGTAATATAAAAATAACAGCTTTTACTAAATGCATATTCTATGAAGGTACTTCAAAGGTATTATTTTTTTTTTTTTATGTCTCTTTTTGTTTCGGCTAATCTCCGAAATGGTTGGACTTATTTTGACGGGGCTTTCACTATCAGAAGTTGGATGTGTTAAGGAGTAACTTAGGCGTGACTTAGACTTACTTTTATTTTATTGAAAAAAAAAAATGAGTTAGTGCAATAAATAATTGCCCAGTTGCACATTGTGATCTACTTGTTCTATTTTTGTTTAGTTTGCTCCGATCTGAGATCAAACAAATGTTTTTTGAAGTTATATGCTAAAGTTACAATGTTTTGTTTCAGCCGCCTCGGGGCTATGGTGGGCCCCCTTACGCGGGTGCCCCAGGCGGTCCTCAACAGCCCCCGGGGGCGTATGGCCCGCCTGGATCGTACCCTCAACGGTACCCGCCACCAGGACCTCCAGGCGCACCCAACTCACGACCGCCTTTCTCGCCACACCAGGTTTGTAATCCTTAACGTTGAACTAGTGTGGCTGACTTCGAAAGATATGGTTTATCATCCGAAACTTTTAGTAACTTGGTTAGTTGAATATTCTTTCAGAAACGAAGTGAGACTTTAAAGTTTCCTTCGTGAACTTACCAAAATCTATACAAATAAATAAAATTGAAGTGTCTGTTTGTAATGTCGAAATAATAGCTTTTTACTAAATGCATAATTATTATGTGTGTGTCTGTCTGTTCCGGCTAGTCTCCGAAACGGCTGGACCGATTTTGACGGGTCTTTCACTGGCTAGCTAATGTTTTAAAGAGCAAGTTAGGCTATTTTATAAAAAAAAAAAAAAAAGAATTATTGTCATGTGGGCCACAGCAGCTATAAGTAGGTGATAAAAATTTAAATTTAGAATATGAATGGGTATGTGTCTTTTATATGATTGTCAAAGTCCAGTGTACTGTAAAGGCTCTTACATACTGGGGCGATTCGTCGCGCGACTCGACGCCGCCGCATTGTTCGCCGTCAGAAATTGTTTTGTTAAAATTCGCGTCGCGCGACCAATCGCCCCAGTATGTAAGAGCCTTAAGGCTCAAAAAAGGCAAACTCCCTTGATCCGCCTTTTACTATCGTTTCTTTATTATTGGTTTTGACCCAACCATTCATTCTCATATTAAGATTCTGATCAATAAAACATTTTGGGCCACAAAAATCAGAAGTTGAATTATAAAAAATATGTGAAAAATAGTGCAGCATAAAAAGAATCAGTTCCATTCTTTTTGGAACAAACGGCCAAAAAGTTGTCTGTGACAAAAGTTAAATAAATTCAGATTTTTTAAACAGGTAGTCGAAACAAAGCTTTTCGTTCGATGCACTCTTAAAACACTCCATTTTATTATTTTATTGTAGACCACTTAAAACAGTGTTTATGGTGTCTGTTAAAAGAAACTTGTTTGAGAACTGGACCATCTTTAAGTTGGAGACTTGTTGAGTTTTTGCTTAAATCACATTAACATACATGCATGCAAATAAATTGCATGAAGATAATGCCAGGTTTGCTTGAAGTTTAATACCGAATTCCACGATCCGCGATTTTGCGGACAGACACCAACGAGCCCGGACGACGGACCGTGGGAAGGTGTACGTACCGGGTGTCGCAGACATCGGAAGCGCCTCGGTGCGCGATGCGTGGCGGTCTGTGGTCTTCTGCCGTGCGTGTCTGTAATATTGCCGATCGTGGGCTTCCACCGTAATATACTTAGACAAATGAAAGCATGACTGAACTAAGTGGAGTCTTACAGCTACGTCTCCTCGAGATTAGCGACATAATGCGTTTTATAATTTTCTGACGTGACGTTGTTATCGTAAAAAACGATTAAAGGTTCGTTGACTACGGAACCCTAAAAAATGTATGGAAATATATGAAGACGCTTTTAAACTTCAACACGATAATGGTATAATGTGCACGTTATTTCCATACATTTTACTTTCCTGTCATGGACGTCCAGGAAACTATGATCACATGGTGTATCTTTACTTTGTTGGTTCTCATGTTAGCTTTTACAGCGCTCGAATCTATTTCAATTATTTATTGGATTGAATGGTAGTTACAGCTAAACGGTTTGAATACACCATCAAATTGATATTTTGTGACGATTCTTTCGACCATGGTCAATTCAACTGTAAAAATAGAAACAACTAATCCAATAAATGCAAAATAAAAATAAAAATGCGTCCATTACAAAGCCGTAAATTAATAGTGATCGATGACCATATTGGCGGCATATCTAAACGTATATGCTGATATTTATCAACTCTATAACACTATGTAGGACTAAGGGTTAATGTCCTCTAGACGCAGTTCGGTCTTGCGTCTTAGCCTGTCATGTATCATTATCCAATATTCCTAGCAAGTTGATATGTGCTATGTATTGATTCACCAAAGCCCTTTGTCAATACAACCTCATGTTTCAATCTGCCTAGCCTTTTTCTTACTGGCGATCGGCTTCCAGTCTAACCGCATGCAGCTGGATACCAGTATTTTACATGGTGCGACTGCCTATCTGACCCCCCCACAACCCAGTTACTGGGTAACACGATACCCGGGGGTAAAACTGTTGTTAGACTTTTGGAGTTTCTCTTTCAGTAAAGACTGTCAAAGATCTACGAATGACAGCCGGGACCCCAGGCACTGAGGAGCCTTGCCATATAATGGATGGTCACCCATCCACTAAGCGACCGCGGCAAGCGTAGCTTAACCTTCGATTGAGCCGTGCGGCTGTTATGTGTTATTAAGCCACGATAACCTCCGCGTTTGTTCAACTGTTTTGAACAACTGTTAATTTTTTTTTAAATCTCTTCGAAGTTTGCCAGGAATCTTGTTTAGATAAGTATTTATGTCTTGACTCGACTTGACTTGAACAAAAGTTGCCTGAAACGTTTCAAAAATACTTTTTGGGGTTGAGATTTTTCTATTAAAGTATTTTTTTTCCACTAGATACTATTAAGAACCATCTAATAATATTACTGTATACTACCAACATTAGGGGTATTTGATAAAAGTTGACTGTCAGTAATACTCTAAAATACACCTGCTTTTCCAGTCTCTGCACTCAGGATTTGTCATCTTACAAAATATATTCCTTTTGAAAGCAAAATGCGAGATAAGTTTTAAGCAGATACACTGAGCATTTATAAAGGGATTCATGAGTGCACGCTGCCATAAGCTCGAGTTTACGCCTTTTTGAAAGACACGATATGTGAATGGAAGCACCTTTCAATTTGTGTACATTGAAAACTGAGAATGGGGCAAATTAAATAATACATATTAAAGGCGTTTGTGTAAAACCTTACATTAATGCTAACAAACACGATTTGTTGGTGGTCACGAGTGGTGAAGGAAAACATCGTGAGGAAAACGGCATGCCTGAGAGATATTTCTCGACGGCATGTGAAGCCAAGTCAGAGGCCCATGGGCGGCTGTAAAACTCTGACACCAGGTTAGTCACTATTCCCCACGAAAAGAAGAACGCGAATTTTCATACATAACAATTTGATTTAAGTACATACATACATAACATCACGCTTTGTCTCATCGAAGGGTTAGGCAGAGGTGTACCTATAGCACAACCACATTTCGCCAGTTATGTTTAAGTCCCATGTATTAGGGGGCGAGCCTATTACAATCAACCGGGCACAACTTCCAGACTCCGGGCTCCTACTGAGAAATTCCAGATAGGAAAACCACAATAACGCTTTGCCCGACCTGCGAGGCAACCTTAGACCAACGAGGCAGTCATTCAGAGATTTAAGTAATATCAAGCTATTTGGTTTATATCTTACAGGAAACGCTAAATCCTAAAGAGGTATCCTAGGAGCCATGCCGGTAAAGGCATATTACTGCTATAACGATAGCCGTATCCGGTGGCTACCCCGTCGACTACAGCGCTATTAAGAAACCTGTTTCTTTAATAGATTTTTGCATCCTACGCAGGAAGATTTATATGTTTTTCTTTAATTAATTAATAACAGATCTATCTGCATAGGAAATCGTATACTGAAATGGTAAACTAAAATAAACGTTTACTCCTAAAAGCGAAATTCCTCTGAAAGTCCTTGCTCAATTGAATTCATGCAACATTTCTAATAAAAACCCATGGAGAAGAACTTATCTGTAAACGATTCTGACGATGCCGTCTTCTGAGAAATACGTTTATGCTCGGTCGTCGTGTTGGAGGATTCATATTCAAGTCCGAAACTAGAGAGCCGACTCGAACGTTTCTCAGAATCGTTGAGCCGGCGGCGGCGCGTCGGAGCCTCATCCACTCACGTGAACATAAACGTTCTATCATACTTAAGCCGTCTTCGAAGGAACACGACTCTAAAAGCCATAGGCGCAAGTTCTAACTTAGCTTGGAGGCTCAAGATACGCTCGAATGACGTAAGCCGCTCCGCGCGCTCGCTGACGTAAGCTCGTTGTGCAACGGAGCCAGAGGTACGTTTGAAGCAGGGCTCTTGGAGCGAACTCGTGTAGAAATCGATGTTAAGAAATGATTCTACTTCGAACAAGGCCGTTTTCAAAACAAGCCTCTATGTACTTTGGTATAAACTACTTAGGATATGCTTTGTCTTGAAATCGCACTGCGCGCATCTGAGCATTATTTTAATATCCTAAAATTTGTGCTAAGTAGTAAGAACTTAGTCGGGAAGTAGAAATAACTTGGCATACAATATTATTGCCTTTGCAATGCATATTCAAACGGAATTTTCCTATTTCTTACATTTAGGCCTTTAACCTTTTCAAAGGTATGCCAAAAGTCCGCTTTGCTTCAACAAAACTTCGACTAATAATCAAGCTTTTGACCGTATTGTTTCTTTACCTTTTACAAGGTTTCTGGTTTTACTTGAATTTTTTGCTATTTGTCGTCTTGCCAGATTCATATAACACGTGTTTGAACTGAAATGAATGAATAATAATTACTTAGAGAATTCAGTACACGCACACGAATAATTTAAATTCGTATGGAAATCCCGGCAATTTGTCCTATGTGCGCGTTTGATTTTCATACGATTCCAAATTATCCGCGGACAAATTGTCCATCGCGATCGTCTGCTCAGCGCCTAAAGGAGAAAAGAATTAGCCAGTAACGATCGCAAAGCCTATAATACCGGTTACCTGAATATAACTAGTGGTCGTAATACTCCGAAATTTGCATTTCGGTAAATATAGGTAGAGGTCCAAACAATGTTGTTAGCTAATTAGCGCATTGTTTTTCTTTGTAACAAGACACTTAGCGATGCGTTAACGTCCTCATTAAATATAATTGTGCTAGAATGAGTTTATCGTAGAATTTGAAATGAGCTAAATACGAAGTATTTCTTCGAATTTGGCTCATTTCAAATAGCTTCCTCGCAAGGAATCTACGGTTGCTTTTAAATTAATCATTGACAGTTCCGAATAACGACTCTGACGTACGATGTTTATAGTTTTTTTTTTTTCGCTACCGGTAGGCGGTACGTAAAAGGAAACGTTAATTAATAGATTTATAGTAAATATCTAAGGCAAAAACGAATCAAGTTTGCCAAAAAAGTGGTTTGTATTAATGGGGTTTAGGGTTCCGTAGTCAACAAGGAACCCTTATAGTTTCGCCATGTCCGTCTGCCCGTCTGTCCGCGGCTTAGCTCAGAGACTCTTAAGTACTAGAAAGCTGTAATTTGGCATGGGTATAACTATAAAGTACGTCTACAAAGTGGTAAAATAAAATCAAGAAAAAAATAATTAAGGCTCCTCCGCTCCACGTAATCTGGTGTTGTTAGAGTTCCGTACCCAAAGGGTAAAATGGGACCCTATTACTAAGACTCCGCTGTCCGTCCACCTGTCTGTCACCAGGCTGTATCTCATGAACCGTGATAGTTAGACAGTTGAAATTTTCACAAATTATGTATTTCTGTTCCCGCTATAACAATAATTACTAAAAACCAGAATAAAATAAATATTTAAGGGGGCTCCCATAGAACAAACGTGACTTTTTTGCCGTTTTTTATAGATAACTAGCTGATGCCCGCGACTTTGCCCGCGTGGATGTCGGTTATTATATACTAAAACCTTACTCGAGAACCACTCTATCCATTGGTGAAAACAGCATGAAAATAGGTGCAGTAGTTTTTGAGTTTATCGCGTACAGGTACAGGACGACAGACAGACGCAACGGAGGACTTTGTTTTATAATATCTTCGTAAGGATGGTACGGAACCCTTCGTGCGCGAGTCCGATTCGCACTAGTTTTTTTTTTTTGCTTCTATCCCATGTTGCGGGGTGTCGTTGGAAATGTCGTTGTGAGTTTGTGAAAACCATTCAGGGGGTTTAAATATTCGCAACTCACTCTAATAAGGTGAAAGAACGGGGACTTTTTTTTTTTTGGTTTGCTTGTTTAGTTTCGACCTATAGGTGACGGCTACCCAATAAATATTCAGCACATGAGGATAAGGTATTAGCTAGGAGGAGGAGGTAGGAGCTTGTGGCTACGTAATAACAGCCGCACGGGTCGATCCATGAGGTTAAGCTACGCTTGCCGGGGTTGGTCCGTGGATGGGTGACCATCTTTACATACCGAAACTCCTCCGTGCCTCGGAAAGCACGTTAAGCAGTTGGTCCCGGCTGTCATTTGTGGATCTTTGACAGTCGTTACGGGTCGTCAGAAGCCCGAAAGTGTGACCACCAGTCTTACCAAGGGGTATCGTACTACCCAGTTACTGGGCTGTGGAGGTCAGATAGGCAGTCGCTCCATGTAAAATACTGGTATTCAGCTGCATCCGGTTAGACTGGAAGCCGACCCCAATATAGTTGGGAAAAAGCTAGGCAGATGATGATGAGGATAAGGTATTATTGTATTGAATTATCGGTCGGCTGGAAAATTAAAACTTCTTAAAATTTTAGGAAATAATCATGACATATCAGGTACTGCACGTATACAGTATATACATCCCCCTATTACATGGGAATTTAAAAATAACTGGCGAAATGTGGGTTGGGTGTACTATATGTAATCCTAACTAATATTATAAATGCGACAGTAAGTTTGTTTGTTGTTACGTGGAAACGGCTGAACGGATTTGTTACGCTGAAACGGCTGAACCTATTTTCTTTTCAGATAAAGTCGCGAGCAACAGCTAGTTTTAGATAAATCAAATTAATTCATCGTTTAGGAGACAACAGAGTGATAATCTCATCAAATATGTTTCACCGCAAATCACACCACAGTCATCGAATGATTTCATAGAAGTTTTTAATCTTGTGCTACCGACAATCATGGCACGTTATTTTTATTTATTTAATTTGTGCAAAGCCCGCGATCCAGAGCACTAGATTCCTACTGATAGAAACATCAATATCCGATTACCAAGACTTATTCACCAACTTCACCGCTACTGTAACTTTGAAAGTCGATTCCAAGTCTTAAAGTTGACCTTTACACTATTTTGTAGAAGTCGTCTTAGATTCGAAGTACCAATAACACTTGATAGTAAAGTGAACTTCAGCGCGGTATAAGACGCGCTACGTCATCAAGCACGTCGCTCAGACGATCAGCTGAAATGTTCACAACTTGCAGTGTTTAGGTATACTAAAAGTGGTGCCGGGGGTGTGTCCCCGAGACTATAAGATAGGTAGGTGGTGTCTTGAGTGCGAGTATTGCGGGCTCAGAGATACGGCCCGCATCCGGGTGCAATGAATGCGACGACGGTTTCAAGGGCGCGCCTCAGGTGATGACGTACGCGCACCCCTACCGCCCCCAACTCGGCTCCCGCGGGTGTTCCGGCACCCACCTAATAATGCACGTCTACGCCCTGTCTACCGCGTCCGCACTCGTTGCAACCTTGAGTGCTCTCGGGGACACCCCTGCTCGCACCTCCGGGTGAGACCTTTAAAAAACACGACGACCGCCGCAACACAAATGGGCCGACACAAAAGCACTCCATAAAACTTGCAACACCACAAAAGTCACACTTAGTAGGTTATCAAATTGAATACAGTTACATAAATTAGAGCCCATCGATATTGATATTGATTGATACAGAGGCCGACGCTCGTCACGCCCAAGAGCTTGTCGTTCGTTAGCGTCGCTACAATTAGACTGTGTAGTTAATATCACGTTGATAGCTCTCTAATTATCATAATAATAGTGGAGGTACACGGGCGGGGTGGCGGCCCCGTCAGCTGAGCGAAAACGAAAGTAAACAGAACTCGGTCAAAGGGTTTGTACTCACCTACCCGCAATATTTATGTGGGTACGGGGGGTGCACCCCACACCCGATCCAGTCACCCTCCTTTGATGGATTGGTTGGCGACTGGCGCGGATGTTCGACTGAAACTCAGCCAAACTCAGTTGCCAAGCATTAGTCTCGATTTCCTGCTATGTTCTGTTCGGCAAACTTTTACCGCGAAATTATTATTCAGTGAAAGTTCTAACAATTCTTTGTATTTTGTTTTGGACGCAGACGACCTACCACCCGACCCACCCTCTCCTCCTTTGAAACTTACTATGTCAGTGACGAATTGTTCGAATCGACAACGAAAATGTTTATTTTGGAAACGCTTTTGTTAGGGTGCTTTGATTTACAGTAGTGTCCGACCGATACATGATTATCAGCGTAAACCGAAACCGTAACCGAATTTTCGACTCCTCTTCTAATTTCGGCCGAAACCCAACCTGTGAAGGTAAGAAAAAGTTAGTTAATTAAATGACAATATTTTCTGAGACCCGTCGTTTTTCGTACTTAGATTTGTTACAAATAATTTTATTAAGAGCTGATTTTGCAATTATCTGATTTCTTTTATCCAAAGAAAAAAATACTTTTGCCAGATTTTGTGTGAAAAACTGTCAAAAATCAAAATGACGATTGAAAAATTAGCCCTAATTTACATTTGGGTAGGTAAGGCAGATACGCTACTGTTAGTTTTTGCGATTAGCGATTTTATATTTTTTCTTTCCAATGCTTTGTCGCTGCCATCGCCAAACAAATAGAGGAAAATAGAACAGACTGTTAATGAAAATAGAAGGACTGACTTTAGCTGTTACTTTTGATGAAGATACTGGCCGTTAGCCTACTCTGTCTGTCAGTCATTCGTATTCTATCAAAACCGACAGCTCACGTACACACGGCTACACGTCAAGCTATACATTTCCAGTATAAGCTGACCTCACATTGTACAGAAATCGTATACAATGCGAGATCAGCATAAACTGGAAATTATAGCTTAATGTGTAGCCGTGTGTATCTCATGCGCCAGTTTCGGTCGTGCCGAAGATTCGACTACTTTTTGTCCGAAACCGAAACAGCGGCCAAAATTGATTTTTTGGCCAAAACTGCTGAAACCGGACTTTCGGTTAGACACTAATTTACAGTGACTAGCTAGTGTCCGTGTCACTGTCCAGTGTCATTAAGCGCGTGTCTGTCCAATGTCATTATGTGTATCACAAATCGTCTACGGTTCCGGCAACGCTAATGGGAATGACAATGGCTCTTAGCAGTACTGCCAGGTATTGAATAGGTTTCGGCTTTACCGGTAAATGAACGCAGCATATCCAATTACACAGTAGCGAAGCGGTCCTTTAGTCGGAGTCCATTATGCAAGAGTCAAGTTAAGCTGATTATAACATTGCTATTTCGAATCAAACTAGGCATAATAAATAATACGTGCCTTAAATAACCTTATTTCAGTAAATAAAACCCACGCAAATCTGAGTGGCTCAAAAATACATTCCTATAATACAAACTAATTGATTCTAAAACTTGTTTGAAACTACAATTACAATGTCACATGCGCTGTAATTACAAACATATTGTTTCGTTATCAAGAACAATAACACGTAACAGGAGGCCATGAACTGTTGACGTCACGATTATTATTCAATTATCGCCAGCCGGTAGGGGGAAACATAAAAAGTGAATGACTCCTCTTGACCTGGATTAGTAAATATCAGGCCAACCTTATCTGCAGCCTTGAAACGTGACGCGGAAACTGGCTGCCGAGTGAAAGCATTGTGGGACTGACTGATGCAATGAACGTCTGCATTGTCAGCAAGATCTATGTCGAGGACGGGCGAAGTCGATTTATGTTAACTGGGGTAGTAACTTGGTATTATTTTTAACATACTGCAATTGCTAGACTCCCCAACTCAAGATTGACACACTACTAACACCAAAATTAACTGAAAACAACGTTAAATGTACCTAAGTAGATGCCGATGAGGCGATGAGGAACTACAAAATCCCGTAAGTACATCTTCAATCAAGATTATCTTCCAAAAAACTCGTCACTGTAATCCAAGTCATGTAATTGAGTCTAAATTGGATGCCAGCCTCAATCTAAACGCAAATTACTTATCCAATAAAACCTGAACGATGTTTTTACGATGTTATTGCGTTGCATGTTTCCCTGCGAAACGTTAAATTAATTGAACAACGTGTGCATTGCATCAAAACCGCCGGCACAACTAGAAACGGCCAACAATACCGGCGGAACGGCCAATCATGTTACGTCATCCGATAGTCGTGGAGCTCTTTCGTGCTGGTTTATTATATATACAGACATATTTACATAGGCACTAGTGCGCGTAGATGCGTTGCGGTGCACTTGTTTGCAAGTAAACGGGTGTGCATAATGGATGCACGGTCAAGGCCGTTCGTGGTCGTCGACCCTGCTCTTGCACGTGCCCGTTGCTTTATACCAAGTATGTATTTAATGTGCGTGTGTGTGTGAACATCATTAATAGTTGTATTAGCGTGGTGAACTTGTTGTTAAGGACGGTTAGCAAAACCCGTTTTGAGACAATAGCTTGTCGTCCTGCGACTTGTCATTGTCAACCTGATGACAATTTCGAGGGGAGCTTAGGTGTGACAATAGTAAAAGGGGATTTGATTTTGTTTGACTGCTTCTTGGAGTTAATGTGATAAAAGAAGTAAGCATGGTTTGATAATCTCTGCCTACTCTCTTCGACAAAAGACTCGTTAACACCCGTGTCATGTTTGGTGTAAAAAGTCTCATAACACCACAAAATATCCCGAAATGTTCTAACCCAGACAATTTCATACTCATTACGAAGGATTTGGTTAAACGATTATTTCTGTTTGTCAGACGGACAACAATGCTATTACCATAATACCTTGAAACTTCAATGTCTCGAAGACCCCGAATGAGTGTATAACAAAAAGGTTGGTAATTAGAGTGAGCGTGCTCGCGATTCTGAGTCACGGCCAAGGACACGAGAGCTTTGTCGGCTGTGATTAATTGAGTGTTCCCATTTCAATTGCTGCTCGATTCATTATTACAACACCAGTTACATTTTATGCCAACCCCAAGCAATGAAAGTTTTATGCGAGTCGGAGACAAATGTTGGCTCTTAAAATCTTTGTCGGATTTGGCATTTGGTTTCTTTGATGCTTTTGTGATTTGTAGTGGCATTTGAATGGACGTTATACAAGAGTGACATATTCGTGTAACAAAAAAAAGTCAAGAACCAGTATATTTTACGCAAAAACCGTGTAGTCAAACGATTTCTCTGGCTCATTTTCCGACATCTACTATAGAAAAGACATAATTATGCTTGAGGTACCAAAACATATAGTCCTGATTTAACAGCCACAAGGTATTGTATCTGTGCTTTGTAGTCTTCGGGGCATTGAGATTAACCTATGAAGTGATAGGGGAAGTCTCTTGGGTGCTGTATGAACCGACATGCAGGTTACTGGTTCCAAGTTGTTGACAGATCATGGACGAGTTGTGTTACTACTACTGCTTTTACATTTGCTCGATACCTATAGGTAAAGAACAAAAAATATGAAAAGCAAATGCCATAAAGAAGATAAGAACATGCTTAACGCTTAATTTCCAAATAATGACCATACCATGATTGTAATCAATCAATGTGCCTAGCCTTTTCCCAACTATGTTGGGGTCGGCTTCCAGTGCCGGATGCAGCTGAATACCAGTATTTTACATGGAGCGACTGCCTATCTGACCTCCACAACCCAGTAACTAGGTAATACGATACCCCTTGGTAAGACTAGTTGCCAGACTTTCGGGCTTCTGACGACCCGTAACGTCTGTCGAAGATCTACGAAAGACAGACGGGACCAACGGCTTAACGTGCTTTACGAGGCATGGAGGAGTTTCGGTAAGTAAAGATGGTCACCCATCCACGGGCCAACCCCGGCAGGCGTAGCTTAACCTGATGGATCGACCCGTGAGGCATTTATAACTTGGCCACGAGCTCCTCTACCATACCATGATTGTAATAGGAACAGAAAATATACTGGGTTTGCTTTTGTCTCAGTATCATAAATCTCACACAAGAGAATGCAACAGTCGATTCTAAAAGGTGTAATAATATATTCAATGAAAATGATCGTCTCGTGTTTCCGAGCGTTTTATCTGCAACGATTATTTGACTCCTTCAGCCGAATTTACAGCACACGCTGGGCGATAAACACTCAATGTTTTGCGGTCTTGTACGGAAGTATAGGGGGTCAAAGTCATCGTTATATCAACCGAAACACTTCATGAATTTTCCGGTTTTCCCTAATCTTTTATTCTTATATTCACTTATTCTTGCACGATTGTTCTAAGTAGGAGCTATTGACCTCTTACAGTTTTCGACCTGTCGGGAACTTGGTAACTTCTTGTGACTTTCTTATACCTGAGTAGGAAAACTAATAAATTATTAAAATTGATCTCTAAAGATAAATTCTCGGTGATTAGTGACTAAAGAGCAACGCTAAATTTTTTCGCGTAAAGGATAGGAATTGATTCTAAATTATAAATAGTGTGTACTTCGGATTTCAGAAATTCTTATAACATGACACGAATTAGATCTGAGCTAACTATATGACTTTCTCTAATTTGCTTACAGTCCAATTATATTAAAGATCATATTTGAATTTGTGCAGGGCTATGAGCGAGGCGGTTCCCCTCAGCCGCCGACGCAGCCGCCCGGCGCGCCAAGCCCAGGCGCAGGTCAAAGTGCGCCCGGTGCCATGTCACCCACCCAGGACTCGCAGCACCCGCCCCATATGCCGCCGCATGGGTCACAACCACCGCCACATCAGGTATGACCCACGAAAACATTGTGATACCTAATTCATCAGTAAGGACTTTGAAGAACGTTTGTGGGACGGACCATTGTTAGAATAAAGTTTTCGATCCAAAAATGGTGTAGGGCTATAAAATCTTGATAGAATAAAGTCAGCATCAGCTATGTTGAACCAAAGAGGAAATTCAGGCGTCCTTTCCAGTTTGAAAAGTCATCTTTGAGTATTTAGAAGAACGTTTGTTGGACAGACCATTGATAAACTAAAGGTTTCGGTCTAGAAATGGTGTAGGGCAAAAAATCTTAATAGAATGATGTGAGCATGAGCTATGTTGAACCAATCTGGAAATTCGGCCGCCCTTTCCAGTTGATTAACAAACAAATCTGAAGACCATCTATGTTAAAAACGAGAATCCGCGTCAGCTAGACGATATCTGCAAATAAGAGAAAACTCTCATACATATTATCAATGTCATATCAAAAAGTGCCGTAATCACAATGGCGGCCAATATTGGACAAGCGTGTTGTTTGACGTGATGTAATTTATAGACAGGTAGATAAGGCCGGCGCCGTCCAGTCCACCTGCTATACTTTGTAAATAATGCTTTTGTTGTGTTTTACGACCTTGGGGTAGCCCCCAAAACCGGAAACCAGCTGGCGGGTGATATCTACTATTGAATCCGAGTCACCCCAGAGATTTGTGCTTAACAACAGAGAGAAAAAAAAACATTACGCTCAGGCAATAGACATTATTGTGGTTTGTGATCACTGTACTAGCTGATTCGATGAATATTTTTTTCGGATGTTATCTGGGGGCACGGTAGTGCCCCCGCCAAGACGAGCCAAGCGAAGCGCCAGGAAGGCACTACCTACTTTTTCTCGAAGTGCTTCGTCGATTTTTTGAACCCTCATTACTTGGGTTTGGATTATACCAGATAAACAACATTCTCGGGATATGATGTCAATAGTGGATGTATTAAACGTAGAAAGTTCCAGTTGTATAGCTCTTATACTTTCGATTTTATTGATATCTAAAAAAAAACGATTTCGTCACTCACTGATGATCATCAAAATTCTTAGGGTACTTCCTGAAGTCCTAGAAAACTGAAATTTGGTATGTAAGCTTAGTACACAAACAACAACAAAAAAATCCAAAACTTGCCCGATCGCATCTACATGAGAAATAATTAACAAAATGAATGAATAATTTAACTATTGTATAACAGGAAAGTAATGAACAGTGAATACATTTTTTACTTTACGCCCTGTGACGGTAGCGCAACGGCCAAGCCACATATTTTGACTAAGGTGTAGAGTTTGTGAAATTAGGGCTTGTGGAGTTAGAAGCTTGGTTCTACATGAGATCTGATAACTTTTTGACAGTGCGAGCCATAATATTTTATGGCCTTGTCTTGGCAACATAATACATGAAAATGTTTTTGGTGGGATATTGATTATTTTAAACTTCCCTCTTGCACCTGTTGGATTTTATACCGCTTAGATTTTATACCGACAGGGCAAGCGTAATCTCGTTTTATCGGAAGCGGAGAAGTTGTCCCAGTTATATCCGGTAATCATAAAGCTGTTCCGGAAACATTAAGTGTTGTAAATAAGCACGTGGAAAGACAGCTTATCTTGTGAGTTAGAAACAGGTTTAAAGGGAATGTGGAGTTGCTAACGCCTCGCCTCACTTGTCTCTTGGCAGTTTATTTAAAGAAGGCAAATTACATAAAATTAAATCGCGTCTTAATCTAATAAAATATTTTAATACACACCGATCAAAATCATAACCCTCCTTTTTGCTTCGCCGTAGACGGGTAAAAAGAGGAAAAAATCGTGAGTTTGTATCATTGAGGTTCAATGTAAACTAGAGCAGTCTCCGCGAACAAAATTCTTGCGCAACATTTTGTTGTCCGTGATAGCAAACGTCTCAATTACCTTAATACGTATATGCATACACCGCGCGTTTGTCACATTTGACATTCGCGGAAACACATTTTGTTTATAATAGTGTCTCTTAAGTCTGTTTTTTCATCTCGCAGACTAATTTGACATTTCAAGTGATTGTTGTTTCATTTTTCAATTTGGAGTTTGACATTTGCACATGTCAAATTGGTCTCCGAGATTAAAAAACAGACTTTAGTTTACATTGAACCTCGATGGTTTGTATCTAGGGGGTGGGAAACTACAGTGTTACCGAGTGTTGTAGGAAATATTTTATTTTAAAATAACAAGTTTGACGCAGATGAAGTCGCGGGCATAAGCTAGTATTATATTATACGACACTAAGGACTTAAAAAATTGCGTTTCAAAAAATAATAAGTTAAAAGTTTAACGCATTGGTCCTGATAAAAATAAAATGTGACATTCCGCGTTTTTCTAAAAAGAACCGAATTAGATTTAGTTATATTAAACAGTTATCTAATTAGTAAAACGTAGTCGGGTAATTAGCAGCCATAATTTATATTGGTTTATAATAATCGTTAGTGGAAAGAGGCGTGCTGCATATAATAAAGTAAACAGTAACCGAAAACGAAAGTAGACTAATCGACAAGAAAGCCGTTTCAGACTTCTTAAACATATAAGTTTAAGTTGCAACTAACAAAGTTGAGACGGTAAACTTCTCATTACCCTTGAAAACGAAGCTTTCAACAAGTTTGTTATGCATGATTAACAGTTTAGACAAAACTTTTTGTCAACCAGTGACCTATTGTGTACTGTCTGTAAGATAGTTTAGTTTAAACTATTACTATCCAATTAAAAACATTTACTTATTAATGAGTCAAGTCACAAGTACTCGAACTAAAACTTAATAACCATTGTGTTTTTTACTCATGCTAATATCCAAATTAATTGACGAAAAAAATATCAATAGGATCCGTAGCAAAGGCAAGACAATGAATCGAATTTTTGTTTCCATTGGAACCTCCTTTGAACCATGTCGTGACTTGTAGTTTCAATAAAATTATTGATTGTTTTTACTTCTTCGCTGTTACTTTCATCATCTTATAAAAATAAAAAGCTGTTGCATATAATATTTATATCGGTCTTGGAAGATATTTTCTTCACACTGAATAATTTAGGATTTTGTGAAAAATTACATTTTCCATGATTTTATTAAAATTACAGGACCCGTGTTAAAGATTAACTATTACTTACTGATTATTAATCTGTTAACTGAAACAAAAAAAAACTTTACTGAAAGCAAAATAAGTAGTTAACTGCTGTGACAAGCAGCCGTGATCATTTTATAGACGTCTTGGCTGAAAAATATTATAAATGAAATCATGTTGATTCAATATTAAATATCTTCAGTCACTGACAAGAAATTGCATTTATTTGTAGACTAGGTTCTGTTATGTATCTGTTTGAAAACTATTTTACGTATACGATTTAAAAAACTCATTTACGTATACGATTTTAAAAACTTAGGTATACGGTTTTTAAAACTATTTTACGTATACGGTTTTAAAAACTACAGCCGAAAAATCCGTTTAATTCTAATTCAATGGTACTTACTGTAAAACTAATTAGATTAAAGCAAACGTTATTTTTGTAGCACACTGCACCGTCATTAAGCTAATTGAAGTGATTAGAATAATTCAAATAATTCACGTTTACTTAGCGGTCTGAACACCACATGAAAAGTTCATTGCATTCCATTTGCGCCAGTGCGGATGAAGTAGCTAACGTTGAACAGCAAAGGTAATTCCAACTAGTAGTTGGCTCACGAGCAGTTAACGTACGCCGTTTTGCCGACTCTGAATTGCAAATTCCCTGTAAAACCCGAATCAGGAAACCTTTTTACCTAATATCCAGACAGCCTATTCAAACATTACAAAACTAAAGACCACAGAGTTAGTAAAGGAAAATTAATAATCTCGATTGAAATGTAAGATAATGTTCCGTAAAATCGAGGGGCGGTTAAGAAACTATAATAGAAAACAGTTTTTGTTCGACAACTAGTTTATTACCATGCACTCTGTTATACCTGCTTTTATAATGGAGAAATCTGCAGACATTGTTACGTAGAAGAGAAGTGCAAACATTGAGAGACAAAAAAATATGATTCCTTATTCAACACCACACCAGTCAGCACCAGATTCTAAAATGATCTCCATTGGACCGTATCTTTGACCGAAACTTTAATAAGTAAAACATGTTGGTTCGACGAGTCGGTCGGCGTCATGTTTGCATTTCGTTTATCGCGCCGATATCACAGAGAACGTCGTCGCCGACGGAAATTTTCGATAATTTTGGCCGAAACTCCGCAGCTAGACTACGTAGTGTGCGCCTCACGAGATAGCTACCCGAAAACATGATAAACGGTTTGTTGCTAATCGAAAATAACCAACGCGAATATATCAAGTAACTTATTGGTATTGCTTATATAAAATCATTCCGTCAATACCAAGAAGTGTTTAGATTTCAGGATGTGAATCATATTTTGTATTTTTACTGTTCTTATCTTACTGAGCATAATTGGAATTTAATTAGAATAGGGATGATGAGTATCATGTTTATTTAATTTTTCATACACATAAATTATATTTTTAAATATTAGAATAAAAAAATATATAAAAACTATATCATTTATTATTAATATGATAAACCAAAACGTATCTAATACGTGTCAAATATTTTTTTATTATCTGTCTGACGGACTAAATAGAGTTTCTTTTTTTTACTCAGTCAACATCCCTATTCGTCATGTATCTGTATCTCGTTAAAGAAAGTATTATATCAGTCCTGGAAAAAACGGAAGTATTACTGAATATGAATGAAAACATCTTGTGCTGCGTACCCAGTACAGCTAAAAATACGTTGATTTGGCGTGTGTAGAAAACACTTACTGTATAAATAAATATATATTTTCATTTGTAATGTATTCTTACACTAGTTGTGTTGTCTTGTGTCAGCACGCGCATAGATACGAATCTGTATAGCTTTAACGAAATTGAACCCACTCTATATGGAAAGTATAATAATCCCGGGAACTCGGTGGATGGAACTTTGGCTATGAACTTTACTGTTATCGTTACACATTAAACTGCTGCCGAATGTACGGAAACCCGCGTTGTTAGCAATTTTTAAAAATTACCATCCCCAACCATAACTATTTCAATAAAACGTCTATGGTCATACTATACCCCACCTAATGGACGACTTTTACTTTCGTTATGTTTGTTTTCCGGTTTCGCTATTCTTTCCACTCTTTTATTTTACGTATTATAACCGTCGTTGTGGAATATAGGTTTGTTTTTCATGTCAACATTAACAATAATATCTGTATTCGCCCTCGAGTAATACCTTCACTTACCTTGGCTTTGCTTATCTTGATTATATCAAAATGTTTGCAGCCTTTATTGAAGAAGCTTGTTGAATATTTTAGATTAGTTTACATCGCCCTTGTGGACATTCGACCCCGGCCTAAAAACTAGTCCCAAGAGCTGTCTCAACTAGAACTTGAGCGACTTATAGCAAGTCGATAAGTTCGATCAGGGAATTACACGTTTACAGTGCCGAGTGAACAGTATAAAATGAAAACAAATAGTAGTACCATTTTCCAAGTGGTTGGTGTTACTATGAAAACTTCTTACTTGGATCATAATATTATGCTTGTCAAGTTTGTAAGTTTATGTTGAACTCCAAAGACATTAGTCTAATTCTCTGATATGGTTGAAGTGTGTCTTGGGGCCATTTTACTTTGTCTAGATTTGTCAGGAATGGTGTTAAACTGTTTTTATTTTTATTCTGTTCCTTGTAAATGACCTCCAAAATCTGATTGCATATCGTGACAAGACTGTCCATGCATGATCCAATAATCGCAGGAACCAAGAACCAGGCTATCAAAGTCATCCATAAAATAAAAGGATAATCTATGAAAAAAGAAAACGTGCCTTATACGAGTGTGTAATAATTGGTATCCTATCTGTCGTGACTGGTAGAGCCGCATCGTGGCTGATCGGTTCGTCATAGTGCAGCGATCAGCATTCATCGTGAACGTGAGCCAACGTTTTTGGCTCGCCCAGCGATTTACATATTTCTATGTCCTTACTCGCCGCCTCGCCCGCGCCCGGCGTATGGTTCGCACGTGGCCGGCCTAGCGACGGCTTCACGATATAATGGAGATGCAGCACATGTTGGCAGCTTTGCATGCGAACGAAACGCTCTAAACAAGTCGCAAGTTTCTCTCTATGAAACATTTCGTTTTGCATTCCTCGCGCTTACTCATTCCTCTACTGTTTTTATTGATGATAAAAGTTTATCTTTTATCTGGTGCAATGTTTTTTGTTGACGGGATTAAATGTAGATACTGTATAGGCTGTTATGCTCACTGCATGAGCTACTGCTTAGGTATTTTAAATACCTATAAAATAAATGCTTACTGTCTTATTTGTGCAGTCCTTTCACATAACTTGCACAATAAAAAGAATCATTACCGGAAGATAAAAAATGTAGAAGGTCACGCATTCATCTCAGAAATCTTATCTTGAAAAAAAAAAAAAGCGCGTCGTGCAAAAATTAAACGTCACTCAAGATATCATGTAATCGACGGAGCAGAAACTCCGAGCAGTGGGGGAGCGCGCCTTGTGTCGATTTTATACAGCTCTGGAACTAAACGCCGCCAGGCTACGGCTACAATTTATGCTAACATAAACCGGCATCGGCGCCGGCTCCGAAGAGATGTTGAGCTTTATACTTAGCCTCCTTCCATTCACAACTTGACTTGCTCCAAAAGATTCTGTTCATTCCAATAAGAGTAACGCTGTAATTAAAAATCAGACGCAGAAGGACAGCATCTTTTCTTTATCTCATCTTAATAGAACCGGAATTTCCTATATACTTGTTGCTATAGATAAAAGTACTTCACCTTCCCGCATTGTTGCTCCATTCGAACAAACAACATACCTAAATCTATCTGTACTGTGCGGAGGCTTAACTAAATTCTCGGCGAGCTACGTTTGGTAATACTCCACGATGTCAGTAGAGAATTTTGAGAGTCAAGGGCCATTTCAGCATCGTGATCGCTCGAGAGTCGTACGGTCGAAATGAAACGTCGTATCTTATTTTATGATTAGCGGCTCGAAAGCGCTTTGTAATTTTGTTAGTTCCGCCTTTCTGGTGCTGGGGGCGAGCACAGAGAGTGGAGATCGATGCGAGCATTGCGTGCGAGTGCGATAGGGAGGGCAACAGTCGATGCTTACTCCGTCTCTTTCACTCGAACCGCCTACCAGGCAGCCATGTTGCGCTCGACCTGCGCTCGCCCGACCGCCATTGTAGCATTCGTGGCTAGTGATGTTCACTGACTCACTCGATATTATTACGCATGCCTTCGAATACACGGAATATTACTAGCGAACGCAGCATAGCCGTTAATATAATTCAAACTCGAATATTTCATTGATGACGAATTGACGGTTATCGTCTAACAGTTTAGCAGTTTATCTCTTCGATATCGATAAGGAGCAAATAAGCTATTTATGTTAAACAAGTAATGCTCATGAATTTTATCTATTACAGATTAAAATAGCCGTCACAGATCTTTCCTTAAACTCTAAGTAAACCACTCACTTTTATAAATAAAAGCGGTACCTAACCAGCCTATTTTTATGTTTCTCGACAAACTTTCGAGGCTTTCATTTGATACAACTTCGAAACAATATAATTTTATGCTTCATTGGCTTCCAGTATAAATAGAGAAGTACCTGTAGGATGTCGACAAAATTGTCGATAGAAAAATTATGCAGTGGACTCATACCCGCGGCTCCGGAATTAAAATGTCAGACGTGCGGCAGCGGCAGCGCGGGCGAGCGTGGGGGCCAGAGGGGGCCGCGCGCGGGGCGGGGCGGGCGGCCAGCGTTATTAATAACCATAAGCCAGCAGACGCACGAACGTCCAGAGGGGCCACGCCAGCCGCGCGGTAATGAGGAATCACTAATTATATTTTACTGGACTTTCGTATTAAAGCAACATTAAATACACTAGAGCTGTACAAATATAATACACATTGCGATACTATTATACTCGCGTATGCCCTTAATTCAGTTCATGCTTCTCTTTGAAAGGCCCAATATCGTTAACGTTGACCTTTCGATAGTCATATAGTAATGATACACAACATTTGCTTTGCAATCACATCGATTGATAGCGTAGCATACTTGATATTGGATCCCGGAACTGGGACAGAATGGCAAGATAATAATAATGGCATGGCTGGCGGGGTACGGTCCGTTTAATATTCCCCCACAGTAGGCGCGCCGGTTGCACGAGACAGTTCTACCCGTTCTCTAGCCCGGGCGTTCGCCTTCGCCAGTAAAAACTCAGTATATTTTATTGTCAAGGAAATATATTTGTCAAAGGCCGTGCGATTAATTGCTTGACTTTTCTGAAGTGCGCCTCCGGGAGGTTTTCTTTTAGGAATCGCTTAGACATTTAGTTCATGCATACAATTGTCGAATTATCAGGACGATTTACGGCTTTGACTATTCTCAATGTCCCTCACTGGAGCATCCATCGCGATGATAGGAAGATATTGCCAGTAATATTCTTCTTAATCTGTTTAATCCCGTCACAATAAAACTACGCTTCAAAGTCCATGTTTCGCATTAGCTAACTTATTCTCGTAACTATCGCAACTCCAACATTAACTAAGAAGCGACTTGACGCTGTGTCCTTGTTTTTCTCTGTACATAAAGAGCAACTTATCGCTGGCAGCACTCCGCTCTCATAATAACAAACTGCAAAATGCTCCGGATTCTCCGAACTTTAGTGTGGCAGCCCCGCTCGCCGTTGGAAACCTCTAAAGCGCTGACGGTGGGGCGTACATTCTCTCTCCTGTGGCGGAGTCACGGTGGCAGGGCTGTCGGGAATTGCCGACTTGGATAAATTATGCCGCTCGCTCCCCCCTTTTGCAATCTCCGCAAAATAATGCAATTCAATTGTAAAGAGAAGAGAAACTGACATTTGTCTTGTCTATTGTGTGACTCGTCTACTTACTGCTCCATTATTATGATAAAGTTTTATTGAAGGTGTTGTAGGGACAGCCCTAAGCGTGAGCTGCGAAGGCTGCATCTAGAGATGGCCCGATTTATTGAGAGCATGTCTCGCAGGTGAGGTACTCGCAGAGTAGACGACTCGACACTCGAGAACTGCCACCGGGTATATCATCTGTGACAATACTCTCTCACCACTTATTTTAACACTATATTTTCGCGAGTTACGAGACAAGGGTGTTTTATTATTCCAAGGTAATGGTTATCTAAGGATCTTTTAGAATTCGTCTTTGAATCACCACCGATGAGTGACAACCGGAACTAGTACTGGTTCAAATGGAAGAAAAAAGAAAAATGTCTGTGTGTATCAATGAATATATTATAATAATTATAAAATCAGCAAGTTTGTTTAGTAAATATTTGTACTTAATGAGCTTACACCGTGTCCCTATTTGGAACGTGTCTCGTCTGATAAAGAGATCATGTCGTGGCCGTTTCACAAACTTGTTTCCAATTCATTATAAGTTTGGAACAGACTTACCTGTTACAGTCTGCGTGCACTTTCCTCACTAATTTTGAGTAGCTACTCCCGGAGTTAATGCCGGAAATATCAAACGGATTAATCCTCTTTTCGGACGTTTCTCTAAGTCAACGGCTCGGAATTTAATTGGCGGATCCAGTTTAGTATGTATCGCAAATTGATATTGAGCTGTTTAATTTTGTACCACAAGTACCATCGGATTTTCAAATACCTACCTAACTTAATTAATTCAAAATTGTTTATTTCTGTGTAGGCCAAATATACTTGTTCTTCTTCTGTTACATTCCATAATGTGAACATAAGGTAGAATAAAAACGCTATCTCCTGAAAACTCCTTTACAGTGGAACAGATACCTGAAACTAATTAGCGCCGGGTATTCCTAATGACAAGCTCTGAAAAAAAACGTTGAAATCGAATTAGGTCTATTGTATTACCTGCATAACAATAACAAATGGTTTGTCTCAGCCAAAAACTAGACAACTAGATTCATTACCATCCGCGTAATTATAAAAGCCAGTTTTATTTACAGCCTAAAAATGATTAGCGTAAAGTAACTGCAGCCAGCCGTTACATAAAATTCCCATTTATCATGTCAACGAGGTAAAACAATTAGTATGTTTTGCGAGATAAAGTTTGAATGTTCCAAATTGCGGAGTCCGTTACAACTTTGTGATATTCGCGAGCACAAAATGTTGAATTAGATGTTTATTTGATATTTCGGAGAAGTTTACCCTTACTTTCTGTGCCGTAATATTCGTTTTTAACTCATAATATTATGCCGTAAAATTATTACCACACTATTTTTAACTTTTAGTAAAAGTTGTAAAGTAAACCAAATATTCCATTTCGGGTAACTTTGGTTTAACTTTAGAATAATGAATATGAACTTGGAACTCATGACGTAATGTATTTTTGGCCACTTTTCTTTTCGTTTTATGAGGATGTAATCAACCAGAACTCCCGATGTGACTCAACTTCAAAAAAATCCTTTATTTTGCAAGTCCATTCTGCATCCTTTCCACGGCTAGTATTCTGTCAGTTCATTTTTACATTAAGTGTTTTAGTACTGGTGTTGGGACGTAGTTTCAGTACGAAAGTCTGGCCTTCAGCTTACAGTGGCGCACAAAACTAACTTTGGGTTTAAGCTTGTGAACTTTTTGTCATCGTCGCCCGTTTGAAATTGCGATTTAATTCGAATCGCCGCCGACTTTGAGTTAAACACTTCGTGTTGCTCGTTACATTTTTGTTTTTGTTTGTGTTATCATTTTGGAGTTATTATAGCTATATTGCCATGTTAGTGGATTGCATCAGAATGAGGGTTTTTTGGCAGCACTGAGACTGGTTCGGGTCCCTGTCAAAAGTGTCAAAGCCTATAATTTCTTTAATGGTGACTGAATGATGAACGAGTATGAATTAAATGAATGATGAACGTCATCATATATGTATTTTATATATATTGTCGAAATGGAAGACCTCTTGCCTAAGTGGCGCCAACGGGTGGCGTGAATTTTCATGAAAACCCTCATTGTTTAGCCGGGCGCCAGTCGCAGTTGGTTTCAATTAGAAGTCCCGTGTCATGACCGGAGCCAACCGAGCGGCGATCTAGTCATAAAACCGATATTGTTGACCGCTGTCTTTCATTCACATGCTCACATGCTCTGCTCCAATGGTTAGACATAGACAAGTCTAGGTAACTTTTCAAATACCCGCTCTTATTGCACTATGGTGCTATTATCGTTAACACTGATAATGTCCGCACTATAGGATGTTGTTAATTCGAACTTACGAACTACATACGATCATATCGGCGAGCAAGGCAGGCAATTGAAGTTACATTGTAACCTATTGTAACCTGAATTGCCTGCTTAGTTATGATAGAAGTTATTCTAACTACAATGTAGGTTCTTACGTAATTACAGAATTATTTAATGAACGCATTTCCGTGATAAAATTACTCTGATTTAATAGAACTTGATAGTTTCGTTGAAAGAAAAATGATGGATTTTTCCAATAAAAGTAACTAATTTTGTTTGCAGGGTTACCCGCCACCACCTAGGCCAGCGCAGCCGTCCACGCCAAACGCACATGATCCAGACTCTGTAAGTAATCAATAAACAGTCAATTATCGATCAAGAAGCAATCATAATTGTTACAAGCTATGGGTATATTAGCCCGATGCTACAATGCTCCCCACAATCAATCAACGGTGTCTGCCACCCGATGAATCAAGAAGGCAGGGTATTAAAAACCCATCAACCGCAAACCATTCACCCAACTATTAAGTAGGTAGTCTCTAGAGAAACACGTACCTACACCAGTTAAAAGTTACGCACTGCTAGTAAATGTGACGGCTTATATCCGCGTAGTGATTCATTATAAACATTACTGAAATATATTGATGTGAATTAGACAAATACAATTCAGAACCAAGTCTCTTTCCTCATAGGTAAAATAACTCAGTCACGTTTAATATATTTTTTTAATGTACGTTTCGTTATGACGTAGTCCTATTTGACGTAGGACTGGTGTGTCGTACAGACGTACACTAACGGCTGGATAATGTAGGCAGCTGGTCACGCAAAGAACAAAATACAACGTTGGTTTCCGCGCCTAATGAAGCTTCTTGTACTCTCTTACGTCTCGACGAGTACATTCATTTATTTTCACTGAACGTGCGAGTAATCCTGCCTCTCTCATAATTGTAAAATGTTTCAGAAAAACATTAGGATGAGTTGTATCCTAATTTTTTCAGCTATTATCATAACATACATTTTGTAATTTCTCTCTACTGACGCCGTCAATTCGCTCATTTGTTGATTGAGTTGATAAATGAGCTCGGTCTGTTCGTTACGTGTAGCATCATCCTGCATCAGAAACCGAGCGGACGTGAATAAACATAATCATAAACGTCGTGTCTTCATTAGCGCACATGTGGCCCACGAAAACGAGCGAGCTTCGGACGACTCGGCCTCTATTTGTGGACGAGCACTCCATATTCAGAATTAGTACGCCGTCCGGCGAACGACACCTTGACAATAAGCTTGTTTGCTGAATCGCGTCGCCACACTGAAAAACCTACAAGTGTTCGTGTACGCGTCGTGGGCGTAATCGCAAATAGATTTTATTTGCATACTTTGTTTCCAACTGAAAAAACGAGAGCCATTTCCCCTGACATAACAATGTAGACGGAGGAAATAAACGTTCTCTTGTCAGAATTTGTTATTTATAGACAAACGTGCATGATTAATTTCGTGTTTACAATCTGATTTCAGTTTTATTTTTACGTCTATGAGCATGGATTTGCGTGGGTACGCTGTTTGTTTTGAAATGCATGATTCGGTTATTTGATGAGAATGCGTCATGAGCAAATGTGCCCTACTACTAATGTGTTTGCGAGGATTGAGATGAGCACACATCCCGCGGGCGTTTGCTTATCGACGTTGGCTTGCATGCATAACGACTGTGTGATAAAAATAATCGTTTACTTCAGACTTCAAAGCGCATTAGGGCCGCCATATTTTATACTGAAAGTGTAATCATAATCTAGCTTTATAATAAAGCAGCTTTTAGGCCAAATGTTGGCTATGTCTATATTATGTACTGAATCTGCTTCGCCGTAGGGTGCTTATATTCTTTATGAAGCGACTAGAGTGTGATGATGGATCATAATAAGTATCATTTGAGTGTTTTTGCTACGTGTTTATTTAATTTAGGTTACAAATAAAAGCAAACGAACTGGAACCATTGCTTCCTATACTGTGAGTTCCAGTAGTTCTAGTTCAACACAAAGATTACGTAACACTTCATCTATTGTTAATGGACTAAATACAAGTTCAAAGCCCCAGAAACTTAACATTGCGTGGGATTTTACGTTTGCATAATCTCAATAAACTAATATATGCTCAAAACGTACAACCCTAAAGCTGTGTATAGATAGAACGTAGCGGGGTTGTTTGATGTTGATTGATACCGTTAGCCGGGCGCGCATTGTCTCGCCGAGTCGCCCGGGGGAACCCAAATGAGTGGAATTATTAAACCGGGGCCCGTTCTGCGATGTGACGCTTTTTGTAATGAATGTACCGAGTGCTGTGTATCGAAACGAGGGGAACCCGAAACTCGCCGCTCCTATCAATTGTAGCAACAACCCATGGCTCCCTAGTCCCCGCTGCCACCCCGGCCTTGTCAAATGTTTTAATGGGAAATTTTGAAATCACAATGATTGCGATTTCTTTTTTGTTGTCGTTCGTCTTCAAACGATCAGCTGTTCCAATTGTTTGGGAAGGTTAGCTAAAAACTGCAGTGATAACGTTCAGAGCGTTTCTAGAACTTTATATTATCAATTAAAAGAGCTCTGGACCGATTGCTTGTCGTGTATTGTTATCAAAAAGAACAATCTAACATAAATTTTAATGGGTGGTTATTATCCAGCCGTAACTTAACAACTTGCGTGGGAAGTCAATAATAATATTCTTCTTGGGATAAAAGTTTTTGTTTACTACTATTCCATCATATATGTTGGTAACAAGCCAGAGTTACCGAATATTTCCTCCAAAAACATTTCCCTATAAAATTCATCAATTGTCAGTTAAATGTCAGGTATTTACTGAGACGTTGAACATAAAAGCGGGTACGAAATTATTCACCGTGAGTCGCGAGCATTCAACGTTTGCGCGCTGCGTGAAGGGTTCTAATTCGAGTTATTTATTTATGCAACTTTACCGGCATTGTGAATGCTCAGAAGAAATGTGCCGCTCCCATGACTCGAATAAAGAAATGCTTTATAAAAATGTCCTTACTCATTTTATAATTTCTATACATTTTCGGGCAAAGCTCCCTGCTTCGGCGCCATGTGACACGTAGTATTATCGAAATGTTAATGGTGTTCGCACTAATTTGTCTTCATTAAATACTATTGATGATGATCATTTGTCAAACGTAGGATATTGGAGCTATTAGTGATGAGATTGTGTTTACTGATTTAGTGGCGTCGAGATACAATTCCGGCTTGCTAATTTCGACCTACGAGATTTAATGGAGTGTCTTAAATACCAATTTTTTTCTATTATCAAAGCATTTTGCCATATCTTTGTCTACCGTAAAAGCTCTACAATATTTTGGAATCCCTGAAAGGCGAGTATTTCTTCTATTGTAATGAAACATACCCCTGTAATTTCAAGCAATTGTGAGGGTTATTATATCATCAAACAGATTTGTGTAAACCTAAAGAACAATCTACACTGCAATGTAATGAAACTTGTACAGGCTTTTGTCTTGTAGCAGTTGCTACATAAGTTCTTATTTAAACTTAATTCAGTCCAGGCTGCCTTTACAAACTGCCTGATTATACGGTACACAGCGGAAATGAGTGTTGAAAAATAAAACGAAATAATGTCAATTAAAAACATTCCGCGCGTAAATGAACGCTGCGACTCATGTGGACTATCATCTCACTGAAAGATTCCCTAACAATGTAAAAGTAATGCATGTAGCAAAATATTCAAATGTAAAAAGCGAGAGGCAGGGTTGCTCGCCCGTTGCACGTTCATAATAAACGAGATTGAGTGGGGCGGTGTACAGACTCGAATGAATGACGGTAACAGCGCGGAGCGTAATCAGCCGACGGGCGACGTGCGTTCGCATGTAAAAACAAAGCAAATACATTTTACTCGAAATTTTCACGTGCACATTTCTCGAGGCATGCCTAATAAATGACTTTTATATTCAACTAGTGTTCTATCACATTAGCTATGAAAAAGAAAATATATTTTTCAGACTCCGCATAAAATTTCTGTTTGTCACTCCGCTGTATTAGCGACTGTAGCTTGCACTGAATTTAAAAATGGTATTGTACTCCTTTATTTTCTCTCTGTGTGAGGATTGATTATACGGGGTGTGGCGCACATAGAGAATAAGCCTTTAACTACTCATAGGATGAATTCGCTAGGATAGACTAGAACCACTTACCACATATCCCATTTTTATTGTTTGCCAAGTACGGGTGACGGTAGTCATTCTGGTGGAACACTCAAAAACATTGCCTTGCTCACTTGTTTTTCGCTTGCTGGTTTGCATGCTTGTTTCTTACTCGTGCGCTTCTTTTGAATGCTGGCTTGTTTTTCTGTATGGTTGCTTGTTTCTTTTGCACGCTTGGTTGTTTGTATATGCTTGTTTCCTTGGTTCAATGTTTGCTTACTTATTTAAGAATTTTACCTTGCTTTTTCTAATTCTTGCTTTTAACTTTATTATTTACCTTCATGGTAACATGCTTTCATGTCCGCTAATACGCTTGCCATCATGCTTGTTCTGTTTCAGTCAACTTGCTTAGTGACGCTTAGTACATGTTACACTAACTATTTTTTTTTGACAATATTAATTTAGCAAATTCAAGAAAAGTGACCATTATGACAAAATGGTACTAACAAAAAGAAAATGGACAAGAGATTCTATATGACTGTGATATTATGAATATTGCGAGTTACTACAAATTACTTTTCCACTTTGGTCCGAATTTAAAACACTGAACAATGTTTCGTCATACGGGTTGATTGTAACAGCTAAACAGTTTAATCTGCTAGATTGAACCTGACTAGTGACGAAAACGAAAATAGCTAAAACGAATCTCATTTGTCAAATAGGATCTTCTGTATCAGAATTACGAGTAGTCAGAATGCGCGCTTGAGTACGTTTCCTTTTTAATTGAATAAGCCGAGGGTGCTACATAATCCGGCCGGTGCCGCCCGACGCCAAAATTCACGTTGCCTTCTGTTTGCTTTTGTTACACAGTCTCTGCTTTACCGTTTCTACTTTCTCTCGTTTATCTCTCGGTTGTGCATTCGAACAAATTTTTGTGTGACTACGTTGAAGGGTTATGATTTGGTACCTTTCTTTGTTACAAATACAACAAAATCGATTTTAAGAGATGAAGTAACTTTGTTGCTTTGAAATGCATGAGGTGTTTGATATATAAGATAATTCCTATTTAAAAACATCCTATGTATTTCCATAGTGGAATTTTAGTTTTACATTTTACCGTATAAAATATTCTATCTTCAAAGGTTTACGTAATATCTGTCTCTATATTTTAAAAATTAAATTCTGCGCTGATTGAAATGGTTTTATTTGAATACGAAGTTAATTAAATGTACGCTATTCCAGAGAACGAATAATATATTTTTCATTGATAAAATTTTATCGCGGACGTATATTTTATTTAGTCGTTTGGACAGATGGATGGACTGGCCGCATTCGGCTCGAATGTAATTATTGCGGTCCGATTTCGATAATGCGCCGGGAGGCCGGTTGTGAACAAAATGTGGTCGCCCACTCGTTTTGTTGCATTTTAATAATTTATACGACTCACAGAGCAGATAAAGCCTTTCTGTGTTATTTCAATTTTGCATTACGCGAATTTTAAACATGTTTCAATTTTGTAGGTAATCTATCATACGTCAGGATGATGAACGAATCGCATACATTATTTATAATGAGAATGCACCTATAATTGTTGTTAAAATGGATTTACAGCCTTATGGTATATTTAAAACTATTTGTGTATATTATTACGTTATGGCAACAGAATTGTTAGCTCTAGAGACTTCAATAAAAAGATTTACCCCAATTACAGGGACCGTAGGTTGGGTGAGCGGTTTAATCGGGCTGTAAAAACGTTGGATCGCCGGTAACGAGGCAGTAAACCGGACCGGCGTCCCATAACCAAACGAACTGCTCCGTGATAGCACTAAAACATTGCACGATTTGCGTACCCTAGTGGTATGCCAGTCCTCTACTCAAGTACACGTAAAAAATACCTAAAATATTTATACAGAAATTGAAAGGACGCTTGCACCGTACTAAATCGGCTTTACTGTTACCAAAACTTCAATATACTGCAACATATAGCGTATTATTACATTACCCAATGCCCAAGCCTCACAGGCAGAAATCTCAGTTACCTCAAAAGCTCGTACATTCATGTAGCAGACGATAATAGAGGAGTCCGCTGTAGACCACTAAATGCAAAATGTTCCGTGTACCATGCGGTCGGTTGCGTGCGCCGCTACCACCGTTGCGGTTACTTTGTCAACTTTATGTTCTTAGTAAACTGTTTATATTAACATATTTTACTGCTCCATACCTGATGAACGAGAGTTTTACAGTCTACCTTCTTTATTAATCATCGTAAACTCACGATATTGCCTATAACGATTAGATCTAATGGTTTTAATACGGCCATTACGTCACTAAACCATAACATTCCCATGCAAGTCCCATATAAATATCATTCAAATGTTTTAATAACTTTCGATGTGTAGAATTCACAACAGCGTTAACGTCTTCTGGTTTTTTCAATAGACCCCAAGAGAAGAGAATAAGCCGTCATACGAGTGTTTTTCTAAGCACCTTTTATATGCTTTTTCATTTGTGTTAGGGTTGACACGTAATGATCTTGACAAGAATACCCTTACATTAATGGTGGTCAGTTGACCATTATCATCTGTTATCATTAATGATCATAGATACAGAGACGAACAAATAAGCTAAATACAAGGCGTTTACTTCAAGCTGGAAACCTTCGACTTAGTTTGCTTCGTCTGTTGACATGACATATTTACTAACATTTGCTGGCAGGTACAATGTAATTGCAGACAAATGTAATTAAGCATAGTTTATATCCAAGGCTTTATCCGTGGGAACATGGTCTCTTTATCAAAATAACAACACAGAAAAGATTCTTAAACTTTTCGTTATTCACTCGATCTCATCAGAATACCAAGTCGAGACGACTCGGCTGTATAAATAACAACAGCTCGTTGCCGTTGTATGAAATCGTAAGACCGTATAGTTTTCTTTCTCCGGATCGTACCTAATGTAATTCAATAGGTTTGTTTTCAGTCAATAGAATACTTGAATAACTCGAGTTCGCATCGTATCGTAGACCTTTACCGGATCGTTATTACGTTACAATATGCGGATGTGTGTTGTAGATGTTTGTCGTAAAAGCGACCGTGTCGTTTTATAGCACCGACCCTGCCTTCAGAATGGGGTCGAACAGCCACCGTGCTGGGTGGTCGTAATGTAACATAACCTGAGACCACCCCCCTTGTTTTATGAATTTTAATAAACTAAACAACCATGCCTCTTTCTCTTTAGGCGAACGTTATGCCGAGCTGTCACTAATTATTAATTTGTATGATTGTCACTGTTAGTTCCAGAACTTTAAAATCTTATTTTAATTGCTGCAAATCAATAAGATACCGAATCCGACTGTATGCAAACCAAATAGACACAACCCTAGTACAAAAGTGAATATCTAGATGATAAACACCGCTCAGCTGGATGATTATTATTACATCCCGTCGGTTATTGTAATCGTGACGGCATTGACCCCGCGACCCCCGGCAGCTGACGTAACAAGTGTCACCGCAACCATCAATCACTGGCTGCTTTGTGACGTTTTGCGACCTGCGCCTCTGACGACACTGAAGCCCGGCCAACGTGACCCGCATCTTTGTGCACACACTCTTTTCGAGAACCACTCGACGATAACGTCCATTTATTCATTGGACAAGGGAAAAGGTAATTACATCATGCAACATGTTGGTAATGCTCTCATAAAAAGCTTAATTGGTCTGCACCAATGACTTATACATAAACACAAGCTCCTGAATGTAACATTCTTGCATCCAGGAGTTGTCCATTTAGTGAATTGGAGTATGTGGCGGCAGCATGATGTCATCTGATTGCGATGGGCGGGCACGCCTCGGCCTCCGCCGCTGATTCGTGACCAAGACTCTAAACGACTCGTGCATATCTAGCCTCACTCCATTCTGAACATTCGTGCATTCTACGTAGCTCACAAACAACTGTTTTATGTTTCGAAATTTCGACACGAGGTATCTCGATTCGCGAACAATTCAATACGGACAAAACTCATTTTTTATTCGTTCGAATAAATCAAGACAATAATGCATAGTGGTGGAATGTCAAAATTCAACCTGCCGTCAATCCGCGGCGCTTGAACGCATTATTATTCTGAATTTATTTAAAGATGGCCCCTTCCTGTTGGCAACCATCCAACGGGGTATCCCCAACATTTACCAGACGATTTAATAATTATGGACTTTTATGTGGGTTAATGTATGTGTCTACTCATGTTTGTATTTGTATTCATTCATTCAAGATATTGCAATGTTCAGAGACCTACCGTTACATATATCGAAAATGTAGGTGAATGTCACGCTGCATCCATCTATGTTTTGTGTAAGTTGTTTGTGTGTTTATAGTTGTCGAGCCACAGTAACCAAGCGTTTCTTGTTCGAAAGCGAGAGTACCAAGTTTCTCGGGAGCGCGCTCTGCTTCGTCGTAGAATCGACCGACAACACCAGATTTGTATAGCTTTAGTGTTTTACATATTAAAGTACTTGTGTAAAACTCCACTCCATTCTCCAATTGAGTATTGAAATATCTTTAGAGATGGTTGAACGTAAAACTATTTCCAATTAGTCTCGAATCCATTCGCATAATTCATGCGAATAAACGTCTATTTACTTAAACCTTTGTGTTCATACACACATTCTCATTCATATGTAATACAATGTTACGTGTATTGTTTGTGAATATCAATATTTACTCGCACATTTATTACGTTACAGTAACTACGTCTTGTGACGTTGAGTCTGACGATTTTCTTCTTTTGATCAAGACCTTCAAAGCGATCACGCCTACGTTTTACATCTATGCGCAGTAATCTGATGCGAATTTCGTCACTCAATTCAATAGGTCAGGGTGTCGGTAATTGAGTGGCGTCAGCTGTTCTTCGAATCCCTCACGTTACGAAATCCGTGTTTCATTAAATTCATTATTGTGTCGATACCGTACCCGGGTGCCGACGACGTCCTATACATATACAAATGTGTCGGTACCGAAGACTGAAGGCGTTCATGAGCGGGGGATGCCTCCAGATAATAAATAACGAGTGCAACGATTGCGACCGCCGGGCCGGGGATAAGGGGGGTCCGGGGAGGGCCCGACCATTTTAATGTCCCGGCGCCAGACTTTATATTAAACATTCGACCTTGGCAGTGGCCTACATCGACACCGGGACACGCACACACGCCCACTTCTCTCGTCACGAAAAGAAAAGTTCATTCAATGTTTCGGCACTTCTCAACGCTATAAATAATAAGCGTGACGTGTTTACTCATCTAGCACGCTATTTAAACCCTGCCTTATCTTTGTTGTGTAACGGTGACATTGTCGAAGGCCTTTGTCACGTACTTTGCGACTTCTGTGCTAAATCAACACTTTTTGTCTGTCTACGAAGCGGGTCGGCTTTATGCTAAACCACCTTACAGTCGAAATAATGTTCTTTTGTAAAGTAGTACCTTACTGAATCAAACAAAAAAAGTAATATTGTTACCCTGTAGGGTCTACCACGTCCAGAATGTGAACCGTTACAGCCAGGTTTCTAAATAGGGCAAGATTATTCAGTAATAAGCACTGTCCATAAATATGCTGACTGCGTGAAGTTTCTTTTGGTCTAAGAACACGGTGGCTGACAATAATGGCTTTAGAAAGAGTACTCACCATTTTACTATAAGAACACCAATCAATCCTTACCCGGGCTTGGCGGCCAAGAAACTTACTTCATTTGCTACATCGATTTCATCATGAAAATTGTTTCTTTCTTTATTGAAAAAAGCATCCAGTATAAGTTTTAGTATTTTATTATTTATAAGTAAGTTCCTCGCCGCCCCGAAATCGCCTGGAAGAGCTATTTGGTCGATAAAAACCCTTATGAAAGGAATCTTCCAATCCTTACTTCCTTACTAATATTATAAATGCGAAAGTAACTCTGTCTGCCTATCTGTCGCGCTTTCACGCCAAAACTACTTAACCGATTTAAATGAAACTTGGTACACAGATAGTCTAGAACCTGAGAAAGGACATGGGCTACTTTTTATCGACATACCACGTGGGCGAAGTCGCGGGCGTAAGCTAGTTTGCCATAAACGTAAATTAATGGACATGTGCCTTCTCTCTATCCTTAAATACGGCGCTCAAACCTGATATTTGACAGTCCAACGACGGACCGAGCTCGAGGATTTTCAGCAAGCGATAGAGCGTAGTTTTCTTGAAGTTGGACTTGCCGACCGGCTACAGAACACGATACACGAAACAAATCGCTGGCGTCACCCAAAAAGCAGCCAAGGTCTGGACCGGACACGTTTGCCGCATGTCGGATGCATTGTGGGCTAAGACCACGACAACATGGGGGGGCTTTGCCCTGCAGTGGGAGAATACGGGCTAATTATAATTATTTGTTCTTATTGTTAAATCAATAATTAATCATACTTGTTCATTCCCACTGAACAAAGGCCCAGGTTCTAATGTTGAAAACCACTATACTGCCTACACACATTAATGATCAGGCAGTATGGCCACAAGGCCTAATAATGATCCATAGTGCAGAACTACATGAATTGAATATTTTCTACTTTTATTCTCATAAATCGTCACCCTTGTCAGCGCGTAAATCGCGAAAGAATTTATACGGGACGTTTTGTATGATATAGAACCACGTCTTCGGAGTGCCACAGAAACAGAATGAAGATTTAGAATGTAGTTCAGTGTGGAAAGGTGGAATAGTATTAAGCAGAGAGTCAGCATTTATCATCGTCCCACTGCCTCACTACTACTTTAACATTAGCTGGAAAATGGTATTCGCGTTGCTTTTTTACATTAAAGGATAGGAATATGTCTGGAAAGAAAATTCACTCACATTCAGTTTAGAAAATTCTCTATTTTCTGTTATGTGTAGCTTTAATACTCTATTGCTAATGGTTTATAAGTTTCATAGAAAAGCAAGATATAGAGTGACCATATATTGCTAAACCATTAAACTGTCTTTTTAAATGGCGATGATTTGTTACATGAAATTGTAGCCTATCATGATAGGCGTCTAAGCAATAATTAGATGTTGTCCTATCAAAGATATTATTCATGAGCTTTTCTGGTATTACCACACTCGTGAAATGTTCGTACCTGTCAAAATGACGTTTTCTAAGTGTTCAGCTATGGGCAAAGTAATATCTACTTTACCAAGATTTAACAAAGGTATAAAATATCTCTAATATAGAACCAAACACTTTGAAAAAACGCTGCCGCAGCTTCTGCATCTGCAATGTAGAACATAATTGAAAAGTGACATATGAGTCAGTTGATCATTATTAGTTAATATTAATTGCATGAAGTTCGAAAATAGAACAATAACAACAGAAGAATTTGCTGTTGGAAACGATCCCAAGAAACAGAAATATTTTTTCTTTATAAATCAAGTAAGCTCATTCAAGTTCCCTGATATTGATTTAATGAGGTAAAGATAGTCATGAGATTCAATCTAAAATTTGCAGTAGATATCAATCACAGAAACAACCATTATTAAAGTGTTATTAAACGGATGTTAATTTATGCGCGTTACTGTAAACGTAATCACAGACGGTGCAATATTATGTAATGAATGAGATTACCGTTATTGTTATTACGTGTAGCGAGTGAGTAATGTGGGTCAGTGACGAGAACAGAGGCAGGGTCGAGATGCCATTGACGCGTCTTTTAAACTTACGTAACAACCGCGTATTGTTTCGCCAAACAAGGACACAAGGATGCTCCACGCATATGCATACAAAAACATAAAAAATAAATATAATGTCTTACGCATGCGGACCGTTGCTATGCAAATGAAACGTTGCTTCCAGTCATGCTTTTGAATTTGCTTCTTTGAGCTTTTACATAATCTACTGTAAACTTAAGTTTTTATCCGAGCTCCCCTATCCGTTTACATTGGATCAATTAACTATTAAAGCGATCGGCTCCTGCTTTTATGGACATTGCAAGTATCCTTTATGGAGATCTATTTCGTTGATAACCCAGCCTATTCAACCTCTATGGGCTCTTTTAAAGTGATAGTGCTAGCTCTTTTCGTCTATTAACTATCTAGCTATTGTAACAAACGTATAGATTTCAATATTTTGCTTAGCTCACCTGCGACAGCTATGGTTTTATCAAAACAATACGTAGGTAGAACAGTGGTGTCGGTTGTGCTTGCAGGTGTTCGATGTCACTACTAAACTGGTCGGGCATCCGGTCTGAGCCTCGCGCAGCGCCCGACAGATGGCGCTACTATTACTTGCCATATTACTTGTGCATCATGTTTCGTTCCTATACGTATACTTAAATTATATTAGATCGAACTTATACAGCATTGCATTGCATTATAAGTTTTACCAATCAGCATGCCCATGATATTTTCATGTAAAGATTAAATTCTGTACGATCAAAATTATAAATGACAGACAAATAACAATAACATAAACTCAAACACTTATCCTTTGTCTTTGGCTATTTCTGGTAAAAGTTTACTGTCAGACAAATTTACATTCGTGTCGTGTGTACCTTAATAATAGCTCACGTTTAATCCAATTATGGTTAAATTTGCCAAAGATCCCTTGTGAAATATTTTTATGACATTATCGGCTATATGACAAATTGTCTAATTACGGTGCCGCCCGGCCGCTTATGTAACTAATGGCGGCATAATCGGGCCCGAGGAATCCGATCGTAAACACGCTCGCTAACCCACTAAAACATATTTCTTTTATTTTGCGGAGCGGGTTGACTACGCAGCCCCGGCTCGGTCGGACCGCCACTTTACAAAACAGGTTCCTATATCGAAATTAACGATAAATCCGCCTGCGAGGTGCCGCCTCACCCTCTGCATATTTTCCTCAGTCTCGAGAATAACTCAACATTTTTGAAATATATCTGGTAGTGCACTCCACATGTTGGAAGCTTATATTTTGGAATACCATATTGAAAAACGTGACGGATATATGAGTATTTAGAAAATATAATTACACGGGTTCAAATAGAAAGAAATGGAAGTTTACTTGAAACGTTTCTTCTGCCCCGTAAACATTTTCTAACTGACATGAGACGGAGGACCTATATCAACTTTTGGCTGTAACAATGCTGAATCGAGGATCACGTTGGCATCACACAATATTATTACACTATTCTTTTCTTTTTTCATTTTGACATAATTTGGCTCGTATATATTGTGTTTTAACTTCTACGTATTTCTTCTCTTTTTGATATTGTGGCAATACAAGCTACTAAGGATAATAAGAACTGGTTTTCTCACTGTACTCGGGCTCGATTACTGGGTTTTGTCAATGATACCAATGGTTATAGAAATTTTCTTATGCAGAAGCAAAGCGTTCCTCCTCTGCAGTTTTCTATTCAACCATCACAAATCTTATTCAGGTTTATCTTGTCGTGCCATGTCATAATTAGCTTAATAATGTTTCTATTGTCACTTAGGTAAATTTCACCAATTGCTTAATGTGAAATTATAAAAATTGTTTTTATATTTGCATGTGTGAGTAAATGACTACTCAGACTCATTTTTAGCAAACTGGCTAAAATTGAGTACTTGTTATTAATTTCGTCTGCATAAGTACTAACCAAGTTATTATTAACGACTGTTGCTTTACCAAAATGCCAACACAGTTTATTTGTCAACATAGCAATAAAAAAACAAGCATGGAATGACGCTACAAGAGAATTTTAACAGTGATGTAAAGTTATGGTTTTGTGTAGACCATCGGGCGTCTAGTCGGGAGTCCCGCAGGGAGGCGTCGTTGGCGCCGTGTTCAATCAAGCTACAACCATTTCATTTTTTCTCCCAGCTCTCGATTCAACGTATATTATAGTTTTACTCGCTCACCACACGATACACGTCGCTAATGGATTCACACAGCCTCAACATACACATAACTGTTGCGTTTGAACGAAGTTGGCACACATTTCCCCTATGCGTGTGTCATTATAATTGGAAATGACATTCTTAACGTTATTTCCTAAAGCATTATTGTTTTCTGCAGAAGGTTATACCGATTTCCTAATTTGGCAACGTTTCACGCGATAACTACTATCACCGAATAAATAGAGATAGCGTATGTATCACTTCTATACAAATACAATATAAATATCATGAAACAGACACAGTGCGCATATGCATTGACCCGCATTCCCAATAGGCCATCACTGTTTGCACTGCGACAGTAATGAGATGTAGTAACTATATGTGTGATAATATTACTATTGGCTCCCGCAGTCGATCAATATTTCCCAATTAGTTATTAGGTGTATCACAGATGACAGTGATTTTGCGTGTATTTGTGGTAACGTGAATAGTATTATCTGTTATTATGTTAATAACTGATAAGCGATTCTGTTCATTATTATCAATGATAAGTCTACGATCTCATATTTACTCAACAGTATTGCGTTTGTGTGTATGTATGTATATGAACAATTTCATATTATAATGATAGCTTACGGCTGTATCTACATTCTACACACACGCACACTAGTTTAATGAACAGCATTATAATACTGAAGTGTTTGTAAACTGTAACCTTTATAGTTCCTCGTGTACCAGAGAAGTTTGCTACATTTATTTTAAATGGCTTTCGTGGTAGAGCTTCATTGTGTTTTTTCAAGATCGGTACTTTATTATTCTTTTCGAACAATTCATAGGTTTCGAAGACTCCAAGTGAATAAATAATAACTGAATGTATCACAAAAAAGTAGTTACGTGCCTTCGGTACAAAGTAAGGCTGGCTGAGGCGAACAAATAACTGGTTGAGTTGGATAGTTGGTTGAGTGCGTGCAGCTCGGTGCTCGGCGACCCCCCGCTCGAGGTTCGCTGGCGTGCCCTCGCTCGTTGTAGCTATACATATGGGTCGTAGCGAGCGGCGTGCCGTCGCAATATCAGCCCGGTGAAATCGCTCGCCCGCCCGCTTCGTCGCACCGCACGCCTCGCCTGCGCCAGTCGCCGTGCGCCAACTGAAACGCGCGCACTGCTAGCGCAATCGAACGTACAATATTCCACACGAGGCTCTCGCTCTCTGCTAGCTTCCACCGCCTTCGCCCCGGCACCGCTCCTATTACCGGCGCCGGTCGATGATTCGGAACGTTTTGCTGTAAAGCAAAATTTGTCACCTTTTAGACATTCGTAATATTCCGTTGTGTGTGTGAGAAGTGCATGTGCGCAGCTCGCCCTAATTTGTGCTTCGGTGTAGTTAAGAAAAGGATTCAAGACGGCTGTCATCATAAGGCTGCCTGCGAACACAGTAAGTAACGCGGCGGCCGCATGACTCAATGTAAAATGGGACGATTCTTATCTACCGCACTTGTGTGCGTGGGTGTGCCGACGCTGAGTTTGTCAGTGTTTGCGTGACATCCGACCGCCTCCGTGCCTGTGTGTGCGTTGGCTCAATACTCGGTTCTATTTTGTGGCGGAGCGGCTAGATGTTTGTTTTTATTATCATATGACCGGCGACTGCTGTTACTTGCTTTAAATTCAAGTACTGTTGACTTTGATGGATCTATGTTAGAACTACTAAAGGGCGGTGATAAGAATGATTGTGATTTGAATAATAATTGGAAGTAGCTGAAACTTTATAATATCATCAAAAATGTATTATCCCACTATAATACAAAAACAGAAATAATGCCACAGCAATAAAAGCATTAAGCTAATATGTTCTGCTTGCTGGATACTTGCCGCTTTTCATTTGCCGTCGGCAACGTTGTAGGCGTATTTGTACGGCGCTCCGTGTCTCTTCTCTGTTGAACATTGGAAGCTTATTTAGCTGATAACCTATTTTATTTAAATAAAGGAAAATGCATAATAAAGTGTTTGATAACTTAATTTGGTCCAAATTAAACCACTGTTGGCCGTAATGTGCCAAAAAAGCGTCTCCTTACATATGGATCAGTAATTTTCAGATTTTTGTGGATATAGTCTTGTTTAACATAGGTGCATATATGATTTAAAATATATTTACCTTTTACCCAATCCTGAAATAAATGCAGGAGAAAGAACAAGATTTCATCATTTATATTGAATAGAATAGAGCCCTAAGAATAATAAAATGTAAAATGGTGATTTAGTGGGCACAACTATTGCTTGACATACAACACTATCCTTACTTAATATTATAAATGCGAAAGTAACTCTTGTCTGTCTGTCGCGCTTTCACGCCAAAACTACTGAACCGATTTAAATTAAATTTGGTACTCAGATAGTCTAGAGCCTGAGAAAGGACATAGGCTACTTTTTATCGACATACCACGCGGCCGGAAGCTAGTTTATTATAAAATAACAGTAAATTTCCTACATTACTAGGGTTGAATGACAAACAACACCGTAATTTGTCAAACAAAACCCGTCAAGCATATAATATTGAAATTAAAAGGGTTCTGAACCTACACTGTACACACTGGCTATTTCATTTGCAAAAGCAACAACTATCTTTCCTTTTTATGCAAAATAAGGTTTATTTATACTTTCTCTTTTTGGGTTAGCGTTAAAGTTGCAAATGTCCTGAATTAAGTTCTTCCCTGGAAATAAGTTTTTAGAGAATCTGAACATTCAAGTTGATAGAACAACCCGTCTTCACAAAACAATGAATTGTGTATGAATATTGGGACTCAATTAATTGTTTTGTGAAAAAACTATTTAAGTATTTAAATTGCGTCGATTCTCTCTATTGCTGGACTTTTTTTCCTTAATTTCATTTAGTTAGAATTACAATTTAAGTGTAGGTAGTCGCTTTTCTTCTTGCATCGCTAGTCATGTGTTAATGTTTTGCTACGATATGTGTATATACCATACCTACTTGGAATTTTATATTTGATGAGTTCCTAACTTAACATCTTTTACAGTCATAGTTCTTTCTTTTATTGTTCAGGAACGCTGCGTCAAAAGTATATCTTAAATACATTTTGTTGATCATATTACTAACGTTTGCAAAAAGCTCGTCAGTGTTCTTGCGATGTGATTACTAAAGAGTATTGTTATCATTGCGCATGTGTTCGTAATGCTTGTACGCGTTTCTGATTATTTAATGCGATCTCACGCTCAACAAGTTCACTTGAATAAAGTCCTAACTGCCAGCAATGAGGCAGATCAATCGTCGATTTTATTCATCTTGTCGTAAAAACTATAATGGCGGAGAAAACGTTGGCGTATCACACATTCCTTTGCCGTCGGTGGCTCATACAAATTATACGATGTGTGTTACGTATAGCTAGGTAGGTGGGCCGTCATTATTTATGTTCTCTAACAGTCGGCTCAGTGGTGTGGGTTAAAATCGGAGCAGTCAGCTGATCGTCCATGTGTGTGTGTGCGTTCTTCGGGAAACACCTTTCGATGACGTGTGCGAGCTCCGTTTAATTGGACATTCACATTGTTCCCTCTTGTTTTTTTTTTTCTGTTTAGTCATATTGATTGATATGCCTGATAAAAACGTGAAGTACTATTTCTTGACGTTGGTTTCTGATTTGCAGTGGCCGACACGTTTTTTGTGTGACATTGATCTATAATTTTTTTTCAGTTATCAGTAGTTCGTAATGTACGACAGTAAATTTGTCAACAACTGGAACAAATAGCATTCAAATAGAACTTAAGGAATAAAACGACTCCTATACAATATATGCGTACAACCAATTGATACTTAAAAGCTATTTGTCTTATGTAATGCTAATGAATTATGGTTATTTACGATGTTACTTTGACTACTCAAGTCATTTAAGCTTCCGACATTAGAAATCTATAACAATTTAGAATCATTACGATTGTTTTTAGAAAATCTATACGTTTTACTGGTTTATTCGGTTACAAGATATTATTATTATTTTCCAATTTTTTCTGATCTAGTTTATCTTAGTCAGTTTTCGGGCAGTGATAGATAACTTCATAAAACACGAACTCATTACCTAACACACTGTAATTTCAAACCTGGTTGGTAAGTATACCTTATTGGACTTGCACGTAAACAGTCATTATGAAACATGTCATTTGGTAAAAAACATGACGTGGTCGGTGATTACATTTGCCTGTGTAGCTACGTTGTAATGTTATGGCTTGATCCTCAGTCTGTCGTTATGTATATTACGCCGTTTTTGCACATCTATCATAGAGCCTCTTAACGGGATGCTCTGCTTGTAAAAACATTATAACCTGCAGACCTCGTCAGACACAAGGTTTTTTACTTTTTTCAAAATCCATAGATTTCAGAATGGCCTTTCTGTCAATTTTCATTTGAAAGAATTTGGTAACAAATTACTTAACAATCTTAACTGCGGTTTTTTTTAAAAATAAAGTCACCAGTAATTTTCTTAACGGGATATGGGACATACATAGTACTGAGATTCTTAGTTAGCACAGGGCTCCGCGGCTATGGAAGTGAAAAGCTCAACACACAGGCAGAGGCACTTCTATTACTACTTTTGCCGATGCATCAAGTTAAATGTTCAAAAAGCATTCAAATGTTTTGAGTTCGAATGAAGTTAGGTCAAACAGTATCATATCATGGTGGTGCTTTATTGGCGCTTGATAATATAAGCCTTCCTGGATCTAGGGAATAATGGGCCGACAAATTGAGTACTTATGCGATACTTACTTTCTTCAAGTTTCTGACCAAAAACGATTTGCAATATATTTTCAAAAGTATTATTGACTGTTGATTTTTACGTTCACGATCCCACGTGAAAACCCTGTCGTGGAATTCACTTAATTAATTCGGCGCTTGACGTCATCACGTTACAATCGAACAATAGTAGAAGTTGGCGGGGAAAGTTGAGCTTCGTCGTAGCTCCCCCTTCCCACTTCAACCCCCTTCGTCACAAATAAATAAGCCAGAGCCGACATCCGACAACAATAATAATAATTCGCTCGAGCCCGATCAGCTGTTTCGCCGACACCGACCCGAGTAACAGGTGGCCTATAAAGACATTCAATAAAGTGTGTACCACTTGCCTTCGTTGCGGAACCGTCTATTTTACACAAATACACTCACACATACAAGCAGACCCACTACTAACCAAGTTGAACTTTTTGCCATCTTTCTCATTCTCACCGACCATTGGTATTCTGATATGGTTTGAGCAAATTCGTTGTTCCTTTTTGGAATTATTTAATTTGAATTTTACTGAAATTGGGATTTTGTGAAAGTATTTTTGGCCTCCAAGTGGTACGCACGGCTACACATCAAGCTATACATTTCCAGTTTATGCTGATCTCGCATTGTATAGGATTTCCGTACAATGCGACGTCAGCTTATACTGGAAATGTATAGCTTGATGTGTAGCCGTGTGTACTACACCTAGTACTCACAACACTACTCGAAATATATCATGCCACATAATGAAGAACAACTGAAATAAGGTCCTTGGTTTGTTAAAACAGGATCTTCCTCCTTTCGGCAAACACACAATTCTTCGTTGCAACTAAACTTTCAACTGCCTATGCATCCAGCAATGCCATCGAGGGATGTCATATAAGTCTCAAATGTGGCTGTGTCGGCAGAGTGATTCATGTGCTATACAGAGAGCTCAACGTAGATCGGAAAGTGTAGACATACGTATGCAAATTTACTTTGAAGTAATAAAGGTGTGGGGGGTGGGAACGGGTCGCGACCTTCTCACTGTCTCCCGCTACGCGTGGTTCGTTGTATATAATTGTACGAGCCGTGTAAGATTACTGTAGGCCAGGTATTCCAGGCACTACGCACTACCCGGCGTCCCGGCCCTACACAAAACATCACTGAGCACCCTCTTTGTTTACCTTTCATTTGTACATTTGTATCCTTCGTCCTGTTCTTAATGAAGGACTTGTTGAGTTCTCACATTTGACATTGTCGATCTGTTTTTTTAGCAGATATTGTTTCTGTTAAGAATGGAGAAATTTCTTCTGAATTTCGCATGACCAGTTTTCAACGAGTGAATAGGCTATAACGTGAAGGAGCGCCGTATTGGAGCGGGGTAAAGTTGGTGTACGGTGCAACGATTTGTAAGAGTTGCACAGCATTTCGCTCTCAATAGCGCGCGGTCGTCGATGACGAGCCGGTTATGTAATGTAAATGTTTACGTACCTACTACACGTGGCCGGCACCACGTGCCCCAACCGAGAACACTAGCCTTGTGAATTATTTATTTACGACAACATTTTCGCACGCCGGTCGACGAACTCTTGAATGGTCTTGGAACGCATTTACGCCGATTAATCTCGACATGTCTTATATGACATTGATATTATATTCTCGTTATTACTTGAAATGAGGAAAGTAGGTTTACGATAACATCGGTGAGCTTCATTCCCTTGGTTGATTCAACATGTTTTATTACAAGACTGAGGACTTTTGTATCTTTTCCCTACGTACTTTTTTACCAGCGCAATAAACTATCCAAATTGGTTGAGTTTCTGTCAAATCTGTTTTGAAGTTAAGCAAGTCGAAGTAATCTCGCTAATTTTACTTGACTTTATATTCGTCTTAACATTCAATAACGATGAATAGCGAGCAAAATGAAGCGTATGCATTCTGCACGTTTGATGATGTGGAGAACTGCGAGGTAGGGGATTTGCAGTTATTTAGACGAGCTTCAACGCCCATCAGCATGCTATTTATAGCGCACGTCACTCCGTAGCGTGGCTCCCGTGCCACTGACCTATCCTACCAGATATTAATTTGAAGATCTAACTCTATCGTGTGTTGCTCGGGACAGTAATGAACGTAATAGCGACATGAGACGCAATAACCGATTTCGATCGCCCTGATTGCTATATGACTCACCGTTTCTTGTTACATGACCAAAGCTTTTCAAGAGCATTTCTTGGAAAAGTTACATGCAGAGGCTTCTAACACTCAGCAGACTTTTGGAAAGTCCGGAGTTAAACTCTAGCTAAAGTTCTACTATAAACTCAATAACAAAACAAAAGTTTTATAGATTTAACTCGGTATTTTTAGTTCACAAAGAAAGAATGAACTTTCTTGTATGTATCTTTTTTAATCCTAACCAACTGCACCACGATTTAGATACTTTAAAGCGTAGTATTGTGAAGCAAAATCTTTGTACCATAGCAATCCTGTACAAGTACCGCACATTGTTAGTCGGGCCCACGTGAGCGTTTCTCTCGGCTCAATAGCGGGTTTCATGATCGTCGTCGCCTCGTTCCCACTGCACCTCACCTATATAAGGTACGTTGGCTACGTAGGTTTGTGTGGTTGCGTTAGTCCCTCTATTTACCGTGCTGCTGGCAGCCTCCACACAATGTGTAGACACACCAACAAGAGCGATTTTGTGTTTATTTGCGTCGGGATTTGGGCCAAGTGCAGTCGGTCAATTTAAGCCGATCTCGTTCGTTCGTGCTCGACTGACGTATCGCAATCGACGTAGCCCAATCACTTAAACAGCTGATCAATGTTTTGTTAGATCTTAATTGAATCCCGTAGAGTTCTGAAATGTAGTTGTAGTTAAAATTTGTTTTATTTAGAGTACATTCAAATTCTCGCTGAATCTTTTGTCTCAAAGTGGTCCTTTGTCCTTGTTTCACGGTTGCACCGACGTCCCATCTGGAGTCATTGTAATATTTTTTTTATCAGGAAGTGTGAAAACACCTAACTACGAATGGCGATTTTTGATAGTAGTTAGTATTTTTTTCCTATTAAGCCGTGGAGGCCTTTGCACAGAAATGGGACATAACGGGCTAAATATATATGTAAAAATATTCGTGCAACCCCAACATTATTACAATGTCTCTCACCAACGTATTTCCATTCCTCTGCATACCGAGCATCAATTCTAATTTTACTAGGTACTTAATCAGTTAATTTATTTAAAGACTTGTAATAGTCAATCATTCAATTCAAAATCAAAGAAAACTTTTTTTTATGCCTCATCTAACCTTTTTCTAATCCTGTGTCTACTTATAAAACAGTCACTTGGTCCGTCTAGCTTAGTTAGGTGCATACATGGTCCATGTCAAATCATTTTGCTTCCAATTTACTAGGTATACATCTGTAAACACTACAGCAGATACTGTATCTAGATAGAGCCGCCCAGCACGTCCCGACAGCTTCCAACAATAATAATTAATTGACTCGTCCGTTCGTTATCGTGCTTTTATATTGACGTTCCCGAGTGAGCAAGCGAGCGAGGCGCATTCGGAATGAAATTTCCATAAAAACTTTTGTGCTCCGGCGGACGTTGCGAGCGCACGTTAAAATCGTCGGCTGGCAATAAAACAGCGGCCGGTGCGGCGAGGCGCGACGAAGCGAGCAACGAGTGCGAGAGGGACAGCTTTAGAGATAATGGACTCTGTACGAAATGAAGAACGCGCCTGGTGCGCCGAGCGAGCGAGCTGGAGCGCTGGGCAAAAACATCGCCGCAGTTATCGCGCTCCCCGCCGCCCCGCGCCCCGCCCCACCGACCGGACTCGTCTGATCGACGCCGGAGCCTCTCGCAGGCAAGCTAACCTCGACAGCGGGGGGTCGTGAGTTGCCTCGTCGAGCCCGTTCGAACGTTGAGAACGCGTTGCACCGTCGCCGCTCTCTCTATAATACGACTCGATTTTAACTTTGAAAAAGCTTAACATTTACGCGTCCGTTGCACAGTTGCTCTCGTCCGCTCTAAGCTCGTTCTAATCGCGTTTACCGTTGTATGTTGTAATAGAAAAAGACCACTGATTGATTTACGAGCTACGAACATTGACTGCGCTGAAACGGTACGTACTATCCATATGATTGTCAACTGCGGTGTACAATAGTTTGTTGGGTGAGCTTTTATGGGTTCGTATGAACTTGCATTATTATGCATAACTCGTTGTTCCATTGTACTTTAACGACTGTTGGTTTACGTTACATAACTTAGTTACCGTACAAAAGATGATCTGCATCCAAGTTTAATATTAGCGCGAGGCGTGCCGCATTTGTTTTTATTTTGGTGTTGGTTGTGAGCGCATTGTTCGCGGAGATTCCGTACGTTGTTTTATTGCACGATTACCGCAAGTGGCCGTGCTCTATTGACTCGGCGTGCTATTGTTGCTCTTAACTGCCGAGGTTGCAGTGTCAAGGCATCTCACCTAGGCACAAGAATGCACACTTTATGCCATGTGGATTATGCAAATGAGAATTGCTTTTTTACATTAGCATCTGTTAGTGATCTTTTACGGAATTTGATTGTTTATGAACCTTTCAGTTGTGTAAAAATTGTAGGGATTTGCTTAGGGATACTTCTTCTTTTATCATTTACAGTAGTTATTTGAATACTAAAACTTTTAACTAATGTTTTTTTTTTTCGTCGTTGATGTTGGATGACAGTTACTATCTTCTGAGATGTATTAAATCATAGATTCGCAACACTCGAGATTTTGGTCCTTCACTGTTCATTTGTTGATGGTTTCCATTTTGTCAATTATCAATTCGGTTTTCATAATTGACACGCCTCGAATTTTTAGTTTGGCTAAAAAACAATGGTATAGGTAGTCCAAATGGCAATATTTACATATAACTAAACGTATTTGTAAATAATCCACATTCTTTTAATCATAAATAACCAGTTATGGTCAAAATTCATTTTATTCTTACTATTTTCACACTTCCTCAGAAGTTTTGGTGTGATCAATGATCCTCAATGATCCTCAATTAAAAACATTCAACTGGAATTTAATCAAATTCTTATAGCACGATCATTTGTGTAGGTTCTTTTCAATTGGCACACCAACACCATCACCATCATCACATTACATGTGCACAGGGGGCCAAGTCTACTTATTTACAAACGTGTCAGTGGTCTCACAATGATGAGTTTTTGACAGATTTTGTATGGCAAATCTGTCAAAAACTTACTTGACTGACTTGGCCCCCTGTTTGGTGGCAGTGAATAGCAGTCATAGTTATCTAAGAAGGTAAAATTGCCTTGTATGTAGAGCGGACCTAGAGCACAATATTGAGATCAATATCAATACATAAGCATTTTTCCTTTTATTCTCATAAAATTTCATTTCAATCTTAAATTTCCATTCAGGGAAAATACGTTCTAGGAAATTATGTATAGAAGGACCAACTGTACTTCTAGGTAAGATTCCAAATTACTGAACTACGTTCTAAGAAATTGTATATAGAAGAAACAACTGTAATTCTAGGTTTTATCCTGAGTTCACGATCTTGAACTTCGGTATGTACACACGGCTACACATCAAGCTATACATGTCCAGTATAAGCTGACCTCGCATTATACGGAAATCCTATACAGTGAGATATCAGCACAAACTGAAAATGTGACCTGATGACCTGCGGTGCGGCGCCGCACCGCAGGTCATCATCGGTGCAGCGCCGGAGCGCACCGGACGGCGCCGTGTGCCATACCATAAATTTTTATATGTAGGACGCCACAGCGACACCGCTCCGGCGCCGCCACCGCATCGTGTGGCATGGCTCTCACAGGCTATGTGACGTCATATTAAATTGAATATGGCGCCCTCAAGAGGACTAAGCCATGAGCTAAAAAAAAAAAATGTTTTTAAGTGAGGCCGTGTTTGGTATCAAATGAAAGGACTTAATTAGCAACGTTTAAAAATATGTATATTATAAACCCAAAAAAAAAAGTTATAAAACTAAAACCCAACTACAACAAAAAACTCAACTAAAAAGGTATAAACAAGACATCACAGACAGACAAATTAAAAATCGGAGTCACACATTTAGGGCATAAATCAAACAGATACTCCAGATTTTGAAATTGTCTGTGTCGGTTTTTGTCGTAGTTGGGTTTTAGTTTAAAGTTTTACAACTTTTTATAACAAACATCGAAACTTCCAAACATAATTATGCAAACTGGTAATATTAGTAGGATATTAGACATATGCTTACTTTTCATGTATTGTTTTCTGTACCTGCGTTACCATCGCTTGACTCCTATAGAAAGAAAGAGAAAGTGGTTATTGGCAGTTGCACAGGAAGATACTAAAAATGATATTAATGTTGTTATGTGTTGTTCCAGGATCTGACCGGTCAGAACAGCAATGACTCGGGCGGCAGCGGCGGTGCTGGGCGCGCTACTACGCCGCACCTGAGGCCGACGCCCAGCCCAACAGGCTCCAGTGGCTCCCGCTCCATGTCACCGGCTGTTGGTAAGTTATCCTCAATGTTCTTTACATCTTCGTCGTGTCAAGGGCACGAAAGTGAATTAAATTTTGTCGACCCAAAGCTTCAACTCTTCCTCGGCATCGTTGGAATGTTGTTTATTGATTCAAGTCTAACCGTGCGTTTGCACTAGCGAAATTTTTACGACAAAACATGTTGAAATCTCTATTTTCTGTCAATGTTCCATACAATTTTTGACAGCAACTATAGATTTAAACATGTTTTGTTGTAATGTTTCGCCAGTGCAAACGCACGGTTAGGCTCACTTGCACCACAAATCACTTAATTCAACTTAGTACTAAACGAATCTAAAACATCACTGTCTCTGTCTTATTCAGTCAATTGCCAGCAACACAACGATGTTTTAAATTTGTTTAGCGTTAAATGTGTTTAGTGATGTGCAAGTGGGCCTTAAGCTTGGATACGAGACACGTGGTTCCCTAGTCAAAGGTACTGTTACATAATAGCCGCAATGAAAGTGTTCAGTATTTGGGAATAGTGTAACAGGCCACTGTGGCTGTTACGCTAAACAAGCCGCCGATCCCAAGTAATGCCCAAGTTATTTTCTAAAAGTGTATAGTTTCTTGGGCACAAATCAAGCTGAAGTAAGGCACCAATGGTTGAAGTAAAATACCAATATGACAAGACAATGACATCAATTTTACATGAATGAGTAAAACAACCTAGCTTTACATGTCAAAATATTGAAAATGATTCACGAGACACGATTTTATATGAATGGTAAATTGATGACTCAGAACTTTAATAGTAATTTCATTAAGAGTGGCTTGTTTCCTAAAGAAAAACCAATGAAATACAATGTTGCCGTGAAAAAAAACTCGATTCTAATCACATAGTTCACATTACATTTAAGTGCAATCACTAATCATCCTAATTAAATTTATGTTTTCGTCAACAAATATTGAACGAAGTTGCACTTCGTGTTTGCGTTCTCTTTGAATTTGAACCTTATTTCCAGGGATTAAGGTCTTAATATATTCTTGGGAGGTTTTGCCTTAGCCTTTGTTTTGTCACGGGTGTGTTGATCAGATTCGTTGTGCATACTCCGTCACCGGTAGACACGGGCTTTCCCGACATTGACCCACATAGAACGGGCGCCCAGAGTACGCCGTATTTTGCCCCTTTTGCGGGCGCGAACCACCCCAGCCCGCCCACCTTATGTACGAGTCGGGGTGGTCGCGGTATATAGGGCCTCGTGAAAAACTTACCCCCACCGACGGTCGGGGCGAGCACGCAAAACAGGACCTTCTACCCCTGAGGCCCACGAGGCGCTCCTATGTGCCGGATCGCCACCGACCTCACCATTGACAAACCTTCCCACCTATATAACAACATAAAAAAACGAAACCGTCTACTTTGCCGAACTTGGCACGATTTTGATAAAAACTTTAAAAAACCCCAACCAAAAAGTGGAGCTTTGATTGCGTTAAATGATGAATTCGCCCATAATCGATCAATTGGAACGGACAGCATTATTCAATAGGCTGACTAATATGCTACGAATGTATCCAATATTTGATCAACGAGACGCGTATCGAAGCCTATTACATTTTAAAAGTGTTTGTTGATATTCCAATTTACATCTTGTTGATATGTAAAGATTCCTAGAACACCCTTGTGGGGTTTCCCTCGAAGTGACCTTGACGGGTTCACCCACCGGAGACGCCGCATCTTATATACTTACCTACTCACTGTCACGATTTGTTTGACGTGGGAATATGTATATTACAAATACATATATATAATAGTTATTTTTGCCTTCCCAGCTGATTTTAGACGAGTAATACCTACCTACTACAATTCCATTCATAAACAGTTGAATAATTATAAACTTTATGTACCTAACTTGATAAGCCAGTAGGTACATATCTGACTTTGACTTGGGTACAATAGTAAGGTTACTTTCCCCCCTTTCCCGTCAAGATGGACCAAAACGCAACCAAGTCGTATTTTTAACCGACTTCTTCAAAATGGAAGAGGTTCTCAATTCGTCAGTATGTTTTTTTTTTTTTGTCTGTTTGTATTTTACGCGATTACTCCGCCAATTTTATGAATCGATTTTGAGGATTCTTTTTTTGTTTAGTAGGTCATGCTTCAGAGGTGGTCCCATATAAATTTTTATTAACTTTTCTTGCGTAGTTTTTGAGTTAGCTTAAATAATTACGTATTTTTCCCACTTAGTCTATGTAGACTATATTTTATTTGACTCCGTCACTGTTATTAACATAACAGGTAGTGGTATTCGAATTTGTGGGGTAGGTACCACAACGAAAAAGTGTAAAATAAAAACTTTTTCCAAAAAAAAAACCAACTTCCAAAAAAAGTCACTAAAAAAGTGAATTAATTTCCTTCAGCCTTCAAATAATAGAGAATTAGAGACACGTATTACAGTTATTATGTAGTGTTCAGATAAAAGGTGCACATTGATATTGAATTGATGGTGTTAACAATCAAATAAAAATAATAAAATAATTTCAAGCGTGTCTCATACTAACCCGGACAAACAAACAACTGATGTAAAAACAGATATTCATGCTAAATTATGACGCAAACAGTTAATTGGATTTTGATATATTCCATTTTCTATGGCAGTAGACACCTATCATTAACGGGACTTATGGATTTAACTAGCTGCGCCCCGCGGTTTCACCCGCGTAAGTCTCGATCCCGTGGGAATGTCGGGATAAAAAGTATCCTATGTGTTAATCCAGGTTATAAACTATCTGTTTGCCAAATTTCATCCAAATCCATTCAGCCGTTTTAACGTGATTTAGTAACAAACATCCAAACACACAAACTTTCACATTTATAATATTACTAGCTGTGCCCCGCGGTTTCACCCGCGTACGTCTCGATCCCGTGGGAATATAGGGATAAAACATATCCTATGTCCTACTCCAGGTCATGGTCTACCCGTGTGTCCATCCTCTCCTCTCTAGAGTAGGGAACGTCGCGGCGGCGCGTCGAACGGTTCGCGTATTGCATTTCGTGATAACTTCGAAATTAAATATCCGAGTCGAATGAATTAAAAAGTATTTTACTGCTACATAAATACCCTTGATGTTAAAACTATTCATTTGCATAAGAATTAATATTATGTTGACAAAATTCCTTCGCAAATAATGCATTAATTTCGAACAAATTTGGTTACCATAAAAAAAGGTTATAGTGAGTCAATCTTAAAAGTTAGACATATACTGTCGCGTTATTTTTTTTAGAACTTTTAAAGAGGAACAATTCCACCATATATGATATTTGCGTAACTTAAACCGTTTACGCAGCGCACGCAACGGAAGCTCTCAAAAAGGAATAATTTTTCCCGTTTTTGCAACATTTTTCATTTATGCTCCGTTCGTCGCGTGATGTTATATTATAGCCTATAACCTTCCTCGATAAATGGACTATCTATTACAAAAATAATTTTTCAATTCCGACCAGTCGTTCCTGAGATTAGCGCGTTCAAACAAACAAACAAACTCTTTAGCTTTATAACATTAGTATAGATTAGGATATTGGGATTAGGATTTCTCATCCTATACCATTAAATGAGCAATATTATACCCTTACTTATTATAAAACAAAGTCCTCCGCCGCGTCTGTCTGTCGTCCTGTTCGCGATAAACTCAAAAACTACTGCACCGATTTTCATGCTGTTTTCACCAATGGACGTGGAAGTGGTTCCCGAGTAAGGTTTTAGTATATAATAACCGACATTCACGCGGGCGAAGCCGCGGGCATCAGCTAGTAAATATATACATTTGTAATCACGTTCTCGAAACCGGCTTTAACGATTTCGATGAAAGTTGCAATATAGGGATTTACGGGGGCGAAAAATCGATCTAGCTAGGTCTCATAGCTGGAAAAAATCGTTTTTTCTATTTTCACAGCCTTGGAATTTGATACCTGGGCGATATGCTTATCTATTTTCACCAAGCAGAGCTTGGTCGACCAGGTACTGTTCTAATAATAAAGGATAAAAGAACCACTTCACAGTTAGTAAAGTTTCAAAAGTTAATAAAGCCATAGTATTCGCATACTTGGAAGTATACTCGGAACGCAAATTGCTTTGTAAATGTATTCACGCATGTTCAATAACTTACAATTGGTGACCATTCCAAACCATTAAAATTCGATTGTTTTATTTCACGCTGGATTTTTTAGCAATAACTGCCTTTTAAGATCCCATATTACGAACAAATATGAGATTTGCATTAATTCAAGTTTCAATTTCAGATTTCAATTGTTTGTGTCAAATCAAAGACTCCTTTTCTAAAAGGCAGTACCATGCTTGGCTTGCGACAATATGTTGCCACAATCCTCATTGATAAGAAAACTCTGGAAGCTGTGTCAGAGTAACCATCCAGATGTAATGTGACAATCTAATTACACATGACAAACAAATTTTTTGATCCACATGAACATTCCAGGATTCCATGATTTCTAAATCATCTTTTTGTATATCTCACTTACTCCAGATGAAGATGTGTTTCAACAAGTAATCGTTCCTTCTATTTGTTTCGTTTTCAATGCTTTTATTATAGCAAATACCAATTTCTACCTTTTCAGAGTTGGCCAACACGAACATTGAAGCTAGGGCCATAATTATGTTATTATTTTAGCTTATGCTAATTGGATAATCACCAAAGTCAGGGTTGGTTAGTTCTTATACAAAGCATTAACAGTTATCAATTTGTCCCGGTTGAGTGAAGTAATTGGCCTCAAAATAAACATTGAGCCGCCCTCATATATGCAGGTATCATAAAAAGCAATTTGGTATTTTGCCTAAACCGGCGGTAGCGAACGGCAACCGCAAAAGCAATCGTGTTTTGTTAACGTCGCCGATTGCCGAACGTGGCTTTCTCAAAACATCGGGCTGTAGACCGGCCGAGCTCCGACTGCCGCGCCACTCGAATACCGGTTATATGACCGCAATACACCCTCACACTGTATCTCCAGCGTTCCGAGCGAACCAAACAACCTCCAAGTCCAACGCTGCTCGTGTTCCTCGCCGGCAAATGCGGCGAGGACTTGCGCAGCAATGTATTATAGCCCGCCACATAAATTGTCACGAGCTGGTGGAGTGGTAGAAGGTTAACATGACTGTATGACGTCAACCGTTCGGCTCGTCGGACTTCTTGACTCTCGACAAACATCGAGTGAATATGTGAAGTCTCGCGCTAGAAAATTATAGACGAAGCGATTGAGGAAAAATACGCTGCTTTATATGTTGCCTGCCTGTGCTCAAATGTGCACCAATGACACATTGTTTTACAAGTTGTTAAAACTTTTAAATATTGTTAGTTTACGTAGCTATTTATAAACATTGATACTGATAGGCTATCTCAAACGATGCATGAATCAATCCTAAACATACCGAGATAATTTTTTTTTTAAATAATATGGTGCCTTGGTAAGAAAAGTATTAAGAATGGCCATGACCAACAATATTGATATCTGAAAAAAAAAAAAAGTAGGTCATTATTATTGTATGGAATTGGATTCAAGTAAATTGAGTCGGTATGCTTATTACATCAAATCGAAATAAGTAAGGAGTAATGTTATCAAATAGGTAGGTAATATCTGTGTGCAAGAATTCGTTATCTCTTATCTATGCGGCAGTCTCATTGATTGATCGTAATATTCTTTATCGATGTGTAAATAAAAATAAATTTCTGTTTATCGACCGCATTGTGCTCGTTTCCAATCGCAAGTTCCATCGTTATTTTAACACAATGAAGCCGCAATACCGCAACCCGACGCGTTCGAAGGTGAATTGCGTATTGTTTGACGCCCGCATACAACGTGACTTTCGAAAACGACTTTAATTTTCGACCAATAAGGTTTCTTTTGCGCGAAGTGTACCTATTATCGCGGCTGTGGTATTGCAGACCTTGTGCTGTTGTCGTGTTGGGCGATAATTCCTTGGCCCAGTGGTCGGTTGTTCAGTATACGGGCGCTAAAAGCGTTTCGCAGTCGTCCGTCGTGCGTATCGGCCGCCGAGCAGTGGAATGCCATCAACTAAGATAAGGCTGGCTCTTGGGACCGAGTCGAACGCTGCCGCTCGCTGTTTCTCCGTGACATTTGAAACCTATATTTACTTCGGATTATACTTAGCTCGATGCTTAACATTTTATATAGAAAATATTTGAAGTTTATCCTGTTTTTTGTTGCAATCGTTTTAAAGCTGATAGTATAAACGCTATAACTTGGAAATTAGGTAAGTATATTAATAAAAATGAATTTAGACCACGTGCCGATTAGCTTGGCCAGAAAAAAATTTGTAAAACACATTAACTAATTGTATTTTACTGTGTGTACATAAATAATAAAAGACATCGATTTGAACAGTTGATTTGCAAATCATATGTCATAATAACATGTAATAACTTGTGTTATAAAACCTTCACGTAATCCTATTAATGAATACGGTTTCATAATGCATTTATGTTTTCTGTTATCGTGATTTATCGCTTTGTTGTAACTAAGTTCGGAAGTGATCTATGTTTGATTGTGTGCATTAAGTATTCACCCTCACACATGCAGATGTGTGAGGGTCTATACAAGTGTTTGACGTTTAACTGGAATGCCTCTATGTACGGCCACGTGCTTGCACGTCCTTGAAAGGCCAACGACCTCCAACTTTAAAAAAGGTAAAACAAAACGCATTTTGCCCCGATCCTGCCATAATGTTTGTTTTGATCGTTTTCACGTAAACGATCCTTCGTGATTTGTTTTGAATACTTTTTTTTACTGCAAGGAACGACGTGATCGTTATTATTATTTATGCCGTACTTACTACCAACTACCTCCCACCTATTGCTGTCACAAACAATTTATTTCATATTTATGCGATTTCTTAGAATATTTCCATCCAGTAAAATAAATATTGTTCTTTTAGAATTTTATCTCTAAAAGTCACCTAAGTAAATTGTATTGCGACCAGCTCTTGTATGTGTTTCTTTGTTCTAGTCAGCAAGTCCAGACTTCTTGAACATTCAAGTATCCTTCACTTTGATATTGATCAAAATTACTTACAGGTTTGTTTTGCAAAGCACAAGTGCCATTCAATGTAAACACGATTACCATTATTCGTGCCCAACTTTGAGATTTAAGATTTGAATACATAGCGGTCCTGGGTAACGGAGGGAGCAAAAAAAAATCTTTTAAAAGAATATGACTTCTGTAACGAACCTGTAAATGAACCTGTTGCGTGTCTGCGGTCCCGCCTGTTGGCTGCCCATCGCCTAATTGTATTCAGATTACCCCGGAAAAGTGATAAATCTCGGAGAGTCAAGGTCGACGGAGGGTTCGACAGCCCATTCACCCCGTTCCGTCTGCCCCCTTGGCTAATGGTGCGGACATTCTTTCCCTAACCTCGGCCAGACTTGCCCGGCTCTCTCTATAGTATACTATACACATTCACTAAGTGTACTAGTGTACCCACCTACCCCCACGCCCGATAACCAGATGTACTTACCTCACAGACGTAACAACCTCCCTGTTTTCGTTCCCTCTCCCCGAGATTGTTGTAAGATTGAAAAGGAAAACGAGATTTAATTTGTCAATGAAATACTTCTAAGGTTTTCATTTGATTTGTCTTGTTTGTATATAGCCATTGTGACAATTTGCCTCGGTTTTCGATATTGAACAAATGAAATTTATTCAACCGTACGTATGAAATTGCTAAACACAGTTTAAATAAAATACGTTAATATTTTCTTGTATGCTTTTTCTTTTTGAAATTCCCGAAGTGACGCAACTAAAACAGCAACAACTTTTAGTATGCAGCTGCTGCACTGTTCAGCATAGCTCAAAGTTGAATGTAAACTGTAGAAATGTGTAAATTCTAAGATAAATCAGCGTTGTATATCATATGGTGTGTGGGGACGGCGAGTGTGTTAGTGGTGATCAAGTTAAATGGGTCGACAAACATCGCCGTCGCTCCGACGCCACCGTTTGTCTCAACTAGGCCGCTTGTTAACGCTATTGTGTATGTTCTGTTTATACTCCTTGCTGTTAACACATTTTACAAAATGTACCCAGTAATTTATATTAGAAAAAACTTATGATCGATCCTTTTGGCTTATTCTCAAGTCTTTAACAGTTTTTGCTTGATTTTACTATTTATTTATTTAATGGCTACGTTACTATGAATGATTATAACAAGGAAAATACATTTAAAAAGAAATATCGAATATATGAAATCTATATTATGAATCCTTATGTACAGATATAATAAAATGGCATACATCGTGCTGCTAATAACGTCGTGTCTGCGTGACTATGAATTCTCTCAGTACAAATACTCATGTCATACCACTTTTGAACGACCACGTTGATAGTCCGTCAGTTTAGATACTTGGTGTAAATTGTGAGCACTTGGCGCAACATTTATGTAGCATATATTAACGAAAATATGCTGTATTTTATACCGTCAAAACGTTTTCTGTTATTGCCTCAAACCTAACATTTAGTATCTTGTATAACAAAATCACATTCAGTATAATGTTCAATCATTGGGCTGATTATGTATGGAATTTTGCAGTAAATATATCTTATATTGCCTCAATTAAATAATTTGCCTGGTTGGCGGTTTCAATGGCAGTAATTTGCGGTGGCAATCTAGGGTGTGTAAATAAAAACAATTTCATTAGGAAACCCTCAAATACTTGGGATGGATTTCCCATTTTTCTATATAATTATTCTCTTGTGAGAATAATAAAAACGCCTGATAATGCTTTAAGAATGACACAACTGAGATCTTTGGACGTGTGTTAAATCGTACAAGTAGATGGGGTAATATGGTATAATGTTCGGGAAAACGCTCATAAGGATTAACTACAACATAACCGTGCGTTTGCACTGGCGAAACATTTTCGACAAAACATGTTGAAATCTCTATTTTCTGTCAATGTTCCATACAATTTTTGACAGGAACTAGAGATTTAAACATGTTTTGTTGTAATGTTTCGCCAATGCAAACGCACGGTTACCCTAACCCTTCGGGAATTACGGGCGTGATGTTATGTTATGTTACAACATAACCGCGAGAGTTCCCATCATTCACGCACCAATCAAAGCCGACGATAGCTCACAAAAGGCGACCTCTTCCTCTCCTCGTATCCCAACAAAGTCGAGTTGGGGTGGTTTGTTAGAGGAGTACTCACATGACTGGAGTACTATTTAGTTGCTACTCCGTGGAACTTATGGATGCACAGTTATTATACTTATTGGTTACTCCCGCCCGTTTGCTTTCTCCTCTGATATCCCCCTTAAGAGAGTAAGAGTTCTGGGCCCCTACCACCAGTTCTTACTGCAGTATTATTTTAATATTACTTCAGTGTCGGAAATAGATGATGCTCTACAAGACTTATACGTCTCTTTCCCCCCACTGAGTAAGATTAAGGGGGATGCGCTAAGGTAGCCCGCGAAATTCAAATTTTCTTACGTTTTTTTGCAATTCGCCGGTCAGTGTTAGGTTGTATGTTGATCTAACTATTATTAGCGGCCGTAACAAATATGGGTTTACAGAATTATAAACATTAGAATCAGCAATACACCTTTCTAAGTTCATATACATGTAAAACCTGACAATGACCTGCAAATTGCAAAAAACGTAAGAAAATTTGAATTTCGCTGGCTACCTTGGTGAATTCACCTTAAAATAATACTGCTTTAAGCGGTGGTGGTAGGCCCCCTGAAAGTATGCACGTTCGGCCGATAATAAAACGCAAGCTGAGACATTCCACGCTTTCTACCGACACTCCATTTCGATTCCGATCATTCGGTAGCCCTATACGCAGTATGCACCTAACATGGGCGCGGTTGATCGTATGCGCGGAATGTGTTGGTAGCTATGACCGCGGTTGGTTCGCGCGGCAGTCCGCACATTGCTCGCAAGCCCGCGCCCTTCGTGCCTGACACTTGACTTTGATGCACGCCGTGTTATATCTATGTGCTGAGGTATTACAAGCCGAATGAACACGTAAACAAGTACTCTATGAGTCCATAGTATCAGAAGGCATAAGCTCAGTAAAAGCGTACAGGATAATATTACAGAAACAGTTTTTCAGTCGTTGTGTCGAAAATAGCAACAATAAACTAATTAGTAATTTCTAAATAACAGTTTTTTCTAGTGTTAGAAATTACTTTAAAAAGAGGTATTGGTAAAAGAGGTATTTATTAAAAAGAGGTATTGTTAGTCCCTATGCAAATAGGTTGATAACATTCGAGACAATCAACCTAACGATGAAATGTTTGAAGAGCATCCTGTTGTGACTACAACAATTTGCTCATGAAGCACCTTCACCGAATAAATCGTGTCAGTTTCTTTTCAAGACACATGTTCAAACTTCAAAGTAACATTAACAGAAACCTTGCACCGAGTTGCACGTGCAACTGTGGCGGTATTGTCGGATGGGAAAGTAAAGGCCTCGGCTTGGTGCGTTACGCACGCGGTCGCGCGGTGACGGGCGCTGCCCTTGACAGAGCTGGTTCGAGTCCGCGGCTTGCTGCGTTGCTCAATCACACTACAAGACGTATTGCATTTAGAGTGTCTGTGCGCAAACGTTCACTATTTCTTTATATGATTGAGAAGAACGTTAGTAGATTATTGTCTTGCTTCAACGTAGTACTGTAGATAAGACACGAATGTCTGTAAAAAAAATTAATTGTATGAATAAGATTTGTAGCTATGCAACTATGACCTTTTATCAATGTAATCATATCTGGGTCGTAGGCAAAGTAACCATCGAATAAGCGAAACTTTTTTAAATCAAGATATCCTCATGGATTGTCAAACAGTCTATACATGATCCTGTCGTTAGCACTCGCGTCATTCTCTGTATCTACGGACGCTGTTGTGACGTGAAAACAATGCACTCATGTGCTGAAGATTGCAACTGTCTACAAACAAACAATGGAGATTACACGGCATTTCGTCCACTTGATGATACAGATGATACAGTTGGCCAGAGCATATTAGGTGCCTGTCAGCTGTTGTTTACAAACAGATCTTTTAGGCTTAGGATCATTAGTAAGAGATAAGTAAAAGAGAAGATTTCTGTCGTAATATTTACCGTTGCATCTTTATTACACATTTCAAAATAGGACGCGTGCTATTTTTACGAGACATCGGTCGGATGTGAGTCGAGTCGGGACGACCCCATTACCGTGGCGCTACACTCATTAAAGGTCGCCGTAAACAAATAGATATATAGGTGGGCGCGTATGGCACAGCGCTGTTATCTATGATTCACTGGCGCCTCGCCGTCTGCCGGCCGTCTGATCGCACCGACACAATATAATGGCCCGATAATAGCCCGCTGATGAGATTAAAGTGACGACCCTCGCACGTGTTTATCTTTATTCATACAAAACGTCGTAAAGGGCGCCTTTCAAATGTGCACTGAAAAACTTTAAAGCTCGCCGCTTTAGGTGGCGCGCAGTTTTCGCCGCTGCACCGACGTAATTGCAAATGTATATTAACTGTGTAACAGACGGTAGTTGCTCTCACGTAACACTAACATAACCGACTCCAAATCGACCTACATAAAAGCTGCAATACCACTTTCGTCGTCGCAAATCACTGCCGCTCGTATCTCGGCCTCGGTCAATGCGTTGCGTGCGTGTCGTATGCACATATACGGATGCAATAAAGTGCAGCGAGAATTCGCAGGCTAGCGGCGCATTCTGCTCACGTGCCGACGGAAAACGAAAGTGATCGGATGCGTCTCTCCGCCCTCGATTGATGCTCGGCTGGCTTAGGCGAGCCCTCGTTAACTGTATTATTCAAATTGTGTGTGCGAGCACCGGGCTCCACGATCGATCACAAAACCGATATACGCCAATGTTTGTCGCTTGCACTCTCGTATACAATTTAATTCATACACTTGACACTCAACTTGGATTTGTGTTATAAACCGGCGCGACGCTAGTTACAGAGTTAGACTAGTAGCGACTGTTGTTTACTCGATAGAGGAGCAAGTTATCTGCAGTGTTTTAAAGTACGATTTGACAACTTTGTGTTCTTTATATTAGTTTTATGTAATGAATTATATCTAACTATTTGATAACTTTATTGCAGGCACGCAGAACGTAGCGATGCCGCCGCGAACGTCGTCATCGCTGTCGGACGGCAGCGGGCCGACGGCGCGGCCGGGGCCTGGTGCGGCGGGCGCGCCCTCTCCCGGCGGTCCGCCCCCCGGCGCGCTGGTGGCGCAGCCCTACGCGCACCACCCCGGCTACAAGCCGCCGCATTACCCGCCGCCGCAGCCCTACGGCTACCCGCCGAGAAACCACCATCCTTACCCGTACGGGTACCGCCCGCCGCCTCCGCCCCATCCGCCACAGCACTACCCTCCTCTGAAGGTACCTCTACTGGACTGTTAGCATAGTGATCCAGTTTTCATCGACATTAAACTAATAGCAACAGACGATCTACCTTACTTCGTTGATCGAATTTCTGGGTCTTCAACTCCGAAAAGTGATTGACTGCAACGTCTACCGATCTACTCTGTAAAAATCTCACCGTGAGAACTTAGGGGAAGTGAGATTGAGTGAGTTGCTAATTGTGTCAATCTCTAGCATTATGTGAACTGACATCTCACTTCAAGACAACTTAACGTTTCACGCAGATTTTTGCAGAATAGACCGGGTGATACCTAATTTACATTGTTCAGCTCGTAATTAACCGAGCGTCCTTGTCGTTTCAGCAGCAACCCCGGCACATGGGCCCGCCGGGCGCGGGCGGGCCGGTCGGGCCGGGCGGGCCGGGCGCGGTCGGGCCGGCCGCGCCGGGCGCGCCCGAGGGCGCCATGCCGCCGCCCACGGCGCCGGCCGAGCCGCACGACAACGGGCCGGCCGCGCCCGCCACCGCGCTCGTCACCACGGGGCCGGACGGCGCGCCGCTGGATGAAGGCAGCCAGCAGAGCACGCTCAGTAATGCATCCGCAGGTCTGTACTTTATCAATCAAAACTCAAATCGTCGCCAATCAGTGAAAACCTCCTGATTGCAATGAACGTTATTTTACAGGGGAAGATAAAAACTGTCTGACAAATGGTCGTTATCAATAGAAGGTGTTAGAAGCATCTTAGAGCTGTGCATGTTTGTTCAAAATAATGCATTACGACTTTTCTACATAACACATAAATAAAAAGAAAAACAAAAAAATCTTCTCTGCACGGCGACGATATTCAATTGCATCTGCATTATTAGGCCTCCCAAGCATCGCCAAAACGAGTGGTCCTGCGCTTCTCGCTTCCCTCGGATCTTCGCGCCCTAAAATTTACTAGAAATCAGTTGTTTGCTTTAACAATGAATTAATCTAGCAGTACGTGTTGTTGCAGCATCAGGCGAAGAAGTATGCGGCGGCGGGTCGGGCTCGAGTAAGGGCGGGTCGCGCAAAGAATATGGCCCGGGCAGCGCGGCGCCCTCGCCGTCGCCGGGCGCCGGCTCGCACTCGTCGCTACACGACGACTATGACGCGTCGCCCTCGTCGTGGCCGCGCCCGCCCTCTAGTCCCGTGAGTCTCGCCACACGTCACACCACACACCACACCTGAACACCGTCACCACACTGACCTATCTGTGGAACTGCCTAGCTCATTGAAATTTCCCATAAACCTACCCAAAAAAAATCCCCACGGGTGATTTTTTTACGCGGCGCTGTTTTGTCGGATTTTTTAATGGACTGTTTAACGCCGAGAGTTGAAAATCCAACAGTGTATTTTTTTGATGCGCTGGAGTTGCTCTTTTTTATTCTCAATGCTCGGCTCAACACCGAGAGTCAAAAATGAAGTGCGCAGTAAAAAATCATCGCGTAAAAAAAACATTCAACTCATTGGAAATAAGCGCAGGTGCGCCCTGGGCTTATTTCCAGTGAGTTGAAAGATTTTTTTGCACACCTTACAAGGAAGGAACATTGCAAATTAGCCATAGTAGCCAAAAGTGGGCTGGTTCCACAGATATTATTGTCAAGTAGTACCACTCTTCGTCTACTCTGTTCTTTTTACTGGTTCAGACTTCTACAACAATATTGTGAAACTGAGGATTTTGGCTTTTAGTTAGACTTGCGAATGCCTGATTGACTAAAAGCCCTAATACTTGCCTCGTCCTTCAGCCAGTTTTCTGATGGCAACTGTCTGAAGGACATTTTTGTTTTCGTAAGCCCAAAATAATAGTAGGTTCCAAGAAGTGGTTACAATAGGAAGTTTTATTTGATAAGGGATAAAAAGAAAGACGAATTAAAATAAATATACCATAAGTTACGAAGTCAGGTTACGAGAACAAAAAAAATATGAATGAAATTTTATCATAAAAAACCTTTCGTATTAATTTATTATTTTTTACTATTCACATAATTATTGCATTTATGTGGAAATCCATATCGAACTTCACTTGTCACGGGTGTCGATCACACGAAAACCATGAAGATTTGCATTATACTATGTGGTGCATTATACTTTGTACACCCAAGTTATTTGTGCGGTCAACATTTGTGCACCCAACATTATTTTTTGTTCCTTTTCAATTGAGAGCCACATCACCGGCAGTTTAAGTTTTTTGTAGGTTTACCTCATACATTTCAACTGTCTTGTTCTTTCCTAACATGAGCTGTGTGTAAGCGAAAGGGAGGCATTGCATTTTATCATGTATTTCAGGTATTTAACAGTCACATTGCGCCGGAGTCCTACAGATCAAAGGTTTATATCAAGTTAAAGATCATAAGCATGAGTAGTGCTCGATACGATTAATATTTTCACTTAATACCGTGTTACGATTGCATGTTAGTCATTTTCTATCTGCATAATACAAAATGCATTGCCTTTGAATGCATAACATTGTTCGACTGCATCTATGTATACATATTTTTTCAGTTACGACTTTCGACACAAACTTTTAGCTTCAAGCTTGAGAAATTCTTTAGTTATTCACTTTTTTTTCGCTTTCTGCTACGTTTTTTCCTTTTGGTTGTGGACTCGCTTCAAGAAACAATTTAGGAACTTTTCAACTGAGAAATGTTTAAATACTCTCAAACACTTTACACAACAAAAGGTTCTTTTGGTTCTAAATTACACTTTTATGTAGCATTTCCTTACACATTTTCGATTTGAATGAAATCTCGGTGTTCTTGTACTGTAGCCACTTTTGTATAGCATGCCATCTGAAGCCTGTTTAACTTATATTATTATAATGATATGCACTGTGCATCGATTGCATGAAAATACCCAAAGTCCCCGTTTCGTAAACTATGTACTAGCTTTTAATATGTAGTTTATTGAAAAGGGTTAGTATTGGAATGCAATTTCGTAAAAACTCCTTATTTTATAATCATTTTACAAAAATTTTCATTTCCGTTTTTTCTCTTCTCTATCTAATTTTGTTTTATTTTTGAACTATTCATAAATCATAAGGAGTTTTTCCAAACGAACGGGGCTGACGAAAGTAGTTTGTTGAACATACAATTTATATTAGTGGATTTTTTATTCTAGGCTGAAAATTCAAGGCGACGAATAGGCGAGTCTTCGTCAGGCCCGGTAACACATATACTATCAATCTTATCGCTTGAACTTGATTGCCGTGAAAATAGCTCACTTCATACAATACTCTGCGTAAAATAAGACATATACTCTATAGATGTATTTGCTAGAAATTAAAAACTAAGCACTCATTTTGGTATGGTATTGGTAAAATAGATTTCGATCACATAATTGATGTACTTGTTACATTCTGGTTATTACAAACAAAGTAAAAAAAACGAGTGCTTAGTTTCAATAAAAAGGTAGTCTGGCCTGAAAAATCTCGACCTAGGACATACTCATACACAGAATTAAAAAAAAATGAACTGCCTTGATTAGAAATCGACTGCAGTGAAATATTATATTTATTACATTTATTTTGATTAAATAAATATCTGTTAGTAAAATCTAAGAAAGTTAGACCTTGCATGACATTTGGTGAGACAAAATTCTTGACAAGCTGTCTTGTCACAGTAGCTATCACTTTTTACCATTTGGTGCTCTTGGGCAGACGACAACAACAAACAACGAATTGTCACGTGGCATGTGCAGTCGGTGGCGAACGAACGACGAAAGTACTGTTGCAATGTCGCTACGGCAGTGCCGCTGTCGTCTTCACTTTAGGGCACCGAATGCTGCCTTTAGGCACCTGTCGCACTTCCTACAAGGAAGCGACTAGCTATCGACTAGTTTCTCGCACGTACAATAAATGTAGGTCCTAGGTAATAGTTAATCGCTTACTGCCGCAAAAAAAAAAAAGTCGGTAGCTAATCCCTTCCTCGTAGGCCGTCCGTCTGGTGCCTTATGGCCAGTTTCTCGAACGAAAATTATCGCAAAATTAATGTGACAAACTGTCTAGTACGCAAATATTGCTGCGAATGGCTGTTGATAAATCATTCAACCAATCAGTAATTAGATTACCCGCGCTTGACAATTTGTCACATAAATTTTTCTAAAATTTTCGTTCGGGAAACTGGCCCTAAGGGTGACAAGACAGGATTGTATTGCGCTAGACCTGTCAGTATCGAGTATGTCCTGTGGGCGTATCCATGGGTCGGGTATGTGATGAGTGTGTCTTGCGCCAGAAGTCGGACTCGCTGGGCAAGCTGTACGAGATGGACGACGCGCCCGAGCGGCGCGGCTGGGTGGAGCGCCTGCTGGCCTTCATGGACGAGCGCCGCACGCCCATCGCCGCCTGCCCCACCATCTCCAAGCAGCCGCTGGACCTGTACCGCCTGTACCTGCTCGTGCGCGACCGCGGCGGCTTCGTCGAGGTACGGCCTGCCAGCTCCATCATACCTTACTCAACCTTTAATGTTCCCACTGCTGGAACACACGCTTCCTATCTGTCATAGGAAGTGGGCCGTAATCCAACCCGCGGGCTCGTAGCGGGTGGTCAAGTTTTCAGGCGCTCAAGTAAGACAAGGATCAAACACCTTCGTCACTGATTTTACTTTAACAAATATTTATTTTTAGCAATACCCTAGCATAAGCATAATCAGCCTATAAAGTTCCCACAGCTGGGACACAGGCCTCCTCTCAGTGAGAGGAGTGGGCCGTAATCCACGACGCCCAGTGCGGGTTGGTAGATGTCACATTTCTTCGAATTTTTGTTCTGTGACATGCCGGTTTCCTCACTATATTTCTCTTCACCATTTTGGGAGCAGTGGTGATGAAATAATGTATACAAAGTAAGGCGCCTGCCTGGTTCAAACCTATGACCTACCTAACTCGTAGGTCAAATAGTAAAACTATCTAGTAAAGTCGCCAGCTAGTTGGGTCTGACCAGTCGAGCTTCACGCTCAAAGACGTAAAGTATGTGGAAACGACTCGTTCGACGCATTTCCATGGCTCACCGACCCATCGTTTTGTCGTATGAAGCAGCATCGCAAACGGCTTGGTCGGTCTGAACCCGGCTCAATAAAAATAGCCTTTCAGACCGACCGAGCCGCATGACCGAGTCGACCAGTGTATCGACACAGATCGCCCAAATGTGGATCAATGTTGAACTCAGTAAAAAGGTATCATTATACAGTGTTGGCCAGCACAACAGAGCGTTTAGCGATTGACACAGGTCTATCGCGCCGCCTAGCTGCCATCGCCCGACATAGTAACCTTATTCATGATAACTTTTCATAAAAACTGTTTTTTTTATTTTGCTTTGATGCCTAAATGAGCCGTCTGGTTTTACGAGAGGAAATAGGGTCGGTCTTTTTCTCCATACAAAAAGTCATAATTCCAGGTTCGGCTCTCGTCTATTCCCTTCTCCAATATTGGACCAATTTGAAAGATATTTTATAAAATGAATAAGAAGGATATTTGCTGTGCCCCAATGTTTTTCTGTTTTCAATAATAGTGCTCAAATTTGTACAATAGGCCTCTGATGACAACGGTCAAACAGGCAATTTTGAGCATTTTCTGAGGGTTCTAGTGCTTCTACAGATAATGTATCATCAAAACGGAAAACATAGGGCCATAGAACTAGTTGATATTTATTTTACTGTAAAAAATCATTGCTCTAAGATCATAAACCAGAGAGAAAACAGGCGAGAGCGTTTGTATGGGGAGGGGACCGACCCTATTTCTCTTAATTCACAAACATTACTGGAATAGCACCTCTTGACTTCGTGAAAAACCCTTGAGAACAAAGCGTTACAAATGAAAATCATAGCGGTGTATCAGCTACCTTTAACGGCGCGAAAGTGGCGAGGGACAGCGGAAGGAAACGCGTTATTATGTTACTTACCAGTTACCGGTGTCATGTCGTAAATGACACGAGGCGAAGCTGCATCAAACGACTCAATTACAATAGATTTCAAATACGTGTCAGCCATGATGATTTAAAAATAACTTCTCTTTGTCATTCAAACTTAATACAATTTATTAATCCGGTATTCCTTCGGTATATAATAGCCAAACTTTCTGAATCTTAAACAACTTTTACCATTTGGTTGATTTAAATATTATAACAAGAGAGTAAGTGGCACAATGTGAAGGCGTTTGCCATATTTAGCATCACTGTTAACCGCGCGCTCAATTTTAAAGTTGCGTCGTCGTCTCAGTATAAACCGGGTTACAACGGAATTAGTTAACTTTTAGCTACATACCTTTTACATTTTAAATACAGAAATAATAAAATCATAACGCTCCTTTTTGCTTCGCCGTCGAGTAAAAAAATATACATGTAAAGCGAAAATCTGAGTGTAACAATGTAAGTGCAACTTGATTGAAATTTCGCTTGTAATTGTTACAAGTGAACATGATCACCACACAGTCGTTATACCTTCCAGTGCATTCAGCCAACGCTCAGTCTTACGTAGCTGTTCCTCTATTACTAAACTCACTATAAACTTAAATCTTGCATTTAAAACTACAGTCTATTTTGCTTACCACTTAAAGTCAAGCAAATAAATATACAGAATTACAGAGGACGAACGGTGTGTGTAATTCAATTCGGTTTTACAGTTTAAACGTTAACATTTGTAAACATTTGTATTCTCGAGTATCACTTTAGCGGTGCTAGTAAAACCGAGGCGCAGCGCGCTATGCAACTGAGACTAATAGACTTCAGCAAGGATTTATGTTAGTGCATGTACCGCGCTTTATGTGAATAGGCGCCATAAACCCGCCGGGCCTTTAACGATAGTTAATAAATTTTTATCATTGTACTGTTGGAGCGCGGGCGGCGCGACACTCGGAGCGCTCGCCGTCTGCGCCGGTCGCGTCCCGCGTCACCGAGCGACGGGGAAATATCTCGCCATTAGAGAATCGCCGGCATGGTCAGGTTTCCACTCGTTAACACGCGCGAGTTATCGCCTTTTCCACTGAGCACTAAACCTTCACACTTTATGTTCGAGTTAACTGTCGCCTCGTGTTCATTTGTTTACTTCAAAACTGCAAAGTGGTTCGTTTTGTTTTAATTATTATGTGTGTTTGCAGGTGACGAAGAATAAGACGTGGAAGGACATTGCGGGGTTGCTGGGTATTGGTGCGTCGTCGTCCGCGGCGTACACGCTTCGCAAGCACTACACGAAGAACTTGCTAGCGTATGAGTGCCACTTTGACCGCGGTGGCATTGACCCACAACCCATCATCAACCAAGTTGAAGCATCCACCAAGAAAAAGAGCGGCAAATCCAATAGCACCTCCAGTACAGGTATGTTCGGATACATTCACTTGCTGTAAACATTCGTAGTTCATGACTGTACATTTAATGGGAAAATATCTAATAAATTCTTTATGTGACTGTCAGTTGCAATAATTATTTCTTCTCGCTCTACGGTTCTAGTCACTTTTAGTGCCGTTTAGTTTGTTTCATACAGTTGACGTTTTGACCGTATGATAATAATTTTTGACAAATACCTTCTAGTAGGGTCTCTAATCTCGATTTTGATACTACAGACATAACCTAGCCAAAGCACCTTAGAAGGTTCATCACAAGTTATAACAATTTTTGCGTATATTTAGGAAGTTAAAATGTTATTGAAGTTCCAAGTATATTAGTCTAAACTTTTATAAATCATCATCTGTGTCCGGGGGTCATATAACATTGGGCTCGTGTTCCTCAGCAGGGTCGTCAAATTCGCAAGAGTCGTTCCCCGCGGGCGCGGGCGCGGGCGGCGCGCCCATGGACGGGTACGCGGCGCAGTACGCCGGGTACCCGCCGCAACCCAACCACTCGCAAGGTACACGCTACGCGCCTGCCCGCGGTATACTACCCACTAAATCTCTCTCAATGTCGCTTCATCTCATGCTGTACCAACAACTCTTTATTTCCAGTTGATTTTGTGATAAAAACAAGTTTGATGTTCATGCGCATGGTGATATTATGTTAAAAAATATGAAATCTTATTTAAATGTAGCAATACAAAAAAATTATATAAGCTAAGATAGAGCCCAAATTCAAATTAACTGGGCAGAAAATGCTCTCAGATCATGAAGTTACAGCAGGGCAAAGATTTTCCATAGAATAAGAATGTAAGAGTTAGTGGTACGGCTTCTTGATTGCTAGTGTGAATAGACAGTCGCTAGCTCCGACTGTAGTGGCACCGCGTCACTCGCACGGACGTGCACTGATAGGTGCTCTTGAACACCGGCGACTGCCCACCTTTTACGACTCTCTTCATTTTCATATCAAATCAAACGTTTATTTCCAAGAAAAGAATAACAAAATGGGGAATATAAAGCCTCGTATTCATTCCGTATGCAATGATGTTACCTGCTGCTGTTGCTAAAACAATATGTCCAAAATTTTGTTTACCATTAATAGTACGCAATGACTTTAATTCCGCGTATTTTATTGTACTTAGAACATTTTGGGCTCATATGTTACTTCTGAAATTCAGATTGACTGACAGCAAAGTCTGGATATTCTTTTATTCAATTATTATCATAACAAGATTGGTAAACAAATAAAAATTTAAGATATTTTTATATCATACAAAAAAGGACGGATTTTGTACAAAACGTCTTGGATAACAAATCTAAATAATGATAGTATCTGCCTCGCGTGTCGCCGGTGCTCTGAGCGCGGCCCCTAGCGCCAGCCGCCGCGCGAGGCGCGCGCGCCGCGCACACCGCACGATGCGCCGCGCCGGCGCTTCTTTTGTTTCTTTTCATGCCAACTAACTATCTAACCGTCTCCGAGTGGCCACTGCTAACCAATCATACGGCTCTAACCGCTTACCACTAACTTCTAACACCCGGTTACTGAAAACCCGATCGCACCTGGTCTTTAAGGCTTTCTTGCATCATAAACAACTAAATACATTTAGCGATAACAATATTTAAAACACTATTTTGTTTCTGTCAACTTGATTCACATATATAGAACTATCTTTTAAATATGATTACTGCTAGTATTAATGTGATTTTTGTTGCAATTGGGCCTTTATCTAATGTCAAAACTCATGTGATTATGATTAGTTGTCGAATATAACAGCCAATCAAACTAGACTTGAGATTTTACCACAGATTAACTGGAACAGGCTTTCAGAAACCGGGATTAACTGTCGTATCTCAGAGGAATTTAACATCTATGTGAATAAACTATGTTCTAACTGTAAATATAACAATTCTTCTCTAGTTTCTACTGCCGATGTTACACTGAGCACTTTGGTGGCACAGAATAAATTGATACAGAATACTTACGTCTTACAATGCACGATAGAATTGGCGCGCACATCGACAAGAAACTAAATCGCCTAAAGTGGTTGCTGTGTGCTATGGTCAGAAGTTAGTTGTATTTTGGCTATCGTGATTGTTTTTTCATAGCTACGAGAATCCTGGTAACAGTATTTTGGTTACTAAAATACTTACTCGTTCGATTTGAATTTTCGTAATGTATGTCGATTTGTGCGAGGTCCCATTCGCGCATTGTTGCAAAGAGCATCTGTCCCTATTTATTCTGTGCTCGTAGTTAGATTGGAAGTGAATGTCGGAGGGTTAGCGTTCCTCTCGGGTACGTGTGGGTACAAAGACGTGTGGTTGTAGGCGGCGGGCCAGGCGGCGACAACCTTGCCGCCTCCAACCCCTTCGACGAGCCGCCGGGGCCCAGGAGACCCCCAGGTACTTAACACTTGCACATCTCCTCACTACATGGCTGGTAAACGAATTGAGGGCTATTGTAACAGTATTGCAAAGCTAGTAGCGAGACTAAGATGAACTGCATTCAAGCTGTGGCTATACTGTGAAGTGTTAGGATGTCACCAAAATCACGGCACCAACATCAATCAATGTAATCGATCTATAGAAAATCGATTTACGTCATTTGGATGTTGGTCGAGTGAGTGTAATAACACCCTCAAAGTGTCATTGTTCTGTTGCGAAAAAGGAATGTTGTTGTTCGTCCTGAATAGCATCATCTCTCTCTCATAATGAAATAATGAAGATAACTTGCACTATGTATCTTGCAGCTAGAATGCAGTTTTTTCATATGGCCAAGCATCAGTGCGTAACAATTAAAGTCTGATTGAATATGCTAGCACTCCATTCGTTTACTACTCCGTGGCTCTTACCTATGTCACATATTAACCCTTGTCCATTCGCATGATACCGTTAATAACATAAAAGTAAAAATCTTCCATAATTTCATTAATTATTTTACTCTTTCTATAAAAGCATTCATGTTTTGGCGTGTGCATGGTCATCTCTCGTAAACTTTCAATATTACCAACAAGTTTGCCTTATAAATATAGTTACAGAAAAGAGATTTTTTACGGTATCAAGTGATCAGACCTCCTTTGTATATTTAATATCATTGTTTTGTCTGTGTGTCTTCCTATATTTTTTCTATAACATATAAACTTAGTTTGTTATGGCCATATTTATATAATTTTGCAAATAAAAAACATTTATTTATTTAGTGTTGTTTATTGTATATCCCATAAAATACAATGTCTGCATGTTTTTTTTATAATATTATGTATATAATTGTCATTATGTGCACATCTTTTTCAAACAGTTTAATATGTCAGAACGAGTTTCAGAAAGGAACTATCGTAGAGGTAGTAAGTGTCAGAGACAATACTCTACAATGTCGAACTTAATCTAAAACTCGCCATGTCATATTTACGTCCGAATACTATAGTATTTGTTAATAAGTATTTAATTTAATAAATATATTTATAATGTGTGTCTGGAAGCCAACCCCAACTGAGTTGGGAAAAGGCTAGGCGGGTGATTATATTTATAATGTGTAATTCGATTCACAGGTTACCAACAAGGTTACGGGTATGAATACGGATCTCCTTACCAACCGAATAGGCCTGTTTATCCTCCTTATGGTCCCGATGGTGACAGGTGAGTTCATGAAACTCTATCACTACATATTATAAAACAAAGTCCTCCACCGCGTCTGTCTGTCTGTCTGCGCGCGATAAACTCAAAAACTACTGCACCGATTTTCATGCTGTTTTAACCAACTGTTAGAGTGGTTCTCGAGGAAGGTTTTAGTATATAATAACCGACATCCACGCGGGCGAAGTCGCGGGCATCAGCTAGTAACTAATAAATCTCGATGTTTTGTCAAATCATAAAAACCGTACGAAGCAGGAGCGAGTCGCTAGTGTACAATATAAATTATTTCTTCGTTTCCGCATTATTCAACTCATCTAACGCACATGGCATTGAATACTGATAATAGCAATGGTTGTCGCTTGGATTTAATCTCGGGGAATTCCTACGATTGTTAAATAGCACCGGCCAATCGGCGTACAGGGTAGTAATGGCAATTAATGCGATTTTTCATTAATTTCATTAGCAAGTGAATTATTGAGTCTTAGCATGATAATTGCTATTGCTATGCTAATAGCTAATATGATGATAATTGATAATAATGAAGTATGAAAATTTTATTAAAAGTGCGAATTAAAATGGTGAAAGCTCATTTTAATTCGCACTTTTAATGAAAATGAAAATGTACGAAGCGATAATTCACTTAGCACTTCACGAAATTTCGCAACTAAATTTCATTAGCTAAATGCTAAATGATTTTTCACAAGCTAACAATGAATGCGAATGCTAATTAATCCATCACTAGTACAGGGGAAGGCCAATGATCAGTAGTACTTACTTTTAAAGAGTGCAGTGCGGGCGTGGACGTGTTTACGATAGTGTGATCGTTGTTTTATTTGTGGTGGATTGCTGTCATGGTGAGGTTTGTTTGAATTAAAGTTATGAATTAATTCAATTCAGGCATAATTTATATTCCTGGAAGCCGACCCCAACATAATTAGGCAAAGGCTAGGTATATGACTATATGAGTATGCATAGAGCCGGCTTTTGTGGAATAATAATAGTACGCATTTATTTCAGGCTACTGTGGCTCATATACATCTACCCTACAAACTTTCATACATTACAATTATAAACAAACTTGTGTTCATTAAAGTCAGCGCGCCATGACACTCGTTCGATAACAAGGAGTTTCTTAAAGTGTTATAGTTGCAAACTTGTCCTTGGTGTTTTTATTGCTAACGTGCGCCTGTGTTCTCCCAGCAGAGGGTACCGAGGCGGGTCGGTGGGGTCCGTGGGCGCGGTGGGCGGGCCCGGCGCGGGCGGCGAGTACCAGCAGTACGGCGCCTACGCCGGCGCCTACCGCGGCGCCGCGCCCACGCCCGCCACGCCGCCGCCCGCGCAGCCCTACCCCGACTACTACCGCCCGCCGCACCCGCAGCACCCGCAGCACCCGCACCCGCCGCACCCGCAGCACCCGCAGCACCCGCAGCATCCGCAGCACCCGCCGCATCCGCCCATCTCGCCGCAGCAGCCGCCGCATGAGGTAACTACCCGACCATAACACATGCTACACTGATGTGCTACATGACTTTGTCTCGATTATACATAGTTAAGGTTCGCCTTAATCCGGACGCACCAAAAAAGAGATAATTTTATTTATTTATACTATTATTACTTAGATTTGTTTTTGATGACGATGCAATCCTGGTGCATAAAAAAAATTGCGAGTAATGAACATAAAGTAATTATTATTTCCATATGCAGCGGTGCTTCCAGATTATGGATTTTTAATTGACGCAACTTTCTTTATACCCAAATTAAAACACCATGTTATGAATCAGATCATTGTGTAAAAAAAAGTTGCCTCAAATTATACCGTGTAGCATGAATCATAAAATTTAGTATAGACTGTTAATTTATTTATTTTATAGAAAAAGTTTGTTAAAGATATTTCCTCCTGTTGCAATCAGATTTTATTCCGATATCCTAGTTGTTTAAACTTAGCCAAAGTTTTAAAAATTAGAAGATTTATAATTTTTCTTCAACAAAGGTTAGTCTGGAATGTCAAGGCGGGTACCCTGAGCAAAACGCCACTCTAGCCGCTTTTTTTGTAGTTTTTTGGAGCTATCTACTTCTTATTTAAAAAGAAATATCAAATAATAGAAATCCATTAAATTTCTACATAATCTAAATTCCAAAATTGTGCACTTTTTATTTTATTTTTAAATTGAGTATATGTTTCTTTCCTTCCAACGAAACCATAAAAATGAGAAATAATCATTGTTATCATGCATCTCCTCGTAGAGTAAACATTATTTAATTTTGCTACTGACACTAATGGATTGACAATTTAATAATGAACATTTTATAACAATTTTTTTTTCTTCAAAATACCAATTTTGTTTTGATTTTATGAAGATTTTATCCTAAAATTTGGGCGGATTTACTACTGTAACTCAACGGGATTCAGTCTACAAAGAGGGAACGAATTTATATTGCTCAGGGTACCGCCTTAATAGTTACCATACCTGTAGCCCGTCTTAATATTGGACTGCATGTCTAGCATGTATGGAGTACTATACTATAGTCAAGTAAATGAAATGCTTATATAATGCACTATTACTTTTGGTTGATGTTCAATTCTTAACCAATCGGCATTCGTAAAACTTATCTGGCAAGGAGCATAGCAGATAACAGTTACATGAGAAACAAATATAGCGGTTTGATGGAAAATATGACAAACGTATCATATTTATTCTCTACATAAATGCTATACTACTGAAATGAGCCCTTAGCCCCAACTGAAATATCTCAATGCAAAACATCGAACAACATCCAATACTTAGTGCCTTTTAGACTCTAACGGTCCATAAAGTAACTAACAAAAGTTTAAGTATAGGTTTTATGACATTTCTCAAAGTACCCATAATATCAGTTAATTATTGTTATGAATTTAAAATTGATCATGTAATATCATGGTGTTGTGTCCTATAATGAGGTGTGACGCTATGATCTTCAGACTCAAGATACAGACGTAACATAACGGTCTTAGAAGATAGGCGTCGTAAACCATTGGTATGTTCTAAAGCTAAGCAATTTATCGTCAGACATTTATATATCCTTATATTCAGGGAGAGAGAGAGCTGAGATCATAATTATGTTTCTTATTACGGTATGTGACTCTTTATTTTAAAGAAAATTGATGATAAATTGTTTGGTGATCAGTCAGCTAAGATTGCCCAAAGACGTCTTAATATCCCGTTTTCTGCATTAAAACGCTGTTAAATTTTTAAAGTTGGGGGGGAGGAGGGGGAAACGCCTCTTTTTGAGTGTTCGAACTGCTCAATAAATTTCTGCAGTTTGTGTGTGGCATTAAGTCGTCTGCAGGCATGTATAGGATAGACGTATTAGTATTATAACTCTGTTGTGTAACGCGTAATGTGTTATCCCGGCGAGTGACGTTCCCTGTGCCGACGTGATGTCGTGAGTGACGGTTCTGTCTGGTGTGTAGATGTCGGGCGGCGCGCAGTCCGTCAGTAACTTATTGAACTCGCAGCTCGCGCGGCAGCTGGTGGCGCCGCTGTCGCCCACGCCCAGGCCCTACGTACGGACGCCCCGTTTGTACCACGCACTCAACACCGCTTCCCATCGATTGGCGATACGGTCTCATTCTCACCCGCACGGACTGCTCACGCGAGCCCCACAACACGATTCTCGTTTGCACACGATTTTAAATTACTATCGTGTGTAAAACATCGTACAAATGATACAATGCATTTTTTTTAAAGGTTGTTGCCGATTTAAGACAGTCAGAATGAAAATGTAGTTCCTATTGAGCGAACAAACAAATCAAGACTATCAAGTTTTATTTTTATCGCACATCATTCTTACAATAAACTAGTGGTTTGAATTTTTGTGCAAACTATTTTTCACAATTTATTCACTGATTAGGTGTTTGTAGTTCACAAAGGCAACAAATTTGTAATATTATTTTAACAGACCACAATGATTCAAACAGTTGGCTATTCCTCATTCTCATCTTGAGATTTGTTTTTGGAGGAAATTCAGAAAACGATTATCGTGTAAGGGGCATATCTCATTCGTGGTTTTGGCTTCATTTTTTATTTTTCAAATAATACCACTCGTTTGACAAAATTTTAAGCTATCACTGTTAATTTTTTCTTCTATTTTTGTTTAACAAAATTTTTGGCTTGCGGTGTGATTAATTGGCTTTTCGGATTCTCATCGTCGCCTGTCGTTTGGCTGAGCAATGGCTCAAAAAAAAACTCGTCCACTAGCTCCTTCAAAATTTAACAAAAATAATCAAAACATGGAAGTAAAGGTTTAGAGTGTGTGGTGGTGGCTTTATATGAACAATTTTGGTCACTAAATCATGTGCATGCATTCAATTCTCACAAATCATGTAAGCTTAGCTGTAAGTTAACGGAATCGTAGCTTTGTTTTTTACAGCAACACGAATCGATCGAAGGCATCAGTGTCTGATATATTTACTGTACATAATTATGTACTTTATTCCATGATTCCTTCGATTGATTTTCGTATGATATAATCATCCTAAAGCGAAAACATTTGGGTGCACGGCCAGTGTAACAAATTTATTTTACTGTTGCTTTCTGTAACGAAGACCACCACCTCGTTATGGTTCGAACTGTCAGTTTTCCAAATATTTGAAATTGTTAAATGTGTATAAAGTTATGTGTTAAAAAAAAATGCATATTTCCCATTCATAATGTAAAAAAAACCATTTTCGTTAAAGGAAAAATAATAAGAAGTAGTATCGTCATTTAAAAGAACTATTCGATACAAATTCGTTACACTGCCTATACAATTTTATACCAAAACCTCATAAACTGACGGTTCGCACCAATCTCCTGATTTCTGGAGTCCCGGATTGTGAGACGAGTACCGAGAAGTTTCTCGGGAGGTCCTAGTGAGACTATTTCGGTTGTCGTCTTGAGTCCGAGGTCTGCAGTGCTACTCTGTAAAAATCTCAACGCGTAAACTTAGGTGAAGTACGCTTAAAGTGAGATGTCAATCCCTAGTCAATCTGCTTAGCCTTTTCGCAACTATGTTCGGGTTGGTTTCCAGTCTAACCGGATGAAGCAATAGTTTACATGGAGCGACGTAAGCTCCACAACTCAGTTACTGGGTAACACGATACCCCTTGTTAAGACTGGTTGACAATTTTTTTGCTTCTGACTAATCATAACGACAGTCAAAGATCTACGAATGACAGTCGGGTCTGAATCGATGGCTTAACGTGTTTTCCGAGACATGGAGGGGTTTCAGTATGTAATGCATAAAGTGGAATGACAGCTCACTTCGCCAAAATTTTCATGGTGAGATTTCTATAGAATAGACGGCTGGAGATGAAAGAAAGCGAGGCTCAGACGAATCAACAACATGCGCTCACACGTGTCGCTGCGTGTCCACAGTACGCCGGGGGCAAGGCGCTGGCTGGCGCGCCCGCGGTGGCCGGCGCGCCGCGCAGGCACCCCGACTTCGCGAAAGGGGAGCCCGCATACGGGGGGCCCGGCGGCGCAGGGGCCGCGGGTGGGCCCCCGGCCGGCGCGGCGGGCGCCCCGGCGGGCGGCGCGCGCTTCGGCGGCGCGTGGGGCGGCCAGTTCCCGCGCGCGCCCGCGCCGCCCGCGCCCGCCGCGCCCTGGCGCCCGCAGCCCCAGGCGCCGCAGCCGCCCAACTGGACGCACCCGCCCTACTCCAACACGGTATGTAAACCAACACACTTGACCTGAACGTCTTTTGCTACCTTCTGCTATTAAAAGGGCGCTGTGAGGCTCTGTTTTATACATAGTGCCACAACATTACGCTGAGCGATGGCCGGTCGCGTGGATGTGACGCATATTTTCCCCAACTTTTTTTGTATTTGTTTTTTTTTCCGTCATGTTTACCAGAATATAAACGTATTTTCTTTATTTCTTTTTGGAACGAAGCTCTTTAACGCGTCTTACGGTAGGAGTAAACTATCAAAAATCGTCACGTAAAAAAGCTTTCATACTTGCGACCAGAAGACCAATTCTCGTACTTAAAAAACGTTCAAATTCCAGTCGCAATCTGTCAAACTTGTCAAAAATGTTGGTAAATTGATAGTGTTTTTGACAGATTGCGAATGAGATGCGAATGCGAACGTTCATTAAAAATACGGGAATTGCCCCTCAGGGCTTGAAAACGTTACCAATTCACATTAAAAGTAACGTTAAGTAACGGTATTTCCGTAGAGATATCTGGATATCGCGATTTGGTAGCGTTACTTAGTAGCATAACATAATAATAACGTTAAAAATTGTGGTAAAAATTACCGGTATTTTTAATGTTATTGTAAAAATAGCGGTAAAACATTACCGGTATTATTTTTGTTATTTTATGCGACGTTGCCGACCCGTTTTCTCAAAGACGGCCGGCGGACAAATCAACCAAGTATATTCACAAGAACAAGCACATTCACAAGAACAAGCACAACACAGAATAGCAAAGAGAATACCTATTATACACGCAAATAGTCGTACGGCACAGTCTTAGCATCGATGCAGTCTGAATTTTTTAAATCCAGAGCGACGGTAACAAAACTAAATCATAACGATACAATTTTCGATAGTGTTGATTTTAACGTTACGTATGTTTAACGATAAAATGTGCCAGATATAATGTTAAATATTATAACGTTATTTATTAGTTAACGATATCTGCATCAGAAGGCTGTAACTATACCATATTTTTAACGGTATTTCAAGCCCTGCTTGCGACTGTCTTCGAATTCGATAGACACAGAGAGAGTAAGTTTGAATGCTGCGTGAATTTCACATTTTTCGTTATAGGTGTAGTTTTCATGGTTTTCGAGGGTGCATATGCCGATAGTGAGGTCAAAAAGTGAATACAAGATGGTGGCTGCTAAAATTTAGTTTTTCTTTTAAATCAAATGTGAGGAGGAACTTCGTTCCTGATTCCGAACCTACATAAAATATTTCCAATTTGAGATTTGCAAGTCAGTGTCAGGTTGTATGTTTAGCGGCGATAAGTCCCCTCTTTGAGGAGTGGCTAGAGAGGCGCCACGGCGTCCTCACCTTCCGCCTGACACAGGTCCTCACCGGACATGGCAGCTTCGGGAGGTACCTGTGTAGGATTAGGCGGGAGGAAACGCTCGGGTGTCACCACTGTGCGGATCGCCCGGAGGACACGGTGGAGCATACGGTTGAGGTGTGCCCTGCTTGGGCGGAGCACCGCCGTGTCCTCGCGGAGGCGATTGGCGGCAGTGACCTCTCGCGTCCGGCCCTGGTTCAGGCCATGGTACGGAGCGAGAGGGCATGGGAAGCCGTCACCTCCTTCTGCGAAGCAGTAATGCTCGCGAAGGAGGAGGCGGAACGCGTGAGGGAAAGGCAAAGTTTGCGCCCTCACGCCCCTTACGGCCACCGTTGGAGACGCCCTGGGCGTCGGGAATCCCAGGCGGATTCCCGGCCACCATAGGCGCGGGCTTGCGGACGGCGAGCAACGGGCAGCTCGCCGTCCGATAAGGACCAGGCCCGGGTCGATGGCGCGTCGTGTTCCACGCGCGCCTCAAAGAGATGTGAGCAAAATTGACGGGGTCCAATAGGACCGATGCCTGCCAGGGTTGCGGGAAAGTCCGAAAGGGATACCGGGACCTTGGCAACAGGCAAATGAAGGAACACGGGTGGGTTTTAGTCAGTAAAAGTCTGACACGCCCTTCCGCTCCGCCCAGAGCGGGAGAAGTCATTGGATGATTTCCCACCCTCAAAAAAAAAAAAAAAAGGTTGTATGTTTATTTATCAATATGCTTAGCGACCATAACAAAAGAATGATAATCTTTTAAATCATATTAATACAACTCTAAAACGTAAATGATTTGAATTTCGTGGGTTACCTAGGCGGTTTTGCCTTAAAAAAAGTCTTTGTGCTCTTCTATCGTAATATATTTTGTGTGTTCATAAATAATAGGTTCGAAACTAATGAACAATTTACGTATTCTAGCCGAGCGGAGGTCCCGCATGGGGAGGTGCGCCTCGGCCGCCGACGCAAGACCCCTACAACTCCACCGCGCCTTCACCGGTATGTTGCAATAACTACTAATTGCCTTTCAAGAATTGTAGCATGATGAATAATATTAAAATCATTGTGCGTGATTTGATCTACAATCTAACTAAAACAACCTCTTTAATAATTTTTCAGGGCACGGCACCAGTTCTGACTGCCCCCGGACAGTTGAAAAGGGAGCTAACATTCCCTGCCGAGTGCGTAGAGGCGGCCGTGCCGACCGGCGAGAAGCGGAGAAGACTTACCAAGGCAGACGTCGCGCCCGTCGACGCCTGGCGCATCATGATGGCGCTCAAGTCCGGCCTGCTCGCCGAGACCTGCTGGGCGCTCGACATCCTCAACATTCTCCTCTTCGACGACAACTGCATAGGATACTTTGGCCTACAGCATATGCCTGGCCTGCTCGACTTATTACTTGAACACTTCCACAAAAGTCTAAGCGACGTGTTCGACTCGCCGTCGAATGAAGACGGACCCTGGTACGCGCCGCCCGCCAGTCCCGAGCCCGTGATTAAGAGTGCGAAAACAACGAGAGAACCGCGGGAGCCGCCCGACCCGACCGACCGAGTGCGCTTCCTCAACGGAGAGAACTACACGCTCGAGTCGCGGCGGCGGCATCCCGTCGTGTACAAACCGGACGACGAGCTGTTCGCGCCCGACGACGACGACGCGGCCGAGCTCGCGCACCACGACGTGCTGGAGCCCTGGCACACGGGCGGCGACTCGGGCGGCGCCGCGCACGTGCTGCCCGTGTTCCGCGCCGAGTTCCTGCACCTGCCCTTCGTGCGCGTCATGCGCGGCGCGCGCGCGCCCGAGCCGCCGCCCGCCTCGCCGCGCGCGCCCTCTCCCGCCCCCGAGCCCGCGCCCGAGCCCTCGGGCGACAACCTAGCGCCCGAGCCCATGGAGCTGGAGCCGGCGGGTCGCGCGCTGGCCGTGCGCGACCCGGCCGGCGTGCTGCGGCGCCGGCGCCTGGCCGACTACGAGGACGAGTGCTACACGCGCGACGAGCCCAGCCTCAACCTCGTGGACGACACGCGCGACGCGCTGGCGCGCCGCTGCATCGCGCTCTCCAACATCCTGCGCGGCCTCACCTTCGTGCCCGGCAACGAGGCCGAGTTCAGCCGCTCCGGCGCCTTCCTGGCGCTAGCCGGCAAGCTGCTGCTACTGCACCACGAACACGCGCCGCGCGCAGCCCGCGCGCGCGCCTACGAGCGGGCGGCGCGCGACGAGCACGACCAGGCCGCCTGTTGCTCTTCGCTGCGCGGCGGCGCCGAGTGGTGGTGGGACGCGCTGGCGCAGTTGCGCGAGGACGCGCTCGTGTGCTGCGCCAACATCGCGGGCGGCGTGGAGCTGGCGGGGCAGCCCGAGGCCGTGGCGCGGCCGCTGCTGGACGGCCTGCTGCACTGGTCCGTGTGCCCCGCGGCCGTGGCCGGCGACGCGCCGCCCGCGGCCGGCGCGGCCTCGCCGCTGTCGCCGCGCCGCCTGGCGCTGGAGGCGCTGTGCAAGCTGTGCGTCACGGACGCCAACGTGGACCTGGTGCTGGCCACGCCGCCGCGCGGGCGCATCGCGGCGCTGTGCGCGGGGCTGGCGCGCGACCTGTGCCGGCCCGAGCGGCCCGTGGTGCGCGAGTTCGCCGTGAACCTGCTGCACTACCTGGCGGGCGCGGGCGGCGCGGCGGCGCGCGAGGTGGCGCTGCACGCGCCGGCCGTGGCGCAGCTCGTGGCCTTCATCGAGCGCGCCGAGCAGACGGCGCTGGGCGTGGCCAACCAGCACGGCGTGGCGGCGCTGCGCGACAACCCCGACGCCATGGGCACGTCGCTGGACATGCTGCGGCGCGCGGCCGCGACGCTGCTGCGCCTGGCCGAGCACCCCGAGAACCGGCCGCTCATCCGGCGCCACGAGCGGCGCCTGCTGTCGCTGGTCATGAGCCAGATCCTGGACCAGAAGGTGGCGCACGAGCTGGCCGACGTGCTGTTCCACTGCAGCCAGGCGCGCGCGGACGACGCGGAGTAGTGTTGTGTAGTGAGCGGACGCCTGGCGCCCGGGCTACCTGTGGGTACGTGTACATATAGTGATACGGACGCCCGGTGCGGCGCTACTACGTACTGTGACTGTCTCGCGACTCCGACCTCATTATAGCGGTGTCTCAAGTGTTAGGCTGTACGATCCGATTTTGTTATTTATGTCCATGATGATTTATTTACAACAAGAATGTCAATGTGCTATAATCGATTTCTATTGTTCGATTGTGAAAAAGATGTATTATAACACGTAATTTTGATTTTTATAATAAAATGGGACTTGAATCTGTTTATTGGTTTTATGATGGAGATTTTATACCGAGTACCTTTAGCGCCTTTGTCTATAAGAGAAAACGTAGTGGAGAGTGTGAGGAGCTTATGTGGGCTATAAGTTTAATTAAGTTTAATGTGAATTACAATAATCTATAATATATTGAAATTGAATCTGAATTTTATTTTTTTTCATGAATTGGCATTTTATAATTTTATGTACCTTTATTACCGAAATAAATTTGATTCAGGCAATGATGAAAATTATGACCATCATCAAAATCATAATATTCAAATTAAATTTTTATTTTGATAGTTTTCTTTTTTAAAGTTAAGTCAGCTAAAACCCATAAAAATGCGTTATCTCAGTGAGGAAACAAAACTTATAGTCTGTTATTTCTATTTATTTATTTGTTAACATAGGTAAAGAAATACAGATGTCCCCTATGCATGTAACATAATCGGAGGTATTTTGAATAGACACATGGTCATCTCGGAAATGCTGTTCTACATCTATGCAGCAGTGATATTCACAACTATTTGATTCGCTATCAGATTCAATTGAAAGGTTCGTATAGTGGGAATGCTACACAACGGTAACTTTTATTTCTCTTTTTACCATTTTTTTTTTGCGTTGTAACAAAATTATTATTATTATGTGATCATAACTTAGGTGGTGTTCTATAATTAAATTGATAAACAAGTGCGTATCGAACCACGCACAATGAAGGGTTCCGTAGTTGGGATGAATTTATCCCAAGAACAAACTTAACATTGTAATTGAGAGAACATATTTTTGCAGTATGTTTGTCGATTATTACTCGTTAATTTGTAGAGCCTACTTAGCTGTGATTGTTTTCTTTTTTTCACATATCTTAAACTAACCATTTAGCTGATAGGGAGGGACGACACTAGCACTTTGAAGCTTAATATTTCGCAAACGGATCCCTGAATCCAAAAATGGCTGAACGACGTTTCCTACGATACCCCACATCATGGGATAGACGAGTAAAAGTTGTCGGAAATCTGGAAATATCATATTGCCTATAAAGTCTATAAGCCTTGTTTGAAGTAAATATGTAAAGTTGTAATAATATTTTGCCCACTGCCTTCTGACAAAATTTGGTCTGAGTCACTGCCTCTAACCAAGTATATACACATAATTAGATTTAGGTAGTTTGCCAAAGTCACATTAGTACTACGTAAATATTATGAAACGAAATAAAACAAAATTTTTTTTTTCAATAAAATATTCAGACCAAGTTTACTTCTCTGACGTTTACAAAGCAATTTTATACGAAATAAGAGAAACTTACAATCGAATCCGACGAATATTGTGAATGGCACTGCTGATATTCAAAATATTTTATTTGCTTAGTTTTGGAAGGTTCGGTTTGAATGAGAATCGACTTAGGAATACACATCAAATCGACATGTGAATTCCGGAAATTAGACATTAGTTCAGAGTGGCCTATTGGGTCACCTTTGCCATGCCTTTGCCTTACTTCGGGCTTTATAGGAGGCGTGATAATACAAAACATAACATCTAGGGTGAGGCAAGATTTGATTTCGCCGTTTATATTCAAATTCTTGAGATTTGGCTATCATGCGTGAACTAAAACTAGTGGGAGACCTAACGCCCTAAGCATATTATGTCGCGGTCGTAAGTAAAAACGCTACAACGTTATTTTGGCGCGTGGCCAAATCGGAGCTAACGCCGCCATCTTGTTTTGTCAATAAAATTACACAAAATGTAACGACAAATGTCCAACAACGCCCCCCTGTCAATGTCACTCACGCGCCAAAATATTCTTGTAGCACTTTACTCAGATATTCTGGGCCTCTCTTCTGCACTGTAAAGGCGTTTGCCCACTTATCCGTATCCGGTTCGTATTCGATTTGTGTTCGTTTCTGGTCCGGTTATGCCATCCTAGTAAATGTATGGACGTCTGTGCACTCATGCGTATACGATTCGTACAATTATAGGATGGCCAAACTGGATCAGAATCGGATACGGATAAATGGGCAAACGCCCTTACCCTATTTATTAAATCTATGGTTGCCCCATGTTAGCCAGCACTCCGAGGTCTGTTTATGGGTTTCTTCCCCAGCTCTATTTCAATCGAAAGAGTTTGACATCGTATGAATCTGGCAGCCTAGAAAATCTAGCTTTGCAGCACAGAATTCTTATTTCAACTTTACATAATTATACACTATTGTCATCCCTCAGTTTTGACCTTGTATTTTTGGTTATCATTTTTTAAAATTCTTATTTCGTAAAAATATTCTTCAACACCATAATTAATACAGTGATGAGAGTTATAGAAGTAAATTAGTTTAGGAACATTGATTTCCAATGCCGGGAGATCCATTTGACTATTTACGATGGAATGTGAGCCGTGCGATAGTAAAAAATTGTTCAAAGTATTCGAGGCAAAAGGCAAGAGGGGTAGGAAGAGACGGGATGGGATCGACGATTCTAACTCCGTAGTGACAGACTCTACTAGCGTAAGTATTCTATAAGCATCGGTGAACCCAACAGCTACCCATATTATACTTCTCCGAGAATCTGGCTGTTAACACGCTGAGCTAAGCGTCTCGCATCGGTCGCTACTGCGTGGTATTCTCGTAGGTTTTTTGAGAATGGAGTAAGTAATAGTGTCTCAGTATTATTGTACAGTCAGCGACAAAAGTAGATAGAATCAATACTTGCAGCAAGTACTGAAATAAGTCTAATGGTCTGCGATAGGATGGGTCGATTGGTCTGTTTAAGTGTCAAATCCCTTCTGAAATCGAATTTTGTAGCCGACTGTACTTGAAAATACTTCAAAATTTGTTCCTAGTAGTGTAATGCGTTTATTCCCCGTGGTCCCTCCCGTAGTCCCTGAGAGGGACCACGGGGAATTTTTTTACCCGTGGTCCCTTCGTGAATTATAATGCTGCCAAATTAAAATGGTAGTCCCTGGAAGGTACCGTCCCTCCGAGAAATACAATGTTGCTGAATTTAAATTATGCCTTAGTCACGTCTTATATTACAATCAAAGGTTTCAATTATTTAAAAAAATGCATTGGTTTTATACGTGGAGTAAGAATCGCAAGATGAAAAAATAAAACATAGTTTACTTAGGAGTACGAAAAATAGATTACGACCGATTCTCAGACCTACCGAATATACATTTAAAATTTAATAAAAATCGGTCAGCCGTTTCGGAGGAGTATCAACTAACACTGACACGAGAATTTTATATACAGGAAAAGTTTTTATCCACTGCGCAAATTTTGACAAATTAACCTTAAACCAGTTTTATTAAACATATTTTTTTTATTTTGATGCGTCTTAATACAAAAAAATTAAAAAATCGTTAACGAAAGATGTTTATTTTAAAAGTGGTTGTATGGCTAACCGGCGCCGGCGGCGCGCGGCGAAGCGGAACGCGCGAAAGTACCTACCTATCAGCTGTGCGCTCGTTCGATTCGCCGGCGTAGGTATTTACGTGGGTTACTGGCCCTTGGATCTCGCTCAAAGAAATCAAAAATGCTTTCTTCGATTTCGATCGCCAGTCGGGGTCTGCCAGACCCTCGTGCATGATTCGGGGTTCTGAACTGTCCGTCATCAAGCGGCCTTTGAGTGGCCGCTAAAATGGTCCTTTCATTAGGGACCGCGGGGTTAAGGATTCCATGGGCTCGCATTCGAGGTATGCTCTCCGTCGCATACATTCTGCGAGCTGCTCGCAAACTTTCACCACTCAGTACATACACTCGCACCATCTCGTAAAACTCGCGGTTACTGAAGTCCGACATCGTGACCGGTAGGTACAAGCACGACACGTGCGGCGCGGCGCTTGCGCGGGAAAGCGATTAGACGCGACGTCACACAACAGCGCGTGCGATGAGCGAACTGTCGGCCACAGCGCCCGGCGCCGCCCGGGAGGGGGTTGCACCCCCGTGCAACACCGCCGCCTGTGCGCCGGCCGCCGCACGCCCCGATTGATATTATTACGAATAGTTTGTGTCCATATTTTGCTGATTTTAAGTAGGATAAAAAAACAAAAAAAAGTATTGAATAAATAATGGAAATGTGTTCTATTACTGATATTGAACCACCAAAAAAAATTTGCGCACTGGTCAAAAACTTTTCCTGTATTAGAAGAAGATAAACTGTAGATAAACTATTCGCCCTTAACCACGTATAAAAGCAATGCATTTTTTAAAATAATTGAAACCTTTGATTGTAATATAAGACGTGACTAAGGCATAATTTAAATTCAGCAACATTGTATTTCTCGGAGGGACGGTACCTTCCAGGGACTACCATTTTAATTTGGCAGCATTATACTTCACGAAGGGACCACGGGTAAAAAAATTCCCCGTGGTCCCTCTCAGGGGCTACGGGAGGGACCACGGGGAATAAACGGTTTAATGCTGTATTTTACTTGATTCTATCTAACTGCAGGGTGGCCCAGCCGTTTGTCGAGTGCCCTCCTTGAAAGCTAGTTTACAAGAGACAGCCACTGTGCAGGACTTATATGGACAGCATGATTCCAACATGACCAAGAGGTTGTATTTGTTACTTAGTATATTGTCAATTTGAGCCTGAGTCTTGTCCAATACATACAGGGTGTATAAAGATCAAACTAAGTAACATTGAGCAAAAATGATTAGTGGGAAACTAATTATTTTTGATGTGAAAAATCGCTGTTTTCGGCATCGTTCAATATAGCGCACGCAAAACATTTGGGCTTATGAGGTGTGCAATGGTACAGGAGTTGTAGGAATGTGGCGGCATCTACATCGCCACCCTCATGCGAACTCCGCATCTCACTGACGTCACGCAAAATCCTGCATCGCGCAAGCAGTTTACCGCGCGACTAGCATATATATAAAGACCCGACATGAATCGTTGGGCAGTAGCCCACGACACCAACGGCCGTCTGGTCGGAGGATCCTCCCTTTTCTTTAGAGGATGGTTGAACTTTACAACCTGTTTCTCATACCTACCTCTATATATTAAAGATTAATTATAATATTAAAAACTTAAGCTCAAAACTCAAAGCGGGTGCGGGGCGGGAGCGGGTCGGGCGCGGGAGTACGGCGGGTGTAATAAATTGTAATTCAAGAAATTATATAAGCTGCGGGAGCCGCGCGGGACGGGAGTGGGTCGGCAGCGGTTGTGCTATTCTGTAAAAGTATCACCGTGAAAATTAAGTGTAGTAAAATATCAAAGTGAGCTTGGAGTGAACTGTCACTGCCTTAGCATCAGTAGGTATCGATAATTATGACAGCTCACTCCACGCTCACTTCACCTAAGTTTTCACGGTGAGATGGTTACAGAATAGCAATGCGGGTGTAGCGTCGTCATTCATTGGAATACATGTATTCACACTGAACGCGGGCACGAGTCGTGTGCGGAGCGTGTCGGTATTTTTTTTGTGAATTTTTGCAAAAACATGTACTGTTTGGCGATGGATCTCTGGATTATGAAGATTTTGAATAACGCTATTTTAATTTCTCACTTACAAACATGTAAGTAATTTACATTTTTTAATATTTTTATAAAAACATTTAAAAATATAAAAGACGCGCGCCCGATCCGCTGCCGTCCCGCGCCCGACCTGCTGCCGCTCCGAGCCCGCGCTCTGTGTGAACACGTTGAACAGCGCGGCTCACGCGATGAAAACGACCTGACCCGCTCCCGCCCCGCACCCGCCTTGTGTGTGTATTGAGCTTTAAGGTGCCCAGAAACGGATCAGTACAAAAAAAAAATGTACAATTACGGGACGAACAAGTGACTCGGCTTCGATAATGCGTCGTTTTATACCCGTTAAAATAGGCGATTATCGCCCGAATATCGGTTGGTACTGGACTAATAATTGAAATAAAGAAATTGACAAGGTTTAATATGTCAATAGGGACCAAGACAGCAGTCCCTCAGTATCGCGGTCACCGGAAGGGACTCATCGTCATGCGCGGTCGCCGCGGCGCCATCGACGATCGACGTATGTTACTGTTAAATATTTATGCCAATTTAGTGTAGTTTTAAGCCTAAGAATATCATGTGTGGCTGAGGCCATAAGATTCTGTGGAAAATCTGAGAGACCCGGAATTTAGAAAGTTTAAAAATCCTGGAAATACCATTCCGTTGGTGGCCTGACAAATGGCAGCTGCAGTAGACAGTTGGTATTGTGTAATCTTTTTTGATTATAATGCCATCCTTATACCTACGGTATAGAAGTCAAAATCGGTTGAACGGACTGTAAAATGGTTTGTTTAAATGTCTAATCTTATTTTAAATGGAGTTAGGAACGAATGGCAGAGGCGCAATCAGGTCGGTGGGAACAGGTGGCCAATATACACATTATAAGTAACCATAAATGCCAATTACCTATTTTAACAGCGCTATATATAGTCACTCTTATTATTATTTTGTGATATTACAGAAGAGAGGGCGTTTCTTTGGCTTTGAAAGCGGGACTGGTTTCAACTCCTCGCTCTACGACACCTGCGCAGGTTAATATATAAATAAATATACATTTGGCTTTTTTTAATATCACCTAGAGTTGTTTTTAAATGTAAGTTTTATTTGGTTTAGGAAGCTGTCTGTGAACACATCCCACAAGACCATGATTCGTTTATATACACTTTTCTAGAGGAAGCCATCAAAAAGGACAAGAAGAAGTAAGTTTGTCATAAAATTATTTTTTTGTAGGACGTGCACCCTACCCGATGAGGTAAATGTGGAAAAGGGCGAGGGTTCAAAAGTGCCGATTGTCAGCCTTTTAAACGATTTTTGTTTTTAAACTTGGCGAATGTAGTACCTATTCTACTTGTGGTAACATTTCAGACAGCGCCACGCTCGACGTCGCGAGGAGAGGCGCAGTCGCGAAGACGATGCCCTCGATTGTTCTAGGGAGAGGCACCGTCACCACCACAGGGACCGACTCAGAGACGTTGTGCCTTCTACAGATCGCGACATGTAAGTGCTCATATAAGCAGCCGTCGACAACGTGCATTTACAGAATTATAACTTATTAATACATCTCTCCAAGATTTTGTTCTATAAGAACTTTTCCTTAAGAGACTTGTTCTTATGGAACCAATGAATACATATAAATACATATTTGTTATGGTCGCGAATCATATTTTGATCAAGATACAAACCGACAATGAACTGAAAATTGCGAAAAAAAAAAATTGAATTTCGCGGGCTACCACTCCATATTTATATTGTGCTACCACTGCGGATCGTCTTTAGCCTCTGTTTTATTGTATTGTATTTATGTAATTTTAATGTTTACAATAGCATGTAAATTGTTCATTTTCATGTACTTATTCTTAATTTAATTATGTATTAGCGCAAAAAATAAACAAGATCAAATTAAATAAGCTAGCAAAAGGTACTCCACAGACGTGGTGGTGTTTTTTTTTTGTTTCATTTTGTTCAGATATTGATGTCCATCACAGTGGAGTTTCGCTAGCTAATTTTACTTCACCTTGAATAAATAAATAAAAGGGGGCAAGTGTATTGCCACAATATGACACATCAGCCGGGACATAGGCTTGTAGGTCTTCTGTTATTTTATTTGCAATGATTTCAGCCAATCAAAGGAAGTTCATTCTCCCATCGCACCGGTAGACCAAAGTACGCTCATCGAGGCGTTCGCGAAGCTCTGTGCACAAATAAACTCCAACAAAAGTAGTCATAATATCCATAAATTACAAGTGGTACGTAGTATTCTATAAGCACCTAATCACTTCTAACTGGCCTGAAACACAGGTTCTCACAAACCTAGATCAGGCAGGTCTATATTACAGCTAGAATTAAAGTTACCTCGTTTGTAATTAATGTTAATCATAATTTTACCTTATTGTTTTACTTGAATAAATTTTATTTTATTTTATTTTTTTTATAACTAACTTCTTACTCAAGTTAGGCAATTCTTACAGCCTCGCACTCAGAGTCACAAGTCATTACAATGTGAAGTCGTTACGAAACGATCAGAAGCGTACGAGACAGACCATCGCCCAGTCAAGTTAATTCATGAAAAATCTCGAGAAAAGGTGGTCGCGTCCAGAATACGGAGCCAGGAGAACTTCTCAAGCAAAACTCGAAGCCGCGAAAATAGTAAAATAGTCATCCCTCGTGATATCGAACGTGGACCACAAGACAGTTATTACGACAAGGATATTCCTAAATATCCTAGCAAACTGGATATTGTTAGGTCCAGGTTGCGTTACTTGGATGACTACCCCGATCGATACCCCGAATACCCTCCGGCACCCGTCCCAACGAGAAGTTGTGTCGATCCGTACAGAACACGGCCCCCGGACTACCGAGATTACGACCGGGAGATGAGAAAAAAATACGAAGAAGAGAAGAAGAGGTATTATGAGCAGAGGGCAAGCTGGAGCTTCGACGTGCACAGAGGAGAAGGGTACGACGACGACCGGAACTGTCGCAAAACTGCACGAAGCGACAACAACAGAATCAAGCGCTGCGATGAGAGAGACAAAAGATATATAGATAAATATGACGAAGTGACGAAGTATTACGATGAGAAACCGGGGAAGTACTACGATGAGAAACCTGTGGAACCGCGGCATCGGAATAATGCGTCGAGTAAGGAACGGCGTTGGAGGCGCAATGTGGAGAGATGTGAGAGGAACTCGGTGGCGTCGCGGGAGGATGACTACAGAGAAAGAGACAGAGATAGGGATAGAGATAGGGATAGGTACTCTGAGCGAGAGAGGGACTCGGGGATGAGTGTGGCTGATGGAGAGACCAGCACCATTAGTGGGAGGAGCAATTATCTGAAGGTTGTAAAGGTAAGTTTAGCTTAATTGCCACCAAACGTGAAGTCTAAGCGACTACGCTGTTGTTCTATCTATTTATTGTTGTATTTGATGAAAATGTAAACAAATGGATCACAAAACGTACCTATGGAGTATGGATGCCAATTTTTTGTGTTACTTACAAATAGTGCTTAGATTTTATTATTTGAATACCTTTAAATTTTTTTCATTTAATAATAATAATTGAGTTTTATTTTTAACCGACTTCTTCAAAAAAGAGAAGGTTATCAATTAGTCTGTATGTTTTTTTTTTTGTTTGTATGTTACGCGATTACTCCGCCAATTATGAATCGATTTTGATGGTTCTTTTTTTGTTTGGTAGGTCATGCTTCAAAGGTGGTCCCATATAAATTGTATTAACTTTGCTTGGGTAGTTTTTAACTTAGCTTCAATAATTACGTATTTTTCCCACTTAGTCTATGTACATGATATCTTATATGACTCCGTCACTGATATTTACATAGGGTAGTGGTATTCGGATTTGTGTGGGGTAGGTACCACAACTAAAACGTGAAAAATAAAAACTTTTTACAAAAAAAGAACAACCGAGTTCCAAAAAAAAACACTAAAAAAGGGAAAAATAACTTTAATTTCGGAAGTCGGTGGCAAAAAACGGAAATTGAAAAGCAAAGACACCGACTTCCGAAATTAAAGTAATTTTTCCGTTTTTAGTGTTTGTTTTGGAAGTCGGTCGTTTTTTTTGTTGTAATTTATTGTATTTTTTTTCAATTACAATTTAATCATATTAATAGTAGTGAGATATAAAGTTGAAATCTCCTTCATACAGATGAATGTGTTATTAATTCCCTTTATTGAGTGACTAGCTATTGCCTGCGAATTCTTCTGAGATGCAGGATGAAAAGTAGCCTATGTCCTTCTCCAGGTCAAGGTCTACAGCTGTGCCAAATTTCGTCCAAATCCGTTCAGCCGTTTTAGAGTGAAAGCGTAACAAACAAACTCACTTTCGCATTTATAATATTACTAGCTGCGCCCCGCGGTTTCACCCGCATAAGTCTCGATCCCGTAGGAATATTGGCGTAAAAAGTATCCTATATCCTTATCCAAGTTATCGTCTACCTATGTGCCAAATTTTATCCAAATCTGTTCTGCCGTTTTAGCGTGAAAGCGTAACAAACAAATTCACTTTCACATTTATAATATTAGTCAGGATATTGGTTAGGTTTCCGTAAGCAGTTAACCTGAACACAGTTGTTTACATTTTCATCGGACACTTTTGGAACAAACCGTAAGAAGACTAAATATTCATGGACGCTTTATTTTATTTTAGAGTCCTACAAGGATTACTGATAAGACGCGTGGCTTGTTGCAGCAAGAGATAGCGGAACAGCGAGAGGCAATGGACAAGATGATGAAACTCTGGAAAGAGCTCATGCGGTGCTTCAAAGGCTTCTCGCAGACGCAAGCGCAGGACAAAAATATTAGAGTAAATATTGATACATTTTGATATTTTATCAGGACTAAAGATAAGTGTTTATAGGACACAATGTGGACAGATTTGGGATTGTTTTGAAGTTTAGTTTGAATCCATCCTGGAATGCAATTTTTTTGTCACATCGAATCGGTGAAGGTAAAACTTCGTGAGGACACCTGAGGCCCTAGACAAAGTGACATTCTATCAGCGATAACGATGATGGAAAATGCAAAAATGTATAGGACTGACATAAGCTATCGAAAAGCTTATGTCAATCCTGTTGAAAGTCGTTGTAGAAATACGAAACGCTTTGGACGCGATTGTCACTTGTCAATTCTTCTGCGCTGTTGGATTTACAACCCTCGCCTCAGCGCCGAGGATTGAAAATAGAACAGTGCAAAAGAAAAGTTGACTGTTACTTTGGCTGTTACTTTGGCTGTTACTTTTGATGAAGAAACTGGCCGTTGAAAGTAATTGCTGATATTGCCAACCCCTCTCTTCAAGCGTGGTGATATGCTCGTACCTTCTCTGTATGAGAAGATCTTCTCATACAGAGAGGCCTGTGGCCTGCAGTGGCACAATAATAAGCTGGTTTTGTTATTACATTGAATGCGGTTTCCGTTTCTAAGAGAGGAGTGGTGACCCAGTGATAACGGTCCCGACTTACAAGTTGTAGGTCGCGGGTTCAAACCCTATATTCTAATAATTTCATCACCACTGCTCTCAAAACGGTGAAGAAAAAAATCGTGAGGAAACCGTCAAAAAAAAACAACATGTACAGGTGAAGGCTATGGTAGCGCCATCTATATAAAGTTTTCACAAATTTAAAAAACGAAGACATGTGACATCTACCAACCCGCACTGGGCCCGCGTGGTAGAATACAGCCCACTGCCTGTTGATAAGAGGAGGCCTGTGTCCCAGCAGTGGGAACATTAAAGGATGATTATGATTACATTCCGGTTGCAGTCGTTATAGCCTGAACCAGTTCAAACAAATCAATGTTGGACCGCCTTAAACTTTCAAATGATCGCTACTAAATTAATGTAATTATCTTCAGGAATCAGCCGCTAACGTGCGTGAATCAGCGGCTGCTCAGCTACGGTTATGGCGCGAATGTATGCGTCGCTACGAGACCGTCGCGAGAGACGTCGGGGACACAGACGCTAGGCTTATGGTAAGTGACTCTTGAAACTATACAGGGTGGATTTTTGAGATGGTGTAGAGAAAGGGTAGGTTCCTTAACCGTTGTCGCTACAGGAAAACGGTCTTGAGGTGTGTCCAAACATTGAGCCGCAATCGTGCGCGGCTGCCGCGCGTGGTCTGCCGCGTTTTCTTTGTACGACAGCCGCGCGCAAAAGTTTGTCTACCTTCCGTACACAATAATTTCTAGCAAACATTTTTCAGTAATTGTTTGGAAGAATTATAAGCAGAGCTACGACACACGCAACCACTTTCATGCCAACTGAAGTGCGCGGCGTGTCCGCGCAATATGCTGCGCAGTAACGTGCTCTGCGCGGCATATCCGAGATACGCCGCGCAAACATTCGTCGGTTTAGTCCACACTAGAGCGCGGCAGAAATATGTCCTGCTAACGCTGCGTGTTGCTGCCGCGCTCTTGCCGCGCAATGTTTGGATACACCTTATTTTTTTTGAGAAGTTTTGGTAATCATTAACAGAAAAAAAATACGGTCAGCAAGAAAATAGACAAAAACATTCTCACTATCGGACCAATCTAGGTTTGAGTGCTAGAAAAGTTTGAGTAAAGAAATCGCAAAAACTTTTCCAATAACAAAATGTATTGTTGTTGTTGGAAATGAGACTCCCAACTTACTTTTTAGTGTTCCATATCTCAAAAAGAAAAAAACGTTACCCTTACGGGATGACTCTTGGGTCTGTCTCACCGTCTGTCACAGTCAATTTGCTCCGAATCTAATGGACCGATTGAGTTGAAATTTGGTACACATCAAATACCCAAATACGGACATGTAACGAAAATAAATGAATTTTGAATATGCGGGTCACCATTCGGGGGCAAATGGAAAAATTAAAAACAAAAAGGTTTGCAAACTACCGTGTGACATATCAAAATGCCACCATTTACACACAGTCTAGTTCTGCCGTGCTAGCGATAAGTGCCGTAAGTATGTTCTGCATACGAACATACTTACGACGGCACTTATCGCTAGCACGGTAGAGTTGTCGGTACAAGAAGCTTTTATGCTGCTTTTTTCATTTAAGATTAAATAAATAATGTGAAACGGGACATCCGTTATTCTTTTTCAGGAGGAGATCAAGAAGCAACGCTCGGAGATGGCAGAGATGGCCACGATGTGGCAGGAGTGCTTGCAGCGGTACCGAGACATGAGCAACGACTTCAACAACCTCAAACAACAAGTGCAGGTAACGTGCGGATTTAGAAATTGGATTTTTTTGTGTGGTAGTTACCTCACTCCCCTCTCTTTATCTAGCCTTGTCCCATTTCATTTGGGGTCGACTCTGCTCACCATTCTTCGCTAGATGTTTTGCTTCTGCGTCCTCGTGGGTTAACTAATTAAAAAACAATATAGTAACAGTTTGGAGTCTGGAAATGTGCCCGGTTGATAGTGGGGTCGGGCCCTATTACATTGGATGTCGGGACTCATAGATCTGGTAAATAATAATTGGAGATATAGTCGAACTCGATATTGCTTTATAAGCCTAAGCCGCCACCTCCACAGACGAGAAAATCGCGGCGATAGTTACACTGTGCGTTCAAATTATCGCTGCGATAATATTGCTGTGTGGAGATTGATGATTCATAGTTTCTATTAAATTTGATGGTGGCGAGACTATCACCGCGATTTTCCCCCCCGTGGAGGTCAGACCAAATAAAAAACCAGGAAAGAGCGCTGCGAATAATACAGTGAAGCATGCCAAAACTACACCTCCGCTCTTTGCATAAACACTCACACGCACACATTTACAACCATTTACAATGAAACTACACCTCACTAAGTGCACACATGTTTATGAAACCGGCCTCACGTCACTGTTGACAGCGCTGTCTTGGTTTTTGGTTTGGTCTGAGCCGTGGAGATGGCGCATAAGGTTGAATGTCGCTTGCACATCATAGAACGAAAAGGTATATTTGTCTTTGAGACAGTTGGGTAGTTTTAACCTTACTGAAGACTCAATTAACTGGGAATTGTCAAGAACAAGCTCGATTATAACTATGCTGTACGCCTCTGCCTACAGCTTAGTGAACGATATAAAAAGGCCCTTTCAAGTACAGGAAATGTTATCTCCATATTTTGTAAAAGTTTTTCATTTGGTACTTATTTTAGAACATTTTTTTTTCCGATTCCAGCTCATTTGATTAAGAAGAAAGTAATATAACATAACATCACGCCTTGTATCCCCGAAGGGATGGGCAGAGGTGTACCTATAGTACACCCATTTAGGGTTATGAGGAGTAGGGTTTAAAGTTCACTCATCCACCATAGAAAAGGGAGGATCCTCCGACCAGACGGGTGTTGTGTCTGCCAACGATTGATGTCGGGTCCTTGTATATTTATGTCCATGGCACGGTAAACTTTAATTGCGCGATGCAGGATTTATTTACGTCAGGTCTTTGATGAGTAGTTCGCATGTGGCGATGTTGATACCGCCATACAGATAATTCACTTAATGGGGAGCGAGCCTGTTGCCATCAAACGGGCACACGCGGCCCCTGGCGGCTGGAAATATGTCACGCTCACTCGAAATGTCTCACTGATGGTGGCGCGTGTGTTGGGTTGGGTGGGTCATTTAGCTCTCTTCAAAATGGTTGAGGTGAATGGTGCTGATCCATGTGTCATGTTCGTGAACGGGCGCCGTCAGTTATGACATCTCTTAGCTGCCATGGGTTTGAATTGTTTCTTGTTTTTATTTTATAATTGCGGACGCTTTTAACGTGCACTGTTCTCACATGTATAATTTCAACATGAATGATGTAACCAATTTTTTCGATTTAAAAGAGGGTCCGCTGAGTTTCTTGCCTGTTCTTCTCTTTAGGTACCTGCTACGCTTTGGAATGGGCAACTATTAGCTTCATATTTCTGACTGACCGACTCCTTGACAATTCAAAAGTGCCTGTAAATGGTTTAATTGAAAAAAAATGCTTCCAGTTTGAGTTATGTTAAGATATATATTTTGATTTCGTAACACCTAGTGCATGTAACTTCGACAGCTGGTGACGCCCGAGAGCCCCACCCGCCAACCCGCGCCGGCCGTGTGCGCCGACGGCGAGGGCACCGTACCCGCCGGGCCCTACCGCCTGCCGCCTAACTACCCAAACGTAAGTTATATTCGTTACTGAGCAGATCGTGTTGCGAGGTAGCAGCGACTTCTACCTCTCCCTGGACTATAGTTCAAACGAAGGTCTAGTAGAAATAACATTTATAAACGTTAAGACTAAGATTCACAGCGTTTTGGGTTAAAAAGATCTAACACAACTCGGAACATCACGGCAAAAAGGGTGCCAGGTTCAAGTGGGATTGGCAGGTCACGTTAGGGTCAGTTCAGACCGCGACGTGAAACGACGCGACGCTGCGCGCACCTTTTAACAATTATAAAACTTCACGACAAGGTATATTTTCAGTGCGAGGGTTGACACGTGTCAAAGTACGCTGAGATGCGCGGTGCTGTGCAGCGCGTGTACCTTATTGTGTAGTAAATAAATTCGATATTGTATCGCATCATAAAAAAGTGCGCGTCACGTCTCGGTGTGAACTGACCCTTAGCGTCCATTCCCGCTCACAGAGAGAACTGTGTACCAGCTTTGAGAACATTATAGACTAACGGAACAAAAAAAAAACTAAGGCCTACTGGCACTTCAAATAGCTCCATGCATTTAATGCTAAATGTACTTGTCTTTCAACTACGTAGTAATGTTATCATTAATCACTAATCGTGTTAATTTAGTGCCCTCGCACGCGCTCGGGCACCAACATAACACTCGTGCATTAATAACTCACTTTGCGCTCGATGCAACAGTCTACTATTAAACATCATTCTGCCTCTGTCATCTTCAAACGATTGACTGAAAAAAATCAAAAATCAGCTATTTGGGCCAAAGAGTCTTCTTGAGCTATCTGTTATGTTGAGTCGTCCCCGCAGCACATGGCGGGCCCCGCGGGCCCTGCGGGCCCCGCGTACCCGGGCGGGTCCCCACTGCGGGGCCGCGCGTCGGCGCCGCCCGCGTGGTGGTGGTGCCCGGACGCGGCCCCGCGCACGCCGCGCCGCCGCTCGTCGCCCGAGTCGCGCACCAGCCGCGAGCGGGACCGCAGGCATCGGCGTAAGGAGAGAGGTACGACCACGGACGTAGCCAGGAATTCATTTCGGGGGGGGGGCTAGGGTTGCCAAATTCTTTTTTTTAAAGAAATTATGTTTTTCTGATTTCAGAGAGGAAAAAAAATAGTACAGATAATAAAAAAAGAGTATTACTTTTAGAACATCAATTTTCCCTTTTTTCGGTAATTTAAAAAAAAATGATTGCGAGCGAAGCGAGCTCGAAATTTTTAGCATCCAGGTTCGAAAAAGTTAGGTTTTAATTTTTTTTGACCGATCATACAGAAATAGAAGTAACTTTATTGATTTATGCAGAAAAGTTTGAGAAGGATGATGCAGAAAAGGATGCAAGAGCGAAAATTTTAGCACCCCGCCTGGGAGAGGCTGGGGAGGTTAGAATATCTCTCGAGAATGCTGAAGTCGCAGGAATTCTTCTTCTTCTTTTTCGCTTCGCTCTTGACAGAGCGGTCGTGGTCACGATGATTTTTTTCCAATCGCAGGTGTAGTCGTTGCCCGCCTCACGATGGAATTAATTTAATACAAAGTCAGAGTCCATAAAAATAGGCATGTGCGGCAAGGCTGGGGCAGCATTGACCAACGGTTTACGATGCCTCGGAATTCTTTAATAAAATGTCGTAACAAATAGTACATTACTGTCGCGGCCAGCAATAATGACATTGATGGACGATCGTGAAAATGTGGGCCGAGGCGAAGGGCGTCCATCAATGTCTGATTGCGGCCAAGGCTTGTATAGTACTTTTCTCAAATAATGCGCGGAAATTCAAACTAAGTAGTACCTGTGTAGAACATTTTATTTGAAAATACAGTTGTTGAATGTACAATTTTTGAATCTTAGAATGGACTTTCTGGGACTTATGTTGGTTTGGGATAATTCTAACGACGTTGAAGTTTGTTGTATAGTAGTCTCTTCAGTGTGATTCTGTGTTTTAATGCTGAGATGGGAGATCGATGGTCGAGATTGGATACTTTCGTTGATTTTACGTGTAATGCTGCTTTTATTTTTAATTGATTCTTCTATGTAGCTTTCGGCTACTCGGTCAGACTTACATCCGCCATGTCTTTTAAGAGTGATTAAATTCGCGCCTGTGTCGGCAAGAAGAGTCGCTGAAGAGCGACGAAAGCAATGCCCAGTATAATATTCTGGATTTGGCAAGTTCAAATAGGTAGCTATTGCTTTTGGTATTGTTGCGATTTTGTGTCTTCCAATTACTTGCTTCGAGCATTTGTTATTTTTGTAATTTAGAAAAAAACGATCCGATTTTACATCTGTGGGACGAAGTGCTATGTATTTCTGGACGATTTCAGCTGGTTCATCTCGAATAACAAATGTGCGATCGATCTTCGTTTTAATACCACGTAGAGTTACAATTATCACACCGTCGTGATTTTCTACGTCTTTTACAGCAATATTTGTAATCTCGTTACATCGGCATGCACCAAAAATGCTGAAAATAAGAATAACCTGCAACAAAAACAAAGTACGCTTAAAACTGTGATGTTAGCTTACAACATTCTTACTCTAATGATGTTAGGTAATTTTACCAAAAAAAAGAGTAATAGTGTAGGTATCAAGAGTAAACTTACTTTGTGGTCAGATATACACTGTCTGGTGCTTCAGACAAGAACATTTTTACGTTTAATGTGGTGAAAACTTTTGACTTTTTACATTTGTATCCATCCGACTGTCTTTTGAGCATTGAAGTTAGGTTTGCATACTGCTTTAAGTTCACGTTATGTTTCATTAAAACTGTGCATTTCAGCATAGAATAGATGACCCAAAGCTTTGTCGGTTTAATTTTCTTGGCGAGTTCGCCAAAATATGCTAGAAAAACGTTTTCGGATAAGGATTTTGATTTTCTTTCATTCTTCCATTGAACAAAATTTTCATAGGTTTTCAAATATTTTTCTTTAGATTTTGGTGGCAATGAGTTTTCTATTACGGCTCTTGCCGCCTCTTGAATTTCAGGTGGCGTCAACACATTTTCATCACATTCATTTTCGTCACTTGAGCTCATTTTGTCAAATTAAATCAACAAATAAGTAGATATAAATTTCAGAATCAATGACGAACAAAAATGTTTTTTTAACGCACTAATATGTTCATTTGTTTTTTTTTACAATTAAACAGCTGTATTTGCTAAGCCAGTTCGAAATTAAAATAAAATCTTTGATAAGTTACCTCCTTGGTTGCCATGAGTCGAAGTAAGAAGTTTGTTCCATTTTTAAATAACACTACAGATATGAGTTTCATAGTAATTTATTTGGCCGCTAAACACGACAGATTTGGAATGTCACAGTTACTTTACCGGCCGCATCATCATTTGTTTATGACCAGTACAGCAATTTCGATTTATCTTGAAGAAGGTTGTCAAAATAATGCTCGAATTTCCAAGCATGTTTGAGAAGAATACTATAAGTACAGTTTTAGTGTTAACTATATAGAAAAAAAAACGTTAGTAAGATAATTCTTCCGATGAAATAAAAAATATCGCGCTAAAATGGCTGGTCTGACTCTAGGCACGCAGTAAGTTAATTTAGCACCGACCTAAATTAACAATGATGAAAGGAATCCATCATCCCAAAAAAATACTTTTCTAAAACCAATAAAAATACCATACTTACTTACTGTTAGGCGCCATCTCCTCACGGCAATAACATTGCGGCGGAAATTTGAAGGCACAGCGTGACTGTCGCCGCGATTCTCGTAGCCTGTATCATCCCACTGCTGGGCTTGCGATCCAGGGCTAATGTGGACCGGCTCAGTAGCCGGCTTTAAGTATGACCGTATATGTATACTCAGTAGTATTATTTTTCTACTTTCAGATGAACCAAGATACAAGGAGAAATCAAAACCTTCTGCTGCACATTCAGAGCACAGGCACAGAAAAAGATGAACAACCCCTTCCAAGAAAAAAATTCTCGTAATGACAACACAACCAACCCTGTTCGCAACGCAATACACGAGAAATTGACAAAAGTTTAGAACTAAGAAAAAATGTATAAGTAATTCAAAAATTGTGCAATGTGCTCTAAAATTGTATCGTATCGTTTGACTTTTGTAGTATGTATTTGTATCAAGTGACTTTTGACTGTTGTTGCAAGCTCAATTAAACAAATTAAAAGACTTTTGTTGTTTCATTTTTCCTTCGTTATTTTCCGCTTGGTCTGGCTTATCTGTCTGGTCTATCTTTGAGCTCGGTGTTTTATTGCTTTTGTTTAGTGGTGTGAAGCGTGGTAGGCATGTTTTCTGACTGAATCTCTAGAATTGACAGCTTTTGTATAGAAATTATGGCCAAACCGCATATTTATAATCGTCACGGTGCGCGGTGCTTCGAATCAGTTGACTAGTCTGTTTTTTAATCTCGTTGACTGATTTGACATTTCAAATGATTGTTCTTTGTTTTTTTTTTCAATTTATTTTGGCATTTGCATCTGTCAAATTAATCTACGAGATTAAAAAACAGACTACGACTGCTTTGTGGATTGCTTCGAATTGACAAAACATCGAGATTTCTTTAATATACGTGTTACATAAGTAAAGAGGGCGCTACCAGTGGAGCGGCAACGGAAATCTCTGACAACAGGCTGAAAGAGTGGTGTCCGGATATTGATACAAAACAAATGATATGTAGTATTTATTTAATTGTATTTTTACAAAAGTGATTAGTTGTATACATACAGAACAGGATCTGCCTCATTAAAAAAACGAGTTTGCATTTTTGTTAGTATTTCAAACTCCGAATTTGAACATTCTTGGAATAAAGTTCGAAATTCAAAAATGTCTAGATGATTTAACCCGTCATATGCCGTAACTACATATATATCTGCCGAGCTTTTTCCCAATTATGTTGGGGTCGGCTTGCAGTCTAACCGGATGCAGCTGAATACCAGTATTTTACATGGAGCGACTGCCTATCTGACCTCCACAACCCAGTAACTGGGTAATACAATACCCCTTGGTAAGACTGGTTGTCAGACTTTCGGGTTTTGGACGACCCGTAACGGATGCCGTAATTACATACACAATTAAAAATCCATTGTCTCGCGTGGATCTACGTTCGGCTTACCTACGACGCGACGGGTTCAACCTGGGTCTAAAGTGAAATCTTCTATCGGTCTTATTACAAATCAGTCGTATAAAACTGACACCTTGTTCAACGTGTGTCTAATGCCAGTTTTACGTAAATCTAAAAAAGCTTTTCAAAAGCTCAGACCAAATAAAAACCAAGAGGGAGCGCTGCGAACAATACAGTGAAGCATGCTAAAACTACACCACCGCTCTGTGCATACACGCTGAAACACACACATTTACAATTATTTATAATGACACTACAATCAAACTACACCAAACTAAGTGCACACATGTTTACGAAACCGGCCTCACGTCACTGTTGACAGCGCTCTGTCTTGGTTTTTTATCTGGTCTGAGTTCAAAAGGTGTTTATGTAGCCTAAGCAACTGATAAAGACGATACCATGAGTACAAAAATCACCATCGTCTCATGTTAAAGCAAACTTCGAGCGACAGGTCCCATAACTTCTGTGCTGCCTCACGATCATGAGCTCTTTTGGAAGGAGTATCTTCCTCGCAGTTGGTGTAGTATCTACCCGTTGTATGCAGCCCGGGCATCTGTTCCTGAGCCGCTAGAAATACTGAAGTCTGTGCTCCTTGTTTCGGCGTCAGAAACAACAACTTGATAAGGAATTTTATTATTCTTGGTTGATTCCGAAATATGTCAGTGTAAACTGCTCCGGGGTGACAACAGTTCACAATAATATTCTTAAAAAGCACTTCTTCTGATAACTTCCGCGTAAAAAGTATGTTCGCCAGTTTCGTATTGGAATAAACTCTTCTACGTTCTAAAAACGTCGTCCCCTGCTTATCCAAATTCTCCACTGTCCCAAACATGTGCATTAATGACGTAACGTTGATAATTCGGGCTGTTTCAGGCAAATTTTTCATTATGGGCAACAGTAACAGAGTGAGTAAAAATGGACCGAAATAATTAACTTGTGCTTCTATCGGCAAGCAGTCTTCAGTAAGAGAGTTGTCGAGAACTCCAGTGCCAGCGTTGTTGATTAGAATATCTACTCTTCTCTCAGTTGTTATTATATCTTTAGCGAATGCGTGGATTGTCTTAAAAGATGCTAAGTCCAAATATTTCACAATGACCTCATATCCTGTCTCTGATTGAATTTCTGTTGCAGCTTTCTGGGCTTTGTTTAGATCTCTGCAGGCGAGGATGACTCTGCCAGCTCGCCTGGACAACTCTTTAGCGGTCTCATAGCCAATGCCGGTGTTAGCACCGGTAACGATGACTACTTTATTTGGTATTCTAATCTGTGATATGAACGACTTGTGCAACCTCCTCTGATTAATAGTGTATGAAAGTGCGACAAAAAGTATGAAACATATTAATGCTTGAAGCATTTTGAGTACTTACATGAAGTAATACTTAAGTAATTCTCATTGACTTAAAAGTACGTATATTACTTGAAATCATTGGTAATTCGGTTTTCCCGCGTAGGTCTGCAGAAATATTGCAATGTAGGTTGGAATATGAGAAACCTGTTAGGTAAGTACCTACTTTGTATACAATCAAATCATTTCTTATTGTATGAATATATAGGTACACACTGTCTTCTGACACACTGAAAATATCATAATAAACGATAAAAGAAGTCAATGTTTAAAGATCACGTCTTTTATGTACCGTCCGTCTGGTGTCAGCAGTGTTCACAGATTAAGTAGTAAGTAGTACTGTAGTGTTACAATCAAAGCGTAGACTAAAAATAAATCAAAAGTATGATGTTTGTTCATTTAAATAAACAATACAAACAGACAAAGTTGAGACAAGCTTTTATTTTTTTATTTACGATTAGCTTTTTGTCAAAAGTACCTAGATATTCAAAGTAAATAAATTATTGGGACCAAAGAAAATGCTTGGTGTCCTCTGGTTTGGTTGCCAAACTATACAGACTGTTCACTAAAACTTGATCCCCTGCTGTCATGTTGGCACCATTGCTTGTCATGCTTAGTTTCAGAGTTCAAAATGGCGTCTGACAGAACTAATCGCGTCACGGAGAATCTGTCGCACAGTAGATGCTAGAGAGCGGGAATTTTAAAACGAGTTTAATTTTCTTACAATAACACTGTGTTTACTAAATAATCCCTTACTTTTAGAGCACAAAGTAACTTTTAGAGTGACTCAAGATTTTTAGGGGACTCAAGTTTTAAACAGCCACTTATGTAAGTCTGCATGGGAATAAGTAATAGGTATGTACGCAAAACAAAACGAATAAACACTTTTGTAATTCTTTTATATAGAACAAGTTATTAAATGGACATTACAAATTATTTTATATACCTACATGTGTATAACTAACCAATGTTTTTTAACAAAACTTTGTCGTTTTAACAAAAAAAGGACAAAATTAGGTACTATTTTATTTTATTCAAATCGGGCGAGGCAGTCGATTGGTTGCTATGTTTTCAGTTATAAGAAAATATGATTACATATTTGTAGATAGTATCATAATAAAGCAATTACAGTTCAGAATACCGGTATTTTTTAATAAGTATGTACTTTTGTATATATTAGACTGCAGTTGCTTTGTGTAAAATGAAGTCGAGAGAATAATACCTAAATAAATATCATAACAAACAAAGGCCTGTCTCCACCCTTTTTTGGCTACAACACTGACGGGTTCTAAGTAAATATTATGTATATTGTATGTTTATTTGTAAAAATATATAATCAGTTTCAGTCTCCAGACGAACAATGTTTTAGTTTCAGTCATTCGGTTGCCCAAAACCGTTCGGGCAAGAAGACTATATACAGGTCGAGAAATTGACTTTAATTTAAACCTATTAACCTCTAATGATTAGAAAAAAAAAATTATTATAAATTAGACTTACAGCTAAATATGAGACGTTTCAAAAATAACACATCGATTATTACTGTCGTGCTTAGAAAGAAGGCGTAACTACTTACCTATTTTTTTTTAAATATTGCATCCTGTTTTCGTCACCACTAAAAATGCTTGTGCCTATTTTTCATCTATGGAAATATACAGCGATTTTTTCATCAAAGTGATGCCAGTTACGCCCCCGTTCCTAATCACGGCAGAATAGTAGATACTAATAACCTAATCTATGCCCAAATAGTTTTACATCATTCAACAAAGTGTGCCTTTACACAAAAGTTTAGTGTAACTTACTTTCAAATCGAAATTTGAAAGTACCTAAGTAAGTAAATAGTTTTTGAGGTGTAGTAACGCTGTTTAGGACAACTTCTTGTGTATCTCTAAAGAAATTAATGGAAAATAAAGCCAAAAGATGAATATTATACCAGAGGCTTCTCCACAGACTAGGTACCTAACTTACATACAAATCAAATGCAAGAATAGGTAAGTACTTGATATTGAGCTGAATAGAATGAGAAATATTTAGAAAAATGCATTTTTTTTAAATAAACTATGAAGTTGAAAAAACGTCAAGATATTTAAAAAAAAAATCTTTTGACCCTTGCGTGCATTTTTGGGCAATTTTACATTCAAACCGTTATCTTATTATTTTTATATTTCGCTAATAATGTATGGATGTAGTCTCTTCACAACATTTAGGTCTAGTATAGGTAGATACATACTACATTCAACAATCTATTTAGGTTATAACGCATTTTAAGGCAGTAGCGACGAAAGTCAATGTCATTTAGTGATTTTTTACTGCAATGTCTGAAGTTCAGGTTTTCAGGAATTTCAGTAATATAGTATAGTAATATGAAGTAACATACTTGGCAATTTATCGAGGAATAAGAGGTACATAATAATTGACGATATAAGTCATAAGTTTATAGGTCTATACAAAGTTTGAAAAATTAATGGTATCATCATTTCGAATTTAAGCAATAAATTCACACTAAGTACCTACATATTAAAATACCTAGGTACCTAATCAGTTTCGAAATATTAGTCGCTCTACATTTGACACATCAAAATATTTTGTTTATGCCATGAGTAGGTCCTATTTAAAAGCGATCGCCGCGCGAATTCGCGATCGTCGCGTGATTGTAACTTTCTGTTTGGAAATCCGAAAACGCCCTTTGACCACGCGTTCAGATGCACCGAAAAAAAAGGGACATAATTATGTTTAAGAGCAAGACGATCGCGTATTCGCGCGAGACGATTGCGATCGCGGGGATACGCCTTTGTTCAAATCGATGATACAATTATTTTCATTTGTCTAGTTTCAACACCGTATAGTATAAATTCCAAATTGACTAAGTAAGCACATCATTAACGTCTAAGTTAATATTAGTCTATAAGTCACAATACACAAGACACTTTATTACATAGGTACATTAACAGTCTGGAAGTACTTAGATATTTCTATTTCTTTTATATAGATTAATTTAAATTTAACTTTTTAAAGTTTGCTTTCGTTAAGGTATGCAATGTAATGTTACAGATTCGAGCATTTATCAGTGAGTGAGGCGAACCGAACAAGACAATGATACAATTCGAGTATTACACCAGTGAGGGAGGAGAACCGAGCATCACAGTGCGCAATGTCTGTATTATTTTGATACAACTTGTAACATCAATGCGCACCACTCGTTACATTACAGGCGAATTCTCGTCAGGCAGGGAGACATTGTAACGTAATGCTCAAAATCGATTCTGTAACGATACATCACAGACAAAAGCTCCCAGTGAGGGAGCACCTTTACATCTCTTATTTGGTTAACAAACAGTATTATGAAAACACGATTTTTGCATCACACACTTGAAATTAGGTATGAAGCTCTTGTTCTTTGTATGAAACTTAAACGGCACCCATAAATTATATTAAAAACTGCTAGGAATTACACACATAACATCAAGCCGGTAATCCCCGAAGGTTTAGGCAGAGGTATACCTATAGTACACCTACATTTCGTCAGATATGTTTACGCCTCATGTAATAGGCGGCGAGCCTATTGCTATCAACCGGGTACAGATCCAAACTGCGGGCGAGAAATTTTTGATGGAAAAACCCAATAACACTGCCCTGGGAAACGTACGTAGCGCTATTGCGACCACTAAACCATCGACGCAGTTGTTGCTAGGAATTATAATAATTTAAACACAACATTTTTCCTATACTTAACCTAATTCTCAGCAAGCTATGTTTGTTTACAAAATTGACAAGAAAAGAAAAATACACTTTAGTAATTATATGGTTTAAATTGTCCTAGCTGGAGTTTTGTAGGAGCGTTTATTTATATAACAGTTATGTACATTCGTCAGTACCTTTCACAATAATTGACGATACAGTTCTTAATAGTAAAAGGAGAAGTAGAGGAACAATAGTTTCATGATACATAGAAGAGTATGGTCCATTCGCGCTGTGTCGTGACGACAGATAGTCGTCCTAACTAAAGTGTCGTAACTTGCATAATTAAATAGGCTTCGTCCATACTTCCGAACTCGCCCGCTTTTTTTTTTAACTGTACTCTTGCAACTCTGATTGCTTAAAAAAAGCAGCGAGTTCGAACTAGGGATGAGTACAGACGAAGCCATTAAATAGCGCTGTCCTTATTAAAGCTACGGTTTTCTAGAAGAGCGGTGGCCGTCATATAAGACTCGTCATGAAAATCTCATAATTGTCACAAATGTTTGGCATAAAGGCGTCAAAAAACGCTTTATGTCTTTATCATCTGCCTAGCCTTTTCCCAACTATTTTTGGGTTGGCTTCCAGTCTAACCGGATGCAGCTGAATACTAGTTTTTTACATGGCGCGAATGCCAATCTGACGTCCACATCACAACAACGTCTTATGTCAATTAACTTATTTTCTGCGGTCATGACCCGCTAGAAACGGCACTTGTCAATGAAATCGTCACGACACAGGCAACTGTACTTATGTAATAAATTCTAACATAAATTTTGGGTAACTCGCTAATATTCTGAATTCGGTTTACTTTCTTATTTACACAACAAAACTTACTGTTTACACTTAACGTAGTCATTAATAAATAGAGTCTGTTTAGATCATGTTCACACAATGCATGCGATCACTCGGTTTTATCACTTGCGTCCTTCGAGGCGCCCTGCGCGCATCAATAAACCTGAAAATTAAAATAAAGATACAAATTAGTGTCATGGTTGTAGGAACAGTCTGGAAATCATGGTGATGCAGAGGAATGAGGAAAATATCGTAAGAAAAGTTTTGAGTAAGTATGAATGATTGCTATATAAGTAGGGGAAGACCAAAGAAGCGATGGATGGACTGTGTGAAAGATGATATGGCTAGAAAGGGGGTGACTACCGAGATGACGACTAATAGAGAAGTATGGAAGAAGGGGACATGTTGCGCCGATAATAAATAAATAGTGATAAGGCCAGGAGAATGGTGATGGTCAAGTTATGATAAACCAAAAGAATTTTAGATCGATGCCTATCGCGTTTAATGAGGAGGGGGGAAACGCATGTGACTAAAAGAGTGATGGATATAAATGTTGATGAATAGAGCGGGAGAGGAAGGCTGCAGAAAAGATGGATGGATTGTGTGAGGAATGATATGAAAGAGAAGGGAGTGAATGATAGCGTGACGGTTGACAGGGGAGAGTGGAAGAAGAAAACGTGTTGCGCCGACACCAAGTAAGATGGGACAAGAGCAGGAGAAGATGATGCTCATCGCGTCTGTAAATTTAATTATTTTGTCCTTGAATAAAAATGAAGAAAATCCAATGAGTCAGAGAAAGAACAAATTTAGGCCAGATAGGAACAGTAAGACTTACTTGTTTCGTAGTTTTTTCAATAAATATCGTGACAAAGTACCTATTCAATGATGGTAAACTCCACCGTATTGTTATTGACAACTTTGAATATGAAATAACTAAATTAGTAGTCATAAAATAGTAAGCAGTTTGTAGACATGAATTATTCATTGAATCTCGACTGTTTGGTTTTAAACTCGCTTCTATTTCCAATGAATGACGGCATACGATATTGTTTAGTTATACTCGTATGTATAAGTTGTCAGATAAATTATTTGTTAAGCAAATTGATTATAGTCGGATTTTTTATTAGCTACAGTAAAATGATACTACATATCGTCCCCGTAGAGCGAAAAGTCATTAAGTCAAAAAATCGTGTTTTGAGATAATGCGAGTTAAAGTTTTTGAAAATAAAAATCGTTATAACGTTGGGTTACCTTTACAAACCTTTATGTTTTTAGCTTTAATTTGAAGGAAATAAAATAAATTTTATATTATAAGAGCGAAAACACACGTACACGTGAAAAGCATTTCGTAAAACAAAAGCGGGGGCAGCTACAAAAATGACGGTTAGACAGATATTTAGAGAAGAAAATGTTGATTTTAGTGACATTGATAAGTCATTTTGGCCATTTTTCGACTTAGTGACTTCGCTCTACGGGGACGATATTGACATTTCGTCAATAACTTAGAACATTTTTTAACGAAATTACATTTTACTGCAGCCAATTTTAAGTCCCGAGTATTGTCCGTATACCACAACATTCTTTGACATGTCATGTAACATTGTGGCTGTCTTCTCAGGCAGAGGTGTTTCTATAGTACACCCACCCACATTTCACCAGTTTTAAGTCCCATATAATAGGGGGTGAGCCTATTGCCATCAACCGGGCATAAATCTATACTCCGGCCTACTATTGAGAAATTCCAGATGGAAAAATCCAATAACATTTATCCCGACCTAGGAATCGAACCCAGCATCTCACACTCGGCAGTATCTATCGTTTACTACTACACTAGAGCAACGCTACAGTAATTATTTTATATCTACGCTATAATCCTGCACTATTTGCAGTACAAGACGTAAGTCGTCAATTCGGTTAATAATTAATTACCCTGACTCTACACAAGAACCCACAGTTTTGGCAACTCAGTGCGTTCACCTCAAACAGAATATTATGTAGGAGGAAGATAATATTTGCATTAAATATTTTCGCATTTACCGTTTCAGTATTGCCTTATAGAGTGAAGGAGATTTTGTTACTAATGGTACTGATAGTCTTAATATTTAAGTACCAATTTCAAAGTTATTGCTTCGAGCACCTCCCTTATTTAGTGGTCAAAAGTTAGCTAGGCGTTCTGGGGTAATATTATGAAGTATTAATGCCATCATTATTCCACTGCGAAAACGGGATGGTGCTAGCGGCCTTGTCTAGCTCCGTCTCTCTCTGACACCGGAAAAATGGCATACTTCACAATACGGCACCTGGACTCAATCTCCAGCACCCTGATAGCGTAACACACGATCAATCATAATCTGAATCATTTTGAAGAATATAGCTAACCCATTGCTTCATATGTTCGAAAAATTTGTCTGCTCAACAACGTAAATAACGCAATGAATGTTGTTGAACTGTCAAAATGAAGATTGATCGTGTTTTACGTAATTATGGTGGTGGTTGAGCCACGTGTTATTGTGTAATGCTATTAGGAATATCTCACTATAAAAGGCTGGATTTCGATTCGATTGATGGCAATAGGCTCTGCCCTCTTTTCATGGCACCTTAACATAACAGGCCGACTGTATTATCCTAGGACGTGTTCTATCTGTTGTTCTTTTTTCGAACCATAAAAACAGTTAGTATTTCTAGTTCGACCAGACTGAATAGCTACTACAGGATCTGACCCAAGGTAACATTTACTTATCATTGACAATAACTATCTCGTGGCCCGGCACGATCATTTAGAAACACGGCATATATTCAAGGTTGCTCGTGTGATAGGTCTTAATGTTTTAAAAGAACAATTTAAAATAGCTAATTAGCTGTCTGGTGAGATTAAATCGTCTAAACGTCAATTTGAAGTCTCTTAACGAAAATTATTTTAGAATCAGCCTTGATCAAGTCAATTAGTTATCAATCAAGGATTTAAAATATTAAATTGAGATCTATCCCTGGATAATGGATGTTTTAGGTAGATTTCAAAACAGATAATGATGAGAGGTGACTAACAAAAAGGTTTTTACAAGGCAGATGTGAGTGGAAAAGCCGGGAAGGGACGCCCTAGAAGGACATAATTATATATTTATATAGACCTCCAGACCGTATTTCGGCCATGGCTGTCAATCTCAACGGAGATTGACCGCCTTCGGCGCGGGAGTTAGATATTATAGTGTACAAGTGTGTGCGCAGACGCAGGTGCACTCTCACTTTCCTCATTCTCATAGTCCAATGGGACGGCAATCCGACACGACCGGAGAGAAATCAGGCGCAGGACCAACGGCATAACGTGCTTTCCGAGGCACGGGGGTATCACACCGCCGACTTCCTAACTCCGAAATTCCTAATGGAAATACCCACACTTTGCCCGACCCGAGAAACGAACCCAGGACCCCACGCTCAGCAGATGCGCTTGCGACCATAAGTGACCAAGCAAAAGAAGTAGGTATGTTAGGATCGGAGCAGGTGGCTTTGTTTCTGCCTACACCCATGGGAAGACGGCGTGAGTTTATATGTATGTGTAATCAAATGGATATTCCTTTACAGTTATTCGCTCTATTAACATTACTGAATGGCAATATAACTTTACTTTATCTCTCTATTTAAAGCATCAATTCACTTTGACAAGCTGAATGTTAGTGGACGATTGAGCGTCATTAGTTAGTAGTAGGGTACCTACTAGGTTTTTTGATAGTGACAACTCTTGGTTTATCAAAATCACTGGGTATGTGCCTGTTGTGGGTATGGACCACTATAAGTCGAATACGATATTCACCTTAACGCCATACGCCATCTCGTAGCCACCCTTGCTCTGCATCTGATTCTGCATGGTATGTAGCAACGACGACGGGATGTCCACATCTGTTGAGCCTGGAATCATTATAATTAGACATATTAGTACCTAAACATTCACACACGAATGAAACAAGAACAAAGCCATTTAAAAGATCGTAGATATTAGACCTTGACATTTTAAAAATATGGCAAGAATTCGTAAAAGAGATAAAATGTTTTAACTGATCTTTTGAAAGGTCAAACGCAAGTCAGGATTGCAAAATTCTTTAATTTGTAAGTGGACCATCAAAGCTTCTCATGAAAAGCGCGGTCAAGTCTTATAAAAGGTGGCAGAGCATCGACGCACAATCTGTTACCATAGATTCAGTACATGATTCTAGAACCGATGCATTTTTGGTCGGTTATTAAAAAAAACCGGACAAGTGCGAGTCGGACTCGCGCACGAAGGGTTCCGTACCATTATCTATAACCGGCAAAAAATCACATTTGTTTTATGGGAGCTCCCTTAAATATTTATTTTGTTCTGTTTTTTTTGTTACAGCGACAACAGAAATACATCATCTGTGAAAATTGTAACTATCACGGTTCATGATATACGGTGACAGACGGACAGACAGACAGACAGATAGACGGACGGACAGTGGAGTCTTAGTAATAAATAAAAATAAAATAAAATCTCTTTAATTCAGACATATTTGGTCCATAAAATGATTAGTGATACAAAACTTAAAATAATAGGGTCGCGTTTTACCCTTTGGGTACGGAACCCTAAAAAAGAACTACAAAACCTACACGGTCAAAATGTATAGAACAGGTATTTTATTTTATTATAACCGACGAAAAATTTCAACGCCCCTTGGGTTGAAATTTGTCCAGAGACCAGTACTCAATCCAGGCCACCCTGTATACAAGACCATAAGTTTAGAAGAATATTAGTTAATTGCACAACCTATTCATTATCAGGAACAATAACCATCACCATAAAGAACGATAAACTATCTAGTCACGAAAATAGTGAAGTATTTCACGTAACAAATGAGCAGCAACACGCAACGAAAGTTATGTCAGTACGCCGCCATAATATCTAATTAGTGCAGAAGGTCACACCACTAGTGCCACGGATTTATGATAACTGTTACTTAGTAATGATCGTTTAGAATAACAAATGGTTCTGAAATGGCAACGAGTAGACCTTGCAAAAGTTCGACCATAATCACTTGTCATAATTACCATTTCAGCAGAAAAACTCCCACTGCTGGACATAGGCCTACACCAAGAGTCGCCGCATTCCTGTGCTGGTCTCATCTCGATTCTTATCGACTTCTACTAGGTTAGATTTTTCTTGCTCTTGGGTTTTAACCAAAACATAGTTTGTTACTAATAAGGAAAATCTTACAATATTCTTTAAATTTATTTATTTGAGACGAAGGATCTTGGATTCATTTCCAACTATGTCAATCAAATGATACTTCATCAAATGTTTTTTTTCTCTTTCGATAAAGTCCATCAAACATTCTGGTTGGATCATTCTATTCCTTTGGAAAATAAAAGAAAGTCATGCTTAGTTCGGAGTTAAAGGGAAATATCGTATCCTAAAAACTTTCAAGACAGACACCTGTATTTATTATTCGTACAAGCCTCTGCAAGTCATTACCGTCAAAACAATCTTACGGCCAACATTCCAATCACACAAACGGCCTTACCTAACACAACACAACAACTAATGATCTACAAATCACGGCCATTTCGTGAGACACATCTATAGCTGTCAAAACAGAGATAAGTAGCCCCCTGACTCATGCAGATGTCCTTGAGGTTATAGATAATAGTGATAGTCTGTTGATTGATCGCGTTCTAAGAAACGGAGGGACGGTTTGTGGTGGCGACGATGAGTAAGATGACGATCCAGTCTTTGATGTGATTGTAGGATAAGATTTGGTGTAAAGGCGAAGTTGTGGTTTTCATCTTGTCTTGTTTTTTGAGATCTTTTCGCAAAAAGCATCTATCATTGTAAGGCTGTAGAGATGAAGATTATTACTATCTTATTTATGAGGAAAATTAGGGTATCTTGTTACTCAGTAAGTGGGTTGTGGAGGTCAGATACTAGGCAGTCCCTCCATGTAAAATACTGGTATTCAGCTGCATCCGGTTAAACAGGAAGCCAAACCCAACATAGTTGGGAAAAGGCTAGGCAGATTTTTTAACGTGGAAAATTAAGGAAAAAATCATTATGAGCAAAAGGCTCTACATTGTACGTGTAGTTACAGTTTTATGTAGTACACATCACTTATTAGGAAAATGTTGTTTTATAAGCCAAAAGATAAAACAGCGAAAATAATAAATAAAATTATGATTATTGATGGCAAACAGCCGTTAGTTGCTTGACATGAAGACGATACACATATAACTCACTATAATATAACAAGAAGGAAAAAAGAAAACAGGGTTAACAAAATGTAACAGGTTGCTTACTCTAGAATCAACATGTGGGTCATTTCCAGAAACCTAATGGCAAACCAAAATATCTACTGATATAGAAAGAACAAGATATTCTCAAGTCAGCCAAACACGCGATGTTACAACCTTCACATCGGCATTCATTAACAGATAATACGCTGCCTTTACTCTAGACACTTGGTTTTTAAAGATTATACGAAACTACAGTGAGCCTCAAAAAAGATATAGACAAGAACTCATTTTGATTGTCAATCTGCTTAGCCTTTGTTGGAATCGGCTTCATGGAGCGACTGCCTATCTGATCTCCACAACCTAGTTATTGGGTAACACGATACCCCTTGGTAAGACTGGTTGTAGACTTTTGGGCTTCTGACTACCCATAACGACTGTCAAAGATCTACAAATGACAGCCGGGATAATACTGTATCCATGTGTAGCTACAATTAAATACGACTATGTTTAGTGATTGCATTGATCCAATAATATGAAACAAAGATTGTTGAATTCTTGTCGAGAGAGACTGACTGTACATACCAGGTAGTTAAATATAATACTCTCACAGTCACCTTGTGGAAAGATGAGTCAAATGTTAAGGTCGCCCAACGGCCTCAGAAAAAACTATATTGTGATTGCAAATGTGAAAAAAGTAGTGGCCTGTATGAGTGCTACTTTGTAATTACAATGTTGTGTACTTAGACTAACCTTGTTTTTTTTTTCTTTCGTTTTGGTAAGAATGTAAGCAAACTTGAATTGTGAAGGAAGTCTGCTTTTATTCAATTCAAGATTCAATATCAAAGCAACTAGGAGGAGAAGCAGTTTATGATCAATCTTTGGGTATTCCGAAGTTCTTTTGTTTATGCCTAATTTAAAGTTGAAACAGAGTGGTATAAATGTAATAGTCACTAGTGCCTATCCGTTATACTGAACAACTTTCCATAACCCGATTACTAACCCGATTATTAACTTTTCCTTACCCGATTCTTTTCAGAATCAAAATCAAAAATATATTTGCTATACATATAACAAAAAGAAAACCGGCCCAAGTGCATGTCGAACCACGCACAATAAAGGGTTCCGTAGTTGGAATGAATTTATCCAACAAACTTAACATTGCAGTTGAAAAAAAAAAACAGACGAATTAAGAATCTCCTCCTTTTTGAAGAAGTCGGTTAATTAATGAGATCGGCTATAGTTTTTCCGATTCGTGAAAAATACTTTATACGAGTAGGTATGCATCGACATTGTCTATAGCTTCTGTTGGAAAGGAAGTTGATTTTATTTTTAAAGACTGTTTATAGGTACAAGGAAGTTGTTCATTGTGTCGGGTAGAATCACTCCGTCCACGCTTAGATACAAGTAAATCGTCACCAGTATACGTATGTGTAGGTGGCACTCAGACTCAGACCAGGAAAGTATTGAGAACATCAGAAAAACATTATATTATACGCAACTGGTCATTATTTATCTGCGTCAAGTTTTGATCTACTGTTGTGTCCATAAAAAATGACATATTTGACAAGTCATCATCATTCCCTTCAGTTTTATTATATGGGGATTGTGAGGTAAATTAATCTAATATATATACCATGTGATATGTATTCTTGTAATATTGTGGTGAGAAAACAAAATAAATAAATAAATTTGGACCAATAGTTTAATTTAATTTAATTGATTGATAAGTCTATGACATGTAAAAAGCATCTGTCAATTTTTATTTTTATTTTTGTACTTTTGACATTTGTAGTATTCTGAATTTATTTGATTTTATTTTATATTTTTGTTTCATATTTTTGAGTATAATAATTTTGTAATGTTATTTTAATAATTATTTAATAAGATTAACAATAATATACTATATATATATTTGCACACCTTATTAGGTAATGATACAGAGTACTTTATATTTATTTGTAACATCTGTTCATACCTACCTGTATTAAGCAAATAAATAATTTGATTTGATTTGATTTGAATAGCGACCCGCTCCTGCTTCACACGGTTTTTATGACTTGAGAAACGTCGAAATTTCTTAGTTTTATGTAAATTTATTATTTACATATTATACACATAAACCTTCCGGAATAAATTCTCTAAACGATGGTGAAAACCTCATCAAAATCTATTGCGTGGTTTAGAAGATCAACGCGGACATATAAACAAACACGAAAAGCAACTTTAATTTATAATTTAGTTAAAGATATAGCGCTGAATGTTTTTAGAGATAGGTTAAAGAAGGCTAGTTTTTGTTTGATAAAAAATGGTTTCTGCATATTATCCAAACACATAGAGGACAAAACACATATAAAACGAAAAGTCACATTGGTACTTGCCCGGATTTGAACCCACTACCTCGTGGATGAGAGGCGAGGCCTTAAACACTGGGCCATCACGACCTAAAGAAAAAACAATGTCGAATCAATATTGAGTTTCCAGTGTCATTGCTTGATTTCTCAAGAGCTCACTCGATATAATGACACCACGACATAATGTCAGCACGTCACGAAGACATGGAAACAAGGTTCTTCCAGAAATAAATGGGTGATTCTTGAACTTCAAGGTGAGGCGGACGTCCGCGAATGTGTTAGTAATTAGCTTGCAGAATCACTCGTCACGACCTCACTCAGTGCGTATTTATAGAGGATACTTTGTCTTCGCCTTGCGTGCGTTTTTTTATAGGGTTTTTGAATGTTTGCATAGGGAGTCATGGTGAAGGCCTTAAAATAATGTATTGTAAATTTTGCCAGCAGGATTCAAGAACAGCCTGGGCCTTTTGTTATGGTAGTCATGCCCATAGAAGCAATGATTGAAGCGAGACTGGAATACAGTAATGAAATGAAATTGTTTATTCTGTAAAAAGGATCTCGGAATCACATTTACAGGACATATTAAAAAAAATATATATATATACGAGGTCGGCGTTTCCTATCTATCTACTCTTTGAAGAAAGGCCGAAACAAACTCAGAGGTCGCAATATCTTTTAAAGTCAAGAGACATAATCTTGGTCAGGCCTTACGAGGACCATGTCGATTAGTGTCTGAAATTATCTTTTGAGGAAAGAACCATACAGATTTGAGTGGACCTGTCCAGTCAGTGCATCAAGCATTTGTCAGTAATCGACGAGCTCAACTCAGTATTAATCGATCTTACATTCGAAGATATTAAGGGTTCCTGGATTCCAAATCGATGAGCAATCAGTATAATTAGTTGGGAGAAAATAAATAGTGCTGCGACCTCAGATCAAATAAAAACCAAGACGGAGCGCTGCTAACAATACAGTGAAGCATGCTAAAACTACACCACCGCTCTGTGCATACACGCTCAGACACACACATTTACAACTATTTACAATGACACTACAATCAAACTACACCAAACTAAGTGCGAACATGTTTATGAAACCAGCCTCACGACACTTGACAGCGCTCTGTCTTGCTTTTTTATTTGGTCTGAGGCTGCGACATCCATAAATATTACCTCTGTCACAGCAAAAAAAAATACGTCCTCTGTAAAATCACTACCATTTTGGTTGCTATTCTTGGAAATCGGTGCAATTAAGTTACTTACCTAGTAGTAGATCGCAAAGTACCTACGTACGAATTAAAACAAAGGTATTACGTAGGTGTGGGTATCTAGAATAGTATCGCATTATCTGTGGTTTCATTCATCATACTTGGAACTATGACATCCTTGTTGATTTTATGAAATGCGTAAGTCAGTACCTAAGTAATCAAAGCCTAAGTAATAGTCATATAACTACAGTTTTATGTTACTGCAAATTTTCCTTTAATTTTACTTCCAGTTATTGTTAATAGCACCGAAATTACGAAGTGAGGTTATGAAGCAGACAGAATTTCAAACGTTGAAATAGTTTCCTGAATTTCTTGTCCAGACATAACAGAATTTTCGTAAATTAACCTAAACCTAACTTATCTATCACCGAGAGGAGGCCTGTGACCCAGCAATAGAAACCTATATACTGCCTAACTTGGAACATACTTAATATAATTACAGTCAGCATCTGCCTAGCCTTTTCCGAACTATGTTGGGGTCTCCTTCCAGTGAAACCGGATACAGCTAAACACCAGTGCTGGGGAGTTTCTTGCGCCACTTCTTCTTCCCAGTTAAAGCACTAGGAATTGGTGACGGGTGGGCGTTTTGGGGGACTGTCTTATGTAATTTTGACGTTCGAAAAGTGCTGATTCGAAAAGTAATTTATTCGAACTAGGCTGCTAGTTTGAATAAATGACTTTTGATTTTGACCAGTGCTTTACATAGAGTGACGGCCTATCTGACCACCAAAACCCAGTTACTGGGTAACACGATACCCCGTGATAAGAGTGGTTGTCAGACTTTCGGGCTTCTGACTACCCGTAACGAATATCGAAGATATAATGCCAGTGTGTAACCATTTAAAATGGCGGACATATCTATTATTAAGCATTTCTTACGTTACATCTCATAACAGAGCACTTGGTTAAGCATTAAGCATTCATTCATAACGTCACAATTATTCATATTTGAAGCCGTTAATAATCTCGTAACTAATGGAGTATGAAGTGTTAGTCGTAATTATCACTGAACACATGTGGCCCACTGCCTATGGCCCAGCGTAGCCAAATGTGCTTACGAAATACGCCTGCGGAAGATATTAAAACACTGAAATCTCTTAACAATTGCGGTCAGACATGGAGTTACTATGATGCAAATACAAGTTCTGAATGAATAATATAGGTTACTGGTATATGTATCAATGTTACATTATGGTACAGTTGCAGTTGTTATTATGTATATTGCAGCTTAAAGAAAGTGATCAAGAGCCAACCTCAACCTCGCATCATTAGCAACAGTATTATTAAAATTTTACTTCAGTGAGAGAAAGAGATGGAGCTATGCAGGACACATTAGCTCCATCTCTTTCCCACTGTGAAATAATATTTTAAACCATACTGCTATACGTGGTGGTACAGTCTTTAGTATAAAGTTATCTGTGGTACAGACACAGAGGCCGTACCACACCGTACTACGACCTCGCGACGTAAACGTTACATTTATCCTTTTACATTTTGGTTTTAATTTTTCCCCTTTTCCTCCAAAGCTTTCTTAATATAAATTCATTTAGATAGTGCATCAAATTACAATTAATTGTTTGATGACACATGAAGATCTAATTATCTATCTGTCTATCGATCATATCGATCTAGCTAGGTTTTTGTAGTCACGCACGTTCAGGCTTATATGCAATTATTAGAGGATTAAGTATACATTCTGGATGCAACCTAACCTGTTAAGTAATGCAAATCAATTTGTGATCGATTGAACCGGACATATTTTTTTAAACTACAATATTGGAATTTCAAGTCGATCTCAAGCTGTGGTCAGCGATGGGCTTTGACGAGGAATCATCGACTTCGCGAATCGTTCCGCACCAGTCTACAAGCTCGATAGACATAATGGGTACTCGTATTTAAACTGAATTTTTGTTTTAGAAGATTTATCAACTATCGTAGTGCCCGCTTATGCCACTGTTTGTGGATTTTAAGATTTTCTTCCATTTCTTTGCTCAATAGGTATATTATATACATATATTATATATATAGTATATTATATAATAGGTGCATTTGCCTAATAGGAAAAAAAGTCAATATCTATGTTCAAAATGAACTCACGGCAGATTCTTAGAAATTAATAGGCCAAAGCAGTCACAAGGTAAACTTTGAACTTGTCGACTTTATCCTGTTCACAGTGTCATGTGAATGTCTGTTTACCGTCTATATAAACAAGGATATAATAATATGTAGTCACTACAAATATACGCACAGAGAAAGACAGAGAAAATTAATATATAAGCAATATATATATATATAGTCACTACAAATATACATAGGAAGACATGGACACAGCTTAGTAGAGGATTGAGAAAAGAATAAGACAATTTTTGGCATTTGGTTTTCCTTATTGGTGGTTACTGACAGGATATTAGTGCTATTTTTATTAATCTTTGGCTTTGCAATGATATCATCATTATTGTCTAAAAAACTAAAACTAAAAGGACTAACTAACTATACCGATAAATATAAAAACAAAGGGACCCTTAGGCGTCGAAGTATTCGTCCGCATCGCTGTCATCCGGAAGCGTGCCCAGAAGACTGGCAGCATTGCCACGTTGAATGGCAATGCTAATTCTTTGGCCAAAGAACAAGCCAGCCCTCTGGTTACGTGAAGTGTCGACCAGTCGGCGAGAAATTTCCTTAAAAAGGAGACGCGCACTTGGGCCCCATGACATCATTATTGTTAGTTTTAAATACTATTCGCCTAGTAGTATTAATTTGTTGTTAAACAAATTAATATGTATTAGCGAAAGAAATAAGTGACTAACAAGTAATATGTCCATATTTCTTTTATTTAGGTACTGTTCTCAGTCAAAGTTTAGCGACTGTTTTTTCTTAGAAAAGATTGTCTTAGTAGATTTTAACTATGGTAATGATATAATAAATTAACTACTGTACTTGTATTGAGATGCATTCTTAGGAATCAGTGGCCTACGAGTTGCCTACACGTATTTTGAAACTTAAAATATGTTGATACCAAGACTGTGATATACCTAATACAATTGTTACACGAATGTAAAATATCTGCACATTATTTACCAATATTTGCAAATAAATGATTTTGAATTTGAATTTTAGTACCTACCTAGCTATGAAACAGGACAGTTTCGGGAAATCACCTAAAACATAATTTCTGTGAAGGCTTAGGTACGCCAAATAAGCTGTGCACCGATAAAAACCACAGTTGCAAAAAACAGATTACCATATTTATTGCACAGGAAACCATGTTTAGGTAATGTGCTCTACTGAGTTACTGAATGAAACGCCTACCTGCCTGTTCGTTTCCTTAGTAAAGTTATTAATTACAAGACATTGGAACCAGTTATACCTACCAATGCACTAGTACCTAGACAGCGAAGTGCATTAGTTCAAAGCCTGGACATTAGTTAACTTATTAGTTGACTTTTTTTTTTGAGGTTTGGAAATCATGTTATGACTTCTCCCGCTCTGGGCGGAGCGGAAGGGCGTGTCAGACTTTTACTGACTAAAACCCACCCGTGTTCCTTCAGTTGCCTGTTGCCAAGGTCCCGGTATCCCTTTCGGACTTTCCCGCAACCCTGGCAGGATTAGTTAAGGGTCTGGATACCACTTATCTATTTAGGTTCTTTATACTAGGTATTTCATACTATACAATTACACATATAAGAGGAGCTCGTGGCTACGTAATAACAGCCGCACGGGTCGGTCCATCAGGTTAAGCTACGCTTGCCGGGGTTGGTCCGTGGATGGGTGACCATCTTTACATACCGAGACTCCTCCGTGCCTCGGAAAGCACGTTAAGCCGTTGGTCCCGGCTGTCATTTGTGGATCTTTGACAGTCGTTACGGGTCGTCAGAAGCCCGAAAGTCTGACAACCAGTCTTACCAAGGGGTATCGTATTACCCAGTTACTGGGTTGTGGAGGTCAGATAGGCAGTCGCTCCATGTAAAATACTGGTATTCAGCTGCATCCGGTTAGACTGGAAGCCGACCCCAACATAGTTGGGAAAAGGCTAGGCAGATGATGAGTCGATTCTTGAAGCAGTTTAATGAGGAAGCCGTCACAACATTTACCGCGAGCCTATTCCAACTCGGTTAGACAAGTATTGCTTCAAAGGCTTTTTTCTTTGATGAATTTTCGCATATTTCTAACAATCATTATTATAACACACACATAGTCATAAACTATTCAACTCGCTTCTTTTGCCAATTGTACTAAAGTCTGCAGTTTATATACATTTTTACAACGTAGTAATTGTTTATAGCTCAAATTGTATCCGCATCTGTGGTTCAAGGAAGTTCAAATTGCGTTAAATTCTATCTATTAGGGCTGGCAACACTCTCGAAATAGATAGAATGGGTATACAAGAACTTTGCGAGTTTTTTGGTAAACAGTTTTGATGTTGGAAACTTATTGACAGCTATCTAATTGCGTAACACATTTTCGATTAAGACTAATCTGTTTCAATTGACAGTTCAACAACATTCATTGCGTTATTTACGTTGTTGAGCAGATTTTTTTTCGAACTGAAGCAATTTTTTGCAATCTGTTTCAAAACGATTCAGATCGTGATTGATCGTGTATTATGCAGTTAGGGTGCAGGTTCTAAATACAATTTAGGTACTTACCTATCTAATTACACTTAGTAGGTACTTACTTTACTGCTAAACAAGTCTTATTACAGAGATACCTAGGTTCATCAAGAGGTCAGTAGGCAATATGCTATAGTCACCAGACCTGGCAAATGGACTGCTCACATTTTATTGGCTTCATTCATACTCATCCCTAGTTCGAAGTCGAACTCGCCCGGTCCGTTGTACCCTTGCAGCTTATTCGCTTATAAAAAGTTGGCGAGTTCGAACTAGAGATGAGGATGAACGAAGGCATTTTATTGTGAAAATAAGCACTTTTATGGCTTAAGACTTTTATGGGCAACATAACAATGTCATTATTTAAATCTGGAACATCACTAATTTGTTGAACCCTCAGACCAACAAAAAAAGTGTTGAACCTCAATAAGTGCCTTGTTCAGACAGAGTCAGTTCGCGACAGTCGCGAGCGGCTGTGCTCTGTTCAGACTGTAGATTACGGACGGACGGGCGTTAGAATCGGGATGAGTCACTGGCTGGCTTGCCGACCGACACGGCCGCCGAACTCGCCTGTTTATTTTAAACTCGATTACAGGGCTGCCTTTTTGTAAACATGTGCGAAATAATAATATTGGTTTCAAGGATAAATGTGGACATGAATAATGTATATTGCAAATAATCTACATGCTATTTTAATTATTTGAAGTCAAACATACGTTAAAACATACATTTGCAAATTTTTGCATTAATTAATTAAATGTCGCTTAGTCACAAATATTTTTGCATTCAACTTTAAATTGAAAGTTTGCACCTATTAACATTTGCGTCATCTTTCTACTACACAATAATCAATTTTGTATTAGTAAAAGATATTCCGTTAGTCAAATTAATCAGCCATATTTTTTGCAATCATTAATTTATGCGGAGACATCAAAAATAAATTGTCTTTTGAAACAGGTGTTCTTATAAACTGATTTACAAGAATTAACATTTAGCAATCATAATAAATATCAAAGATTAATGTGTAATCTGTGGTTAACATCCTTAGCTAGCAGTTACGAATAAATAATATGCGTACAAACCGTCTCGGATGTTCTAAATTTAAAATGCAACGACATACCGCCGCGTTTCTGTTTGTATGACGCTTCAATGCTCGTTAAACTAATTTTCTTTGTCTATGGATTCTCTATTTTATCGATAACTATTCAAGCTTACCTAAGTATTCTTTTAGATGACTTCTACAGAGTCTTACATTGTAATTTAATTAATTCCGTACAAGTTAGAGTTATACAGTCATTATTATATTAGTATTCAACGTTAAAGTACACCGCATACGCATAGACACGTAACGAGCACATTAGTATGAATGAAGTATGTTAACTTATCTTTATTTATGTTTACTTTCGGGGTCAATAGAACTTTAGAGCGATATCACTTGGTAGGTACACACGGCTACATATCAAGGTTTACAATTCCATTATAAACTGACCTCTCAATGTACGGAAATCCAATACAATGCAAGATCAGCATAAACTGGAAATTTATAAGCTTGATATGTAGCCGTGTGTACATTAGCAGTCTGGGCTGGGCAGTTTTACCTACATTTATACCTACCTAACTTGTGTTTATTAATGTTAGGTATAATGACCGTATGACATGAATGAGTTTGTGTGATACATTCTTAGACATTTATATTGTGAATAAATTATAATGGTTCATTGCTAAGTTAAAAAAAAAAAAACGTTTTATAATGGCTCATTGCTAGGTCCTTTGTTCTTTGTCTTAACTGAATGTTTGTTGAATTCTTGAGGGATGAGGTAAAAAATATTGAAACAGTTCTGAAAGCTATGACATAATTACAGGTAAAGGAGCCTATTAATAATAATAATAGTTATAAAGGTGATAGTGATATAGGTATATATTATTGATAAAGGTATTGGTATTGCCAAGATATTGTAATAAAGAGCAGCGAAAGCGTAAACGCAGCAATAGTTTGCGACTTTTGCCGCTTCAATGACAGAAATGAAATACGAGTATCTACGTAAGTATCTTCTAAGACTTATGAACGTGAGAATGGATTTTAAAATTACTCAATGTTTCTCTTGCCTCTACTAATCTACTTTCTTTGGTTTATTAGTTGGGATTAGATTTCTAATTTGGAAACAAGTTCTCAAATCATTTGCAAATTGAATGAAAACAAGGCAAAACTTTTAAAATTTTTGATGTAAAACAAATAAAAAACTTCAAACATACACCAAACTAATATGGATATTGCTCTAACAGACCGGAACTGTTTAAAATTCAATGAAACAGATTTGATCTGCAATACTTTGGTCTAATTGGCGATTATGACCATTCACTGGCGGGTGAGTGCAAAAACTAGCGTTCACTATCCAAGTTTGAAAACCTCGTTTACGGATGCATATAAAATGAACTTTTAGTAGTCAAATCAACTCATTTTTGGTATTATATTTCCATAAATTGTTACCTACTTCTTAAAAACTAATAAATATTACTAGAAATATGCTTAAACTAATATTAAACGTACAATTCGTGATCTATTTTAATTTATCTCCAACAAAACTTGATATTTTATTTATTGAAGTGGCATTAAATATGTCTAGAGACATACTTAGATCGGTAGATGAAATCAGATTGGACACAAATACCAGGTACCTGATTTAGCCTTAAACAGGATTGAAGAGGACTATAACTGGTCCAGACAACTCTAGTATTAGCTCTGACAACTATAAAGTACTAAATTATATCTAATGCTAGTGACTAGCAAGGAATGTCGCAGATGCAAGCAGTGAAGTATGGGAAAAGGAAATCTTTTAATTGCAGCTGTATCTGGCTGGCATTAAACTTTTTTTGTTTGTAATTAGAACCTATTTATGGACTTATACAAAAAAGATACAAAGATATTGGATTTTTGCATTTCAGTTTGAACATTCTTGTAGAAGTATGGGTGATATGTCCGACATATTTTTTGCTTGCAATAAAACGTTAATCAAAAACGTTAACTACATGTTTAGCTTCAATTAAAATGAATCGAAAAACTTTACTAATAAATCTGGTACAAAATAAACACCAAAAGCTACAGAACTTTTAAACACAACCCTAAGCAAAACCAGTCTTATCAAAATGCTCCTAGGGCTGACAAAATGTCACATTGACAAGACAGTTCGTTAACTACAAACATTTTACATTGACTGCACAAAACGCACTATGACGGTCGACAGGCCATTCCTTTTAAAATACCGATAGTTATCTCTACTGGTGCAGAATAGTATTCCTTAATAGGAACACAGAGTCTCCGGTCTATCCGTAACCAAATTAGGAGCTCACTCGTCCTCTAGAATACAAATGCGATCATTTTTTTATGTAACGTTCGTACTACACGCGTTTGGACACGTCTTAGTCGTTAAATCAATTATGTAAGGCTCAGTTTTGTAATCCTTACGTATCCTGACATGTTCGTTTTTGTAATGGTCTGTAAAGGAAAGCGTCTGGTCTGCCTAGAGTTTCTTAGGTGATGTTTGTTTTAAGCGATTTCAAGAAGTTGGTTTAAGATTCTGCTGGGTTTGTTGTAAGTATTACAGTTTGCTACTTATATTAGCAGTAGTTGTGAGAGTTTTTATTTTGTCTTTTCGAATGAAACTTTGTTAGATCATAAATAAGTATGCGTATTTGCTCTTTCTCTGTCTTTTGTTTAGTGACTTGTATACCTTGATTCTGATTGACATTGGCACCATTAAGGCTAAAGTTATATGAACATCGTGTTATTCACCTACGTTTTCTCATTTTAAAGGTGATGAGACTCGTATTACATGAGTTACCATAACTTCATTGAAATTAAGCTTGGAGAGGGCTATGAAGCTAAATTGATTGTTTGTCATTATAAGAGAAAGCTGAGTCTAATTTACAACATAACATCATCATCATTAATGTGGAAAGTTCTAAAACTACTCACTTCATACAGGTACTTCAAGAAACATATGTATAATAATATGTACCTCGGGCTGTATGCCCCGGTCGTTCACCTTGCCTTTCGGGAAGGTTAAGATAGTAATCGATTGACTGACGGCCTGTTATCGAGCCATCGATCATCAGGATTACGATGATCGCCCTCGAGTGCCTATTCGAGAGAGATAAGAGATTGTGCAGACTCGGCAAGTAGTTTAGCCAATTATTTTTTCATATTTTTATTTCCAAAAAGGTTGCTATTGCTAAATCTAATAGCCGTGTTTTGGTTTCTCTATTTCAGCTGAATCTATTGGTAACGTTCAAGGTTACTAATACCAACAATCGTACAAAAAATTATACAATATGATTACCATTGCCTTATTACCAGTAGCGTTACCAAGAATCGTACATTCAACAGAACATAGTGACTCACTGTTATGAGAAATGTGATCAAGTCTCCAACAAAAACATTACAAAGTTGAGTTTTAGCGATGCTTTTTCTATGTTTGTAACTTATTAATCAAGCGAGCATAATTCTACCATGCACGTAGTTTTATCATTGGCGTATTTTGATTACTTCCGATTTTCCTTATTTGTGTTTTAAATCAACCGACTAACAAAAACTACACTCTACAGTGTTTACGTCTTTCTAGACAAATAATAAGTAAGTGGTACGCCAGTAGGCAAGAAAGCTACAAATGACCAACTCACCTATGTGTCCTGTGTGTTGAAAGTTTGTCGGCGCACCGATCATGGACCTGTCTATTCTCCGCCGCGTGCGCTGCGCCTGCGCGGCGGGCTGGTAGCAGCACGCGAACCATTGCAGCCAAATTTCACCGCCAGTGCTAGCCATTACTATTCTTTAACGTCCACTTCACACGCGAGTCCCACTTAACCGTCACTGCCGCTTAAACGCAGCACGGAATTCGAATTCGGAACTTGTAGTGATGCACACTTGCGATCGAACGGTCGATACTCGAGCCACTGATATTCTCGTTCAACTTGAGGATTAGCGCTTCACTTGACGTCACTAGTCTTCAGATGAGCGCAGAGGAGATAACGTTGATCGCATGATTCCCAGATAGCATCTGAAAGTAAAACGTGGCTTGTCAATGATATACCTATGATATTGATAACACAAACGAGTGTTTACTCTTCCCTAATGAAAGGAAAACATATTTAACAAAAAATATAAGTTTAACGATGTTAGACACATTGAGATAATAATTTGAGCGAGTAAATAGGACCCCTAATTAAACTAAGTAATGACTTTGGGCGCAGCTAATTCGTCGTAATCAATTAAAAAGAGAAAAAAAAGCGTAAATGTAGCTGTTAACAAACTTATTTTTCACAGTTATGCTGATCATTAGCATTTTAATTTGTGGATAATTGGTATTTAGGAACTAATGAGCGTTAAACGCTGCTCGTTGCGTGTCCAAGGAAAGTAAGTCTAAAGAAGGCCCGCATAGGTTGATATTTAGTAAAAAAAACGCTTCAAACGCAGTTCGTTTTTGTCTTGTTAAAAGTGGATTTATGTGCCACATTTATCATCGAGTCGTTCCGCTAAGACAGTTAACAATGAGACAATCGGGCATCACCAATAAGCAAAGTTCAAAATTCGTCTATCGATACCGTTTCCTAAATTCGGCAACTTTTAACGATTCAAAAGCAATCCTGCTTCCTTTTTAGCCATTTTTATGCCTTTACATTACCATATTTCTGTAGCCAACTAGCATAAGATTCCATATACATGCCAGAACGTTACGGAAAAACTGGTAAAAAGTCGTAAAATGTTATCTTGGTGTTGTGAGTTAGATAAACCTGTTCCGGCCTCAGCTTAGTTGTGGAGACATCGATGCAACGAGTTAAGGCGCAAATAGGCGCGACGCGACTTTAATCAAACAATTTATGAGAAAACTTCACGGTAGAACAATTAACGGTGTCGCTTCGCGCGACAAGTCGCGCTAGTCTGCACGAGCCTTTATATTAACATAGGTTGTAATGCAGAGATGCTTGCCAGGTGTAGGGAAGACGTTAGAATGTTGAATATGCTAAATAAGGTGTTAAAGTTAGGTCAAATATGAGTTAACTTGACTAATATATGTTATCACTTCCTGGGCTTCATAATATCTAGCCAGGATTGGCTTCTACCCTTCCTAATGTAGTTAGATTTGGCTTTTACTAGTTTCTGCTGCATCTGAGGATTATAAATTCTTCTGAGGAAGCCTTTAGCCGTATCGGGACATGCCTAATGTCGTTTTGCACCCACTGAAGACCTCACAATGCCACTCTCAGCACATAAGAAGGGTTTCCTGGATCTTAGAAGTTAGCATAAGCATAAGTATAACGCGACTATAATTTTCTCACTGCTGGGACACAGGTCTCCTGTTGGTTAGAGGGAGTGGGCTGTAATCCACCACGTAGGCTCAGTGCGGGTTGGTAGTTGTCACAAGTCTTCGAATTTTGGTCCTAGGACATGCCGGGTTCCTCGCGATGTTTTCCTTCACCGTTTTGAGAGCAAAGGTGATGAAATAATTTACACAAAGTAAAGCAGGTGTGGGTTCGAACCTACGACCTACAGTTTCTAAGTCGCAGCCGCTACCACCACACCACCCACCACTGCTCTGAAGTTAGAACTCACAAAAACAATATACAAAAGTCTGTTGCCAGGTTTGCCAGGTTACAATTCTTTCACTCAAGCCATTTCTGATCCAAAATCCAGCTACATTCTCCATACATGTGATCTCAATCCCACGTGAACATCATTATCTTCTAAGTATCATTGGATGTTATCGTGTTAACACAACACACGCCTTCACGTCTTATCCTGGTGTCAGGAACACACTAGAGGAACAGTTAAGTGGCTGACATAGCGTCAGATAGTTTATCTATGCGGCCATTATGTTTTGGACGAGACTGTGAATAGGGGCGACTTGTTGTACGAAAGGGATGGCGGCTTCTGCTTTTTCTGTCGAACACATTCTAATTAACTTCTGAAGAATTTGGCAGAATCATCCCAGCGCTGATTTGCTGGATACGTTTTCTCCTCTACCGGCCGTTATATCTCCTGACAAAAGGTTGTTTTGTACATAAACAGTTCTAGAATTTAATCTTGTATATTATTGTTATTTTTGAATTATCTATCCATTATGTTGCCATTGCCATGACTTGTCTCTGCATCACGGTTGACTCGTAGAAAATGCCTCAAGCACCACCTTTGTTTTATTGTTTTTAATTGTGCATGAAGTTTAAATAAATAAAAATGGTTTGAGGAACTACATTATTGTGATTTATTTAAATAGCTTAGAAAAGGAAAATCTACATCATCAGGGTTGGTGTATACGGGTATACGCGACTCATGGTCGATTTGCGAAAAGATCTTAAATTTTCTATAGATTTTAAAATTGATATCACCGTTTTATTAGTTTATATTTGCATGTATTGAATGTCTCTCGTTTTTTGCAGCACAAGCACGCAGCCGCGCTGCTGTGAAACGACTGCGTTAATTTTGTCGGAGAGATGGAGAGAGTAGTTTCGCTTTTAGGAGGACATTGTTGTTATAGGAGCATCAACGACATGTGTTGCGAGATTTATTTTTATCTGAGCTGTCAGCGGCTGCGCATGAGTTGATCTTAAACTCAGCTTAACATCCATCTACGTTCGCCTAAGGCACATCACTTTCTGAATTCTACCAAGTATTATGCTTCTCATAAGATGACTATCTGACCATTGTCTGCTATCAATGTAGGACTTTATTATAAATCTAACAATAGAGAAAACTCATACAAAGCGCGATTGAAGTCTAGTCGATTGGCTGAATAGAGAGACCTAGGTTTAAACATACTCTGACATCGAAAACATAAATATTTATATCTAAATAAGTAAATAGCTAAGTACACGATTTTTCAAGGCAAGCAAAAGTTCTATAGCCTAGATTTGATACTGCCCATGCCACTGTGTCTTATTATTATAACTTTTACGTTTTATGGGTTGTTTGACAATACGAATAATAAAGAGACAAAATAGTTAAGGATTTGGAAATTCTTAGAAGGTAAATGGTAATAGGCTCACCTCATAAAAACTGGCGAAATGTATGGTAAGTAGATAGGTATTGTTTCATTTATATGCCATACTCAGTGCTCTGAGTGGAATACCGCGTTTCTTGTTTTAACATAAACTAACTGATGCCCGCGACTTCGCCCGCGTGGATGTCGGTTATTATATAATAAAACCTTACTCGAGAACCTTTCTATCCATTGGTGAGAACAGCATGAAAATCGGTGCAGTCGTTTTTGAGTTTATCGCGTACAGGACGACAGACAGACGCGGCGGAGGAATTTGTTTTATAATATGTAAAGGATATATCGTATGACACTCGGCAATAAGTTTTGCAATGGCAATAGCAGAAGAATACTCCCTACTTAAAAACTGACAAATTTTACTTCTTTTTATTATTAATAAAGTATAGACAATCAAAGTCTATTTCCTTGTAAACTTTTTCACGAGTGGCTTTATTTACAGAAGTAGAAAACAACTTACAAGTTTACAACACTATAAGAACTCTATAGCTATTTTTAGTTGATGAGAAACGGTGTGTATTCGGCACACTGGCCTCAATATGATACCTTACTAACGAAAACTTCTCGTGAACACATTGTAATAACGTAAAAAGAGAAAGGATTGATTTAATGTCATATTTATAATCTAGCGCCATCTTGTCTATAGAATCTTTCGCGCCATAATCCGTGTTCTAAATTCAAATACGTTCAATGATAAAAGAGGTTTGTCGGTGAAGTTCCACTAACAAATTAATATGTAAAAATTGTTGTTTTTCGTGGTCCATGGTTATTAGAATATAAGGAATGTTAAAAATATTGCAAATATATAATATGTACTTGCTTTATGCACGTGGATCAGCACGAAATATTTATAGGTCGCAATGAGAGTAAAAGCAGCGTGCGTCAAAAAGTTTTGGCTTCTGTTAGGATCCTAGATTTTTTTTAAATTACTGCCTTGTCTTTGGATCTAAGGGAGTGGGTCCACCAGGAATACACCGAAGATTCAATTACTTAACTAGGTACATACGTCTGTGTTGCTTTAACTGTCTGATATCTTGATACAATTTGTAAAACATTCTTATTCAATAATAATGTCTTTTGAAACGAAGGGTGACTCTCTCTGCTACACTTGTTTAATTGATCACTTCCATTGAAACAGCTTTAATTTAATTTGAATGTTATATTTTTAAGAAAAAGAAGAGTGTACTTTATGCCGAGCACGCTCTCCTTTTTTTCGTAGTTTTTTTTTCCATAAAGTATATATTAATATAAAATCGCAGAAAATAGTAATTAAACATTTCCTTCTTTTTGTACCGTAGCTATTAGAACCTTTTTGGTACCTATCATAAGTATTGTTATTGACGGCCAGTGAAAGTAATCAGATCACTGGACCATCACTCAATGATAGGGAAAGTACTCCGATTGTCCGGCGTTCTAGATGGGAGATTAAGTTACCTTGCGTCATTGTAGGTATTGTATTTTTATATTATGGTCCGTATCTTTATCTATACTTAACTAGCTGACCCGGCAGTCATTGTCCTTTCAAAATGATATATAAAAAAAAACATTTTCAGCTTCAATTCTCTCTCTTCAATCGGTCCCTCATTACTGAGGATCGTGGTCACTGGACCCCTTTAAACGGACAATCTGCCTCCATCGACTCCGGTCCAAAGTTGCCATCACCACCTGCTGAAATTTGCGTGAGGACGCAGCTTCTTTTACTTGGTCGGACCATAGTGTTGGCGACCGGCCTCGTGTTCTCTTTCCTTCGGTATTGCCAACAATGACCAGCTTTTCTAGGCTGCTATCTCCCCTTCGCATTATGTGGCCAAAGTAGGTCAAAATACGCTGTAGGCAAACTGTGGACAATCAGGTCTTGATATCGAGCTGGGAAAGAATAGATACATTTGTGCGTTTGGCTGTCCATGGAATTCGGAGCATCCGCCTCCAGCACCACATTTCGAATGCGTCTATCCTCTGTCTTTCTCTTGCTCGGATTGTCCACGTCTCAACTCCATAGAGGAAAATCGGGAAAACTAGTGCTCTAACCAATCGGGTTTTCGTTTTATAGCTTATACCACGATTTTTCCAGATGTTTTGAAGGAGTGTCGCAGCATCTTTAGCCATGGCTATCCGCCGTTTTATTTCTGGGACGCAACTGCCTTCATTATTAATGTTAGAGCCCAGATAAACGAAACTGTCCACAGTATCGATGCCTTGGATGTTATGGGCGCCCGAAAGCTTTCCCGCACGATCTATCACCATAAGCTTGGTCTTCTGCCTATTTATTGCAAGCCCTAATTTGCCACTTTCCACCTCCAAACTGTGTAATATCTCCTTCATGTCGCCAAATGTTGTAGCAAGAAGAACGGTGTCGTCAGCGTACCTCAGATTGGAAATGCGCTTTCCACCAACAGCAAACCCCTTTTCCCAGCCCTCAAGAGTTTTCCTAATGATATACTCTCCATACACATTGAAGAGCAGAGGTGAGAGGATGCATCCCTGCCTAACGCCTTTTTTGATGGAGAACACATTTGAACAGTCGGTGTCTATTTTGACGAAAGAGCGGTTGTTGATGTAGAGGCATCGGACTAGGTCAATAAGATGTTGAGGCGTACCCATGTCCTTTAGAACCTCCCATAGCTTGTCCCACTCCACACAATCAAAGGCTTTGGTGTAATCAATGAAACACAACAACACAGGGCTGTTAAATTCCCGGCTCTTTTCAATGATTTGGCGAACGTTCAGGATTTGTTCCCGCGTACCTTTGCCTTTAAAAAAACCTGCTTGTTCTTCTGGGATTTGTGGCTCGAGAAAGTGCTTTAGCCTGTTGTTTATGATGTACAGGAGTATCTTGCTGATATGTGGAATAAGTGCCAAGGTCCTATAGTTGCTGCAGTCTTTGGTAGAGCCTTTTTTGTGAAGTGGAACCAACACGGACTCTGTCCACTCTTCAGGCCATCTCATGGTCTTCCAGATAGATCTGCAGATGCTTAGAATCTGCTTCACACCTTTGGAATCTAGGTTTTTAAGTAACTCGACTTTAAGTAACAGCTTCAGTTAGGGTGACTTTAAGTAACAGCTTCAATTAGGGTGCAGCTTATTTTCAACACATAACATGACAACTTCTACATATACAGGGTCAAATTAAAATAGCGTAACGAGGGAGGGAGTGGCAACGGAATCCTAAAGGTCCAGTATCGACAGCTGAAGGAAGGCTTATTAGGCTGCATGTTACCAATTTTTTTTGTATTTTAATTTAATAATTTATCTTAATTTAATCAACAGAGGGAAAACGCAGGTAGATGAATTTATCAGATTTTTATTTTGTGTAAATTTTCAATTTATAATGAAGTATTATTTAATTCACATATTCAATCATTTTTACGATACTCTTCACGTCGCCGGCGGAATTTCGCTAGTTAATTTTTGACCAGACAAAACTTAGTTATCCACTGCCGAACACAGAACTGTTAAGCACCTAGCTAACAACAAACAATATGAGAGAGTTATCATGAGGGACTTGATTAGTCACGCTAGGAACAAACCAAGATCAAAGAAAATGCACGAAATCTTAGACGGAAAGACGGTAACCAAACGCATCAAGAACCACAGGATGTGCTATCTCGCACATGTTCACAGACGCGGCAACCCACACCTATTATATGCAGCATTACAGTACAAGGCCATAGTTTAACCTTTGTACTACTACTGTATGGAAATAGCATTATAATTATTATCAACACGTGTGCACACGGATCAGTTATCTTATAATTAACTAATTGACGCAGGCACGCACGCGTATTGTTCGTCACTAAGCGCTTCGTTTATAGTACACTATGTGTTAGAGTTAATTATTCTAACAGCTGTCTAGTGCACAATAATTATGTGACAATGGTTCTAGATTAATAAATCGTTAACATAAACGTTAAGAAAACGTTAATTTATTCGGTTTGGGGCCAATTTGAGGAACTCGTGGCTAAGTAATAACAGCCGCACGGGTCGATCCATCAGATTAAGCTACGCTTGCCGGGGCTGGTCCATGAATGGTAGGCCATCAGAATCCTCCGTACCTCGGAAAGCACGTTAAGCCCATTAGTCCTGGCTGTCAGTCGTTGATCTTTGAAAGTTGTTACGGGTCGTGAGAAGCCCCAAAGTCTGACCACCAGTCTTACCAAGGGGTATCTTGTTACCCAGTAACTGGGTTGTGGAGGTCAGATAGACAGTCGATCCATGTAAAAAACTGGTATTCAGCTGCATCCGGTTAGACTGGAAGCCGACCCCAACATAGTTGGCAAAAGGCTAGGCAAATACAGGGGCCAATTTGAAAAATAACCAGATATTACGATCAGCAGTCCGTTAGCTTAGCTAAGTAAGTGTAAGTAGTTATGGCTGGTTCTACTATGTTGATGAGTGGTCCCAAGGTTGTGTAGGCTGAAGTAGGAGATCGTGTGTGTCAATTTTTGAACGGAGGAAATCCTTCTTACATAAAGTTATCCCTGTAGGTACTCTAATAAAAAAAGCTATTATTTCCAGATCGAAGGGGGATTTGGCGGCTGGCAAACAATGCAATAGCGAGGGTGAAGGTTTCTGTCACTTGCGCTCTGCTTCGTTTACATATTACTTACTTTATTTTTTCTTAAAGAGACGATCTATCTTCCATCTTTTGGGAAAATTGAAATGGCTTGGAAATCTCTAGGGGACTGCTTTTAATGGATCACTTAAAGAGAAAAAAAAATGCCATTATTTAACTTTGAATCTTGTTACACAATCAAAAGCAATGTACCTATAAGTTTTTCCTTAGCACCTAAAAGAAAATGATACATTTATGTTGCCCTAATAATGTAAATTTTGTACCAAATGGTAGAAAATAAGAAAAAATCCGGCAAACGGGAAATATCGTAGTTGAAACGAAATAGACAAACGGGCTTATTTGGCAAAGTTGCAGCATTTTACGGTATTTAAGCGTTTTCCCGAGGGGCCGTGGTTGGTGTAGGCTATTTTCGTAGCAACATGCCTATGCGGAAATCGATGTAGTTGACCAATCGAGAAACTCAGTCCAAAGCCGTCGTCACGCCCGAGCGACCTGCCACGACCCTATTCCGATTCGTCTTGTTTAATCGATAAACGCTTTCAATTCTACGCCTTTTAACGATTATAACGGTACCCCGCGATCTGATTATAGTGACATTGTTTTGGGCTACTTTGTTTCTGTTTGTTTTAATTTTAAAACAGGTTTTGGGCAATGTTATTCAGCCTACTTTTTTATTTCTGTCGTAATGTGCAACGAGCGAGGTTTTTTGACAAACTTTATGTGAAGGAAATAATACTGATAGAGATCAGATGTGAATGTAGTGCAGTTTTGACTGTACATTGCGTTTATTATACCTTGTCCCAGGACTCGATTGGTAGCACTGAATTTTGCAGACATGTGATTGGTACGTTCTGTCAGTCGCCATTTTTAACACTCATTACTAATGAATCAAATACTGCAAAATTCAGTGCTACCTACCAATCAGGGCACGGGTCATGTTATAATGGACGCACTTGTAGTAATTTAGTTCATTATTATGACAATACTTGCTGCGCCGCGAATTCTCCTGAGATCCAGGATGAAAAGTAGCCTATGTCCTATTCCAGGTCATGGTCTACCTATGTGCCAAATTTCATCTAAGTCCGTTCAGCCGTTTTGGCGTGAAAGCGTAACAAACAAACTCACTTTCGCATTTATAATATACTAGCTTCCGCGGCTTGACCCGCGCGGTATGTCGATAAAAACTAGCCTATGTCCTTCCCCAGGGTGCCATCTACCTCCTTGCCAAATTTCGTCTAATTCCGTTTAGTGGTTTAAGCGTGAAAAGGTAACATGCAGACAGACAGACAGACAGAGTTACTTTCGAATTTATAATATTAGTATAGATTTTAGTTAGGATAAGGATATAAAACATGGCTGTAGCCGCTGTAGGTAGTTTGTGGGAATTTCGGGAGTTAGTTGGAAATACTTACACATTTTATATTTTAAGTATTCCTGCGTTAAGACTTTTCAACAACCTTCAAGAGAGAAAGCTCACTCACCGTAACGTTGACAACAAAGAGCTATTTAATAAGCATTTTTTATTATTTATAGAAAAAGATGTGTCTATAACAAACCACAAGCACAATTAAGTAGGTAGGTACCTATATTTGTCTTGTCTGTGGGCTATTATCACATTATTTGTTATTGTCGCGTCGTTATCTACCACTTTCTACCAGTGACCTCGGCCAATGGCAATACAACAGTGATAAGGTTTTGGACCTTTTTGAAAATAAAATAGAATCTTTGACTAGGTACATTAAAATACCACTCCGTAAGTTCATATAAAACGTGCCGCTACAATGGCGACATTAATTTAACACACGGGTAGGGCCAGTAAACATAAAAAAAAAAAATTACCCCGGCAAATGACCTCTTCGCTACAGTTCTTTAAGTACAAGTTGCTCCAAGATAGTAATTTAGAAAATTGTAAATAAATCAATAAATAATAACGTTTAATGAAATTCAAATATTTTCATAAAACGAATACGCGAAATCGTTCACGTGTGTTAAATTAATGTCGCCATTTTAGCAGCACGTTGTATGTGCCAAATGTCATGATTTCATGAAATAGTGATTCAATGCACTTGCACTTATATGAACTTAGAGAGTTGTATTGCTGATTGTAAAGTTTATAATTCTTTAAATCCATATTTGTTACGGTCGCGAATCATATTTTAATCAAAATACAACCTGATACTGACCTGCAAATTGCAAAAAGAAACTTAATACAAAAAACGGGATTTTCCTTTTAAAATCGTGATTTTGCAAGACTAATACCGGAATTTTATCGATTATGTACATAACGTATTGAATTAGGTACTTATTAAAGCATCGATGAACGTTAGAAAGAATACCCACCATGCGTCAAAACTATCATTACAACTACAACTACACCATCTACAAGTAGATCGATGAAAAAATAAAAATTGCTGTTCTCATAGGAATCACTAACGGCAGTTTAGTAGCCCATGGCTTACGGCACTATAATAACCAGCTTCCGTCCTTTAACTGTAAAACTTAATTAAAGCAAGGAATCCAAAGACCTACATACATACGATCCTTACATACTCCTTTTGCCTAGTTTAACTCAAAGAATTTCATTCTTAAAGAAAATTCATGTAAAGGGCGATGTTATTCTTGACAATCGCACCAATTTCATATAGAACAAAGTATATGTGACCTTAAAAGTAAATAATGTAATGTTTATTACTATTTGGAGCAAACAAAACAAAGTGTGAGGCGAGGTGAAGCACCTGTACTCTGTGCGTCTGCGCTGAGTCACCACTTCGGGTCATTGTCGGGGGTGCTCGGGATATTTCGGCTTTTACTGGTAAGGCAAAACTTCGTACATAAATAACTTCGTTTGTTTTAGAAGTGGTAAGGTGTGTGTTATCACCAGTGATCGGAATAGGTAGAGCTAATCTACCTAAAGTTCAAAGAACAGAGACAAAAAAAGTGGAGACTTCCTTACGACTAAAATATTTTTTCGAGACTAATGTCGGGATTTCGGGACATCACATAAATTATTATTAAAACTGTTATGTAAATAACATTAGCTTCTGCGCTTACTTACATCGTTCAAACGAATATTAGATTATTAGGAGATTACCTTAATTTTTTTTAAACAATAGAAATCGTGCATACTTTTTTTTTTAAACAGAAACAGGAAATTAATTCGATAGTTGTTTTACTTTATTAATTTTAGTTGTACTTAAGTAATGTTCTGAAACCCGGGACATTAGTCCCGAAAAAATATTTTGTCGTAAGGCGTCTCCACTTTGTCTCTGTTCTTTTTCGAACTTTAGGTAAATTAGCTCTACCTATTCCGATTATCACTTATCACTTTGGTTCATTTTTGGGGGTGCTCGGGATATTTCAGCTTTTACTGGTAAGTCCGTACTAAAGTCCGCAGGCGTCGTACATCATTACAAGTTATTTCTGATCGTAGACTGGTCAGCAAAACATTATAATTCAAGGCCTGTATTTCAAGGAAGAGGCCATAGGTTGATGTATTTCAATCTCGCTTTAAAACAAGATTTGAATAGGTATTTGGTTCAAATTCGAGATTAATTATGACTGAGCAAGTGAGCATCTATAATTTATATCTATGTCGCACGGTTTTTACGACTTGACAAAACATCGGAATTTCTTAGCTTTAAGTATGTTAAATTAACGTAATAAACACATTAAACCTTCCGGAATAAATTCTCTAAAAACCTAAACGAGTGTGAAAACCTCATCAAAATCTCTTGTGTTGTTGTTGAGAAGAACAACGCGGACATACAGACAAACACGAAAAGCGAAATAGGTACCTATGGTATAGAAGATACAACGATGGAGACATATCAATGTAAAATATTTTAAAAATGTTTCAACATCCTGCTTATTTTAATCAAGTTTTGAATGAATATTTTAATTTAAGCAGTTTAGAAAGCTAGTGTCATTGCATTTTCTAATAACATTTGGCATTGTATCGGCCTTTGATTGTGTAACGTAACCTTGGACCTTTTGTTTAGTGACTACGTCTAAATCTAAATTGACAGGCCAGATTTATTTTGCCGCTTTTCTACAAATATTTTTTACTGAAAGAGACATTGTAGGTGGTCCCCCTGGAGAATTTCCAAGCCATTTCAGTTTTCCCAAAAGATGGGAGATAATGCAGTCAATTTTGAAGAAAGAATAAATAAGAAAACAGCGCAGAGCGCAAGTCACAAAAATATTCACCCTCGGCTCGCTATTGCATGGTTCGCCAATCCCCCTCAATTTTGCAAATAAATGTTTTTTTTTATTAAAGCGAATACAGTAGTACTTTCAGATATAACTTTATAAAAGAAGGCTTTCCTCCGCCTCCGTTCAAAAATTGACACAAACGATCCTACGTCAAATTGTGTTCTTAAAAAAAAAGCTGCTGTCTATTTATTATATGTTGGCCATCTTGTTCTAAACTTGAATTCCCTAAACGGCAGCTGTTTTATCCTTACAACGAAGCCCTACAAGTTGACACCCACAGTACTCCCACGATATGAATTGCGATAATGTCGTCTTCTTGCGTAGGAAGTCCTCGCAGATAAACTGAAGGGTAGATAGCGTCCAGCGACGAGTTAGGGGCACAATAACAATGTTATTTATGACGTTTTCGTCTTGTGTTCCGATAAGTATTAGAATGATGTACGACTGTAGTTTTTTTTTTTTTTTTTATAACTAGGGCATCTTGAAGTGTGATTTCGGAAATCATAACTTCTTAACCGGACATTCCTGTGGCTGCCTTAAGCTTTCTACACTCAGGGCCTCCAGCCAGGGGCATAAACTATTCTAAATTAAAATTAAGTGTGCGCTCGCTAAGGGCACCCCCTGTGGGGTACGAACCTCGGCTTAGGGCGGCATAGGACTGTAGTAAGTGTTTACGTAATTATATACTACCCACCTACAGATAATGCAACCCGAGTAAAATTAATGGTATTCTATCCTGATCTGAAATTATGAATAAGGTAAAAAAATTAACAGCACCTACGAATATAATAGAATTTAACGTAACCAACACACATCGTCACAAAGAAAAATATCGATAAAACGCAATCGACATTTAAATGTCGATTGACAATCGATTTAACCACCCGCATATTTATATAAGCGGGTGGTTAAATCGATTGTCAATTTAACCGAAATAGATTATGGCATCCACCCTGACTCAGCGGGAAAACGTGGTATTTATGTAAACGAGGCTACCTATAAGACTGTTTGTAGTTTCAATATAATAATGTGGCTGGATATAGTAACCAATAGCCATTGCCTTAGGCCGTTGTTAAATGTCAAACATGCTCTTAGGGCGAGTTTTCGGTTTTAGAAAAAAAGTATAAAGGTGTTTGCCATTTGGCTATGTTATTTCTGTTTTCACGTTTCTTTTTTCAATTTATTTCTGAAGTAAGTATGTTTGCATCAATAATTATTTTTCCTTAAATTATTTTATTACTTTGCAGTGAAACAAACATAACAACTCAATTAAAGATTAAGCCACATAACCAAATAGACTTTAACAATAGCGTTTTAATAGGCTGTGTGAGAGACAGCCGTTGCCATAAAAAATAAAATACTCTATGGTTCTCCATGGACTGTTTCGCAAACTAAGATGGTAATCTTTTAACAATAGAGCTTTTCAATGACCGGCCAAGAGTGATCGCTATTTAATTGCGTTTACTATACTTGCGTCATGTGATGAGATCAGAACTGTTCGTGATGTACAAAAAATATAAGGTCAACAACCAGTTATTCTATGAGATACAAAATATTAGGGTAAACGTACACATCATTGTGTGTGTATAACTTCTGCGAAGTCGTGTATTGCCCATTGCCATTTTTCGAGACGTCAGAAGTGCTTGAACTTCCTTTTCCGGATCTTGTTGTGCAGGGACGAGCATAGTTGCTCCTATTTAGAATTTGAACTGATTGGAGAGGCCAATAACCAAGGGGTTTGAAAAGGCCACATTGAGCAATTCATCGGTAGACTGCTAAAGGCAGATGATACTCTGAGCCTTTTTCGGAGGCAAATTATACATATCTATAGTTGTCGCCTTTTTGCATGGCATTAGCGGTCATTGACCCACCTACATTTTCTATCATTTTCATTTCAAAAACTGAAATTTGATCTCCAACAATATGTTCCAATAACATAAAACCATATGTACATAGTTAATCGTTTGGGTTCCTACGGAGAGATATTAAATAGAACGGGCAATGACCGCTTTTGCTATGCTTAAAAGCGCGAGTACTATAGGTAGGTGTAGGTACTTATAGTTTATCTGAGGAGGACCTCTGAAAAGAGTACCTAGAATATTTTTTATTGGCCAGTGAAGTTATGGACGGGGTAATTGGTAGTACATACTGGTACATGAATATAATATAGAGTTATTAAATTAAAATAATGTATAGGTTCTTAGAATCGCATAATCAGCCTACAACTTTCCCACTGCTGAACCACAGGCCTCCTCTTTGTGAGAGGGAGTGGACTGTCCACCACGCGGGTCCAGTGCGGGTTGGTGGATATCACCATGTCTTCGAATGTTTGGTCCTAGGACATGCCGGTTTCCTCACGATGTTATCCTTCACCGTTTTGAGAGCAGCGGTGATGAAATAAATTACACAAAGTAATGCGCCTGGCTGGGTTCGAACACGTCGAACCCACGACCGCCGTTACCACTGCAGCACTGGGCCACCACTGTTCTTAGAATAATGTTTTCATATTGCACCTGTGTGTAGCATGGCGATGCCAGATATGGTGCATTCACACGTTAAATATACTTAGCTTATGAATAATAAGTTAATAACATAACATGCAAGTTTCCTCATAAGTACGGTTTTCCTTCTCATTGTTTTGAGATTATAAAACTGGCAAAATAATCCAGGTCAATTATGTCGGTAGTTACATACGTAATTATAAACATCAGATTTGGGACAATTCATTTTTATTGTGTAATCGAGTAGGTACAAAAGGTAATCGAGTACAACGTAAGACGCAATAAACGTTAATAATAATTATAACTGTACGAATTATATTTATTTATTATTATTATTTCTGCATTTCGAGGAAATTATTCGATTTTTGTACGACATTTTATATTGTGATGTAAGCGTAAAAAGCAATAGGTAGTATTTTCAGAAAGCTAATAAGTAGGTATCTAGTTTTATTAGATTTTTAATCTCATTAACAAATAGAATTACTTTGTTTTTATAGTTATCACTTATCACACTATATACCTTCTTATTTATGAAGTTTTTTAGGTCAGGGGGCCTAAACCGGCCACATTAGCAATCCCTCTAAAAGCAGTTAATTTCCTGAATCCCAGCTGTGATTAGCAATTCCTCTAATTTGACATAAAAGCAATTCATAATTCGTGAATCATTTTACGAATCTCCATAGAAAACTGTCAAACAGATGAATTATTTCGTAATATGAATTACACGCAGATTATATTATGTATTGTCAGTTTGTGACATTTTACGATGATTCATAATATTTTCATACTATGATTCTGCTAAAGTGACCGTTTTAAGCCCCCAGGTCACCCGAGAGAAGTGCCCACACCAGCTAGTTGATAATTTTCATAATGCTTTTGGTTGAAGCAACTGATTCTGCTGTATATTTTTGTTAATCAACGGGGGTATATACATAACAGACTTACAGTAGCAATGGCTTTCATTTTGACAGTTCAACAACATTCATTGCGTTATTTACGTTCTTGAGCAGACAATTTTTTCGGACATAATATGAAGCAATGGATTAGCAATATCCTTCAAAATCATTCAGATTGTGATTGAACGCTGGTATTAGTTGTGTATATTGCTATTTTAAGTTGGTGGTCAAAGTCAAAGTCAAATAATTTATTTCAAATAGGCACTTTTGAACGTCAAAAACAAAGTATAACTGTACATAGGTACCTACCTACTTTACGTTGCTGCTCATAAGTATTTTGTGAATAAGCGGGAACATTTTGGTCTCATAATGAAAAAGCCGATCATTAACAGCATTGTCGTCAGAAGAATGGATGTCTGCGACTGTCAAAAGGCAAAAGAAAATACCTAGCCTATTCTGACATTCAGCATCATCAATCTGGCTAGATAATGCGGTAACTTTACAACAAACTCCATTTGACATAGCCCCGCGTCTTCCACGACGTGTATAGTAAAAATAATATGTTATCTATGGTCCATGAATGTCTATGACTCAACGCATTGTTTGTGCTCGGCATGCCACAGATTATGCGCGTAAACACTAAACAGCCATACAGTCACAGCTTATTAGTTCTGTGTTACTGTTATTATTAAGTTATTAATTTATATACGGATGGAGCTGCCCTGGCTCTCGTCGTTGTGTAGCAAATTGCTTTGATATTTTTCCTGTTCCGGAGCTAACCACGCAGTGTTCAGTCAATTTCCTGTTGTAAAATAGTTCTGCTTTCCTGCAGTATCTTTTCTCGGTTAAGAATGTGTCCTAGTTGATATTAAAAATGTTGTTGGTTATTTTAGATAGTCCGGGGGTATGTTCTGCATTATTTTACAACAAAACTTGGAGACTTCTAAGGAAAATGATTCAAACATAGCATTCCTGTAGTGTTCAAAATGTCTTACACAGATTCTTGGTTTGTCTTAAATGGAGCGCTTTCCCTGCAACTTCTCATCAGCACGCTTGTGATTGTGAATTTGTCATTTTGTCTATCCTTCCGTCAACAAAACCCGTTTCTATGGTGGTCATGCTACGCGTGCTGGTCAGGTTTATGCAAGTTTATAGTAAGAAATCACTTCAAGAATAGGTCATGCTTATTACAATGGTCGGTCCCCTCTCCACGCAAACACTCTTGCTTTTTTCTCTCTGGTTTATGACCTTAGAGCAATGATTTTTTACAGTAAAATAAATATCAACTAGTTCTATGCCCCTATGTTTTCCATTTTCATGATACATTACCAGTAGAAGCAGTAGGACCCTCAGAAAATGCTCAAAATTGCGTGTTTAGACCGCTGTCATCAGAGGTATATTGTACAAATTTGACAACTACGAATGAAAAAAGAAAAACATAGGGGCACAATAAATATCCTTTTTAATAAATTTATAAAATATCCTTCAAATTGGTCCAATATTGGAGGAGGAAATCGACGAGAGCCGAACCACGAATTATGACTTTTTGTATGGAGAAAAGACGGTACCGGCGACCATATTTCCTCTTAACACAACGACATGGTACTACGCTAACTACTTTGTCTTGAGTCCGGAGTTCTGACCCACTACTCTCATAAATTACGACTTATGAATAGGTAAATAAAGCATATTTGGTCCAAATACCTTAGTAAAGCATCTAAACAAGTCTAGCATGACTTACGTTTAAGGTTAGTTCAGACCGTGGGACATACAACCACACAATGATTCTTAAATTATGAACGAAGCCAATGCGTGTGAAATAAAATGAACGCTGCTTACCGTTTGTATTTAGAACGGATATCATGGCGCGAACGTAAGCAGTTTTATTGGTAAAACTGTTAGTAATGCATTTGAGTATCTTCTTGTGTAATTAATAACATTAAAACTATCATCGTATTCATTTCTTTAAAGAATGAAAAATTTGATTACTAAAATATAAGTCATGAATTATATTTTTAACACTAAGTATCTACGTTAAAAACATTGCTTCGATTTTAAATAAAGCGTAGGTGTTAGGAATGATTGGGGAAAAAGTCGTGATGAATATGATGAAATGACTCGATAGTTGCATGCATACGTAGGTAATAAATATTTAATACCTAGTTAGGTACAAATCAGATAGGATTAAACCATTTAGATTACTAATCTCTAATGTCTCAGTATGAACATGAAGATGAACGGACTTTCATAAATGATCTTTTGCATATGTCGATTCCTAGGAGGAGGAAAAAAACGGATTACTCAAAGAGGCATTTAAAACCATACTTTGTTGCCAATAAAGAAGCAGCTTAGTTCAGTTTATATACTTTTAGGCCCATTTGACCCACAAGTGGGTCTTCAAGCTTAGTTTATAATGTCCTTACAGAAGTTTGGGGGCCTAAAACGGCCACTTTGGCATAATCATAAGGAAATATTAAGAATCATCGTAAAATATCACAAACTGACAGTTCATAATATGATCTGCATGCAATTCATAACACGAAATAATTCATCTGTTTGACAGTTTTCTATGGAGATTCGTAAAATAGTCCGCAAATTATAAATTGCTTTTGTGTCAATTTAGAGGAATTGCTAATGACAGCTGGGAATTCAGGAAATGAATTGCTTTTAGAGGAATTGCGAATGTGGCCGTTTTAGGCGGGAATTAAACGTTCACTACAGGAGATTAAAAAAAATGTCCTTGCCATAACAGGCTTTACGTACCAAATATTACGGTAAAAGAATTACCGGCATACCGTCGTGACTTGATCTGCAGATAGCATTCGAGTAATATGTCGAAACGTTCGTGAGGAATGCTTGCTAGCAAGATCAAAGGAGTACGGATGGAAATAGCTCACCCCCCGGTTGCCATGGCAACCGCCTCCCGCCTTCTCGGGGAATATTCTAGTAGTTTTCATTTGCGACTTGGGTTGGACTAAAATTGTAACTATGTTTTACGAGGATGTGTTTTCGGTTATGGTTTTGGTACCTAATATTTTGGTGGAGAAAAGGAATGTTGTGTGGTATTTCGCAATACTTAAACAAAAACATTCACTAAATAAATATACAAATAAATAAATAAAAACTAGATAAATAAATAAAACTATATGAACTAATAACTATACTTAATAGTATTAATAGCATGTATATTAGCCACGCGCACTAATGAGTTCGAGCTGTCGACTAGTGCATCCTTAAATCCAAAAATTTAAATCATCAAATCATTTTTTTTTGGGCTATAATGTTTAAATATCAATACTCATTAGGTACTTTTGCGGAGTATAACTAGTTTATTTTATTTGACCTTGAATGCAATACTTTTCACCTATTTTACTATCTCAGTGAGGTGATTTCTTGATCAGCTCACCAAAAATTTTTATCTTCGTATAAACGACTGCAAATTTCTGTTTTATTTTACTTAACACAATATTGACCCGCTTTTAATAGCTTGTCACCGTTTCATAAAATTTTATAGTTTCATATAAGTAGGTACATCCTAAGTAGCTATCGATGAGTCATGCCTCTAAAATAAATAAATGAAAGTGTATCACTCCAGTTTTTGATAGCGAACCTGATTTCGATCGATCTTCTAAGTAAGTATTCCGTTACAAAGATCTAATTTATGTTTTGTCCATAAATTACTGTGGTTTAGTCAGTCTATAATGTTCCCACTGCTGGGACACAGGCCTCCTCTCTATGAGATGGGAGCAGGCCGTAATCCACTTCGCGGGCCCAGTGCGGGTTGGTAGATGTCACATGTCTTCGATCGAAGTTTTTTTTGTTGTTTTGGTTCTCGGACATGCCAGTTTCCTCCATGTAGGTATAGTTATTTGAAAATTATTACAAATGATAACGTCTTTAAATTATATTAATTACTAGCTGCGTCCCGCGGTTTCACCCGCGTAAGTCTCGATCCTATTGGAATATCGGGATAAAAAGTATCCTATGTCCTTCCCCAGGGTGTTATCTATCTCCTTGCCAAATTTTGTCGAAATCCGTTCAGTGGTTTTGGCGTGAAAAGGTAACATACAGACAGAGTTACTTTCGAATTTATAATACTAGTGTGGATTAGTTAGGATTAGATGGAATGGTAATAAATACAATGCCTAAACCAGAAAAAAACAAAAGAGTATAATGATGATACTTGAGACACAATTTAATCTATCGGAAACTAAATGAAAAGGAAAACTGCACCAAGCCAGACGTTAAGCAACTTATAGAAACATTACCAGTCATCATGAATGACGAAAGCTTCCTATAAGATAGAAATACAAAACAAAGTGAAGTGGATACCACAATAGCACACTTAGGTTCCATTGTAACGTTGATATTTGAACTGGCCGATAATGCAGTAGTTAATAAGGAAATAAAAAATATAACGCTGACATTCGACGCTCGTTCCCACAGAGTAGTTCCTTATCCTGAGACAAACAATATTTGTTAAGTTGGAATGGACAAATAAAAACATACTCAATTCTTTAAATAATATAGAGATCAATAGAAATCCAATGATGATGACGATGAATAATCCTGAATGATCAAATCTTTTTATAAGTAAAACCTAATTTCATGACAAAATGCTAGTTAGTTGTAACTTTAATAGTGGCTACTATAAAAGATATGTGACAAACTATTCGAAATTATTTATGAGGTCTAGAATACAAGCCAAATTATCTGTTCTTGGCTTTTTACCAAGCTCTGAAACGAGGCGCCGTTTAATATCATGCCAAGCATTCAAACTGAAAGCAACATAATGGCGTCATTCAGCTTTGAATCCCCTAAATTATTACTGAAACCTCTCATAAATCACACAATCCCTGGTCATTTGCAAGTCTTGCAGAAACCATAAAAGTCAGACTCTCGCTTAGCATAACGCCAACTGTGATTTCTCAATATAACAAGGTGGATGACAGTAATATTGCAAATGAGAATCTTGCGTCGACGCCATTTGCGGTTACTGCAATAGGGGATAGAAAGGGAAAGATACAAACAGAGCACGGAGAGGCGTCGTTGCTAGTGGCGGCACTGTCAACGCTTTTCTTAAAAACCAAGCCGGTCACCGTTTAGCCACACTACGACGCCAATAGCATAAACACATATACAGCCTATGTATTCTGTAAAAATTTCGCCGTGAAAAGTTAAGTGATGTGAGCTGTCAGTAGTGTCATAGCATAAGTTAGAATGACAGCTCACTTCACCTAGGTTTTCACAGTGAGAATTTTTACAGAATAGCATTATTCTCCTTCCACTGTTATTTCACCTCGGACAGCAGCAAGCGAACAGCAATCTTATTGTAACATGAATAACGATCACTGTGATTTTGACAGTGAGGCAAAATCAAGTAAAAACACTGTGTAAGGACTGGAGACGGCTCTGAATGCCGAAGATGATGATGATGTTGTGCGTTCCACGCATATTAGGCGCCACGAATTTTTATAGTAGTGTCGTCTCTGTGCGATTCTGTGCTCTATGGAAACAATGAATTTCGAAACTGTGGGGTGGCACCCCTGTAGTCTACAATAGGTAGATCGCAAGTGAATAGTAACTATTATTCCGAGTGCAATGGCTGGCTGCAGTCCAGGATATGTAAGACAGTTTATTATTGTATGACCGAGATAGCTTTGAAAGCGAAGTACTCAGGCTAATATAAACATTGTTACGAAACTGGATATCATGCTCGTTCTTTGGCCACGGTTTTGTAAAGCAAGCCTCATTTTATTATACAGACAGAGTTAAAAGAAAAACAGTGAAAGGGGAGACGATGTTTTAATATACTGTATATGCAAACAATATGTATAATTGTTACAAAATCATATCCAAATTAATCTCTCCTTCATTTTCGAAATATATCGCAAAGAAAGTAAACAAACATCGTCAAACATAATTAAAAGCAATTAATCAATGAACGGCAACTGTGTTACGGCAAGTCCTCAATTCATTTAAAAGCGCATGACACTGAGAATTTCACGTCTTATTGAGTCTGGGTCACCAAGCCAAGACCTGGTTTTGTCACAACATTTATCAATAGCGAGATTTCAGTAGAACGTCTCATGGACAAAAACAAACAGTTTTGTAAACGTTGCGTTGCAATAAAGACTAATAATGCACGTTCTTTTTTATGTAAAACGATGCTAAAAATTGCTTAACTGCCGTGTCTGTTTGCTGAGTTTCTCAATCAGCTTAGTTTGCGTTTCAAAGATAAACTTTTGGACCAAAGACTTCACAACATTGTGACGAAAATGTTCCTTTTCAGGCTGTTGCGGAAAATCTTTCAGAGATCTAGTTTCCAATGAAAATATTAAAGGTAGTGGATGTTAAGCAGGCGCCGAGCGAAATAAAGAATTATTGAAATAAAAATCGATGCTAAAATCGACCGAGGGTCTGCCAAATATAAAAAAGACATTGCTCTTGATTTTGCTATTATACCTTATCATCTATGCCTTAAGGTTAATTTTCCTTCGAAATTCAGAGCTAACGTCAATGCCAGCGAGTCTATTCCTCTCAACAATGGTGCAGGCCAACACGTCACACATACTCTTCCATTGTTAGTGAACCTTATGCGTGCACAAATTTTATAATATGCCATTGTGTTATTCATTGCTGGGATCGTAAACGTCTTGTAAACGTGAAACTGCCATTTTATGCATGAGAACTTAGAAACATTGAGTTCAGCTTCAGATGCATTGAAATTTATTTGGAGCTTGTAAATGAATCTTGATTGCTGTTTTTGCTTTGTTTGAAATTGAAGGTTATGGGACATATACATAGGCTCGAACGCCAAGCAAAAAAAAGCTAAAAGAAATATTGAATTCATTGATGTGTCATCTCATCAGTCAATAACATGGATGCTTGTCAAAGGTGAAGAACGACAGGTGAAACTCGCCACAGGATGATTTGATGTTTCTTTTTGATGCTCCATACAACAACGCAGTGAGTGCTTCTATTTTGCATATTGAAACACTTAAGCTTACTGGGAATTCTTTGATAATGCAATACCTGACAGACACAGAGGAAAATAACATTAAAAGCAATTGACATTTGTATGCAAAATGCAAATAAGTATGACACAAACACTGTAGTCACATCGAACTATTCTACTAAATCGGCAAAATGTTGAATCGGTTTGCATAACAAAAGAGGACGTATGTACTGCTTAAATTAGGTTTCGTAATATCACTTTGTACGTGAGTCATTAACTTTACTTGGATTGGATACGATACTTGATTTGGACGAAGAACTTGTGTAAAAACTGTAGTCGTGACTATGACTAACATCTCATTTACATTACTTCGTAATTCGGCCGATGTATTACAGGGAAACTCCATCAATTATGGAAACAACACTGATGCGTCTTTTTCAAACCAGTTAAGATGAAACCAATTTAACTAGTAGGTACCAAGTTCTTTTGGTCACCGCCCGGACTAGCGATAAACCTGCTGCGTATAAAACTTTGGATACATTAGTATTTTCTTAAACAGGCTTTATCTTTCTTTTCTTTGTTTCTCTTATCAGTTATTTAACATGTAGTTTTCTTGTCATTAGTTTCGTCATATGCAAAAGATACTGTTTTGGTCCCATCAAAACAGTTGATTGACTGAAGTCAAGTCAATCAAGGCGGAAATGTTACATCGCGAAAAGTTTTCTTAAGCCTTACAAAAGATCGCTAAATATTCCCACAGACTGAAGACATTAAATATTTACGTTGTTATCTATTCATAGTCACACATTCTAACTGAATTATATCATCAAAATAATGCTCTCGCAGATGCAGACAATACATCAAGAGATGTATGATTGTAAACAGGAGGAACGTTAATGTCACTCATATTTGGGAAGGCATAACTGGCTCATTAGCCATCATTTGTTTTTGGTTTTCTTGATCCGATTATTCTTAAATTCTTCTGAAGAACCATAGGTTGGTTATCATAATATTTCTGATCCTTAGTGGGCATTAAAATGAAGTTTTTCAAAGCAAATATGACTATGTGCATTCTCTTACGGCATAAGACTTCTATGCTCATATTATAATAATCTCATAACAAATTGTCTTCGCCTTTAAAGTTTTAAGTGTCAAAAGGTCCCAATTTATCATGTCCCCTAACAAATGTAGCTGCTCTAGGAAGTGTCAGTACGATATTTTGCAGGCGTCTACTTAGCATATAGTACCGTTTCCGTCTACCATTTCGTTACCACGTTGTCTTGTTAATTTTGTTCCTGTACCGTTGCTTGAGTTCACCGTATCTTCGTCTATTCATGTACTGAATACATTATGCTCATTAAAGGAGTTAGGATCAGTCTTTTGAATGACTGGTGTGGGTTTTTGTGTTCGTTTTTAGTTTCGTGGAGATGTGGCTGTCCTCCTTAATATCACTACGGTTTATAGGATTAAGTTACGAATACAAATAATGGTCTAATGATGAATGTTTTGACTTCTTCGAATTGAAACTGGACTTTATTTTATTATGAAAAGTTGAAGAATATTTGAGTTGAATGGATTATATTTGTAATTCTGCTAAAAAGGTGCCAAAACTCTTATTATTTTATGGAAACAAAGCAGTGGAAATAATTCCAATGATTCACGAAAGTTAACAAGAGGTAGACATCGACATCATACCGATTTTATTGCCCAGTAAATAAATAGATCTTCTGCAATAATCGTACTGGTATAAGTAAATAAGTACTCACACCATTACTATTACTAACGCAAATAAACCATAATTAAAGAAGTGTCTCACAGGGGACCGAAATCGGACCCTTGTGGAACACTTAATTCGAAATGAACATAATTATGTTTACATACTAATTACAAGAACAAACCCTCGGAAACAAAGTTTTGTAATTGATATTCCTTTATAGTCACCTAGTTATAAGTAAATAGACCACAGCGGGTAACCGCAAGTTAGTCACTGGCCGTACCGATGATCTTTATAACGTAAACAGAGTAGCTATCAATCACGTCGATGTCGGGCATAAACCAACTGGCAAACAAGAATCGATTGTAACACATTTAAATATTCATAAAATTTAGAAATTAGTACTCTCACTCAGTTGATACCACACGTTTAAGAAATGGCTGACTGACTATAGTAGTCAGACAAGTTCAAAAGAACACATAAGTAACGGAATCGTAGCCACAACGTGCTTTCTTGGCAAACTATCAACTTTTAATTGAATGAATCAAAGGAATCAGTCTTAAATTACTTAAAATCAGTATTAATCAGGATAACAAAAATGTTCTTGAGTGACGGAATTAATATCCTGTCACGTAGTAGGAGAAAAATCAATATACTTACATATAAAAACGAAATCCTCGTGATAAAAATATCGAAACACACACTGTTGACGGAGTTACACGGTTTAATAACACAAATGTTGGTATGATTTATACCGTTGTTCAACAAATAATGGATTAAACTATTAACGTTTACTTTTCTGATAAAAGTTTAGAAGCGACGCGGAGAAATGCGTCCTCCCTCCACGCGGTCCAGAGAGAGACTGATGACGTTATGTGCGGTGCGCCGGTTGGCTTACACTGAGCAACAAAACGTCGTAACTCTGTGAGAAGTTGGTAAGCAAATATGAGCAGTATCACTTACAACATAAAGTTTATTCTAGGCGGTATTAAAATCAAGTTTTGGCTTAAGTTTCGCTCCACATGCACATTGTGTATGCCACGGTCGTACACACATTTCTTTGACTCAAGAGAAAAGGCGAAAGGACATTGCAGCGGACTTCGTTCAACTTGTTTGTATTTGCCACGTAATTTAATAAATCAGAATGTGTTAAAAGTATTGAAATCATTTTGTTTAACTGTTATGGCTGTAACTTGAATGAACTTTAGCATGAAGACGTAACTATATACATATTAGGCCCTTGCACATTCTCTTATTTTCTCCAGAATTTTTTAATAAAGTCTAGTCTATATAATTGGATTTTTAGAAAAAAACTAGACGAACCGAATGGATTTTAACGATGCCAAAATTTTATTACATTTTTAGTTGTGTTTCGTCTTTTTGCGATGCAAGTGCCTGGAACTGCAAACACGCACATGGAAAGGATAATTATAATTTCACATTTTCTTCTCCTTCTTCTGCTTCACTCTCTCTCTCTGTTATTTCTAAAATAGAATCTTCGTTTTCATACATTGTTTTAGTCTAACATAAGCTCTACTTCTACCTCCACTGTAAACTTTATTATTTCTAAAATATGTTTGATTTTTGGGATTTCATTGTTAAGTGTGCTTTGTGAACATCGATATTCCTGGAGTTATTGTTTTGAAGAAACTGTAATCATTAATCTTCAATGCAAATTGTAGATTAAAAACATACCAGTCAGTATCAAATCTCCGTATGAAGATGTCTAGAATGTACCTACTCTATCTTCTATATCGTTATCTTTACATATATATAAAACAAAGTCCTCCGCTGCGTCTGTCTGTTCGCGATAAACTCAAAAACTACTGCACCGATTTTCATGTTGTTTTCATCAATGGACAGAGTGGTTCTCAAGGAAGGTTTTAGTATATAATAACCGACATCCACGCGTTCGAAGCTGCGGGCATGAGCTAGTATAGTATAAAACAAAGTCGCTTTTCATATCTGTCTGCGTGACTGCTTATTTCTTCTAAACTACACAATGGATGTCTTCATTTTCGTGTTACTAGTGACCAACCTGGTGTCTAGAGTTTTTATGCCGCCCATGGCCCTCTGACTTGGCTCTCAAATACCGTCGATAAGTATCTCTCAGACATGCCGGTTTCCTCACGATGTTTTCCTTTACAGTTTTTGATGCAAGTGATAATTATACAATACGCACATGTGTCCGAAAAGTCAGAGGTGCGTGTCTTGGGTTCGAACTCGAGACCTATGACTTGGCAGTCTGACGGTCACACCACTAGGCTATCAATGGTATGCTATGGATTTTGATATGGTTTTCACCATCATTCAGAGAAATTATTCCAAAAGGTTTATTGTGTAATACATTAATATTTAATATATATAGATATCTCAATGGTTTGACTTGTCGCCACAAAAGTAGATGGCACCCGTGCGCAGCAAGGGCGTGTCACAAGTTACAAATAAAACTGATAAAACGCAAGGTCAGATGTCCATAAAATATATTCATAAGGGAAAATATGGGGTACCCTATGTGGCACGATGAACATGTGGACCAGTGCGCTGAATAGTTTTCTACATGAACGGAGAGCTGCGCACGCACCGACTCGATGCTCGCCCAAGTGGAAGACTGCTGTGACCAGGACTTCTTTAGTGTCCATGATGTGGAAAATTTACTATTGTAGTTAATCATTGACTGCATTGCAAGGTTATGGGTTCAAATAGGTATAGGGTACCAATGAGACTTTTTCAATTCATTTGTACTTTCTAAGAAGGTATATCTTGGACCTCTCTGACATCGGTGAAGCAAAACATCGGTTGGAAACCACCACACCACGTGGCCTAAAAAGTCAATATTAACAATTCCTCTAAAATCAATTAATTTCCTAAATTTCCTGCTGTCATTAGCAATTCCTCCAATTTGACACAAAAACAATTCATAATTTATGGACCATTTTACGTATCTCCATAGAAAACTGTCAAACAAATGAATCATTTCGTATTATGATGAATTGCACGCAGATCGTATTGTGAATTGTCAGTTTGTGTCATTTTGTTACGACGATTCATAATATTTTCCTATTATGATTCTGCCAAATTGGACGTTTTAAGCCCCCTGGACGTATACTTAATTAATATAAGTCTGAAATCGCCAACCCGTGTTGAGCAAGCGTGGTGATCAATGCTCGTGCCTTCTCTGTATCAGAAGAGGCCTTTGCCCTGCAACACCAGAAATTCTAAAACTGAATTGATATTAATTCCTGCGAAAAAGTTTCTAGATCTCAACTATCCGCTAACTGGGCGAATTTTGATAATGTTAAGAAAGCGGTGCGGTGATGTAGTAGACTAATGCCATGTAATAATAAAATTAAGAGAAAACATGGCCATCCTATTTAGCTTTGGGAGGTTCCTTGGGAGGTCCAAGCTTGTGAAGAATAAATTTAGACAGAAGGGTAATGTAGCCAATGTAGCCAGTGGGCTTCATATGGGCTTTGAACTAAGAATACTTTATTATCTGTACCTACTTGGGTTAAAAAGGTCTATATCTTGTAGCCAAGAGACGACTCATTGATGAAGAGATCTATACAGGGTTACTGGTAACTCGACGTATTCCTTGCAGGACGTCATAGTAGGGTTAAAATGCAACAAATTAAGCCACCAAATGTTCTACCGAAATTCAGTAGTTTTTGAATTAGTTAAGAGTTTTAGAGCTAAAAATTACAAAAAATGAAATGTTTTGTTAGTGATATTTGCAAAAGTTTTAGGCATTATTGAACTTTTAATTATTAACAAAGGTCTGCTACGGCGTCAACTATGATAATAACTTAAATTTCAGTACAGTCGCGCCGTAAATCATTTTTAAATTGGTTTCAAATGGTTTAATCTGGAATTTTCATTAAAAAACTAAAACTCTTAACTAATTCAAAAACTACTGAATTTCGGTAGAACATTTGGTGGCTTAATTTGTTGCATTTTAACCCTACTATGACGTCCTGCAAGGAATACGTCGAGTTACCAGTAACCCTGTATACAGCGTGGAGGGACATCGACGCGCAAACTGTGTCTAACCATGAATTTAGCACATGATTCTACCCTACACGGTCAAAATGTATGGAACAGCATTTTTTTTTAATAACCTTGTTATATTTAATCGTAAAAAAAAATCTACTGGTTTCATATTATCATCGCAATCTGTCAAATCTGTCTATTTGTGACAGATAGCGAATGAGACGCGAACGTTCTTAAAAATTACTGGAATTGATAAATGAAACAACTTAGATCTCTTGGTTTTTCATTAGCGAGAATGTCACTATATTAATGTGGTATTTTCTTTTTAGTTTAATTGTTTTTGTTTTGGTTAGGTGCCTACTTTCACATCAATTTTACACACTGCATGGACTTTTTCATTCATATTGGCATTCTGTTTCTGATTATAAATTTGCACCGTCCGAAAAATTCGTGTTGATTATTTATCTATTGTGTCTGCAATAGAAAAAAACAAAAGATCCTCATTGCAACGGTTTAAAAATAAAAATGGGCTATCTACCGATCTCCAATAAGAACAAGTGGTATCGTATACTTGTGCCCTAGAGTTACGTAGTAACTATTCAGTAATCTGTGCCTAGAGTAAGTAGACAAGTTTTGCAACTCTTACAACAAGTAACCCTTCCCATACTACTTTCATGCCATCACCAAAAAAATATTGCACCTACATAAAAAATATTTATCGAGTGAGACTGATGCTGAACCTCATTGCTTTAAGTAATGATTAAGGCCCTTGCACCAAAAATTACTTAATACATTTAGCACTAATCATACTTAGTCATACATAATTCTGTCAAATAAAAATGATAGAATCCTCCTCCGTGTCTCGGAAAGCACGTTAAGCCGTTGGGCCCGGCTGTCATTCGTAGATCTGTGACAGTCGTTACGGGTCGTCAGAAGCCCGAAAGTCTGACAACTAGTCTCATCAAGGGGTATCGTATTAACCAGTTACTGAGTTACTGGGTTGTGGAGGTCAGATAGGCAGTCGCTGCCTGTAAAATACTGGTATTCAGCTGCATCCGGTTAGACTGGACGGCCCAAAAGACTAAGCAGATTGAGTGCGATTCAAACTTAATGGCAAATCGGAACATGAGGCGAGTTGCTGCGCAGTAAAAATGTGTCAGCGGGGGGTGCGCAGCGAGTAGCTAACTTCAGAGCCGCCATTAAGTTTGAATCGAACTGTATCTGCCTATTTATTTATGACTTTCTCGATTAGATTACTGAATACAAAATTGCTTCCTTAATAAGGAGCACAGTCACTACCTGCTTAGGTATTCCATAGATTTAATTTGTGTCGCTACATGTTTTTATGAACTGATAAGAAAATATTTAAATATTGCACTTAATCAGTCATCATCGTCATGAAAAAACTATTGCGCCATTAATAATTAATACCTTTAAGGTTCGTGCAAATTGGCGCGATATCGCGGGTGCGCCAAGGGTCGCGCGACAAGTCGTGCCAGTATGTAAGAGGGTCAGTACTGGAGAATCAATTACAATCGAAAGTGCTAATGGATTCATGTCTATATGAAGCAGATGGTCTTTCATCTCCCAGAAACTTACAAGAACCAACTGGGAGACGCTGCTTCCAAGAACAATGTTTTTTCTGAATGTTGTTTAAATGAAAGTTAAACATGTGCTTATCAAAATCTATATATATTATAAATTAAAGTCGCGTTTCGTGTTTGTCTCTATGTCCGCGTTGTTCTTCTAAGCCACGCAACAGATTTTGATGAGGTTTTCACCATAATCGTTTAGAGAGTTTATTCCGGAAGGTATATAATATTTTATACAAAACGTTGGTATTAACATACACATTACATATAACTAAGAAATTTCGATGTTTTGTCAAGTCGTAAAAGCCGTACGAAGCAGGAGCAAGTCGCTAGTAATCTAGGTATCCGTTTGTATTTAGATTGTATAATATAATCTACGTTCTGGCTTCGGAAGCGTTCCCCTTACACCCTGTATATAAGCTGACTTTGAAAACATGCGACAAAATTTAAGGAGGTGCTCTACCCATCAATATGAACAACTTTTACTATGGGAACAACTAAGAATTCGCAACAAAAAAATCGACCTTCTTATACAAAATGGTCCAATCGGTTATCTTTTCGGGTACACTTTTCAAGAAGGTCGATTTTTTTTTTGCGATTTCAAGTGGGTCCTGTATTAAAAGTTGTTCATATTGATGGGTACACCTCCTTAAATTTTGTCGCATGTTTTCAAAGTCAACCTGTATAAAACTCAAATTATGATCAATAGCTAGCTGATAACAGTATCCAATACATTCCAAGGACTCAGTGCAAGCAAAGATAGAAGAAGCTTTCCCTAATGGTAGTAGAAACAAAGAATTCCCAAACTCCTTTAATTAGAGAGCAGTTTAAGCCAATCAAGATCTCCTAATCAATTATTCAAACTTACGTAAATCGTCAGGTAACGGATCAAAACAGATAAGATAAAACTAAATCTATTGCATTACCAATAGGACTTTATATCTCACGAGGTGTAATACGAGGTGTTATCTGTAACGTAAAGTGTCACGGATAGACTTATGTTTGCTGTACAGTCGTCTGTCAGTGTTGAAATGCTACGGTTGTGTCTAATTGGGGGACTCTTCACCATCCTGTTCGCAGGTAAATTATTGTTTATTTTGGTGTAGGTATATCATGCTTGAAGACTAAATTGTATGGTCTTAGACCTTAGATAGGCAAGGTTTTATAAACGATGAAAATTAAAAATTGCGTCGCTGGTCTATCGGTAGCAATCGCGAGGCTAACCATGAGGTCCTTTTTTTTTTGAGGTTCGGAAATCATCAATTGGCTTCTCCCGCTCTGGGCGGAGCGGAAGGGCGTGTCAGACTTTTACTGACTAAAACCCACCCGTGTTCCTTCTGTTGCCTGTTGCCAAGGTCCCGGTATCCCTTTCGGACTTTCCCGCAACCCTGGCAGAAAACCATGAGGTCCTGGGTCCCATTTCTAGGTCGGGCAAAGCGTTGTTGGTTGTTTCGTACGGAATTTCTCGGCAAGACTCGCCCCCTAGCATAGGTATTATATGGAACTTTAATATAAATAACTATAAATGTGGGTGTACTTACTCTGCAACCCTTCGGGGAAAATAGGAGTAATGGTATTTTATTTGTAAAATTAAAAGAACTTTTTAAGTTCTAAACTAATTGTTAGGCCGGCCCATAAAGAGATGGCGAAATGACCTGGACGCGTACTGCGAGGGCTGGTTCGAGCCGAGGTAGAGCAGAAAAGAGTTCTTGAAAGAAAGATATAAAGAAAGAAATAAAAAATAAATGTAATTCTTTCTTTCCTGGAAGGATTTGGGGGAGGCATTTTCCCAGAAGAGGGACGGTATTGGCGATTTTTTTTTAATTATTGTATTTTAAATAATGAATCCACGAACTACTTACTTGCATAGAAGAAAAATTGGGGCGAGTTTTTAGAAATAGCATGTAAATACAGAAGTATTTAATATTTTTCGGCAAAAAATAAAAATGGAATAGTGTCCTTTCAGCCATTTTCAGTAATACTGGCCGACACCTAAATGACTGCCTAAAAAAAAACACGCTGTTAGATTTTCAACTTTCAGCGCTAAGCCGTGAGATGAAAATCCATCCATCGAATCATAAGTGACTTTTCCCTAATATTTAAATAAGCAGCGATAAGATGAAACAAAGAAAATAAACTCAGTCGAATACCTCTTGATAACATAATTATCTATCTTTGATGTTGACTGACATATCAGCATCAACGCGCATATAGGCTTCCTTATAGATACCTAAATTATAGAATGATCCTGCGGACATTATCATGTTCCTTTTAAAAAGTAAAAAAAATCAAAAACACTAACTTTTGGCCGCGACTTCGTCTGCGATACAGGATGAAAAGTAGCCTATGTCCTTCTCCAGGTCATGATCTACGCATGAGCCAAATTTCATCCAAATCCGTTCAGCCGTTTTAGCGTGAAAGCGTAAAAAACAAACAAACAAATAATACACAAAAAAAAACAAATATTAAAGTTACGATTAAATTTTAATAGGAGCAACAAAATAAATCCTAAATTAACTTATTAAACTAAACTTACTAAATTAACTAAAAAACTAAAACTAAAAGGACTAACTAACTATACCAATAAATATAAAAACAGAGGGACCCTTAGGCGTCGAAGTATTCGTCCGCATCGCTGTCATCCGGAAACGTGCCCAGAAGACTGGCAGCATTGCCACGTTGAATGGCAATGCTAATTCTTTGGCCAAAGAACAAGCCAGCCCTCTGGTCACGTGAAGTGTCGACCAGTCGGCGAGAAATTTCCTTAAAAAGGAGACGCGCACTCGGGCCCCATGACCCGAGCGTCTCGACCCCAAATGGCTCAAAACTGTAGTTGCCCATAAGGTTACAGTATTTGCGCCGCTTGAGGGTCTCAGCAGCCGCAGCAGCGGCGCCAGCACAGCCTGCCGTGCTAGGAACATGGGATGGTGCAAGGGTGTCGACACAGGTTGCGTCCCACACCAGAGGCCTACCCATCTTCCAAGGCAACAACGTCATGCCATCTGGTCTCTTCCCATCGTCACGTACCAAGCCGTTTGGTTCTAATACCGCTGGTACGCCGGCGGTGACGAGGGCTCGACGGATAATATCGTTGATGCTGGCGTGCCGTGCTATGCGGCCTGCACTCCTGCAGCAGGACAGGCCATGGTGCCCGAGACTGTCAACAGCTTCGCCGCAGTGACACCGATGCGGAGCAACACAAGGTGCACCTAAGCGGAGACATGTAGCGAGCCGAAACGATGAGTCATCCATCATAGTGCCTATGGTGGATGACGGGAGTGCCTGAAGCCACAAGCCCGACTCCCATTCTCCCACAGCCAGCAGACGGGCACGCTCAACAGTACTATGTGACGTGTTTACCAGGGTATTCCGTATAATACTGCAGAGCGGCACGTCCCACCGTCTCTGGGAGGACGGGTTGTCGGGCATATCCGTATTGGGACAAGCCATTTTCCAAGCGTTCAACGCCTCAGCCAAACACGGTACCTCAAAATCAACCAGTGAGAAAGATAAAATGTTCCTGGTTAATTTATCAGTACTGTGGACTGAGGAGAGGAAGGCCGGTAAACTTATACTTGAAATTTTGCGAAATTTTAATTAAATTTTAATTAAATTATTATCTACCAGATAATAATTTAAACATAGGCACAAGTTTTTTTCCTAAGAGAATAAATTATTGGTTATCGTAATTACCTATTTAATTTTATCAGTAAATAAGCTTAGGTGCAATAGGTACATTGGACATTCTGCGAACTGGACATTTTGCGAATTGGACATTTTGCGACCGCTGGACATTTTGCGAATTGGAACTTCTGCGCACAAAACGATTTTTTATTTTATTTAGAACAATGGTAGGATTGGGTTATGATTTTATGAATCTATACATGGTGTAAGGGACAGCACTCCGCAAATTAACAGGGGGCAGTCAGCTCCTTATTTTGAATCATATTCCACTGGAAATTTTCTCAGGAAAGTTTTCATGTTTTATACCTGGTTTTCAGTTACTAGGTATTCCTTTATTTCAATGTAAAATTACATTCTCTGTACGCAGCACTCCACTTATGTAAATAAAACAGCTAAAATAAAAAACAGCAATGGATGTTTAAATACTCGAGCGCGCCCCCCCCCCCCCCGCCACGGGGAGTGCAACTACGTGGGTTTTGCTGGTAACGATACACTGCGCGTGAGGTAATAATATAATCAGGTTTATTGGATTTCCATAACGTTCCTGAAATAATTTCATGTACCGTTCTTAGTATGATAATGCTGAATACATCCCACCAGTCTGCGGAGGGCTGTCCCTTACACCCTGTAAAGTGTTTAGCATGAAGATAGATAAATCCCCGTCTTAGAAGGCGGAGGACTATATCGGAACTCTTCTTTGTAGACTTTAAGGCCGGGGCCACGACATAGTACGGTGCGTCTTGCAGTGTGTCTTGCGGCGCTCGAATGTTCTCGCGCCGCTCTCCTCTCCGCAAGTCGCACCGCGACGACTCATGCCATGCTCTTAACAACTTTGTGGCGGTACCTACATCGCCACATTCGAACTACGCATCAAAAACCTGACGTCACACAAAAATCCTGACGTCACAAGAATCCTGCATCGCGCAATTAGAGTTTACCGTGCAGTGAACATATATACAAAAATCAAATATCAATCACCGGGCAGTTGCCCGCCAGACACAACACCCGTCTGGTAGGAGGATCCTCCCTTTTCTATGGTGGATGAGTGAACTTTACACCCTGTTCCTCATACCCCTAAAACTTCTAACATTCATTCTCGCCGCGGTCGCATGATGACGTAAGACGCAGGTCGCGCGCGCGCTGATGTCTTGGCCAAGGGGATAGAGATTTTGATTAGATGGCCATTTCCTATTTTGTTAAAAGTACCTGGTACTCATTGACAGGCCTACACTGTCCTACCATAGTATTAACATTGTAATTTGAAAACATTGTGAGCCAATTATTTTTGAAATAGTAACCGTGGAATTTCTTGCCCGCTCTTTTTCAAACGAAACTACCAATTGGAACAATGCACCTAGCTTCTGACGTTTCTTATGTGCCCATGAACCTAAATGGCCACTTTGACATTTTGAATTTTCCGACCAAAACAAGCCCTCTGCACATTTTGAGGGGCTCCAGAGTGTCTGGTAACCTTTGCCTTCCTGTGCAACACCGTAGTTCTTCGGAGAGGAGTATGTTCTCCCACGGTAGCAAATTACCAATACTTACCTACTCATTTTATCGTTTAGATTTTATTATAAAAGGTCTCCTAAAGTACTGTCTTGTAAAAATTGTTGCAATTCTTGTTTAGTACGGTTTTCAACGTAGCTATTAGAAACCTAAGTGTAAACAGGTTGTATTCAAGTCATACGAAGAGAAATATGGAATCCTATGAACAATTCGTGACTTTGACTGTCTTTATTAATAGAACGACTTCAATGTACTGCGACACTTAAAGACTTGCTTAGATAAGTATATTATATATAGAAATAATATAGCGGATAATTATGGGAAAATCACTTGTTCGCTCAGGCTGGTTACATGATGTGACTTACTGGTTACTTTCTAAATGGGTAGAAAATGAACTCTAATATAAATAATAATGCCATCAATGCGGAGGCGTAATCTCTAAGGGAAATTTTTAAACAAAATAAAGTAAAAATTAGCGTAAAATTAATTATAGTATAAGTAAGTATACATCACTACATATTATAAAACAAAGTCCTCCGCCGCGTCTGTCTGTTCGCGATAAACTCAAAAACTACTGCACCGATTTTTATGCTGTTTTCACCAATGGATAGAGTGGTTCTTGAGGAAGGTTTAGGTATATAATAACCGACATCCTCGTGGGCGAAGCCGCGGGCATCAGCTAGTATACAATATAAAAGATTCTTTAATTCTCTTATTCAATAGAGAATAGATGTAGAGCTTCCGAGGAGTGCTTCTCCTTCTTGATTATTTCTACATCGCCTGAATTAATAACAGAAGTTGGTAAGATACAAAATTAATTATAACAAACGATCATCTGTCAACACACACACCTACACAGTTAGATCTGTTTCGCAGAGAGGCATCATGGAATTACACGCTCGTTCGGTTTACTCTCATCACTTAAATACCCTGGTGCCGTATTATGAAGTATTAATGCCACAATTTTTCCAGTGTGAGAGAGAGACGGAGCTAGACAAGGGCGCTAGCACCATCCCGTTTTCGCAGTGGTATAATGATGGCATTAATACTTCATAATACTACCCCTGGCCTAAATAATGATCCCTACTAATACTTATTATAACTGCGAAAGTGTGTGGGTGTGGTATGTGAGTATAGATATATCTTACTTCTTCATGCAAAAAACGACTAAACCGATTGTGATGAAACTCGGTACGTAGAGAGATGACCGAAAAAAAATGGTATAGGTATGGACGTACCTATAGCCACTCTCATCGAGAGGGAGTGAGCTGTAATCCACCGCGCGGGCCCAGTGATAATGATAATAATAATGTTTATTTGCCAAAAAACAGTGCTTTACATTTCCTTATAGTCTACATTAATAGCTAGGAATACATATTTAAATAAGACGCAAAGGAAGTACTTAGCTTATGAACTCCACACTAGGACGAGCCTGTCTCGTGGAGTCCTTGGGTGGTATTGCCATATGAAAATGCGCATTACATTATTGTATCGTTATGGTACAGTCGAGAAGCACATGAAAAAATGTTAACAAAACATATTTGTTAACATTTTTAAAGCAAATAAAACTTTGGCTTGACAGGAACAGTTAAACTGAGATAATAAAACGGAAAGAAATCGAGAGGGAGTGGGCTGTAAACCACCACGCGGGCCAAGTGGGTTTTTTTTTTTTTTGGCTGGAGTGGGAAATCCTCAGGGACGCCCAGACTGCTTCACATCCGAACCAGTCTGGGGAGTGCCGGACTCTTACCGGCTAAAACCACACTCCTGCCTCACATTATTTTATTGCCAATATTAAATTTGGCACTTCATTCTTTTGTTATAACTTACTGTGCTAAATTATAACTGAAACTATGATATATATTAGTAGTAGTTAGTATATTTTTTTTCCTCATTAGTACTATTAGTACTATTATATATTAAAACCTTCTGTCCTTATTACTATTACCAAACCCAGTGGGGTTGGTAGATGTGACGTCTTCGAATTTTTAGTTGTAGGACATGCCGATGTTCTCCCGGTGTTTTCCTAACGATCGATGTTAGGAAAACATAATTATATGACTGAATACCAAAAATACTGAAAATGTTTTAAAAAATAGTGCAATAATAAAAAAAGATGCGATATTGATGATTAATGATGCAACGTGAGAAACCAAAACAAAGTACCTACAGGCAACCTAAATGTCGCCCAATGTCGCAAGCATTATCAACTAATAGGACTTTGTATGATGACATATGTAGATTATAATGACTAATCTGTAATAACAGGGGCAAATTGACGTTGATATGCGTGGAATGCTATGCTATAAGTATCCTTACATATTATAAAACAAAGTCCTCCGCCGCGTCTGTCTGTCGTCCTGTACGCGATAAACTCAAAAACAACTGCACCGATTTTCATGCTGTTTTCAAATTCAAATTCTTTATTGCGAACTAAGTGTAATGAATTTGGAGAAGTAGGTTCTTAGAACTTAGTTGCCTGTTAAGGCATTGCAATTGTAAGTGGTTATAAATATAAAAAAACATACTCATTATTCCAGTTATACAGTTTACATTATATTATATTAATTAACATTATTCATACATTTTATATTATATTATATGATATATTTCACCAATGGATAGAGTGGTTCTCAAGTAAGGTTTTAGTATATAATAAGCCAATGGTGGATAATAACCAACCAGATAACCAACCAGTTTCTACGGTGGTCATGTTACGCGTGCTGTAGGATAGATATGTGATATAATTTAAACAGAAACTAAGTAACTTGGGTTTCGTACGTGTAACACGATTTAATTACTGCGTAATAGGTACAAATTACAATACTATTTGCAGGTGGCGTTAGTAGCATCGATTCGAACAGAAATGGCGAGGCAGACGAAGGAGGTAATTTCACAATCTTCGTGGAGACACAGCCACACCACAAAGTGAAAACTTGTATCTTAAAATCACCACAAAATAAGATATCCGAGTTCGAACCACATGACGTTAGCAAAAATACTGAGAAATATCATATACATCAAGATTCCTGGATAGATTGTATGGTAACTGTACATCATATTGATATCAATGATGAGGGAATCTGGGTCCTGACCTACGATCATGAACTGGAAGACCATGCCAGCACTGCTACCGTCAATCTCACTGTGATTGTTGCAGGTAAGAAAGTAAAGATACCTAATTAAAAGTTAATAGAAACAAAAGATTAAGATTGTGCTCTGCCGTTTGTAAAAAATCTATAATAAAAAAAATCTGGCCCCTTCGTAAATTTTTCTACATAAGCAGTAGCAAGCAGTGGAGGGGCGCACAATTTTTAATTAGGTTAAGTATCTAAACTTACTCTCTTGAACTCTTCCAGCAGAAAATCTTGCAGTGGTTCAAATAAGTAATTAAAATAGGTTAATCAAAAAACCTATTCTGTATTTTATATTTATTTCAGAACCGGAATATAACGAAGATGAAAATATAACAGTACTAAGCACGATTGACCATTTCACAAGAATGGGACTTTTTATTGATATATCTTTGGACAAAAGATCATTTATAGAGGAGTGTTATGTTCGGCCTCCAAATGGAGAACTCACACAGGCAGATAACTTTAAAATGGACAACGTCGTTGTTCAAAGTAGCAGCAACTTTGTCTCGTGTAGAATCACCTTAGGACCGATGTCGGCAAGTTTGTTAGGAAACTGGAGACTGTGTGGCAAGTCTACCCAAAATGATGAAATGCGATGCCAACCTGCCAATATTGTTTGGAGTAAGTTTAATTTTTGTGTTCTATAGAATTGAATAGATTACTAGAAAGAATTCGATACGCTATGCAGGGTTACTGGTAACTCGACGTATTCCTTGCAGGACGTCATAGTAGGGTTAAAATGCAACAAATTAAGCCACCAAATGTTCTACCGAAATTCAGTAGTTTTTGAATTAGTTAAGAGTTTTAGAGCTAAAAATTACAAAAAATTAAATGTTTTGTTAGTGATATTTGCCAAAGTTTTAGGCATTATTGAACTTTTAATTATTAACAAAGGTCTGCTACGGCGTCAACTATGATAATAACTTAAATTTCAGCACAGTCGCGCCGTAAATCATTTTTAAATTGGTTTCAAATGGTTTAATCTGTGATTTTTCATTAAAAAACTAAAACTCTTAACTAATTCAAAAACTATTGAATTTCGGTAGAACATTTGGTGGCTTAATTTGTTGCATTTTAACCCTACTATGACGTCCTGCAAGGAATACGTCGAGTTACCAGTAACCCTGTATATTATTAATGTATTTTTGCCAACATTACGACGACCGTTACTACAATCGGCAAAATGATAGCCGAGCTCACATTCCACATGTCGACCACCTCGTGTGCTAAGTCGAGATATTTTATTTGTTTCTCTTTCTCAGCTTTCACGAGGTTCTCTTCATGTGGGATGGTAGCATCGACTATCATGGCGCGGCGCGTTAATCGGTCTATTACTACTATATCAGGCTTATGGGCAACAATAGTCCTGTCAGTAATGATAGACGGATCCCAGTATAACGTGACATGGTCATTTTTGAGAACTGTGTCGGGCACATACTTGTATTACAGTACACACGGCTACACATCAAGCATAAGCTGACCTCGCATTGAACGGAAATCATATACAATGCGAGATCAGCATGAACTGGAAATGTATAGCTTGATATGTAGCCGTGTGTGCCTCAGAGTCCACAAGATTTTTATTATTATTTTTCTTCTATATAAGATTAAAAAATACTAAAGTGTACTAAGTAAAAAGTTTTAACTTTTTATTTAGTACACTTTAGTATTTTATTAATATTATTATTGTGCTTAATTCAATCTTCTAGATAGCAACAGTAACCCGAGTGCTGCTTGGGGTTCGGTTACACAGACTATGTTTAGTCACCCAGTTCACTACGGTGGTAGTGTAAATCCTGGAGTGGCGAGCACTGCACCTGTTATCACCTGTAACGTTATCACGCCCAATGGCGAAGACCTCGTTATCACAAAAGACGTCAATTATCCTTACATAGAAAGAATTGCTTTCGACCTTGTAAATCTGTGTAGCATTAATTTCAACAACATAGATAAAACCTCGATAGGAGAATGGACGATCTATGGCAAATTCCGTTCAGCGGTTCATGGTTTGCAAGAAATACGTCAACCATTGACTTTTTTCCTGTACAGTAAGTATGTAAAATTTAATTAAAAATGTGTACTTTAGAAAAGTCTTGAATGCAATCACTAAAAGAACGCACAGCCTAAACCGCTGGGTCTAGAAGCATGACACGCACAAGAGTTCCTTACAGTGTGTCCGGACATGGACCACCGAAATACTTAAATATAATATAACTATTTTAATTTAAAGTACAATTACACTCCAAGCTTGGGTCCAATACACTTCCCCGCTATGTGGCAGCCATTTTGTTTTTTTTGTTGAAATATTCTCTATGCGAGTACAAAAAAGATCATATCTCTCAAAGTTTTAGTCATACTGAGATAAAAATATTCTTATTCGAAAGGCAATAATATTGTCTACCGTTTGCATTACAAAACAATGGGTTCACAATTCCATAACTTTTGAAAAAAATAGTGAAAAATGATGCAATTCAACCAATAATAGTTAATTATTAAAAAAAATCCTCTGACAACTTTTTGATTTTTTTACTAGATCGACAGATTTTGAACTAAGCTACAATACAACATAAAATTCACAACTGTGTGTCTAATACTTTAAGAGTTATTGTTATTTGAACATAACGAATGTTCAAGCTTTGTGCTTTTTGCAAGGCAATTGGAACACTAAACAGGATATCATAAAAAAAAACATAAAAAAATATATATATAATATTGTACATTAAAATAATTTACATTTAACTAATTAGAATATCGCTAGTCCATGTCCGGACATACTGTAAAATGAAGGTGAACATTATGAAAGCACTTTTGAAAATTAATTCCCTAAAGGGGTTAAATACGGTATGGAGTTTATAAGGAACTTCGTGATTTTTGCCCATGGAAATTCCATCGGGCACAGGACTTGTAAATGTATGAAGTTGACGGTGTGTCTAACAATGATACTGTTTCAGATGAGGAGCGACCTTATGATCAGGCGTATAATGTAACTACATTACCCGAAGATAGATATCTTGTTATTTTGGGACGCACCTTAGAAGTTAGTGTACAAAGCGTTGGACAAGTCGATAATTGCCAGTACACAATGCCTACAGGCCAATCATATGATTTAAACAATGTCATTGCTCCGAATGGAGTAGTTTTGAAGAGTGTAGACACACCAGCCTGTCGGATTAATTTGAACCCAATTACTAAGGATATGCTGGGTGAATGGCAGATTATTGGCAAATTCAGTAATGGTAATCAGTTTACTGAGAGACGGCAAACGTTCCATATCATACAAGAAGGTAACTAAGTTTTAAAGGTACCTAAATACCGTATAAAAATTTGATTGACTAATTTGAAAGAAAAAATGTTGTTATGTTTAACGTGGAACGTGGAGTTAAACAGAAAGAGAAGGATTTCCATTCGATGATTTATATTTTGTCAGTATATTATTGAAAAAATAGTTTTTCCGTATCTTATTTTTTAAATAAGATATGGTTTTTTTTTTTGTTATTTGTACATAAGTTACATACTGCAATTTTTCCCTATATTTTCCAGATCCAGCAAGCCCCATTTTAGATGACTTTAGAGTTGTTGAAAATTTGACGGAAACGATTCTTGATACAAAATTGGGGATGTCACATAGAGTAATAATTACCACCACGAGCTTTGTTGAAAATGAGAGTTGTCACTTAATGACACCAAATGGCTTGCAGTACGCCTTTATAGATGGATTTCATATCCCCAACGTAGAAATTCTAGAAGAAAATGGCATCGAATGTGGCGTTAAAGTCGATGTTCTGGACTTAGACATGCTCGGCGACTGGATACTGATTGCAAGAGCTACCAGGTCATCTAATCCTATCGAAAGAAGGCGGCATTTTAGTATCCGCATCGAAGGTAATCGATAATATTTAAATTAATGATGATTATCCGCTTATCAGGTCACGTCCAGAGATAACGCAGTTAATACACTCTATCAGACAATGATTACAGATAATAAATTTGAACACCAATCTATTCTTTCAGAAACATCGTCTTTAGGAGAAGCAATAACTATAACTGAAGGAGCCGATCTGTATCTGAGTTTACCAAAGGCTACGCATTTGTATCACACTTGCAAACTGTATGCTAATGATGAAGAATTTACAGACTTTGAAGTTGACCAATTTCGTTACAGTTCTTGTGGTTTCATTATTAGAAACGTCACTCATGCTCAACATGGATCATGGGCTATTGTATATGGAAACCAAATAACTTACAGAGCGACTGTTGAAGTGAATATTTTAGGTAATGATATTCAATACGCTGACGTTTTGATGGGAAGTAATTTATTGTTATGTACAATAGTTCATTAATAGTCAAATATGGTTCATAACTTCTCCATACCTCCATTCTACAGCTGTTCCTTACGTTTTCTCTGTTGAATATAAATTTGAGTGTTTCGACACAATTAATAACCTTACAAATGTATTCCTAGAATTGGCCGAAATCTCCGTGGAGAATATGGAATGGCCTATGGGTAGTTCCGTGAATATTACCCTTGGTCCTGAAGATGCGGTGTACTGCCGACTTATAGATTTCAACAATAACCACGTTTACGACGGATTTGGTCAGTGCAAACTGTTGGTGGACAGAGTAACGAACGCCCATCAAGGATGGTGGACCATGTCAGTTGGCGTTTCGGGCACAGTCATGCTTCGTCATGAGAGATTCTTCGTGGTCGTAGAAGCAGTTGGTATGTAATAGCCACTATTGTAACATTTAAGGATCAGTTTGATGTCGTATCTATAATATTATTTTGTATTCTATGTGTGAATATATTACAAATCATGTTTTATGAAGAAGGCCGCAGCAATACGATGGATGCGAGAAACAAAGGAAGATCTTTTGGCGATGTTTTGGGAGCCTTTTGTCCATCAGGGTTGTCTTTTCAGCTGAATGATTACAACAATGATGATGACCTCAATCAATTCCAGATTCCAGGCCAGTAGTCACAGCGGACGTGTCGAGGAATGGTTCTTCGGTGATAATGACGTGTTCCGTGCCAGGGGAGAACGAGGTACATGCCTGCTTGTTCCGCGACCCTGGCGGTAATGTCCTCATCGCCAGCCACGGGGTCGGGCAGGACGGGTTCAGCGGGGCCGTTATACGGTTAGTACTTAATACTTTCAGTAGTCAGTATTTTTACATCTTTTCAACAACTGATACACTTGTCTTCAAAAGCGCATTATTAGTTGTAGAAGAACAAGTTGTTATATATTCCAACATAAATCACTCTCATTTTTAGGTCCAACGATTTTATCAACATAGAGAGTACTGTGAGAATATTATCACCAATGTGTATGCTATAACCGAGAGCTGCTTTTCATTGATTCAGTTTGCGATGATATTCAGTACCACATAATCTACATGGTCTTCAATAATCTGACCAAGATTATGTTTGGACTTTAAAAGGGACTGTAAGGCCTCTGATTTTGTTTCACTGTTTCTTCTCAGGGTAGTCGGATAGGAAACACCGACCTCATCTAGTTTTTAAAGTATTAATTTCATATTGTTTTATCTTACAGTTACGAATCAGATTCTGACAGCCATATTTGCACTCTTCGCCTCTTAACGCCTTCCGCGGAGCACCAAGGTATATGGCGCTGTGCTGTCAACACCGCACGGGACATCAGTTATGCCTTCATTACCGTCACCGGGTCGATAATGGATCAGACTAGTTCTTATTATAATGGTGGTAAGTTTACTATTGGTATAACTTGTAGTATGGTAGAACCTCCCCTTAATTATTTAATCAATGCTGCTGCACATGACGTCAGTTTCAAATCTTACATTCATGAGATAAATTTTTATTTTATTAAATCAATATCTTAATTCAATTGAATATTTATTCATTTGGGCTCTAGGTTTATTTTTATTAATAACATCGTCATTAGCCTTTATCCCAATTTATTTGGTGTCGGGACACCGCGCACCGGTTCTTCTTCTTCAACACTTCTCTATTAGTCGGCCTCTCGGTAGTCACCCCCTTGCTAGCAATCATCTTTCACAAAGTCCATCTGTCGTTTTGCCCTACTCTTATAGCAATATATTCACATACAACATTCATATTCAGAACGACTATATACTCACGACATCTTCTTCATTCTTCCGCATCACATGTGCACTCTCCGCACACATCCACATCACATACCATGACCACCGATTTCCACATAACTTTTCAGTCACCGACCGGTGCCACTTTCAGACTTCCTCTTTTATGCCCATTTCTTATTCTATCAATTTGTGTTTCACCATACATCCCTCTTAGAATTCTCATTTTAGCTGCATCCTCATACAAGACAGCACGCACTATAATCTCATTAATATAATCTTATTAATTCTTTCAAGGATTATTTATAATATACATTTCACCTTTGTTTACATACTCATTTAGTTTGATAATATTCTCAACCGGAACCAGCTGCTACATTTTTATAGAGTTTAAAAGGTTTACTTCTACTTCGGCATTATCTATTTTATTTGTCGCTACCATGTTCGAAGATGCATCTTTTTAGGTTGCAAACAGTTTCGCTGTTCCATAATTTAATAATTAAATTGAGTAACATTTTTATCTGACTGTTGGGTCATTGTAACTGATATGTTTAATTATCAATGATCAATGTAAATGATAAAATAGTAGACTAGACTATACAACTAGTAGATATCGGTACTGATGTAGATTTTTTTTATAGTTAACAGTTTATTAAACATATCTTCAAATAAATGTAAAAAGAAACATGAAGCCAAGAGTCACTTGTACTCCCCCATTGTGACAGTTTTTTGTACTGTACTTGGGAACCTTCTGGTTACCTAGATATTGAAGGTCGAAGTTGCATTTTTTCACATAAAATCACAAAAACACTTTGCTGCATGTTACATAGTTTGATATACAGAATCCATAGATAACGGCATGTGAACAGACCTGTGTTTTCACTCCGTATGTATATTTTGTAATGTAAATTACTCCTTTTTAGTTTTCAATTGTAATTTCTGTAGTAGCGTTGAATTAAGAATAGTACTTATTTTAAGTCTCAGGCCGAATAAAAAACCAAGATAGAGCGCTGCGAACAATACAGTGAAGCATGCCAAAACTACACCTCCGCTCTGTGCATACACTCTCACACGCACACATTTACAACGTTTTGCAATCAAACTATAATCAAATTACTCCTCAACACATAACATACGATCAATCAAAATCTGTTTTATTTTGACAGTTCAACAACATTTATTGCGTTATGTACGTTATTCAGCAGACAAATTAACCTCACGTCACTGTTGACAACGCTTAGTCTTGGTTTTTTATTTGATCGGAGTCCTAAGTCTGCAGTAGGTACTCCAAAAAGTATAATAAAAAATATTAATTTCCAGAGCCGGAATTGAAAAGCGCGGCTTCTATATTTGGGGGCGAAGAAGGCAACCCAGTGACCATGTCTTGCTCCATAGACGCCTCTGTTCGCTACTGCTACTTCAGGGCACCGAACGGAACTGTCTTCAACGCTGGTCCATGTGAGTATCACACCAGCTGATCTAATCAGTAAAAATTTCAACGTGAAACGTAGGTTAAGTGAGCTGTCAATAGGTCAGGATTCAACCTTAGCCACCTCTGGGCACTGAGAACACGCCCCCCTTTTTTTAAACATGCTGAAAAATAATTTATAAGTAAGCGACTGTTTAAAAAATTTCGCAAACTTACAATATTTATATCATAATTTTTTTTTTAAATATGTGAAAAGCATTTTTGATCACGTGAAGATTTTTTTTTGTAAAGCTCCGAATTTTGCCGCTCCTGAAAATATTTGTTGAAATGTTTGTTGAAAATATTTGTCATGTTTAGTTGTTACATAATATGAGACATATCTCATATTATGTAACAACTAAACATGGTAAGTATAGAAAATTGGCGCAAGAAGTTGGGTGAAGATCGTTTCTCATTGTTGAAATAATGGACTTCCATTTTGTAACCGACAATCTTTGCTATGGACATTTTACAAGGCGTAAAATATGTAATGTACATAATTATAATATGTTCTTAACTAGCCCTTTTAGGGCTAGAAGAACACCAAAAGAAAGGCCGTTACAAGGATTTCAATAATAAGTGTATTATCCTTTTCTTTATTTAATGTAATTGAAACTATATTACATGAGACGTATGATGCCGCGTAAGGCTAAAAGAATATTAATTAAACACACTTTTCTTCCAACTGTCTACGGAAGAATGAGAAACATCGTAACAAAAGTTTTGAGTATGAACGAGGATAGCTATAGAGTAGAAGAAGACCAAGGAAAAGATGGATGGATTGTGTAAAAAATAATAAATATGAGATGCATGGAAAAAAAAACTTGCTCCGTTGAAACTAAACAAATTCGAATAATGTGCTCGGGACACTAGGCCAGTTTGCGAGTCAGTTCATTGAGTGACAGTCTGAAGTCTGGAGTCACCCTTCGTGGAAAACATAATGTTATTTTGTTCAGTGACGTTGTTAGCTGAGGTGAACACGAAGCCGGTCAGTGGAATTGGCTTCAAATGAACATGATTAAAATTCAAATGATGACGCCAGTGACCGAACTGTCAACTGAACTCTGTGACTGGACGGACTCACAAACTAGCCTCGTCGTCAGAGCCCACAAAGACAAGGAGGATGAACTTGCAGTCTTGCACTTTTTGAATCTAAAACCCGTTATTATTTCACAGCCATCTCATCAGCAGACTACGAGTACGTGGGCAACGGTCTCGATGCGGGAGAATGCGGCATCAGGTTCAACAACCTTTGGCGTAATGACAGTGGCAATTGGAGCTGCCATGTAGGACTGGTCCACAATCATGAAGAACTGAGCAGAGCCTTTGAAGTTAGCGTCTACGGTAAGTAACGACTAAAACTGGTTTTCTAGAAAAGCGGTTCCGTCATATAACGGCTGTCAAGAAAATCTGCCATTATATTATCACCAGTGTTTGCCATTAAGGTATCAAAAAACGCTTTGTATTTGGACAGCCGTTATTGGGTGACCGTTCACCGCTTTCTTATGAAACCAAAGCTTTAGGATGCTATTGTGGCGACATCTACATCGCGACACGCGAATTACGCATTAAAGACCTGACGTCACACAAAAAATCCTGACGTCACTTAAATCCTACATCGCGCAATTAAAGTTTACCGCGCGGTGGACATACATACAAGATTCCGAGTTCTGACCTCAATCGTTGGGCAGTTGCCCGCCAGACACAACACCCGTCTGGTTCGTCTGGTTGGAGGATCCTCCCTTTTCTATAGAAGATAGGTAGGTAGGTATGTCCTTCGTGAAATACAAGCGTGTATTATTTATAATTATTTTGTTGCAGAGCCCATGTGGATGTATCACGGTTGGCATGGCAGGTCCGTGAGCTTAAGCTTGCACATAGGGGGTTCGCCCATACTGGAATATTGCAGATTCGTCCGTATCGACGGTCTAGGTAAGCAAAATACTGAAAGCTGCATTGGCACCCGTCAAACAAAATGTCAGCAACCCTTGACATTATTTTGTCAAGACAACCATCTCATTCACCTCGGAAACAATCACGGATCACGAAATCAGTAGGCAACAGCGCTGCCTGCGAGAGAAGTTCTATGCTTAGCGTACTTTCATTTCAACGCGCTGAAAGCGCTGAAAGTACGTTGAGCGCAGAACTTCTGTCCAGTCCGGATCGCCACCCAAAACCAGCTTCTGCAATGTATAGAGACGTACGAGGCAATACTTAATGCATTGAAGAATATTGGAACTATCAAATTAATCCTAACAACAAAATTGATTTTTTCAAAAAAACTAAAATACTTAGTAGGATGGGCACGTTGGCCGACTATAAGTTTTGCCAATCTTTGACAAGCTATAGTGACTTAACTATTGGACTTATTTATTGGTGTAGTTAGTTAGTCGTTTTAGTTTTAGATTTTTAGTTAATTTAGTATAATAAGTTCCCTAATAGAAATGTATATATCTAATCAGACAAAAATAAACTATTGGCAATCTTTGATTGAATTTTGAGTGATTGAATTAAGAACCTGTTTTACAATAGTAACAGGGGGCGTAAAACACCCAGGCGGATTTCCGGCCACCATAGGCGCGGGCTTGCGGACGGCGAGCAACGGGCAGCTCGCCGTCCGATAAGGACCAGGCCCGGGTCGATGGCGCGTCGTGTTCCACGCGCGCCTCAAAGAGATGTCAGCAAAAATGACGGGGTCCAATAGGACCGATGCCTGCCAGGGTTGCGGGAAAGTCCGAAAGGGATACCGGGACCTTGGCAACAGGCAAATGAAGGAACACGGGTGGGTTTTAGTCAGTAAAAGTCTGACACGCCCTTCCGCTCCGCCCCCAGAGCGGGAGAAGTCATTGGATGATTTCCCACCCACAAAAAAAAAAAAAAAAAAGTGGGCGTAAAACAGCCACTTTGGCCAAATTTAATAATAGGAAAATATTATGAATAATCGTTAAATGTCACAAACTGACAATTCATATCGCATTCATATTACGAAATACTTACCTAATTCATTTGTTTGACAGTTTTCTATGGAGATTCGTAAAATGGTCCACACATTATGAATTGCTTTTGTGTCAAATTAGAAGAATTGCTAATGACAGCTGGAAATTCAGGAAATGAATTGCTTTTATAGGAATTATTAATGTGGCCGGTGTAGACCCCTGATGAGCTCTTGAAGCGGAAGTTTTCCTTGATACTTTTCTCAAATATCGTAGCATTATGCTGGGATAGGAGCCTTTTTGGCCTCGCACAAGTCTTCTTTTCCTCTTACACTTTGTTTTTTTAACTATTTTGTTGAGCGTTAATGTTTTTTTCTCTCATGATTTTGCTAGTTTTAATGTATATTTTTTTGTTTTATTTCCTGTGAGTATCCCAAATAAAATAGTTTTCTTTCTTTCTAAGCACGTTCCTTCTCTTCCTTTGTCTGCTAGACACAAAACAACAGCTTTAAAAACTATGAAACTGTTAACATTGTGATGATGTTATTGCAAAACGGGACCAATTTTCTTGGGACATTTTCCAGTGCCTTATTTTAACTCTTCTTTGGTCTTGTGGTCGCAAGTGCTACTGCTGAGCACGTAATCCTGGGTTCGATTCCCTGGTCGGGCAAAGTTTTATCTGGTTTTTCGGTCAGGGATTTCTCAGTAGCAGCCTGGAGTCTGTATTTGTGCGCGGTTGATGGCAATAGGCTCACTCCCTGTTACATGGGACTGCATCTTTGCCAATCCCTTCGGGGATTACTGGCGTGGTGTTGTTATGCATGTGATACGTTATACTTTAACTCATGATAATGGGAAGAACCTTTTTTTTTTTTCCGGGACATGACATCACACCTGTTTTCCCTGCAGGGTTAGACAGAGGTGTACCTTTAGTACACCCACATTTCGCCAGTTATGATTACCCAGAACCCAGAAATACCTAGATAATTATAATTTATGACGTGTAACTTTAATAATCTATCATTTCATGCCACAGGTTTCACGTCGGACAACGTGCCTTTTGCGTACGAATTCGATTCGCGTGGGCTCGGATTCGGTGCGTGTGACCTCAATATTACGAGCCCCGTATCTGAGGACCTGGCGCCTTGGACGGTGTTTGCCAAGACCATTTCAACAGAGGCGGAGCTGTCCATGACATCCACTTTCATATCACTACCACCGATCATGAGTCAAACGTCACGTAAGTAACCCTAACTATCTTAACTAATATCCTTATTATAAATGCGAAAGTAACTCTGTCTGTCCGCGACCGCTTTCACGCCAAAATCACTGAACCGATTTAATGAGTTTATGCTGAAATCAAAGTTATCTATAAATCACTGACTAAATCTAAGGATCACTGACTGAATTTATATAATTTACTTGAATTTATTTAATTTACTGATATGAGTATGGTATTATTATTATACAAAACTTTACTTAATGATTTTAGGATGACATAATGATACGAGAATCCCACGTTGAATGTAAAGCTGAAGTTGACTAATTTACAAAAACTTTCTTGTTTCAGTGGTCATTTCAATTCTGCTGTGGACTTTATTTGCGCTCGTGTGCTTGCTACTGCTCCTCGCTGCCGTTTCCCTTGGACCTAAGAAGAACCGCGACTGGACTTATCAGAGAGCCTCCATTATAAGGAACAGCTTTAGAAAAGAACAACCCCGAACTGTGCACACTGATATGCTTTACTGATTTAGTGCCAAGAATAAGATAGAATATGGATTTAAGTAATAAAACTCAAAAATTAGGTTTTCTCGTATCATCAACATCAAGGAAGTGGTATCGTATGATGAACATTCCAGACGTCTGAATTGAGGAGCCACCTTAAATGCCCTGTAGCTTTTTAAGGGTTTTACTACAAATTCCAGGAGCGGGGCTACAAAATCGGATAATTTACTACTAAATATTGGCAGTACCCGCGTTTAGATATGCGACATGGCTCCTCAATCCATACGCACACGTCATAATGGATTTATTTACTGAATACTTTGCCGTGAGATGACTATGTGTTTGTCACTTTTCAAACTAAACTTGAATGAAAAGCATGGAATTAGTGTGTACTTCAGCTCCTTTATGAAAAACGTCCAATTGGCGACAGGACAACAAAATCAGCGCCATCTCGTAGCAAAGTTTTAACAAAGAACTCTATTGGCAGACGAATATTATGTAACAAACATTTGGCACTATATACACGGAACAAATTTAAAAGATTTCTTCCCCATTGGGAAAAAAGAACTTTTACTAGAAATGAGATCAAGTTTTAAGGAGTTTTGAATGGAAATCGATGTTCTGTTGATTTTTTTAAAGAAATAAATAAGTGAATTACATTTTTAATACCTACTGGCTGGAAAAACTAATACTCCAAATAAAAATTGTTATAAATTATATGATGCTCAAATGCAAAAGCGTTATGTATATATCTACTATGTATATACCTACTATGTATATACCTACTATGTACATACCTTTAAGAAACTTTTCTATTTTTGTTAAATAAAGTTATTGTAGACTTATTTTTTGCGTTGTTTTCTTCACGCAAACGCTTGAGTTTCAAAAGCTAATGACCAAATGTATAGATTAGTGTCTTTTTTATCAAGGAGGCCTTTCGTTTCGAATCCCTAATCTGTCCCTACATTCAGACTGAATCTGACTAAATGTTTCAGTCACACTTTAAATTCTTCTTGAGCGATTGGCAACATGGTTTCGTGGGTTCTAAGTCACCTTGCATTAACCTAGCCACCTTCACAGAGATGTTCGAATCTAGCGATGATAGTTCATGAGCGAGACGTTGACTCGTTCGTTCAATGGAGCAACGATAACAACTTTAAACGTTAAAAACGATTGCCGTAAAATTTTGGTTTCCTATAGCCGCCACGAATGACTTTGTGGGGAAAACGATGGGGTTCAACGGTAAACTGCAGACGACCACCACACTCTTAAGAAACCCTGGGCGGACTGCGTAAGCTCGGTGACAGCTGTTTACTAGCGTATCCCGTGCCAAGGCGACGCTGTTATGATACTTAAAAGTGGGCATTGCAGTAGTTACCTCTATAGAGTTTCATAGAAAGAATCCTGAACGTCTCGAGTTGAGCCAATACTGATCTCGTTCAGTGCTGATACGTGTGCGTTGACCTTTAAGATTTGTAAAGTAGTTGACAAGTTTTGTTACGCTATAATTGTCTCTTCAAGCAAATACTATTTGAAAGATTTTCTCCACAGAAACTGGGTGATATTTACATATGAAAACAAAAATATTGGTTCCAGACTACAGATAGCTATTTAATCAATCGATTGAATTCGCTTAAACGATAAGATAATGATGGTAAGCCAGAAGATTTGATATCATACTTTTTTTTGTCCAATTCTAGTACATATGTAGGTGCTGTCGTTCATAATAAGCAGTGAAGTGATACACATTACAAAATGTGGAAGTTTTCTGTTTTATTTTTAGTTTTTGTCTTTTTTAGTGTAGGTAAGTGTTTATTTACTATTATGAGTAGCGACTCACTAGGATCGGCTTAAAATTACGCTACTACGTAATTCAGCGAAAAAATGTACGCTTTGACGGTTTCGGTTGATAATTTTCTAAGTGCATTTTCATGGTGTGTACCATGTCGAAAATTACACGTCTTAATTCCTATCGAAACAAACAAAATGGAAAGAAGGTACAAGTTCGGACCGACAGATTTTTTCACTGGGTCTGATCTCTACGCGTCAAATTGTGATACAATTTTCAGCTGGTGTGTCTTCTGGAGGTTTTTGAACCAGCGATAAAATAGTGTATTGGGCATAAGTTTCAATTTCCTACACCTGTAAGTAAACCTAGAAAAAACACTGCTGTACTGAAACGCATTACTTTGGAATCATTCCTATGGGATATTATAGTTCGACGTGGGTAAGTATAATAGTCGCACGGGTCAATCCATCAGGTTAAGCTACGCTTGCCGGGATTGTCCGTGGATGGGTGACCATCTTTACATACCGAGACTCCTCCGTATCTCGTAAAGCAATTTAAGCAGTTGGTCCCGGTTGTTATTCGTGGATCGTTGATAGTCATTGCGGGTCTGACAACCCAGTCTTACCAAGGGGTATCGTATTACCCAGTTACTGGGTTTTCGAGGTCAGATAGCAGTCGCTCCATGTAAAATACTGGTATTCTGCTGCATCCGGTTAGACAGGAAGCCAACCCCAACATAGTTGGGAAAAGGCTTAGGCAGATTGATTGCAGATTGATTATAGTTTTAAAAACAAAATAATTATGATCCAACTGATCACTAAAATTGATTAACTTTTAAATTGATTACTAAATTGGATCATAATTATTTTGTTTTTAAAACTAGATTAAAGTTTCAACAAAGAAACATTTATTGCACCATATTCAGAAAATCGTTCTTTGTAAAAATTTTGGCTACCTACTTATCAAAATCGCGATAAAAAAATAGCTATGCGCCTCTGGTAAAGGGATACCAACTTAATCCAACCCTTAGTTACCTCTTGTGCAGAATCTAATACCAACCCCTAATGTTATTTCATTCATCCCTTTCCATGTCCAGGTTTCTGGCACTGTTATCAGTGATAACGACCAATACGTTTTGTTCCTAGAATCGAATGCAACCTATACTGACGTAGACAATGTGGACATGGACACAGTATGGTCTGCGGGCAGTGCTGTGAATGTAACCTTTGGTCCTGAAGATGCAGTGTACTGTAAGCTGGAGGATAACAAGCACAGACGTGTTTTCGATGGATTCGGTCCATGCAGAGTTGTGGTGGACAAAGTAACGATGGATCATCGTGGATTATGGAGGCTATGGATTGGCGCTCCTGGCACAGTTATCGTTCGTGATCGCTATGTCTACGTCGACGTGGTGGCAGCAACAGCAGGTATATTTATGTACTTTCCCATAATCTACTTGAAATTTTGTATCAATATCTTTTAAGTACATCGAAACATTTATTTTGAGTTTTAACTTTTACCATTTCCTCATGCAATGCTCTGACCTCGATTCCTTCTAGGTGACTCCACGATAGAAGTTACTGGGAGCGTGATTGGGAAGGATTCAACTGTGATACTGCAGTGTATCGTGCCAGAGGAGCACGAGGTAATGACCTGTACGTTCAGCGACCCTTACGGCGGTATTTTCATCGCCGCCCGTGGGGTAAACCAAGAGGAATACAACAACGTCATACGGTTAGTAATTGGAGAGCACAAGAGTGCAACAGTTGTTGAAGGAACAGTTCCATTTACAGAGGCGGAGGTATTTTCGAAGTTTTCAGAGGCCCTAGACAAAGTGACATTCTATCAGCGATAACCATGATGGAAAAGGCAAAAATGTATAGGACTGACATAGGCTATCGAAAAGCTTATGTCAATCCTGTTGAAAGTAGTTGTAAAAATACAAAACGCTTTCAAAAGCGATGGTCACTTGTCTAGGCCCTGAGAACCTGCATGCTTTTAACAAACAATTACAGAATTAATCAAAACTGAGGACAAAAAGAAACTCCTCATTCGGGAAACTGTAAGCCAAGTTTAAGGGAATGCCAATGAGTATTTTTTAAAGGTAGTCTAGCTAGAGTACCCATTGTAAAATGGTCGTATTATCGTGAATGTTAGTTATGATATCCATATACTATGCGTGCGTACTATATGTGCGTTATGCTTCCAACTCTGTTGTACTTTGATTTGCGTACGGATTCAGAGACTGATTCACTAACGAAATTCAGAGCACGTGATCTAAGCTGTGATCAGAGGTTTTCTAAATACGACTCAATTTTGTCGTAGTTAGTAGAATATACAGGGTTATCGGTAATCTGTCGGTAATCCGTTAAGGGTATGTAGAAAAGGTCATTTGCAACCAAATGACCCCTGAAGACCCCTATGCCATTGTCAACCATCGAGAAATTTTGACATTTTATATTTCAAAATGTATGAAATAAACATATAAAATGTCAAATGACTCGATTTTCTTTGACATTTACTTGCTTCACTCCACAAAATAGTGCACTATTGTTTTGACTTACAGTTACGAGTCGTATGTTGACCGCCATTTTTGCACTCTCACCCTATTGACACCTCTCTTGGAGCACCCTGGTATATGGAGCTGTGCCGTCAACACTACACAGGTTACCGGTCATGGTTTCTTCATCGTTAACAAGGCAACGCTAGATCATGATTATATGCATGATCATTATTATCCAAGTAAGTTCACCAAACTGTGTTTATTAATTACCCCACTACGATAATGCCAAAGGAGGGTTATGATTTTAATAGGCTATGTATGTTCATCTGTTTATTCATAATTAACTCCTAAACTCCTCGAAATATTTTGACAAACGAGATATCGTTGGAAGCGTCATGTTATTGTCACACGTAACCTGTTCGATTCGACTTATTGCGTGTACCACCGGATTTTTAATTTGTCTGTGTGAGATGTCTTATTTATACTTTTTGGTTGGCGTTTTTGTCTTAATTGGTTTTAGTTTTTAACTTTATTTTTATTTATAAACTAACTTTGGCTATTGTAACTTTGCCATTTTCACCGGGCAAAAGTTAGTTCCGATCCGATAGCTAGTTTCGATCATTATCGTTAGTTTAGGTCGAAAATTATCACAAAAAAAAATTCCTAACCTAACCCAGTTCACAGACTATCCGTTGCCACGTTTTATTTAAATCCGAGTGTGAAAAGGGAGACATACAAACAGACAGACTGACAGACAGAAAAGAGTTATTGTCGCATTATAATATTAGCATTAAGAGGAAATAGGTTCGGCCTTTTCTCCATACAAAAAGTCATAAATCGAGGTTCGGGTGTCGTCTGTTTCCTCCTCCAATATTGGACCAATTTGAAAGATATTTTATAAATTGAATAAGAAGGATATTTACTGGGCCCCTATGTTTTTCTTTTTTTATTATAGTTGTCAAATTTGTATAATAGGCCTTTGATGACAGCGGTCTAAACAGGCAATTTTGAGCATTTTCTGAGGATTCTAGTGCTTCTACAGAAAATATATCATCAAAACGGAAAACATAGGGGCATAAAACTAGTTGATATTTATTTTACTGTAAAAAATAATTGCTCTAAGGTCATAAACCGGAGAGAAAAGAGGCGAGAGCGTTTGTATGGAGAGGGGGGGGGATTTTATTTGTATCTAGTTTGTCAATTTCATTTTACGTCTTTGTGGAAGGAGGAACGGGGTGGGATGTTCCCGGAGGTGTTATGTCTGGTAGGCTATTGCCCGACGGTTATGGTCGGGCTATTGTAGATATATCGCGTATGTTTGATACCTCGATGCTGTCGATGCAGGATTTGTGTGACTTCAGGTATTTGCGTCTTCTATTAATCAAATTCTTTTGTTGTTCCGTAGCTATATCTATTTTTTATCGACGTTTCCCTTTAACAAGTAGCTCTATTACTAGAACTAAAGCAATACATTATTAATTCAACCAGAGCCGGTGTTGCAAAGCACATTCCCATCCATTGTGGGTATGGAAGGCGACGCAAAGAGGTTGTCTTGCTCCATAGCCGCCGCTGTCCGCTACTGCTACTTCAGGGCGCCGAACGGAACTGTCTTCAACGTTGGTCCATGTGAGTAAAGCTTTTTGTTTTTATTTTTTTCTGAGGGTGTTAAATCACCAATGACTTCTTCTCCACTCTGGGCGGAGCGGGAGGGCGTGACAGACTTTTACTGACTAAAACCCACCCGTGTTCCTTCTGCCTGTTGCTAAGGTCCCGATATCCCTTTCAGATTTTCCTGCAACCCTGGCAGGATGTGAGTAATGCCTGAGTTTTGTTACGTGGGACTGCATTTCAGACAGACAATTCAAAATCAAGAATAGCCAACAAGCAATGAAGGATATTACTACGTCAGAAACAAACTGCGTCATAACCAAACATTAAATTATTGTCATAAACTCATAACACAGTTGTGAGACGCTGGGGAAAAAACAGCCAAGCTGACGTGGGAGTGTGCAGACCACGTCACTCACATGCGCCCGATCAGATGGACATCGATAGTCCTCATACTATCTGGCCGTGTTTGTAGGGCAGACGCACAAAATATAGAAAATTTTGGAAGGAGAGGTCTTTGCCCAGACAAGGGCCACAGCATAGGGTAGACGAAAATAACGCTCCTTATATTTTCAGCAACCTCATCACCAGACTACGAGTACGTTGGCAGAGGTTTCGACGCGGGAGAATGCGGCATTAGGATCAATAATATCTGGGCATCGGACGAAGGCCTGTGGACCTGCAATGTGGGACTAAAAGAAAATTTTGAGGAACAGAGAGCTTTCGTCAGGGTTTACGTCAAACGTAAGAATAAGATGTTGTGGTAACACCATTGGTACTAAACCAGCATTTTCTTTTTATAGGTACAATGTGCCGCCTAATTTGGGGATCGCCGCGGCGCCCGTATCTTGAAGGCCAATGAAAGAGTCAATAGTCTCATCAGTCTTATTTTCTCAGTGTAATTTCTACCTATGCGTAGACATCGTAGAATTCGGCTTCGTTTAGGACAGCCTGTTTATTGTGTTGCAGAGCGCTTGGTGGTGAATCACAGCTGGTCGGGCAGTTCTGTGGAGGTGCGCTTGCGCATATTCAATGGTCCCGAGCTGGAATACTGTAGATTTGTGCGCAGCGACGGATTAGGTAAGCAAATAACAGAATAAAAATTACTCAGTACACCATTTCTACCTAATAAAAAAAATATTGAGTTAGTATTTAATTTTTGTCTAAAGTCAAAGACGTTCTTTTCAGACACTAATCTACATTATGGTACTCTCAGTCGTGAGAACTGTACTGAACTGCCTGTTTTAAAGTCCAGTAGTTCAGTGTCTGGACTTTAAAAGAGACTGTTCTAGACCTCGGAGTTTGTTTCTGTGGTTCTTCTCAAAGTATTCGAATAGGAAACAGCGACCTCAGTAGTTTTTAAAATATTAATGAAGTGTAAAAGTGAGTGTATAAACCTACAAACAGAAATCTCAGACCAAATAAAAAACCAAGTCGGAGCGCTGCGAACAATACAGTGAAGCATGCTAAAACTACACAACCGCTCTGTGCATACACGCTCACACAAACACATTTACAACTATTTACAATGACACTACAGTCAAACTACACCTAACTAAGTGCACACATGTTTACAAAACCGGCCTCACGTGACTGTTGACAGCGCTCTGGGGCCGTATTATGAAGTATTAATGCCATCATTATTTTACTGCGAAAAAAGGATGGTGCTATCGGCCTTGTATAATTCCGTCTCTCACTCACATTGGAAAAATGGTGGCATTAATACGTCATAATACGGCCCTTGTCTTGGTTTTTTATTTGATTTGAGACAGAAATATAATCATTTATCGGTTTGATGCAGGTTTTTCCTCCGAAAACGTGCCTCCCGAGTACGTCCTCGAGTCGGGTGAGCCGTACGGTATCTGTGCCCTCACAATTCGGAACCCCACAGCCGAAGACCTGCGTCCTTGGACAATAGTTGCCAAGGTCATCGGGGAAGACGGGGAGGTGTCCATGACTACCACTTTGGATTCGCAATGGCAACCCACGCGTGGACTGTCCAGTAAGTATTTTATATAACTAAGATATAAATACAAATGGTATACCTGTCTGAGAATAAAGACACTACACCGTTTGCCCGATCGCCATGATGTAAGTACATTAAATGTCTTTTTTTTTTCGATATCTATATGGGCAGAACTAAAGCTAGCAACTTATAAGAATCAGAATCATTGTCATCGTAATGATTTTAGGATTCCTCGATAGCAAAGTCATCTTAGTAACACTGAGCATAGCTAGCGATTTACGGATCACTGAGAAGATAGTGATGTTCGGATAAACGCATAGTGACAAAACCATATATAAACGAGCTCACTTGTTTTATCATTGCTTTTTACTTTTCGACTGTGTTTTGGAGTGATGTTTAGAGAGCAGAATAAGTATTATTCATACATCAATCTAAAGTTCGATGATCATCATCTGTTTAGCCTTTTACCAACATAGCATAGGTCATAAAAAACATTTATTTAAATTAGGCTGAGAATCAGCACTTTTTAAACGTCGAAATTCCATAAGACAATCATACAGTTCACCACTTCCTCGTGTTTTTGTTATTAGTGTCAGCTTCCAGTCTAACCGCATTACCGGCTGCTAGTAATACCAGTATTTCAAATAGAGCGGCTGCTTATCTGACCTCCATAACCCAGTTACTGGGTAACACGGTTCCACTTGGCAAGACTGTCTGTCAGACTTTCAGGCTTCTGAAGATCAATAATTTCTTTAAAAAAATGTTTTTTTCCAGGGACTGCTGCAATCCTTCTTTGGTCTTTCTTCGGCACCATTTTCATATTCTTAATTGCCGTGTCGTTTTTACCCAAGAAGAACCGCGAGTGGACACAAAAGAAAGCTGCTCGTATTAGGAACAGCTTTAGAAGACAACCCCAGCCCCAGCCCCAGCTCCAACACCAGCCTCAGCCACAACAGCAGAATGTAACCGACTTACCCAAATCTCCTGTACACACTGATATTCTTACCGACTTACCGCTAAAATTCTAGTGGGAAAGTCTAGATAATTCATAGTATACCCCTCTACCGCATTACCCGTAGAAATCCTCATTACCGTGTGCGTAAATACAGTAGTGGGACGCGTCATTTGAAAGTGGACAAGCTATACCTAATGCGTGTACGCACGAACGAACAAAACATGATGAACACGAACATCGAACATGGAACATTTGGTTCGCACGTGTGGACGTAGATTAGCAAAGCGAACATGAACACCATTCGATCATAGTTCGACTTGTGTTCACGGTCTACCGCCCCGCTCTTTTTAGTAGCCATGGATTCGCTAACGTTCACAATGTGCCATCAAACCCCGAACCCGGTCGCACAGAACAACGAAACTGGATCGTCACGACCGTTTTTGAGGAACACTGTGTGATGTTCAATAGCGGTACGCACATGCGAACAAAGTGTTCGATGTTCGTGTTCGCCATCACGCCATGTTCTTGTTCGTTTGCGCATACACGCCTTAACAAGCAGCCGTGAAGGGGCGCGCAATTTCAAATAAGAAGATCATAAATAATAGACGCAATAATACACGTATCTACATAAATGTTACCCATAAAGGTGATGCGCTAAGATAATAGCCCGTGAAATAATAAATTTCTTACAATTTGTTTGTAAACTGTCAGTGTCAGGTTGTATGGTGATTAAAATATAATTTGCGACCGAAACAAATATGTATTTACAGAATTATAATCATTAGAATCATCACTACCACAGACTGTCTGAGTTAGAATAGAGGTCTCAAGAAAATATGAATTTCGCGGTAGGTTTTTTTATCGATTCTTTACTTATATTTGTTTTATTTTTGTTACATAAATAAAGTTATTGCAGAATTGTAGGTACATAATTTTTATTTGTGTTGCAGAGGATGCAAACATTCCACATACCACGAATATCCTGACATTGCATAAAATTAACTAAAATTCCTATGATATCGGAAAGTTGGCAACGTAGCATTGACACTGAGTTTTAGGTTTATAAAAGCATTGGAAAACAAAAAACTCATTTTCCACCTAAACCTAAGTAGGTAATCATTATATCATAGTAAGTATTGCGCCTGTAGGTATTTCTCAAAGGGTTTGGGAGAGGTGTACAGTCACGAGCACCAATATGTATACAATAGCAACTTTTTAAAGAGATTTTCTCCTACTGTATTGATTGCAATTTTATGATATAACGAACATAGTATTTTGGTACCCATATTATTATGAAATAGGTATCAACTCAAAGTTTCAAACGTTATTCCACGAAAAAATGATTATTGAATTTTGCTAAGTGTATACATATTTTTGCTGGTGACTGTACTACCTATAAGCACAGATTACTGAATAGTTACTACGTAACAGATACTTCACTCAGTAGAAAATTTCCAATACCTATTACGATAATTGCCTACTCCCTCGCGTCAACAACCACTGTATGCTAAAATGCGCCTAAATGCTCAAGCGTACAGCAGTGATTGCTTCGCACCGCGCGATTCCACAGTAATCGCAGGGCTGCCTCTTCGATAAAATTAAATTAACATAACTTTTTATCTATGTTATTGAGAACTGTGAATATGTTCTGACTTTTATGTGGCAGTTAAAATTTTTATCATTTATAAAATATTTAACCAACTTAAAAAAAAGGAGGCGATCAGACATACAGGCCAAACTGAGAAGTTTGACTTGTATGGTTTGTAGGTATGTATGTTTGTGCGCGATAATCTCGCGTTTGGCTAAACCGATATCGATGCAGTTTTCAGAAAAGGATTTGTTACATTTAGGAGAACGTTTTAAAATAAGTATAATACTTCTTAGTTTGATGATGATCTTCGGAGATGTTCACTAGAAATGAAAAAAAAAAGCCTTAAAAAAAGAGAACCGACTTCAAATAAAGCACTAAGCTGCCGTAAGAAATAATTTGTTTTTTTTTTTATGTTAGTGCTAACAACTGGTAATTACGAATCGAAAAAGCACCGACATCAAAGAAGAAATTATTTCTTACGGTTTAGTGTTTTGAAGTCGGTTCTCTTTTTTAAAGTTTGTTTTATTATATTTGTAAGTTTGTTTTGTTTTATATATTGGTGCTGACTGTGGAAGAAACCTAGATAAAACATAATTATAGACTACATACTACTACTATATGGAAAAATGTTAGGTGTTTATCCCTTCTTTTGCTTGATTTACACCCATCTACAGCACATAAGGCACCACACGGCATCGTAATACGCGTACGAACGAACAGCACTATTAAAATTGAACGGCGTGCGCGCGCTTCGCTTGCGAAAACCGCACTGAATTTGATCCGCCGGCGGACCGAGACCGCTCGGCTGGGCGGTAGGCACTTATAGCGCGCAAGTACATGGAGTGACGGAGGCCTGCTATAAGTCCTACCAGTTTACCTATGTTTAAGTTAAACTTGACTGTCCCGTTGGTCTCGTGGTCGCCAGCGCGACTTCTGAGCGTGGGTTCCTGGGTTTGATTCCCGGGTCGGGCAAAGTGTTACTGAAAAGAGAATGCACCTGTGTCTGTCGCACACACTTGAGCACTTATAATATCTCCGGCGACAAAGGCTGGTCTCCACTGCGATTGGTCGCCATTACTCGCCATGGCCGAAATTTGGTCTGGAGGACTATTTATGCCAAAGTTCCAAATAATAGGGGGTGAGTCTATTGACATCAACCGGACACAAATCCAGACTTCGGGCTGTTACTGAGATATTCCTGGTGGCCCGATCCAGGAATCGCACCCAGTACCTCATGCCCAGCAGTAACGTTTGCGACCGCTAGACCATTTCTGCTGAAAACACTTAAAAATTAAAAAAAGTTCATCGGTCCAATTCTTTAAACTATTTAATCAATCGAAGGACACCGCCCGTTATCGGATTCGTAGACGATAATTATTTAGATAATGCTGATAATTATTTAGATATTTCTGATATTATCACACATTTTTATTTAATTTCATTCTATTAGTTGGTATAGATAGTGAAGTGATACAAAATGTTGAAGATCTCTGTTTTATTTTTAGTTTATTTCTTCGTAAATGTCAGAGGTAAGCAATTTATTTAATACTAATCTTAGACCGAATAAAAAACCAAGACAGAGCAGTGTGAACAATACAGTGAAGCATGCTAAAATTACACCTCCGCTCTGTACATACACGCTCACATGCACATATTTACAATCAAAGTCAAACTACACCTCAGTGCACAGCACACATGTTTACGAAACCGGCCTCACGTCACTTCGTCTTTTCGTTTGGGTAGTGACTAATCTGGTGTCAGAGTTACTGTTAACAGCGCTCTATCTTGGTTTTTTATTTAGTCTAAGCCTCGTCTGAGCTAAAAATAAAACGTTTAGTTTTGAGCCTGCAAAACAATAGTAAAAGTAGTTCTATTACTTATGACTGCTACGAAAAACGCCTGACAAGAAAATGGTATATTAACATAACATCACGCCTGTATTTCCTCGAAGGATTAGGCAGAGCTGTACAGTCACGAGCAAAAATATGTATACACTCAGCAAAGTTTAATAACGATTTTCTCGTGGAATAATGATTCCAACTTTGAGATGATACCTATTTCATAATAATATAGGTACCAAAATACTATGTTCCTTAAAACATAAAATTACGATCAATACAGTAGGAGAAAATCACGTTTAAAAGTTGCTAAGTGTATACATATTGGTGCTCGTGACTGTACATCTAAGTGCACCAACATTTCGCCAGCCGGGACGAGCATATTGTCGTCAATCGGGCACAAATCCAGACTCCAGTAATGGTATTCTGTAAAAATGTCACCGTGAAAACATAAATGAAGTTAGCTGTCACTCCACCTGACGATTGACAGCTAAATCTCACTGTGAAAACTTAGGTGAAGTGAGTTTTATTTGAGGTATCAATAGTGTCATCGGGTGCAATGACATCTCATTTCAAGCTCACTTCACCTAAATTTTCACGGTGAGATATTTACAGAATAGACTGACAGTTCCGTATATAACGAAAATGAGTAAAAATTTTTTTTTTTTTAATTTCTCCCCTTATATTATAGTTAATTAATAAGAAATATAAAAAAATTTTTTCTTCCACAGAGGTGCCTCAAAAAGTTAGTTTGTATGGAAGTTCCTCATTTTTGCTGAAGAGAATATCCCATTGGGCACATGGCTTGTAATTTTAATAAAACTAGTAGTTGCCCGCGACTTGGTTTGCGATCAAGAATGAAAAGTAGCCTATGACCTTCTCCAGTTCATGGTCTTCCCATGTGCCAAATTTCATCCAAAAGCGTTCAGCTGTTTTAGCGTGAAAGCGTAGCAAACAAACAAACAAACTCAATATCGAATTTATAATATTACTTAGTTAGGATGATTATAATACCCACACGTCGTGAAAAACACGTGTAAAAATCATTTAGCAACATGTCGTGTCTAGGTGCAATATAACTGAGAGTGAGCATGCAGGAAACCATTAAAGCATTGAATCATAAATGTAGGTTATATAAAAACTATAGGTACTAAATCTAGACCTGAGCTGCTACTGAGAATTTTCAAATAGATCCTTTGATATTTGGTATACTTATTCCAGGTTTGGAAACAAGAATAGCTGGCGGAGGAAACGCAGAAATCAATGAGTATCCTTTCCTGACTGCTCTGCTGACCAACCAGGGTCTGGGTGCCTATGTCCAGAAATGTGGAGGGTCCATCCTGACCACATCCGCCATTTTGTCTGCCGCGTCCTGCTTCTATACTGATGGAGTGTAAGTAGAGCTCTCGAGCATAGACAACAGATCTTTATGAACTCATCATCGAGCAAATCTATATGCAGCATGTATAGATTTGCTCGATTTTTGACTATCGTTATAGTACACAGTGTGTACTGACGATCAATAAGATCTGTAAGCTTCTTATACTTAGCTTTGCTTGATTTTATCGATCGCCTGTTAAAACAATCGATAAATATTAAGATTAAAATCGAGCAAGTTTGTTGATTTTTCGATCGACCAAAACGATCCACCGTAGTGATTGTCAAAAGAAGTCGGTTAAAAAATACGATATCGATTTTCAGTTGCATACACAGTTACTCGATCTTGTTTGCTATGATGGTTATCGGCGTACAATGATAACGGAGACTATACATTGAACACATGTCGACAATCTCGCGAGCCAAGTAGAGATTCTGAATGGATTCCCAATCTTTCGACTATTTACCTAACTAAACGTCAAGGAATGCACAGGTTTTCTCAAGAAAACCGAAAAATCCAGTGTAAAAAATATGCTTGAAAATAATCGGTTGTCGTAGGACAATTTATTATCTCCACCTAATATTATTTTATAACTAAGTAGGCACCAATAACATCATACAATACAATGTCGCCCATGCGCATGTGACCGCCCGTAATTTTCTTTTATCGACTACGAAAAAAAAAACGGAGATGAAGTCATTTTTTCGGTAAAAAATTGTGTATTTATTTAAAAAAAACTAGTGTAAGTCCATAAATTGTCCCCATAGCACGACTTTTTTAATAATTATTTGTAATCTACTAAATTACAGCTACAAAAAAAATGCGAAAAATGTTATAGATAGACCCCCCTTTTAAGTTTATTTGCGTCATTTTTTCATGAATATTCAGAAAATTACGGGCGGTCACATGCGCATTGGCGACATTGTATACAGTTCGTGCTAGTAGTAGGTCAAGAGAGCCAGTCGTGCTTCGTGACTGGTCAACAAAGATTTCAGATCGAAAGGCTTGTAGTAGGTAGATATATTATTCAGGTATTCACATTAACTCATCCAAACGTGATATGTATGTCACGTTAGTATAAGAGAATAAAACGTTTTACCGACTATTATTATACAAAATGTATGTTTTTACCATAATTTTTGAGGCCAGAAGTAGGATATTATTTTGATAATGGGAGTGATATCAAGATTCGAATGACGTATTCATTTTTGTTCCTATTTAATCGCAGTAGGCTCGTGCTCGCCCCCTATTAAATAAATGTGACTTAAAAATTTACTTGCGAATTATTGGTGTACCTATAAACTGTTCCAAAAGTACCTAATGAAACGTGAACAAATGAATCAGAGGCCTTAGTGTGTTTGGCGCTCCGATTGGCCCTTCATGGAAGGGCCAATCGGAGCGCCAAACGCGGTCGATGCGTAAAGTCGAGATGGTCAAAAGAAACTTACACTAACGCCTCTGATTCATTTGTTCACGTTTCATTAGGTACTTTTGGAACAGTTTATAGGTACACCCATAACTCGCAAGTAATTTTTAAGTCACATTTATTAAGTAAAGTCGAGATAGTTAAAAGAAACTCACACTAGGGCCTCTGTACACATACCTGTGGATGCCAATGTTTACTGCCATTTACAAATTGACTGCTTTGGTTTGCATATTGAATCCAGAAATTCTACTTGTAAATCACCATCGAGATGTTTTTCATTTGACAATAATTGGGTAACCCCAATTGTCGAATGAAAAACTTTTCAATTTTTTTAAGATTTTCGTCAATGATTTTTCAGTCACAATTTAATAATGTTATTCAAACAAAAATGGCGGGGAAAAGTGGTGAGTTAAAAAGTTGAAATCTTATAAACAAAGATGAATAAAAATTTAAAATATGAAACACGATTCGAATGTTTACGTTAGGATTTAACATGAAAAGGGTTTGTTTACACTTTATTAGATACTTTTGGAACCGACCATTTCTACTACACATCTTATACCCTTCAGGAATACGCACATGATGTTTTGATTCAGTAAATAAACTCCAATTATTGTTACAGCATCAACCCATTTTCTTGGTGGCGAGCCAGGGTAGGCTCCAGCAACGGGAACTCCGGAGGAACTATTTACATCATTAACCGCATCACTCCTCACGAGAACTTCGTGCCCTCGACCCTGGTCAACGACATCGCGGTCCTAAGGACGAACGTGGCCATCAATTTCCAGCCCAACCTGGTTGCAGCTGCCCATATCGCAGGAACTGGGTATACGTATCCAGCCCTCCAAATGGTTTGGGCTGTCGGATGGGGAGTTACGTCTGTAAGTCTTTTCTTATAGGTACAGGTATTCAATAAAGAGGATAAAAATATGTCGCAGGGTGATTTGATATTTCGTTTTATCGCGAAAACCCGTATAACTAGAAAATAGTGTAAAAAAAACTATCATGAAAACCTGGTTGAATTAGGTTAGGTTAGAAATGTGACCAACCGCGCGCGCTACTTCCAAATTGTTCGCAGATTTTTTTTCACCATTTTCTAATTATCCGGGTTTTCGCCATATCCCTAGGGTATTGGCGAAAATACGAATTATCCAATCACCCTGCGACATATACACTGAATAAACTTCTGAAACTAAATTAGACTAACAAACTATAAAATAAAAATATAATAACCTAACATAATTGAAACAATAAACAAACTAAAATATGGCGTAAATCTGTCTGTATATCTGTTACCTTTTCACACCATAACGGCTGAATAGATTTGGATTTCCGACCTTTACAAAAACAAAAGTTACGAAGACAACAATATCGGATCCTCAATTATTGACCTGTCCACTCAACAGACTGGTAGCGCAACGCCCTCGGAACAGCTGCAGGTCGCCCAGGTGTGGTTGATCAACCAGCAGACCTGCGCCAACCGACACAGTGAACTTGGGTTCACCGTCGGCAACAGCATGGTCTGTGCCGGCTGGCTGGACGTCGGCGTGAGGGGACAGTGCGAGGTAAATAAATACACAGACATAATAAACTCACGCCTGGGAAGAGCCATGGGAGTACGCAGAAATAACAGAACGCCACCTGCTACGATCCTTACATACTCCTTTTGCTTCGTTAACGTTAACACATCAGGGCCTAGACAAGTGATAATCGCTTCGAAAGCGTTTCGTATTTCTACAATGACTTTCAACAGGATTGACATAAGCTTTTCAATAGCTTACGAGTAAGTCAGTCCTATACATTTTTGCCTTTTTCATCATCGTTATCGCTGATAGAATGTCACTTTGTCTAGGACCTCTGGTCACAAATGCACTCCGGTTGTGTGTACTACGCAACTGACCTTTCAGAAAAACATTATCAATAAGGTCATTTATGTCCTTCTACGGCCCCTAACCGGCGTTTCCACTCACATCTGTTTTGTTAAAATTATAAATAAGTAACAATTATACTATGATAGTTTTACTATGAGCATGAGATCCTGAGTTGGATTCCCAGTTCGGGTTTTATTGGGTTTTTCCATTAGGAATTTGTTAGTAACAGCCCGGAATTTTTATGTTGGTGGTGTGATACCCCTCTGGCCTCGGAAAGCACGTTAAGCTGTTGGTCCTGATCTGTCTCCGGTCGTTTCGGATTGCCTTCCCTTCGGACTATGAGAGTGAGGGAGAAGTGAGTGCACCTCTGTCTGCGCACACTTGCGCCCTATAATATCTCCAGCGTACATGGCTAGTCTCCGTTAAGATTGGCCGCCATGGCCGAAATACGGTCTAGAGGACTATTATTATAATTTCTTCCTTTCTTTACCAGTACAGATTTCTTTTTGTAACAAATCATCTTATTTTGTTTCTTTTACCTTTTCAGGGAGATGTCGGCGGCCCTCTCCTGGACAGTTCCGGCGGTGTTATTGGCGTATTCTCGCATGCCTACGACTGTGCCAACCTGTACTACCCTGACATCAACACCCGCGTCGGTTCCTTCACCCCCTGGATAATCGCCGCTGCTAGGGCGGCTTAACTTAAGGCCTAGAATATAATTTAGCAACAGCTGTTGCTGTTTCACTTCCAGCATGTTTCAATTAGTATGTCGCTAACATGTGACATGTTGGAACCTTTATTGTTTTTATTTTTATTCTTGTAGGTTATAATATACCAAACTTTGTTGTCCAACAACACATTTGGTATATGTATATCCTTATATTTAAATAAATATTTATTTCACAATTTTCGTTATTGCACCTTCCACTTTGTCTCTGCATCACCCAAAGGTTGACTGATAGAAAATTCCTATGGCATTAAGTCTGCCTATGTACATTTTTGTGCTGAAAGTATTCAATCAATCTGCCTAGCCTTTTCCCAACTATGTTGGGGTCGGCTTCCAATCTTACCGGATGCAGCTGAATACCAGTATTTTACATGGAGCGACTACCTATCTGACCACTACCCAGTAACTGGGTTTGGGTATAGTATTACAGTAATACGATACCCCTTGGTAAGACTGGTTGTCAGATTGACTTGGATGTGTGCTTAAAGTATTAATTAATAAATGCGAACATCAAAATACCTAGGTATGTCTTGATATACACCTATTCGTTAAAATAGAGATTCTATTTGTTAAAAAGGTATTTACACAAAAGTATTGTACACACGGCTACCCATTAAGCTATACATTTCCAGTATAAGCTGACCTCAAGTTATACGGAAATCCTATACAATACGGGATCAGCACAAACTGGAAACGTATAGCTTGATGTGTAGCCGTGTGTACAATACTTTTGTGTAAATACCTTTTTAACAAAAAAGCACTATCAACGCTATTAATAAGTATAGCCTACATTTTAACAGCTCTAAGATACTTGCTTTCGTAATAAAAATGTACCTTTTAGGTAGTTAATTGATTCAGGCGTGACTTTGCGGAAATTCATAATAAAATAAAATAGACTTAGATATACTTGGTAAACTATTTAGCGAAATAGGTAACTAAACATATCTACGTCTATTGTACCTTATAGGCACTTACGTACTTAATTGAAAACTAACATTTTTATTACCATTCTAAAAACACGCTTCAGACATTATGCGAATGCAAATAAGGACGAAAATGATAAACAAATAGATCGATGACAAACCTATAGTATTGTGTTCCAGTTTTGTCTCCAATGTACAATAATATGCAATAATCCATACTAATAATAAAAATGCGAAAGTAACTGTCTGTCTGTTACCATTTAACGACTAAACCACTGAACCAATCGTTATGAAATTTGACATGCTTAGGCTACTTTTCATTGTGGATACCAGTAAAAATGAAAAATCGTTTTATCGCAGAAATAATTTCTTACCACCTAAATATTACCTACCTCTGCCAAACCGCACAGCAGTTTGTTGGCAGATGTAGCTGGTTATTATATACTAAACCCTTCCTCGAAAACCACTCTATCCATTGGTGAAAACAACATGAAAATCGGTGCAGTAGTGTTTGAGGTTATCGCGAACAGACCGATAGACAGACGCGGCGGAGAACTATTCATGAATGAATTCTCAAATTAAACAAACATACAAGTTTTCAAATATTCACCACAGTCTGGCTTTGATGAATTACATACAACTCACTACACGAGGAAATACACTCAGGCGAAGTCACGGGCAACAGTTAATATACAAATTCCATAAAATACCAAGACCTCTCCATGTCTGGGAAATCGTATGTCTTTGCTCGGGAAGCCCGCTAAGCCGTTAGTTCATTTTGACAGTTCAACAACATTCATTGCGTTATTTACGGTGTTGAGAAGATTATATTTTCGAACTTATGAAGCAATGGATTACCAATCCGTTTTAATCCGTTTTTTACGATTCAGATTATGATTGATCGTGTATTACGTAATTAGGGTGCCGGCGACTATCGATCTATGACGGTCGTTTCAGTCAGAAGCTCAGAAGTCTGACAATCAGTCTTGTCAAGGGATATCTTGTTACCCAGTAACTGGGTTGTGGAGGTCATACAGTGGCGGATTAAATGTCGAGAGCGCCCTAGGCAAGCACCTCATCGACACTCCCTAGCGGCCATACAATTTTTTTTTATTTTGGTCTCTGTCTCTGTCTACCTACCTACATAACAAGTTTCATCACAATCGGTTCACTAGTTTATTGCATGAAGAAGTAAGATTACACACAGACACACTTTCGCAGGGATAATTACTATTAGTAGGGATAATTCGTATGCCTCTCTGGGAAACAAATCTGACTGTGTGTGTTGACATTATGACCGTTTGTTATCATTAATTTAGTATCTTACCCACGTCTTTTTATAAAATCAGGCGATGCAATGTAGGAATAATCAAGAAGGCGGCACGCTTCGGAAGCTCTATATCTAATTTTTTATACTGTGTAAGTAGGTGCATACTTACACAATTAATTTTATATTAATTTTCATTATTTTTGTTAAAAATCTTCCGAGCGCGCCCCTTTGTATCCTCGCGCTCCTAGGCACATGCCTAGTTGGCCTTAGGGTTAATACGCCACTGAGGTCATAGGTAGTCACTGCATGTAAAATACTGGTAATCAGCGGCATCCAGTTAGACTGGAAGCTAATCCCACCCTAGTAGGCAAGAGGCTAGACAGATGACAAAATGATCCTGTACCTACAAATAAGACCCATTTTTCAGGAATGAAATATATATACGAATAAGCAACCTGAAGTAGAGATTTAGCACATTATTGTGGATTTATAAACCTAAACGGCAAATTCAGATGAGTTGTAACTCCTCCTGATGAAAATGAAAATATGGTTCGATTCAAAAGTAGTTCGCGACTTGAAAAACATCGCTAAAATCAGACAAAACTGGCCCACCACTATTGTCTGATTTAAGTAATGTTTTAATAAATATTTTAATGAATAGACACAAAAACAATCAACACAACACGTACAACACAACAACATACTTTTTTTTTTTTTTTTTTTCAGCCTACTTTCAGAAAATGAGTGAGTTTGTGGCGGTATCTACAACGCCACATGTGAACAACGCATCACTCCGACGTAAAATCCTGCATCGCGCAAGCAGGATTTACCGCGCTGCGGGAAAGTCCGAAAGGGATACTGGGACCTTGGCAACAGGCAAATGAAGGAACACGGGTGGGTTTTAGTCAGTAAAAGTCTGACACGCTCTTCCGCTCCGCCCAGAGCGGGAGAAGTCATTGGATGATTTCCCACCCTCAAAAAAAAAAAAAAAAAAACATTTACCGCGCGACAAGTATATACATATATACAACGTCCCGACATCACTCGTCGGGCAGTTGCCCACTAGACACGACACCCGTCTGCTAGACGAAGGATCCTCCCTTTTCTATGGAGGATAACTGAACTTTACACCCTGTTCCACGTGTCTTTATAAGTTTGTGTAAGAAGTGCGTGATACAGAACCCTCGGAATGCGTCAAAAACTCAATTGGCCGGTTTTCATTCAAGTATTTACCTACATAGATAACCATTTGCACAATCTTTCAGTTAACTTTCAAATGTAGTTTATTTCACTGTCCTATTTGATGTCATTTATCTGATAAGTGTGGAATCAACAATGGATCAGACATCTTCAAATATTTGTATGATAAAAACATAAGCGCGGAGTACCTAAACTTAAGTACATAGAAATTAACTTCGCTTCAACCATACTTTTTTCGATGTTTGGCGAGTTCTTACAAGGGGGAGTAAGTTCAATGAACTTTTAAATTAGTAGGTAACGTCACTGTCAAAATATGTTCGTCCCCTTAGGGGTTACTTTTGATATACTTAAAAAAGAAACTGACCATTTTATGTATGTATACACGGCTACACATCAAGCTATACATTTCCAGTTTATGCTGATCTCGCATTGTATAGGATGTCCGTACATTGTGTACAGTCAAATACATAAAATGATCAGTTTCTTTTCTAAATTGATTTGCATGGCAATCAAGCTGTCAGCTGCCTGATGGCAAGGTGTCACCAGCGACTATAGCCCAGCTCAAGGTCAATGTGTCACAACCGACGTGCGGCCTACCGTACATTACATTATAGGTACACTACGTCTGCAAAAGCGTTGGAAGGCCTCCCACAAGGTGGACCAAGAACCAAACCTTGTGAAGGCCGCAGATATCCGCTGGATGCAAGAAGCACAGAACCAGTCGAAGCGGCGGTGCTTGGGGAAGGCCTATGTCCAGCAGTGGACGTCTGTAGGCTGAAAAGATGATGATGATGATGTCTTCAAAATTGCTGTTGCGATGCTGTCCTTCTTGTTATCCCGATATTCCTACGGGACCGAGACTTACGCGGGTAAAACTGCGGGGCGCAGCTAGTTAACCAATATTTTCATTTACCAAAAAATAATTGTAGGTACATATCACATCCTCCGAAATGTGACAGGTAATCAAATTATTTTATAATATTTCCAGTAATATTTTTTGTAATCACTGCAGGAAAACCGACTATCACAGGCAACGCTACAAAAATAAGTACCAACCTACTAGCTGTCGTATTGTCGTGAAATATCGTATCAGTATGTTGTAGTAATGTGTCGACTATCAGTGACTGTGCGCCAGAGCATGCACGAGCTCTTACCCAACCGAGGGGTAAAAATAGTAGTGTTGCTCACAGTTACCCTCGCGGTGTTTACCCACACCCTATCCATCAAAAAACTCGGACCGCCCAACATCGCCGGTACGTACTTCACTATCGATTTCAACCGTCAAGCTCGACTGATCTAGTTAATTAGTCAGAAATAATTATTCTTCAGAAATAATTGCGATAAAAATTACGTTTCAATATTTTAAATGCCTCTTACTTCGCCTTCTTGAATGCATTTCAGTTATTTTAAAGCCATTTAAGACTGTAAATGGGTCAAATCAATGTTCTAGTTGCTAAATAGAAGTACTTAGTCGCAAATGCAGTTCTGAAATTGGTTCACGGTTTCAGTAAAACGTGATGCGAAACGAATCTATGAGAGGTGATTAAGACTTTACATGACCATTAAAAGAACGTGCTTAAGCCAAGACAGTAATTGTAACAAAAGATAACAGATATTATACAGAAGTTTAGATAATTCGCTCTTTAAACTCTTCACAGTTACTCAGTTTCTTTTGTTAATCTCTTTTAGTTACTGGGTTTTCGAGGTCAAATAGGCAGTCGCTCCATGTAAAATACTGATACTCAGCTGCATCCGGGTAGACTAGAAGCCGACCCCAACATAGTTGGAAAAAGGCTAGGCAGATTGATTTTTGAGATAATTCGCTCTTCAATGAAGCACAGTTCTCTCATACATAAGTCCATATAAGTAACCCTAACTAAATGCCTACTATAAAGGCGCAAGTGAGTTTGTTTTGTTTGTTTGTTACGCTTTTACGCTAAAACGGCTGAACGGATTTGGATGAAATTCGGTACAGGGGTAGACCATGACCTGAAATAGGACATAGGATACTTTTTATCCCGATATTCCCACGGGATAGAGACTTACGCGGGTGAAACCGTGGAGCCAGTTTATGATATTAGCATGGATTACTTATTTATTGTTAACTAGCTGATGCCCGCGGCTTCGCCCGCGTGGATGTCGGTCATTATATACTGAAACCTTCCTCGAGAACCACTGTATCCCCTGGTGAAAACAGCATAAAAATCGGTGCAGTAGTTTTTGAGTTTATCGCGAACAGGACGACAGACAGACGCGGCGGAGGATATTCTTTTACATAACGAAATACCTTATTTTATGATAACATAACATCACGCCTATTTTCCCCGAAGGGTTAGACAGAGGTGTACCTATAATACACCCACATTTCGCCAGTTATGTTTAAGTCCCATGTATTATGGGGCGAGCCTATGACATCAACCGGGCTGAAATCCAGACTCCGGGCTGCTACTGAGAAATTCCAGATAAAGAAACCCAATAACACTTTGCCCGACCTAGGGATTGAACCCAGGACCTCCCCCAGCCCTATTATGATATTACATAATTATAATAACATCACGCCTGTGTCTTTGTTGGGCCTTCAAGAACCGTTTTTAAGTCGTTTGTAAGATATTACACACACGTATCTCTTCATTATTATCTAAAGATAAAAAACCACAGTTTATAAGAGTAAATACTAACTCATTCAAATAAAATCAGCATTCTCAGGGCTAGACAAATACACGTATTGTTTGCTACGTCAAATGACCGCTAAATGTGAAACAAAAACGGCAAAGGCACAGTGAGGCAAACCGATGGCTAAGTGGTGGGTTCGAATCTCATTCGTTGTACTATTGATTGTTGTACACACGGCTACAGATCAAGCTATACATTTCCAGTTTCTGCTGATCTCGCATTGTATAGGATTTCCGTATTATGCGAGGTCAGCTTATACTGGAAATGTATAGCTTGATGTGAAGGCGTGTGTTCTATACAATCCAACTCACTTGTATTAAAATATTCACATAGGATTACACAGGAATGTGGTTGTAGGTTGGTGGTACTTTAGTACTACTTAGTGAGAACACAACTCTTGCATAATCAGTCTATAATGTGTCCCACTGTTGGGACACGGGCCTCTCTGTGAGAGGGAGTGGACGGATCCACTACGCGAGCCCAGTGCGGTTTGGTACAATACGTAAACGATCAACAAGTCGGATAAAAATGTCAATGCAGTGGATACGCACAGCCAGATGAGGGCAAGAGGCAGACTATACAGGGCGTCCCACGGATATGCCACGTGGAGGGAAAGTACCTTGAATATTGTAGATGGAACATTTTACTGAAAGAAGACATTATTTAAATTTTAAAAACAATTTAATCTGCATTCACAGATATTTAAATAATTACATGGTTGAACCGGGAATCGAACACATTACATGAGAAAAATAATCACCCTATAGCTTTATCATACCGATAGAAAGGCTTTATCATAAGGATAATTTTTTGCTAAATAACATAGTGTCACAAATAAAAGGAAAACCATGAATTTTCACCAGGGTTGAGGGAAACCTGCCAGGGTTGAGGGAAAGTCCGAAAGAGATACCGAGCCCTTGGCAATAGGCAACTGAAGGAACACGGGTGGGTTTTATAGTCAGTAAAAGTCTGACACGCCCTCCTGCTCCACCCAGAGCGGGAGAAGTCATATAATTATGATAATTTCCAAACAGCAAAAAAAAAAAAAATGTGTATCATACCTAATCTCTCTTCGGTCGTGTCGGATTGCCGTCCCATCGGACTATGAGAGAGAGGGAAGAGAGAGTGAAATGTATCTGGGCACACACTGGTGCACTATAATATCTCCCGCGTCGGTGATGACTAGTCCCCGCTGAGATTGAGCGCCATGGCCAAAATGCAATCTGGAGAACCATAATACATTTTTTATTGTCGAGGCTAGTGGAAACGTACGGTAGGTACAGATGCCGATTAGCTTACAGGCATAAAAAATAACCATATATCTGATGTAAATAATTTTAGCTCGTATTCTCGAGTAGCTCGGTGTCTAATGTCTAATAGGAGGCGCTATCTTAGGACTGAAACTCAACAGGCGAAATGAAGGTAGTACATTCCTCAGCCCTCTGCCTAACCCTATGGGAAATACAGGCTTTATGTTATGCCACCTGCCTTGCCTTGTCGACTAGTTAGACGAACTACCAGAATTTTACATGGAGCGACTGCCTATCTGACTTCCACAACCCAGTTATTGTGGTTAAAGAATCTTTATTTACTCAAAAGAAATTTACTACAAATTTTGTCAATAATAAAAGATTTTAACAGAGTTTAAATGTTTGTAAACTTTTAGAGGTTTTTATTTCTCGTGATAGTTTGTTGAACATCTGTGCTCCTTCGTATGTAATATTTTTCTTTCCGTAATTTGTACGTGTTCTCGCGAGTCAGATATCATTTGTGCTACGGAGAGGGCATAACCCTGATTCGGTGTTAGTTTTAAAAATTAGCTCCGAATGTAGATATTTATCTTAATTTTTTTAAATTAAGATGCTTTTATTATAGTAATAGGTAAATTTGTTTTATATTCATTAATTTGGTTTCGGAGTAAATTTTATTTGTTGGTGTGAGCAAGTCATAATGAAATAAGATTTTTACTAGTTTAATTTGTATTCTTTGGATGCAGTTTAAGTTAGTTTTGGCTGGGCTACCCCATATTTCGATCAAAATATCTAGATGTGATCTGACGAGGGAGTGATAGATATTCAGTCTAACCTGTCGTGGTAAACATCGAACAACACCGTAAAGACGCCCTGATAATGATGATAACGTTGATCTTATTTTTTTTATATGAGACTTCCATGTTAATCCGCGGTCCAAAATTAGCCCTAGTTATTTGTCTTCGATCGATTCCTTTAATTGAATACTATTATAAGTATAAAGGTTGGGGTTACACAACCTTTTTTTTTTTTTTGAGGGTGGGAAATCATTCATTGACTTCTCCCGCTCTGGGCGGAGCGGAAGGGCGTGTCAGACTTTTACTGACTAAAACCCACCCGTGTTCCTTCATTTGCCTGTTGCCAAGGTCCCGGTATCCTTTTCGGACTTTCCCGCAACCCTGGCAGGCATCGGTCCTACCGGACCCCGTCAAGATTTGTTGATGCCTGGATTAAAATGTAACGGTTGGTATTTATCCGTTGGAATATACAACCTTTTTTTTTTTTTTTTTTGACGCTGAGGAATGCGTTACGCATCCCCGCTCGTGGGGGACGAGTCTGGGGTATGTGGGACTCCTGTCGCTAACGACAGTATACCCACTAAAACTCAGCGGTGTTCCCACATCGCCGTAATGGGAGGGCCATGGGAATCCGGCTCAGCCTTTACATCCACAACCCTCCCGGCGCATGCCCGCCTAGGTGGCGGGCCCCGCATGCCCCCCAAGATGGGGGGCTACGGGAATGGCCGGGAACACCTGGCCATTCCCGTCCGACACTGGTGGAGACCTGTGCAATACAGGCAAGGGTGCCCCCGCACCCATTGCCTGCTGGCCTCCACCTGGGAGGAGTCGGAGATGACTATCAAACTGACGTCTTCTTCGACCCCTCCTCCGCCTTCGGAGCGGCGCTGCGTCGGGATCGTCCTCCCGCGCGCGCTCTGCCGCCTCCTTCTGGGACATGACGTGTTCACAGAAGGAGGCGACTGCCGCCCAGGACCTCTCATCCCTCAGCATGGCGTTAACCAAGCCGGGGAGCGACAGGTCCGGTCCGATCACCGCGATGAGACTGCGGCGCGGCTCGGACCACGACGGGCACACCTCGAGGGTGTGCTGCGCCGCGTCCTCCGCCGCACCACAGTCGAGGCACGACGGCGTCCTCTCCCGTCCGATTCGGTGCAGGTACGATCCGAAACAACCATGTCCGGACAGCACCTGCACCAGACGGAAGGAGAGGAATCCATGCGACCGCTCGAGCCAGTCTCGCAGGACTGGCCCAATCGCGTCGATGGTTCGGCGGCCGAAGGCTGCGGTGGCGAGGTCCCCCGTCCAATGGACGACGATAGCGTCCCTCGCCTCCCGCCGGACGGCCTCCCGCTCTTCTGGGGCTGAGCGTTGCCCCCTCGCCCTCCGCTCCGCCGTCCATTCATATACTCTGGCGAGCACCCACGCCTCGAGTTCCCAAGGAGGGGTGCCGGCCAGAGCACATGCTGCCCCAAAACTCACCGTGCGGTAAGCCCGCGCCACTCGCTGGGCTATGGCCCTCTGGGGTGCCCGCAAGGCGGCGGCGTTCTCTCTCCTTTGGAGGGAGTCCTCCCAGATAGGAGCCCCGTAGAGGGCCATACTCTTCAAGATACCGGCGTAGAGTTGCCGGCATCGCGCGCTGGGCCCCCCCAAGTTGGGAAGCAGCCAGGAGAGCGCGCCCGCGGTCTTCAGCAAGCGCGACGACAGCCCGCGAAAATGCGGACCGAAGCGCCACCTGCTGTCGAGTACAAGGCCCAGATATTTCATCTGGGCCTTCACCTCAATTCTGACGCCCTCCACGAAGATGTGGGCGTCAGATGGTGGGGGGCGCTGCCGAGGGCCGTGGAAGAACACGGCCTCGGTCTTGTGCAGCGCCACCGTTAAACCTAGGCGGCGGATCCTCCCCGCGACCAAGGATCCGCCCGCCGAGGCCAAGTTGGCCGCCTCCCTGAAACTCCCCCCCCGGGCAGTGAGGAGAGTGTCATCCGCATAGCAGACGACACTCGTGCCTCGGAGGAGAGTTCCCCGCAGGATTGGAATATACAACCTGCCGCAACCGTTATACAACCTGCCGCTACAATGGCGACATTAATTTAACACACGTATATGATTTCGCGTATTCGTTTTATGAAAATATTTGAATTTCATTAAACGTTATTATTTATTTATTTACAATTTTCTAAATTACCATCCTGGAGCAACCTGTACTTAAAGAACTGTAACGAAGAGGTCATTTGCCGGGATCACGGATATAGGCGAATAAAAGGAACGCCGCGCAATTTCTTAGAAATTATGCCGGAATATGCCGCCGACAAAGGATTTTACCGATAGAACGTAAGACAGCTGATAGGTAGCTTCATGAATGAATCTTTTACACAGAGTGAGCTCAATATTGGTTACGCTTTTATTATTTAGTGTTTTGAAATTTTATTTTTTTTTATTTTCGAATTATTTTATTTTATTATATTCTTTATGGTTACTGGCCACTAGCCCTACCCGTGTGTTACATTAATGTCGCCATTGTAGCGGCACGTTGTATATTGGGTAATACGATACCTACCTCTTAGTAAGACTAGATGTCAGGTTTAAAGAAAGAAAGAATAACGTTTATTTGGACACAGTTCATGAAACACAAAATGCAAATAACAAAATAAATAATAAAATATAATGTTTTTACATCAATAGTGTGTGCCTCACGGCTGCGCCATAAAAAGGTTAATTTCAGCATTAATGCCAGACAGAATATACCTACTGTCTGAGGCTGGTTTAATGTCATGTGACGTCGCTGATGTAAAATTTCTTCTTTCGCAGCCAAAACACGAGTGGAGCTGAGATCAATAACAATTAACGCATTCCTTAACGATATTATCCGTATATCCGGGCCGGTGATAAATGCTGAGGCTGTATATTACTTAAACAAACCGAATGGAGACACCATGAAACTTGACATAAACTCACCCAAACTACGGCATTTAGAAAACGAACAAGAAATGCAACCAATATTAATAAAATTCGTAAAAAATATGAAACCTGTTATAAATCAAGAAGATAACTTTAATGTGTTTTCATTAGATTTGTTTGATAACCAACTAAAAAAGATGGAAGCAAATGACTTTATGATTGGACCTCTTTTGGAGACGGATCACGGGAACTGGGTGTTAAGTGTGTACACGAAAGATTTTAATGATGAATGGGTGGAGCTGTTCCAAGTTATCAGTGTCACGATAACAGGTAAGGTTTTGTTGAAGTTCTTTGGAATATCTTCCGCTTTCTTTTCAGACTGATTTGCAAACAGAAGGCCAATTCCCGTACTTACCTAATTAATAAAAACCGGCCAAGTGCAAGTCGGAATCGCGCACGAGGGGTTCCGTACCATTATCTATAAAAAACTGCAAAAAAAAATCACGTTTGTTGTGCTTATGCACCCTTAAATATTTATTTATTCTGTTTTTTAGTATTTGTTGTTATAGCGGCAACAGAAATTCATCATCTGTGAAAATTTCAACCGTCTAACTATCACGGTTCATGAGACAGCTTAGTGACAGACGGACGGACAGCGGAGTCTTAGTAATAGGGTCCCGTTTTCTCCTTTCGGTACGGAACCCTAAGGACGTACATATAGCTTAGTTGCAATCTCATCTCAGCGACGAAATGTCAAAAACTTTTCAAAATTATAGGAAAATTAGGAGTACCTATTTCTGACAGATTTACCCAGATTTACCCCGCTTCCTATTCTCGTCATACACTTTTTGTTCGGAAAACCGGAAAGGGCACTTAGTCGCCGCGACCACGCTTGCAGGCAGGGGTAGTATTATGAAGTATTAACGCCATGATTATTCCACTGCGAAAACGGGATGGTGCTATCGGCCATGTCTAGCTCCGTCTCTCTCTCACACTGGAAAAATGGTGGCAATAATACTTCATAATACGGCACCAGGTTCACCAAACAAAAGGTGACATAGTATGCACGCGACGATCGCTTTTAAATAGGACGCGGCCGTACTGAGAAAAGAATGTGAACGCTCAAAAATACGGAAATTGTCCCCATCTGGCCTCGTCTCGGGAGTTCGGGTGGGGTCTTGTTAAGATAATAATTTTTCCAGGGCTGACTTGTCTACTTTTCTTGTGTAGTAGTGGATAGATAAGTAGTTTTTATCTAACATGCAGGAAAAGTGAGGTTAATAAAAAGTAATAACTTACTAATACGTCAAATTTGCATTTATGGTGTTAGGCTTAACAGCTGAAGCCATGGCTGCTAATGCCGGCTACGGGAGAGATATGTACGAAGATACGAATGACGTAGTTACGACGCATGCTATTTCGAAAAAACATGCGAGTTTAACGCCAGTTCGAAAACCGCTAATTATATCGAATGACATTATCGCGAACACGCTGATGCGAAAAACTTTTAGAATGGTAGGTACGCTAGTATCGAAATCTAGTGTTGCGTTAATTTGTCTAGGAATCGGACTCATGCATGACCCCGATGAGTCACAGCAAGCCTCGTCTTTGGATTGGGTTAGGGAAACAAGAGTAGGAAGTACAAGCATTTTTTTTTCGAAATAGCGTGGGTCGGAACAACCTTACTCGAATCTTCATCACTCCCTGCCGCTAGTACCCAGCTCGGACTTTGCTGCAACGACCTAACCTTTGGTGTATATAAAGAGTTTTTATACGTAATTAGATAACAGGTATATTCATTATTTACAGTATTCTTACAAAATATTATTTGATGCATTTTTCAAATTTTAATTTATTAACTAGTAAAATAAACATTAAATACAATTATAAGATTTATAAGTACCAGACTCGTTACCTGACTAAGCATAACCTAGAGGGTAGTTTTTTTTTTTTTTAAATACTCTAACAGCTGGACTCCAGATTTTTTTTTTTACTTTTTTGTTTTGACAACGAGGACTACCAAGAGATTTGCTTACTCATAATGTGTTTTTAATTATGTTCCAATAAACGTGTTATGTAGAGCACTGGTGGCCCAGTGGCATCGGCCCCTAATTTCGAGTGAGTTCGAACCCAGCAAGGCACTTTACTTCGCGTATTTAGTTTCATCACCACTGCTCTCAAAACGGTGATGGAGAATATCGTGAGAAAACTGGCATGCCCAAAATAATCGAAGACATATATGTGACATCCACCAACCCGCACTGGGCCCGCGTGGTGGATTACGACCCACTCCCTCTAACAAAGAGGAGGCCTGTGCCCCAGCCAGTGGGAACTCCATAGGCTGATTATGCTGCTGCCAGAATATTTTAAATACAAAAAAAAAACTAAACTCATACTTTATTTTCAGAATTCGTGCCATTGAAAGTAGCTAAAGTAACGCGTTATAAAAGTAAAAGTTTAAGATCAAAACTTAACTTTGGCGATGGTTTGAAAGTGAGAATGGCTTTCCCTATACTGAATCTTGAGAGCTGCGAACTGGTGGCTCCGAGGTCTACCTTTGACAGGTTCTTTGATAGAATCCGAATACATATGAGCTCCTGTGGGTTCTTCCTCCATAATATTACGGAAAACGATGCAGGGATCTGGAAAATACTCGCTGTCGGGAACATGGTGTATGAAGGAGTAATGACTTTGAATTTAATTGGCAATTCGACGTTTTCTATATTAATTAATTAAATTTTGATTGTGATGGTCATTGTTATTTTTTCTTAATGTTATTCGATAGTGAACAAGCCGTCAGCGTTATCGTGTGAATATTAGGAATTCGTAGGATTTTTATGTATAGTACAACTATTTTCTTAAGGTCCCTCGGCAAACTTAAACTATAAACATAACAAACGTAACGGCTGAACGGATTTGGATGAAATTTAGCACACGGGTAGACCACGAACATGGATTACGATTACGACATATCGGAGACTTTTCATCCTGGTAGCACGTTTGTTATGTTTATAGTTTGCCGAGGGACATTAACAAAATAGTTGTACTGTAGATACATTTGTTTGATATAGGTATATTGTGCATCTCTTACTTCTACCAAAAAAATTGGACGTCCGTAGCGTAACGCCACAGACGTTCCTACTTGTTTTTCAGTTTTTTGCGAAACCCAAGCGGTACTAGATGGGATAATTCGGATACTATACCCTCGTGAAACTTAGATAGTACACACGGCTACACATCAAGCTATACATTTCCAGTTTAAGCTGATCTCGCATTGTATAGAATGTATAGCTTGATGTGTAGCCGTGTGTACTGTCTGTGGCGTATAACGCGAGGCACCTAATGCTAAGCTTATATATATAATCTCACTACCACACAATTGTGGCGCAACCATCATGGTCGCACTGCCAGCAAAATACACACGGCTATGGTGGGTATCTAACCAGGCGTCCAATCGGTTGCGCAACCAATCATACATTTTTGGCAGTGCGACTATGGTTGCGCCACTATTGTGTCCTAGTGAGATATGGGCCAAAGTGTTGCCGTTGTGGACATACCAATACCGACATATATGCAATACTAGAGGCATCGCAGATGTCTCATTACCCCGGAGATATTGCTTAAATGTCTCATATGCTTGCTATGATAAGACCGGCACCCATAACTGTCAAACCATAACATGATTATTCTGTTTGGCGGCAAAAACATCTAGGTACATGCTTTAAAACCGTAGTTCAAAACCTTTTTCTCAAAAATGCTTGGAATTCCGAGCATTATTTTGACAACCTTCTTCGAGGTAAATCGAAAATGCTGTACTGGTCAAATATATGCGATGCGTGAAGGTGGCCGGCAATGTTATTATGATACAGAAAACTTGGAGGGCTTTGTACAGTCGTTTTTCGGCTGGAATAATGATTATAATAACTTGTCTCGTTCAGTGTCTTTCAACCGATTAAACCTAAAATAGCATAGCTTTCATAGTGATCATTATTAAAAAACTCACCTGTATACAACCCAAGAATACGATAGTATAAAAAAAACAGCAATTATTTAAATAACTAGTTATATTTACAACTTATAATCAATTACACAGTCCCTAACTAGTCACAAAATATAGTTGGTTTTGTCAATATCTTCATGAAATCTCATTCACGCCATTGTCAAATCATGCACATTTATTTATCAATCATCAGTATCGTTCATACAGTTCACTATAACTTGTCCCATGCCGTCATGTTGGCACCATTGCTTGTCATACTTAGTTTCTTAGTAATAGAGTTTAAAATGGCGACTCACAGATCGGTGCTACCAATTGCGTCACGGGACAAGTTTTTATTTAACGTACTGTAACACTTTGCGATCCTAAGATACTTGGCAATCCCACCATTATTTGAGGCCATGAGAACCATAGTGGCCTGATCGGATGGACAAGCCTTTTGAGTACCATAGAAAACAAAAACAGTATTTTTTTAATCAACTAGCACTTTTACATACATACTTTTTATTACTTTTATATTATAAGTAACTGGAAAAAATCATACGACTCTTTAACTGGAAAAAATCAGACTCAATATTGTAAACATACACACATACCGGTCAAAATCATAACCCTCCTTTTTTCTTCGCCGTAGTCGGGTAAAATAATTGGTTAGACCACTATGGTTTTCATGGCCTCATTTATACAATAGTGTGCGTTTCATCAAATAGCACGTTTGCGGTGATGTTGGCTCCACTGTTAAATTTTAAAAACAGACCTATTAGGTAGCGCCGTAGCGTATTCCTATTGGTCCTTCAACAGTAGAGCCAACATTACGGCATAGGAACTATTTGATGAAACGCACTCCAGCAATATTATTTTAGAAAGTAGAATAAGTACATGACTTGCACAGACTTATCGAGTTAGATCTTCAGAGTTATACATAACAGAGAGCTATACATAATAGCATATACTAGGTGTACCAGATATAACTCACTTTTATTATGAGACCAACACCAAAATCGCGAAAAAAATTGCCGCTGCGTATTGTCGAATTATGTGAACTGGAATTATGGACGCTACTGCTGAGCGTGGGGTCCTGGGTTCGATACCTGGGTCGGGCAAAATGGTATTGGGTTTTTCCATTTGTCATTGGGTGTGCTGGCTTAGGGCCCGGTTGATGGCAATAACCTAACTAATGGCCTAACCCTTCCGGAAATACAGGCGTGATGTTACGAGTATGTTATATATAAGTATAGAACTGCTGATCCTTTTTCGCAATTAGTTGGTCCTATAGTAAAAGTTGTTTATAATGATCAATGAACTCTTTTCGGGTTTTGAGTTATTTTAATCCAGGGCAGATGAAAATGTCACAATTTGTTTCATACATCATCCTTCGACCACTCAAATACCACATCCAACCACCACACGCCACTGTGTACACGCATCACTCACTGCCACTTCCACTGGCGGAACCACTAGCACTACTATTGCGCCTAGGAGTGGTCTGGTCATCCGCATGGTCACTGCCCTCGTCGTCCGAGTCTTTGAGCGCCTTCGCCCGGTCGAGGCGGCGCGCGCGACGGGTTTCCACGTCTGAAGCGTCCGATTCTGAGGAGTAGATCGCTGCGCCTGCTGATGCTGTGGAAAGTATGGTAAGGTTATAGTAGTCATCATCTGCCTAGCCTTTTCCCAACTACGTTGGGGTCGGCTTCCAGTCTAACCGGACGCAGCTGAATACCAATATTTTACATGAAGCGACTGCCTATCTGACCTACACAACCCAGTAACCGGGTAATACGATACCCCTTGGTAAGACTGGTTGTCAGACTTTTGGGCTTCTGACGACCCGTAACGACTGTCAAAGATCCACAAATGACAGCCGGGACCAACGGCTTTACGTGCTTTCCGAGGCACGGAGGGGGCTCGATATGTAAAGATGGTCACCCATCCACGGACCAACCCCGGCAAGCGTAGCTTAACCTGAGGGATCGACCCGTGCGACTGTTATTACGTAGCCACGAGCTCCTGAGGTGAGGTTATAGTAGTAGCAATTTATAAAGGGTCAAAATGTATTAGCTAGTGAATCTCCGCTAATCACACTCAAAGCATTTATTTCAAATTAACCAATTACAGGGACTTTTGAATTGTCAAGGGGTCGGTCAGTCAGAAAGATGAAGATAGTTGCCCATTCCAAAGCGTAATAGGTACCTATGGAAAAGAACGGGCAAGAAACTCCACGGACACTCTTTTAAATCAGAATATTGTTACAATACGCGATGGGTATCGATATCTTAACATGATAAAGAGAAAAAGAAACGATTTTAACGATTAAAATAAATTGTGGTCAACAACGCTGTTAAGGGTGAGTTCGACCAAACTTTTATACCTAGTATAAGTCTAATCCGGGGAATAAATATTAAATTTTCGACAGATTTTCTATACAGAAACTGTCAGACGTCAATTTTATTTCCCGAATAAATGATATCTGTTTTTGATTAAATCGGCCCTTCATAAGTTATTTGAAATACCTATCAATTTAAGAAATCTTTTTTAATTTTTTGGTTACATCGCCGACGTTTTGGATTTCGATAGTTATCTTAACACGAGAAAACAAAAAAAAAAAATTTCTAAACTCATACTACAAGTAACTAAACTACCTGCGTTCGTTGACCACATAAAAAGGCATCAAATCATATTTTGGTTACGATTTATTATGTTTAGTTATCGAAACCCATCACGAAAGCGAAGTTTTACTAACTTATTTAATTTTTCCCTGTATTTGGGAGCGCTTTAGTTTCAGAGCACTACATGTGCTGAAAGTTGCCACTGGAGAAATTTCAGCGATTTCCACAAAGTTTTGTATGCCAGATCTACGCGAGACGAATGGAATTTGATATGTTTATGATTGCGGCATAATGTAAGGAGTTCGAGAACTTTTTGGTCCAGGACTAAAAAAATATCCAAATATCAGATTATGTCAAATACACCTTAGTTCGTCTAAGTAATTAATAATTTTACATTGAGCAACATCGACAACCAAAATAACTTTTACTTTAAACTTTTTTTAAACTAACGAAAAATCGTATAATAAAATATATAATTTTTTTAAATTACTTTAACTGTATTTTGTTTGTATTTATGCCACGTTGTGGATTAGATGCCACGTTGTGGGTCAGATAGGTAGTTGCTCCGTGTAAAATACTGGCATTCAGCTGCATCTGGTATGACTGGAAGCCGACATATTGGAGTCGGCTTAGAAGTATTGTCTTTATTTCTTTCTTTTTTTATAGGATAACAATATTACAATTTGAAACATAAAACACATAGCTCGGTTACCTTTCTGCCCCTGCTTGTACTTGTTCTTGATGGCAGCGAGCGACACCCCGCCCTCGTCGTCCGAGTCGTCCCGCGCGGCGGCGCCTGCGCGTGCGCCGCCCGCGCGCCGCTTGGGCCGCGTGGACGCGCGCGAGCGCATGGCCGCGCGGAGCTCCATCTCTTCTTTCTGCAATACCATATCGTTTGGGTACGTGCTTTTGTTATAACGTGATGGGTTGGTTATGAATTAGGGGATGCCTATGTCCAGCAGATGACGTCTTTCGGTTGAATGATGAAGATGATTATAAGTTGGCTAGTCGATAAACAAAACTAACTTATTTAAAGTGTAAGTGGTTGCCCTTAGACACTAGAAATACCAAGAGTATTTTTAATGTGTTGCCAACTTCAGACCGCAATTACACAACGACGGCGTTTGGCTGCAGAAATAATTTTCATTTACTAACTACAAACTACACACGAATACAAAGCCAATATATGCTGATAATATTATAAACAATACATGTTCTAATGTTTGTAAAGGCGAAATAAATAGCATTTGTAACAAAAATTTATCACGATTCGTGTTCAAATAAAATAAGATCATTTATAAACATCACTGTAACAACCTTTTTAGTAATAAAGACCTTGAAAAATCAATTAATCAATCAATACAACGCCAACTCGTTTGGATTGTTGATAACTTTGAAACCTGTTATTTAGATTCAATATGCTGAAGTTACACCCACACATCGCCAGCAATATTTTGAGTCCCATTTACATTTCAATTTAATCTTGAAAAGAAAACGTTTATCCTTGACGCCAAACTATAACATGACTTACTCATAACCAACAAAGAGGAGGAGCTCGTGGCTACGAAATAACAGCCGCACGGGTCGATACATCAGGTTAAGCTATGCTTGCCGGGGTTGGTCCGTGGATGGGTGACCATCTTTACATACCGAGACTCCTCCGTGCCTCGGAAAGCACGTTAAGCCGTTGGTCCCGGCTGTCATTTGTGGATCTTTGACAGTCGTTACGGGTCGTCAGAAGCCCGAAAGTCTGACAACCAGTCTTACCAAGGGGTATCGTATTACCCAGGTACTGGGTTGTGGAGGTCAGATAGGCCGTCGCTCCATGTAAAATACTGGTATTCAGCTGCATCCGGTTACACTGGAAGCCGACCCCAACATAGTTGGGAAAAGGCTAGGCAGGACTCATAACCAACAAAACATAAAATTCACCAGTTTTTTCCACATACCTTAAGCTGATACTTCCTATCAGCGTCAGGATCAGCCCCGACTTGCGACAATATCTTAATAGCCGAGGTCTTGGTAGACCGGTCTGCGAGCGACAACGTCATCTTCCTATGAGTAAAGGACTCGGTGGAATGTGGCCGGAAGGATAGCTTGGTGCGGAACACTGCCTGGCCTTGGAGACCTGTGCCTTGGCGGACGAAGAGGTGGTTGTGGTCACCCTGTGGAGTGGAAAAAGTGGGTTAAAAATTTGTTCAAAATAATAATTATTTATTTCATACTAGCTGATGCCCGCGACTTTGCCCGCGTTGATGTCGGTTATTATATACTAAAACCTTACTCGAGAACTACTCTATCCATTGATGAAAACAGCATGAAAATCGGTGGCGCAGTTTTTGAGTTTATCGCGTACAGGACGACAGACAGACGCGGCGGAGGACTTTGTTTTATAATATGTAAGGATAAACCTACATGGGCACTTATGAAACGTCAGAAGCTAGGTGCACGGTTCTAATTGGTTGTTTCCTATGGAGAAGAGATGGCAAGAAACTACATGGTTACTCTTTTAAAAATAATTGACTTTTACAACTTTTTAAATTACAGTGTTAGTAGGTATGAGAGGGCAGTGTAGGCCTTTCAACAAGTACCAGGGGCCGTATTATGACGTGTTAATGCCACCACTTTTCCAGTGTGAGTGAGAGACGGAGCTATACAAGGCCGATAGCACCATCCTTTTTTCGCAGTGGAATAATGATGGCATTAATACTTCATAATACGGCCCCAGGTACTTAATAAAAAATGGTCTACAAATTTAATCTGTTGAAATGTTTGTAGCTTTTTAACTTGGAAGAGCACTTGTGTGTAATTAGTGGACTAGCATAGCAGTCATGTCAGGTAATTGACTGAATAAACAACTGACACAATATTAGTATATGCGCCCCGTTCCTGCTCCGCACGGCTTTTACTACTTGACTAGATTTCTTAGTTATATGTAACTTTAATATTAACGTATTATACACATAAACCTTCCGGAATAAGAGTAAGTCTCTAAAAAATGGTGAAAACTTCATCAAAATCTGCAGCGTGCTTTAGAAGAACAACGCGGACATACAGAAAAACACGAAAAGCAACTTTAAATTATAATATGTATTTGTATAGATACGACGGAAGTTGCTACACTGTTTACAAAATTTTGTGTTTGATATTTATATTTAGTCAATAGACAATATTTTTAGCCCATTACTAATAAAGATTGTATCTCGTCTGTATAGTTACACAACGTTTTGTCTTCTTTTTTCGAAAGTCAAGTTACTAACGACTGAAATAGAGAAATCGGTGTGTAACTATTCACCTGATATAATACGTTTATTAGTAAGGTAGTTAAGGTTTAAAATAATGACAGATAGTTTAAATAGTGGTACTTTGAGGTTTTTTAGGGACCACGAATTCGCCGATTTGCATCATGATCGCAAAAGGCAAGGACGGTCTTTATTTTTCTGGATATTAGTCGCTAGTTCTGATATTGGTAGTCAGTCGTATGTTGCCTTGATAATTTGATATTGAGTGCTTCTCATATATGTACGCACATAAAACACAACCACTTCGCGATATACTGAACGGAGTTCGTTATTGAAAAAATTTCACATTTTACTTGATTTAGTTTAGTGAATCGACATATGACTAAACATTTTTAGTGAGAAGACTTAATAAACAAGAATATTTGACATATACTGTGATTTCGTGGTATCCCTAGGGGTTTCGTGAAATCCCTGGTTTCCTTATTTCCCTGTGACATATACGTGGGTACTATTTGTACTTACGTGTAGCGGCTGCTTGTACACGTCGAATATCTCAGAGCCGAGATGTAGCGACATGCTCCCGTCTGACCACTTGACCATTCGGGCGTTAGACTCTTTGACCGCGTTGCCATCCTTGTCGAATACTGTGCGCCAGCGCATTGTGTTCTCTACTTTCAGTTTTAGCCTGGAAATATTTTGGATAGATTTCAATAGCAGATTTTTTAAATACCAAATTTATCAGTAATTATTTTAGAATAACAAAATAAAAGCGAATGGAAAAAAGATACAATTTTTAAACAAAATAAATCATAAAGTAACTCTGGGCGGCTGCAACTACATAATTACAACTACTACTGATTACTAATCAATATTTCATGGGAACTATAACCATCCTTACATATTTTAAAACAAAGTCCTCCGCCGCGTCTGTCTGTCGTCCTGTACGCGATAAACTCAAAAACTACTGCACCGATTTTCATGCTGTTTTCACCAATGGATAGAGTGGTTCTCGAGTAAGGTTTTAGTATATAACCGACATCAACGCGGGCGAAATCGCGGGCATCAGCTAGTTTTGAAATAAACCAAGCAGCAGTCAGCAGTTAAGCAGTGATAGCCTAGTGGTGTGATCGTCGAACTCCCAAGTCATAGGTCTCGAGTTCGAACCCAAGTCACGTACCACTAACTTTTCGGATTCATGTGTGTATTGTATCACTTGCTTTAAAAACGGTGAAGAAAAAAAAACAACGTGATGAAACCGGCATACCAGAGAGACATTTCTGGACGGCATGTGAAGCCAAGTCAGAGACCCATGAGCGGCTTTAAAACTCTGACACCAGGTTAGTCACACACGAAAAGACGAAGGAGAATAAAATTGCTAGACTTTTCTTTCTTGTCCCTTTCGGGGAAAAGAGGCGTGATCGTATGTTTTACAGGATCGAATAAAATTACCTCGCGAAACTACACAGATGTGATGGTCATCGATACCAAAACACGATAAAAAAAAAAAACGGATTTTCTAAAGTCATACTACACAAGTAAGTAACTATACTGCGTTCGCGATTAAGTTTCGAAACATGTAAACAAATATGTGTTCTTGGAAAAACCACTTTAACATCGAGGTTTAAAGTTCAGTTTCCTCAACGACTTCAATGATTTTTATGACTTTTTCAATAGTGAGAATCATTCTGGAATCAACTTAATTTACACTACTATAAAGTTGACATTCGTTGGAATGAAAATAACAGCAATTGGAAAAAAGGATTTTATTAGACTTTAAACTACTTGAGGCCGTTGACCCAAAATTTTTTTTTTTTTATCATGTTGAGATGTCCTTACCTATCGCGTCTTTGTAGTTTGGTTGGCTAATGCAATTTGATGTATATGTTAGAAGAACTCTCACCTGGCACGACCTTCCTCGTCTAGAGTTTCCTCCTCATCAATCTCATCCTCATAGGTACTCGGGTCGTAAGGCCGCGTCTCTACCGACAAGAAGTTGGGCAGCTTCACAAAGTGCAGCTCCTTGCCCAGTTCGGTCCAGATCTTGGGCATATCCACGTCGATACGTGTCTCTGGGATCTCTACTTCTTCCTCCTCTTCCGGCTTGTCGCGCGGTTCTCGCTAGAATGTTAGTAAAATATGTTATTGTATTGAATTGTAAAGATTGCCCGTAACAAATATGAGTTTACAGAATTATAATCATTAGAATCAGTATTACAACTCCTTAAGTTCATATAAGTGCCAATCGTCATGATTTCATGAAATAGTCATTCAGTGCACTTTCATGAACTTAGAGAATTGTATTGCTGATTCTAATTCTGTAAATCCAAATTTGTTACGGCCGCAAATCATATTTAGATCAACATAAACCCTGATACTGACTTGCAAGTTGCAAAAAACGTAAGAAAATTTGAATTTCGCGGTCTACCTTGGCGCATCCCTCAGGCAGTTCAATCTACTGTCTTTTCTCAAGAAGTAATAAAGTAGCTAGAGACTACAGATGTAAAATTCAGGCTCTTATTTGGTCAGACTAGCAACCAACCCCAACATTGTTATGAGAAGAATATAATTGTCAGAGAAACATGGCGCTAAGTTTTCGTCTCCTTTATCCAGTTCGACTCGAAACGTAATATCTCGTCATTCGTCATAACATGATGGTCAACAACCTCTTTACCGAAGGAAGAATGTCATGCCATAGTCATAGTCATTTGTCTTATCATGAGCCATACGGTCAGTCAACCATGTAAACATACATTCAGGGCCGTAGGCAGGGGGGGAGTTTTGGGGGTTCAAACCCCCCCCCCCCCCCCCCGAAATGTAAGAAACCAGAATCTCAATCCTGAGATCGACCCCCTCTAGGGTACCTCCGTACTATAACACATTTGATAATTGTAATATACTTCGTTTATGCGTACTAAAATTATATTTTCTTTTATAAATCTCTGGGTGCTCTGAAATCAGAATTACTTTATTTATTCTAAAAAAAAAGTTGACAACGCTAACCCCCCGAAATGAATTTCTGGCTACGGCCCTGCATACATTCCATGGCTATAATTTGCCAGAAACCTTGGCATTGCACTGTTTATGTATGAGGTCTCAACTCGAACAAATTATAATTAGTCTTGAAAAAAAATCATAGATGGCAGCATAAGTAATTTATAATATTAACACTAAAAAGCGTTTTATGGCAAATTTTGGCTGAAGTAATATTAGTAAAAATCAAAACATCTTTGTTTAATGCTGATTTATGTATTTACACTCATAAATCTCGTATTTTCAACAAATAACATAAATTAAGCCTTTTACTTCAATTCGAACCCCTAGAATGATAAAGTAGCCATCTGTTAATCATCTTGTTGAGAGCTCTTTGCAATAGATGGCGTTTTATTCAATAAATGTGTCCTACTATCACTTTAAACTTTAGTCGCTTCAATTAGGTAAAACAAAAATCATTTTTTTTAATCTAGTACTTTACGTAGAAATAGTTATAAGAATTGAAAAAAAATCTATTAACATGTTTTTGGTACATAATTATCTTTTTATTTTACTGAACCCGTAACTATTAAACTTTCTATACATCTAGGCAAGACTCCTAGATGGCATTGTAAAACTACAGTCTCTGACAATTAGTAAGACGCTGATGCTGCCATCTGTTTAAAAAATAAAGGAAGAAAAATAGCCAGGTCAGTAGTCAGACTTAGGGTGGTGTCATTTCTTTGTATGGGATTGGGTCTAGAGTCTCTGGCAATTAGAAAGACGCTGATGCTGCCATCTGTTTAAAAAATGGAGGAAGAAAAATAGCCAGCTCAGTAGTCAGACTTAGGGTGGTGTCATTTCTTTGTATGGGATTGGGTATCTGTACGTAGCATTATAATATTTGTGGTATAACTTTACCTCATCCCCACTTCTTCGTCCCTCATCACCAGATCGTCGTGAGTCCCCGGGGCTGCGGCTGCGGCTTCGGCTTCGACTCCGACTGCGGGAGCGAGACCGTTCTGACGCCTTATCAGCGCCGCCCTCGTCTTCAGTACTGATGTCTGACGCGTCACCGAACAGTGCGTCGGCAGTCACTGTAGAGTTTTCATATACATGTTACAAATATATATATTTTTGAAATGTGCTAATTAAGCCCTTTCATTTGATACCCAACATGGTAAGATACTTGTTTTTTTTTTTTTTAGTTCATGAATTTATTTTATCTAGAGGGTGCCATTTTCATAGCCTATAACCAGCGGACGATCAAGTCGCTTCTAACGATACCTCATTTGTCTAATTGTGATGAGTCGTTTAGAAGATATGAGGGAACAGATGAACATACATACTTACTTACATACATACTTACTTATATACATACTTACATACATACTTACATATATACATACTTACATACATACATACTTACATACATACTTACATACATACATACATACTTACATACATACATACTTACATACATACTTACATACATACTTACTTACACACATACATACATACGTACCGGTCAAAATCATAACCCTCATTTTTGCTTCGCCGTAGTCGGGTAATGAAATGGAATACTTGCTACAGTTTCTGCAATGACAATTGTACTGTAGTGAAAAGTTTCTGTTGAACAGTGTATAACTTTGCGAGAATAAAGTCACCTGTATACAGGGTGGTGCAAATAGTGACGACATAAAAAAAAACGGCTGAACGGATTTGGAAGAAATTTTGCACATGGGTAGACCATGACCTGGGTTATGTCATAGGATACTTTTTATCCCCATATTCCCACGGGATCGCTAGTCCTTACTAATATTATAAATGCGAAAGTAACTCTGTCTGTCTGTCGCGCTTTCACGCCAAAACTACTGAACCGATTTTAATGAAATTTGGTACACAGATAGTCTAGAGCCTGAGAAAGGACATGGGCTACTTTTGACATACCACCCGGCCGACGCCGCGGGCGGAAGCTAGTTAATTAATATATAAAAGCCTCATCAACGTACCACCATCACCATCTTTCTTCGCCTCCTCATCATCATCGGAGTCGACAATCGTCTTGGTCTTCTTCTTAGGTTTATCACTTGTCTCTGATCCGCTGTCTGATCCGGCCTTCTTGCGTTTTGGAGTGGCCTTACTGCCGCCATCGCTTTCCGAGTCTGATAGGACTGCACGCTTTTTCTTTTCACCTGAAAGAAGTGGGCCATTTATAAGTTTAATTAAGGGTCATTAATTTAAAAGAAAGGTTTCACAATGAAATGAAATGAAATTGTTTATTCTGTAAATAGGATATTGGAATCACTTTTACACGTCATATTATAAAATATTAAAAATAAGCTAGATGAGGTCGGTGTTTCCTATCTGACTACTCTGAGAAGAAAGGCCGAAACAAACTCAGAGGTTGCAGTCTCTTTTAAAGTCCAGACATAATCTTGGTCAGACCATATGAGGACCATGTAGATTAGCGTCTGAAATGGTCTTTTGAGGAAAGAACCACAACGATTTGAGTGGACCTGTCCAGTCAGTGCAAGCATTTGTCAGTAATAGTGGAGCTCAACTCAGAACTTAAGGAGCTCAACGACTCGACGAACAATACCAAAGAAAGGACATTTGGGTAGGTCGCATAAAATATTAAATTGCTAGACCATCGTTAAAACTAACTGAGAACGAAAAAAAAATCAAAACAAAAATCCACATAGTCCTCACATTTACAATAATTAAAATAATACAATACTTTACAAAATAATCATGTCATTTTGTATGTAATATTCAATAATGTCAATTTGTATATAAAACTCTCTTGCAAGTCGCCTATAAGATGGATGCTCTTGTCATCCGTTACCTTTGATTCGTCATATAACATGCGTTGGTTTTCATAATCCGATGTCACTTCGTGAGCAATAGTGGGGGTTATACTTTTTCTCGACTGTACTTTGTTTTTTTTTTATAAATGCTGTAACGTATAACTGTTTTTTGTCCCAAACAAATAAAATAAAAAATTACTAAATCATTTATGAATAAAAATTTTGCAGCAAGGCTCTATCCATAATTCCATTCTTAAGCAGCTGAAAGGATTTGGATATGGCACGTGGATAGACCTGGGTTAGTACATAGGATACTATTATCCCGGTTGTATGATAAATTTTTGATCTACATGCTAGCAAAATCTGGTATTTTTATAATATCTCGCAAATATTCCGTGAAGGATGTATAGAACACCTACATTTTGACAGTAATTTCATAAGTCCTGAGGCACTACCCAGTCACAATTCCCGAGTTCAGAGGGGCATTTCCCGTTTTTTTTAGGGTTCCGTACCCAGACTGTAAAACGGGACCCAATTACTAAGACTCCGCTGTCCGTCCGTCTGTCTGTCTGTCCGTCTGTCTGTCCGTCTGTCACCAGGCTGTATCTCATGAACCGTGATAGTTAGACAGTTGAAATGTTCACAGAGGATGTATTTCTGTTGCAACTATAACAATAAAACAGAATATGAATGAATGAATGAAATGCACCGACCCCAGCGTGGCTTAACCAGACTCGATAAATCGAATGAACCCCAGGATTTGCACTAGCCCCTGGAGCCTCATGGTTCATGGGGTTACAGAAGCCATTGCATATCAAAGAGTAGACCGGGGGGCGCGGGTAATGGTAGGGAATAGACCGTGCCCGTCGGGATATGGAAGGATTTGAGAGCCTACCGGATATGCATCCTTGAGTAAGCAATGGACTAGTGGAGAGACGGGTAATATTTATCTAAGGATGGGCATCTTTTTACGACGTCGCCGCCAGTTGGCTCCGTTCCATCTTCACCGTTGAATCCATTGGCGGAGATATGCTTCGTTCTCGGCTCTTTTCTATCTCCCTGCTGTGCTGTGTTACACTTTGCTGTTTTCTGAGTCTTTGTCCAAGGACTCGCTGCTGTCCGTTTCAGGTTTCTTGTATATCTCGCTGGCTGCTTTCGTGATCTTGTATCGGTCTTCAGCCATGTCCATCCAGAAGTTGATTTCCTTGTTGAAGCACATGGCGTGCTTCAACAAGGAAATCAACTTCTGTCCTGTCTTAGGTTGTCGTTCCATGCGTAAATCGGTCAGTACTCTCTTGGATTTGGCCTAGTACTGCATTGCTGCATATAAAAGGTGTGGTTTGCCGCGTCTGTGAACATGTGCGAGATAGCACGTCCTGTGTTTCTTGATGTGTTTCGTAACAGTTTTTACTTCTAAGATTTCGTGCATTTACTTTTGTCTTGGTTTATTCCTAGCGTGGTTAATCAAGTCTCTCATGATGACTCTCTCTGTCAGGATGGTTCAAGTCCAGCTTCACCGGTGAATCTTTTGGCGGGGTTAAACTGCTTTCTCGATTCTTTTCTTCTTAGTTCTGATGCGTTTTCAGCAGCACTGTTCAGATCGCGATCGGCCCGATCCTCGTTGTTTATGTCCAGCTCCGTCGCCGTACAAGTTCAATCTGTAGCTCGCCGCTGCTCATCTCGGGTTGATGCGATTGCAAATAATATAGTTCTGAGTTAAAAGCGCACTATTCGGCTCAAGTAATTAATAAGACCCCGACAAAAATCCCGACCCGCGTCACCTGAATTCTTCTTTTCTGTTCATAGTTACATCACCGACACTCATAACCAACTACTTTTAAAACAAAATCCCGCGCACAAGATGACCACCTCTGTTACCGCCCAGGTTCTATAATAGCGTCCATGCTCCTTTTATGGCTTTCCGCGATAGTAGTATGGCGGGCGCGCACCGCAAGGTCTATTCCCGCTTGCAGCGTTCGGCCACTATGTAACGCTTACCCATGCTGATCAACCAATTACATTGCAGCATCAGCCTTTTGTTGCGACCCCTTTCTTGTAAATGAAAATAGCGCCCAGGATAGAGTAAATTTAAAAAGCGTTAAAACTTGATAGCCATCCGTCATATGATATCACGTGGTATGTTGACTTGAAAGAGCCTGGCAGATGAGAGTATGTCATACTCACTTAAATGTCTCGCTGATGGCGGCGCGTGTGTTGGATCATTCGGTTCCCTACAAAATGGTTGAGCTGGATGGTGCTGATCCACGTGTCATGTTCGTGAACGGGCGCCGTCAGTTGAGACTGGTCATCTCTTATCTGCCAGGGCTTATTTTTAATCTTATATTTTGAATTCTTTTTGATTATTTTTCGTTTGACATTGTTCTCACATATAGAAGCACGAAGAATACTGTACCCAGGATTTTGTAATATCCATATACATTTTTAAAAGAGTGTCCTTGGAGTTTCTTGCCCGTTCTTCTCCATAGAGATCTACGAATTTGAATGGGCAACTAGCTTCAACTTTTTAACTAACTGACCGACCCTTTGACAATTCAAAAGTGCCTGTAAATGGTTTAATTGAAATAAATGCTTTGAGTTTGAGTTTTTTTGAGTTCATATTTGTTTTAAATTAGCTCGAGTAATAAGCCCTTTTCAAGGATTGCACCTGCAGACAGCAGTTTGAGTGAATGAAAATCAAAGTAGGTATGTCATATTCTACACGATCTACAGTTTACACTTTCACTGTCAGCTGTGTTGAAATGCTGCGTTGTGGCATTCTATAATATACCCAAATAGTGAGTATCTTAAAAGTTAAAATACCAATTGCTATGCGGCCTAAGGGTCGGCGCGGGCGCCCACATCTGGCGAAGGATATAGGGGCTGCGGAATTTTGTTTCCAAAGCCGTTAGGTATGCGTGCCCAAGACAATAAGAGCATGACTGACCACTCACAAAAAAAAAGGTCACTTGGACTCAATAACGATTTTGGAACACAATCACCTACGCATTATATCTTAAAGTTGGGTACATTATTTAGCCAATTAAACCCTAGTGACTTAAAATGACGGAATTATGGCGTGTATCTTGCAGAGAGGAGCAAGTCACTGTAATATGGAAAGATCTCACCAGATTAGCCTGCAGATACACTTGGCGACCACCACCACCACCAAAAGAAAACACCAACATCACTTTAAAAACTCACTATCATTAAAAATACACCATGAAACTACACATTACACAACACGGACCACCCGATAAAATACCGATTTTGCAGAGTTCGATTTCGCTGGCAAGCGAGCTTGCCACATGCCACTATCATAAAAAAATAACAAAGAGCATCCCCGACACAACCGTCTTCGTTGACGGCCAAAGACCCAATCACTATAACAATAAAACAGAATAAACAAAATATTTAAGTGGGTTCCCATACAACAAACGTGATTTTTTTTCCGTTTTTATAGATGTAAGTTTGTACGGAACCCTTAGTGCGCGAGTCCGACTCGCACTTGGCCGGTTTTGTTTAAGAACGTTTTCATTCTAACTTCAGTCTTAATAATGTCAAAAATACTTTTCATCTACCTATATTTTTGACAAGTTTTTCATATTGACTGTCGCCGAAATGCGAATGCCACACGGGACTTGGCTTTCAGACTGTTCCAAAATCCAAGTTAGTGTAAACTTGCATTAACACTGCCTGACATGAGGATCAAAAAATCATAACCCTCCTGTTTGCTTGGCCGTAGTCTTCTTGGTTCTCTTTTTGCGCCCATAAGACGTTATGGCGACAATGGAACCTTGAATGACGACTTACCAATACCAGGCTCAGAAGCATTAGAGCTCTTAGACCGCGACCTCGAGCGACTTTTTGACTTGCTCTTAGTCTTGCTTCGGGACTTCGATCTTGATTGCCTTGAACCAGATCTGAAACATTTTCAATTTATATTGCACTAGCTGATTTTCGAGAAAATCTTTTCTGATCCAAATAGGCAGAAGATCAGCTTGAGAATTAACGAATTTAGAGAAACTTGCTTCTATCTGTTTGCAACTTAGCTAGTGCAACATGTATAATTAATATTAACCTATCTTGTCAAGCTAAATAATGAAATAATGTTAATAATAGTACTTTTAAATGAATATTCACCTGGAACGACTCTTCGATTTGTCCTTAGCTGGTGCATCTGCATCATCAATCATAAGTCCCGGTGAGTTAGACCTGCTGTCATGTGCATCTGGCTTAGCAACAGGACTTTTAGACCTGGACGAAGCACTCCCCGACCTTGATCTGGACTTCCTACTCTTCGGACTTGCACTTGCTGCAGACTTTGACCGAGACCTACTTTTGGCAACCTGTGATTTTGGAGTCTGTGACCGGGATTTAGGGCTCTGTGATCTTGACTTTGGACTTTGTGATCTTGATTTAGGAGACTGGGACCGAGATTTAAGGCTGTGTGGCCCAGATTTTGGGCTAGCTGAATGGCTTTTAGGAGTTCCGGAACGAGATCCACCACTAACAGATCCTGAAGGAGACCTCCTTGATCCACTTCTAGACCTTGAGGTTCTTTGTTTGGGGCTCCCTGAGGCATTGGATTTGGGGCTTGAAGACCCAGACTTGTTGCTTTGAGCAGAACCTGAGCGAGATCTGTTAGAGCGAGCAGGAGAGTTGGACTTGCTTCTGGAAGCATTTGAAGATCTTCTGGAGTGAGCAGCAGAGTGGGCCGATTTAGGAGATTCACTTCCTGACTTGGCTGGGCTGCGGGAGATTGATCTGGAATTTAAATGATATACTTAATGTTAACAAAATTATGAAAATATTAATATTGATACTGCAGACTGCTACTAACATTGCTTTATTTTTTTACTGATATAGTTTTGGTTAGTTTGCGATTAAGTATATAAAAAGCAAATATGATTGCACATGCACAAGTTACAAAAATAAAGCAAGCATCATGAATGAAACATTTATTGAATTTAATTGGCTAGGTAAAGTATTAGTTTGACGACAGAAAACTGAAGTATATCACTCAAAGGTGATTAAAAATGCATAAGAATGTTATTATGTTTTATTTAAATACGGGGTTAGCAGTCAAATGCTCTAGAAATCGATAAGTAACAAGAATCTGACTAAGTTATTACCTGTTGCTATAGGTTGTTTGTTAATATTTACCTTGAATGACTACCTTCCTTGCCAGGCGCGGGGCTAGGGCTCTTACTGTGGCTCGCACTTGAACCGCTGTCAGAATCGGAGCCCGAATCTGTGTCTACAATGAACAAATACATTCGTGTTTACATGACGCTAAAACGAGAATATAACTACAAGAATTATGTTTATAATACAAAAATTATGTTCTTAGACAGCACTATTTTTGGTTTACCATTTATTGATGTTATTTAATAACATTAATAAATGTTAAATAATCTTTTACTTTGAAAAGCAAGTCGTCATTTTTCGAGTTCAGTTCTGTTATGGCTGGCAGCTATTTCACTTACCATCTAATGAATTTTTCGCTATTGGCGCCATTTTTTCACCTAATATACCACAAACACACTATTTTACTATTATGATCAGTAATTGAACGATAACTATTTATATTTTTAGTAGAAATTATTGAATTCCCGTAACAAATTATTATAGGTTAGAATGCCAACGAAAGAAACGTCAAACAAACATTAATGATGACAATGACAAGTATGACAAGCCAACAGATAAAACAAATTATGGACTTCATAAAAACATATTAGTTGATTAGTAAGTTTTAGTAACTAAGAAAATGATACCATGTCATGTCATCACGTGTATGTAATAGTCTCATTTAACAGGGGGCGAGTCTTTTGCCATAAAAAGGCCACAAATCCAGACATCGGGCTGCTACTGGAAACTCCCAATAGAAAAACCCAAACACAACACACTTCCTGAGGCGTGAACCGTGGCGAGGCGGGAGTGAGGTTCGGACTCCATGCTCAGCAGTCGCGCTAGTAAGCATTAATAGATATCAGATCGTACATCGGGACAATCTTCATCATTCTCCTGCCACAACCCAATTTATTTATGTCTTTTCCTTCTTTATTTACTTCTCTATTAGTCGTCGTCTCGGTTTTCACCCCCGTTTTCAGTCGCGTCCGTCCATCGTCCATCCATATTTTCTTTACTGTATACATTATGTAAGTACATACAATAAATTTGTACTTATTAGTTGATTACACAATTCGCAGGTGATTTCGTTTATTACGTGAATCCCTCAGATTTCATCCCCCATACGACACCCAGGGGAGCAATAGTGCGGTTCTAGTAATCTATCCAGAATTACATGGCTATTCCGTGTTGTAATTCGAGTTTCATTGTACTCAACTATTTTATTACTTTTTCATTTGATATGAAATTGCGCGAGAGGATATTTAGAATAATTTATTTTATAGACAAACTGATCAAAGCATTGTCGAGAAAAAAAGGAGAAGGTTGTTTTTCAACACATATTTTTAGTTTGTTCATTGAATGAAATTAAAACAAAAGGGTTGAAAAAATATTTTATGTTCCTTATATAAGCTGTTATTTCTTGCTTTACTTCTTACAAAAAAATACCAGCAAGAATGAGTTAGTTATGTAATTAGAAGAGAAACGTAAGTATGAACCTACTACCTCTTTGGCTCACTGCCCCAGAGCGATCGCGAACCGTAGGATTGTGCCGGTCGTAGGGGTATTGCCGCATCCAAAGGTTTATAAAATTTTGATAAAATGCTGTATTCGAATTTCGAACTTTCGAAACAATAACCCTCTCTTTATCCGACTTTTACGATCTCTGAAGGAAGAAATTATGTCGAAACGTTTTTACTTAAATATGTACCTATTTATCTCAGATGGTTTTTAGGGTCCGTACCCAAAGGGTAAAACGGGACCCTATTACTAAGGCTCTGCTGTCCGTCCGTCCGTCCGTCTGTCACCAGGCTATATCTCATGAACCGTGATAGTTAGTTGAAATTTTCACAGATGATATATCATTTATTTTATTATTTTTATTTTTTAACAATAAAATAAATATTTAAGGGGACTCCCATAGGTACTACAACAAACGTGATTTTTTTGCCGTTTTTATAGATAATGGTACAGAACACTTCGTGCGCGAGTCCGACTCGCACTTGGCCGGTTTTATTGATTTATCTCAGGTTGGGACAAAGCATTTTACTTTGAGGTTCGTATGAAGTCGGTAAAAAATAAAAGTTATTGATAGGTATTAAGCTGCCTGTCAATGCCTTATCTATTTAAAATCGCTGTGTTTCATTCAGATCCAATTTGACCGTGATTGCATTGTGTAATACATTCACTACTAGCACATAGGTACCTACCTACCTACTTATATCGATTAACACTTACGAGCAGACCAACAAATCAAACTTTGTTTACGTACCTAGTTAATCCACAGTAATAAATGATTGTGCAACCGGCAATATTAATATTGCTTATAGTTTATGTAGCATGACAATATCAAACCATATCTGTACTAGTTCTGTAATTTCATACTGTTTATTCCTTTGGTCAAAAGTTAAAAGTTATTCACTATCTTTTCGAACTCGTCAACTCTTATCAAACGCAAAGACGTTATCTCTTTCTTAAACCAAAAGTAGGAACGGGACAGAAGGTCCCAAAAACAGGCGCCTTTTCAAGGGTAAGGTACCCAAGTGGAGCATGCCTTGTTCGCATCTGTTCCGACTCTGAATGGGGGAATTGAATGGAGTTTTTTCAACGTAAGGTTTAGTTGAACGATGGCCGCGGTGGGCGACGTTTGTGCCGGTCTCCTGCGACACAAACATATTTTATTACGAGAACTATGCGAAACAAATATTCTCGACGTGTTAGTAAAGAAAGGCATTCTTAATTTAAATGAGTTTGAAATAATAACGGGTGCAAATGACAGTGATAAGTGTAATTATTTTATCGAGATTGTTAGTAAACAAAGCGGTGCAAAGTTGAATGATTTGTGTGTTGTTCTAAGTAAGGAGTGCCCCAAATTGTCCAAGGAGCTTATGAACGACAGACACAGGTTCATTGTCAATGGTAAGTACCTACCTTCTTCGTTGATAACATTGGAATGTTTTTTTGAGCGGGAAAAAGTTTTAAAATCTTCCGTTAACATACTTTTCCTGGCGTTATCTGCTTCTAAACTTCGTAAGTTACCTACATATCAATGATTCATATTCTCAATGCAGATGAAAAGGACATGATTAAAAAATGCTTTCATTTTAAGTAAATTCGTTTGCCTGTGTTCATAATTAGCGAAGAGTAGATAGGTAAATGGTAAACCTAACATTGACTTTGATTTTGCTCACGTAAGTAGGAAGGTAATTACCTAGTCAGTAGTTTTGCTTGATTAGCACGATCCGGCTAATTATAAGTAGGCACCTACCTACTTATAGGTAGTCGTAATTTACATAAGCAACTAAGTAGGTAAGTTAATAAAGGTAAGTACGCTCAGGCAAGTACCTACCTACCTACCTTCTTACTTAGGTAGAAGGCTACTAACGCATTGTAATGATATACCTAGGTAGCTATTCGCTTAAATCTAGGACATACCTACCTAGTTAGACTTAGGAGGCCACTCTACTCCTTTACTATCTAACTTACTTCTAACAGCCTCTGTGGTCTAGGTGGTTAGACCACCTGTCTCAGACCCAGAGGTCCCGGGTTCGATTCCCAGTGGGGGCAAAATTTTCTGCTGTGTTTGGTTGGTGATAGGGCTTGTTCTAAGTCCGCCTGACTAGTAGCTACCACCATCTTATAAGTCTGTCGCCATAACAACAATGTTAACAGCATTGTTGTGTTTCGGCAGTTAGAGGTAAAATAGTCAGTTCCTCTGTGATTGAGGATTCCGGGTGAAACTCGCTTCTACGTTCGGCTTGATCATCACTTACCATCAGGTGAGATGAAGGCCGAGAGCGTTGTGGTAAAAGAAAAACCTACTGTGAAAGTTGTGTGCAAAAAATCAAAATCAAAAGTCATTCATTCAAATTAGGCTAAGGATCAGCGCTTTTACAACGTCAAAATTACATAAAAAATTAAAAATTGTTTATTCGGCGATTGTCTTCAGGAAACAGACGAACATTAGATAGGCGAAAATTCAGTACTTGTTTTCTTATGTAGCGCCTACCCTATAATACATATACTTACAGGGTTATTGGTTATACGTCGGCAATCGGATACAGGGATGTAAGAGAGGTAATTTGCAACCTGATGACCCCGATGTCAATGTCAACTATTTTCGAGTAATTGGACATTTTAAAATGTACGTAATTCAGAAATAAAAATATGAAATGTCAGGTGACTTATAAAAAAATCGAGTAATTTGACATTTTATATTTTAAAATAAGATAAATAAAAATATAAAATGTCAAGCGACTCGAAATTTTTTGACATTTGCATATGGGGGTCATTTGGTTGTAAATGGTGGTTCTACATAATATAACCAATAACCCTCTATATAGATTCCGCTACTGTAAGCGCGAAGACCGTAGATACGACCAGATACGTACAGTCGTAATGACATGTAACAGTTAAATAAAATGTAGTAAGTAATGAGATGAAGTACCGTCCGCGTCAATAAAAGATAAATAACCTCAAAAAGTTCAACAAAGACTAAAAACGAAAGAAATTCTACCTAAGAGACACGGGACAAAGGCATTAGGTATTTGTCAAGTTGTCACATAACAAAAAAACTTAACGAGGCTTCGCTAAACACCTAAATACATGCCTCCTAGACATTATGAAGAAACGGTAAAAGTTATTATGTGCCGAAATAGTTGCTTAAAGGTACTAAAGAAATTGCTACCGAGCACGAAACGCGGCAATTCGAAATAGATTGAAAAATTGCATGACCAACGGCCGAAAGGGGAGAGAAGAATATTGTTAGAGACCATTATTTAAACTTTACAAAGATAAATGCGTATTTAAATCTGGCATTGAATCTTTTGAAACAAGACACAAGGTTGAAAATCGCTTGGAATTGTCTATGGGACATTGATGAGTAGACATGCGGGTGCGTTCGGAAATTGACCCCGCCTGCTATGGGAATCAATCCACTATTGAGCTCCTGGTTATTCATGTAATTCAAATGAAACCACAATTACTACCATGACCGTAAAGGTAATTATTGTTGATGTCCATGTCCTCTGTTGTGCGGTCGTGCCTTTGATGTCGTTACTGACGGACATTACCTACCTAACATTTGTATTAAATTAGAAGCTTACGTAATCACCAAAATTACCTACTTACTTGAGTTTTTGGGAGTAACGAGACCTCTTTGAGGATGAAGAGAACATTAGTGTTGTTCTGGTTAGTAAGTACCTACATAGTTGACCAACTTTCCTGTGATACATTGTACAGCTCGCCATAGTTTTGGAACTACATTTAAGTAGAATAACGTATGTCCTACATAGCACAATGGGGAAAACTTAGTTCTCAGATTACTGAAAAGTTACTAAGAAAACCAAGTTTTGGAATGAATAAAATAAGGACGAAGCTCCGGCCATTTAGAACTATGTAGATAACTACTCATAAAGCTCCAGCCACAGAGTAAACCACCCTTGTTTTTTGCCTCATAGGTGATTCGCACGAATTTACTCGTCCGAAACGGGCGAAGTGTCACTTTTAAATAATAATTATTTTTCCTTGGGGCGATTCACACGAAGTTAATTTGATAGTAGGCGAATCGATTTCTGGAATTGTCGATTGAGTTTTACGTATTCGGGGAGTAGAGAGTTTAGCTCCGCCCACATGCGCATTGCAAGGTCACTGACAGTACTATCGTCCTTAGAAGTGTAGATTCGCCCGAAACGGGAGAATAAGTTCGCGCGAATCACCATTAAGCCATATTTTTCCACAATCTACGTTTTTTTTTTAAATTACTATTAGATTTGAATTTATCTGTTAGTTAATGTAGCTTGTAGCATGTGTGGCGACGATTCAAATTGCCTAAGCTAGGCAAAAGACACTGCTAATTTAAGAATCCTCCAAACCTCCAGACATGGCGAGTTGTGTCCTTTACGACGGGTGGTCAGGTTCACGGCTGATTTGTTTTACCCGACTGCCCCAAAGTAAAGGGTAGGTAAGGTTTTTCTTAGAGTATTTTGCTCAGATATTTTTGATGCAAGTTACAGAGAAACCAATGACATCCCTAGAAGTTGCACTTTGCTACTTAGAAATCTTCTATTCTACGAAGGTATATTGGTATCATATTAATATTTAAGGTGTTACGTAAATTCAAACAGTTATCGTTGTGTTCATATTTTATTTGCAAACGAGCGATAGTGTTTCGCAAAATTATTTAATTAAATCCATCGATTTTTCCGGGTAGAAAAGGCCATGAATGGTACGAAGGTTTGATAAGAATTAGAGCGTTTGCAACCCACCGATCCAAAACATGGTATCGACCGGTCTAGCTCCCTTTCTGTAGCAATAACTACTGTAGGAAGCATCTGAAGACTCCCTGACAAAAAATCGTATCTACTCCGTGTATCTCTACGCCACTGGAAACTCTCGAGAAATGTTTTGATCATCTCAAAGTAACATTCAGAAGAAAGAGTTGGAATTGAGTAGCAGTAAAGGCGCTCGTGTCAAAAGGTTTTGGTCACACCACAGCACCATAATTTTATCCGATGCCAGACCAAAATAACATTGGTATTTATCATCAGCGAAATTACAGGAACATGAAAAGTTGTATCTTAGGGTACCCCTTTCTATACTGGCCTGTTTGTTAAACCGATCAAATCGGAAAGCAAGAGAAGGGAAGAATTAACCAATAACGTAAAACCACACGATACTGTAATATGCATGAACTTGGGACAACTCCATCACAGCTCCAGGAACATCATATAAGGCAATGTTCTCTCGTTTCTCAGAAGTCGTCAGCTGGTGCAAGCCGAACACAAAAACACTCGATTGTCTCTGGTTTATCGAACAACGTTATGCACTGGTTCTTGTAGGTGTCAATATGACTTGAAGATGGGATTGATGGGAATTGTAACATGAACTTGGATTCAATTTGTTTCTTATAGAAGGAGAGTCTTAACTTTTTTTACGAGTCATGTTATCGTGTAGTCCTCTAAAATCCCATCTCAGGATAATAGTGTAATTTTTCTGGTGTAAAACTACGCTCCAAAACCTAAGTTGCTGATGTAGGTCACACGGCTGCAAAGCTTAAATCGAATGATGCTGCTTAGATCTGTCGCATGCCAAAGGGTCTAACAAAACTGACAGAGCACAGTGGATCCGAAACAGTAGAAAACAGCAGTGCGGCAGCAATTTTGGCAATTTTTCGCGATATGTCTGTTACCTAGGTTCTCTTGCGGTTCTCATCATTTCTGATTTGATCACGTAGGGAAACTCCAAGCATAGGCTCTCGATTGCCGTTTGGGTGACTTTTAACCTTCTAATGAGGCTTATTGTGAGCGACCACGTTTCATTGCCATAAGTCATCACTGGCAACACGCACTGGTCAAAGACTTTCGTCTTGAGGTTGGTCTGAATCCTAACTATAATTTATTATTAGTACGAAAGTGAGTTTATTTGTTTGTTACGCTTTCACGGTAAAACGACTGAACAGATTTGGATGGAATTTGGCACATGGGTAGACCATGACCTGGAGAAGGACATGGGCTACTTTTCATCCTGGATTGCAGACGAAGTAGCGGGCTACAGCTACTATAAGTATAAAGGGAGAAATATTGTCATCATAACACGTTTTCATATAAGCTAAGTTGATTATTATTATGCATAAAGGAGGCAAAAAGATAGATCGTTTAATAAAGGGTAAAGTTTAGAATTTTTTAATTATTACGCGAACAGGAAATTTTGTAGACATGGCTAGACACAATAAAAACATGGTGCAACCTGTTATGCACACAAATGCAATTTAGACCGGTGCTTTGCTAATCACTTTACCTTTAAGGTCATAGTATCCATATATAACAGGCACGTATATTTTGTTTATTTCGTATAAGTTTAGCCCGAGTAGTTCAATCTGCCTAGCCTTTTCCCAACATAGTTGGGATCAACATAGTTGGGTCAGCTTCCAGTGTGGAGTGACTGCCTATTTGACCTCCATAACCCAGTTACTGTGCGATACATCTCGGTAAGAATGGTTGTCAGACTTTTGGGCATCTGACTACACGTAACGACTGTCAGAACTCTACGAATGACGGGCCCATGGTTTCCGAAGCACGGAAGGTTCTCTATATTTGTAGTTGTCACCAATCTACGAACCGACCGCGGCAAATCTTCGATCGACCCGTGTGGCTGTTATCATTGAGCATTAAAAATTCGGTCGGTCTTCTGTTTCACAGCAAGGTCCTGATTAGTCCTGAAGAAATCAAGTGGAATCTATTTTTATTATTCTCAGTTTTTAAGTTCAGGAACTAATTCCGTCTAAATAAGAATACTGTAAGAAGTACTGTTTAAGTCAAGATAATTATAAGACCATGGTATGTTGTTTTGTGTCATTACGTCATTAGTTATGAAGACTTATGTATGAGTATATTTATATGTATAACTAAGTATGCAAGGTACAAGCACGTTTCAGTGTCAAGGCTTTCTGATTTAACGCGATTGTTCGCCAACTCCGCCATTAGACGGCATAGACAATATAGACTTGGTTCTGTTTTTTAGTTTAACTGGACATTTTTGTGTCAGAATGCCACCAATTGTCCTCGCAAGTTCGCTGTTTATTTTTATTATATTTGAGTAAAACGTTATTCGTTTTTTAAAGTGCTCATTACGTTTTTTTTTGTTGTGTTATTTAAACGTTGTATTTTACATAAAACTTACACCGTACTTTGACAAATTATTCAAGAAAATTCGGAAAATTGGGCCAGTTGTCTGAACGTTGTCTTTTGCCTTGATTTGATTTAATTTTGGCCAAAGTCAGAGTCAAAGTCAAATAATTTATTTCAAATAGGCACATAAAAGGCACTTTTGAACGTCAATGAAAAAAAAAGAAATAGAATTGATTCTAGTTGCCCGTTCCAAAAGGTAGCTTTCGTATGGAGAAGAATGGGCAAGAAACTCCACCGTTACTCTTTTCGAAAATGTTTACAATATTTTGTATACATGAATTATATAATTATATGTGAAGACCATGCACCCACAATAAGATTACTGTCCCACAAAAGGCAAAAAAATAAATAAATGGAGCAATGACAAATAAATCAGTTATGTGATAGGTACATGGTGCTCACATATTTACAAACATTGTAAAAGTATACGATATTACAATATTCCTAACATCTTTACAAGTAATACTAATAAGTCAGTGCGTGATTCCAAGCAATCACAGAGTGTAAAAATCTATGACATACAAATAATAAAATATACAACTAAATTAGCAACCAGTTTGATTTTGTCCAGACTCTAAATTGTCCTATGGAGCAAGGTCATATTCATAGATCTAGATCAAGGAAAAGTGTACTATGTAAATCTAACATGCACTATAAATTAATAGTTGATTGGTGATCTGATCACAGAGATATTAATAGATATTACATGATGTGCTGGATGGAGGCGTAAAGTGTATTTCATTTACAAGACAAAGACATAAATAATAAGTGTGTAGTAAAAGATAGTGAACGCATTCTGTCTTATTCAACTACATAAAAATTTCTTTATTTATAATTTATTCGGACCTTTTAAAAGTAATGAACTTGACCTATTATGAAATGAATTGTTTCGTCCTAAATGTCAATTCCATATTGAATTAAAAGTTTTAAAAGGTAACATTAATGGCTGTTTTTACTTAAGTTAAAAAAATGGTATTCTTTAAGATGAAAAATAAATTGGTCGACACGTGCTGTGAACACCTGGCTATCGTTTAAAGATGCAAATGTTGATATTTCGCGGGAGCAGATGCATTAAATTAGTGCAAGCTAAAATTAAGAACATCTGTCAAATTGCTCGGCGCCATATTGCTATTTTGTTCTTTTTTTAATGCCATGTAAACTTCTATAGAACGTTTTTTTTGTGTAACTGTGCAAGATTTGAGTGCAACAGAACTGTGCATATAAGTAGATGTATTCAGATAATACCTACCTATTAAAATTAATCGCTTCGGTGTGTTTTAACTGGTTCGCTTTGCGATGACTAAATAATAAATATAAAGATAAACAATTCAAATGAAGCAGTAAGTCAGACTTATGTATATTGAATTATAAAAGACGGGCAAAAAAACTTCCCGTAGCATTCATATTACATAATTATATTATCTGACGTCACGTCATCCAAGGAGAGACAGAGTCATGAATAGAATTGAATCAGGTCAAATGTCAATATTCAAGGGATCAAAAGAGCTATATACCGCGGGGTCAAAGGCCGGACAACCCCGTGGGCAATTTAAGCAGTAGGCAGTTATAGCACCATTGCTCACGGGGTGTGACGGCTCGTGTGAACCCGCCATGGGAAACGTCTTCAAACAACGTATTATCAGGTTTTTGTTAAACTGGGATTTGAATGTTTCTATTCAAGTAGTTTTGTATCATCAAATCATTTTGTGACACAAATAAATAATAGGAGAGTACATTTTTTCTTTTGTCCGTCATTTTTTTAAACTTATGTACTTTATTACCTACTTATCGACGCCTTAGTGTGAAAACCTCGTAAGTGTAAAAGAAGTACTATATTAATATTAATTAATAAAAAAACATAAAAGACGCCGTACAAAAATTTTACGGCACGCAGTGTTTTCTTCCTCCTAGAAAGTTACTTCTTTTACACTTACGAGGTTTTCACTCTAAGGCGTCGTGATGTAAGTACTGTCTTACATGAAACATACTTACTTAGATGAAAAAGCGCTTGCTTAGTAGCTACTTTTACATTTTCTATTTCTAAATATTGTAAAGTTCATAAGTAATGATTTCTCTTTGCTTTTAATTATTTACCATGCTTCTTAAAAGTTGCACTATTGACTAAACCATCTCTTTGTAGAAATCGGTTAGACGAAACTAAGTAATCTGTGGTTGAGCAATAACTTAAGAAATCCTAACCACAGATTACAACTTATTCGTTTTTTGCTACGACTACTCTTAAATAAATTGATCTGAACAAAAAGAACTCATTGTCAAGTAATTTGTTTCATATTTTCACGTTTTACATTCCGTATCGTAATAATAAACTCAATCGGTTATCGTAACAATAAATTCAATCGGAAGTTAATAAAAGCAGAAACAAAACCATTGTTAGTTGCACACTGTAACCGATTCGTTTTTCAAATAAAAAGTCTGGCTGAACAAAGAACGCATAGAGAATTTAAAAAAACAACCACTTTTTTTTAACGGTCGCCTATCCTAATCGATTCTCAATGGAAAGAAGAATCGATTCCTTCAATGTCATTGCATAAATACGAATACCATAAAACGCCATTGGTTAAGGTGTCGATAGCTACGTGCATAGCAAGCTTCAGTTAGGGGTTCGATGCCCGGCTGCGTTCCAAATTAAAAATGATGTCCAATTACTGAAACGATATTGACTTGAAACGCTTGGCCGTGCATATCGGCTAGAGATGCGGGTGCGTGATTTATTATTATAAAATCGACTAACTCGTTTATTAATTTTAATTTATTGTTTATATTATTTTTAATTAATGTTTGACTTTATAGTGCAGATAGTAAGTAATTCAATCATTCTCGTAAATAGAAAGTTCCTATCTAAATTTTATTATATCTTAAAGCTAAAATCGCAACCATTTTTTGCCAATTTAGCTTGATATAATAAAATTGTGGTTTTATGAAGTTATGGAAATTACGTGTCAAGCGTAATGTGGTTTTGAATTATTTCAAGATTTTCAAGTACAAAATTATCAGTATTTTTCTAACTTTGCAGTTACATTTTATATAAAAACTTCCTAACTATTTACGACAATTATAGAATTTAATAAATTTAATCTTGACTGACACCAACAAACGCCGAAAAAATTTATCTGCTGTAAATGTACTTACGAATAACTAATAAAATAAATAGTTACAATAATTATTTAGAGAGGTATCGTCATTATGATTAAGTTAATTATGAACTAAGTATCCCATCACTACTCTAGGTGCAGCCATAATTGAAAGCTATAAAAAAGACAGATTAAAATCAACAATTTGCGTTGCAGCAAAAGCATGACGGTAACAAACTAACAGATATTGTTTTCAATTAAACTAAACTGTTAATTATCGATTAACGAGACCGTGTCACTTTTTCTGCTTCCAGAAATTAGTTCAGCGTCGTATAAATGAGTTTTACTTTTTGTTTTTACAAAACTTAGACTTAGACTACTCACACTTATTCAGCTCTATTCAGCTTATGCCCATAGAAAACAACGATTTTGTATGGAGACGCGTACGCATCCGTGCAGTTTTCCGCAACTATTCAGCTTTCGCGGCAAACAAGTATAAAATGAGGACAAATATGTTTTTTTCTCAAACATGCTCGGAAATTCGAGCATTATTTTGACAACCTTCTTCGAGATAAATCGAAATTGCTGTACTGGTAAAAAACAAGTGACGATGCGGCCAGCAAAGTTACTATGAAAATCCATATCTGGCGTGTTTAGCGGCCAAATAAATTACTATGAAAACTCATATCTGTCGTGTTATTTAAAAAAAACAATCATCCGTACATAGTACCTCCTCCTTTTTTGAAATCGGTAAAAATGGAACGAACTTTTTACTTCAACACATATCAACCAAAGAGGTAACCTATCAAAGATTTTATTAAAATTTCGATTTTGCTTGCAAATAGAACTGTATAAAGTAAAGAAGAAACAAATGAACGTAGTGGCGCATGAAAAATTTTGAGTTGTTCGTCATGGACTCTAGAATTTTTATTTATTTTCTGTTTGAATTTCCGCGCATTATTTGAGAAAAGTACTATACAAGCCTTGGCCGCAATCAGGAATTGATGGACGATCGTGAAAATGTGGGCCGAGGCGAAGCCGAGGCACACATTTTCACGATCGTCCATCAATCCCCTTATTGCTGGCCGCGACAGTAATGTACTATATCTTGCGACTCTTGTGAGTGCTATAGATAGAGTTCAGCGCTGTTCTGCCGCGTTCAGCGCTGTTCCGCCGCATTCAGCGTCGAACGCGGCGGAACAGCTCTGTACACGGATGGTTCTCGACTCCTTGTCGACAAGGTGCAAGCGTTTCAGCGGAGATAACACGCTATGACGGCTTTTCTCATTCTTACGACGCTGTACGCGGCTGATAGAAGCAGAACTGTATAAGTGTGACCAAAATAGTTGAAAGAGCACGACAGATGAGAGTATGTCATACTCACTTAAATGTCTCGCTGATGGTGGCGCGTGTGTTGCATCATTCGGTTCCCTACAAAATGGTTGACTGGATGGTTCTGATCCACGTGTCATGTTCGTGAACGGTCGCCGTCAGTTGAGACTGGTCATCTCTTATCTGCCAGGGCTTATTTTTAATCTTATATTTTGAATTGTTTTTGATTATTTTTCGTTTGACATTGTTCTCACATATAGAAGCACCAAGAATACTGTACCCAGGATTTTGTAATATCTATATGCATTTTTTAAAGAGTGTCCTTGGAGTTTCTTGCCCATTCTTCTCCATAGAGATCTACGATTTGGAATGGGGAACTAGCTTCAACTTTTTGACTAACTGACCGACTCTTTGACAATTCAAAAGTGCCTGTAAATGGTTTAATTGAAATAAATGGTTTGAGTTTTAGTTCAGCGACATGCGAATGGAGCTGAATAAGTGTAAGAAGTCCCTTAACGTACGTAAAGTTGTACCTACAACTCAATTATTTTTTCGCATGGAGACAAACTATGCTCGTTTTGCAAAATTATTGTTTTGCTATTTTATGACCCATTTAATTTAATTTCATATTATATGTATACCTTACTATTTAGGTACATACCATTCACAAAATTTTAAACGACTGATTTCGCATCATTTATGTCATTATGTCAACGATTAATTAGCGCTTATTCCCTGTTTTCTCGAACAAAACATACATTGGTGAGTTACCGCTTTTTAGCTTACGGGAATAGCATTGCTATTCTGCAACGTGAACACTTGGGTGAAGTGAGCGTGGAGTGAGCTGTCATTGTCATCGATACCTACTGATGCTAGGGCAGTGACAGTTCACTTGAAGCTCACTTCACCAAATTTTTCACGGTGAGATGGTTACAGAATAGCAACGCAGAGAAAGCTCATCTAGGTACTTATTCAAATGCATTTTTTCTTTAAAGAGCAAAAAATAACCATTCAGTGAGGAAGATGAGTTTTCATTGTTTCCCAGAACTCGGGTAGAGACAACAAAATAGAAAAAAATAAAACAATATTGTAGTTAAAATATGCGGCTAGCTTGACGGTACGGACGGCATCAGGGTGTGGATGTGGAGCTGTATCGCAAACTGACATAGTTTGCTCCTCCTATTCTGCCCTCAGTGCCCTAAAAACTGCAGCCATAGCGACCTCTACGCTACCACCGAATGGGGATGCAAGACGTGTCAAAAAGTATCGATATTAAAAACAAATAAAAATCAATATCGATTTCGATATATCGAAAAAAAAAGATGTAGCGGTGGAAGCGGAATTTTCAAAAAATTAATTATATATAATTTGTTTTTAAAGTTTTATAATCATATAAATACCAAAAAATAAATATATATAATAGGAGAAAAAAAAGTGTACGTTTTACGGCTCTGAATTCCAGCGGTTTTAGTCAGTGGCGACAACGGTGTTGCAATTGAAGTATATCGTTTTTGATACATTTTCGATACTTGATATTTTATATCGAAATAATTAATATTGCCAAAAATATCGATATACCGAACAAAAAATATCGGTATTTCGATATATCGACATTTTTTCTGCAAGCCTACTACCGCAGATGCCGTGCCCGTGGAAGTGTCAGATGTGAAAACTTAATATTGGTATGAGCGCCATCTATATTCCATAGTAAAGCACTAGCGAATCTATAAGTTTACCCCCTACCAAAAAATCGCACAAGGCGCCACGAAGTTTTCACAAATATGCGAAATAATGCGGTAAAATACCTAATGCCCTTATCGCGAGGCATGATATCGTTAGAAGTACAAACAAAATAGATATATATATATTTATTTAATGTTCGAAATACCCACAAACACTGGCAACCCGATAGCGAAGCCGATAATAATTCGTATTGAGTCAGAATTCCTGATAATGGCACAAGTTTGTCTAATTTGTTTCTAGAGACTAAGATAAAAGGTCAAGAAGAATGACAGTGGCAGAGGCCAAAGTATTTTGTTTGTTCATGTTTTCGGATAGTTATAATATACTAGCTTTTGCCCGCGGGTTGGCTCGCGTTGATGTCGGAAAATATCCCACGGGAACGTAGGTACACACGGCGATACATTCAGTCAAGCCATACATTTCCAGTTTATGCTAATCTCGCATTGTATAGGATTTCCGTACAATGCGAGGTCAGCTTAAACTGGAAATGTATAGCTTGACTTGAATGTATAGCTTAGCTACACATCAAGCTATACATTTCCAGTACAAACGGCTGTCTAATGCGTGAGATCCCTTAATTATTTGACTTGATGGAGGCGTTTCTGAGCGCAATGGTGAAAGATCATGTCTAAACTCTATACGGCTATACAGCCAAATGTGTTCATAGTATTATGATATTTAACCATGTTTATGGGAAGAATGGAAGAAGAAAACGTGTTGCACTGACCCCAAGTAACATGGGACAAGAGCAGGAAGATAATTGATGTCTGACCGCACAGATGCCGCGGCATAAATATTTTTCTTCCAGAAAATTCTGATAGTATCTCTCTTTCCCTGTTGCATCCTTCCCAGTAAAGAGGTTTCCTTCTGCCACAGCTAGGGTGTTACAAAAAAAGCAATATTTTATCATAATTTCTTGGGATTCAGTCCAACTCAACAATGGGTTATTGTCCAAGATCACACAATGAACTGTTTGTGCTCAAACGTTATCAAGAAGACAATATGATTACTTAAGAAACAACGTGTGTTATTGCAGTAAAATTATCAGAATTGTAAATTGTTACATGTAGTTTTATAACAGGATGAAAAGGGCTCTCCCTTTTATACAGTTAAAATAGCTGGCTCTGGCCGGTTCGGCACAAAATCTACTTCTCCGCCCCTAATGTTACCGGGCCATAGTCTTTTGATAATCTTCTGGCGGCCATTCCCTGCAGAATCCAGAACCTCATTCAAGTCGTTATTTGCTCCTAGTATAGCATAGGACAGAAGAGGTTAAGGTTTGGTCAGTAATCGTCTTTAAAAAAAGTCAAAAAGTTTTTTTGAGAGGAGTCAATTCTTGAACCACTAAAGGAGACCTCATTTTATTTTAGAACCCTGTTTGAACAGCTATAAGCTTTTTTTTTTTTAATCATCATCATCATCATTGCTTTCAAACATTGGGGCAGTAAAGGCATAAAAGCCGTTAAAATCAAGCACCAGTACCTACAGTAAACATGAAATCTGTACCGGCCGTCAGTTGAGTGGCACATACCAAGCGAACTCACTAAATTAGTCCAATGAAGCTCATATTGTCGGTGATTAGGTCACGAGGAACGCTATGATTGTGTTAATCGAATTAGCAAATTTCGCTCCGCTGTTTCTCGTTCTTATAATTATTTCGAACACAACGTTTTCGAATAAAGTGGACTAAAATAAAAAAAGGCTTCTTGTCTTTGAATAATTTGTTGCTTCTGGTTTTTTGTCCTGTCTGTACATTGTGTTCGCGTTGCCTAATTTTTTTAGCTTTCGTAATTTTCACATTTTGTAAGTGTCATCGGAAGTATTGGATGCATTTGAAACTCATTTCATTCAAAATCAAAATCAAAATATTTTATTTCACATAAGCCTACATGGGCACTTATAAAACGTCAGAAGCTAGGTGCACGGTTCCAATTGGTCGTTTCCTATGGAGAAGAGCCGGCAAGAAACTCCATGGTTACTCTTTTAAAAGATAATTGGCTTTTACAATATTTTCGAATTACAGTGTTAATAGTTATGGGAGGACAGTGTAGGCCTGCCTTTCAAGGAGTTTCATGTACGTCATTATGACTCAATAGTTCCCTGAACTCTTTCGGTGGTATGGTGAAGGTATTCCACACCGTTTCACATAACATAGTCTCCATGGCTCTTAAAGCTATACACAGATTCATACCATAGTCATACTATACAACTTTAGCTATGGTAGAATCAACCCCTTGATGGCTGCAGGTGTCTAAATCGCCACCCTGTAATTATTATATTACGATCATGCCTACGGATCGAAAGTAAATGTGATCGTACAAATGAAAAGAAAAACATTACTGGCATTACTGCAGAATTAGACGAACCATAAATCTAAGTTGCTGTTTTTGTGAAAGTCAGAGCTCTCTAACACTTTGTAGAAACTAGCTGTGCCCCGCGGTTTCACCCGCGTAGATCTCGATCCCGTGGGAATATAGGGATAAAACGTATCTTATGTCCTATTCCAGGTCATGGTCTACCCGTGTGCCCATTCTCTCCTCTCTAGAGTAGCGAACGTAGCGGCGGCGGCGCGGCGCGGCGCCAGCGTCGAACGGTTCGCGTATTGCATTTCGTGATAACTTCGAAATTAAATGTCCAATTCGAATAAATTAAAAAATATTTTACTGCTACATACCCAATACCCTTGATGCTGCAATACCCTTGATGTTAAACCTATTTATTTGAATGAGAATTAATATTATGTTGACAAAACTCCTTCGCAAATAATGCATTAATTTCGAACAAATTTGATTACCATAAAAAAAGGTTATAGTGAGTCAATCTTAAAATTTAGACATATGCTGTCGCGGAGTTTTAATTAGAACTTTTAAAGAGGAACAATTCCACCATATTTGATATTTGCGTAACTTGAACCGTTTACGCAGTGCACGCAACGGAAGCTCTCATAAAGAAATATTTTTTCCCGTTTTTGCAACATTTTTCATTTATGCTCCGCTCCTTTTGGTCGTAGCGTGATTTTATATAGCCTATACCTTCCTCGATAAATGGACTATCCAATTCAAAAATATTTTTTCATTTCTAACCAGAAGTTCCTGAGATTAGCGCGTTCAAACAAACAAACAAACTCTTCAGCTTTATAATATTAGTATAGATATAGACTATTGCATTGCAACGAGAAAAACTATTTGATGCACTTTAAAACAAAACAAAAGATTCCTAAGAAAACGGTGGGTGGGTCACATAATAACGGTTGCCCAAATATTGTGTTTTTTGACACCTATGTCAAATACTGTTGAAAATTACAGATTTACATGACGGCCGATATAATAAATGACGGAAGCGATATGCTTAGGAAAACAAAGCGTAACCCCGTACTGCAATCGAACTAAAAGCCAAGGAAGAATTTCGCCTCCATTTTGTGATCTTCGGCCATTCAACCGAACTAATTGCTGCACTGCACAATTGTAATTTAGCAATTGGACATTCCCATTTCCCGGATTTCTTTGTTGCCAATGAAATGAAATGAAATGAAATTGTTTATTGTATAAAAAGGATATTGGAATCACTTTTACACGTCATAGGAAAAAATATTAAAAATAAGCTAGATGAGGTCGGCGTTTTTTATCTGAGTACTCTGAGAAGAAAAGCCGAAACAAACTCAGAGATCGCAGTCTCTTTTAAAGTCCAGACATAATTTTGGTCAGACGATATGAGGACAATGTAGAATAGCGTCTGAAATGGTCTTTTGAGGAAAGAAACACAGATTTTTTGTGGACCTGTCCAGTCAGTGCAAGCATTTGTCAGTAATAGTGAAGCTGAACTCGGAACTTAAGAATATAACCAATAGTCCTAATGCTTCTTAACCTTACGAACCAGACATTTAATCTAATGGCTCACACAACGGTGGAGCACTTACCGAAATTAAAAATAAAAGGTGAGAGTGTAATGCATGAAGTTTTGCGCGCGTATATTCCAATTGCTGAATTGAAAATAAGCTATTTGGTAAAATGAAGGCGTGGGGAACGTAGTTTTATTCTTTGAATTTCGATGAACGCGATCTATTAGTAATGTATGTCTATCTATAATATCTACCATTCTAGTGAATCTCTTGAGGAATAGACCAGACACATGGTATACGTTGGTAACTCACCTACTTCCTTACTAATAAACGTATTATATCAGGTGAATAGTTATACACCGATTTCTCTCTTTCAGTCGTTAGTAATTTGACTTTCGAAAGAAGAAGAGCGTTGTGTAACAATACAGTCGCTATACAACGTTTATTAGTAAGGAGGCTAGAGTTTTCGCTATCTTCTTCAGACAATCGGTCTGATGGATTCTTTGTTAGTTCTGCACCCACCTCTCAAACACATTCTACTTCATATCTATTTTTTTTTTGCTTGTACAACTGTCCGAGTCTACGTGCTAAATAAATGTCACATTCAGAAACGAGTTGTATTACCTTTTGTCCTGACTCCAGCCAGACTTTGTCACTTATCAAGTTATCATTTTACACACTTAATTTTGTTACACTACCAAATATATTCTGTATTCTTTTATTGCACAGTGGCTTTAAGGGCGTGTTATATAAGCCCTAAGGACTTTCTATCACGTGGGTAAGTTACCTTGGCAAACGAGCATTCCCTTGGGCTCATCATTCTAATACAATTTAGACTTTTATTTACGCTCTACATCACGCGGTCATGCGATGTTTCTTCATCATAACACGGCATCTATTTTGTAAAAATCTCACCGTGAAAACTTAGGTTAAGTGAGGCTGTCACTTCACCTTAGGCTAGAGATTGACACTTTTGACAGCTCATTTCACCAAAGTATTCACGGTAACATTTTTACAGAATAGCCCGGCCTCTCCCATCTTCATCTGCCAGTCTAACCGGATGCAGTTGAATACCAGTATTTTACATGGAACGACACAACCCAGTTACTAGGTAACACAAAACCCGGCTGAGACTGGTTGTCATAACTTCTCTATCTCATAAAAGCACTGCCACAGAAAACAAGACTAATTAATTACCCAGACCGTTAATTTCATAGAAGTTTCCCGTTTAGCCATGATAATTACTATTATCTGTTCCAAGTTCCTTTGTTTCCCATAGAATTGATCCCACGTACCCGTGACCCTTGAAAAAGTAATCAGAAACCGAAATGGGGGTTAGATCGAAATACATTGTATGTTAATTGTCATAATTATTGTGATGTATGTTCTTGAGGTGGTGTTGGGAATGAGGAACAATGATAGTTTTTGTAGTAATTTAAAAAAAAAGATGCGTTTTAGGCAGGTATTAAAGAAATTAAAAGATCAGAAAACTGTCCTGCCGCGGCCCTGGTGCGGTGTGAAGTGAGCTGTCATTCCATAAAATTCGACGTATTGACAGTTCACTTCACCTACATTTTCACGGTGATATTTTTACAGTATTCATCGGCAGAAATGACTGCTCTCGGCAATGGAGACTTGGAGAGTTAATACAAGATTTTTATGAAGAAGAAAAGACAATTAAATATAAGTTCAAGTTGTATACGGTCATCCTATTATATGATAAAAAGATCAGCATATAAGTACACATTAACCAGGCATTGCTCTAAAACTCTGCAACCTGAGGTAAGCCGTAAGAATCTCTTACCAAGTACCAACCATTACCGAAAGTAAAAAGTTGAGGCAAAAGTTACATAAGCTTAGGTACAAACAAATGAAAGTTAAAGTAAATACGTCACCGTCGCCATATTCCGATGAACTAGCAACATCCATCAAGATTTTATAGTTATAATTCCAGACCTCTTCTAGCTAGCAATGTCTATAGACTTACCTCAAGATTATTACATGAAAAAGAAAATATTATAATACTTAGCGAAACCCCAACGGCATAGCTATCCAATATTTAATTAATCCATTAAAATATTCAGACCAATTAGCGTTATGCCGTGCCAGACGACCTGATAATTTATTGAAGCCATGAAGCGAGCTTAATGAATAAATTCGTCTATGTTTCAGTCTGTGTTCAGCGTTTTGGGGCTCAACCTCAATGCTCAATTCCCGAATGAGCGAACGCTAAATGGACCTTTTTTTATTGCACTAAGGCCGGCTGTGAATGCTGCGATTTTTTATCGGACAATCTGGATTCAGGATTTACGCGGATTTTGGACGCATTCATACGACTTTTGTCGTAGGCTACGGTAACGTATTGGCCGAGCATACAAATTGGCCGTTTGCACGACAGGATTGGTTCCTATTCTCTGCGTCAGTTTGTTTGGCTTTCGTATTGAGAATGCAGTAAGGACTTGAGACTATTTGGAACGGCAATTCGTACTTTGGTCCGGAAAACATGTTTGGAATAATGATAGCATTGGGAGAATTTCTGCCAAAGTTCTGCCAAGTCGAATATTACGCGTAGGGGGGTCCCTGCAGGCGTAGCATGGCGCTTTCTATTTCTACGAAGAATAGACATAGCTTTTTCTATACAAAGGGACATTTAGTTTCTTCATTTTTGACCTCACACCATAGAAATCCTTCTACAATCTGTCATTTTGTCTTTCATTTATATCGATCTTTGTCTAGGTCTTTTAATATGTAGACTATTTCGGAAGAAAGTTTTCTATCCTTACTGTCAAAATCACACTGACAATTAAAATTTGTCTAAGGAAGTGAAGACAATTTGAAACAAAACAAAGAATTCTGAGTCGAATTATGTAAAAGAGTGAATTTCGTTAAAAGTACAGTTGACTCTTTTTACTTAGCTCCCGTTGTACACCCGTTGTCTTCACGGAACGTCATTTTTGTCTACTCTTCCGTCGACAAAACGGTGCTCATGCTACGCCTGCTGATACATACTGTTACGCGCATCTCGCTAATTCCAAAGCAGCCAGGCAACCTTTATAAAGATTTTTTAATGAAAAAGAAGGCATCCACCCCTGTCTGTATCCCTGTATCGCTTCGTCAGGATCGTCCGTCCTTCCGTAAGACTCATTAATACATAAATGGAAGGTGATAATTTACAATGGCATAAAGTAATGAATTAAAAACTACAAAAAGGGATAGGCTGTCATAGTGCAACAGTGGGCGCACGCGACACTAAAACGGTCAGGTTTTATAGCCGTCCGATGTCCGTCACACAAAAGCAGGGCGTGTATGGAATGCGTTATATTTAACGGCTCGAAATGTTGTAGAAAATGTAATTTTACAGTTTGTAACTGGCCAGTGTTTTTTGTGTTGCTGTGGAAAATGAATTTATAACAATGTATGCAAATGGTGTTTTTTTACGTATTACAATGTTGCTACTGCTCAAATAAAAAAAAGACCTCAAAATATTTTTCTGTCGTAAAATATTCTCCTACTAATGAATCTGGAACCCTTCGTGATTGCAACTGGGACAGTATCATTCATATTCAAATTCAAATGTAGGTGTTTCTACTGCCAGACTCTTGACAAAAGCCGAAATTAGCAACCCTTGGCAAATTATGCAGGTCGAGAACTTGAGACAGAATTTTTCCGTGCGGAATGAATGAGCTAGCTAATAGCTACACTATTTTCTAGCTAATAGCAGGAACACTATTTACTTCGCCTTTATTCGTTGTATGTGTGTAAATGTTCATATTTATTCAAGATTCAAAAACTTTTACCCATGCATGTCCGCAAGTAATATAAGCTGCCAAACAGCAAATGTAAACTTACAAAGCTTTGTTTGCCGTGTAAAGTAAAATGCATTACCTACCAACGTATGTGTAATGTGAACATACACTATTTGTAATTTAAACCCCGACACGTTTTGTTACATCCGATATAGGGGCGATGACTCTCCCCCTGTTCACTTCAGCATAATATTTAAATTGATATATTTATCACACAATAGATTAATTTTTATTTAATCTAGCTATCCGGTAGTAAAATAATATAATCGCCCTGTATTTTTTCTATTGCAAGATCTTCTTCTCATCTAGAGAAGGAAAGGGCACCCAGCTTGCTCCAGGCACCCACCTTACTCATTCCGAGTTTCTGATGTCAGGCTCTCAAGTATTTTTAGAGCGAAAAAAAAAACAATAAATGTCGGATTAGGTCCTGCTAACAACAAAGAAGTCTGTAACAAGGACCCCGGTCATAACTTACGCACAGTCCAAATTTTGAACTGAACAGTTGTGTAGAAATGTCAGCAGTTTTCAATCATACCCTGATATGACATTGTCATTGCCAAAGCCCTTTGTGTTTTAAAGACCGAGCGAATGCTACTCTGCCTGGAGGAATAGGGGGTTAGGGGGTTTAGCCAAAGAACGAAATGAAAGAAAATCCTGCAGGCATTTGACATTCCAACCACACACTTACTATGCGATCAAGATAAGATTGATCAGACGCCATTATTGTGACCTGGTGCCGTATTATGAAGTATTAATATCATCATTATTCCACTACAAAAACGGGATGGTGGTAGCGGCCTTGTGTAGCTCCGTCTCTCTCTCTCACACTAGAAAAATGGTGGCATTAATACTTCATAATACGGCACCTGATATATTCAAATACAGCATGAGACTCACCCGGTTTTTGAATTGAGAATTACTTAGAAGATTTTGAAATATAGAACTTGTCTTAAATTAGCATTACAAAAATTCAAAAACATGACATAACATAAGCAGTTTCCTTTGTTTGCAAAAAAAAAACTAGTAAATTCTAAAAAAATTCTCTGCAAGGAAATTTGAAATTTGGGGCATCCTAATTGCGTAATACACGATCAATCACAATCTTAATCTTTATGAAACAGATTGCTAATCCATTGCATCATAAATTCGAAAAAAATCTGCTCTACAACGTAAATAATGCAATGAATGTTGTTGAATTGTCAAATGAAATTTAGATTAGTCTTAATCGTTTACGAAAATGTGTTACACAATTGAGATACGTTTCAGCTCAGACCAAATAAAAAACCAACAGTGACGTGAGGCCGGTTTCGTAAACATGATTGTGTGCTCTTAGTTTGGTGCAGTTTGATTGTAGTGTCATTGTAAATAGTTGTGTGTTAGCGTGTATGCACAGAGCGGTGGTGTAGTTTTAGCATGCTTCACTGTATTGTTCGCAGCGCTCCGTCTTGGTTTTTTATTGGTCTGAGCGTTTCTATATGATATCATGAATATTCGGCCAGAAGATTTGGACCTAATTTTGCTGACAGACGTAGTAGTTACTTATAGGTAAGTACTCTGAGACAGTACCTACCTAGTCATGAGTCACAGCATCATAGAATATGGTCAAGGCTATCCCTATTAAAAGTTCGCCGAATAAGTCACCATTTTATCATCCAAATGGCATGCATTAAGCATAATTTATTGACCACGTGGGTTAATTTATGAGTATGTTGGTACCGAGTGCGATGACCAGCGGACGGTTGATTGGTCACCATGCCTGGGCAAAGATGGCACATTACGCATGGTAATGAATTCCTCACTTATTGAAGACAAAAGACTTGTGTTCTCTGTTCAATGACAGTTAAAGGAAGCTGTAGGAAGAGGGTACTTTGATATATCGCATGTACACACGGCTACACATCAAGCTATACATTTCCAGTATAAGCTGACCTCTCATTGTACGGAAATCCTATACATTGCGAGATCAGCGTAAACTGGAAATGTATAGCTTGATGTGTAGCCCTGTGTACCTAGTACTCGTTTGGATATACTTGGGCACTCGAAGGAAATTCGCTCGAAGATACTTTCGAGTGTCTATTACTGTCGTCAGTTTGTAGTTCAATGTTTATTTATACTTTGTTTTTTCCAGTGAAAGATCAGTATAACTACTTAATTCAAGATGGACGTCAGTTGGGACTGTGCTGTTGACGTGTTGATGTTAGTACATCAAAAAATTATACCCTGTTTCTTAAAATGTTTAACGTTTCAAAGATTCCTCACTACAGTTATTGCCTCTACTGCAGATATCAAAGTAATCATCAACCTCTTGACAATTTGAAGCGAATTTAAAATGAGTTTACACATCATAGTAACTCCTATCTCGGGTTACAGGAACTCGATACGGGAAGTACGGTAGATGGGGGGTGGCATTAGATCATCAAAGTGTGTACTTGTTTAGACGAACAGAATTAAAATAGCAGCCTTTGAATTACTAACATTAATGGGGCTTGACATTTCTTTGTCCTTGCTGGTCCCTAAAACAGCTGTTTTGATTTAAAAGTGTGCTTATTCATTGTACTTTTTTCATCAAAAGCTGAGTGATCGATCATAAATTTAAGTATAATAAAATTAATAAACCTAGCAGAAATGCTAACTGAACAATAGTGTCAAACGAAAGACTAATAACCAACATTATAATAAGTTTGTCAAGAACTCAAGATCTCAAGTCGTTTCTGCTGTTCCGGCGCCATATTGTTTTGTTTTGCTCCTAGTTGCCTCTCGAGCAAGACGGATGGCGTGACACGTGTTTTGTTCAAAGATTCTTGTAAAGACTACAAATAATATGCATTCATTTGATGACAGAGACTAATTGTATTAAGATCCGCTTTGGACAATGAGCGTTTTATACTAAAGATCTTAAGTGTTACAAGTTCGCAAAAGTACGGTAGGTACCTATCTACAAAGGTTTTGAATTGAGAACTTATTTTGAAAGCAGAATGGTTTCTGTCTGCTCTGGAGTCGCAAAAAGAATGAAAACTGCCTGCGCCAACCAGGGTTGACTACACAAGCATATCGACGCCGGTTACCAGCGTTCTACATGAATGCGGCTTATGAATTGACAATTTATTGTTACCAATTATTGATTGCATGTGATAGCCACGTAAAGCAAAGAATTTTTTTTATTGACTTTATTGTAGCGTTTTTGGAAATGTAATTTTCTTTCCTTTTATGAGCTGTCTGGCTAGCAAAACCAAAGGTTTGACAAAATAGGTAGGTACTGAATACTTTAAAATACGTCGAGAATATTCTCTGGGTTGCGCTATATTAGTATACTAGCTTTTGCCCGCGGCTTCGCCCGCGTGGATGTCGGAAAAATCCCACGGGAACTTACTACCGCCTGGGATTGAAAGCACCCTATGTGTTAATCCAGTTATCTAATTGCGTAACTTATTTTCGTAACCAATTAAGACTAATCTTTCATTTTGACAGTTCAACAACATTCATAGCGTTATTTACGTTGTGGAGCAGATTTTTTTTTCAAACTTATGAAGCAATTGATTAGAAATTTGTTGCAAACTGATTCAGATTGTGGATCGTGTATTACGCAATTAGGGTGCAGGTTATAAACTATCTGTGTGCCTTTCATCCATATCCGTTGGGCCGTTTTTGCTCCAATCCGGAACAAACATCCAAATAAACAGACAAACGGACAAAAATACTTAAAAATATATTTTCGGCATCAGACTCATTCCCACACCTCGTACTAATTACTTATTTTAAAAGTATTTAATGTACAGTTTTGAATTAGTTACTATTTTATTATTTATCCCATTTTCCGCAACACGGGCAATATTTCCGTTTTTTTATTGATGAAAAACATATCTGCGGGCTGCTACAACATAATGATAATAATTATGTAGTCGGTGGTTTAAATATTATTGTATCATTACATAATGAAGGTATTATTCAAGTTAAGTCAGTTGTTAACTTATAAAATCCTGAAACACGTACTTTACATTTTTTTTGTTTTAAGTAATAGTACCTACCGTACCGAGTTTTGAGTTAATCTGACAGCGTGTAAAAATTTTTACTTACTTCACCACCCCGTTATTCGTCTATGTGAAGGATTGCTTAAAAAACTAAAAGTGACAATCTTTATTATTTACTGTGGCAATTATTGCCAAGTTTCAAGTTTAATAACTAAAGGAATAAGGGCGACTTTCCAAAAACCCTTTCTTAGTGGATTCCTACGTCCTAATAACTATCTGTGTGCCAAATTTCAGCCCAAACCGTTTAACGGTTTGAGCTGTGACGTAGACTACCCATTTTCACCCCGTTAGGGGTAGATTTTTGAAAAACTCTAATGCACATTATTCCTTATTTTTGGTTTTAAGTATAAATAATGAGTTTCAAGTTAATCGGACAACACGTTAAAATTCTTCTATACAAACTTTGACACCTCTCTCTCTTTGAATCCTCGTTTAGGAGGTAGTTTATAAAAACTAAAAATGACAAACTTTATAATTTACTTAGATAATTATTCGTGCCAAAATTTCAAGTCTATTAACTCAAGGAGTAAGATTTTTCATACAAACGAAATCCCCCCCTTTCATCCCTTTAAAGCTCGAATTTTCCAAAAACCCTTTCTAATTGCACGCCTAGGTCCTAATAACTTACTGTGAGACAAATTTCAGCCCAATCCTTTCAGTGGTTTGAGCTGTGACGTAGACTACCCATTTTCACCCCGTTAATGATAGATTTTTGAAAAACCTGAATACACATCATTCTTTATTTTTGGTTTTAATTATAAATACTGAGTTTCGAGTTAATCGGACAACACGTTAAAATTCTTCTATACAAACTTTGACACCCCCCAATCTTCGTTTAGGGGGTAGTTTATAAAAACTAAAAATGACAAACTTTATAATTCACTTAGATTAGTATTCGTGCCAAGTTTCAAGTCTATTAACTCAAGGAATAAGATTTTTAATATTAACGAAATCCCCCGGTTTCACCCGCTTAGCGATGGAATTTCGAAAAATCGTTCCTTAGTGGAACCTTACTCTTCATGAAGAACACACCCTCCAAATTTCATGTCTCTAGGACCAGCGGTTTAGGCTGTGCGTTGATATCTCAGTCACCCTTGCCTTGTATTTTATATTCATTATTAAAATAAAATAAACTTTGACTTTGCTATGTCAATTCTAATGACTCGACTTTGTATATAGGTATGTTTTGTTTCAAGTTCTAATTCATATTACTGAATTATTACTGAAGCATAGTATGTAAGACTATTATGTGTGTTCGATGTGCTGAAAATAAATCTTAAGTAAGAAGACCGGGGAAATATGACTTGATTGAATACCTGTCGGTCTTCCTGGTTTTCCTTAAGGGTCTTTTCTATCTATAAAGGTTCATCACTAACCAAGTCGGACAGATTTATATGAAACGAACTTTTGACAGCGGCTTCGCCCGTGTAGTTGTCTAAAATTAACCCATGGGAACCTACTACCGGGATAAAAAGTATCCTATGTGTTAATCCAGGTTATAAACTATCTGTTTGCCAAATTTCATCCAAATCCGTTCAGCCGTTTTTGCGTGATTGAGGAACAAACATCCAAACACACAAACACACAAACTCACAAACACACAAACTTTCACATTTATAATATTAGTAGGATAAAATATTAGTATATAAAATGTATCTAATATTTATTATGAGACTCGTCTGAAAATTACTAAGTCGAATGATTCACAGTCAAAGAAACTTCAAACTAACCACCTCACACTGACCATAAAGCACAGACCATAGACTAGCCACGTTTGTTTCTGTTTACATTACGCTTGTTAGTACAGTTCAATGACCTTTCAGGTGCAATGCTAAGTTACAGTACATGATGTTGAACTTTTTATTAGTTCGATAATGACTTTAATGAGTAAACATGCCAGTGTTATGTAGTTATGACTTGTTAGCTTGGGTTTTTGTACAGAAATATGGCAGTTTTGATGATGCGATATTGTGTAACGAAGTTCATACAACTTTGAAGTTTTACACTATAAACGAGGAATTTTGTACTATAGTCCGGCCGTTAGGAGAATGCGTTCCTGTCACCTGTCAGTTGGATAAGTACTAGTTCTAGTAGTAAAAAGGCTCAGACCAAATAAAAAACAAAGACGGAGCGCTGCGAACAATACAGTGAAGCAGGCTAAAACTACACCACCGCTCTGTGAATACACGCTCACACACACACATTTAAAACTGTTTACAATGACCCTCCAATCAAACTAAGTGCACACATGTTTACGAAACCGGCCTCACGTCACTGTTGCCAGTGCTCCGTCTTGGTTTTTTATTTGATCTGAGTAAAAAGGATCAATTTTGCACAAACATTAGTTAGTATGAAACTGACAGGTGTCAAAAACGCATTCTCTCGACGGCCGGACCGTATCGCATTCAAGGAAAAAAACAAAATATTATTTTGTGGCAAAAGGAACGGGCTCAGCAAATGTTGAGCAGTGTACCATCAGCGCTGCCTCAGCCTCCACCCGTATGTACTGAAAAATACATGGACTAACTGCAATGAAAACCTAGCTGGAAAAAAAACAAAACCGTAAACCGGATGAGTGGTGGTCCTCTCAAGTCATAAGACGTACTACTAACACATAGTTAGAGAGGTGTTGCAGTTTATAATAAACCAAGAGTAGAGCATCCAAGCGGTACCAAATTAGGAGATCGCACATTCGTAGGGAAGTAGATTTGATGCATGTGCACTTACGAGTGTTAAGTGTATTCTCACGAAATAGAGGAAAAGCTCCACTTGTTGGACTTCTAAAGTCAAGATTTGACAACCTTAACATACACTTGTAGGACTTCTAAAGTCAAGATTTGCATACATTAAGTGTATTCTCACGAAATAGAGGAAAAGCTCCACTTGTTGGACTTCAAAGTCGAGATTTGACAACCTTAACATACACTTGTAGGACTTCTAAAGTCAAGATTTGACAACCTTAACATACACTTGTAGGACTTCTAAAGTCAAGATTTGACAACCTTAACATACACTTGTAGGACTTCTAAAGTCAAGATTTGCATACATTAAGTGTATTCTCACGAAATAGAGGAAAAGCTCCACTTGTTGGACTTCAAAGTCGAGATTTGACAACCTTAACATACACTTGTAGACTTCTAAAGTCAAGATTTGCATACATTAAGTGTATTCTCACGAAATAGAGGAAAAGCTCCACTTGTTGGACTTCTAAAGTCAAGATTTGACAACCTTAACATACACTTGTAGGACTTCTAAAGTCAAGATTTGCATACAATCAGTCAATCTCAATCTGCCTAGCCTTTTCCCAACTATGTATGGTCGGCTTCCAGTCTAACCGGATGCAGCTTAATACCAGTATTTTACATGGAGCGACTGCGTATGTGACCTCCACAACCCAATAACTGGGTAATACGGTACCCCTTGGTAAGACTGGTTGACAAACTTAACATACAAATGACAAAATTAATGAGAGGCCTCTTTTTTTTTTTGTTCAAGGAATGCTCTTGTACACACGGCTACACATCAAGCTATACATTTCTAGTATAAGCTGACCTCGCAATGTACTGAAATCCTATACAATGCGAGATCAACATAAGCTGGAAATGTATAGCTTAATGTGTAGCAGTGTGTACCGTGCGTGCACTCAGTTCAATGTATATCGTGAGAAAAGTACACTAGATTACGAGTAGTGAGTACTTATGCACCAAACAATTTATTTTTATAAGTACTGCTTCTATAAGCTGCTGAGCTAATAGTTGCAGTTTTAGAAGCTTGCCTTTCTAAGCTAATAATAACCAACCCGCACGGGGCTGGACTGGGCCGTACTGGATTACGGCCCACTCCCTCTCACAGAGAGGAGGACTGTGTCCCTGCAGCGGGAACATTATAGGCTGATTATTCTATGCTTATGCTAATAAGCATAGAAAGCCAAGCTTTATAGTGGCAAGATCTTTGCCACATCTGAAGGCCAATTCTCGTACTAAAAAAAACGTTCACATTCAAGTCGCAATCTGCCAAACTTGTCAAAAATATTAGTAAATCGATTGTTTTTTGACAGATTGCGAATGAGAAGCTTAATGCAAACGTTCTTAAAAGTTACGGGAATTGCCCCTCTGATATAATCACATCATGTGGTACCTATAATTATGGTCAATGGAGATTTGAAAATTAAAGTCTGCACTATTTTGATTGATATTCGTGCTAGGGTTCATAAATGATGGATAATCAATTTATTCCTGGCAGCTGTCGCTGCTCGTCGTGCTCTAGGTAAACTACAAGTAATACAAAATAACGATCCAACAAATCGACACAATTTGTTTTATTTACAGAACGGATCGTGTTGTACTGCTCTATAATCTATTCCACAGCTCTTTATTGTTTATGTTTACACTGTTGTTTTGTTTGTGGACTTAGTAGAACGCTTATTTAGCATGTTAGACTAGGATATACTGTTGGTAATTTACTTTACTTTTGTTATTACCGCGGATAGATAGAAAAAACAGCAGTTAATTAATTGCAGTTGTATATCATATCATATCATAAACTAAGTATGTCATATTCAGATTGGTGCTAAAACGAAAGAAAGAAAAACCGGCCAAGCACGAGTCGGACTCGCACACGGTTCCGTACCACCGTACAATATTTAGCAAAAAAACAGACGGACAGCGGAGGTATAAAAATAGGGTTGTGTTGGGCACCTTTCGGGTACGGAAGCGACGAACTTAATTTTATTGCATTTTAATTTTTTCATAAAGCTTTTGTCTTTCAATATTGACTAGCAGAATGAAACTCCTCGTTCAAAACTTCAAACTACGTTGTTTATAGTCTTACCAGCGTTAATTTAACAACTATCTCTTCCTGTTTCATCTATTACAGTTTAATGGCCTGATGCATAATACGTAGCAGTTACATCAATGGGACGATCAATCGCCACACTGAAGTCTGTATACTTATCAATGAAACTCCTTTGTGGTTTAATATAAACTTGGTGGATGATGATGTTGCTTCCTGGTTTTTAACGGGTGTGAAATAACGAAGCCGAAAGTCACTTGTTATTCCCGTCATTGTCATAATTTTTTGTTCTGAATCATACCTGGCAACTTTCTGGTTACGGAGATATTGAAGGTCAAAGTTCCAACCTTTGCAGTTTTTTTTTTAAGAACCTAGTTTTAATTATTTAATGTATTTATTTAAACTTTTCGCACTCAAAAAAGAGGTACAAAGGCGGACTTAATGCCTTAGGCATTCTCTACCAGTCAACCAAGGGTGGTGAAGAGATTAGATGGCAGGTGCTCTGATGTTATAACTTAATGTTAAATACCCCCACGAAGCCTGAGCTGTTGCATGCATCCATAAGCACAATGTTTTGCGTGCGTTACGTTACGCACTACCGTAAATATCTCGTATACCGTGATTTTTCACACCAAAAATGAAAGGGGTAGTCTTCAATAAGCCGCGAAAGAGGTCCAAGATCTAAAACGGGACGCAACAGTTTCTGGTCGATTTTTAAAAAATTGAAAAATCTTCATTACCCTTTCCCCTACCTATAAGTAAGTTAGTAGATAATTCTGTCGGATCAATTTATTCTCTACAATATTCGACACACGTCTAATAAAATAAACAAACGTCAATAGACTACATAAGTGCTACTCAAGTACTCACATTATCAATGGAGCAGAACCTACGACACTCCCTATTTGTTCCGGAAACGATACATCAACAACGATTTGTTACAAATCATTTGACGGAAGACCCAATGTATAGACGTTTATAATCTGTGGCTTTGATCTGCCGCTCTGTCAACTATGCGATATGCATGGAATTAGTATGTACGATATTTTACCTGTGGCACAGATTCAGTGGCAATGGTTTAGTTTTGGAACTCTCGGGACGAGTTGTCCAAATCGATTAAACTCATAGATTGGGTAAAGTTTTTAATGGGTTTTCTATCAATAGGTTGCATGCTATGTTTGAATGAGTATCGCCTATGATAAAATAGAAATACGTAAGTTATTAAGTGCAGCTCCATTAGTATGTGTAATTAATCTAATTAAGCAAATATTTTGTAATAGCTTTTCCCCGGGGCTTCGCCCGCGTGGAGGTCGGAAATTATCCCACGGAAACATACTACCGGGATAAAAAGTATCCTTTGTCCTAACCCAGGTCATGTTCTACCATGTGCGCCTTTCATCCAAATCCTTTTAGCCGTTTTAGCTTCAAAGCGTAACAAACAAATAACCGAAACAAACTCACTTTCACATTTATCCTAACTACGAGTAACTTTATAATATTACTGGCTACGCCCCGCGGTTTCACCCGCGTTTATCTCGATCCCGGAGGAATATCGGGATAAAAAGTATCCTATGTCTTAACTCAGGTCATGGTCTACCCCTGTGCCAAATTTTATCCCAATCCCAAAAAATTGGCATAGGGGTAGATTATGACCTGGGTTAGGACAGAATACTTTCTATCTCGATATTTCGTCGGCATCGGGACTAATGCCGTATGCGGGTGGAACCGCGGGGCGCAGCTAGAATAAAAGCATTTTAAATGAGGTCATCTCATAAAAACAAGACGTATCAGATCGGCCTTCAGACATGACAGACGGCATTATTCTCGTGTAATTATAAGAATTAATCAGAATTCTTCCCGAGTCTCGGCAGTAATGTCATCGGATCATGACTGGCTTCGTTCATGAGCTCTGTGAGAAAATACGCATCTTTCTGTATTCGTACTTGACGTGGTATGTGGTGATTATAGGTCCAATATCAACATGGCATGCGGAGGAATGTGGAAAATGTCGTGAGGAAAGTTTGGAGTATGAATGTGGATGGCTATAAAAGTAGGGGAAGACCAAAGAAACGATGGATAGACTGTGCGAGAGATGATTTATGCCTTTTCCCAACTAATATTGGGCTCGGCTTCCAGTCTAACCAGATCCAGTTGAATACCAGTAATTTACATGGAGCGACTGCCTATCCGACCTCCACAACCCAGTTGTCTCCTATCTCTATAACGTCATTAAAGTTATTCAAAGTAACTAAATAAAATTGCGACTGAATATCAACCCAAACGATATGCTAATAAAGCATTGAAGAGGCGAAAACGAAACGATTTTATTAATTGTTAAAATTGTATTCAACTTTCCAACTTCAGATTACAACATAGCATTCATAATACTTAAATTTATTTCCAACTAAAGATTCTTTAATGTTCGTTTTGTGTCACAAACGTTATAAATTAACTCAGAGAAGTTTTCTGAAAGCATTATCAAGACGTATAACACGCCAAAAACTTGTGTATAATTAGTTGAACGCTTCGAAAATAAAGTGAAAAGATTAATTTCTGAATCAGATTGGAATCAAAACATTTGTTTGTTAATAATTTGTTCTCCAAATGTCTGTTTGTCTGTCTATATTAAAATATGTTGCCCAAATTGTCCTCGTTGACAGTGAGTTTGAAAATAACTCACGAAGAAGAAACAATAAATAAGATGTCCATTATGGAGCTATCATTTCGAGAACCGTCTAGCTATGTCTCAAATGGTCATACAAAGTTTTGAATTTTGGATAATAGAATAATTATGACGCCTCTTATTTTGTCTACTCCGTAACTTTTTAAATGCCTCTGAGGGCCTAGATAAATGACAATCGCTTCGAAAGCGTTTCGTATTTCCACGACTTTCAACAGGTTGACTTAACCTTTTCGATAGCGTATGTCAGTCCTATACATTTTTGCCTTTTCCATCATCGTTATCGCTGATAGAATGTCACTTTGTCTAGGGCCTCTGGTCAATTATTTCGCTCCATCAAAATAGTTAAAAGAAGATATTTTAAAAGGGCACGTCTTCAAAGAAAAAGTATGTTGCCACCAACAGAAAGGATGTGTTCACATTGTGGTGATAATTTGTGGTCAGAAAAACGTTTCGACGACATCCGCCATATATTATCGAGATGGACATGACATCCTGTTATCACTGCATTATTTCTACGTAAATGAAACAAAATCGTTTTAGAGACCATTATCTTTATTCTGTATTAAATCTATCTGCATTATCATAAAAAAACCGGTCATGTGCATGTCGAACCACGCACAATGAAGGGTTCTGTAGTTGGGATGAATTTCTCAAACAAACTTAAAATTTTAGTTGAAAAACTTGTTCATGTTTTTGAACCTGCAAATTTAAGTTGGTCGATTATTACTCAGTCACTTGTGGAGCCTACGTAGCGGTGATAGTTTTCCTTATAATTTCGTTATATATCCTACTGCTGTAAATTTTTTCACATATCCAAAACCAACCATTTAGCTGGTAGGGGGAAGGACACTTGATTCTAACAAAAATTAGCACTTCAAAGCTTAATATGTCGCAAACCGACCGATCCCTGAATCCAAAAATGGTTTACACAAACTCACATTATTTTTAAACGACCTTTTCAACAATACCCTACATCAAGCTAGTCGCAACTAGGATGCAGGGTCTAGTTTCCTTAAATTATGATCTATATAAAAAGTCTTAAATTCTACACAAGTCTCTTTTTCTTTAAATTATTCAGTCTATGGAAGTGTTACGTAAAGACTTCCTGATTTTCAACGAACAGCCTAGAAAGTGGACTAATTAACTATTCAGAAGAAACTTCCTCGGGACCGTTCATTAACTATTTGCACTCCTCGGATATTAATGTGGTTTCGTCTTGTTTCAGGATACGGGGACCATACTAAAGAAAATATGGTGATGAACCATAATTTACACAGGTTTGTGCTTTTTACTTTAACAAGTCTACTGTGTTGCTAATTTTGCATGTAGGAAACTTATTTATAAAAAACAATTGCACTATGGCGGTATCTACATCGCCACATGCGAACTACGCATCAAAGACCTGACGTCACACAAAAATCCTGACGTCACATAAATCCTGCGTCGCGCAATTAAAGTTTACTGTGCAACGGACATATACATATACAAGAACCCGACATCAATCGTTGGGCAGTTGTCCGCCAGACACAACACCCGTCTGGTCGTAGGATCCTCCCTTTTCTATGGTGGATGAGTGAACTTTACACCCTGTTCCTCATACCACTAAACACCTATAACTTGAAGATGATTTATAGAATTCTTTGGCATTGGCTAAAGTTAAGTGGCCATTATTATTTTCCAACTCATATTTAGCATAGCTAATCGTAGCATAATCAGCCTATAACGTTCCCACTTCTGGAAACAGTGGGTACACAGCCACACGGGCCTCCTCTCTGAGGACTGTAATCTACCACGGGGGCCCAGTGCGGTTTGGTTATTCCATAGGTTTATTTTGAGTCCATGTTGCTTCCAAATGTTGCTTTCCAATTTGTAATTTCCAAAATAATTACGTAACGCAGCGTATCAGATTTTAAATAAATAACGGAAGGTCGCATAGAATAATTAATTGTGCCAGGGACAGCGGACGCGCATTGTACAATTGTACTGCATGGAGTTTTGCATAATGCTCTGTTCTAGGTAAATAAACAATGCCTATGTACTTAGCTAGGTATTAAGAGTTTCAGATATTCGCAATAGTTTAACGGAATTTCTTTTCATGGTGGTCTGAATTGAATCTTGGCCTCTGAAAGGAGAACTTTGCACTTCGCCCGATCTTGTCACCATGTCACATCATCGAAAAATTTGAAAATTTCCTAACCTTTCAATCTTTCCTTAGATGTTCTCAACGGATTGAGTAAAGGGTGAGCTGGTACCTAGTTTAAAAATCAATGAAGAAATGGTTCGAGTTTAAACTACCTCTCTGAAAGACTATATTTATAGATCGGGTAACTTGAAATCTCCAAACGGCTATTTGACACTTGAATGCCACCAGTCTCTTGGGTACATTACCAGCCGACAGCGATGCGGAGGAATTTTTCGACGCTATATTCTAGTTAATTGTTTATTTGTATAGTTACTTTTAACTAAGAGAGTTGTATTTATTTATAGTACACAATTACTTACAATAAAGTAATTTGAGTACTACAACACGGTATCCTGTGTTGACGTGAAAAATTGGATTAATCAGCACTCTGCCGGTCGAGCTAGCGACATGACACCACATGACATGACATGCTTAGATTTGCATAATGTTTTAAGCATCGTATCATTTGCACATGATAACATGCACGAAAAAAAAAATCGAAACCGCTGCTAAAATCTGAATATCTCTAGAATTAAGTACTGGATATAAGGTGCAATTACTTAGATAGGATAAATACTTAATTTGATACAGAAAACATGACAGCTGCCTAGTCACAATATTGACTCATCATCTGCCTAGCCTTCTTCCAACTATGTTAGGTTCAGCTTGCAGTGTAATCGGATGCAGCAGAATACCAGTATTTTACATGGACCGATTGCCGTCTGACCTCCACAATCCAGTTACTGGATTACAGGATACCCCTTGGTAATATTGGTTGTCAGACTATTTCTGACTACCCGTAATGACTGTCAAAGATCTACGAATGACAGCCAGCCGAGGCATGGAGGGCTCTCGAGTCTCGATTTGTAATGGATGGTCACCCATCCACAAACCGACCGCGGCAAGCCTAGCTTACCCTTCGATCGACCCGTGCGGGTCTTATTATTTAGCGACTAGCTCCTCTGTTACATATTGAGTGTCTAGCGTAATACAGAAGAGACAAAAGAAAAACAAGCAAATGAGGCAAAATATTCCTAACAGTTATTTTCTAATCATACCAGGAACCCATAATCTAGAGAAAGTAAACGGTTCCTTTATGAGCGAACACTAAAGGGTGAACATGCGTTTATCGATAGTGCAGCTGATTGTGAATGCAGCTTCGTACCGCACGTGTTTCAACTCTCAATGTTGTTTAAACAATCCGTATTGTGTTACTTAATGTTACTCTGTATTGGTATTGGTTGTATATTTTGTACTTTCTTAATAACTTCTGCATCCTCAGCGTAATAGCAGTTTACCCCTGCTAGACAATGGTCTTAAACTGCATTCCGCTGAGTTCAATCCTCGGCTAACGCTTGGTTCCTCTATACAAAATCGAATCGTTTCGCTTACCAATGGTAACATTTTTTATTGCCAAACTGGGCATATTAATAGATTCATAAGCTAATTTTACCTGTAATAGCTGCCTACATCCCTACGGGATAGTCTTCTATGCAAAGCTATGAGGTCTTAGCTTCATTAATGGTACAGATACATCAGAACGGTCCGTAAATCGGAACGAATGGTCCTTAAGGCCACTCATATTTTCTGAAATAATTCTGGTATCTTGATAAATAACGTTAGCAGACTTCAATGCAGTAGTACCACTTTCCAAAGAAAGGAAATAATAGTCACTTTCTGTCCCCTGGTTATCTGAAGAGGTATAAGTTTCACATTATTATTTTTGTTCAAAGGATCCTGAATTGCAATTGGCTACGATTCGTTGACCAATATCCAAGATTCATTCAGATTTGTATCTCCGGACTAAGATTGCGAATTTACCATTTCATAGCTAACTTAGTCAGTTACAAAGCAAACTCTGAATAGTAAAAGCAAAGTAGCAATCCAAAGGTTTTTGCTTATTTAACTGAGTTGATGAACACACTGGGCTTATGTAAAAATATGTCAATTAGTTTTTGTTGCCGCCGGATGAACACTGGGCAGATTCCCTAGGGTCCAGGGAATGGTTTTGTTTTGTTTGAATATTCTCAACCGCAAGCTTTCAAAGCCTGCAGCCCTTATCCTGTAAGTATTTGTTTGGTTGTTTTTTTAGAAAGTTCGCCATAGACCCTTAGTCTATTTCGTTTTGTGTTTTGGCTTCAGAGTTCTTCCATATTTCATAAAGTCAAACTCAAAGCATTTATTTCAAATAAAACAATTATAGGCACTTTTGTATTGTCAAGGGGTCGGTCGGTCAGAAAGATGAAGCTACTTGCCCATTCCAAAGCGTAGCAGGTTCCTATGGAGAAGAACGGACAAGAAACTCCACGGACACTCTTAACAGAATATTGTTATTTGTTGAATATACAAAACTGGCTAAAGCATTTGTTTTAGAACGATAACTGACTAAATAGAAGTGACTGAATACCATGCAAACGCCATGTTTGGTTGAAATATGTATGTAGGTATATGTATGTGAATTTCGCTGATATTGTCTTTGGTTGATCTTCTATCGTGTACCTACCTTGTACCTGATCAGATAGCCAATATTCTACCACTGCTAGCGCCTTTACTCATCAATTCTACGGCATGGAGGACAAGATAAGATTGTAACCATTATCTACTCATAAATCTCATGTCTTAAGTAATAACAGCCGCACGGATCCATCAGGTTAAGCTTAGGTTAGATTTGCCGGGGTTGGTCCGTGGATGGGTGACCATCTTTACATACCGAGACTCCTTCACGTTAAGCCGTTGGTCCCGGCTGTCATTCGTGGATCTTTAACAGTCGTTACGGGTCGTCAGAAGCTCAAAAGTCTGACAACGTCTTACCAAGGGGTATCGTATTACTCAGTTACTGGGTTGCGGAGGACAGTTACTCCATGTAAAATACTGATATTCAGCTGCATCCGGTTAGACTGGAAGCCGACCCCAATATAGTTGGTAAAAGGCTAGGCAGATAGATCTACTCATAAATGTGCTAGACGTTACGAATGCAGAGAGGCTCCCTGATACTATTGAGTCTGCAAACTAAGAACAATTTGCGAATTATTGTCATACAGTTGGCACTAATACCAATTCTCGGCCATTATCTCTACGTCGCTTCACATTGGGGTCGTTCTTACTGCAAGCTGGGTCGAGCAATATCTGTCCTAAATTCGCCTATATTTCCCACCCACGATGTCTGAAAATTATTTTTATAGCCACATCAAAAATCCTTATATTCATATGTCTAAGGTTTATTTTTGCTTGTGCTCAGTTCAGGTTATACTGGCCTTGTTAGTTGCAGTTCGCGGACCGCCTGCATTCAGAACTTTTATTTTAGATAGTTTTGTGATGTTTTATATAAATATAAGCTGGTTTCCGGCAAGTTATGATGTTATGAGCTTAAATTATCTTTATTGCCTGGGTTTGGGAGTGCCTGACGTTTAGTGTAATGAACCGCAAATGGCAACGTTTTAATGTTGAGTAAATTGTACAATGACGTGAAAGACTTTTACGTAATTTTATGTAATAGCGTGTAAAGCGAGTCTTAAATTAGTATGCAGATTTCTGGATGTTTTAGATCGGTATTTTCTTTGTAAAGGCTGCAAGCTCCCACAAACTGGCGCGATGTCGCGGGCGCGACAAGGGTTGCGCTGCCTGTCGCGACAGCGATATCGCGCCTCAGCTGCCTTGTAAAAAACTTTCGTTGAATTTTTTTTCGTCAACTACGTCAAACATGCGATCAATTTTCTAAAGGTCCTTGTCTAGCTGTATTGCGGAATCGGAACTTCGTTAAATTGTACATAACTTTCTCCCTACGTAAAAATTCCAGGAATTAAAAAATTAAACCCCGTGACAGTCAGGAGGTAAATAACCATATCCACATAAATATATTTTCAGGCATGGATTCTTTGGCAGGCGGCCGAAAGCGGCCAGTCGACGCGAGCGTCGCGACGCGCTCGCCTCGCTGACTGACGCATTCGAATCAAAATTTTCGAAATTCAAAATTTTCGGAATTAAAAATATATCGTAGTACTTTAGCGGTGCGACACCTCAAATAGTAAAATAATGTGTAGGTTAGTGACGTAATATCCATTTTACGAACACGAATAATCGAATACGAGTGTGAAAAGTGAGAGTTAAATAGTGATGAAAGTGTTATTAAATTAATTTATTGCCGGCAAGTTTAAAAAAGTGCTCGTTTTTTATTACAAAATATTCTGTAGCAGGTGCCAGTAGAGGTATTTAAAACGGTTGAATAATTTGAAAAGAAGGCCAAGTGAACTGTGGTTGCATTTTATTGAATTGACATTTTGCACAATATTAATTGAATGACCTATTGATAAATTGTTTCGGTCCAATTTTGATATAACAAGGGGTTTTGATTGGACAAAACAGTTTATTTATAAATATAAGCACAATACATTGACCTGTATGAAACAGCGTCGAATGTGAAAACATTTGCTGCCGGAATTTGCTAATGACGTATAAATGAGGACAATATTATGACAATTTGCTTCTTAGACATAGCTATTTTAATTCAATAGGGTTATTTTATACGCTAATAAAAGTTCGATTTCATGTTAGTGTGTTAATACATTTAATACGGAACAATTCCAAAGTTAGTCGTGGAGCAGGTATTTAATGACATTATCTTGACGTCATTGCTCTCTTCCACATTGTCACACACTTCTAATATCTTCATCCATCATCAGTTCTTTTACATTAATTTTGACAATAGGTAATTGTTTTCTGCGGTACACTACACTACACATGTCAAAAACCTAATAAAATTCAAGGTTTTACTAGTTTGTTTACATAATTGTCAAGTATGACCCAATTATCAGACACAAGTCACAACACACATGCTACCCACTATTCGTTAGGTACGTCATAAGTGGTAATAAGCACTGAAGAGGCGTGTTTATACCGCACGTCAATTTACTGAATGAACGACACCACGCTGTCGTATAAAGCCGATGATGTCATTCATAAAAATCATAATCGACTAAAACACTAAACTATTTAAACAAATCGTAGTAAAGAGGTCAACTTTGCTTTGATGTTCCTAATGGAGAATATTTTGAAATTGGAATGCGGTGTCAGAAAAGTGAGTGCTGGTAGAGTTCTTTAAAAATAAATCGACTATGGAATAAGGATAACACAGTATGGTTTCAAATAAGTAAGAGATCAATACTGGAATTAGAAAATAATAATGTTGTTACGTCTTTCGTCAAAATAGAATTCGAATAGGAGTTTTAGGAACAAACCGACTTAACTGTTTCACATTTTAGATAAAACCTGAAAAGATTCCGACTAATTCACGATTCCTTCTCAGGCAGCTAAATCGATGGACAAAAGTGATATTGGCCAGTTGAGCACAATAAAGATCAATCTGTCATTGCGGGTAGTTGTAGGTGTGCGGTTCACAGCAGGACTATTCGTGTTCATTCGATATTCGATTTGTTCGAATTTCAAATTGATATCTAATAAACTACAGTCTGTTTTTCAATCTCATAGACTAATTCTACAGGTTCAAATGTCAAACTCCAAATTGGAAAAACGAACAACAATCACTTGAAATTTCAAATTAGTCTACGAGATTACTAAAACACAGACTTTAATTTCGATGATGATTAGTGATGTCTGGTGACGTCCTCCTTGACAGTTCATTCAGCCAATTCTGGTAGCTAAATGAAGCATTGAAAGCTAAAGCACCACACTTAGCAAAAGTTTAATAATAATAATTATGTATTATAAATACATGGCAATAAATTCCCTTCTGAGCTGAAACGAGACAGCGTTAAAGTTTCCAAAATAAAAGCAAAAACTTCTAACTCCATATTTAAATCTTATGGGACATTTAACACCGATCCACCTGCCTCTTATAATCCCGAACAAGAAGTGGCATCTATATTTATACGTCAGTATGTGACATCCCATCCACGCTTATATTTCCTCGTGGATGTGTTGTATCCATACGAAAGATGTCAACTGCTAGACAGCCGGCAACCAACGGATATAGATCTGCAAAACATGGCGGGCAGGGTTGTCGGTCCGACGGTTGGATTATTTATTTTGAGTGAAATAGTTATTTGCAATCAGAGGGCCGCTGTTGCATATTATGTCCTGGGAATTTGATTTGGCATTTGTTATCCAAAATAATCGTCAATCAAGAGATCACAAAGCAACAAAATATTGCAAAAGAATGGTGCTGTGCACTCTTGCTCTCAGCTCCTTAATTTCTTGAATAAAAAAAGTCTGTCATTGATGAATTCAATCAAAGAGAACATTTCCTCTGCCTTTTAACTTTTCTGAATATCAACCACAATAGCTTATAAGATTTTGCACGAGACTCATCAGCTCTTGTACGTGATTTTGACCGATTTTGCCTTTGAAACACAAGTGACAACCTTAGCCACAGATCGGTCACCGGCTACGTAGCTGCGTAGGCGTCGGGATCGCCATTTGCCCTAGAAATTGGTCTGTCACGTCACTAATACAACAACAGTGGTAAATAACGCGGCTTTCATTGGATGCCTTACTCCCCACTGACACGGCTTGATGGAAGCGCTGCTTTGGTTTTTAGACGGCTGGAGGATTGCTTTTGTGTCTGTAACTATTTTTGGATCGGTCTGTAGTGTTTCTAGGATTATTACTAGACGAATGTGAAGGTTTAATTATGATCTCTTCACTTACTAATTGAAAGAAAGAAAAAAAAGAAAGAAAAATAGGTTTATTTGTCACAGAAACACGTGCATACAAAATAGATAATTGATCAGCAATATTAAACAGAATAGATCTACTTAAATACAAATATGAGATTACGAGTTTACAGATAGATAATCGGCAGCTGCACGTCATGACTGTGACAAGAAGGCTTCCACTCAGTCTGATGCTGCGCTAAGGAGACCCACAGCACAGCGCTGATTTTCAGTGGTCACCCGAAAAAGACGTACGGAAATCAAGTCAGGTTCAACAATTTGTACAAAATAAATTAATAAATAAAATAAAACAAACAGTACTTAGAATATAATGTAACTTTAAGTAAAGCGAAATAGATTAATAAATATTATTAAATCAGCAGGCATCACTGTGCGTACATAAATAAATAATGTGGGTACCTACATGAGAATATACAGTTTTTGTCTCGCAATTGGGGATTTGGGGTACAATATTTGCACCATTACCAAGATATTTCTTCTACATAACTTTCTAGTTTAAGGAATCATCTGCCAGTATTACGTGCCCTGTGAATTAGTGATGTGCTTATACAGGCGATGACTATATGGCTAAGTACAAAAAAATCATATTTTTTTAAAATTATGATATTTAGATTTCGAATAATAAAATCCCTTCGCAAGACAAACAGCACAGGATACGATGAAATCAGAACCGACGTAATACAATCAGTATGCAGCGTCATAGCAACACCATTCTGCCACATTACTAACTTATGTCTTAGCACTGGTATTTTTCCAAAGGGCCTAAAAACCACCATCATAAAGCCACTCCATAAAAAGGATAGTAAAGAACAAATGCAAAATTATAGACCCATTGCCTTGATACCAGTTTTCTCGAAGGTGATAGAAAAGGTGATTTATGAAATACTGAACTCATATTTGGCCAAATTTAATATATTATGTGACGAACAAATGGGATTCCGTAAGAATAAAAGCATCAATATGGCAGTATATAATCTTATCAATCATATTATTACTAATGTTGACATTAAAACGCCAATATGTGCACTGTTTACTGACATGACAAAAGCGTTTGACTATGTAGATCATAAGACACTAATTGAAAAACTAAACTCTTACGGTATAAGGGGAAATGTTTTGGAACTATTCAAATCTTATTTAAGTGACCGCAATCAATACACAGAAATAACTCGAGTCAATTTAAATACGAAACGGGAAATAAAATACATATCAAACTGTAGGAAAACTCACTATGGGGTACCCCAGGGCAGTGTGCTTGGGCCACTATTATTTCTTATATACATTAATGACCTACCCCGGCAAATAAAGCCTCCAATGATCCTCTTCGCTGATGATAGTACAGCAATAATTAAATGTTCAAATAGTCAGGCTTATGAAGGAGATGTTAATACCACCCTGAAAAGTATAATTGATTGGCTTGAGAGAAATAACTTGGTTATTAATATACAAAAAACCAAGTTATTGCATTTCTACCAAAGGCTAAAACCCAACCATTTAAATGTTACATATAACGGACAAAGTGTAGAAGAGGTAAAAGTATCAAGATTTCTTGGCATTCTTGTTGACAGCCGACTAACGTGGAGGATGCAGGCAGACGACATAAGTGCGAGGCTAAGTAAAGCTGCTTATGCTCTTTTCATCTTGGCAAAGAAAGTTAGCTTACAAACAGTACTTATAGCATACCATGGCATTGTTTCTTCAGTATTGAGATTTGGCATAATATTTTGGGGCAACTGTGCTGATAGAGAAACTATATTTAGAACACAAAAAAGATGCATACGATGTATGGTAAGCCTAAAAACTACTGACAGCTGTGAGCCTGTCTTCAAATTATTAAAAATATTGACTTTCCCATGCCTATATATATTTGAAGTAGCAGTGTTTGTCAAATGTAACCTGAACTTGTTTCCTGCGATAGTAGATACTAGAAAAAGAATCACTCAACTTAGATCCAAATACAAAACCATGTTGTGTACAAGTAAATACAAAACAGCACTAGCAAGGAAAAGTATCTTGGGCATGGGTCCGGATATATACAATAAAATTCCTGATAGCATTAAGAATGAAAATTTGCACAACTTTAAAAGAAAATTAAAGAATTTTTTGATAGGAAAATGCTATTATTCTATCACCGAATACTTGAATGAAATGTCGATAAATTTATAATTTATTTCTTTCTTTTCAATAAATTATTTCTGTTATTATTTTTACTTATTTAAATTGACATGCTTGTATTGTACCCGTAGCCATAGTTATTATTGTAGCCAATGACATTTGATGTAATATTATGACATTTTGTGTGATTCTAATGTTACTTTAAAATTATACTAGACTAATAAGATTTGCATGCCCATGTGACGGCAAAACATGGAGATCGAACCTTATAAAAACACCTATGTACAAATTTACCCATGTTTGCAAAGGAATAAATGATTTGATTTGATTTGATTTGATACCAATCACCTTCGCGGAGTTTCCCTGTATGTAGTATTTATAATTATGATGATGTGCTTATTCGATTATGCTCATAGAAATAATTATTATCTATGATTATGCCCCACAGCTTTGGACCCTGACTTATTTCTTACTTTAATACTTATGTGCTTTGTTCATTAATCGAAGTACCAAAGGTGTCTTTTAATATTTAAGCTTGAACATGGTCACGTGGATTTGTAATGTAATCTCCTTTAGCCACGTGCTCTCGTAAGCAGATGTAGTTGACTTTTTTAAAGCACTAGACAGCGTGTTCACAGCTTGGCACATGGAGTGACCCCGTTGTATCGCTGATTCATACAACCTACTCGAGACGGACTGTGCACCTAATGCACTTATCGTATAGATGTCATAGACAATATAGAGGCTACTCGCAACACTTTAAAATACATTGATTCATGATCAGCCTACCCTTTTCCCAACTAGGTTGGGTTTTATCAGATGCGGCTAGATATCTCAAAATTTTACGTGGACTGAGTCCAATGGCCTGGGCCCGTGTGGTCGACTACGGCCCACTCCGACTCACTCACAAAGAAGAAGCCTGTCTCCAAGACACAGGAACTTTATTGGCTCATAATATTTTGATTTTTTGCCTACCTAGGTATGCAATCCCAATATTCTAGGGTGGCCATATTTTCAGGCTTCGAACTACGCGATGCCAGTGCCAATTTGCCATATTTATCGATCAATGAATACTAAAATTGATGGATGTTTTTTTTTACAAATGGCACATGATAATGGAGCTATGGGAGGGATGCATGAGCTTTTGCCAGACAATTTGGCACTTAGTTGAGTAATGAGTTAAACAAATGAAAAACGTTTGGTCAATTACAACTAAGATTTCACATCGATACTGATAAACAAAAAGGACTACTGTACTAAAAACCAAAAGACAAAAGTACTTCTTTAATAATAAGAGAAAAATAAAAAAATAACTTTAATTTCGGAAGTCGGTGTCTTTGCTTTTAATTTTAGTTTTTGGCCACCGACTTCCGAAATTAAAGTTATTTTTTTATTTTTTTATTTTTCTCTTATTATTAAAGAAGTACTTTTGTCTTTTGGTTTTTAGTACAGTAAGGTAACTGCACCAGTAATGGTAAGCGCTCCAATAATGGTCAGTTGGAAAAAAAACCTTTCAAATAAGAATCCCAAATGTTGTAGGGAAAATGGCAACATTCAACCACAAACCATAGACACTCAGCTTGCCAAAAATGACATTTGACGTCTGAACGTCGTCCATTTTCAAAATGCTGGCCATATGAAAAAGACGCTGTCGCAAAGTTAGAAATTCTTGTGAATCTGTTTAGTGGGGTGAGTACTTTTTCGGAGTTGTTTTTACTATGAAGAATTTGTATTTTATTTGTGTTTTATCATTCATATGTATGTTAAGATGATTGGGATACTAATAACAACATATTTGCACTAATTTACTTTATAATAACATTTTTTTACTGTGGTGTTCATTACTAGAACCTTTCAAAACGGTGATTACCAATTATGGTCAAACTGATCATTACTGGTACAATAGCATTTTTACCGTTTTTATCAGATTTACACTCTATATAAAACGAGCATGCGTTTGACATTTGTTAAACAATCGTACAAGAGACGTTTCCAGTAATGAACATCACTGACCATTGCTGGTGTCACCATTACTAGCCCATCATCACTTAAGATAAAACATACTGCAAGGTAATCATTGTAATTTTTATAGGTTTTCAAAGCAAATGGCGCCCAAAAAAATGTATACGCCTCATAAGGTGAGCCTTGCCATAGAAGCAGTGAAAAGAGGTGAAAGCTGTTCATCGGCAGCCAAGAAATATGGTGTTCCGCGAATGACCTTACTGAATATAGTGACGGGAAAAAGTCCTGCTAGTTGTTCTACCATTCTCTACAGTGGAGACGAAACTTTATTAATTCAATGGCGTTAGCAATGGCAGAAAGACATTGCCCCATAGGGAAAGAGCAATTACTAGACTCTGTTCAACTCATCATTAAAGCTGATAAAAGAGAAAATTAAATAGATTCAAGTTTAAGAAAGGATATTTTACAATATCAGAAATTGACGATTTGTGATTTTGTACCTTATAGTTATCTACATAGGTATACATTTTCTTTAAAGTAATTTTCAATACATAACATAAACAATACTATAATTAGTGAGTAGCAGTTGATTAATTTTAGACTGATATTAAGGACTTACTTACCTGATTGAGTTAAGATGATAGTGAACTCAATAAAAGAATAAAGTTAAAAAAACAAACTAGTTTTAAGATAATAACTTCGAATTTCATAATGTTGTTTCTTCAAATAATTGAGTAAAAATATGTAAATTTCGATGGGTCCTATGTATAAGGGCCAATGTGCAAATTGACAACTTTTCAATAGAGGCTTTCAAAGTTTCAATTTGATATATTTTTTAGATGCTTCAACTGATGATTGTGAAACTTTGCATAGTTACTATGAAAAGTATGTTCGTTATTCTAATTACACCGATTTATTTTTACATATATTAGTTTTTTAATTAATGTAGATATGCCTATATACGTCATTTTTTTAAATTTAATTATACTTAAAAAAACTAGTAAAAAGGCCAAAGTGTCACTTTAGACGATTTACTTGGCATAAGCAAATTTTGGAAAAAACGCGTATTTTAATATTTTTGAATAATCCGTTATTTATAGACAATATTTAAAATAAATAAATAACTTACACAAACAATAATAATATCATTATTTTATGACATAATTCACATTGACACTTATACGTTATCTGACTTGGTGACGTAATATTCTCAAACGTCAGTTAGGTCACAAAAATAAAAACAATTATAAAACAATTTGACTTCTTTATTTGTTTTCTAATGAATTATTGAAGTTTCTGTAATGGAAAGGCAGTTAAATAATCAATATTTAATGTTAAAAACCTCAACCTCAACCTAGGTTAGTAATTAAAGTTTAAAATAATAAAAAATTATACTTTTTTTATAAAATCAAAACTTATTAAACATAATTAAAGATTCTTAGAATATGGTCTAAGAGAAAAATTAATAAAATAAAAATTAACGAAACACAAAAAAAATAAACATTTTTAAAAACAAAACAAAACTTTATCGTCATTATCACTAGTACTATCATTGAATTGTCATTAGATGCTACCAAATTTTCGTAATACTCATGATAAACTGATGGAATAATATTTTTGCGACATAAAACAATTAAGTCTTTTTTTTTGGATGGATGTATTGGTAACAACTGATTGTGACATAGTTTTAAGGGTATTTCCGTAGATTTATTAGCCATTTGTCTTCTTGTTCTAACAGAAAGATCAGAAATGTTAATGTGGTTTTCGAAAGCATATTCAGATAGATCTAAATTATAAAACAGCATGTATGCGTATAGTTCATGTTTACTGACACGAACTTGTTTGATTGTAGATCAAGGCACTTTTTGTCCCTCTGAATTTTTAGTCCAGTTAAAACAAGCACTCGCTTGCATCTTTTTGAAGTCGAAAACTATATTTTGAGATACATCTATAACATTATAAGGAGCTCCTTTTACTTTAGCCCATCTAATTAATAAACTCCACTCAAGACGGTGTATAAATATTATTATGTCTAGAAGCTTTATCAATTGTGGCATGTATGGAATGACACCCTCGTTTTGTGTATGGCCTTTTTTAAGGAAAGTATGTTTAATATTAATACAAAACTGTTTAGCTGCATAAAGGTATATACTAAACATTATCCTATTTTTATTTTGGCTAGTACAATTATCTGACCAATATCTGAAGTCATCACAGCCTTTTTTAGTCTTAAGTTTGAGCTATTTGTTTCATTCCACAAGTAGCAGGTACCAACCAAATTTCCAACATCAAACACGCATAAATTATGAACTTTCAATCGCTTACAATAATAAAATAAACTATTTTCACCACTAGGAGCCAGCAACACTTTTTGTAAATCAAAGGTAGCACAAAATATTTTAGGATTATTTTGTGAGTCATGTTTATCGTTCTGTTTTAAAGATCTAGACAATTTTTTATAGTTTACGTGATTTTCAAAGTTTTCTTTTACTTCCGGCGTTATGGGACTGTGTTTATAAGAATGGCAGACATAACATTGATCCTTTTTGGGTTGGTGAATGATATTTGGACGTCATGTTTCACTAAGTTACATCTAATAACATATATTATTCACTAAAATAATTGGTTATTTCACAGCGCGACATCGTTCCGTGTGACGTAGAAGTGCTCAACTGACCGATTAGCCGTTGCAGTAAACAAAGACGCGGGATCTCCCCGCGTACAAGTCTCGAATAACCGTTTGGCCTTTATACGTTTAAAATTGTGCCATATAGGCCCTTTTACTGTAGCAAAAAATAGTATTTTCACCTATAAATGTGTATTTTTTTTTAGTGCACCTTATCAACTACAGTAAAAGGAAGCATTTAATACAAAAAAGTGAAAATGCTCAAAATGTTGCATTGGCCCTTATACGTAGGACCCATCGATTTTTTGAATATTTTTGTGTTTTTTCTTAATATTTATTTTATATAATTATGAACATATTTCATTTTATTCATAAAAACTAACCTGGGGGAAATTTTATTTGATTTATATTTATTTTATGACCATTACTGGCTGTTCATTACTGGAGCTGACTATAAATGGAGTGTCCATTACTAGGTTTTTACCTGACCATTATTAGTGGAAAAAATTGTAATTATAAAAAGTAATTATTATTTATTCTACTAGAGATAAATGAGTATATTTAATTTTCACAGTTAAGCGGTACCGTCTTTCACAAATACCACAATGGAACAGACAGATTAAGCAATAACTACTATGATAAATGTTAAATAATTACAAATATTTTTCTACTATTGACCATGATTGGTGCGTTTACCTTAGTCCTTTTTTGTTTTGTTTTTTTTTGAAGTCGGTCAATTTTTTTTTTTAAGTTTTATTATTTTTCCCTTTTTTGTGTAATTAGATTTTTTACCGACTTCAAAAAAGGAGGAGGTACTATGTTCGGGATGATTGTTTTTTTTTTTTTTTTTTTTTTTTTTTTTTTTTTTTTTTTTTTTTTTTATGTATGTTCACCGATTACTCCGCCGTTTGTGAACCGATTTAAAAAATTCTTTTTTTGTTCAAAAGCTTATACTTCTGAGGTGGTCCCATTGTCACCAAGTCAGGATCTGATGATGGGATCCTAGAGAAATCGAGGGGAACTTTCAAAAATCGTAAGGGCAACTAGTGCATTCCTTAATTTATTCATTAAGTATTTTACAGCACTACAATTTTATGAAGGCCTGGAGTCGATCTGATGATGGAGCCGAAAGACAGTCAAGGGAACTCCTCAATGGTTTACAGCAGATACCTCGTGTTTGGGCTTGATTAATTTGTATTGATAAAAACTTTACACTTTGATGGGTTCTGACTGTCGTTAGGGGTCTGATGATGAAGACGAAAGACAGTCGAGGGAACTCCTCAGTGGTTTACAGCAGATATCTTGTGTTTGGACTTGATTAATTTGTATTGATAAGAACCTTACACTTGGATGGGTTGTGACTGTCGTTAAGGGTCTGATGATGAAGACGAAGGACGATTAACGGAACTCCTCAACGGTTCACAGTAATTACCTTGTGTTTGGACTTAATTCATTTATATTGATAAGAACTTTGCAACCATATAGGTTGTAAGTGACATTACAGATCTGATTATGGTCACCTTATAATATGATGATGAGGGGAACTATACAGTGTAAGCAAATGTATAGTGTTCACCCTTATATTCTTGAGAAGGCACGGGAGTCTCATTAGCCAGCCGGTTTCGTATAACATCTAAACGATAATTGCGCTGTTCAGACGACTCGCCACTTAATCGTTTTTGAATAAGATTGAGTCGGCAGATCTTATCATTTGGCGACTCCTGTGACAAATGAGAATGCATGTAATTTCTCATCTGAGATAACCTAGCATGACAAGCTAACGGTGATTCTTGGGAACCGGACATAGCACTCCGTTTGCGATTCTCAGATAGGCGTTCTTTTTCAGCAGTATTAGTCTCTTTAATTCTGTTTTTCTTCATGCGGGTGGCTCCTTTAGTTGGTCTACCCATGATTACAAAAATCAAATTACACAAAAAATGGAAAAATAATAAAACTTTTTAAAAAAAATTGACCGACTTCAAAAAAAACAAAACAAAAAAGGACTACTGTACTAAAAACCAAAAGACAAAAAGTACTTCTTTAATAATAAGAGAAAAATTAAAAAATTAAAAAATAACTTTAATTTCGGAAGTCGGTGGCCAAAAACTAAAATTAAAAGCAAAGACACCGACTTCCGAAATTAAAGTTATTTTTTAATTTTTTAATTTTTCTCTTATTATTAAAGAAGTACTTTTTGTCTTTTGGTTTTTAGTACAGTAGTCCTTTTTTGTTTTGTTTTTTTTGAAGTCGGTCAATTTTTTTTTAAAAGTTTTATTATGTAATCATGGGTAGACCAACTAAAGGAGCCACCCGCATGAAGAAAAACAGAATTAAAGAGACTAATACTGCTGAAAAAGAACGCCTATCTAAGAATCGCAAACGGAGTGCTATGTCCGGTTCCCAAGAATCACCGTTAGCTTGTCATGCTAGGTTATCTCAGATGAGAAATTACATGCATTCTCATTTGTCACAGGAGTCGCCAAAAAATGATAAGATCTGCCGACTCAATCTTATTCAAAAACGTTTAAGTGGCGAGTCGTCTGAACAGCGCAAGTATCGTTTAGATGTTATACGAAACCGGCTGGCTAATGAGACTCCCGTGCCTTCTCAAGAATATAAGGGTGAACACTATACATTTGCTTACACTGTATAGTTCCCCTCATCATCATATTATAAGGTGACCATAATCAGATCTGTAATGTCACTTACAACCTATATGGTTGCAAAGTTCTTATCAATATAAATGAATTAAGTCCAAACACAAGGTAATTACTGTGAACCGTTGAGGAGTTCCGTTAATCGTCCTTCGTCTTCATCATCAGACCCTTAACGACAGTCACAACCCATCCAAGTGTAAAGTTCTTATAAATACAAATTAATCAAGCCCAAACACAAGATATCTGCTGTAAACCACTGAGGAGTTCCCTCGACTGTCTTTCGTCTTCATCATCAGACCCCTAACGACAGTCACAACCCATCAAAGTGTAAAGTTTTTATCAATACAAATTAATCAAGCCCAAACACGAGGTATCTGCTGTAAACCATTGAGGAGTTCCCTTGACTGTCTTTCGGCTCCATCATCAGATCGACTCCAGGCCTTCATAAAATTGTAGTGCTGTAAAATACTTAATGAATAAATTAAGGAATGCACTAGTTGCCCTTACGATTTTTGAAAGTTCCCCTCGATTTCTCTAGGATCCCATCATCAGATCCTGACTTGGTGACAATGGGACCACCTCAGAAGTATAAGCTTTTGAACAAAAAAAGAATTTTTTAAATCGGTTCACAAACGGCGGAGTAATCGGTGAACTATCATCCCGAACATAGTACCTCCTCCTTTTTTGAAGTCGGTAAAAAACGATTTACACGAATGGTGATATCGTGGTAAAATAAAAACAAAAGGCTAAGTGCGAGTCGGACTCGCACACGAAGGGTTCCTTACCACCGTACAATATCTAGCAAAAAATGCCAAAAAAAAACCTTTTTTGTATGGGGACCCTTTAATTTTTAACTTCATTCTATTTCTATTAGTTATAGCGGCAATAGAAATTGTACACAATCTGTAAAAATTTCAACTATCTGCCTGTTATGGTTCATGAGATACAGCCCGCTGCCAGATAGACGGACAGCGGAGACTGTAAAAACTGAAAACGTCCCGGTCAACCAAACAGATATACTCTTTTATTTTAATAGAGTACCTATTGGTTTGGTGTTAGTGTGAATGGACCGACGGATGCTCTGAAACACATAATTCATTATCCTCTCATCAGTCTCATCGTAGATATCCCGGAAATTCATCACTCTCACGTCAAACAGGGCATGAAATATCAAATATATCATTTTAAAATAAACCTAGTAGATTTGTTCACAATAAATAAAAATAAAACGTTAACAAGGAACTTGTCATCGTAAGCTTGGTTGGACTCATAAAAATGAGTTCAAGAGGCATTTTTAGATATTGTGAACGAGCTATTGCATCATATGAAATGAATATTAATAGGGGTTTCAGAGGAATATTATTATTATTAATGGTTCATTTTACAGATCCAATATAAGTCTACGATAAACGAAACTGCCACAACGAATGAAAATAAATATAAGGATTATTTTGGTGGGAAATCATCCATTGACTTCTCCCGCTCTGAGCGGAGCGGAAGGGCGTGTCAGACTTTTACTGACTAAAACCCACCCGTGTTCCTTCAGTTGCCTGTTGCCAAGGTCCCGGTATCCCTTTCGGACTTTCCCGCAACCCTGGCTGGCATCGGTCCTACCGGACCCCTCCAATTGTGCTGACATCTCTTTGAGGCGCGCGTGGAACACGACGCTCCATCGACCCGGGCCTGGTCCTTATCGGACGGCGAGCTACTCTTTGCTCGCCGTTCGCAGGCCCGCGCCTATGGTGGCCGGGAATCCGCCTGGGATTCCCGACGCCCAGAGGGCAGTTTCGTTGGCAATAAGTGTGTCGTTATTGAAACTATAATGTTCATTTGACTAAGTACTAATCACAGATTTTAGATTCGTAATTCTTAGATACTACTTGTGACGACAATGATGGACGACATTAAACTAAACTAATATTTTATTCATTGTGTCATGTGGGTGTACTATAGGTACCTACTCCTCTGCGTAATTCTTCGGGGAATTTAAGGCTTTTACATACTGGCGCGAATAGTCGCGCGACGCGACTTTTAACAAAACAATTCTGAGGAATTTCACGGCAGAACAATGCGGCGGCGCGTCGCGTCGCGTCGCGTGACAAGTCGCGCCAATATGTAAGAGCCTTTATTCATGGTGTCATGTGGTGTGGGTGTACTATAGGTACACCCACACCACAATCTCTGCGTAATCCTTCGGCGAATACAGCCGTGATGTTATGTTATATTACTTATTATTATTCATTTTAATTTCGCATGTTAATCAAACGGTGACTTTAAATCGCACTCAGGTGTCCTTGGTTTTGAATTTTCGTTTCTTTCCATCGACTTCCGAAATTAAAGTTATTTTTCACTCTTTAGTGTTTTTTTTGGGAGTCAGTTGTTTTTTTTTTTCATTTTTGTTTGTGGTACCTACCCCCACACCAATTCGAATACCACAACGTAAATAACATCATCCATATAGGCTAAGTAGGTAAAATAAAATAATATTATTGAAGCTTACTCAAAAATTACGCAAGCAAAGTTAATAAGATTTATATGGGACCACCTCTGAAGCATAACCTACCAAACAAAAAAAGAATCATCAAAATCAATTCATAATTGGCGGAGTAATCGCGTAACAAACATACAAAAAAAGACATACAGACGAATTGAGAACCTCCCCGTTTTTTAATTTGGTTAAAATGAGACAAAAGACGGCGGCGTCTATCCCATAAGGATAACAACGGAGATAAAAACTTCTGCTTGAACGAGTTTCTGAAGAAGACATAAGTTCCAATAACTCTCGCCCAAGTCAAAATAATTCGCCACCATAATAATATGATGAGATTATGCGACATACTAAGTTCTATCAAGTTGAGACTACTTCATAACGTGGCGAAGGCCTACATCCTTAGTAAGAAACTCTGAACATTTCTGTACTTAAGAGGAAATAGGATCGGACTTTTTCTCCATACAAAAAGTCGTAAATCGAGGTTCGGCTCTCGTCTATTTCCTCCTCCAATATTGAACCAATTTGAAAGATATTTTATAAATTGAATAAGAAGGATATTTACTGTGCCCCTATGTTTTCCGTTTTGATGATACATTATCTGTAGAAGCACTAAACCCTCAGAAAATGCTCAAAATTGCCTGTTTAGACCGCTGTCATCAGAGGCCTATTGTATAAATTTGACTACTATAAATGAAAAAAGAAAAACATAGTGGCACAGTAAATATCCTTCTTATTCAATTTATTAAATATCTTTCAAATTGGTCCAATATTGAAGGAGGAAATAGACGAGCGCCGAACCTCGAATTATGACTCTTTGTATGGAGAAAAAGACTGACCCTATTTCCTTTTAATAGACTTGTTGTTAAGTTCCACAGTGTACCTTCTATTACCCAGATTACTTGTTATATCTTCAAGATGGAGTACGAGGTATGGAGTAGCTTAGGGTCGATTCATACTAGCGCAGAGTCGAAGCGCAGCGAAGCGTCAATCTAAAAGATAACATACCAAATTCAACCTTATCTCGACAACGTAACGCACATATTACTATCTTAGATAAATATAGACGCGCGAATTGGCGCGCTTTTAACTGAATACGCGCGTCTGTGCTATCAGGCGCTGACCGGTAGAACAATATCCATGCAGTTTTCATAGAAATTGTTTTCCAGAGTCGCGTCTCTCGCGCTACGCCTTCGCGTCGGGCCTGTCTGCAGGGGTCTTTACCATGCGCTTTTTGCTGCGCATCGACTATGCCCTAGTATGAATCGACCCTTATTCTGCTTATTCAATTGCTCCATGCGGAGTGTGATCTGATTAAACGAATGCAGCTATAGCGAGATGGGATTTACATATGCAATATCCGAGCGAAATTCATTCTGCATCGGTTATATTTTAAGTGCATTTTCGGCGGTGGATGCTGGATTGATATACTTATGATATATAGCATGGCAGTTGGAAGGCAGATTGATTGGGCTATTTGGCAGTTGTGCCGAAGTTAATGCAGGAAAGCCAGACTTAAAAAACCGGCCAAGTGCGAGTCGGACTCGCGCACGAAGGGTTCCGTACCATTATCTATAAAACCGAGCAAAAAAATCACGTTTATTGTATGGGGGCTCCCATAAATATTTATTTTATTCTGTTTTTTAGTATTTTTTGTTAACAGGCGGCAAAAGAAATACATCATCTGTGAAAATTTCGACTGTCTAACTATCACGGTTCATGAGATACAGCCTGGTGACAGACGGACAGACAGACCGGCAGACAGACGGACGGACAGTGGAGTCTTAGTAATAGGGTGCAGTTTTACCCTTTCGATACGGAACCCTAAAAAAGAAAATTTGACAAAAAAGGAAGTGAATACCGAGGATAATGAATAAGCCATCATCTCAGTGTGTCCAAGACGTTATACTAAGTTCAGTGCGTAAGGGCATTAAAATGATACAGTATCAGGTTTAGATATTTAGAAGACCCTTCTCACATCTGAAACTCATATGAGTCATCAGCCGAAGGATCACATAAAATACAAGAAAATGCAAAATAATAATCCAAATTTCTCACACGTGCGTTTCCTTGAAACAGAAATAAGAAAATTACCCTCCTTCTGGGGCAGTCGGGTATTAAGGCAAAAGAAAGCATAAACGTTCAGCCTAATAAGTTTTTATTACCTGTGAAATTAAAGTAGATAGGTCGGAATTGTTTTTTTAAGCCGCCAACCTCTTAAAGGTTAATTATCAAATAAACCTTACCTTTTCTCACATGCGAAGCCTAGCAGAATTCCTATTACAGCTAAAATCTTTATAAATGGCAGCCATGGGGCCACAGAGGGCCTTGAACGCCATGGATTCATTGCTCTCACGAAAAAAATACCCCAAATAAATCTTTATCTCAAACGGATAAGGTATGATTTCGTACAAAGCCGATTTCTGATTGATGGTTGACATTGATAACAAGACAATAAAGTTTTATTGCGATCAAGATAAACGGACGAACAGACATCAATACAGACTAACATTCGTTGTTATCAATTCTGGAGATTTATATTATGCAGCTTATGCGGGTGCATACAGTGAGACTAATGGCAGTTAAGAATTATGATCATTCGAAATTTAAACAAGAATGACAAAAGAATAGACAAACAATTTATCAATGATCATAAAAAAAAAAAAACTTACTTTTAATTGTTACGGCCTGAAAAATACCAACCAGTTTTGACTTATTAATTTTCCAATTACAAAATACTAATTTACATTTTACTCCCATTAATTAGTTAGTCGGTAAACATTACGCGAGTTATGAATCGACTAACTAAAAAAACATCGAACATCACTACTTTAAATCAAAGGTGGCCGTTAAATTAAATGGGGTCCTATCTGTTTGTGGTTCGTTTGCGGTGAACCATGGAATTAGTTACTTGCTATCTTTTAACTTAATCAATTTTGAGCCAAACAATGGGTTATGATAAAACTTGGCACAGGTAGAGTGGAAGTTTACGTCACTAGTGTTACTAGGTCGGAGGTTACTATTATAATAACTACCTAGATAAACCCTCTTTGCAATTCAACCACGTCTTCTGGGATCAATAGTTATTTTAGCATTGGGAGTACGGAACGAGGAAGCTTATGTAAACTTCAAAAATGTTTCATGCAATTTGAAACTGGAGCATTGAAATCAATCAATCTGCCTAGCCTTTTCCCAACTATGTTGGGGTCGGCTTCCAGTCTAACCGGATCCAGCTGAATACCAGTATTTTACATGGAGCGACTGCCTATCTGACCTCCACAACCCAGTAACTAGGTAATACGATACCCCTTGGTAAGACTGGTTGTCAGACTTTAGGGTTTCTGACGACCCGTAACGGCTGTCAAAGATCCACGAATGATAGCCGGGACCACGGCTTAACGTGATTTCCGAGACACGGAGGATTCTCGGTATGTAAAGATGGTCACCCATCCACCGACCAACCCCGGCAAGCGTAGCTTAACCTGATGGATCGACTCGGTGCAGCTGTTATTCCTTAGCCACGAGGTCCTCATAAACTGGAGCATTGAAAAGTATGATATATTATTATTATCATAATGTACCTACCGAATTATCATAATGTACCTACCGATATTATGAACCCTCATTATAATAATATTGTCCCCACAATAAATGTTTCGAAGACATACTGACTTTTCTTTGTTATTTGATCGGATTTATAGTGGCTGGAGGATTACCATAGCTGTGCTATTACTAAAAAATGATTGAAATTTTAAATGATTAATTATAATGCCTGAATAAAAATTAATTTAAGTATTATTTATTTTTTATCATCGCTTAATCATTTTATTTTAGTAAGTATGAGGAACTCGTGGCTAAGTAATTAATAACAGCCGCATGGATCGATCCATAAATAAAATAACAACCACCTTGGACCCTGCTCCCGACACCGGCGGACTTCTACTTTTTATATTTTTACATGTTTTTTTTATATTAATATTTAAATTTAAGAAATATTTAAAAATATAATTATATGAGGAAGAAAATAAATAAACGAATAAATTAAGCAATTTTTTAAAGACAATATTTATTGAACGATGTATTTACTACAACATGTCACACAAAATTATAAAATAGACTTGAAAGTAAACTTTGTCCCTATTCTAATAATAGGTACCTACATTGAATTGTTTACTTTGAACAAAAATAACCTTCAGTGTTACTTTTACTGGCTAGAGACTTGCTTACTACATAACCTTTACAATTATCTATTAATCTTTAGTATGTTAAATGCTGTAGGAGTCATTTTAATAAAGCTTAATAGATTTACATAAAGATAAGGTATGTTAGAATAACTCCTACATTATTATGATACTAATTACTTTGCAAAAACATTGTTATTTTCGCCTCCGGAGGTTGATTAAAAATATATAAGTGTTGATGGATGGAGCGGGAGAGGAAGGCCAAAGAAAAGATGGATGGATTGTGTGAGGAATGATATGAAAGAGAAGGGAGTAAATGATAACGTGACGGTTGACAGGGGAGAGTGGAAGAAGAAAACGTGTTGCGCCGACCCCGAGTAACACGGGACAAGGGCAGGAAGATGATGAGATTGATTAAAAACAAGGTCTAATAACCAGGTTTTAATTTGCCTTTAACAACAACCTATATAAAATTGAAAAAAAGAAATGCTTCCATGCATTTGAAATTGGAATATGGATATCTGTCATTTTAAATCCGGCCAGCTCTATTATATTCGATTCTTCTATAAATTCGTTAAGAAAATCGACTAAGCTTTTACTCCTATCAGCGTACTATGTCGCAAGCTAAAAATACACGAGTATCTCTTTCATTCGATGTTCAAGAGATGTCGAATCGTGCTTCGGTTCCCTAATAATAACTTATTGTAGACATAAATGACTCTTCGCACAAAATTAGTCAGTTTTCGTTTCAAAAACTCTTGAAAATTTTACACACGAAGCAACTTCTTACATTATTCGTAAGTATCTTATTATTAATAGAGACATTTCTCAGGAAATCATAAATTTTATTTAACCCTGTAAATGTATATTTTACAGTAATAAATACCCCGCGAATTTATAAACATTGTTAATCTGTTTGTCCCAATTCGCAAATATATTCAGACAAAACAAAAAATAAAAGTCAGCCGATTTTTTTTTGGCAACTAATAGATACTTAAAAAAACAATGATCTAACAAAAAGTCCGGCTGTTTATTGACAGTTCAATGAACTTTGGAGAAGCAAACGATAATAGACTCCTGACGAAGTAAGTACTACATGGTTTTAGTTTTTCACAGTCGATATTTTTGTCCGGTTCTTGTACAGTTATGTCAAAGAAAAGTGGCCATAGTTAACGCATTTAAGGACACTGAACGAGAAACAATAACCCTATTACCACACTACCGTGTTTATCAGTTGTTTAGCCTAAACACCTTTTTAAACATGACATTTCTGTATGGAGTTTGACATAAAACTGACATCAAACATGATGGTCCAGGGGCTAGTAGTGATGGATTAATTAGCATTCGCATTCATTGTTAGCTTGTGAAAAATCATTTAGCATTTAGCTAATGAAATTTAGTTGCGAAATTTCGTGAAGTGCTAAGTGAATTATCGCTTCGTACATTTTCATTTTCATTAAAAGTGCGAATTAAAATGAGCGTTCACCATTTTAATTCGCACTTTTAATAAAATTTTCATACTTCATTATTATCAATTATCATCATATTAGCTATTAGCATAGCAAAAGCAATTATCATGCTAAGACTCAATAATTCACTTGCTAATGAAATTAATGAAAAATCGCATTAATTGCCATTACTAGGGGCTAGTGCAAATCTTGGGGTTCATTCGATTTATCGAGTCTGGTACTCTGCTGGGATCGGTGCATTTCATTCATTCATTCAATAATGATTGTCACTCAGTTTAACATAGATGCAGAAATAAAATGCAAAAATATCGCTCGGAACGCGTTTAGAATTTACACGCCTGGAATGGACTGGATCGGGGCGAATTATATAGTTGCGTTTAAATGTATACGAAGTATTATTATTTAATTTCATTACTTATTCTTTATACATGTAGAAAAAAATATAAAAGACACTTTACTTCTAATTCACAGCCTCACAGGTCGTGGGTTCAATGCGACCCTTCCTGTGAAGAACCCTTTTCTTAAACAAACACTTATTGTTGGTGGAAGGGTTACTGCGAATATGAGTAATGCATCTCACATTGTCAGTTTTGTAAACAATAAGATTGATACAATGACCCTGTGGCCCTTACTGGGATAACACGTTTTAAAAAATGCCTTTGAATCAGACGATGATAGAGCTTCACAGTTTTGCGTATAAGCTGACCTCGGATTGTACGGAAATCCTATAATATGCGAGATCAGCATAAACTGGAAATGTATAGCTTGATGTGTAGCCGTGTGTACCACGTGTATCGGAAAGGATGTATGATGTATGTATACATAGGTATCAAGTGCACAGCTTCTTTGGATTAACAGTACATGAAAAACATATAAACAGTACATGAAAATGAAACCAACCGCTTGCGCTTCTCCGCTTTGTTGGGTCGTTTAGGTAGAAAATTACGTAAAAATATAATGAGTCTCGTAGTGCGAGTGACACGTGTGTTGTGATTTCAATTCTATAAAGTTACAACGCTCCATTTTTAATTAATTCAGTACCTATTCAACCTCTGTATTTAACACTATTCTCAAAGTATTCAAAAAAAGAATACTTAAAGTCTGTTTTTTAATCTCGTAGACTAAATTGACAGGTGCAAATGTCAAACTCCAAATTGAACTAAACAAACAACAAGCACTTGAAATGTCAAATTAGTCAACGAGATTAAAAAAACAGACTTTATCTAGAATCTACAAAAGGCAGAAAAAGTCCTGTGTAAGTAATGAGATTACGAGACCCACGCGTTTCGGCCGAACATTCGTCGAAATAAAGCAGGGGCCCGGCTCCCAGACTTAACTATGGTTAAAAAACCTCTGTGACGCTAACAAGCGAGTTCAGAGTCACGTACCAAGGCGTATTGTACATACCGTCGTTGTTTTCAATTACAAGATTGAAAAATGTACGTCGGTAATCTTTATGCGTGGACCGTGGTAGTAACAGCACTTTTTGCTGTTTGCATTGTAGATTTTTAGTGTTGCGTAGCGAAATTGGCAAAAAAAGGAACGTATAAGAAAACATGTTCGTATTTGTAACAGTCTGTTTTACATCAGAGTCAAATGTCCACAGAAAGCTAAAGAAATCGTGGAAGTAAATGGTTCAATATTTGACTACTCCTACAGAATCTATGATCAATGAAAACTAAAACAATCCTTGATTTTTATCAGCTGTAAATACCACACATACAAACATTATGTAGGGGTTCACATTAACAGAAAACAACATACAAAACATAATGTTAGCATATTGCAGCTTGCCAAAATGTTGTCTCATTTTTCTTTCAAACATGCATTCGTACACCCACTCTCAAATATTGTAATAATAATTGGCCAAATAAAAATGCTCCTAGTTTTACTTCTACAGCTATCGGCAGTGAAAAAAGCGTATCCAAAAAAACTGCACCTACTTGTGCCAAGGTGGCTGATGAAACATGCTTTTTTTTTTGTATCTCAGAATAATTCGGTGAGTAATCGAACGTGCCTACTATCAGCACATGTGGGACGAAAAGCTACATGTACGAGTATACGTTGTTAAAATCACCGTCAAGTCGGATTTTATTGTCAGAATCTTGCATTGATGCAATTACGTAATTATCCGTCTACCTACTTGGATTTTTCGAGCTGGCAGCAACAAGATCCTTTGTTTGGAAGAAGAGGCAAACGAATTAACACAAATTTGTTCAGTTCTGGTTCTGAATTTGAAGGAGTATTTAGGCCACTCACATTCCAAAAATAGGAAGCTATCAATAGTGTCATCAATTTTGTCATGTTTCCCGAAAGTTCTTCGTAGTAACTTCGTTGTTAAGTATTGAAATAGAGCAGTCCTAAGGACAATCAAAACAATGATAGGAAAGATCTAACACCCATTCCGTGGCTTAAAATAAGATCTTTCCAAAGTCTTCCTTTAGAATCCGTATCCATTAGTCATTTGTAATACACATGTCTCTCGTACAAAAGATTACTATTCGCAGCTAATTTGCCTGCCCAACACATTTGCTCAAAACCAGCTTTCTCAACATGTCCCTGAAAGCTTAAGTCCTATACAAAGCATACGTTCATTAGAGAGGGCAGTCGGACTGCAACTGTCCTACAAAAGCAATTGCCAAAGAGTCGCCGTAGTACAAGACAATGTTCGATGAATCATCTACTCACCAACCTCGTTTACTGCTGAATCTGGAGAATTCGAATCTTATGTGGATGTAATAAAGGTGTGGCTAGATGCAAAAGAAGATTGTGAATCTGTTAACAAAGTAAGGGTTATTGAGTTTCAAGAATCGGAAACAAAGTTCAACGAATAAGCCTATGTGTAGTTGTGGTGTAAGAATTGATGCGAGATTTGTGCGTGAAAAATTTATGGAGATATAAAGGAAATTATGTTGGTTTTAGGTTTTCTTTGTTATTTGTTAAGAATGAGGTTATTGACGATAGTTTTACTACAGCCACAACAGATTGGTTTATGGCAGCAACGTTTATGGTTTTATTGCGGCCAATCTATGTTGATAAGCGATTTGGTTCCAATACACAACTTACCAAACATAGATGGATGGAGTGTAATTATATTTTCTTGCTCTTCACCAACTGTTACTAGTAAAACCTAGCCCATATGTATACATATGCACCTTACTACTTATATCATTCATCAATATTGAACATTGATGAGAAGTTATTGCTTATTGTAGGAACCTTCGGAATTTCGGATGTTCAGATTTATTCTTACAAAAAAAACAATAAAGCATTGCCAAATTATACTGCTATTAAAAACCTTGTTGTTTTCACTATCCATTGGACACAAACTATTTCTTCATTAGATTATTATCTGTTCACAATGCCAATAATTGAGTCACAAAATCACAAATACAAAATTATCGTGTTCTTCGTGTGAGATCGTCGTACCTACATGAACATTACAGAACCTATGCTATGTCCATTATATTGTACGAGATGAAGCAATTACTGTGAACATTAGAATTTTGTGTCCGTTTATAAACCCACGCTATTGTAGTTTTTGTCCTTAATGCTTTTTTCGTGTTTAGTCGATAATTGTATAGATTTTTAGGGTTCCGTACCCAAAGGGTAAAACGGGACCCTATTGCTAAGACTCCGCTGTCCGTCTGTCTGTCCGTCTGTCACCAGGCTGTATCTCATGAACCGTGATAGTTAGACAGCTGATATTTTCACAGATGATGTATTTCTGTTGCTATAACAACAAATACTAAAAAAACAGAATAAAATATTTTTTTAAGGAGGCTCCAATACACCAAACGTGATTTTCTTTCTCGTTTTTATAGACTATGGAACGGAACCCTTCGTGCGCGAGTCCGACTCGCACTTTGCCGGTTTTTATTGATAATGGTACGGAACCCTTCATGCACGAGTCCGACTCGCACTTGTTATGTAATGAAGATGACCAGCTGATGATAAACATGGGAATAAAAGATAAACTGCAGGCCGAAAAGTAGGTAAAATAAATATTGGGAAACGTAAGACGAAATCGCACGAGGAGACATATACAATTATAAATAACGGAAGGACGATATTTTTTTTAATCATAGCCGAAAACTAATATCCATAAAATACACACACTAACGAAACAAATAAAGTAATGAAGGTGCTGAATGCAATAAAGTATCAAAACTATCATGCTCGTACAGTTGATACAACTTAGATGAAGAATAAATTTGAAAATTAGCATTCATTTTTATTACCAATATATTTGGATATATGACTACAAGTTATTGCGTTTGCGTAAAGATCATTTTCACCTAAAGTAGTAATAAAGATTGGAGATTTTGAAGAAGCACTCAATTCGGATGGTGATCTGTTTAACGAATATTGCCGATGCTACATCTGTGTCGTACTGTATCGTAGTTAGTAACTATTAAATGAACTAAGACACCAATAATCTTAAGTTACCAAAAATAGCCCAAAACGTAGCCAATAAGGCACGTAGTAATATTTGAATACGGCGGCAGTTTTGGCAGATGTTAAAACATTAGATAAAATCAAGGCTTAAACTGAATACTAATCAGGATATAAAACCATGTAAGGATTTAGACGAAAGCTTGTTATGCATATGCAAATGTGCCTAAGCTTGTCTTTGACAATTATCTCATCTGATTTTGTTAAGTGACAATGCGATGAATGACCTAAAAGGTAGATAATTATGCAACTATGCAAGATTAGTTTTTGATATGGAAAGGAACCGCAAGACGAGATATAAAACAATTTAAAAACTGTTCGTGGACTATCAACAATCTATAATGATTGTTGTCAAAGTCTCAAAATAAACAACATGATCAACCGGCTATGACAAATTCGTCATTTGGAATTCCTCAAGGAAGTATCCTTGGACCTACATTATTTCTGGTTACCATAAATTATGTTGACCATTCTTTTTAGGCTAACAAACTTCACACCATTTCTTAACAATATTTCGATACCACGAGACTAATCGTACTGAGATTCGATACGATTTGTTTAAGGTTCAATAGACGACCCAGGTCCAATCTGATTTATATGGCACCGATAGAGAAATTATACACCTTCCAACTAACTTCTTGTAACATCACACCAGTCAGTGGCAACGATGACGAGAACATTGTCACCAGCACTAACCAGACAATCCGTTCTTTATTTTTTACTAGTTTTAATCATCTTGCTTTTGTGGAAAATTCGATTACCGAGCCTCACGCCAGAGAGTCGAATTTTGTTATAATACAGTGTATTATTCTCTGTTTTTCTTCGAGTAACAGGGCTAGTGTTTAGTGGTAGATTTAGTTAAAACGGAATAGGTTACTAAATAAATCTACGTCTATTGTATTTTTTTATAGGTTACCTAAAGTTTTCTTTATCGATAAAAGCGCTTCATATTTTCTCATCAGAATCTATTTTTGCCATTGCGCCATACCTCTTCTATATTGCGCATCTACAGCACACAAGGAAACTCAAGCCTGATGACTGCCCATATATACTCTAAGGTGTCTAACACTACTTTAATTATATACTCTAGGGTGCTAACGTAAAAAACGCTATCCAAGCAGAAAGATTGCTCAAAGCAAAACATCTGATTCCGAGCATCGCCCACGCTCTAAGATGACTGATGTTTATTTTTTTGGACCCCACACAGACCCGTGACTCGCTGAGGCTTGAATTTGAGCTTCTATTGTAAATAATACGTAGTTGGAGACGAAGAGTAGGTAGGAAATGGAATGTTACAAACGAACTCGCCACTGCGAGGGTTCCATTTATTTACATAGGTCACGTAGGATATAGCGTATTATCCATTCAATGTACTCACTATATTTTTTTTCATTCTTTGTTATACTCCATTTGAAATAAGATTAGACATTTAAATAAACCTTTTTTACAGTCCGTTCAACAGATTTTGACTTCTATTGCGTTGGTGGTATGACAAATGGCAGCTGCAGTAAACAGTTGGTATTTTGTTTTTAATGCCATCCTTATGCCTACGGTATAGAAGTCAAAATCGGTTGAACGGACTGTAAAAAGGTTTGTTTAAATGACTAATCTTATTTCAAATGGAGTATAGATATCAAATATCACGATTTCTGGGTAATGACAACATCAACTGTCACCACGTCGTCTTTGCAGTTCGTTCTATAGCAAGTTCAAAGATGGCAGTTTGATCAATAATCTAAATTCTAAACCATTTCGCTCTTGCTCCCAATTACATGAGAAATTCTCAGCATTAGTCGCTTGTCTATTTTTTTGGCTCGGCGTTGATTATTATGATCATTCCATTTGTTAACCACTCCGTGGCCACGTAAGAAAGCTTGGCTATGAACTACTATGAAGTAAGAAGTAGTTAGTATTGTTACAACAAGTTAGGTTACTTTATTAAACTAGGTCATTGGACACTGACAAGAAACCTAAACAAACAATGTGCAATGAATAGGCAGAGGTTTATTATTTTTATCATAAGCTCAATTAATATTGACTTGTTTGAGAAGGATTTTAAAAGCACTGATGGTAAATGTTTTGGTATACCTTTGCTCCTACTTGACTTAACCAAACTCTTTTGCAAATGTTAAAATTATTAAATTATTGTTAGATACATTTTTGATTGGTCATCTCTGCTCTACTTAAGGGATGCATTAAGGTAGCCCGCGAAATTCAAATTTACTTACGTTTTTTGCAATTTGCAGGTCAGTATCAGGTTGTATGTTGATTAAAATATGATTCGCGACCGTAACAAATATGGATTTACAGAATTATAAACATAAGAATCAGTAATACAACTCTATAAGTTCATATAAGTGTATTGAATGACTATTTCATGAAATTAGATTTAGCAGTTATTCTAACTTAAGGAGTTGCGATTCGTATAATCATTATAATCACTACATATTATAAAACAAAGTCCTCCGCCGTGTCTGTCTGTCTGTTCGCGATAAACTCAAAAACTACGCCACCGATTTTCATACTGTTTTCACCAATGGATAGAGTGATTCTCGAGGAAGGTTTTAGTATACATATATAATAAATTAATAACTAATAGCTAGTATATGATATAAACATTATTCACCATCATCATCATCTTCCTGGTAACTACCTCTCGAAAAATGGGTTGGTACCATCTCTGGCCAACTGTAGCTTGCCCGGCTTCCTGTTACACACTTCCGTCCCTTTTCACGAAATCACTCCCACAGATAGCAGGAAAGCGAGAGGAAAGATGTTATCCATAAAAAAAAATGAATGAATTTTTATAATGGGGTCGATTAAATCTACCACCTATCAAAAGTTACAAGTCTACAAGTTCACAAGTTTAAATTCATAGCTCATCTCCATATTCATAATCAGCCTTTATATTCCCACTGCTGGGACACGGGCATCAGCATTGCTATTCTGTAACCATCTCACCGTGAAAACTTAGGTGAAGTGAGCGTGGAGTGAGCTGTCATTGTCATCGATACCTACTGATACTAAGGCAGTGACAGTTCACTCCAAGCTCACTTCACCTACATTTTCATGATGAGATTTTTACAGAATAGCACAACAGGTCATCTCTCTCTTTTGAACACATTTAAAAAAAGAAAATTGAATTAAACATGTATTATACGAAGCCGCGGGCATCAGCTAGTTCTGTATATAAAAAAAGTAAGAAAATTTGAATTTCGCGGGCTACCCTGAAGCTTTGGGTACTTAACTCAGAATGGATCATATGACAGACGAGTGTGAAACTGAACTTTTTTTGTACGACCTACATACAAGTAAAGTTCAGTTTTACACTCGTAAGCTTTTACCTACAATGTAGGTAAAGAAACTTTTGGAAAAAGCAGGTTATCACAAACAAAATCATATTTCACCAATTACTCACCATTCAATTTTTCACTCTCAAAACAAAGACCTCGAAGCAATCAAAAACAGAAACTCTCATAATGAACGATAAAGGAAGACTATTAGCGAGTTGTACACACGGCTACACATCAAGTTATACATTTCCAGTTTATGCTGATCTCGCATTGTATATAAAGGTTTTCCGTACAATGCGAGGTCAGCTTATACTGGAAATGTATAGCTTGATGTGTAGCCGTGTGTACAAGTTTAAAATGCTTACAATGTGTCTGCTATTCTAAGTGGACTGGCAGCGCTTACAGCCATACAGCGGAACTACGGGCGCGGCATACAAATGTCTAGACGCTGTGACAAATACAACTGAGGACTGGTGGGTAGAAAAGTGTGATGATAGATTTAAGTATTTTAACCGACTTCTTCAAAAAGGAGGAGGTTCTCAATTCGTCTGTATGTTTTTTGTTTGTCTTTGTTTGTTACGCGAGTACTCCGCCAATTATGAATTGATTTTGATGATTCTTTTTTTGTTTGGTAGGACATGCTTCAGAGGTTGTCCCATACAAATTGTATTAACTTTGCTTACGTAGTTTTTGAGTAGGCTTCAATAATTACGTATTTTTCCCACTAAGTCTATGGAGATGATATTTTATTTGACTCTGTCACTGCTATTTACATAGCAGGTAGTGGTATTCGAATTTGTGTGGGGTAGGTTCCACGACTTGTAAGTGAAAAATAAAAACTTTTTTGCAAAAAAAACCGACTTAAAAAAACCGACTTAAAAAAAACCGACTTCCAAAAAAACCGACTTAAAAAAAAACAACAAACGACTTCCAAAGAAAACACAAAAAAAGTGAAAAATAACTTTAATTTGGGAAGTCGGTGGCAAAAAACGAAAACTGAAATGCAAAGCCATCGACTTCCGATATTAAAGTTATTTTTCACGTTTTTTGTGTTATTTTTTTAAGTCGGTTTTTTTTTTTGTAAAAAGTTTAAAGAATAGTTAAGAACTGTAAAAAAAAAAGAAAGATCTTGTGTGAAACACACCGACCATCCATGCTTCCATACTTAATATTATAACAGTGAAAATAAGTAACTCTGTCTGTCTGTCTTTTATCTAAACCGCTAAACTTATCGTTATAAAAAATTGACAGATAGGTAGCCGGGGCCCAGGAAATAGCCTACTTTTGCTTTACCTGAAGAATGCTATCCCGAATAAATCCAGACCTAGAATACGCTACCCCAAATCACTCTCGTATAGCCCTATCAACTCCAGACCGAGACTAAATTAGTCTAAATCATTAAATATAACTATGTTTATGGCCTGTGATGACATAATATGATATAGCAGGTATACAGTTCATTTCTCGCGCGTCAATAAGGTTTTTATAATATAAAAGTTCAGAAGTAATAATAAATAATAATGTAGGGTAGGCATCTGATGGATATCATTAGTGCTCATCAGTACCCAATACTAATATACATTTCTCTGTTCTCTGATTATTTATGTCCCATTCCCATCACATGAATAATCCATATCAACTGACAGATCGTGAGTCACTGTCACCTGTGCTTTACAAACAAACACACAAACTTCTCATAATTCATTCCCATCACTTCTGTGCTCGACTATACTTGGTCATGTTTAACTAAAAGCTTTAAAGGATGATTTACTATGAATTCTATGCTTGTATGTACCTATGTCTGCGTCTCTGTATGGCCGAGTGTCAAGATATACTAATGAATGGAGGTATGTCTGTCTGTTTGTTCACGACGAAGACATCTCTATTTAGCGCTTTATGTTGAAACATTAATTTTGTGTGATAAATTGTTGTATCCGACTAGAAAAACATGAAATGTTTTTGAAGGTGTTGAAACGCCGTACTTATGTCTTTATGGAAAAAAAACAGATTATCATCTGTATCAATGTTCAATATACTCATGTTGATGGGATAACGATAGGTCGATACAATACGGCGATATAACTTGACAGGTCTGAACATAGGCTCTGTGAACTTTCGCGCATGTTCTCTCACTCACACTCGCCTCATGTCACCATTTGGTTCCTAAAAAATGTTACTACGCAGCCCTCTGCGCGAAGTTCGGAGCTGTCAAGTTATGTCGGCCATATTGTATTAAGCACTTCTTCGATTCTAACCCACTGGCATAGTAAGAAAAAAAGAAAGGACGTTAAGTAAATTGCATATTCTGCACAAAAAAAATGGGTCAGTGAAAACTCGGCCCAAGTCAACTCAACCCGAATAATCATACCAGATTTTTTACTCCCGATTACAGTGGTTTGTACGGTAAGGCAGAAAATCGATATTTTTGAAATAAATCATTACGAATTAAATTTTGTTTTCCGATGTAACATATAAAATGCACACATACAAAGTGGCCAAAAGCCTCTTACTCAAGCAATAAAGTTTTGACATTTTTATCTATAGCATTTTACTTTTAGTTACTTTTCTGATTTTTGCGAAGTATAGTTGCGAAGTTACCTAACTTAAAAGGTTTGTAATTCCAGTAGCTACTTTAAAGCTAGGTTCGGTTCGTGAATCTCTCCCTACATTTAATACCGGTAATTATCGTAAAGCCATAAAAGTTGGTAGGCCAAGGAAATGCAGTGGCATGACCTGCATTTTGTGTGCCAACTAGGGCTTTAGTTAAGAGCTTAACAAATTAATTTTGAGAAGAACGAGCCTCGGAAACCATTGAGGCGTTTTACATTTTGTTTGCAGGGAGTAATAATGTTTTATTCTTATGTGCAACCTCTCGTAGTAACCCAGTTAGTGGGTTGTGGAACTTGTGGTCAGATAGGTAGTCGCTTTATTTAATATACTGGTATTCAGCTGCATCCGGGTAGACTGGAAGCCAACCCCAACAAAGTTGGGAAAACGCCTGGATAGATGATGATGATGATTATGCAACTTCTAACTATGTATTATAATTTTTTTCTTCTACACATAACATAACATCACGCCTTGTTTCCTCGAAGGTTTGGGCAGAGGTGTACCTATAGTACACCCACATTTCGCCAGTTATGTTTAAGTCCCATGTGATTGGGGGCGAGTTTCTACTTCTAATTTAAGTATTTAGCTGTCTAACTATAGGTTTTCTTCATTCAAAAAGGCGGACGATTTTTGCACTCGACACTATTGCGGATAAAATTAAAATACTACCCATTACTACTAAAAAAATCAAAATACTACCCATTACTACTAAAAAAATTAAAATACTATCCACTACTCCCCATAACCCTTTCTTCCTAAATACCACAGCCAAAAAAATTGTTAATGTACAATCATAATTACATTACTTCGGATCCTTTGTGAGTCACGATCCCAAAAAAATACACCTAGTAAAAAAATGAGTATCGTTTCCCAGGAATGCGCGTGCTCTCACGTTCAAGATGGTTGGGAGTTCGGGACGGTTTTTTGACGAAACCCGAGCTTGCTACAGCTCTTTATTTGTTTAAGAACAATGGCTACAGCAGCTGCTGGGTTATAATAAATGTTCGTAGATTAGGGAAAACAAAAAAAACCGAAATAAGAGAGAGAAATATAAATCAGTATTGGGAATAATCAACAGTTCCGATTTGTCAAATTGGATGCTAGCAGGCATCACCCTAGCACATTTTCGCATCGCATGTCGCATGCGCATGAGTGTCTGTAACTGAGTAACTATACATATAAAAATAAAATTGTCATGATGTTGCCCTTTGCACTTGACACGAACTACGATGATCTATCTGAAAAAAAAACGTCTCGTTCTTGAAGATACTCGTAAGTTTAAATGTTTTTAATTTCTATAATTCACAACTCGGTCGAAGGTAGCGTTAGTTTCATCAAAGACTTGACCAAGACCTTGTCTAATGAAGCAAAGAGATGACTTCATAGCATGGCTACATATTTATTTCCATAGAAATTTCTTAGTGCATGAAATTAAAAATGAAACTGGCACCTACTACTTGAATTAGGTACTTAAAACATTCTTCCATGCAGCTCATCCAAAAATACACACTGACGAATATACAGTAGATACTGTTACAATAATACATAGCACTTAACTGGTAGGTGAGGATATGTAAATAACGTGCACCGTGCATTGGGTTCATCTCGATGATGCGCGTGCGCTTAGGTACTGTCACGGCTCACGAGGATAAAAGTATCGCCTTCGGCACTATTGAATTCTCCACACATTTTATTTTATTTGTAGTTAAAATGATTAAATTGCGTCTTAGGTTAATAACACCTAAATAACATAATCCATCAATAATTGTATTTTTTTGGGCTACATTGATAGCTGTTGGGCTGGGCGCTCCAATTTCAGAGGCGACGTGTTAACCTAAAAACAATTATTATTACAACTTATCTTATCGTTTATATCTTTACTATTTCGATCTAATTGTAGAAACGTAGACGCACCTCGTCAAGCTCTTATCATTTTGTTTGTACACCAACTTAAATAACCTTAAATTAGTTTATAATTGACACTGAAACTCTGGCATCTAGCGCTGTTTGACGTTTTTTTCTAATTCTGAAGTAATTTTCGACACACATTAGGTACTAGTGTTAAATAGTGCAATTAGAAAAGGCTGTGAGTGCTACCTTAATGCCTGTTAATTGGACATTTGGAAAACTTTCTAAAACAGTGTAGTTTTTTTATGACCAAACTCTGCTTGTGTAGTGTAAAAGTGTATCAGATTGAAAGACATCGAAATCTCTGCTTTATCAGTAGTGAGATTCTAAGCCAACATCAACCTTCTTGTGAGACTAGTAAATCTAAAAAAAGGTTAAAACTTAAAGCAGAAATATCATACAACTTTAAAACAGACTCTCTCGTACTAAAACTAACTGCCTTTACTAAAAAGCAAATCAACCAAAGGCTATAACCTAGAAGTGCAATCAACAGACAAAACATTTAATAAGTAAAATTACAAAACTGCAACAATCAAACCAAAACCATAGTTTCCAAAAACAAACCCATTGAAAAAACAGTCTGTTAAAGAAGGCCCGTATTCTTCACGATGCCTTCAGCCCTGGACATGGGCCTATTCAGCCAGCCGGAGTGGAGTGACTCCAGTGATTCCACGGAACCAGGGCCTCTGCCCCAGCTGGGCTACTTCGTGCCAGTCAGGTGCAGGTGTGAGCGGACCTCGCATCATGTGTGTCGGAGAAGCAGAAGGTAATTAGATTAAGTTTAGTAATTATGAAGTGAAAATAGTTTCCTCGTTAGCTCATTTTCGATTGGTCTCTGGAAATTATGGCAACAGAGACGGTTCCTTCTGTGGTGTTACGTTTCTTGAGGTATAAAACAGTAAACATAATGTTCATGATTAAGTGGTAGACAGACTTGTGCCCTGTTTATCAAAACTTACAAGCCATGTATTACCAAATGTCATTATTTAGTTCACAAGTACTTATAGTTTTATTCGTGATTTTGCTTATCAAAATATTATTTGTAAGTTACAATTTGTAGAAAATCATAATATCAAAATCCTGAGAGTGTCCGGCGACTCTATTCCGTCTTACAAGTTTACAAGTGTCGTGCTTAGTACCGCAATAAATGTTTAAAATCTATTTTTCTTTTTTTAAATGTGTTCAAAAGAGAGAGATGACCTGATGCCCGTGTCCCAGCAGTAGGAACATTAAGATTGATTATGAATATGGAGATGAGCTATGAATTTAAACTTGTGAACTTGTAGACTTCTAAATTTTGATAGGTGGTAGATTTAATCGATCCCATTTTAAAAACTCACCCATATTTTTTTGATGGATAACATCTTTCCTCTCGCTTTCCTACTATCTGTGGGAGTGATTTCGTGAAAAGGGACGGAAGTGTGTAATAGGAAGCCGGGCAAACTAGAGTTGGCCGTCGTCAGATGGCACCAACCTATTTTCCGAGAGGTAGTTACCAGGAAGATGATGATGGTTTAGGAGTATGAGGAACAGGGAGTAAAGTTCACTCATCCACCATAGAAAAGGGAGGATCCTCCGACCAGACGGGTGTTGTGTCTGGCGGGCAACTGCCCGACGATTGATGTCGGGTTCTTGTATATATGTCCATTGCACGGTAAACTTTAATTGCGCGATGCAGGATTGTGATGTGACGTCAGGATTTTTGTGTGACGTCATGTCTTTGATGCGTAGTTCGCATGTGGCAATGTAGATACCGCCAAATGGTGAATAATGTCTATATCATATACATATACGTATATCATTTATACATATACGTCAGAAGATGTTAGATGTTACACCTCATATGCGACTACTGTGAGGCTCGCTCGTTTTTTTCAATGTGAAAGATTATTCACAGGAAAACAAGGAATACCTATTTTATTGTTATATTGTTATGTGTGTGAATCAAACTTAGTTCAACTCTTATCTAATTCAGGAATATGAAAGTCTACCCTGTGTTAATTTACACAGTTTTGAACAAGAAGCTAAAGCCCCTAAACAAAATACAGATTAAAAAAAAAAAAAAAAGAAGCTCCCCTTAATTTAATAGTACACACTCAGACCAAATAAAAAACCAAGACAGCGATGCGAACAATACAGTGAAGCATGCTTAAACTACACCACCGCTCTGTGCATACACGCTCACACACACACACACACACATTTACAATGACATTACAATCAAACTACACCAAAATACGTGCACACATGTTTACGAAACCGGCCTCACGTCACTGTTGACAACGCTCTGCCTTGGTTTTTTATTTGGTCTGAGAGTACACAAAGGTACTCAGACGTTGACGTTACGCCTCCCAACTCGTCACGTTTACAACCAATCTTCGAGCCAATGCTCGATTTAAGGACTCATTATCGTTTGCACTCACTCTATTTATACCAAATTTATACACAATTTCTGACAAAGAGTAAATCTTTGGAGAAGGAATGCCATCATCTGGTACTGTTTGTGTTTCTTTCATGGACAGCATCAGCATAAGTTCCGTCTTGACTAATTTGAAAATATATGTAGGGTAGTGTGGATGACCGAAATAAAGACTTTACTTGAAATAAAACTTCTTTTAATTATTTAACTTCTTACGAGTATATCTTAAAACATTTTCATAGCTCGTTCGCCATCTTTTAACTACTCCCTATCTCTCTCTCTCTGTCACACACTCTCATTCACTCATCGCTGCATTCATGTTCTATCAACTTACTTATTTCTTAAAATTAGGATGCGTTCCTAATTAACATCCTATATTTATACAGTTGTTAATCTTCCGACTTCCGATCCCATGGTAATATTTTAAATTATCTTTTTCTCTTATTTTCTTGGAATAACGGCCAAAGAATAGAACTGCTTATATGTGCTGTGGGAGCAGTAAGAGATGAAACTGGTGTACTAGAGGCCCTAGACAAGTGACATTCTATCAGCGATAACGATGATGGAAAAGGCAAAAATGTATAGAACTGACTTATGCTATCGAAAAGCTTATGTCAATCCAGTCGAAAGTCGTTGTAGAAATACGAAACGCTTTCGAAGCGATTATCACTTTTCTAGGCCCCCAGTATTAGACCCGTAGTCTTATAACGATAAGAGAGGCCTAATTAACGGAATAATGAAAAACGATAACACAAGATAAGGTGATATAATAAATGGTGTAAAAAGACGCTTATCGAAGCCGAAAGTCATTTGTTATTGTGAAAAAAAAAAAAACTAAATTAAAAAAAAAAAAAAAAAAACTAAATTTTCAGACGTTTTTTAAAGTAATTACCTATGTTTTATTTTAAATGTTATAAATTAATTTTAAATACCCACACACCACCCCACAAACACTGGACCGTTGCATGCACCCATAAATACAAGGTTTTGCGTGCGTTACGTGGCGCACTACCGTAAACAGCGATTTTTCACACCAAAAATAAGTCGTTTCCTAGCAATTATTTTTGTGCAATGTTACTTATATTTGATGTACAGAATGCGTAGTTGACAGCTATGCGATGGCTCTTTTTACACCCTGTATGCCTCATTCATGTCATGACTATATGCTTTTGATGCTTATGTTCCGCAGGACAGGCCTTTGAACTGCAGGTAATAATATGGAATTCATGTACTTATGTAGGTAACATATCACATTACCATCAGTTGTTTTCCGTGCCCCAGTTCCCACACAGTCGTTGACCGCTGGCTTATTAAAATTTTATACTAATTAATATTCTGTCGATGACAAATGGCAACGTGGCTGTGTGTTTACAAATGTATAATTAATTCCAAAGCTTTGTTGAATGAATAAATGTTAATCGAGAACTGTTAGAACTAGAACTTTGGATAACCTGAGGCCTTTGCACAGGGCCTTTGAGACCCTAGTGTGAGGTTCTTTTAAGTTAAAAGAACCTCACACTAGGGCCTCAAAGGCCTCACACTAGGGCCTTAAAGTCTTAACGCTACGTCTTAAGACTTTACGCATCGACCGCGTTCGGCGCTCCGAATCGCCGTTCACTAGTGAAGGCCAGTGAAGGGCCAATCGCAGCGCCGAACGCGGTCGATGCGTAAACTCGAGGTGATTAAAAGAACCTCACATTAGGGCCTGTTTATAGAGTAGAGGAGCAGGCTGGGGTGGGTTGAAAACTCTTAATATATGTGGCTGCAATCAGCTTTGATGTTGCTACTAGCAGTGTTTATAGGGTTTTTTTTAGGTTTACGTTACATCTTCAAATAACTGGTCATACCCACCAAAATTCTCAGCCGCGGGAAGAATAGCAACGTCGCCCTCGCAAGCTAAGGAACCGTGAAGGAATAACTAGAAAAAAAATTACAGACTAGCTTCCGCCCGCGGCTTCGCTCGCGTGGTTTGTCAATAAAAAGTAGCCTATGTCCTTTCTCAGGCTCTAGACTATCTGTGTACCAAATTTCATTTAAATCGGTCCAGTAGTTTTGGCGTGAAAGCGCGACAGACAGACAGAATTATGCTGCACAAAATGTAGAAGGAAGACGTGTAGATCGATAGAAATTACAGATATAAATGAAGCTTTGTTTTACCGCTCCGGAAAAAACTAGTTTAGTTTTGGAATCCCTTCAGTAAGAGCTCTGCTCCACCTGCCAGTATCATTTCTTTCATTTGGTCGGAGCAAACAAATTGAATCGTGTAATGTAAACATAAAAGTACCAATACGTCCTTCGCCGTGTACGTATTAATTTGGTAGAACCTAACACTGCTATAAATGCTTAGATGCACGCACAATGGTCCACCTTGGGACTAAGTGCGGAAACCAAATCCCTAACATAGAACGCTTAGATGTGCAAATAACATAAACCTGTTTTGATGGATTTGCGAGGCATCTCACATCACACTTGCTTTGGTGGGTTCGCTTTCTTCGAATTCACCAAAGTGGTGTGGAGCGATTGTCGACTTTTACTGTGAATCACAGCGACTCTTAAAAGTTTCTCTAAAGACTTCCTTTAGGCGCCCTCTCCACTGATGGGAAAATCGCGGCTATAGTCTCGCCGCCATCAAATTCAATAGAAACTTTATGAATCAATCTCCACACGGCGATATCATCGCGGCGATAATTTCAAGGCACAGCGAGACTATTGCCGTGATTCTCTCGTCTGTGGAGATGGCACCTTAGTAGCTTCCTAGGTATAGGATGCAAATGAAAAAAGTTCAGTGTTCCGAAATTAGCTGAATTAAAAAATTAAAAAATTCCATTGTCCACAGAGAATCTCCCCGATCCCGTCGGTCCATTTCACAATGCTCCTGCAACAGCATATCTCGGAGGTCCTCGGCAGCAGCGTCACCCATGCCGATGCCGCTGCCACCCCTCAACAACACCGTGGAAATGTACGTCGAGCCCGTTGTTGAAGATGTAAGTCCTTTTAATTTATTTAAACCAGGTAATGTTAAGGTTGTGGCGGCATCTACAACGCCTCATGCGAACGCTACGCATCATAACTGACATCACGCAAATCCTACATCGCAAAAGCAGTCATCCGCGCAATTAGCATATACAGCGTGTCTTTTATTAAATACCATAACTCTAGGGTATTAATGAGACCATGTCAAAGAATCAACTAGCCGTAGTGAAGTAGTATTACTCGTAGAAACTATATTCATGAGTGACCTCACAATGCTCAGGAGCTTTATGAGTGGATTCATTATTCGTAATCCCAGTTCCTTCAATAAAATGAAAAAATTCTGAACTTACGTCCGCAGTCATCTCGATTACAGTAGTCAAATTTGTAATCCGAATTATGCAGTGCATTCGGACAGATTGGAATGAATACAAAGGAAATTCACGAGATACATAGGCTACAAATTTAAAATCCCATAACTAAGATACAATGAGCGATGCGCTCGATTCCACTTGTAACTCGGAGCAATATATATCCGACTTACGGTTCCTAGTGAAAATAACACAATCAAGGATTGAATGTCCCGAACTTCTTTGTATGCTGTCTCTGAATGTTCCACCTCGGCATTCTCGCTTGAAAAATCTTCTTTATGCTCCTTACACTCGGTTTACCGTAGCAATTCTTACATGATTCCCACCGTCATAGTATTTAAACAAATTGAAACAGTCAATCGATTTGTTTGCAAGCAGCTTAGCGTCCATTAGTACTGTTTTATCTAAACACTTTAATATCATTTCGGATGCATTATAATAGCGGCTGTGCAGTGTGCATGCATCTGTACCTATGCAGGTACTTAATTTACTGTTATACTTTCTGAATTGTTAATCAATTTGAAAATTACAACAATAATCTATTGTTAACTTGTAAGCCTTCTAAAGAGGCCCATTGTGAGCGACCACGTTTCAGTGCCATAGGTCATCACTGGCAACACACACTGGTCAAAAACTTTTGTCTTGAGACACTGTGGTATATGAGACGAGAAGATAGCACATAGACCGATGGGGCCGAAAGGTTCTGGAGTGGCGACCGCGTACCGGAAGACGAAGCGTTGGAAGGCCCCCCACAAGATGGCCCGATGACCTGGTGAAGGCCGCGGGAATGCGCTGGATGCGAGAAGCACAAAACCGGTCGAAGTGGCTCCGTGCTTGGGGGAGGCCTATGTCCAGCAGTGGACGTCTTTCGGCTGAAATTATGATGATGATGAACTTGTAAATGGCTTGTCATCAATTACCTCACTCTTGCCTCTATTTTGATAGCTGTGAGCTACCCAGACAATAAAATAAAATTTAGGGACCGAGTGAGAGTAGTACGACCGACGTAAACTTTATATTCAAGTTTGGAAAAAATAAAATAAAGAAGTAAGCCGTTTCAGTAATTTTACTGAAGCAAAGAATACAGAGTTACAGACTCATATACCACAATTTGGCAAAGTTACAGATCACAATTTGCCAGAGTCATTTATTAGGTTTTTTTTGTTTTTTTGGTTTTTTAGAACCCTGGAACCAATAAAAATTGTCAATTCGCTAATTTACACCAAAAAATTTAAAATAAAATTCTACATTGCAATATTTTTTTAACGTTGTTTGAGTCTATATCGGTAAGATCTTCTAGTAATAAACTCTTCATACGTCAAATTGCTCCTCCGTGTACTTGTCAAGCACTTTCTTCATTGACTTGGCAATTTGTTCAGGTTTACTATAGAAGTACTTGTGTTGAGTACTGCCTTCTTCATTCACAATTTCGGTGTCCACCAAGCCTTTTGGTGATATGAATAGGATTCTGGGGAAAGATATACGAATTTTATTATGTAATGCTTCATTATCTTCCTTCAATTCTTCATCTTCAATATTAGTCAATTGCTGGACTTAGGGCTCTCACATCGAACAGCACTAACCCAAATTATTTGGCGCGTCATTTTCTTTGATACATCTCTAACACCCGTCATATCAGTGTTCACTGGCCATAATGATCATCACACAGAAAACCCCTTCATCTATATTCCACTAGCTGATGCCCGCGACTTCGCACGCGTGGGTGTCGGTTATTATATACTAAAACCTTACACGAGAACCACTCTATCGATTGGTGAAAACAGCATGCAAATCGGTGTAGTAGTTTTTGAATTTATAGCGTACAGGACGACAGACAGACGCGGCGGAGGACTTTGTTTTATAATATGTAAGGATTATTTGAATATGCAACGTTCATACTATTGTAGAAATAGAGGCAAAACAAAAATGGATTGGAAGGCACACGACCGAGTATTGTCGAACATTTTTAGAAAAACATCAGTAATGTCGATGATAGAGCGTGACACGATTTTCTATTAGCGTTCATATCAGTTAATTTTTTCAAAGACAAATCAATGAGCCGTCGTAGATTTAGTAGGTACCCACTTAAATAACACAATTTTTTTATTCATGTAAGTACCAGCCTCAGACCAAATCAAAAACCAAGACAGAGCGCTGTCAATTGTGACTTGAGGCCGGTTTCATAAACATGTGTGCACTTCGTGAGGTGTACTTTGATTGTAAATGGTTGTAAATGTGTGAATGTGAGCGTGTATGCACAGAGTGGAGGTGTAGTTTTGGCATGCTCCACTGTATTGTTCGCAGCGCTCTGTTTTGGTTTTATTTAGTCTGATGCATGTACCAGCCTAAAAAAAATCAAGACCGAACTTTCGCGAGCAATTTAAACTTTTACCTTGGTATGTATGTTCCGTCTGGAGCAAAAACAGTGGTCTTAGGCTCATCTTCATCAATGAGATTGACCATAACAAAGTGTTTGCTCAACGTCTGTATCTCTGGAGAGTTGGCGAATTTCGGTTTTAAGTTTCTGCAGGCGGTGCACCATGACTTGTGGATTATCACCATTAGAGGCTTTCTGTGGTGAGTGGCTATCTGGAGTCCCGATTCTAACGATCCCGCCCAAACGTAATTGTTCCCAAATCCATTGTCCTTCCCACTGACACCAGCACAATGTACCGTGTCTAAAAGAAAACCGAAAAGCGCCTTAGCAACCTTCCCAGTTGCTGCCATTTTCATGTTGTTACTTTTATTATTCCTGGATCGGAATCGTGTTATCCAAAGCTATTTAAGTACATTTTAATAATTTTATTTTATGTTACTTTCTTTTGGGCCGCCATTTTTGACCAGATGTATTTAATACGACGCTCGCCTCATGTGAATATACTAATTATGTTCCTTGATACGAAATGTCACATCACTGTCAATCAAGTAGGTTGACCAAAAGGTTGAGTTTGACTGGGTTGACTTATCTCTATGGTGAACTTGATGCGCAACGCAACGCCATCTAGTAATAGCAAGGAGAACCAGCTAAATACTGGCGCGGCTTGCGATTCCTAATCGAGACAAGCGTTGTTGTATTGGTGGTCTCGTTGTCGGTTTTACCCACTAGATGGCAGGCATCTTAATTCAAAAGTTTTGGAAAAGTTGTGAAGTATCTATGTGAGCATTATGTATTTATGAATCAATAATTTTGTTCGTGTTTATGATTCTACTACTAGCTAGAATCAACATTAAACATTAACGTTCTTGATAGCTTATATACACACGGTAATTTTTTAATTGAATACTTCCACATTAATTTATCCTTACTATCCTTACTATTCCTTACTAATGTTATAAATGCGAAAGTAACTCTGTCTGTCTGTCGCGCTTTCACGCCAAAACTACTGAACCGATTTAAATGAAATTTGGTACATAGATAGACTAGAGCCTGAGAAAGGACATAAGGTACTTTTTATCGATATACCACGCGGGCGAAGCCGTGGGCGGAGGTAGTTAATCATAAAAATATAGTAAGAAGCATTTGCTTTACTTATGGTGTAATATCCATTTATTGAATAGTAACAGAGCTTTACGTAAAAAAACAGTACTCGTAAACGACGTTTTTTGTTCGTAGCGGTTTTTTTTAATGTGTTTCTTCGATATTTTCGTCAATTGTGGACGTATTTGCCTGCGCGGTGGTCCCATATAAATTTTACTAACTTTGCTTGGGTAGTTTTTGAGTTAGCTGCAATAATACGTATTTTTCCCACTTAGCCTATGTGGATTATGCAATTATAAGCTCCTGTAACTGTTATTTACATAGCAGTGCCCTGTTTATCAAAACTTACAAGCCTTGTATTATTTAGTTCACAAGTACCTACTTATATTTGTACACTTTTATTCGTGATTTTGTTTAGCAAAAAATTCACAAATTACCTAGAATGTATTTTCGTTAAATTCATAGCTCATCTCCGTATTCATAATCAACCTTTATGTTCCCACTGCTGGGACACGGGCTTCAGGTCATCTCTCTCTTTTAACCATATTAAAAAAAAGAAAATCGAATTTAAACATTTGCGGTACTAAGCTCGACACTTGTAATCTTGTAAGACGGAATAGAGAGTCGCCGGACACACTCTCAGGATTGGCTATGATTTTCTACAAGTTGAACTTACAAATAATTTCTTGATAAAAAATATCACGAATAAAAGTGTAAAAATATAAGTACTTGGGAACTAAATAATGACACTTGGTAATTAATACAAGGCTTGTAAGTTTTGATAAACAGGGCACAAGTCGTGATATTTCAATTTGTGTGGTAAGCACCACAACTTAAAAGTAAAAAAAAAAAAACAACCGACTTCTAAAAAAACGATACAAAGTGAAAAATAACTAATTCTAAGTCGGTGGCAAAAAACTAACATCGACTTCCGACATTTAAGTTATTTTCACTTTGTAGTATTTTATTTGGAAGTCGGTTAATTAAGATTTTTATTTTTTAAATATAAATAAAATATAATTATGACAGACTTTTTAAACCTAACGATGTGGATCGACGCGCGAATCTACGTGTGCGCATTTTTTTGTTCATTTTCAAACATCACTATGTCGATACGTCGCGCTCCACGTAGCCTATTGGAAAAAAGCAGATAAACTATGATAATTAGATGTAATGTGTTCATGATGGAACTCTGCATTCTCTAACGAAACACGCATTTGATACTGTGACAACAACACCGGTCGCTCGCGTTCAATCAACAACATTTAATCGTCCAAAAACGGGGAACTAAGGATCTTAATATTTCTAAAAATATTTATCTATTAGAACACCTCGTTACAAAACTTTTTTAATTATAAAAACAATACTCCGGTAGCTTATTTTTTTTATTAAATAAAAATAAGTTGTACTTACATAAACTGCGTTTTACGGGCTTCGCGATTATCTGTTTCATTTCCGCGCGTATTTTTTTAGACGTTTTTGAACGTGAACGTGCACAGGTAGAAAACTGTGGAGCCAGTGTGAATTCGGTGTGATGATGAATATGTACGGGAAGCAGGGACGGAATAGGAGTCTGTACGGTACAGTGCGGTCTATGGTTCCATCACGAGGGACGCCTATCGCGTCTGGGATGGACGATATGATTTACACACCACCTTATTTCTATCATATCCCTCCTCCACCGCAGACCTTGAACACATATCCTGGGAGAAAAAGACGAAAAAAGGTATGTTGTAGCATTAAATTAAATCAGTTTATTACCTGAATTAATATCTGTGTAGAAATGCAATTGAACATTGTAACCGTAACACGCCACAAAGAGAAACAGACGTCTTGACTGAGTGATCAATTCATCGTGCGTTTCATATCAAGAAATAAATTATGAGGACTATGACACAGCTCAGCATGGCACTGAGTTTTATAAATCCACAATGGCAAAGTTACCTACTTAGTCATTGTGTTAATAGGACTAGCATGAAGCAAGTTATAAAACTGAAATCAAGGGTTCTCGGTTTTTCATTTATTTCTACTTAGATTAAATACTGCCCTGCACAATATACCTTCTCTTGTGTTATCAACATAATGTTTTATTCTTTTACTTACTCATGCAGACAGTGCAGACGCCGTTAATCCTGCTATAGCTTGCAGTAAGTTCTAAATTGCATCCTGATGAAAATCTGTCATTACATGATTGTAACAAATTTTTACATACATTTATTCGTCAAATTTACATCGAAGATGTTCGTCCCTTCTTTCTCTAGCTCCTAGGGCAGTCTTAGCATAATCAAGAGGGGTAGTAATCTCCTCCGGAGCCCGATCGTAGCGCCGATGTCGAAGTATAAGGCTTTCCATCAATTTGTACGAGACAGCAAATGATATTGAAAACAAAAACGCATCCTTTAAAAATGTCCTCATCACTATAATTTTTTTGATCAAGATTTTCGTGTTTTTTATTCCGTTAACACATTATTTTACACTCGGCGATTTCTGTTTCTTCCAAGATATCAAGAGTTTCACATTGTCGTTGTTTGTTGTTATAAAACTGTACTCTTTGTGGTTCGTCTTTGACTGACGGCAAAGTTGTCAGTCGCATATTTTATTCTTTTTTTATGGTTAAAGTACCTGGACCCACCCGCCGATATGGAAGCATGTACTCTGTGAAGGAAGCGACTAGCTATCAACGATTTCCTCGCTCAAGAAAGGTACATAAGATTGTAGGTCCCGTGTAAGTAAAAGAGACACATACTTCGGTTAATAGTTGATCGCTGGTTGTTCATACCGCGCCGGCGAGTATCGCTTTCACATTGACCGATAACGACAACGACACGATATCGTCGGACCGGTTGTTTCATACAATGACTACTAAACGCTTTCACATGTAGGTGTAGGGCCGGTATCGTCGCCGATATTGATTGTCGTGATGATATCGGCGGACGACACAGTACCTACACTTGTTGACTGCTGCCATTATTAATTACCTCGAATACGCTATAACACTTTTAGAATCGCGCGGCGATGTAAGCTTTTGCTGCCGCAATGCGACTATATTCGAGGCTGCTGTGCTGTATGTGTGTGACAAAACATTTTCGGTTCCATCGTGTCACATACCGATATCGTCCCGAGGCCGTCCGACATCGTTGTCGGTATGATATGTCGGTGTGGTTATTGTAACAGTGTGAAAAGTTACTTCTATTTCTGTATGAACGGTCAAAGAGAAAGAAAACTTAACTTATTTGATGCGGGATACTAAAAATTTCGACCTCAGTCGCTCGCAATTTTTTTTTTTTGATTTTCCGCAAAAAGGTCAAGAACAAAAAAGAATTGGCAATCCTAACCTCCCCTAAAATGTATTCCTGGCTACGGCCCTGTAAAGCCGCATTTACACATTCGCGCGATTAACGATTCCGTTTATCCACCCCAAAAAATCCACCCTAAGGTGGATAGTCGGAAAGGTATGTCCGAGAATCCATCCTAGGCCTTGGTTTATTCCGTTTATCCAACCTCTTTTTTTTTTTTGAGGGTGGGACATCATCAAATGACTTCTCCCGCTCTGGGCGGAGCGGAAGGGCGTGTCAGACTTTTACTGACTAAAACCCACCCGTGTTTCTTCAGTTGCCTGTTGCCAAGGTCCCGGTAACCCTTTCGGACTTTCCTGTAACCCTGGCAGGCATCGGTCCTAGCGGACCCCGCCAATTGTGCTGACATCTCTTTGAGGCGCGCGTAGAACACGACGCGCCATCGACCCGGGCCTGGTCCTTATCGGACGGCGAGCTACCCATTGCTTGCCATCCGCAAGCCCGCGCCTATGGTGGCCGTGAATCCGCCTGGGATTCCCGACGCCCAGGGCGTCTCCAGCGGCGGCGGTTAGGGGCGTGAGGGCGCAAACTTTGCCTCTCCCTCACGCGTTCGGCCTCCTCCTTTGCGAGCATTACTGCTTCGCAGAAGGAGGTGACGGCTTCCCATGCCCTCTCGCTCCGTACCATGGCCTGGACCAAGGCCAGACGCGAGAGGTCGTTGCCGCCAATCGCCTCCACGAGGACACGGCAGTGCTCCGCCCAAGCGGGGCATACCTCCACCGTATGCTTCATCGTGTCCTCCGGGCGATCCACACAGTGGTGACACCCGGGTGTTTCCTCCCGCCTAATCCTACACAGGAACCTCCCGAAGCTGCCATGTCCGGTGAGGCCCTGCGTCAGGCGGAAGGTGAAGACGCCGTGGCGCCTCTCTAGCCACTCCTCAAAGAGGGGACTTATTGCCGCAATTGTGGCGTGCCCACCGTTTATCCACCCTAAGGTGACAATGTACTCTGTGCTAAGGTGGATCCTTGGAAACGTATGTCCGAGAATCCACCCTAGGTCTAGTGTGATAAATGGAATTTATAGGGTGGATTTCTTGGGGTGGATAAACGGAATAGCACGAGAAACGGTGGTTCGTCACTCACCTCGTGTTCCGCGTCGCCCCTCGTGGAGTAGTGGCGAGACGTGTGTTTACATTTCACAAAATGAACTAGACCAACAAACTTATGATGTTTTTTGAGCTTCACCAAAGTCAGCCAGTCATTTTGGAATCCAAAGCATCATCATTATCATCATCATACGAATAAGCAGAAAGAATACAATGCTAAATTGCTAATATAAATTATTTTTTGTAGCACCTCTAAATTTTTATATTGACTTTGCAAATGCAATGCGAAACCCGCTAGAATTTCCATTTCGTCCAGCTGAAGTAGAAAAGAATAGACGTCAATGTGTAAACGGTCACTCGCGTAGCCCTAAGCTACACTAATATCCCGCCAAACAACTCGTCGAATGGCGCGGAGAATCACGAGCACGCATGTGTAAATGCAGAAAAAGAGAGTACTTGCTCGCTTCAGCGGCGCTCGATTGGCGGACAGAATACTCGCCGAGAGACTCATGCTTGGTAATGCTCATACCAGCGAGTAATCGGTCGTAACGTTATGAACGTGTAAAAAATAAAAAAATTGTTGGAAAAAGTTTATTTCACCAGTAACAATCACTATTTTACATAGGACATTTTAATCTTCATCAAGGTGGTTCCTAGACTAGATCTTCCTTTTTTTTTTGTTTGTCTTTGCCCCCGTAAGACATAGATCGTAATTACTGTGTGATCCTTATTGATCTATGTCACTGAAAAATTGTACGAAAACCAGAATGGAACTGACAAATGCAGACAAACAGCTTCCGTGCCGCAACTGTTTTTTCATTTCCTCGAAGACGTCATAATTGTAGGCCGTATATTATTTTTATGGACTCGACATGTTATCTGTAAAATATTTATGCGATTAGTACAATATCTTTGTGGCAATCAGTGCTGCCAAGAGGACGACAGTTCAAACTACATAAGCACAAAAATTTGAGAGAATTAAGAGTTGATCGATGAAAATTAAACCATCTTAGCGGTATCGGCATCAGTAAGGGTCCCCACCGCACACGGGCCACCGGCTACAACCACAAAACGCCGCCACCGGCATTAATTTCCTGTAGTAAACGCCGCGGCATTTGTGGCTGTCGCGTGTGGCCCGTATGCGGCGAGTCCATATAAAATGTATGAAAACTTCAGGAAATATGCCGGTGGCGGCGTTTTGTGGTTGTGGCCGGTGGCCCTTGTGCAGAGACCCTTGCAGTTGTCATGGTCTAACCGCTTGCGCTATTGATCCAACAGGTTGGGAGAGGCTCGCTTCACATCTCCCTGTCGTTTCGGGTGACGCAGGTGCTCTCGGGGCATGGTTGCTTCGGGAAGTACCTGTGTCGCATTAACAGGGAGCCGGACGCCCGGTGTCACCACTGCGTCGACTGCCGGGAGGACACGGCGCGGCATACGCTGGCAGAGTGTGCCGCTTGGGAGGAGCCACGCCGTGCCCTCATCTCAGAAGTAGGCAGTGAGTTGTCGCTGTCGGCTGTGGTGAATGCCATGGTCGGCAGCGGGGAGTCCTGGGACGCGGTGGTTTCCTACTGCGAGACGGTCGTCTCGCAGAAGGAGGCTGCGGAAAGGGAGAGGGAGATCTCGTCCACTCACCCGGCCCGCAGCAGGCGCACCGGGCGTCGGCGGAGGGCGGATAACGCCCTCTTCCAGCCCCCCTAAATGGGTCCAGGGGTGACGGACTCGGGGACGTCCGTCGCCCCCCCACACATCAGGACCCGAGGTGGCGGCGCGTAGTGTTCCACGCGCGCCCCTCTTAGACGTCACGGGGGGAGTCAAACACCTCACTCCCCCCCCTGACCCGAGGAGGCCCGCAGTGGCGGGCCGGCACCAGTCGGGGGTTGCGGAAGATTCTTACGTTCCCGCGACCCCCGGCGTAGGTGTGAGTCGGAACACCGGGGTGGTTTTTAGTCAGTAAGAGTCTGACAGACCCCTCCGCCCACCCCAGGGCGGAGGACATCCATGAGGATTTTCCATCCCGGAAAAAAAAAAAAAAAAAAAAAGGCTCGCTTCACATAGGTCGTCTAGGCACCCTACTATTTACGAAAATGTAAAAACTTTCGAGAAAAAGCGAATCGATACACTAACCGAAAAACGCAAAATACGTAAAGAGAGACAGAAGCCCTCCTATACCCATACCTTTAACTCTGCCGGGCAACTCTATTGCATTAGTTGTGACCGGGTATTCAAAACAAAATTCGGTCTATCGAGTCATATTAGGGCACACGCTAGGAAATAATAGTTTTAAAGGCTCGCCGTTATCGAAATCGATAAGGAGGACTATATTATGCGCATGTGATACAGAGGAATGAGGAACTTATTGTGAATTAAGTTTTGAGTATAAATGTGTGTGAGTAGAGGAAACCAAAGAAACGATGGATGGAATGTGTAAGAAACAATATGAGACGAGAGGGGTGACATCGTATAATATAGAGATAATTATAATTCGAAGAAATATTGCTGCGTCGACTCCATTGAGGTGCAATTTGAAACTTTACAGCCTATCCTACCCCAGCTCTAATTCATATATCAGCATAATTTTTTATCTCGCTCGCACCATAATACTCGCGGCCTAAGTGAGAGGGAGTGGAGTGCTGGCGGCTCCAAGCCTCGAATAGTTCAGGTAATTGCTATTTGCGGTGGAAAATAATGGTAATTTAAACAAAATAGAAAAATATAAAACCTGCTTTATAGTTCAGTAATTATGCATAGTTTCATGATCGAATTTGAAGTATTTTTTGGAAACCAGCGATTTATAGTTCGCTTTAAAGTAACTTTAGATTTTTTTTCTATAGATTTTTTTTTATGTAATCGTGTTTTCGTTAAATATAGGAGACCTAGCATCAATCTTCAATTTTAACATATATTTATTTCAAAATTAATGCTGCAGTATTTTCGGTTTGGATTTTTTTTCCGGATGATCATGCTAAGCTATTTGAGATGGGGCTGGCCCTTAATGGTCAAATAAATTGGAAAAGGGAGACAATAGGAGATATTTTACATACATTTAATCGTCGTCGTCAGCGTTATTGTTCGCTCCCTTTATCTTAGGCGACGGCTGATATTGTTCGTAATGACCGTGTGACCCATATCTATTAAACACTGCCTGAAAAAATTTGTACGAGAACCAGAATGAAACTGAAAACATGAACCAGTCATATAATGTCTCCCTTGCCATTACTTTCACTTAGAATTTTTGGGTGCTATTATTACTCTGCATATACTCAGATGTCATGTTTATTTTGCTATACTGCGTATTTTATTTAGTTTTTCATTTAGCCAACACCACAGTTATAATCGCTGGTCACCGCAGTTGTAACACGATATTTGAAAAATCACTTCAGAAATGAGTGACCACTGACACTTATAACCACTGACAAGTGTCTTTTAACACAATCTTTTTAAAGAAAACACTTATTCCACAGAGTAATCCAGAGAGAAAAAATCTTGTAAGCTTCTGCTTGAGCCCGGAATTTAAACAAAAAAATCACTGGTATATCTTAGTTCAAACAGATTTTTAAGTTTTACTGCAGTACACACATACTCGTACCTACTTACAAAATGTTGTTTTATGATATTATTACTAGCCGCTGCCCGCGGCTTCGCCCGCGTGGACCCTAATACTTTTTCTAAAATAAAAGTAGCCTAAGTTACTCCTTATAACATCAGCTAATCAGAGAAAGTCCCGTCAAAATCGGTCCAGCCATTTCGGAGATTAGCCGGAACAAACAGACAAGACAATTTTGTTTTAATTGTTTTTTTTTGTACCGTACTTATTTATATACTTTCATATACATTTACTAATAAAACCGACCAAATGCATGTCGAACCACGCACAATGAAGGGTTCCGTAGTTGGGATGAAATTATCCAACAAAATTAACAATGTAGTTGAAAAATATGTTCTCCCATACAGAATGTATGGTAGAACACGTTTTTGCAACCGAAAAAATTGAGTTGGTCGACTATTACTCTGTAACTTGTAGAGCCTGCTTAGCTGTGATATTTTTCCATTTAATTTCGTTATATACAGGGTGTGGCGTAAATAATGGATAACCCTGAAACTGTTGATTGGCCAGATTATAATCTATCATTTACCCCACTTATATCACCATATGCCCATTGGATGACCAAATATTTTTTGCATGTTATCTTAGAATGTAATAAAAAATCTTGATACTAATCTGATAACACAAATATTCCGATGTGACATAAAAAAAACGAAACGAGAAAAAATCACCAATTTATTGTAGAAATGGCAGCAGATTTTGTGAGAGGTACGATTTTTATTTAAAATATCAAAGATATCAATAATTTGGTCATCCAAGGGCATATGGCGATATAAGTAGGGTAAATGATACATTATAATTGGGCCAGTCGACAGTTTCAGGGTTATCCATTATTTACGCCCCACCTGTATAATACTGCCGTGAATTTTTTCACATATCCAAAAGCAACCATTTAGCTGGGGAGGACACTGATTCTAACAAAAATTATTACTTTAAAGAAAGAAAGAAAGAAAAATGCGTTTATTGGCAGTGTAGCAGAAAAATACACCTTAAAACTATAAAAACAGAAAACAACCATTACAATGCCAAAAGGGCCTCAGCTCAGCATAATGTCAGATGGAAACACAAAGTGTACCACCTAAAGCTTAATATTGCGCAAACCGAACCCTGAATCCAAAAACGGGTTCGACAAACTCACATTATTTTTAAACGACCTTTCCAACAATACCCTATATCATGGGATTGACGAGAAAAAAGTACCATCCCCAATTAAAGTGCAGGGGAGGGAATCTTAAAAAAAAAAAAAACTTACGATTTTATTTTACCACTTTGTCGGCTTAATTTATATGTATACCCATACTAAATTACAGTTTTCTAGCACTAGGAGCCTCTGAGCGGAGAGACAGACGGACATGGTGAAACTATAAGGCTTCCTTGTTGACTACGGAACCCTAAAAACCAGTTATTTTGAATTTACAATCAAATACTTTTTATTTAGCCTACGTTTCTCCTTATAACGTCAGGTATCTGCCAATGAAAGTCCCGTCAAAATCGGTCCAGCCGTTTCGGAGATTAGCCGGAACAAACAAACAGAGAGAAAGACAAAAATTTTAAAAGTATTTTTTTTAATTTTATGTACCGTATATTTTAATAATTATGCATATAATAAAAAACCGGTTATTTTGACTTTACAAACAGACACAATTAAATTGTATGTATTTGTGTATATCTTATCTTTGTATATCACTACGTATTATTAAATAAAACAAAGTCTTCCGCCGCGTCTGTCTGTCTGTTCGCGATAAACTCAAAAACTACTGCGCCGATTTTCATGCTATTTTCACCAATGGATAGAGTTGTAGGTATTATTTTGATCCAAGCGTCGGCGTGTCGGGGGACGGCTAGTGAAAATAGGAAATTAACAGCAGCTTCTTTCTACAACAGCATACATTCATTATTCCTAGTGTGTGTTGGCGTTTTTATTGGCCGACCCCCGATACGACGACGCTTGGATCAAAATATTACCTACAACTCTATCCATTAAACTTAAAGCTACATATTTTTTTTTTACTTTTTAGACGCAATGTTTTTTAAATTCTTAATTTAACTTTTATTTCCTGGTTTTAAAATTTTATATTATATCACTAGTAGACACGCTACGATCGCCACGTGTCTCGCCAAAATCTGCGTACCTGTACCTATATGTTGGCCACAGTGCAGCTAGTTACTAATTTAGTCTCATTTCTTTTTCCTACTCCATCATCAGACCCTGATCACCATCCATCTGTAACCTATTTTTTGAGACCTTTCCAATGCGCCCAAACACGACACCTCTACTGTAAGTTGGTGAGGGAGTTGGGTATTCTGCAAATACCAGGTGATGCTGCAGCATCAGTTCCAGGTTACTATAGTTTTCTCTTATCATTGAAGTAACAGAATTCTAAATTTCGAATGGATTAGACCTATAGAAGATGCTCATATCCATTCATCAACTTGAAAAGAGCTGATAATCCTCAAACGGCTGAACAAATTTTCTTGAATCATAGCTAAGAACACTCGATTAAGTCACCCTAAAAACAAAACAAAAAAATTCATAATCGGTTCAGCCGTTTGCCAGCTACGAGGGAACAGACACGTTAAATTTATAACACCCCTCTTTTTCCGTCGGGAGTTAAAAAGATACACTATGAAATTTTACATACTGTTAATCGTCGTCGTCAGCGTTATTCTTTGCTCCTTTTATGCAACGCTTTGGCTGATATCGTTCATAATGACCGTTTGACCCATATCTATCTATCGTAGTCTGAAAGAATTTGTACGAGAACCAGAATGAAACTGTAAGCATGACCCAATCATAAAACATCTTCCTCGCCATTACAGTTTTTGGGTGTTCTAACTTTGCATTTATTGAGATGTCATGGTTTTTGGGTGTTATTACTTTGCATTTATTCAGATGTCATGGTTTTTGGGTGTTATTTATTACTTTGCATTTATTCAGATGTCATGTTTATTTGCTAGACTGCACCACCAGAGATATATAATCGCTAGTCACCATAGTTCACCACAACATTTGTAAAATCACTTCAGAAATGAGTGACCACTGACAAAGTCAAAGTCAAATCATTTATTTCAAATAGGCACTTTACAACGTCAAAAACAAAGAAATAGAACTGATTCTAGTTGCCCCTTTTGGAGATTAAGGTAGCAGAGAGTGGTTTATCCAAAAGAAATACGTATAATCAGAAATACACAAGAACAATACCTTACAATTAAATCTTATAAAAAATACCACGAGTTTTTTCTTGACACAAGAGCTTGACAATCAATAGATATGTAGTTGCTAGGTAACCAAATTGAAGGTCCAATTTTAATATCTCCTCTCAACAAATACTTATCAGGGCCCTGTTTAAAGTCTACACGTTCACAAGTTACCTACATAGAACGTTAATTTTCGTTAAATTCATAGCTCATCTCCATATTCATAATTAGCCTTAATGTTCCCACTGCTGGGACACGGGCATCACTCTTTTGACCATGTTTTAAAAAAGAAAATCGAATTTAAACATTTATTGCGGTACTAAGCACGACACTTGTAAACTTGGTACGACGGAAGAGTGTCGCCGGACACTCAGGATTTGTTATGATATTCTACAAGTTGTAACTTACAAATAATTTTTTGATAAACAAAACCTCGAATAAAATTGTCAAAATATAAGTACTTGTGAACGAAATAATGACATTTGGTAATACAAGGCTTGTAAGTTTTGATAAACAGGGCACTGGTCAGAGATCTTCCTGATCCTCGGTTTTGCTAGTGGCTTGGTCAGAATATCTGTTAGCTGATCTTCACTACCTTATCGACTTTTAGCTCACCGCCAGTCTCCAATTCTCTCACAAAGAAATGTCGAACTCGGTTATGCTTAGTCCGTCGATGGAATTTAGGATTTTCAGCCAGCCTGATTGCAGCTTCGTTATCTACTCTTATGCATGGAATCTCTTTGAAAACGACAAGATCACTCATAAGCCGAGATAGCCAAACAGTCTCTCTGGCTGTTTCACTAGCGGCAACAACTTCTGCCTCGGTCGTCGAAATTGAAACGTTGCCTGTCGTTGGCTTAACCACGACACTGCTCCTCCTGCATACATACACAGCACTCCAGTAGTGGATCTACCAGTGCTGATATCTCCTGCATGATCAGCATCACTATAGCATTCCAAAATGCCTTGTTTGTAGTTTTTCTTATACATGATACCTAGATCTGGCGTATACTGAAAAAATCGCATAATGCGCTTCAGTCGGACACAGTCTGCTTCTTCTAGATATTCAAGACTACGTAAAACTACACTTACAGCATATGCAATACCAGGTCTAATGCATACCATCAAATAAGCCAAGGCTCCAACAATTTGCCTGTAGTTATCTTTCATATAACTCATGTCCACCTTCTCGATCCATCTGCCGTCTTTTGCAATCGGCGTTGCGACCGGTTTATAGGTGTCCATTCCGAATCTCCGCAAGATCTTATGCACATACGACGTTTGGAATATCTTAATTCTATCTCCTCTGCTTTCTATCTCTATTCCAAGAAAATAGGATGCAGTTTTGGTGGTTATTTTGAAACGACGTATGAGCTCCTCCATCAACTCGTCTATCAGTGCGTCATTAGATCCGACGACCAGACCGTCATCCACGTACAGAGCTACTATAAGCTTTACGCATCCTTTCTTTCGTATCAGAAGACAAGGATCTGCCTCACTTGCCTTGAAACCGATTCCTTTGAAATAACCTAGAATGCACCGATTCCAGCAACGTGGTGCTTGCTTCAGCCCATAGAGACTATTCTTTAGAAGACGTACTTGACCGGAGGTGTTATTATAACCTTCTGGCTATTCCATGAAGACCTCTTCAACTAATAAGACATACAGGAATGCAGTCGAAATATCGAACTGTCTCATCGACATGCCTTCGCTCACTGCTGTACTAATTACTGAGTGAGCAGTTGCCATTCTGGTCACAGGGCTAAAGGTCTGCATGTAGTCTATACCTTTCTTTTGATGAAAACCTTTTATCACCAACCTAGCCTTGTACTTGTCTATGGAGCCATCAGCATTCATCTTGACTTTAAAAACCCACTTGCTAGGTAAAGTTTTTCTGCCCTTGGGTAGATTCACAAGCTTCCATGTGTCATTTTCCTTCAAAGAACTGATTTCGCTGTCCATGGCCTTTTCCCATAGCTCTTTATCTGGGCTTCTGATAGCATCTTTGTACGTTTCTGGTTCATTGTATCCCATTATCGCGTTCATAACAAAGTCTTTGAATCTATCTGGAGGACGAAACAAAGAACGGTCTCGAAGTATCATTTGTTGCGGAAACACACCTTCACGTTCATCTGCGATAATTTCATCATTGACATCATCTTGATATTCATCAACGACATTATGGTCTGCGTTAACGTTTCCATCTCCCTCTGATTCAATAGACTGTTCAGTTATAACATTTTCTGCGTCATGAAACTCTTCTCCGATATCTAGATTTTGTTCACCTATATCCATGTCAGTTTCATCAACTCTTTCAATATTAGGCATAACAGGAGTTCTTTGTTCATTATCTCTCATAGCATCTCTAATAAGTTCTACTTCAATTTCATTTTCCTGACTGCAGACTGCTTCAGGGTTTTATACCGTGAAGTAGTTTTCATTGAAGTCTCTAGCGCCTTTTCAGCGAAAATAACGTCCCTAGATCGAACTAATGAATGTTTTTCCCATTCCAAAGTCTGTATCCGTCATCATTGTCGTATCCAATCAAAATGCACCGCTTTATTTTGCAATTTCCTTCTCTTCTGGTTTGGTACATGCGTAAAGCAAGGTGAATCCACTATCCTCAGATGCTTTATCTGAGGCTTCTTGTTAAGCCACAGTTCATAAGGCGACTTGTGTTTCACTGTAGTACGTCCTGTCCTGTTTAGTATGTAAACAGCAGTGTTTACCATATCAGCCCACAAATTCTGAGGGATCTCATTATGCGCGTGCATCATCGCTCGAGCAGATTCGACTATAGTGCGATTTTCTCTTTCACTACACCCCTTTTTTTCTGGAGTGTACGGCATTATAAGTCTTTGCTTTATTCCAGCTTGTCCAAGTAGATCTCGTACTTTCCTATTCGTTAATAATATGTCCAACATTTCTGGCCTCAGACATCATCTGTTTCAACTTTTCAGGAACTTCAGATTTATTTTTAAGGAAGTATACATATCGTGTGAACTCATCCTTAAACAGTACAAAGTATTGATATCCAGAGATACTCAAAGGTAATTGGTTTCACAGACGTCTGAGTGTATACGCTCACCAGGTTTTGTTGCCTTTTCGCGAACACCAAATGGTTTCCTGTGCACTTTACCAAAGATACAACTTTCGCATAATTCTCCACTGTTAGATGTCTTTACTCCTAACTCTTTTTCTATAAATATTTTGATATGTCTCTTGTCTTGATGTCCCATACGCTCGTGCCATACTTGCAGTATATCTCCATGCTCAATTAAGTTGACTGAAAAATCAGCACATATGGCTTTGCAGTCTATCTTGTACAAACCGCCATATCTTTGCCTTTTTCCTGTTAAGACAACCTTACCATTGATCTTCATGGAACATGTTCTAATCCGCGACTCAAAAATACTTAAGGGGTTCTTGTCCTGTGTACTAAGCACAGAAAAAAGGTTCTTGTTAATCTGGGAAACAAACCAAACATCTCTAAACAAAAGGAAGTCGCTTTTCCTTTAACATTGGCCTCTACAAGGACTGTGCCTTTTCCAACAGCCTATATCACTAAAATGTTTAAAATCTTGAAATAATTCTCCTCGACTTGTGACGTGATGTATCGCTCCATTGTCTATGTACCAATGATCACAGTCACGGTTAGTGCCAGAATTTGTTGAATTCACCGTCAGTAACATCATGTTGGAACTGTGAGCTTTATTTTCCTTCTCTTTCTTGCCATTATTCGAGCAATCCTTCTTAAGATGTCCAGACTCTTTGCAAATAAAGCATTTATACCTCATTTTATTTTGCTGGTCTCTTGGGTCATTTCCTTTAGCAACCTTTCTACTAGTTTTTACATAAAGCGCACTTTCGCTCGATTCAGTTTCAGCCATTGTCGCATTCAACGCTTTTTCATGTGCACACATTTGGGCCGTAATATTGTCTACGATTCTTTCCTTGTTAGACATCAATAGCCAACTAGACTTGAACGAAAAATAAGTTTCCTGCAACGTATCCAGGATCTTACAAATCAAAAGAATTTCAGGCATTTCAACATTCTCCTCTTTGAGCAGTTCTTCCTTCAGATTGTGCCACAAATTCTTCAGTTTCGAGACATGAGTCGACATGTTGTCTGACGGATCCGTTTTAAGTTTGAAGAAGTCCAAATATAAGTCGTAGAGCCTGCCTTCATCAGGATACTTATATAGTCTATGGGATTCATTTCATACTTCCTTGGGAGTGGACAACCTTATTACTTACCCCAGTGTTTCATCCGTTACATTGTTTGTTATCAGCAGTAGGGCTGTGCTCTCCAATGTAACAAAATCTCGTGAAGTTTTATTTTAAGTTGCAACTACGGCATCACCTCTGCCTTCTGCAGGTTTCGCCGGTTTTTGTCCTTTGCCTTCCACAATCTCCCAAATTCCGTTTATGCCTTTTAGTAGGGCAACCATTCGGTATTTCCAGGCTACCCAATTGTGGCCATCAAGTTTTGTGATCTGTATTTTTGACAGCGGTATGTAGTTGCTAGGTAACCAAATTGAAGGTCCAATTTTAATAGCCCCTTCCAAAAGATAGTTTTCGAATGGAGAAGATTGGGCAAGAAACTCCACTGTTACTCTTTTAAAAAATGTTTTACAAGATTTTGTAAACATCAATACATATTATAATATGTGAAGACGATGCACCTAGAATAAGATTACTGTACCACAATAGGTAAAAAGAATTAAAAATGTAGCAATGACAAATAAATTAATTGACTATATACATAGTGCTCACATATTTACAAACATTGTAAAACTAAACGATATCACAATATTTCTAACATTTTTACAAGTAATACTAACAAGTCAGGGTGTGAGTTTAAGTAAGTAATCACAGAGTGTAAAAATCTATGACATACAAGTAATAAATTATACAACCAAATTAGCAACCAGTTTGATTTTGTCCAGACTCTAAATTGTCCTATGGAGCAAGACCAGCATGTTTCCAAGCATTCTTATCTTGGATATAATCCTCTAATTTGTAATAAGTTTGTTTACAAAGTGTACTTTTAATATGAGTTATAAATTTTCTTTCATTTAATTGCAATACATCACAAGGTTATTTGCATTTAACGCAGTACCCCATAAAAGATGTTTGTACTTTAGTTAATCTGAAAAATGGTTGATCTATTTTATTATCTTTATTTCTATTATTAAAATTATGTCTATCACTTATTTTATTGAAGAAATTTAGATTTTTTCTTACATACATAATATTCTCATAAATGAATTGCTAAGGTACCGTCATAATATTAATCTTTTTAAATAGTTCCCTGTGAGACGCTTACAACCACTGTGTCTTTTAACACAATCTATTTAGAGAAAATACTTATTGCACAGAGTAATCCAGCGAGAAATAGTGCGGGAGGTATCCTTATTTTAAAATTAAAATTGCTTTAAAAAAAAAAAAATGTTTCTGCTTGAGTACGGAATCCCAACTGAAAAATCACTGGTATATCTCAGGTCAGACTGATTTTTAAGCTTGACTGCAGTACATACTCGTACTTACAAAATTTTGTTTTATTACATTCATAGCTGTTGACTTCGTCTGCGATCCAGGGTGTAAATTAGCCTATGTCTTTCTCCGGATCATGGTCGACCCATGTGCCAAATATCACCCAAATCCGTTAAGCCGTTTTAGCGTGAAAGCGTAACAAACAAACAAACTCGCTTTCGCATTTTTTTTTAATGAGTATAATGGGGTATTGTTTTTATTAACTTTAAATGGAGTGGTGTCGACAAACAATTTTGGCGGGAGCGAGCGAGAGCCGCGGTAACAAGGAACATTACGTGCGCGCATCAGATCGGGCGTCGGGACTCTGAGAGCGGGAGGGGTGCCGCGCCGCAGGCGGCGCGCGTGTAGCGCGCATGTATGCGTGGCGCTTGGCCGATATGTAGTTAACCGTGCGGCAGCGCACCGTAATACGTATCAACCCTAAACTGCGTGTGATATGAGTTATTATTATGCTTATAAAGTTAGTATTACTAGCTGCAGCCTGCTGCTCGTGGCTAAGACCGCGTGCGCGCCCAATTATTTTTCTAAAATAAAAGTTACTCCTTATAAAATCAGCTATCTGTCAGTGCACGTCCCGTCAAAATCGGTCAGCCGCTTCGGAGATAAGCCGGAAAAAACAGCAGAAGGGCTACAAAAATTTAAAAAGTTGATTTTTTTACATTGTAAGTATGAGAACGTGAAGGCCAATTATCAAACTTAAAAAACGTTCACATTCCAGTCGCAATCTGTCAAACTTGTCAAAAATGTTGGTAAATTGATAGTGTTTTTGACAGATTGCGAATGAGATGCGAATATGAACGTTTTTAAAAGATAAGGGAATTGCCCCTCTATTATTTTGACTTTACAAACAGACACTTCAGTTTTATTTACTTGTATATATAATGTACAATTGTACATAGATTATTATATATATAATTTATAAAGTGTGAATATTGACCGCCGAAAAAAGGGCACCAGCTTTCGTCATTGGCTATTAACTACAGGTGACTACTAATAAACGATCTTAGTTTGTATGAAAAATTATCATAAACAGCATAACGTCGGCTAACTAACCTATGGTACATTAATACGACTGATTGCAAGGAAATATCAATTTAATTGTTTTACAACAATAAAAAACGCCTGCAGCTGAATGTTACTGGGTGTGGAGTGACAATCTTTACATCCAGAAATATTTAAAGTTTCTGGTTAATCTATGACTTTATCGATGGAAATGAAACCATAGCGACTTCCGTGTCGGTCCGAAAAGCAACATCGGCTCTCTGATATGAGCATGTGATGCAGAGAAATAAGGTTCTCTTCGTGAGGAAAGATTTTAGTATGAATGTGGCTTTATGAGTAGGAGTAGACAAAAGAAACGATGGATGGAATGTGTAAGAGACGATATGGGACGAAAGGGGTGACTTCGGAGATGACGGCTAATAGAGATATATGGAAGGAGAAAAAATGCTGCGCTGACTCAGAATACATTTTAATAAGGAGACGACACGGAGATATTTTACATACGGTTAATCGTCCGCTTTCGCTATGTTCCTTTTTTGGAGACGATACGTAGATATTTTACATACGGTGAATCGTCCTCAAGCACGCTATGTTCCTTTTTCGTTGACTTAAAATTTTCCTCTTCCTTATAGTGATCAAATTCCTGTGTGATCCATAACTATTTATGACAGCCTGTAGGAATTTGTACGGGAACCAGAATGAAAATCCAAACTGTCACTCATTGCTTTCACGTCTTGCGGATGGCGTGTTACTGTGGCTAATTTTTATTGGGTTACCACGTCTTCCTGAAAGGAATGGCGCCCTCAATGCCGCAATAGTACTGCCAGCTTTTAATTAAAGCAACCTTTTCAGGGAAAATAGGTTTGTACTTCTACTTAAGCATGAACGTTAAATTGCCTCTGTGTGCCACACTCAAAATGAAATTTTCATGAATGACAGGATACCAGCGTGTTCTAAAGCCAAAAAATCAATTTATCAGGTCTGGTTTTGCATAAAGTTCAACTGTGTATGAAAGTACCTGTAAAAAAAAAAAATTACTAGCAGAACGGCTTCGCACGGGTAGCAGTGGCAGCAGAGCATATATGCATACATTTTTTTCTGTCGTATTGACCTCTGGTCTGACAACCAGTCTTACCAAGGGGTATCGTATTACCCAGTTACTGGGTTGTCGAGGTCAGATAGGCAGCCGCTCCATGTAAAATACTGGTATTCAGCTGCATTCGGTTAGAATGGAAGCCGACCCCAACATAGTTGGAGAAAGGCTAGGCAGATTTTGATTGTCGTATCAGCCTGTTGCGTCGAGCATGAGGGTTAGATTAAAATATAAGTGATGTTTATCCTACTTGGAGTACTTTTAATGTATTTTGTTCCAAATCATGCATATTTAAAAAAGTGATAAATAGATACATATTGTTTTCATTTATCGTTTTTCGAGCAATTAAGTTAATAAATGACTTTCTAAAATATATTCCTGAAGCAGATTTATTTTTGGACTCTCGAAAGACAATCGCTAAACATGTGTATATTTATTTAAATACTAGCTGATGCCCGCAACTTCGCCCGCGTGGATGTTGGTTATTAATTATTATAAAAACCTTACTCGAGAACCACTCTATCCATTGGTGAAAACAGCATGAAAATCGGTGCAGTAGTTTTTGAGTTTATCGCGTACAGGACGACAGACAGACGCGGCGGAGGACTTTGTTAAATAATATGTAAGGATGAAGAAATAAATGTTGAGTTGTTTAGTCTAAGAAGTTTTAATAAAAAAAAATGAAGTAAATTTGTAGAATTAGCATAGATATAAGCGATTTCGTGTAAACTGTTAGCTTATATTTGATGAATAAATGAATGAATAGTTTTCATAAACTGAGGCCCTAGTGTGAGTTTCTTTTAACCATCTCGACTTTACGCATTGACCGCGTTCAGCGCTCCGATTGGCCCTTTACCACTGAAGGCCACTGAAATCATAACATTTGGCACTTTCATGAACTTAGAGAGTTGTATTGCTGATTCTTATGTTTATAATTCTGTAAATCCATATTTGTTACGGGCGCAAATCATATAGGGTGCCCGATAATTATCGGTGTCCGTGAAATGGCGTATATAAAAAGTCTTTGAGGATTGTCACTCTAGTATATCCTAATACTTTTGAATGTGAGGAGTTCTTGCGGCTGTGTGTATAAGTTTAATTGTACCCAGGTTATAAGGTGTTAAACAAAACGTTGTTAGTAAATCAATAAATTCTAAGTACTGGTAATGCAACTACAACTGCAAACGATACGCACATTCAGTCATCGTCATCAAGCGGCAAGCCATCTGATCGTCTTCTTATGAGCTTCCCGTTGACCGTATGTGTTCCATAATGGTCTATGACTGATACCATGAAACGGTATCCGATCATGAACGAACATGCAAACCATACACAGTCGTAAAACTTTGAAGTTAAAATTTTTGCCATTTCTGGACTCTACAGTTTTTCAGGTGTTTTTATTTCCATTTTCTTTTTAGAAACCAAACAAGTTTCCTGATGAAAATGTACTCTGTGTAAAGTAACTGACAGTCATGAATTTGTGTCACCGTCAGGCTTTATTTGACGGTTAAATTAAAAAGTTGCCAGTATGGGATTTTTTTTCCACTTTTGATAAAGAAGTATTTAATGGGTAACTTTAATGTACAAGTTTGGCTCCAGTGTGATTAGGTCTGCTCTGTCTCTGATGAACCAAGTACCCAGTGTTATTGCACCCTGTGACTGCCCCCTTTTATCACAATAATTGTAGGCTTGGTTTATATAAAAATAAAAAGTTTTTGAAGATTTTTGTTTTTCGTTTCCAACAAAAACATAACAAGTGCTAAACTTATTATCTCTAAAAAGTAAGGAATACTTAGCACACAGTTTCAAAAAAGAAAAAAGAAAAAAGGTGTCTGAAACTGTTGGTCGAGGCTACTCAAGTCCCCCGTAGGCGCGGGCTTGCGGGCGGCGAGCAATGGGTAGCTCGCCGTCCGTTGAGGACCCGGCCCGGGTCGACGGCGCGTTCGT